>CM074863.1:74945000-76195000 GCA_037501455.1 Lantana camara
ATCATATATATTATCACATAAGTCATGCTTATCACATAAATATCAATTTAGCTCAAGAATAAGGGTGATTTTGGCCAAAACTCATACAACCCATTTTCATGAAAATCAAGCTTCAACCATGGCAAGATGTATCCAAACTCACTCCCTATCATACCATTAACAACTATAGCACATATTCAACATGGAGAAACACATATTCATGCTCAAGAACTCAAGGATTCATCATTAGAGTTATATTCTTCAAGTTGGGCATAAATCACCATTTTCACAAGACTTCCTCATACAAGCTCATACATTCAATTTCATGCTAGGATTCATAGATAGAAATGAAATACACATCAAGGGAAATCCGTAGCTTACCTTGGGTCTTGAAATGATGAAGAAACGAGGGAGATATGAGCTCTTGAAGGTATAGGAAAGTCTTAGATCTTCATCCTCTCTTGAAGCTCTTCCATGGATGATATGATTTGTGTGAAGTGAAGATTTAAAATGAAGCTAGGTTAGGGTTTTATGGTATATATATGGTGGCTAAAGATTTCATTAGGGTTTCCAAGATATAATATGAGGCTAGAGGCTTTATTAGGATTTGGGCTCAAATAAATGACTTTCGGCCCAATAGGTCAAAATTAAAAGGTTCAAGGTCTAAACGGTTTCCGAAAAATATAAAGTAAATTCCGTTGGACCCGAATCACCGATTCAAGTCCAATGGTGGTGTCGGAATTCGAATTCGAATTCTCGAGCTCATATTGGTCCCGAATGACCCAAACTCACCTAATTCAAATTAGGCCCAAACACACCAATAGGTCCAAGTCCTATTTAAATCCAACTCCAACAATTAATTTAAATCCATCCAAGTTCCATTCTTAAGTTGTCATGCAAGAATTCGTATTTGACCATTTTGGATTTTAGTCAACTAAGTCACATTTTCAATCAAAGTTGGAATTAAACACATAAAAAGGGAATTAAATCACATGAGTGCGTAACGTAATCTCTCTCGTGACGCATACTTGTACAATTTATCGGACGGGGCGTCACACATTATCATCTCCTAAAATATATAACAATTAACATTAAACATAATTCCTTTGAACAATCAAGTAAAATGCACCGTGTTCGACTCAATTACATGAATTGGACTCGACTCGACTCCCGCCTAGCGTGCACCTGCAATAACCTGAAAGGTGGAGGCGTCAGTCTGTGAAGACCGAGTGAGGGGTTTAAATACATATTAGCGCAGATAACATGCAAGTTATATTCTCGGGTAAAGATTTATAAAAGATAAATGTATAAGTTCAAGAGTGAAGTACTCTTCGCCCGAGAGTACAACTATCAATATTAAAACTTGTTCATTTTCATGCAATCAATACATGGCCCCGGTGAGTGAGGGCAGTCTCCAACCTTACTCCAATTGTACATGAACATGCTTGCTTGGTTGTTAAACAATAGGTGATCATGCAATTTAATTATCGTGCAACCGTGCGATAGTGTAACCAAGTAACACGTTCAAGGAATGAAATCATGCAATAACCCGAGGACAATCCGTGGTGCCGGACCCGTCCCCAATCTCCTTCTTCCTCCGGATGATGGGATTGCAAGGCCCCATCATCCATGCTCATTGAGCAGAGGGTACATGAATCCCTAAGCCCGGAACTCCTTCCTCCACTAATCTCCTAGTGGATTCAGGGGTCATCCCAATGTGGTGAGGATAGCATTCAAGTTACCCGTCAGCCCATGCTTTCCCGGTTGGCTCAAATCACTATCATCGGGCCCAACGTGAACGGTCATGCTACTCGCCTAAACAGGCACGATACATGGCTTGCTTGCTTGCTTTTCATGAACATGAATTGCTTGAAATGATATGTGATTTCATGAAAATTATAGATATAAATACCTTTTGGCCGAAAGATCACATAAGGGACATACGGGTTCTATATAACTAACAATTAAACCTCACCTGACAGGCGACATACGACTCGTGAATACGTGAACGTGCTCATGATCCACAATCTCCGCCCTGGAGAATAACTGGACAAAAACGGGACAATGTGCGTGCATGAGACCACAATTCAACAATATTACCAAATAAGACGCACGGCTTAGTCAAGTAACGAGACGTCATGCAATGAGCAATGTAGCATCTAATTATCATGTTATGACATGTAATTGATCATATAATCACAATTTAGGGTCAAATAAACCATTGGAGTTAAATTCCAAAATTGCAATTTTATGCAGAATGTTTCTGCACTTCCAGAGGCCTGGGAACGACCATTCCAGCCCTTAGTTCAAAATGGGAAGGGTCGTTCCCAACTCCCCGAAGTTGCTCCCCGAAGATGGGAACGGCCGTTCCGACTCGTGAGGCAAAATGGGAACTGTCGTTCCCGTCCTCGCCGCCTAGCACACATTTCAAATATGTGGGAACGGCCGTTCCCCAAATACAAAAGGAACGGGAAGGGTCGTTCCCATTACGTAGACAATGCAGAAACAGGGGATGAAGAACAAGGGAGCACGAACACACCCCCAACCTCAACAAAACTCACATAATTCAATTCCAAACATTATAATTCATGAAGAGAAATATACTTGCATGCTTAAGATACCCAAAAGACTCAATATAAACACTTATATCATACCTTAGTCATCATAATCATCAATTCAAGCTCATATCTCAACTTAGCACATAACTCCATAATTCTTAATATTCATGCATGAATTTCAAGCCTAAAGCTCAGGATCATAATTCTAACATCATATGAGCAAGTTACTACATAGAAATCACAACCGTAGCCTCAACTAATACATTCAAGAGTTCATTTAATTAGCTCATATATACCTTGGATGGAAAAAGGGGAGAAAAGAGATGAAGATAGAAGATGATGATGCTCCTAATTTCATTAATTTCCGGAGTTATAGCTTGAAGATGTGAATTCCCAATTTCTTCCTCCTTGGAGTTCAACCGAGAGAGATAGAGATGAGATGATAGTGTGCTATGACTTGAAAATAAAAATGAAGATGGAAGAAGAATGAAGAAGCATATATCGTTATATTTTTGGGGAAAAATGTAATATTTGCAATTAAATCCTCTAAGGATTATAAGTTATGCAATTAAGGATAAAAGGTTTGGAAATGATCAATTTAGTCCAAAAGATTTTCATGCAATTTAGTCCTTAAATTAAAATGAATGAGCATTTAAGGGCAGTTAAGCAATTAAAATACACTCGGCAATTAACTCACATAATAATGAATTCAATATGTAGAATAATTCTAAAGTTGGCACTTAGTTCATATATTTTCACGTATTCATGTCGAAATACAATTCATAAAATTAATATAACACGTATAAATTGAATAAATAAAAATAATAAAATAAAATCCTAACGCTCGAAACTCACACGTATCGAGCGTACCTGACTGTCTGAAAATCGGGGCGTTACATAGACCGCCTAGCCTAAGGTGAGATTTTGTTTGTCTCTCGTTCGCCGTAGCTTGGTGCGTGTGCGGAGTTTCTATTTCGTTACACGTGTCGGGCTATGGTGCGGGGGATGTAGTGCTCTTCGCTCCGGGGTGCTACAAAAAATGTTCCGGAAATTTTCTACATTTAAGAATGAATAGTGACTGGGGGCCTAATAAGAATTTTTTACAAACAATTTCCAAGATAGGTTTTGGAATAACAAAAGCTAGGATATAAATCCGGAAAATGCGGAATCTAACTTTCTAAAGTTTCATGATGAATGTGTGTACATTGATGCTCGGTAAATGAATAGTGATAGGCGTTTCATAATAAGATACGGATCAAAATTGAAACATAAAGACACATAATTCACATAAAATGAGATGCATAATGAATTGAGGATATAAACGCTTTTCTCTTAACCCTTTTAACTGTGATATCCTGTCCTCGAAATCCGGGCTATTACATGTCCTTTTGGAGCACCTTTACTTTCCCAAATTGAACCCGACACAACCCTATCCTCATCCTCCTCCGCAGTCAATATCAAAGCCCTCGTAATTCTCTCCAACTCAGACTCCATAGGATGAAAATCAAGAGTGAGAATCCTTGAGCCAAAAGGAGATCAGAATGAATGACAGACTTTCTGCAACCGTCCTGAAGAAAGAAAAAGGTGCAACGTCAGTAAAAGTACACAAGAAATCACAGAAAACTAAACAAACGTAAGGTTAAATTTAGTAAACAATCGCTACAAAAGTAGGATAGAAATAAAGCTCGGATTATGACGGAGATTTGTAATACTTCATGCGCCTTGATGTTCACTCGGGTATGCGTGTACAAAAGTAATCGATTTGAGGAGTAGCTTTGTAACACTAGAGCAAAAAACTCTCATACGAACGAAACAAAACTCTCATGTGAGAGAAACGTCAAAGCTATTGTATTAAACCTATTAAAATCATCAAATTGCGACAACCTCTACTTCATCAGCATCAGAAGAAAGTATTTCTTCTTCATTGGAAATCAGTTCGCATGCCATACCATACATTTTGGCAAATTAAAAACTCATCCACAAATCCTCACAAATCATCATAGCTATCTCTCTCTTTCTTTGTGTCAACGAAGACACAAAATATACAAAAAAAAAATTGCCATTTATTTAACCGGCAGGTTGGTCGGAGTTTCAGGGTCAAAACCACCTATTAAACGGTGAGTTTTTCCGGCCCTAAACTGGTCCGGCTCCCACAGGCTGACCGGTTGGACTGGCGATCCGGTTCGATTTTAAAAACACTACTCAGCCCTAATCTTCGTTATTTCCATTCTCTCCTGAAAATTGCTGTTTTCGCAAGAACTATTTCGATTTTGCTTTTTGGATAGGTCTTCCTCTAGAAATATCCTTCATCTCCACAGTGGATGTCATGATCTTCTCAACTGCAAACACATTGTTCTTCAGGATTTCATCAACGGAGACAAGCCATTCCAAGTGCCAAAAGCTCGACATCGTTGCACTGTTTCATGTATCGTAGAAGAAGAGCGGCTTCTTAGTATTGGAGACTTGAATCCGGTTCTTCTTCTGGGATTCCACAATGTTCATCTTGTTCAATCCCTCCGTTATCTCCTCCATTTCAGCGACGAATTAATCCGGAAAGATACACTGAGGGTATTTCTGGTTGATTTCTGTCTGCCGTCAGGTAGTCAGGCCATATATACTCTCTAGTTGAAGGTGGTAAAGTGTCCTTCGACGTGTTGTGCCGTTGCCCTTCAATTAATTCGTACAGCAACGAATGTCAATGGTCCTCAATTAATAGAATGTATCGGAAGTCGGATCATTAAATGCTTCTGAATGGAGGGGCGCAATCTACCACTATCCAAAAACATATTTGGTAGCGAGTACTGAATTTGTTTTGGTGATTCCGCGCTGGCTGAATCCCACTTTCATGGTGGCGTAGAATTGGTTGAAGTACGAGATAACTGTAAGCGCTTGAATCACGACAACCCCTTTCGCATCACGCAGTTATTTCAATTTCATTACTTATTCATACTACAGAGTAGCAAGTAAACCCAAACTGTAAAGATCCTTTACTATTTAGACAAGGGAATCGATTTTTCTTAGTTTATGTCAGATTATGTTAAGTTCCCTTGAATTCGGAAACGTGAATCGTGAATATATCTTAATTTTTTATTTGCTTCTGATAATAAGGAGGATCTTTTGCATGCATTCATGTGTTTGTGATATTGACGCAGAGAACAATGTTTCTGAGAAGCGTGTGGAAAGTGAAGATTGGCATAAGTTCTAGCTTGTTGCGGTCATTTTCGTTTTCGAGCAGAGAAACTTTGAGGGATTTGGCTTCAAAAGATGGAGAACTCAGAGTCTTTATCGTTGCAGGGGAGGTTTCTGGTGACATCATTGCCTCGCGCTTCATGAACTCTTTGAGAAGAATTTCTCCTTTTCCGGTTCGTTTTAAGGGTGTTGGAGGGTAAGAATGATTTATCTAGTGTTCTTAATAGCTAATTGATGATATTGGCTTTTGGTGAATTATTTCCCTGTTCAACCTGTCTAGCTTCACTAACTTTCAGGTTAAGCATTTTTATTTGTTTTTTATGCTAGGTTTTATTCATCTTTAGCTGTATTCTTTTGAGTAAAAACTAAAAATGTTTCTGTACTTGACAATTGCATGCAACTTTAGCTCCATCTTGTTGTGTATGAACTTGTGTATCTCTAATTCATCACTAATTAAAAAAGGAAAAATAAAATGAATAAAGAAAAATAATGCTGAAGTTTTGTTCTATATTATTAGAAGAAGAGTATAATCTTTAGTAAGTTCATTTAATTTATGACGCTTTGGAGCTGTAAAGTTGTCCTGATTCTTATTTGAAGTTCATGGTTGAAGGTTGTCGTTTTGGGCTGCGCCTAATGATTGATATTGTCTCCTGATGCATTCAAATTCACAAAATTTGCGTTTTTTTGCAGTAAAGATGCTAAGAGTTGGACTCTTAAGATATAAAGGAATACTTGTCTATATCTATCAATTGGAGATCTGATCAAGTTGATAAAATTTAGCCTATTTGTTTATTATTCATTTTCATCTTATCACATGGTGGATATTTTAGGTGAGCTTGAATGATCAGTTTAATCATTAGGCCTTTTCAAATACTTTGGCAGCGAAAGCCTGGCTCACAGTCACTGAAAAACTTAGTGATGAAGGGCCATTCTCCTGCTTGAAATAATTAAACCGTAATTTCAGCACAATCTAGTTAATAGGAAGACAAGGTTATCAGTTTGTGTTGCTTCAATGTGGCAGTAGAAATTTGCCTGCGAACAGTGAACTTGTCTAGGATTAACTTTTTCATTCTCTAGTAAAAAAAAAAACTTTTTCATTCTCTAGTCCATGTGCATGAAGATACTAGTAAAGATCATTTTTCTTCATGATACCTATTTCTCTATCTTTCTATAGGTTGATGATGTCGCAACAAGGGTTGAATTCTTTGTTCCCTATGGAAAATATTGCTATCATGGGCGTCTGGGAGTTGTTGCCTCATCTTAGTATGTTCAGGGTGAGCAATGAACAGTATGACTTTTGCTTAATTTGAAAAAAACAGAGGTAATTTTAATGTATAATGTTCTTAAACTAAAAAAAAATGGGAAACTGAAATATATTTTTAAAAACTTAATCCCACCTTAACAAGTCCAATTTTTTTCCCCGATGTTGTGTCTTACTCACCACGGAATCATAATAACTTTGTCTGAAATGCAAAATTTCAGGCTAAACTGAAAGAGACAGTTGAATCAGCTCTTGCTTTTCAGCCACATGTTGTGCTAACGGTGGACTCAAAAGGGTTCTCCTTTCGTTTTTTGAAGCAATTGCGAGGTAATTTTCTATGGGGCCTGAGTTCTTGAGGAGACCAAATCACTTTCCCTTATTAAAAATTCAATTAGAAAAAAAATGTGTAGGAATGTGGGAAAATGCTTTTTGCAGCTAGATATGGTCATTTAAGAGTACATGTTCCTCAACATTTCCACTATGTTGCACCATCTTTCTGGGCATGGAGAGGAGGTGAAGCAAGACTCAAAGGTCTTTCAGAGTTTGTGGATCATATCTTCTGTATACTTCCGTTTGAGGCAGAAGTCTGTAAATCAAATGGAATAGCTGCAACATTTGTGGGCCATCCAACATTAGAAGATGCTTTGGAGCTGAAGGTGAAAACTCATGCATGATGCTTTGTTTGGATGCTCCTACAACAGAATAGTAACCAATAAATTAAATGGACCACATCTGATCTTGACTTCCTAAAATAGCGCTTCATTTCCATTTCTTTTCGTGTTTAGAGGTAGTAAGTACCCTCTTATGCAGTGATGATTTGACTAAGCTTATTTGAAACATTTTATAAGCTCCTCCCGTTTGTAAGATGTAAGAGCTTACTAGGTGCAGCTTCTTCTTATAACCACAAGCTCTTAAAGGGTTTGGATAATAACATGGTGAATCTTATAAGACACCAGTAATGACAATTTTGAGTTTGGTTGAATTTTCATGCGTCTGAGTATTTGAAAAATAAATTAACAATTCCTTAACATTTAAAAAAGCTTCTAGACCTCTAAACATCTCCAATGAGTTTAAGGCTTATAGAATCCTTCTATAAAAAGTTTACCAAACACTTTGTGGCATGTTACAAGCTCCGAAATATATCAGACGATGTTTCGAGGAGCTCATAAGCAATCCCAAAAAGCCTCCAAGTCTCAACCATCATTCTGAGGTCAATACTGCAGGTCAACTTTCACATATCATCTCCCATCTAGAACTCCTTTCCAGCTCAAATGGGAGATCTAACCTAGAGATTATAGACATGCTTTATTGAAGTTTGCTACTTGTCTTTATTGTAGTATGATATTTTGAGGAGTTTGATTTGCAGTTTAATAAATGCAAAGACAATGAGTGGAAAGCTCTAGGTGATGCCGCGGAATTTAGGAACAATTATGGGATATCTTCAGGTAGGATGAACTAATTTCATCTGTGGAATAAGTATTCCTTCGTTGTTCAAGTTTTAATGTACTTGGTATTGAAATGTCATCTTCAATTGCTTGTGTCATCGTTAGTTAAGTAATAACAGAACCAAATTTATGGACTCATACGAGATAGAAACACTATCCTCCATTAATATCATTTTTACGGTATGGAACTATTTTTTATGATGCTTAATTTTTTTTTTCCATGCCGAATAGAAATAAGTTGAAAAGTATGTGTCTAATTAACCAAAGGGGAAAAATGCTTGAAACTACCTTGTGTTAGGCGAAACAAGAAAAAAAAACCCCGACATATAAAAAATACTCTTAAAACCCTTATGTTTTGTAAAATTTTGCAAAAAAAAAACCTACAGATATTCACGGGCGTTGACCGCGTGTACAATTGAAAATTTTTTCACTTTCACATGTAAAATGACTATTTTACCCATTATATATATATTTCTTTTAGTTTTCTTTTACCCCTTGTATATATATATATATGAGCATACCCGCACTGCCACCACCGGTAAAGAGGGCGGTGCCGGAAGTACTGTGTGGGCTGGGGAAGGCCGAAGGAGGAAGAAAGGGGCGGAGAAGGAGGTCGTCCTCGGCAGCAGCATGTTTATGGGGAAGGAGGTAGAAAGGGGGAGGGAAGAAAGGGGGGAGGCGGCGGTTTCTGGGAAGAAGAAAGGAGAAAGAAAGGGGGAGGGGAGGGGAGGGCGGGATGTGGGAAGGAGAAAGGGAGGGGCGGGGGAGGTCGGCGGCGGCGGCATGTTTTTGAGGAAGGAGGAAGAAAGGCCGAGGGGGAAGGGGGGAGGCGGCGGGTTCGGGGAAGGGGAAGGGTAAGGGGAAGAGGAAGGTGGGGTTTAGATAATAAAATAATTTTTTTTTGGAAAAGAGATAATAAAATATTATGCTAGGTATATTTGTATATACATAGTATATATGTATAATTGATTGTATATGTATATATAAATAATATAATTTTTAAGTAAAAACATGTATATATATATATATATGTATATTTTTATTTATACATGCCAATAGGGATTGGTCCAAGTAGTGAATGGATTCATTCTCCAAGGCAAGGGCCCAGTTTCGAATCTCGCTTGGGTGTGCGTGTGTTCAAAAAAAATTTATTATTTTTATTTATAAATAGTGTTTTTAAAAATAATTATTCATTTATATGTATATTTTAATAAGTAATGTATAATTTTAATATATATCTTTAATAATATTAAAAAGTGATTTTAATATTTATTTATTTATTAATATAATATGGATATTTTAAAAATAATGTAATTATATATTTTTATTTTTAATACATATAATATGAATATTTTTTAATATTATTTTAACATAAAGTAAGGGTATTTTAGGGAAAAGAGATTTAATAGTTGACCAAATGGAACGAGGCGGTAGTGTGCAAAAAATAAAATAACACAGGATTTTTTGAACTAATTTTTATAGCAGAGGATTTTGCTTGCAATTTTAGACAAACAGGGTGTTTGGTGCAGTTAACTCTTAACCAAAGTACAATATCCAATATATAGAGAAAACCATAAGGGTCATATGTATCCTTTGTAAAAAAGTCAAAACCCTTTTCATATGATTAGCCTTTATACCTACGTTAACACCATTAAAACAAGATATTATCACTAAAGCCAAAATATTTTCACAGTAGACATTGCAATATATTAACTTTTCGTACAAAGTATTTGAGTGAGATTTTGGGACATGATATGCCAATATGTAAAACATGTATAGTTTGAACAGTAAGGTGTAGTCTGAAATATATAGTTTGTGTGGTGAGACGTGTAGTGTGAATCTTATCAGAATATTCAAACAGAAAGAGTTGTATGTGCCAATGTGTAAACATGTCTTTTCAATAGTAAAGTATTATGATAAAGAGCTTTAGCCACAAAGTGCAGAAACCTACATACTTTAGATCACCATGTATTTTTTTGTCAATATTTTATAGCAGATAGATGCAACAGTGTCTGTCTTTTCAGTTTTTTGCATGAGTCATCTTTCCGTGGGAATCCAGAATTCCTTTTTTGATTTTCATCCATGTTGCTATTGATAATTTTGGCATATTTTTATCCAAGCAGTTCCTCTTTTATCTATCATGTATATGTTTTTGTTTTAAGGATCTACAATCATTTCTGTACTTCCTGGAAGCCGGTTGCAAGAGGTGACGCGCATGCTTCCGATATTTTCACGCACTATGGAGATAATGAAAGATGCCATGTCAGACTTGACAGCAGTTATCCATGTGGCACCAAATAAACTTGTGGAAGAGTATGTCAGCAATGCTATTGTCAAGTGGCCTGTATCTATTATATTAGTTCCAGGAGGATCACCATCCAGGAAGTACAATTCTTTCAGTGTAAGCTGATGTTATTTTCTGTACATTGTTGCCACGCAATGAATATGTTTATTTTATGTCAGAAAAAACTAATTTATATAGAAGACATCAATTGCAGAGGAAAACTTCTTTTGTGAGAATAATTAGGGGATTGAAGGAGCTTTGAGTTGTATTAAACTTGATTGTGTTGGAAGCTGAGTTTGTGCCAAAGTTTAGTTGAAAGAGAGAGCTTATCTACAAAGGCTTCGGCTTTTACCCTCATTTTCTATTTTCAGTTAAAAAAAAAAAAGGTGATTCTAGCACTGCATATTGGTTTTTGAATGAAAATGAAAAAAGTGGTAAATTATTAGATTGCATCTATTTAAAATATATAATGATCTAATTTCAGTTGCTCCTACTACTTTCTTTACCTCAAGTCAATCTTATATGTTCTGAAAAATATGATTATTTAATTTGTTGTGGTTCCATTATTAGAATAGGAAGAGATTATGATTTGTTAAAAATCTGGTGAATGGAGTATTTAACAAGGATGACATTTCAAACTTTCCTGATGCATGATATTGAACTAAGTAATTACTTGTCCCAAATTGCAATGTTGATGCAGGCAAGTCGGGTAGCATTATGTACATCTGGAACTGTTGCTGTAGAGTTGCAGCTTGCACGGTTACCTTGTGTTGTTGCATACCGAGCCCATCTTGTGACCGAGTGGTTCATTCGTTACAAGGCCATAATACCTTACATCTCACTTCCTAATATTGTTCTAGATTCAGCTATAATTCCTGAAGCTCTTTTTGGCGAGTGCACTCCTTCAAAATTGGCAACACTACTAATGTAAGTTCAATTTCCTCTATCTTGTTGATACTGCTGGAACATAAACAATTGTAATTGTTAATATGTATTGAATAAGGTCCCTATCTCTATATATGTACGGAATAGGGTGAAGATAATACAAAACCTCTAATCAAATGATAAAACCATAATATAAAGCTAATTGCTATCCTAAAGCTAACGTAAAGATATTGACTCCTATCACACATAATATCCTATTAGATGTTAAAACTGCTTCTCTTCTTCTTAAAATGGTTCAATTTTCTTTTAATAACAGAGAACAAGATGCTTGTATCAAATTGGATGGAGGGATAGTATAGCTTTTAACTAGATTTTTCACTGTTCTGCAGCAACCTCATTTTTGTGTGTTCTTGTTTTTTTTTTTTTTTGGTGGGCTGTGTGTTCTTGTTTGAATATATTGATCACAAACCATATTTTGGGCAATCTGTGGTTCAAACTTTGGATCACGCGAGGATAATCCGAATTTTCTTTTTGAGGATAATCTGAATATGGATCTTGATTACCTATTCGTATGTTTCAATCCAACCTGAAATCTTACAAGATCTGTCTCTACTACTGCTAACCTTTGTTTCCCTGTGTTATATAGTTTGGGAGACCATAATCATCACCCTGATTTGAAGAATCCACTTATTCGTCTCACTAAACTAGTTCTTAGTAACATCATGATGCATGGAATATGTTAATCCATTGAAGCATCTAAAATTCGACTCTATCTCGAGGGGAACTTGCTTCATCAATAACCATTTCAAAAACTAGTTGCATGGTTTTATATTAGAAGTTTTCTAAGTTTACCGTCTTTTTTACTTGAAACTGAAATGATACCTTATGTATTCCAGGGAATTGATACATGATGAGAGCCTACGTCAGAAGCAGATTTTTGCAGCAGAAGAGTTTTTTAATTTACTTGATCCACTAAAAGGATCAATTGAAAACTCAACCCAGAGAGGATCTCTACATGACTATACTACTAGACCAAGTATGTTGGCTGCATCTTCTGTATTAAACTCTCCAAGGTATACTTCATAGTTCAACACTCCATTTTAAATTCAGGGAGTATCTTTGTGAGTTTTTCGATTCTTTCTGTATTTGGTTTTGTTGAAGTCAACTAGTAGAATGATTTTTGAACCATCATTTCTTTCCAATCTTTTTTGTATGATATTATTAAGTGTTGTCTACACTTCGCCGCTGTGGGGTTATAAATAAATATAAGTGGTACATTTTAGATATAACTATACTGGCATCGAGTCTAGAGCTTTTAAGTTGCTTCGCCTCTAACTCAACCTCTGCTGTTAGGTTCTACGAAAACTTTGATGACGTCATCAACTTTAATTTTTGAAAAAACCCAGAATCCCCAGCTTGACCTTTTTCAACTTTTTTTATTCCCAAGTTAATGGTAATACTTTATATTTACTATCACATGTAATTCCCCATCCAAAATATGGTGGTTCGAGTATGGAAATTTCAATATTTTTTGACGGTAACCTAATGAGAAGGGTTTGGGTGTAATTATGTAAACTCCAAGAATGGTGTAAGTTTTTAACATCATCTAAAAGTGGGTTAGCAGTTATAATATCCTATATATTCCCATGGGCGCTAAGCGTAAATAAACCCATCATTCATGAAGTCATCATTTCCTCTTCCTGTTTTGAAGTTGCAAAATTTTTATCATTATATACTAAAAAACTTTTGTGTATTATTTGGAATTTTGGGATAGAAAATGATGAGATTGACAAAGAGTAAATGAGTTCTATGTTTTATTTCCACCCTGATTGTCTGAGTTCTCGCTATAAAAAATAACTATGACACATTGTCATTGTAGCACTTTAAAAAATATTATTTTTTTATGTCATGTCTCGACGGATACTCCGATATCGTACCTGATATTTTTCTTGTGAAAAATTTAAGAAAAATTTATATCATCATATTCATGCCCTGTTCGTATCCATGTATCATATTACATTGATAATGTTTGAAACTTAAAGTTAGTAGGACAATAACAATTATAGTATTTCCCGGTGTTTAAGCTTGTAAGTATTTATTATTATTATTATTTTGTTGGGGGCGGGGGCGTTCAGATTTTAAGTTTACAAATCCCCAATTATGAAAAAAGGATTATTACGAACAGCCCCCTAAGATTTAACGAAATTATAGATTACCCCCCTGAGATTTGAGAAATTACGAATTCCCCACTGATCTTTACACACTCTCTCATAAATTTCACCATCGTTAATCACACCGTCTAAACTCATATTTACATTTCAAAAACATGGGTATATTGTAATTTTACTGAGAGTTTAATGATATAATTGCAATATTAGTTAATTTTGAATTTTTTGTATTTAAAAAGTTGTTATTTAATTTAAATTTAATATTTTATCTATAGGTATAAATTAAATTAAATATTCCATACATATTTATTTTTATGAAATATGATAAGAAGTTATAAATTTCCTATTATATTTATATCTTAGTTTAAAATATATTTTGTACAAGTTCATTTAAAATTAATTTAAGATAATTTATTTGTAATTATAACGATTTTTTCCTCAAAATAAAAATTCATATAAAAAAAGCACACAAGTATCAATTCGTGCATTACCCAATTTTCTTCTCAAAATTGAAAATCATAACAAACACACCAATATAAATAAATACATTAGTAAACAGAGTCGTTTAAATAATTATTTCAAACGTTGAACATGCATAATCAATATCTAGAGAAAAATATTAGGTATCCATAAACTTTATGTATGAAATTAGTTTATCATAAAAATATTAAAATATTATTAAGTAGTATTCATTGGGGGGGGGGGGAAGTTAGCTAGACATAAAACCCTTTAAGAATTTCAATCCTTGCATTAACTCCCTTACCTCTGGGCTTTTTATTACATATATCCCCCTGAGTTCAGCATATTAGGGACAAAATAGTAAATTTCAAACATTCTGTTAAATCTAACGGAGGAGATAACGGGTCAGGGAGGAGTTTGTAATTTTTCGAGCTCGGGGGATAATCTGTAATTTCGTCAAATTTCAGGGGGCTGTTTGTAATTATCCCTTATAAAAAAGAAAAAGAAAAAGAAGAAGTTTGTAAGAATGCACCATGCAACTTCTGTAAATGTGATGAACATTAGAACATATATTAGGAAGGGGTTAAATATTTTTTGCACCTCAATATTTAGAGCTAAGTGCATTTTAGTATTTAATCTTTGAAAATTAAAGATTTGATGAATTTTTATTCATTTTAATGCCTAATTTTATTTTTCATTAAAATTTTTCGGCCAAAATACCAAACAAGACACACGTGAAATTTATAAGAGCAAAATAGACATTTTAATGCTCTAATTTCCTTATTTTGATGCTCTTACGAATCTCATGAGCGATATTTTGACCGAAAGATTCTATCAAAAAATAAAATTAGGCATTAAAGTGAACAAAAATCAAATTGTTGGGCATGAAATTTTTAATTTTCAAAAGTTTGGTATTAAAATATAATTCACCATAAAAAATATTTAACCCAGGACAACACCTGTTTGGAGTTTCTGGGTATGTTTTTTTTTTTTTTTTGAAGAGTTAGTTGTTTTTTCCTCTATATCATTTATTACGAGTTTAACCCTTGTTGGGTCGTGTAGTATTCTTTTCTTGGCTTGCTTAGTGGAGTGAGCTGAAAGTAAAGAACCCTCCAGATTTCTCTTTTGAACAGGTTTTCTTGCCTTGATCATTCCACTATCGATCTTGTCTATCGTGTTTGCTTGTCCCTATGATGTATGAATATGAACACAGATACGACATGATACGAATACAACAATATAAATTTTTTTTTGAATTTTTCATATTAGGAGTGTCGGACATGGTGTCGGACACTCGTATCCAACAGGACACGACACGACACGACAAAATAATATTTTTAAAAGTGTCCGTACATCATAGCTTGTTCCACAACTTGTCTTTTTCTTATTTTCTTGTTAGCTCCGATTAGCCTCGGAGGACTTAATCGGGAGTCGAGCACAACCATTTAAGAAATAATGAGTGCAAAATCGGGATAGAGTAAATCTCTTGTATCTGCGTTACTATCTACGATACCCTGGGTCCACAATGCAATATTTGATACTTGCATTAATAAGGCAAGATTCGATGCTCTCATGTACTTGCCAATTCTAGCAATAATGAGGTGAGATTTGTTGGAATTGGAGATAGTCGACCATTCAAGTATTTATATTCGAGGAAAGACGCTCGATTTTGAAGTTAAATTGTGAGGAAGAAGCAAACGTGAGCTGAAGGCCAAGCTGCGGGAACTGGTGTTTTGCCCAGTTTTGACTTTTGACACTCTAACACTCAAGTCAGACAATTGTTTAATATAAGAGGAAAGTACTGACGGTCGAATGAACAGTAATTGCTTATCAAATGACATGAATGCCGGAGGTATTTATAAGATTGGGACCTGTGCATGACACCTATCCACACATTAGCAGTGTATTGAATGTGTCCGCATGGTGGTTAGGGAACAAGAAGTACTGCCATGTAAGCGATGTCAGAGGCTTTTCAAGTGACAAATCTAATTAGGTGCGATCGATTGTATCCAGTCTACCCGATCAACCAGATTAATCAACCAGATTAATCGAATTCCTTGTATTTTTCCGTTGACGCTATACGACTCACATCTTAAAATAATTTTTCGATTAATTAAAATCAATTGAATTTTATATATAATAGTATAAATTGTTAATGGCCCATCCTATATTTAATAGAATAGATAACCATTCAAACTCATTCTTGTATATATATATATATATATAGAGAGAGAGAGAGAGAGAGAGAGAGAGAGGGATTTGCCAATCAATGTTTAATTCATACAGCGTAAATATGAACCAAGATAACATGTGAACTCACACTTCCAAGAAAACTGGTTATTGATGTTAAAGCGAAGGGGAAAGAAAAAGTCTAAACTAGAAAACATCACAGCTTCTCACCAGTTTCATTATATCCTTATGATCATGTGAAAACAAGGAATAGAAAGACCAAAAAGTTAATATCTATAAGTTTTCACTTCCTAAGTTTACCTCTACATTATCAACTGCCTCTCCAACAAGACACTCCTCTACCGAATCCTACACGCATTTCGTGTAATGGAACTCTATCTGTAGCCGTTGATGAATCCGCGTTGAAGATGCTATTAAACCCTTCTTCACATCATCTTCCAACTCCCGTATAGGTATGGAAGCCAAAAAGCTCTTAATGTACTCTTTGCAGGATTCTTTACCAATGGAAACTATGCTGCATTCTTTACCATCATCATCATCACTGCCAGAAACCCCGTCATCTTCATTTTCATCACCCGGTTTTTGAATCACCGTGTCTTTATCAAATTTCAAGATAAACGCTTGATCACATCCTTCATACAACCTCTCACCCAGAGTATCGATTATGTAATAGGCGTCGTTTTCCACTTTCAAAAGGAAAAAATGGTCGTTCCAACTTATGATGTAGATCAAACGTTCAGTAGACGTGCACCGTACTATCTCGTCCCAAATGTTGTCAAAAGACATGGCCCCTTTCAAGAAATCAAACCCCTTTTCTTGTTCTAATCCTTTTGGGTGGAAAAATCCAACGAAAGACTTATCCGGTACAAGATGAAGGGGGCGGATATTTGCCTCGATTACTGTTTCTAGATCGAAATGCTTGTCAGGGAATCTTTCTATGTATGTTTCGTTGTCACATAGGTTTCTCCACTCTAGTGAGCCTTCACGGATGAGGGCATCAAGCTGAGATTTGATCGGAGTTTCGTGACCGTTGGATTGTAACCAGTGGGCAATCACAGCCACTAGAGCGGTGCAGGCGCTTTCACCAGCTGCACGTTCGCTCCTTTGGTCGATGGAAGCAAAGAAAACTTGTGTTTTCAACTTTAATCGGTTCTCGCGGCTAGTTATCTCTTTTTGCTCCCATGTGCCTACTGCAAAATTGTCGTCTCCAAATGGATAGTTTGCAGCTGAATTTTCCTCGATCTTTTGCTCCTGCAATTCAAAGAGTATCGTTAACAAGGAAAAATTGTGTTTCTTGACAGTGTGTAACAGGATGTGTGGTTCTAAGATTTTAGGGAAGGTAAAGAAAAGACAAAGATGAGGAAAAGTACAGTTTGTGGTTGGTTATTAAGTGAAATAATAGAAAGGGAAACTGGGGTGAAAATACACTATAAAGAAGGATTCCTTACAATAACAACTCATTTTGTTATTCTAATTAATCACTCAATTCACTAGTATTATCTAATTTTCACCCTGTCATCGAATCATTTTCCTCACCATATTTCTTAACAACCAAACAATTTGTTTTATTTAATTTTCCTTAGCAAAATTGTAGAACCAACCGGAAGTTTAAGGGGTAATGTGAAAAATAATTATTAATCATAAATATTAAGTGAGAAAAAGGCTGGTTTAGCAACACGGATTTTTCAAGTTATTGCCAAAAATTATAATTAAGTTAATATTAATAGTCAGTGACATATGCATTGTGGCAACTTATGCCAACTTCTATTGTTACTATATCATTTCTCGCTAATTGCCAACAATTTCATGACAAAATAAAAGTCACCGTGCCTAATGCGTATCACAAGTAAATAGAAGTCATCATCACCTGATAAATTCAGCAATGGCTTCTATTTGGCAAATAAAATCCAATCATGAAAATCATAACAAGCAAAACAGAATCAAGAAAATCGTAACAACAGAAAACATACTCTTAAAGTGGACGATTCATTCGATGATGAACCAAGCTGCCGGCGATCAAAATCAATATCATCTCCACCTTCCTCTCCGTAATATCTCTTCAGTAATGGCTCTCCTTTCACTTTAGGTGATCTGAAGCCCAATTTTCTTTTCCTCCATGGAAGAAGCCTACGTTTTGTATCCATGCTGCATATAATATTCTCCCCTTCTGATTTTTTATGCCTATAATAAATCCAATCTTCATCCTCACTACTACTAGTGTTGGATTGAGTCGATGCTCCAGCATGGTTTGCATAGGCCAATGATCCATAGTCGAATGATTTTGTTCCCTTTACTACCTCGTCCGAGTCACCTTCTTCAGACTCACTCACTGAGTCAGTCCTGAGTGAGGAATTGAACTCAGTGTCTGAGCTCCCTTCCTCTTCTTCTTGCCCTACCCTTTTAGCTTTTCGGGCTGACAATCCTTTTAAGATATTCACTCTTCTTGGGCTTGTTCCTTTAGGCGTTGGAATTTCTTCTTTTCCCACTTCTCCATAACAAGGAGATCGTGGAAATAATAGAATTGGCCTTGGCATTGGTTCAGATGGTTCCTCAGCATTTCCCAGCTCTAGAAGAGTAATTGATAGCTGCATTATAAATTAATTAGGTGTTGAAAACATGGACAAAAATCAGTTCAGCTCTTGTTATTTCGTATTTTATTCGGATATTTTTTATATTTATATCACCAAACCGTAAACTACGTGTTGACTATCCAAATATTTCGTCCAGGCTTTAAAATTACAATTTGATCCAGAAAATTGCTAAGTTCATGAGAAATACTTGCACAACGTCATTCAAATGTCTCAAAAAGTGACGAGTTTACTAACGTTTGGGTAATAACATCACTTAACTACTCAAAATGATGGAGACAAAGTGCATACATGAATGACATAAGTTATATGGGCAGTATGCGTAATTTAGTGTACTTGCATACAATCCCCTGCATCATAATAATTGCTTATATTTCATTGTCCATCTCAGTAATTTTGTCATGGAACTAAATGGTGGAATAGGAAAGAAGGAAAATAAGCTTCTGAATGCAGAGAAAACAACAGCAAACATCTATAAAGGTTGCTTACATTAAGCAAAGCACTACTGTCGGTGTGGCTTCTCAGAGGAATGCTTATATCTCTGTGTGATTTTTCAGAAGCTGAAGCAAAATCTGCAAGGTTTATCAATGCAGCGCCGACGACAGGTACATTGTTGTTCGTCCCTTGCTTCGAACCCTATCAGGACATAACGGGGTTAGCAAAAGAATGATCATTGATCACCATCATCGTTATCATACACAAGTGATTCAACTATGTCAGAATTAAACTATTAAAAATAATAAAAGAAAATAAAAACCATGTAACAGTTCCTTTCTCAATCCCAAGAGCCAATCAAAGCATCCATAAAGAAGAATTATCGAACATCTTTTTCTCCTTTCAAGAGGTGTAATCTAGAGAAGATACATAGCAACATAAATTATTTCTTGTTTACCTTACAAAAATAGAGAGAGAGAATTTATCTGAAATTCTTAAAGACAATAATTAACCAATTATATCATTTCAAGTACCCATTTGATCAAGAGCATTAGCTGTCAATTTTCACCATCCAAACAAATTGACCCAATAACGAAAAAGAATTTAAAAGAACGGTAATAAAAAGAGAAATCAAATAAGAAATTTAATCCCAGTTGGTCAAAGAATTATTATTCAAAAAGAGTAAAAATTGAGAACTCACACTGATAACTGCCAACTGAACCTCCCAAGGATGAAAGCAGCCCTCCTTATAAGCTGAAATACTGCAAACACAGCGAAATTCTTCATCCCATTGAACAAACCCCTCTTCCCTCAAGAATTCTTCCTTTGTCAAATTCCTTCGAACACTCTTCCTTAAGGAACTCAACCCGATCCCCTTTGAGCCTTTCCATTTGATTTCAACTGAAAATTTTGAAGAATTTTGGAGCTGGGGTGATAAAACAAGGCCACCCAGATGATGAAGAGTGATTTTGACTTCAAATTTCTTCGATTGCTGGAGTGGGGGCCAAGGCCTCCACTTCATCATCTTCACCACCATTCTTTCTCTTTCTCTTCTTTTGAAGACACTGTTCCTAACTTTTGATGAACTAAATTACCAACGAAAATCAGCCGTTGATTGTGTGTTTTATGGTGTGAACATAGAATTCTTTGAGAGAGAATAAGAAGAAATTTTTATCAAATGTGTCTTTATCGAAACAAGCACTGAATGTTAGCAAATATATATACACGCACGGGGAAGAGAGAGAGAGGGAGAGAGAGAGAGAGAATGTGCTTGCACATTCCATTTGGAGAGGGAGAGAGTAGGGATGTACTCTGAGCCAGCCGCACAAGCCAAGCTCAAGCTGCCTCAACTCGAACTCGAATAATATCAAGCTCAAGCTCGGCTTGTGTGCCAAGTCAAACTCAAGCCTATTTCTTCGAGGTTCAAGGCTTGCAAGCCGACTCGTAAGCTATTATATATATATATATATATATTAATGTTTAATAATTTATATATATAAATATGCAGTAAATTAATCTACATTTATATAATTTAGTAATACTAAATATATGATATATTATATATTTTTATCTACTTATTTTGATAATAAATATGATTTAATAATATCGCAATTCAATAATTACAACAACATGTCATTCTATACAATACTACTAACATATTACTATGATAATATATAATATTTATCCAAAAAAATAATTTAATAAAAAATAGATTCAATCTACTATAATAAATAATTAATTATATAAGTATATATCTTAATAAAATATTAGTTAATAATTTATTTGGTATAATTACAAGATATATAACATAATCTATTACTATATTATATATTAACTATAATATATGTATGATCCTTTCTAAATTTTGTATCATAATATGTCTTAATAATATATTATTTCGCAATGACACATTAGGCCATATAATATTATTAATACAAAAATAAATTTATAAAATATTCACTCAAATATTTAATATAATAAAATAATAAATATCATATACCTTAATAACTAAATAATAACATAAGTATATTTTAATAAAATATTAGTTAATAAGTTTTATTGTATAATTACATAATTTATAGTTTATTCTAATATAATTAATAAGGGAAAAATGCAAAATCAGGATACCAACTATCCTGAACTAGCGTTTTCGGGACACTAAATTTTCCGGTGACAAAAATGTCCATTATCTCTAAAAATCTGTCAATTTCGGGACAAATTCACCGGGAATTGCCAAGTTATCATCAGAAATCAATTGACGTGTCCAATTTAATGACGTGTCATTGCCATGTGTCTTAGGTTGAGAGACACGTCAGCGACTTTTCCACGTCAACCCATTCCGGTGAACTTTTTCCCAGATTTGACACAATTTTGTAGTTATTGGCCTTTTTTTGTCGCCGGAAAAAATAAGTGTCCTAAAAATGTTAGTTGGGGTCAGTTGGTATCCCAATTTTGCGTTTTTCTTGAAATAATAATAATGTCCCCATGTGGACCCCGAGCCACCATGGCCAAAGACAGCCACATGTGCGCCACGTACGCTCCATGTCGGTCCATGTGTTCGACACAGAGGGCCACGTGGAGGCCGAAGAAGGCCACGACGTGGACGCCGGACACCCTGCTATACGGCACCCTAAGCCGACTCAGATCGATAAAACGACCTCAAGGCTAGCCCCACTTGTCTAAGGCAGCAGATCGATAAGACTAGAGCCAGATCGGTATGGTTCTAGCTCACTCTAGATCGAGATGATACAACCTCAGTTAGATGGGCATATCCACCTGAAAATACGGAAGCTGATGACAAAGTATTGATCCCTTGGATCGATACCATACGTCACCAGATTTAAGCCAGATCAATATTGATCATGCTCGAAGTCGGTTTAGTGCTCTGGTCGATTCCGGAGCTCGAATCACTTAGAATTTATAAGGATGGGATGACTCTCGATCGGATCTGAAAAGAGTAACAAACGTGAGCTAAAGGACAAATGGGGGGAATCGGGGTTATATCCCAGTTTGGCACTTCCACGCTCAAGTCAGGTACTTGCTCAAAAAAGTTAGAGTAGTACTGAAGGTCGAATGAACAGTAGTTGTGCTTACCAATGCCATAGATGCTATGAATATTCATAGACCCAATGTGGGTGTGTGATACATGTTCACGCACTAGAGGTGCATTTAATGCTCTAGCCAGTTTGTTAAGGAACAGTAAGTACGGTATAATACCTTATGTCAGACTTGGTCCCTTGTTTCCCCTTACATGTCTCAACCCCTTACCGTTCTCTTTGCCAGCCGTATGGCCTTACGCGGTCGATGGGTTTAGCGATCGAGAAATCCTTTTGAGGTTAAGAGCCTCACGTGGTGGGGGTTGGTACCCGAATACCTTGTCCGGTCGATTGACCTCTACGGGATGCTCATCGACTGGTTAGTATCAAGGTGTCGAGGCTGGCCGACCGACTCTCCCGACGGAGTATTGTGCTGACGTGTTAATCCACGTGGAGCATGTTGTTGAGGTGTCACTCCTTAGTCATTGGGCCACGTGACGCTCTTGGAAAGTGCCCCGTCAAATATATATTCACACTTCATTATTTAATTCCGTGATTGCTTCGTTGGGTTGGCCATGGTGGCTCGGGGTCCACATGGGGACATTATTATTATTTTAAGAAAAATACAAAATTGGGATACCAATTGACCCCAACTAACATTTTTAGGACACTTATTTTTTTCGGTGATAAAAAAATGCCAATAACTACAAAATTGTGTCAAATCTGGGAAAAAGTTCAGCGGAATGGGCTGACGTGGAAAAGTCGCTGACGTGTCTCTCAACCTAAGACACATGGCAATGACACGTCATTAAATTGGACATGTCAATTGATTTCCGGTGATGACTTGGCAATTTCGGGCGAATTTGTCCCGAATTTGACAGATTTTTAGAGATAATGGACATTTTTGTCACCGACAAATTTAGTGTCCCGAAAACGCCAGTTCGAGATAGTTGGTATCCTGATTTTGCATTTTTAATAAAATATTAGTTAATAATTTTTATTGTGTAATCACATAATTTATAGTTTATTCTAATATAATTAATAATACTCGTACATAATCTAAAATATCAAGTATATATTAATGATTATAATTTATTAACAATGATATAAAAAACTTAGGAATATTAATATACTATATATATTAATATCTTTGTTATTGTTTAATATTATTATTAAATGAGAGTTAAAAAATATCCAACAATCTCTTGGCTTGTCAAGTCGAATCGAGCTCGGCTCGAATTTTGGGCAAGCCAAGCTCAAGCCCTAAAAAAATAAGCTTGGCAAGCTCAAGCTCAATCTCAAACCATGCAAATAATTTTCAAGCTCAAGCTCAAGTTGGATTTTTTTTTGCCAAACTCGACTCGACTCGACTCGAAACGTACCCCTAGGAGAGAGGGAGGGAGGCCGGCTCCAACCAGGATTTTTTATTTTTTATTTTTATAATTTAAAAAACACACCCAAAGTGGGCAGAGAGATTCAAACCCGATTCATTCTTTTTTTTAGAAAGAACCTCAAATTACTTGCCAACCCCTGTTGGCTTTTCCATCTTGATATTTCTATTTTTTTCTTTTAACATTTCTAATCGAGCAAATTACATTTTTAATTTCAAAGGAGGCCTTTTGAATTTTAGTTCCATATTTTTGAAATTAGACATATTTAGTTTTATAATTTTCAAAAAGTTATAATTTTGGTCCAATTCGTTAAATAATTGCCGTTAAGTGCAATTTGGGGAAAAAATTACTGTTTATTAAGTTGTCTTTGTGTGGAAGTTTGCATATTAATACACCATTTTAGCACCCTGAATCAACTTCGAAGTATTACTCTAAATCACACTTATTAAGGTAATGTGGTGCTAAAATGATGTATTAATAAGCAAACTCGCACAAAAAATAACTTAATGAACAATAACTTTTCTCCCAAATTATACTTAACGGTAAAAAAATGCATTTTCCATCGATTATTTGACGGATGAGACCAGAATTATAACTTTTTTAAAAATAATGGGATAAAATGTGTCTGATTTTAAAGATATGGGACTAAAATTGTAAAAGGCCTAATCCCGTGGGTCTAAAAATGTAATTTGCTCTTTCTAACATTTATGAATTATGACGTTTAACAAATAACAGGCGTATTTATTACGAGGGGAATTCTGTAGTTTTGTTCACCAAAAAAAAAAATTAAAAGGTTCACCAAAAAAATATTTATATCCTAATAGTTTTAATAATTATATTTTCATTCCTCATAGTTCATTAATAAATTACTAGCGATTGGGGCTGTAACACCCGAGCGTAAGGTGTCACATCCCCTGCATCGAGACCCGACCCGAATATGAAATGAACGATCCATACCCGAGCTAAATCACGGCGAACGGGGACAAACACACACTCTATGCTAGGCGGGACTAACCCTTGAACCATAAAATCAGAATTACACATTAAAGCGGAAGTAATAAACGAACAAAGCATATCATATATATACCATGAGCATCCAAGCTCCAAAATATAATTCATATACATCAATGCAAGCCATCACGGCCTAAAACATGTGTACGCTCCAATATAATATCCATATACAATAATCAAAAGTGTGAGATGCAAGTGTAAGACCAAAATACAGAGCTAGAGACGAATGCAAGACCTAGGACTCGTAGTCCCACCTAGCTCCCTCGACACCTGCACCAAACATCTGAAAACCAAATGGGTTCAGTCCAAAAGGGACTGGTGGGTATAAAACATTGGCATAAATATAATATATAACGGAATTTAAACAATCACATGCAAATTATAATCCCAAGCGAGGTTTTAGAAACGGTTCCCAAGTAGGTAAAATAGAGGAATCATCGGAAGGGATTATAATGATCAATTTTACAATAGGTCATTAGTGGCCCGGCGAGTGGGCGTGCATCAACTCCAACCAACACCATGTGTAATTCAATAATCATTCACTCATTAAGTCTTTCATGCATATCATTCTTTTGTGCACAATCAATCGATTCTATTCAATCGGTCATATACACCTTCTTCCTCCGGGTTGGTGGGCGGGTTTGCAAGACCCGGCCACCCAATCATTGGCCAAAAGGGGTTACATGACTCCCCAGATGGCACTCAACTCCCTTTCCCCGCCAATCTCCTGGCGAGGTCCGGTACCGCCGTTCATTAGTGGGAACTAGTGTGAGGGATCACCGTTAGCCCATGCTTCCTCGGATAGCCACTCACACCAAAAACCCCGGGCCCCAATCAGTGCAATCAATCAATCAATACTCGCCAAAACAATCGGTAGGATATTAAAAGAAAAAGGGATTATACGTTTGAAATCATTTACCCGAAAGTGACTCGTTATATAAATAGATAACTCTATCTTTGGCTAAAACTTTGCACATAAGGATATATTGGGTCTTTTTATCTAAATAGTAGAAAAACCCACCTTATACTGACAAAAGAAGATACGAAAGCCTCAAGGATTGGCCGCGTCTCCCACGGGATCAAAATCTGTGCAAGAAAGGTAAAGTGAGACTCAAAATGACCAATTAAGACGCTCGGCAATGAAATTATCATGATAGGAATGCATAAAAGATCATGTTATATCGTAAAAATGTTCATGTGCACTATTAAGGAATTTAGAACATATAATCAAACCATTCGTTCATATATTTCATTCAAATTCATAAATTCATAACATTCATAATGCATATCAATTAATCTAAAATTCCATTTAATAATCATAACACGTAATATATTGCATTTATAATTAGAAAATAGGCAATTAATTACTTTCAATTAAAGGTCGAAATTAAATAAACATGAAATAAATAACAATTAAATTCTAAAATTTAAAACAAATTAAACCATAATTAATATATATATATATATATATATCATTATTTAAACTTAATATTAATATTTATATAGATATATATATACATATGTATAATGCACGTAGGTGCATGAATATCATGCATGCATATATTAAGATGAAATTCACAATTTATGCATGCATGCATTTATCAACCAAATCATAATTCATGCATGTAATATTATAGCTACATATACATATATATACACGTCCAACTCCACGCATGCAAGTAAAGAAAGGAATTAAAGTTACAGTTTAAACACATACAGCAAAGTTCGAAGGCTGGAATTTTTTCAGAAAAACAGGGGTGGCGGCCGCGACCCATTTTCTTCATGAAATGGTAGCGGCCGCTACCCTTAATTTCCAGCATTTTTCTCCAATTTACAGAATACGAGGGCAGCGTACTGTTCAGTCACGGGCGCGACCCAAATTACAGGCAATTAAGGTCGCGGGCGCGACCTGCGCGACAACAACAAAAAACGCAGCAGCCATGGCGAAACAGAGCAGAACCAAATCCAATTTTCTCCCAACAAGATCAGGTAAGTAAGGACATCAATTAGACAATAAAACTCAACAAAAACAAGCCTCAAACACTCCTTAAACGCAGCAGCAAAAACGGACGCAGGTAGAGCAGCGAAAACAGAGCAACTCCAACAACCTTCAATATATCATTAATGATAGCTCATGAATGCTTCAACTACCAGCTAAAACATTACCATAAATGCCAAGAAGAGATCAAGACAATCATTTTCATGCTTGGAATCATCCAAAAAGCTCAAGTATTGGAAGAGATCAACCAAACTTAAAACCTAAATCTATATATATCCATTTCTGCCCAAAAGCTCACGAAATCATGCTCAAATTTAGGGATGAATGAATGAAAATGACTCATAATTGATGTATATAACATAACCAAGCTTACCTTGTGGATTAATGGAGGTTTGGAAGAGATTTGAGCTTGAATCTCAAGAGGTTTGCTTGAGCTATGGGATTTCTGGAAAACAGAGGAAAGAGGGCTGAATTTCTCTAAGTAAGAGAGACTATTTCGGTTGGGGAGGATAATGATCAGCTAGATGGTTGATTTAGGGTCCCATAGGTTCAAACCATGGTTAATTTGGTCAAGTATGGTAAGAGATATGACTATTTTGGTGAAATGTGGCAGTTTTTGGCGCCGTGTAGGTTTTTCGGTTAGATTTTGGAGGTCCAAATGATTCGGGAAAAATATGTGGCTAAGTTTACTAAACTCGAATTTTCGTTACGAGTTCAGCGAAGTTGACGAAACTCGAATCCGAGTTTCCTAGCTTAAGATATTAAATCCGGAACCAAGGGTACGCTAAGTGCTCGTTAGCCCCCGATTTGGTTCCACGATTCAAATTAAATTCGTTAACATGTCAAATGAATTCGAAAACATAAACCGAGAATATAAACATGTTCATAACACACATATTTACGCCATATTACAATTGCACGATATTTCGATATTATTTCATATAAGAACGATGCACATTTTCAAAGAATTCATGAATTAGCCAAATAAATGAAATTAAATTCAAACATATATATTAAAGTCAACGATTAAATTTGAATAGATTAATTAATATGATTAAGCATGATTAATTAGCATAATACTTAATTAACATTAATCATTAAATTAATCAACAATTAACGAAATATAACTACATATATATATATATATATATATATATATATATATTTAAAATATAAATTATTTTAAAATAACATTAAATTGAAATAAATTATAATAAAATAAAATAATGACAATTTATAATAAAATTAAATATAAAACACGTAAAGACAATTATTTTGCGCAAATTTGTAAACACATACGTCATACCTTTACGTCTGAAAAGTCGGGGCGTCACAGGGGCATACTCGTTGCGTGTGCAACAGAATTATATGATTTGGGGCCCAACATATCAGAACAGAACATATCCTATCATAACTCGCTCATAACATAATCATAATCATAGCTTACGTACCTTACCAATCATACCTTACCTTGCAACTTGGTATATGCTATAAACGTACCTCTCCGTGCCATGCTAGTCCTTAGCTCGCATGAAATCACATGGTTCAGAGCATAGCCTCGTTGCGAAATATGTTCAAGCTTACATACGCTTGTACATATAGTTTGAAAATATTTAATCCTATGACAAAGTCATAAACATATCATATTTTACATATCTATTATATAAATATAATAGAATAATCGCATGCAGACTTGAAAATGAGCACATAGGGTGGTAGGTCGCTTTAACTAAAAGAAAAATCCTAAAACCTCACCTTACACCACCAAGTACGGAAAACACGAGCAAGGAAGTCCTATTGGAACCCAAACAGCTGACAAACACTCCCTGGAAAACCCTGAACAACTAAGCACACGGAACACAGACTCAGACTCAAACAACAACCACAAAGACGCACGACCATGCACGTGAACACAAATGATGCAACATATAATTCACATTTATATAAACAAGTCATTCATAGCAAATTACACTCACTTTACATATTAGGAGATGCATAACTTGTAAAATTCGTAACATCAAATAGATAAAATAAATCAAGACATTATGAATTTAATTCTTATCATGCACCAAGTCTCGATAGAATAAACATTAATTACATAACAATTTTATACATAAATACATAATGACATAATTTATAACATTCCTAACAATTAGCATGCTTAAACAATTCATTTAAATTAAATATAACGTATCCTTTCATAATTTATTACGTATGTTTCATATAATTTCATAATCAAATAGTTTCCCAAAATTACACTAACACCCCATAAAACAAGAAACATATATAAGAAAATGGCATAAATGAGGCAATTAATTTCAATAAATCAAGAATTGGATCTTTCATACATCATAACATATTTTCGAATATCATACAACTCATAATTCCAATTCATCGTACATACATGATCGAATTTTACAATTAAAACAATTAACGGATAAAATACAATAACTTCAAAAATTCATAACAAATCAACCGGGCATCTGATTGACAAATGAAAAGTGGTGTTGGACTCACCACAACGAATCTGCTATCCGAAGGGCGTCAGAATGCCGCCGTTGGAGCTGGCCGAACCGCCACCGGACCACCACCTCAGGTGGCCGGAAAAATCCCCGTGAACGGCAAATCGTACGTCTCAGTAAGCACAACAAAACCCCTCAATCAATTTCTAAAAATACGAAACCCACCGGATTTAATTAAAGAAAAATCGATGCGAATCAACAATTAAACCCTAGAAGCCAAGAAATAAAATTAAATCCAAACTGCTTGACGAAAATGAAATCCGAGCATACCGTTGGAAAGGCCTCGTCTAGAACTTTGAAACGCCCAACATAATTACTGGAAAAAGACACCGAAGCATTGACCGTCTTTGACCGCCACGGGCCGCCACTCTCCGCCGCTAAACTACCAGTTTTTGAGCCCATTGCCAAAAACTCCCCGAAAAAGGCCCCCATTAGCCGTCAAAGTCTGCGCCGCCGCTGCCAAGCCGGAACCACCACCTACGCCACGATTCGGATCAATCTGAGGCTGGAAATGGATTCTGGAGGGCCGAAAAGGGTAAGAACCACCAAAGTTCCTCGAAAAAAGTTATCGACGCCTGCTACTGTTCGCGCTCTGTAGCACCCCAAGCGGTGGGCACCACATCCTAAGCCGAACGACCTAGACAGACTCGACACGACACTAGAGCTCCGGTTTCGCAACCTAGAGCTCTGATACCACTTAAGGATGTAGCACCCTAAGCGGTGGGCACCACATCCCCTGCACTAGAGTCCGACATGTGTAATGAAATAGAACTCCGCACACATGTCAAACAATAGCGAACGGGTGACAAAACAAAACTTTCCTAAGCTAGGTGGACTAGACCCTTAAATCAAAGCGCGCAATTAAACAAATATGTGCGGAACCGATTAAAACACAAGTATAACCAACTATTAACACTTATATTGTAACGCCCCCGCCCGTACCAGAACAAGAGGAGAGCGGCGTCTCAACCCCCGCACTGAAGCACCTCTCAAGTAATGGTGTGGGCCATCACTCAAGAAATACTCCAGCGAACGGCTATCTATCAGAACTATACATGTACAACGATGTGGCTATGCAGCGGAAAATCAGAGTATTTTAAAACTTTTCAAAACATGTGCGTGATGGCATGTAACAAGCAAGAACATATTGATCGTGTAAGAGAGACTCGGCATATTAGAACATATAACATATTCACATATAAGTACCGATACAGCAGAGTTCAAAATATCGGTAACAGAGTAGCGGGATGAGTATAACAAAGATACTCAAGTATTCAGAAACATATACAGAAACAAAAAGTGATGCAGCCATAAAACATATGCAGGATACAAAAGAGGAAGTAATGCTAAGTCCTGACTGAAACAAAAATGACAATCTAGAGCTTCAAGATACCTCTAGACTGCGGCTGCAAGACCTGAAGCCACGAGGCAAGAAAACGGGAGAGGTATTAGTCAAAAGGACTAAGTGAGGGAATACTTTAAAGAAAGTACTGAATTAAAGAACTTGAAGTAAAGTTCGAAACTGTTAAATGCAATGCTTTAAAGAAGAACTCGAAACAAGTTCGGTTAATAAAACTCTTTGAATGTGATGCTGTAAAAGAATGCACGTTAAAAACATTTTCATGAATGCTATCACACGCGCACACATATGCTGTTGATGGTTCATAATTCTTTCATAAAATGGGATAAGGGTAAAGTGAACTTTTCCAGATATGAACCATCCTTTATGAAACAAAATTTTGCCCGCAAGCTAGGCTCCTCCATCCTTACTCCAGAAAAACATGATTTGGTAGAGTATCGGACCAGGATCAACAATAATTCCACGTATAGTAGAGTATCGGACCAAGATCAACAATAACCCCACATATAGTAGAGCATCAGACCAAGGTCAACAACAACTCCGCACATAGTAGACTATTGGACCAAGGTCAACAACAACTCTTACCAACACATACAAACATGCACCATCCTCCATCGGTTGTCACTTCGGGTAGCTAGCCCTAGGCGACCTGTAAACATGTAATGGGAACAGATTTGCTATCCGTTCCCAGACAGATTGTCCTGACTTAACAAACCTCCTGTTAAAAGTCGGTGTCAATTGTCTAAGTGTGGCGGCCGGTATTAGTGATGTCGTTGGCGCTCACCTCCCGAGCATCACCTCCACACATAACCGCCGGGTCCAAACTGTAAACTGTATGCTTGCATTTAAGATTTAGCAGTGACCAGAGTACCACTCCAGTATGCTAACAATAACATGTGAAACTGTAACTGTAACATATGATGCTGTCTGTAAAACATATGATTCTGTCTGAAAACATGTGATTCTGTCTGTAAAACATGTGATTCTGTCTGTAAACTGTACTTTGAAATCATATGCAAAACATGTAACTGTCTTTGAACAAGAATGCAGAACTTAGGGAAACATGTGCTGTAGATCAAGGTATACTATTAAAGTATGAATGATCCTTTCAAGAGATTGTCCCGTTAAAAGGGATAGTTCAAAACGAGGTTTAGCTTTGAATTTCAAAACATATGATATGATAGTATAATCGTGGTTCCAGTTGGAAAACATTTATAACTTCACCTCACCTAATAGTAACAAAAGGCAGGTAGACAGATTATGCGGTGCCCTGGGGATCCCAGTGCTCAACTTTAACTCCTGTAGGTGGTGTACTAGAGTGAGCTTAAGAACTAAGACCCACTACTAACCAAGATGCATATGAAATGCATGAAACAATGAACAAGGAACATGTAAAGAACATGTAACACAAGAGAGTAATACCATTTAAGGTATTCAAGAAAAGTAACACACAAAGGAATACATCAAAGTGAGTTACTCTTAACGTTAGACTATGATCTTACTATAACCGAGTAAGCTTCAGTCAAATTATGAATCCTATCGCAAACCTTAGGTTAAGAAACAAGTCCACGAAAGAAAACACATTTTGAAAACACATTTTAGACCCTGGATATGGAAACCCTAGGTGCAAATGTCTATTAAGAAAGCACAAGTTTTAATTCATTTTTACTATTCAAAAGCACTATTCAAGATTACTATTCATGATTACTATTCACAGGTTACTATTCACATGTCGGGTCAAAGGGTCGGGTCAAACCCTTACTATACACACACCTACACACACACGGTACACACACACTATGCACGAACACACACACACACACGGCATGCACACACACACACCCTAATTAAATTATGATCTTGATTATAATCTATAGTTTCAAGTTCATGTTAATATAATCAAGTGTGATCTAGGTTAAAGGTATAACCTATAGTTAAGAGATCCAATTAAGGCATAAGATCAAGTTATGAAACACTATTCTATCTTAGGTTATAACATGTGACACTATTAAAGTGTATAACATGGTCAAGGCACTAATCCATTAATCCAAATCATATCATAAGCTCAATTCATAATTCAAGAATCATATAACAATGTGACAACATGTCACAACATATATCATATCATATCATATATCATGAACCTTTAGGCATGTAACATGTAACAATTTAATTCCAATATCAACATGTAACAAGTTGTGACATAATAAATTGTAAATCACTAATCCATTAGCTAGCATGCATGAACATAATTCAAATTCCATAATCATGCATCAATCCTCATAATATAACAATCATATCACATGATCATAGCATATACTAGGGCAATTCATAACATATTCAAGCATATACTAAACAATTAAAACATATAAACAACTATCAAAACATATCATGAAAACTATATAATAAATGCATAAAATAAAATCCTATATGGCTTAGGGAAGACCCTAAGACCCAACCTAAACATAATATAAACATACCATAACATAAAAACATAAACTAACTAAACATAACATAAAACAAAACAAACTAACCTAGCAAAGGGGAGGGGAGACCGACGGCCAAGAGGGAAAGGAGGGAGAGAGGAGTGCTTGTTAACACAAGACTTTGAGCAAGGAATGAAATGCCATGAGCCCTCTATTTATAGTTGAAGAGAAGCCCCTCACCTTGGAAATAAAATGTGGAGAAGGGTAGGAGAGCAAAATTTGTATAGATTCTCTTGGAAGCTTTAGGCATATGAAGCTAAAATGGGACTTCTGGGGGTATTTCTATAATTTTGTCCCCCAAGACTCAAGGATAAGTGGCTGGAAGTTTAAACATTCCGACGGCAAGAAAATTAGCTTCGAAACGCATATTCATTCGTCGAAATCGGATTTACCGTTTGAAAGATACATTAGTTTTAGTGAATAAAAGTTTTGAGCTCGAAACTCGACATGAGTGAAAAACGACTTTCTAGAATGACTTTCAAGTCCGGATTGTTTCCAAAATTCAAGAAATAAATCGAGAAGCGTTTTGAGTCCAAAATCGACTATAAAACGTTTTACCGTTAAAAAGTTGAAAACGTAGAGTGAATAGTGAATTCTCACGTACGAACGTACGCTTCAAAATTTCAAGCTAGGGTTTGAATCAAGAGTTGTAAAACAAAATCTTGAAATAGCTCAAGTAATGCAAATCCGAAGAGAAAACATTTTCCGAATGAAACCGTTCGTAGAAGGAATAGTGAACTAGGGTTTTCGAAAACATTTTCAATAAAACAAAGTTCCAGAATAGATTTCCAAGCCAAGAATGATTTCAAAAGACTCGTCTCAATTCAAGGATCGATTCGACTGCAAACTTGGGTAGGAAAGGTATCAGAATCAAATGCTCATTTTCTGATGAATAGTAACTTTGGTCGGTAAGTTCCAAAAATACCCTTATGGTTCAAGAAAGACTTTCTGAGCTCGGAAAACAAGTTCAAACGATTGGGAAACATGTGTGATGAACCTCTAGGGTTCGAGTAGCAATATGAACAAGGTAGGCTCGGGTTATGAATAGTAAACTGTATCAAAGATCATGAATTCCCCCTTAAAACATGTCAGATCATATACGAGCACAAAGTTCATGTAAGAATGCAATGCATGATGATTCAAATAGTTGGATCACGGTCTATAAACGCTTTACCACTGCCTTAACTTACTGTTTGTTGGAAAACACGAATCAGAAAGCAGCGGAATTTAAAAAATTTTCCCAACAAAAGGACTTTGGACTCGCAATCGTGTAACCAAATTCGTAGAGATAGAAAACTTACTTTTCTTTTATTCTTTCTTGAAGCGTTTCAAGCCACCCAAGAACGCTCTTCTCGCGGCTTGATCCCCTCTCCTTGGTAAAGCTCGAATCTTCAAACTTCTAACTTGAAGTCTCTAGAGAAAGTCCACCAACTTGATCACAATCTAACTAGTAAGGATGCTAGTTCTCTAGTTAGTGTTTAGGCTTAACCTAGGGTTTATTTGATCTTGGAGAAAGGAAGGTGTTCAACACATGAACCAAAAGAATTGCCAATTAGCTCTAAAGGGGAGCATGAGCTCCCCTATATATAGGAAAGGGGAGGGGCGACCGAAATCCTTGTCCTCATAGGCAAGGGTTTTGGTTCCTCCCTCCTATTTCTTGATCTTCAAGTAATTTCCAACTTTGACTTTGAATTCAAATTCAAATCAACTTTAGGAGAGCTAAAATTATCCAAACTATTTTTGGATTATTTTATACTTTATTTATTTAAAATAAATAACTTATTTTATCTAATTAATTAATTCATAATTAATTAACTAGATTATTTTCTCCAAAATAAGACTTTCTTTTTAATTCAAAATTAAACCAAAGTCTATTAAATAATTAACACATTTAATTATTTAATACATATATATACAATATATATTTATTCACACGTGTGTGACACGTGTCACAGTGACACGTGTCACTCACGTGAGCCACACGTGTGATTTCACACGTGTGGAACCCTCTTGGCCCGATTAACTCGTTTAATCATTTTTAAGCCTCAACTCATGTAACCAAGTTGTTGTGTGTGACCCTCTAGGTTCTCAATTCAATTAGCAGTGACCCTAATTAATTAATTCACTAATTAATTAATCAGTCCACAGATTAAACGACCATAGTCTAGCAACAGGTGTTTAACCCCTAGCTGAATTGGAATGTTCGGATTCGATAGAACCTTTAAGTCATTGATTCATGTGAGATACAATCCTCTTACTTACTATCTCTCAACCAAGATCTAGGGCAATGGAATAATCAGAATCCTAATAATCCGGTCTTAAAGCTAAGTGCATTTCATATCCATTTGATCTCAATCCAAGAAACCCTTTTCTTGATGTCTTGATCTACTGCCTTGGCCAAGGACTCCATATGGCATATGAATGACTTACACAATAAGAGATCACCTTGCAAATGCAAGTGTAGGTCCTTTCTTGATTCTCATTCACTTTCATGAATCACTTGTGCAGCCCCAGCATAAGCCTTGAATCAGTTGTCTAAGGCGACACCCTTTAAAGCTTATACCTAAGACTACAGAGTTAACTCATAAAGTGACAAGGAACCTCAAGTCTAAGGATCAATTAATTACATCAATGACTCGTGAGATATTTCCTAATCTGGAAGTTTCCATTTCCTGAAATAGAAACTTCCTTTCCCATTTAGGAATGTTCTCACACGGGGCACCTCAGTGAACTTACTTATTAAAGTAAGCACCCTCATGTATCACGCACGTATCGACTATACACTTTGCACCTCCATGAAACAAGGTGGTCCTTCTTAAGGGCGTGATCCCACAAGTCAGGTTGACACTCCCATTGTCTGTAGGACTCATCGGCTTGGAGTATTTTACTAATCATGACTTATGTGATATAGGGCTCGTTTCATGAACCATTTCACCTAAATGGTAGAGTCCTAAAGTTATCAGGATTAGGGGAGTTCTCATACATGCACAGATAAAGTAAACGCATACCAAACAAGAGCATATAAAGAAGTGTTGCCTCAATTCGTTATTTCATTCAAAGATTGTCTGTGATTACAATAAGGAAAAGCACAAAGCAGATATACAATCGGCTTTCTAGGGCACTATTCCTAACAATCTCCCACTTGCCCGTCAAAGCCATTCTAAAGCTACTCTAAGTCCCATCTTCTGAAGATGACCTTGGAAAGCTTCTCGACTAAGGGGTTTAGTAAGTGGATCTGCCACGTTCTCTGCTGATGTGACCCTCTCAATTTGCACATCTCCCCTTTTGATAATATTACGGATTAGGTGATACTTCCTCATAATGTGCTTGGTCCGTTGGTGAGATCTTGGTTCTCTTGCTTGAGCAACCGCCCCAGTGTTGTCACAAAACACAGTAATGGGGTCTTTCATGCTAGGAACAACATTCAACTCTTGAATGAAGTTTCTAATCCAAACACCTTCCTTAGCTGCATCATTTGCAGCTAAGTATTCGGCCTCAGTGGTCGAATCTGCAGTGGTAGTTTGCTTGGAACTCTTCCAACTCACTGCTCCGCAGTTTAGGCAGAAAATGTATCCTGACATTGACTTAAAATCATCTAAGTCTGATGCAAAGCTTGCATCGCAGTATCCTTCGACATTAAGATCTTTCTGACCTCCGTAAACTAAGAATAAATCTTTAGTACTTTTCAAGTACTTAAGAATATTCTTCATGGCAGCCCAGTGACCATCTCCAGGGTCAGATTGGAAATGACTTGTCACACTAAGTGCATAAGCCACATCCGGTCGAGTATATAACATTGCATACATTATGCTACCTATTGCTGACGCATAAGGTGTATGAGTCATTCTCTCATTCTCAAGGTTAGTCTTAGGACACATATTCTTTGAAAGACATGTTCCTACACTCATAGGAAGGTTCTTAACCTTTGCTGACTCCATATTGAATCTCTTCAATACTTTGTCAATGTACATCGACTGTGATAGTCCTATTAACCTTTTAGATCTATCTCTATAGATTTTAATTCCAAGGATATAGGACGCATCACTAAGATCTTTCATCTCGAATTGGTTCGATAACCGTGACTTAGTCACTTTCATGTCATCCTTCGAATTCCCAATAAGAAGGATGTCATCAACATAAAGTACTAAGAATTGCACTGAGGTCTCCAATTCCTTTCTATACACACATGATTCATTCGAAATTTGCATGAAGCCAAACGCTTTGACTGATTCATCAAATCGAATGTTCCAATTCCTAGAAGCCTGTTTCAATCCATAGATTGATCTTTGGAGTTTGCAAACCTTTTGCTCACTCCCACTGAATGTGAAACCTATGGGTTGCTCCATATAAATGTCTTTGTCAATGTCACCATTGAGAAAGGCAGTTTTCACATCCATTTGCCATATCTCATAGTCATAATATGCAGCAATGCCAAGCATGATTCGAATGGACTTTTGCATTGCAACTGGTGAAAAGGTTTCATCAAAGTCACGCCGGGTCTTTGAGTGAATCCTTTTGCAACCAGTCTTGCTTTATAGGCTGCAATGCTTCCATCAACTCCAAGCTTTCTCTTAAAGATCCATTTGCAACCTATGGGTTTGACCCCATCAGGCAAATCTACCAAGGTCCAAACTTGGTCGGAGTTCATGGAGTCCATTTCGGATTTCATGGCTTCTATCCACTGTTCAGAGTCAGAATCTGAAAGTGCCTCCTCATATGTTAAAGGATCATTATCCTTTTGAGAGATTTCATGGAAGAATCCATACCATCTCTCCGGCTGTCTAGGAGTGCGTTCAGAACGCCTCAGAGGAGGATTTACGTGTGTATCGAAATTCCTGATTGGTTGTAGTTGATCAGAAGGGGACGTTTCTTCAGTGGGTGGTGTGGGATCACTTTGTACTTCTTCTAATTCTATGATCTTGCCTTTCTTTTCTTTAAGGAACGGTTCCTCAAGAAAAGTGGCATTTCTGGAAACAAACAACTTTTGCTCAGATTGATCATAGAAGTAGTATCCTATGGATTCCTTAGGATAACCTACAAAGTAGCATAAGTTAGAACGAGATTCTAACTTATCTCCCACTGTCCTCTTCACGTAAGCAGGACAACCCCAAATTCTTAAGTAAGAATAACTAGGGATTTTACCATGCCACATTTCATAGGGCGTTTTAGGGACTGACTTAGAGGGAACTAGATTCAGCATCTTTGCTGCACTTTCTAGGGCATAACCCCAGAAAGAAGGTGGTAAGTCAGTGAAACTCATCATGGAACGAACCATATCAAGTAGGGTTCGATTCCTTCTCTCAGAAACTCCATTAAGCTGAGGAGTTCCCGGAGGAGTCCACTGAGAGATAATCCCATTATCTTTTAGATGATTAAGGAATTCTTCACTAAGATACTCGCCTCCTCCGGGAACTCCTCAGCTTAATGGAGTTTCTGAGAGAAGGAATCGAACCCTACTTTATATGGTTCGTTCCATGATGAGTTTCACTGACTTACCACCTTCTTTCTGGGGTTATGCCCTAGAAAGTGCAGCAAAGATGCTGAATCTAGTTCCCTCTAAGTCAGTCCCTAAAACGCCCTATGAAATGTGGCATGGTAAAATCCCTAGTTATTCTTACTTAAGAATTTGGGGTTGTCCTGCTTACGTGAAGAGGACAGTGGGAGATAAGTTAGAATCTCGTTCTAACTTATGCTACTTTGTAGGTTATCCTAAGGAATCCATAGGATACTACTTCTATGATCAATCTGAGCAAAAGTTGTTTGTTTCCAGAAATGCCACTTTTCTTGAGGAACCGTTCCTTAAAGAAAAGAAAGGCAAGATCATAGAATTAGAAGAAGTACAAAGTGATCCCACACCACCCACTGAAGAAACGTCCCCTTCTGATCAACTACAACCAATCACGAATTTCGATACACACGTAAATCCTCCTCTGAGGCGTTCTGAACGCACTCCTAGACAGTCGGAGAGATGGTATGGATTCTTCCATAAAATCTCTCAAAAGGATAATGATCCTTTAACATATGAGGAGGCACTTTCAGATTCTGACTCTGAACAGTGGATAGAAGCCATGAAATCCGAAATGGACTCCATGAACTCCGACCAAGTTTGGACCTTGGTAGATTTGCCTGATGGGGTCAAACCCATAGGTTGCAAATGGATCTTTAAGAGAAAGCTTGGAGTTGCTGGAAGCATTGCAGCCTATAAAGCAAGATTGGTTGCAAAAGGATTCACTCAAAGACCCGGCGTGGACTTTGATGAAACCTTTTCACCAGTTGCAATGCAAAAGTCCATTCGAATCATGCTTGCCATTGCTGCATATTATGACTATGAGATATGGCAAATGGATGTGAAAACTGCCTTTCTCAATGGTGACATTGACAAAGACATTTATATGGAGCAACCCATAGGTTTCACATTCAGTGGGAGTGAGCAAAAGGTTTGCAAACTCCAAAGATCAATCTATGGATTGAAACAGGCTTCTAGGAATTGGAACATTCGATTTGATGAATCAGTCAAAGCGTTTGGCTTCATGTAAATTTCGAATGAATCATGTGTGTATAGAAAGGAATTGGAGACCTCAGTGCAATTCTTAGTACTTTATGTTGATGACATCCTTCTTATTGGGAATTCGAAGGATGACATGAAAGTGACTAAGTTATGGTTATCGAACCAATTCGAGATGAAAGATCTTGGTGATGCGTCCTATATCCTTGGAATTAAAATCTATAGAGATAGATCTAGAAGGTTAATAGGACTATCACAGTCGATGTACATTGACAAAGTATTGAAGAGATTCAATATGGAGTCACCAACGGTTATGAACCTTCCTATGAGTGTAGGAACATGTCTTTCAAAGAAGATGTGTCCTAAGACTAACCTTGAGAAGGAGAGAATGACTCATACACCTTATGCGTCAGCAATAGGTGGCATAATGTATGCAATGTTATGTACTCGACCGGATGTGGCTTATGCACTTAGTGTGACAAGTCGTTTCCAATCTGACCCTGGAGATGGTCACTGGGCTGCCGTGAAGAATATTCTTAAGTACTTGAAAAGTAGTAAAGATTTATTCTTAGTTTACGGAGGTCAGAAAGATCTTAATGTCGAAGGATACTGCGATGCAAGCTTTGCATCAGGCTTAGATGATTTTAAGTCAATGTCAGGATACATTTTCTGCCTAAACTGCGGAGCAGTGAGTTGGAAGAATTCCAAGCAAACTACCACTGCATATTCGACCACTGAGGCCGAATACTTAGCTGCAAATGATGCAGCTAAGGAAGGTGTTTGGGTTAGAAACTTCATTCAAGAGTTGAATGTTGTTCCTAGCATGAAAGACCCCATTACTGTGTTTTGTGACAACACTGGGGCGGTTGCTCAAGCAAGAGAACTAAGATCTCACCAACGGACCAAGCACATTATGAGGAAGTATCACCTAATCCGTGATATTATCAAAAGAGGAGATGTGCAAATTGAGAGGGTCACATCAGCAGAGAACGTGGCAGATCCACTTACTAAACCCCTTAGTCGAGAAGCTTTCCAAGGTCATCTTCAGAAGATGGGACTTAGAGTAGCTTTAGAATGGCTTTGACGGGCAAGTGGGAGATTGTTAGGAATAGTGCCCTAGAAAGCCGATTGTATATTCGCTTTGTGCTTTTCCTTATCACAGACAATCTTTGAATGAAATAACGAATTGAGGCAACACTTCTTTATATGCTCTTGTTTGGTATGCGTTTACTTTATCTGTGCATGTATGAGAACTCCCCTAATCCTGATGACTTTAGGACTCTACCATTTAGGTGAAATGGTTCATGAAACGAGCCCTATATCACATAAGTCATGATTAGTAAAATACTCCAAGCCGATGAGTCCTACAGACAGTGGGAGTGTCAACCTGACTCCTCTAAGGCTTGCTTGTGGGATCACGCCCTTAAGAAGGACCACCTTGTTTCATGGAGGTGCAAAGTGTATAGTTGATACGTGCGTGATACATGAGGGTGCTTACTTTAATAAGTAAGTTCACTGAGGTGTCCCGTGTGAGAACATTCCTAAATGGGAAAGGAAGTTTCTATTTCAGGAAATGGAAACTTCCAGATTAGGAAATATCTCACGAGTCATTGATGTGATTAATTGATCCTTAGACTTGAGGTTCCTTGTCACTTTATGAGTTAACTCTGTAGTCTTAGGTATAAGCTTTAAAGGGTGTCGCCTTAGACAACTGATTCAAGGCTTATGCTGGGCCTACACAAGTGATTCATGAAAGTGAATGAGAATCAAGAAAGGACCTACACTTGCATTTGCAAGGTGATCTCTTATTGTGTAAGTCATTCATATGCCATATGGAGTCCTTGGCCAAGGCAGTAGATCAAGACATCAAGAAAAGGGTTTCTTGGATTGAGATCAAATGGATATGAAATGCACTTAGCTTTAAGACCGGATTATTAGGGTTCTGATTATTCCCTTGCCCTAGATCTTGGTTGAGAGATAGTAAGTAGAAGGATTGTATCTCACATGAATCAATGACTTAAAGGTTCTGTCGAATCCGAACATTCCAATTCAGCTAGGGGTTAAACACCTGTTGCTAGACTATGGTCGTTTAATCTGTGGACTGATTAATTAATTAGTGAGTTAATTAATTAGGGTCACTGCTAATTGAATTGAGAACCTAGAGGGTCACACACAACAACTTGGTTACATGAGTTGAGGCTTTAAAATGATTAAACGAGTTAATCGGGCCAAGAGGGTTCCACACGTGTGAAATCACACGTGTGGCTCACGTGAGTGACACGTGTCACTATGACACGTGTCACACACGTGTGAATATATATATATATTATATATATGTATTAAATAATTAAATGTGTTAATTATTTAATAGACTTTGGTTTAATTTTGAATTAAAAAGAAAGTCTTATTTGGGAGAAAATAATCTAGTTGATTAATTACGAATTAATTAATTAGATAAAATAAGTTATTTATTTTAAATAAATAAAGTATAAAATTATCCAAAAATAGTTTGGATATTTTTAGCTCTCTTAAAAGTTGACTTGAATTAGAATTCAAAGTCAAAGTTGGAAAATACTTGATGATCAAGTAATAGGAGAGAGAGGAACCAAATCCTTGCCCAACAAGGATTAGGATCGGCGCCCCTCTCCCTTTTCCTATATATAGGGTAGCTCATGCTCCCCTTTAGAGCTAATTGGCAATTCTTTTGGTTCATGTGTTGAACACCTTCCTTTCTCCAAGATCAAATAAACCCTAGGTTAAGCCTAAACACTAACTAGAGAACTAGCATCCTTACTAGTTAGATTGTGATCAAGTTGGTGGACTTTCTCTAGAGACTTCAAGTTAGAAGTTTGAAGATTCGAGCTTTACCAAGGAGAGGGGATCAAGCCGCGAGAAGAGCGTTCTTGGGTGGCTTGAAACGCTTCAAGAAAGAACAAAAGAAAAGTAAGTTTTTTATCTTTACGAATTTGGTTACATGATTGCGAGTTCAAGATCCTTTTGTTGGGAAATTTTTTTTAAATTCCGCTATTTTCTGATTCGTGTTTTCCAACAAGGCCTCCATATGGCATATGAATGACTTACACAATAAGAGATCACCTTGCAAATGCAAGTGTAGGTCCTTTCTTGATTCTCATTCACTTTCATGGATCACTTGTGCAACCCCAGCATAAGCCTTGAATCAGTTGTCTAAGGCGACACCCTTTAAAGCTTATACCTAAGACTACAGAGTTAACTCATAAAGTGACATGGAACCTCATGTCTAAGGATCAATTAATCACATCAATGACACGTGAGTTATTTCCTAATCTGGAAGTTTCCATTTCCTGAAATAGAAACTTTCTTTCCCATTTAGGAATCTTCTCACACGGGGCACCTCAGTGAACTTACTTATTAAAGTAAGCACCCTCATCTATCACGCACGTATCAACTATACACTTTGCATCTCCATGAAACAAGGTGGTCCTTATTAAGGGCGTGATCCTACAAGTAAGCCTTAGAGGAGTCAGGTTGACACTCCCACTGTCTGTAGGACTCATCGGCTTGGAGTATTTTACTAATCATGACTTATGTGATATAGGGCTCGTTTCATGAACCATTTCACCTAAATGGTAGAGTCCTAAAGTCATCAGGATTAGGGGAGTTCTCATACATACACAACTAAAGTAATCGCATACCAAACAACAACATATAAAGAAGTGTTGCCTCAATTCGTTATTTTATTCAAAGATTGTCTGTTATTACAATAAGGAAAAGTATAAAGCGGATATACAATCGGCTTTCTAGGGCACTATTCCTAACAATAGAGCAAAGCAATTAACAAAAGAAGAGATAGTTCATGAATCGAGAATGATTTTTACAATCCAAGGGAAAGCTCGTGATGCTACATACAAGTACTTAAAAGAAGTTAAAGGTCAGAGGCCAAAGCAACCAATTTTAAGTGTTTAAGAATCCATTCTCGTTCCATAAACTCAAGACAAGACAAGAACTCGGCCAGTACGAGTTATCCCAAACTTCCAAGACATAACAAGACAAAAAACTAAACCAAACCAAGTCCTTCCAAGCTTCAAGTGGAAAGGAGGGACGCGTTCCATCAAATCCCAAGTGAAGTACGTGCTGAGACGGGGGCTAATTACTCCTACCCGCTCCTTCGACGGTGGTAACCGCCGGCTCAAGAGAATTCACTTTCCCCTCGACCTCCCGAGGTTGAGTAAATCCTCTCAAATGGAAATATGCACAGGAGGTGAGTTCGGTGACCCCACGGCCGTCCTGGATGCTCCTTACCTATATTCCCGAGGCCCAAACAATTCAAGAAACAATTCAAGTACTAGGAGTCTATCTTTCAAGACCAATTCTTGCTACAAGATCAAAAGTAATTCAAGCTTTTCAAAAACAAGGCAAACTGGAGTATATATACGTATAAAAGCATTTTCAGGGTCTTTCACAAGTGGGACAAGCCCTCAAAGTACATATCAAACACGTATCTATCATATAGTATATATACTTCGCATGCGGGCTTCAAAACACGTAGGGTTTTAGGTCGAATTAGCTAAAATAAACAAAACCTCACCTTAAAGTAGCAAAAGAGTAAGCGAGAGAGCAATAAACGCCTAAGGTGCAACCTCGTTGTCCTCGGGAAGGTCCGCTAAATAAAACAAACGACAAGAGGTACTCTTAGACTCAATATGAACTAATCAAACGCTTGGCGAATGCATATGAATGTAAATGATGCGCATGAAGTGAAATGAAGTAGCATGCATGTTGTACATGTAAGAGCATATAAGACCATAATTCGAAAACGAGCATGCAAATCAAGCCATAAATTCAAGACATACAATTTAACACGTAATATAATAAGTTAATCATGCATACAAGTCATAAACGGGATAAGAAAAGCCAACAAAAAGCAATGAAACGATGAAAGAAACTTCCTCGGGCGCCGCCGACAAAGATGACACGACCATGTCCAAAATATACATAAAACGGACATGGCCGTGTCCGATTTTTTTAAAATTCAAGAGCCCAGGTCGAACCCTCAACACGGCCGTGTTAGGATTTAGTTATATTCTGACATGGCCGTGTCAAGAGCAAAATTTTGAAAAAAAAGAATGACCCAGCATTCGATTCTTGTGGAAACTTCTTAGGCAATGAAAAACAGGGGATTTCATGGCAGCATCAAGGGAACTTCTTAGGCCATGAAAACACACCAAAAGATGTATGAAATGAACATTAAAACATCATATATTCAGGCCATAACTTGCAGCAACAAAGATCACTTCAAACATGTAAGAAAATCGAAGCAAGGAAAGGCATGAATTCAAGCAGCCATCTCTTCAAGTTTGGAGCTGAAATAAAGGCTAAAAGCTTGGAACAACAAAGATAACATGTAAAGCAACTCAAATAATTCATAATCATGCAATTTCACATGAAATGGGGCTCAAGAAATCAACAAACCAATCCCAAAATCCTGACACCAGTTCGGTAAGAAAGGAGCAGATTTTTTTATCAAGTTTCAAGCTCAATATCTCTTCATATAATCAAAGTGTTTCAATATCACTTCATCCATAACTCATCTACCAAGTGTTAAGTGCTAGAAATACAGAATAACAAGCTCATATGATCAGTTTTCATGCACTAAAAGAGCCACAGAATCAAGCTAAGTCATGAAAGCATAAATCATCTCCAAAACTCTCTATTCATGAACCAACTTAAACCCTTATCAAATCTGATTCAAAACATGGATTATATGGATTAAAACATGCATAAAAGAGTGGAGAATACATAAACATACTTACCTTTAAGAGATGAAGAAGCAAGAAAGTGATTTGAGCTCAAAATCACAAAAGGGACAAAAAGGTTCTTCTTCTCCTTCTTCTCTTCACTTGAAATCTGAGTTCTTGGGTTGGAGAGGATGAATGGTTTGAATTTCAGGGGTTATGGGGAAGGGATGGAGTTAACTAAATGTCATTAGTCAAGGTTTAGGCTTGGTTAGGGTTAAGAAGGGTCCCACCACTCAAGACTAGGTCAAAAGGTGTAATTTTGGTAGAATTTCGGAGGTCTAAATGAACTTAGAAAATTGTAAGACTTGTTCCATTGAACCCGAATCATCGAAACGAGTTTAACGGAGGTGACAAAATTCGAATCCGAATTCCCGAGCTCAAGATATTCCGTCCGAAACCCAAGGTACGCTAAAATCGTTTTAGGCCCTTTTTGGTTCCTCTCCAAACAAACAAACCAAAAGATGAACAAACAAACTCAAAAACATAAAACGAGCATGCTAACACATCCGTAACACATAGCACTCATGCTTGGCAAGTTGGCACAAACACTACAAGAAATCCTGCGAATTCCGATGGAAAATTCCGAGGGAAAGTTGCCTCCTAGGGAATTCCGACGGAATTCCGACGGATATCAATTTCTTTTTTTTAAAATAAAAATTAAATAATTCCGACAGGATTTCCCTCGGAATCCCGTCGGAATTATTTAATATTATTTAAAAATATTTTCTTTTAAAAAACCGACGGGATTCCGAGGGAAATCCCATCGGTTTTATTAAAATGCGAAATATAAAAATAGAACGTAAATGTTTCCGATGGGAATTCCATCGGTATCCCGTTGGATTTTTAAAAGAAAATATTTTTAAATAATATTAAATAATTCCGATGGGATTCCGAGGGAAATCCCGTTGGTTTTTTAAAATATAAAATTCAAAAAAAGAAATTAAATATTTTCGACGGGGTTCCCTCGGAATCCCGTCGGAATTTTTAGAACATAAAAAAAAAAAAACTATACTGAGTAAAATTAAAATGAAGAGGCCCTTTTTCTTCCCCACAATTTAGCCCTAAACTTTGAACCCTTTTCTTCCGCAACTCCTCCGCCAACCTTCCCCCGCTGCTCATCGCCGCCGACAAGTCACGCCCCATCACCTACGACGCGCCGCTCTTTCCCTCTCTCTCTCTCATCAAATCGGAAGAGTCCAAATCGGAGTCATAGCCGGATCCGTTTCGATTGCACACGGCTCTGCCTGCACCGCTTCCGCGCCTGCACCGGCACTGATTTCTACATCTACTAGGCCAACCCGAAACTCCGGCTTCACAATCTGTGAAAAGCCACGTTGTACTCGCCGGCGGCGGTGGAGAAGGCTGCAGCGGGATATAAAATGTTGTCCTGGTCTCGTCCTTTGATTTCGAATCTATTGCCCTCTCCGATGAGATTGTGAGCTTTCCTGCCAATTATTCATAGTTATTTTTATTCGCATATGAATGCATGCATATATGTGAATTTTGCTTTTGATTATTTGAGATGTGATTCGTATATTGTGTTTCCGATTTGATTTAAGTTTTTGATACTCTAGTTTTGGGATTAATCTTTAATTTCGGGACGGTAGCAATTATGTGGAATTGATTCTGATAAGACGAAATGTGGTAGCTGACATGGCATAATAACACGAGGACGGGTGGCACACCCGCGTAGGCGCCACGTGGACCCCACTCCAACCTGGACAAACCAGAAACGGCCTTTTGGACAGATCATCAGATCGATATAAGGTCCTCAGTGTTAGGAATAGTGCCCTAGAAAGCCGATTAGTCATTGTAACGCCCGAGCGCGAGACGTCACATCCCCCGCACCATGACCCGACCCGTATATGAAATGGATTTTCATACACGTGCCGAATCATAGCGAACGGAGACATACACACTCGCTAAGCCAGGCGGGACTAACCTATAACTTAAACCCCCAATAACAACAACCAGAGCAATAACAAAGATAGCGGAAGCAATCATTCATATATTGCATATTGAGCTAGAGCTCTAGGTACCAACATGTATTCCATATATAGATTGAGCTATACGCTCTATGTACTGATAGTCCAAGAAAGATACATATAGGCACCAATATTCATGTACGCTCCATACATATACAATTCAAAAGTAACAAAAGTAATCAAATGCGTGTAAAAGAAAGGCTAGACACGATGCAAGACTCTCCCTGACTGGTATCCCGCCTAGCATCCCCTTTCCTGCAAAAACAACTGAAACAACTCCGGGTTCAATCTTAGACAGACTGGTGGGTATAAAAACAGAGGCATAATATCATAATATTGCGGAATTGAAACACATACATGCAAGTTATAATCCTTATTCGAGGTTTAGAAGCATTTCTCCCAAGCGGGAACATAAAGTACAACGAATAGGATTATAACAATTCATTCGTTCATTAGGTCATTAATAGCCCGGTGAGAGGGCGTGCATTATCTCCAACTACCACCACGTGTAATCCATTAATCATTCATTCATTCGTTCATTCATTCATTCATTCATACATTACATTCGTTCGTGCACATACATTAGAACATTCATTCGTTCATTCATATACTCCTTTTCCCTCCGGGTAGGGAACGGGTTTGCAAGGCCCGAGCCCTCATTCATTAATGCTAGAGGGGTACATGAATCCCCAAAAGCCGGGACCCCTTTCATCCACTAATCTCCTAGTGAAATCCAGGTCGCCGAAATTGTTGGAACTAGTATAAATGGATTCCCGTCAGCCCATGCTTCCCCGGTTCACCATTACACTAAGTTCCGGGCCCTCATTCATTGTGATCATTCATACATTTCTCGCCAAAACATTTTGGTAGGACATTCATAATAAAGGCTTTCGTTCAAAGACATTTGCTCGTTAAAACTTGGCATAAATACCTATATAGGGTTTTGGCTAAAATCTTGCACATTAGGTGTTCGGGTCCTATTGTTATCTAATAGAAGAAAAACCCACCTGGTAGACCAAAAGAACCCTACACGCTCTCACTGCCCGACCTCGTCACCCACCGGATCAAGATCTGTGTGACAAAGTTAGTGTGAGACTCAATCATGACCACATTAGACGCTCGGCTATGCAATAACATGCTATGGAATGCTTAAAATGCAATAATATGTTCAATTATGGCCATAAATATCATAGAATTCAATTAAACACATAATTCACCAAGTTTCGTTCATTATACGGTAAAACCGTATTCGTTCCCGTTCATATCGTTCATACTCTCATACTTTGCATTCATAAGTCATCAATATCACATACCAATCATAAAACATTACTTTAACATAATCATGTTACATATAATTCATAATTACGAATAATAAACGCAAAACAAGCAATAAAAGAGTTCCCCCAAAGCTGCCATTTCAAATGATACGGCCGTGTTAAGTTCTCAAAGGAAACGGACACGGCCGTGTCCGAGGTTTAAAATTGGAAAAATTCAAAGTCGAGGGCTTGACACGGCCGTGTTGAGTTTTCAAAGCATTTGGACACGGCCGTGTCCGAGATTTAAATTCAGAAAATCAAAGTCGAGAGCCTAACACGGCCGTGTCCATTTTCAGTTCAAAGCTGACGCGGCCGTGTCAGCTCGTCGTTCTGTGAGGAAAAACAGAGCAGCAGCTCTGTTCTTCGTGGGAAAAGCTTGCAAAAACAGGGGCAGCCATAAGAAAGCTCTTGTACACTCATAGACATGCTCATAATTCATAAAACTCATACAAATCATGTAATTCATTCATATATACAAGAAGTCATGCATAAAATTGGCAAAAGATCATCCAATAACAATTTTTCATTCATGGAAGCTTCAAGCTTCATTAATGGCATATCATGCTATGATCAACCAACACAAAATCTTAGCATCTAGAAATGATAGGGAAGTTACAAGCAACAATTTCCATGCATCAACTCTCACTAAAAACCAAAGATAGACATAGAATCAAGAATTCATATCATATAACTCATTTCAAGCTTTTCTTCATCTCACATGAATCTCCAACTCATACCAAGATATAATCGGAAGAAAATGGAGAGGAGAAAGAGAGAAAAACATTCCATACCTTACCTTGGAAGAAGATGGAAGATTGGTTGATCTTGAGCTTAGGGTTTGGATGATCAAAATGGAGGGTTTCTTGGAGCTTCTTCCTTGGCCTCTTGAAATGATGATGATCGATCAAAATGAGAGCAAAGGAGGAGGAGAATGCTGATATTTAGTGCTAAAATGGGTAGGATTCGGGTCGGTTCAAGTCCGGTTCGTTTAGAAAACGGTTCAAACAAGTTATAAGAAACGAGGTTGTGAAAAGATTCGTTGTCGAGGGTTCAAACGGTATCGAAATAATACAAGGTCAAGTTTAATGGATAGGTAACGTCGAAACGAGTTCAACGCCGGTTACGGATCTCGATTTAGAGGTCCGGAGCTCAAGATATCGCGAAAACCGTTCAGAGTTGCCTATATTCAAATAGGTCCTTAAACTTTCAAAAAGTGGCAATTAAGCCCAACCTCAATTTTCCAATTGAGTCCAAAACATTCAAATAAGTTACAATCAAGTCCACGATTACACGAAACACATAATTTCATTAAATTAACAGCGAATTCATGAAATTCACATTCCCACATTTTCATTCATATAGTCATAACACATTTTGGAATTCATATAAATTTTAAACAATTAAATCAAATTAGAAACAAATTCAATTAGTAAAACATGATATAAACTCATATAATTAAATGAAATTGCGCACGTAACTCATACCTGCACGTGTGAAAACTCGGGGCGTTACAACCTCTCCCCCTTAAAAAGAATCCGTCCTCGGATTCATTGCTCGGTCGGAAACAACTCTGGATAGAACTTCTTCATTTTCTCCTCCGTTTCCCAAGTGGCTTCTTCCGTCTTATCACTTCGCCACAACACTTTCACCAAGGGAAATCGTCTGTTTCGAAGTTCTTGAAATTTTCGATCCAGAATCTTAACTGGTTTCTGAACGAAAGTGAGATTCGGTTCAAGCTCAACTTCTTCAATCGGTATGATCACGGACTCATCGGGATAGTACTTCCGTAGTTGTGATACATGGAAGACATTGTGAATACCCATTAAACTTGGAGGCAAATCCAATCTGTAAGCTGTATCTCCGATTATCTCCAAAATCTCATAAGGTCCCAAATATCGGGGATTCAACTTTCCTCCTTTTCCAATTCGGATAAATCCTTTCCGAGGTGAAGCTTTCAGGAATACCCTATCCCCAACTTCAAATTCAAGATCTTTCCTTCGCTTATCTGCATAACTTTTCTGTCGATCTTGAGCTACCTTCATTCGTTGTCGGATAATCTGAACTTTTTCAATAGCATCCTGAATAGCCTTGGAAGGTTTATCTTTCTTTTCACCTCTTTGTACCCCTTTTTGCTTACTCCACTTCCACTCTTCCAAATCGAAAAATAACGGAGATCGGCACTTCCTTCCATAAAGAAACTCATACGGTGCCATTTCTATCGAAGCTTGGTAACTATTATTGTAGGAAAACTCAATCAAGGGCAATTGTTCATTCCATGAACTTGAGAAATCCAACGCACACGCCCTTAACATATCCTCAAGATATCTGATTAATCTTTCGGATTGCCCGTCAGTCTGTGGATGAAAAGCTGTACTGAACTGAAGCTTAGTTCCCAAACACTTCTGTAACTCTTGCCAGAACTTGGAAGTGAATCTCGGATCCCTGTCTGAAACAATACTAGCTGGCACTCCATGTAACCGAACGATCTCATCACAATACCTCTTAGCCAGCTTACCTATCTTAGCTGACATCCGAACTGCAAGAAAATGTGCTGACTTGGTTAATCTGTCCACGATTACCCAAATTCCATCGAATCCACCTTTCACTCTAGGTAAACCCGATACAAAGTCCATTGCTATCTGTTCCCATTTCCACTCTGGAATAGGTAGTGGCTGTAACAATCCTGACGGCTTCTGATGCTCAGCTTTCACTAGCTGACAAGTCAGACAATGCTTCACATAACTCACTACATCTCTCTTCAACCCACTCCACCAATAATACTGTTTCAAGTCCCGATACATCTTGTTTCCACCAGGATGTACCGAATAGACAGTTTTATGAGCTTCATCCAGAATAGCTCTTCTCAACTCCTTTGGAACTACCACCCTGGTCTTAAATCAAAAGATTCCCATATCATCGAATCCAAACGGACACTCGGAGTCTGATCGAGCCTTCTCAATCAACTTCTGAATCTCAACATCCGTCCGTTGTGCTTCAAATATCTGTTGCCTTAATTCTGGACGTACTGAGATATTACCAATACGAGCCTTTATCTTAACCAATTCCATTGGTTGTCCAATATTTACTTTCAAATTGGATACACTAGCCTTCCTGCTCAATGCATCCGCGACCACATTAGCTTTGCCTGGGTGATACTTAATCACACAATCATAATCCTCGAGAGTCTCCATCCATCTTCGTTGCCTTCTATTCAACTCCTTCTGAGAGAATAATTACTGAAGACTCTTGTGATCGGTGAAAATCTCAAAAGAAGTTCCATACAAGTAATGTCTCCACTTCCCTAAGGCAAAAATCACCGCTGCAAGTTCAAGGTCGTGAGTGGGGGTAATTCTTCTCATGCTCTTTCAATTTCCTAGAGGCATAAGCAATTACTCTCCCATTTTGCATCAAAACACAACCTAAGCCTTCATGGGAAGCATCCGTATACACCATAAACCCTTCAATACCATCCGGAAGTGCAAGTATCGGTGCAGAAGTTAACTTATCTTTCAAGAGCTGAAAACTGGCTTCACACTTCTCATCCCAATTAAACCAAACTTCCTTCTTGGTTAATCGGGTTAACGGAGCCGCTATTTTAGAAAAATCCTTAACAAATCTTCGGTAATAGCCGGCTAAACCCAAGAAACTTTGGATCTCAGAAACATTCTTAGGACTCTGCCACTTCGAAACTGCCTCTACTTTCGAAGGATCCACTTCTAATCCTTTGCTCGAAATGATATGTCCCAAGAAACTCACCCTGTCAATCCAAAACTCGCATTTACTGAACTTTGCATAAAGCTGATTATCTCTTAAAGCTTCCAATACCAATCTCAAATGCCGAGCATGATCCTCTTCTGACCTTGAGTACACCAAAATATCATCGATGAAGATCACAACAAACTTATCCAAATACAGCCGGAAAATCCGATGCATCATGTCCATAAAAGCTGCCGGCGCGTTAGTTAATCCAAATGGCATCACCACGAATTCATAATGTCCATACCGGGTATTAAATCCCGTCTTAGGAATATCTTCCTCCTTAATCTTTAACTGATAATATCCCTGCTTTAAATCGAGCTTAGAATACACTCTTGACCCTTGTAGCATATCAAACAAATCCTCTATATTAGGCAAAGGATATTTATTCTTTACCGTCATCCGATTTAACTCCCGCTAGTCAATGCACATCCTCAAGGTTCCATCTTTCTTCTTAACAAAGAGGACCGGCGCGCCCCACGGTGATGAACTTGGCCGAATATAACCGTTGTTGAGAAGATCTTCCAGCTGAACTTTCAACTCCTGTAACTCTGCCGGTGCCATCCGGTAAGGAGTCTTAGAACAAGGTTCAGATCCCGGATATAAGTCTATTACGAATTTGATCTCTCGATCCGGAGGCAAAGAACCTAAAACTTCGGGAAACACTTCCAGATATTCCTTCACCACTTCTGTCTCTTCGAGTTTCACCTGATCTTTGGGCTCATTCAAGATATAGGCAATAAATCCCGTTGCCCCATTCCTTATCAACTTATGAGCCTCAGTAAACGACAAAAGAGGTGCACTCTCTGCTTCTTTCCTTACTACCACTTCTTCTCCCAACTTCACTGTCTTGGAGAAACAATCAACCGTGGCGTGGTATCGAAACAACCAATCCATTCCCAGAATAACCCCATATCTGTTCATCGGCATTACCACCAAATCTGCCTGATATTCTACACCTTCAAACCCAAACACACAGTCTCTGACCACCCGATCTGTCTCAAGACTTCCACCCAACGGCGAACTCACCACATAACAAGTATTCAAGCACGTAACAGGCAAACACAAAGTATCAATTAATTTGCAAGATATAAAAGAATGAGTAGCGCCAGGGTCAAATAATGCATGCATGTTCGTGTTATGGATGCATATCGTACCTTCCACCATAGCATTGGGATTGGCTTCCACATCTTGCTCTTCACCCGCAAGGGCATATGCATGAGCTGGGATCATCGGCCTCTGAGCTCCCGGTTGATAGCCTGGAGTCTTATCTGGACAAGTATTGGCCATATGTGTCGTCTTCCCGCAAATCAAACACTGTCCCAACCTCCTTCTGCAAATGTTGTAAGTGTGAGTAGAATCTCCACAATACATACAAGGTGGCCTATCATGTCGAGGATCATTAGCAGCTGGCGGTGCTTGTGGCTTTGGGGGTGCAGCTACTGTAGGTCGAAACCTCTTGTTTTGCCCTTGAAATGGCTGAGGAGGGGATACCATAGGCCTCTTCCCTTTTCCAAACCCCGATCCTTGTCCCATTTGCATACGAGGTAAGGGGTCCTTTTTCTTGTACTCCTCTTCCAATACCAGAGCCCTTTGTACAGTGTCAGCGAAAGATTCGAAGTTATGACCTGCGTGCCCATGCCTCAGATCCTGACTCAATCCAGCAATAAACTTCTTTCCCTTTCTCTTTTCATCCCTTGTAGTGTGAGGTGCATACTTGCCAAGCCTGTTGAAAAGAGAAATATATTGAGCCACCGTTCGAGTCCCTTGCTTTAGATCCATAAACTCTTGTTCTTTCCTTTCTCGAACGACCTCGGGCACAAAAGCTTGTCTAAACTCCCTTAGAAACACTTCCCATTTAATTTCTTCTCCTTCCACCTCGAGCTTCTCTCTAGTACGTTCCCACCAATCATACGCCTCCCCATCCAGTTGGAAAATAGCAAACTGGGCCTTCTCTTGAGATGTGAATTGGCGAACATTGAAAATCCTCTCAATCCTTGTCAACCATCCCTCCGATATAGCATCATCCACCGAACCGGAAAACCTTGGTGGATTATAACTCAAAAACAACCCATGATGATCTCTCGGGTTATTTGGAGGAGGTGCTTGATGTTCAGCCTGCGGTTGTACTGGAGGATCCTGAGCCCTTCTATGTTCCACGTAATTATATACCGCTTCCATAAAATGCTCCATATTCATAGGCGGTTGTGGAGGATTAGGAGAACGATCTCTATGATGATGACGATCCGGAGACCTTTCCCGATGTCTTCTAGGAGGCATCCTGTTCACTCAAACACTAACATGCGTGCTAGATTTAGTTCATGCGTGATAATGCATTAAATCAATCAATCATTCAAGTCAGAGATCGAAACACCTTATCACATAAAAACGCAAATGCTCCAAATTAACAAATAATTCCTACAGCCGAACGACCTACAGACTCACACGACAATAGAACCCTAGTTTTGCAACCTTGGGCTCTGATACCACTCAAAGGATGTAACGCCCGAGCGCGAGACGTCACATCCCCCGCACCATGACCCGACCCGTATATGAAATGGATTTCCATACACGTGCCGAATCATAGCGAACGGAGACATACACACTCGCTAAGCCAGGCGGGACTAACCTATAACTTAAACCCCCAATAACAACAACCAGAGCAATAACAAAGATAGCGGAAGCAATCATTCATATATTACATATTGAGCTAGAGCTCTAGGTACCAACATGTATTCCATATATAGATTGAGCTATACGCTCTATGTACCGATAGTCCAAGAAAGATACATATAGGTACCAATATTCATGTACGCTCCATACATATACAATTCAAAAGTAACAAAAGTAATCGAATGCGTGTAAAGGAAAGGCTAGACACGAAGCAAGACTCTCCCTGACTGGTATCCCGCCTAGCATCCCCTTTCCTGCAAAAACAACTGAAACAACTCCGGGTTCAATCTTAGACAGACTGGTGGGTATAAAAACAGAGGCATAATATCATAATATTGCGGAATTGAAACACATACATGCAAGTTATAATCCTTATTCGAGGTTTAGAAGCATTTCTCCCAAGCGGGAACATAAAGTACAACGAATAGGATTATAACAATTCATTCGTTCATTAGGTCATTAATAGCCCGGCGAGAGGGCGTGCATTATCTCCAACCACCACCACGTGTAATCCATTAATCATTCATTCATTTGTTCATTCATTCATTCATTCATACATTACATTCTTTCGTGCACATACATTAGAACATTCATTCGTTCATTCATATACTCCTTTTCCCTCCGGGTAGGGAACGGGTTTGCAAGGCCCGAGCCCTCATTCATTAATGCTAGAGGGGTACATGAATCCCCAAAAGCCGGGACCCCTTTCATCCACTAATCTTCTAGTGAAATCCAGGTTGCCGAAATTGTTGGAACTAGTATAAATCGATTCCCATCAGCCCATGCTTCCCCGGTTCACCATTAGACTAAGTTCCGGGCCCTCATTCATTGTGATCATTCGTACATTTCTCGCCAAAACATTTTGGTAGGATATTCATAATAAAGGCTTTCGTTCAAAGACATTTGCTCGTTAAAACTTGGCATAAATACCTATATAGGGTTTTGGCTAAAATCTTGCACATTAGGTGTTCGGGTCCTATTGTTACCTAATAGAAGAAAAACCCACCTGGTAGACCAAAAGAACCCGACACGCTCTCACTGCCCGACCTCGTCCCCACCGGATCAAGATCTGTGTGACAAAGGTAGTGTGAGACTCAATCATGACCACATTAGACGCTCGGCTATGCAATAACATGCTATGAAATGCTTAAAATGCAACAATACGTTCAATTATGGTCATGAATATCATAGAATTCAATTAAACACATAATTCACCAAGTTTCGTTCATTATACGGTAAAACCGTATTCGTTCCCGTTCATATCGTTCATACTCTCATACTTTGCATTCATAATTCATCAATATCACATACCAATCATAAAACATTACTTTAACATAATCATGTTACATATAATTCATAATTACGAATAATAAACGCAAAACAAGCAATAAAAGAGTTCGCCCAAAGCTGCCATTTCAAATGACACGACCGTGTTAAGTTTTCAAAGGAAACGGACACAGCCGTGTCCTAGGTTTAAAATCGGAAAAATTCAAAGTCGAGGGCTTGACACGGCCGTGTTGAGTTATCAAAGCATTTGGACACGGCCGTGTCCGAGATTTAAATTCAGAAAAATCAAAGTCGAGAGCCCAACACGGCCGTGTCCATTTTCAGTTCAAAGCTGACACGACCGTGTCAGCTCGTCGTTCTGCGAGGAAAAACAGAGCAGCAACTCTGTTCTTCGTGGGAAAAGCTTGCAAAAACAAGGGCAGCCATAAGGAAGCTCTAGTACACTCATAGACATGCTCATAATTCATAAAACTCATACAAATCATGTAATTCATTCATATATACAAGAAGTCATGCATAAAATTGGCAAAAGATCATCCAATAACAATTTTTCATTCATGGAAGCTTCAAGCTTCATTAATGGCATATCATGCTATGATCAACCAACACAAAATCTTAGCATCTAGAAATGATAGGGAAGTTACAAGCAACAATTTCCATGCATCAACTCTCACTAAAAACCAAAGATAGACATAGAATCAAGAATTCATATCATATAACTCATTTCAAGCTTTTCTTCATCTCACATGAATCTCCAACTCATACCAAGATATAATCGGAAGAAAATGGAGAGGAGAAAGAGAGAAAAACATTCCATACCTTACCTTGGAAGAAGATGGAAGATTGGTTGATCTTGAGCTTAGGGTTTGGATGATCAAAATGGAGGGTTTCTTGGAGCTTCTTCCTTGGCCTCTTGAAATGATGATGATCGATCAAAATGAGAGCAAAGGAGGAGGAGAATGCTGATATTTAGTGCTAAAATGGGTATGATTCGGGTCGGTTCAAGTCAGGTTCGTTTAGAAAACGGTTCAAACAAGTTATAAGAAACGAGGTTGTGAAAAGATTCATTGTCGAGGGTTCAAACGGTATCGAAATAATACAAGGTCAAGTTTAATGGATAGGTAACGTCGAAACGAGTTCAAAGCCGGTTACGGATCTCGATTTCGAGGTCCGGAGCTCAAGATATCGCGAAAACCGTTCAGAGTTGCCTATATTTAATTAGGTCCCTAAACTTTCAAAAAGTGGCCATTAAGCCCAACCTCAATTTTCCAATTGAGTCCAAAACATTCAAATAAGTTACAATCAAGTCCACGATTCCACGAAACACATAATTTCATTCAATTAACACCGAATTCATGAAATTCACATTCTCACATTTTCATTCATATAGTCATAACACATTTTGGAATTCATATAAATTTTAAACAATTAAATCAAATTAGAAACAAATTCAATTAGTAAAACATGATATAAACTCATATAATTAAATGAAATTATGCATGTAACTCATACCTGCACGTGTGAAAACTCGGGGCGTTACAGTCATAATCCGTTTTGGGGCTTTCCTTGTACCACAGACAATCTTTGAATGAAATAACGAATTTAGGCAACACTTCTTTATATGCTCTTGTTTGGTATGCGTTTACTTTAGCTGTGCATGTATGAGAACTCCCCTAATCCTGATAACTTTAGGACTCTACCATTTAGGTGAAATGGTTCATGAAACGAGCCCTATATCACATAAGTCATGATTAGTAAAATACTCCAAGCCGATGAGTCCTACAGACAGTGGGAGTGTCAACCTGACTCCTCTAAGGCTTGCTTGTGGGATCACGCCCTTAAGAAGGACCACCTTGTTTCATGGAGGTGCAAAGTGTATAGTTGATACGAGCGTGATACATGAGGGTGCTTACTTCAATAAGTAAGTTCACTGAGGTGCCCCGTGTGAGAAGATTCCTAAATGGGAAAGGAAGTTTCTATTTCAGGAAATGGAAACTTCCAGATTAGGAAATGTCTCACGAGTCATTGATGTGATTAATTAATCCTTAGACTGGAGGTTCCATGTCACTTTATGAGTTAACTCTGTAGTCTTTGGTATAAGCTTTAAACGGTGTCGCCTTAGACAACTGATTCAAGGCTTATGCTGGGGCTGCACAAGTGACTCATGAAAGTGAATGAGAATCAAGAAAGGACCTACACTTGCATTTGCAAGGTGATCTCTTATTGTGTAAGTCATTCATATGCCATATGGAGTCCTTGGCCAAGGCAGTAGATCAAGACATCAAGAAAAGGGTTTCTTGGATTGAGATCAAATGGATATGAAATGCACTTAGCTTTAAGACCAGATTATTAGGGTTCTAATTATTCCCTTACCCTAGATCTTGGTTGAGAGATAATAAGTAGGAGGATTGTATCTCACATGAATCAATGACTTAAAGGTTCTGTCGAATCCGAACATTCCAATTCAGCTAGGGGTTAAACACCTGTTGCTAGACTATGGTCGTTTAATATGTGGACTGATTAATTAATTAGTGAATTAATTAATTAGGGTCACTGCTAATTGAATTGAGAACCTAGAGGATCACACACAACAACTTGGTTACATGAGTTAAGGCTTGAAAATGATTAAACGAGTTAATCGGGCCTAGAGGGTTCCACACGTGTGGCTCACGTGAGTGACACGTGTCATTATGACACGTGTCTCACACGTGTGTAAATATATGTGTATATTTATTTATGTGTTAAATAATTAATGTGATTAATTATTTAATAGACTTTGGTTTAATTTTGAATTAAAAAGAAAGTCTTATTTTGGAGAAAAATCATCTAGTTAATTAATTATGAATTAATTAATTAGATAAAATAAGTTATTTATTTAAAATAAATAAAGTATAAAATTATCCAAAAATAGTTTGGATATTTTTAGCTCTCTTGAAAGTTGATCTGAATTAGAATTCAAAGTCAAAGTCAAATTACTTGATGATCAAGTAATAGGAGAGAGAGAGACCAAAATCCTAGCCCATAAAGGACTAGGAATTTTCGGTCCTCCCCTCTTATAAATAGGGGAGCTCGAGCTCCCCTTAGAGCTAATTGACAATTCTTTTGGTTCATGTGTTGAACACCATCCTTTCTCCAAGATAAACGAAACCCTAGGTTAAGCCTAAACACTAACTAGAGAACTAGCATCCTTACTAGTTAGATTGTAGCCAAGTTGGTGGACTATCTCTAGAGAACTTCAAGTTAGAAGTTTTGAAGATTCGAGCTTTACTAAAAAGTGGGGATCAAGCAAAACGATCAGAAGGGATGATGAAACGATTCTGAACCCGACATGAAACGAATGAAAAAATCGAACTAAAGAAGATGGCGAAAACCGTTCGTCCATATCCTGAAGGATGAATTTTTTCATGAGGGTTTTGTGACTGGCAGTTTTCTACTTTCGTAAAATTGGTTTTCGAAGGGAGTTTCAATCCTGTTTTTCTCGTTTCATGTTTCTTTCTTTATGTTATATTGTTAAGAACTTCCCGAACATGAATTGAATCTAGGTTGGTGTGGATTGTTATCCCTACAATGGATTCTGAAGTAGAAAGAGACTTTCGAGGAACGGGTTGCCATTACCGCATGAAGCGCGTTTGAGGGCGGCTCAAAACGTGTCAAGAAAGCTACTACCCAAGTGAGTTTCTTGATCTCTACGAATTTGGATACACGATTGCGAGTCCAAGATCCTTTTGTTGGAAAAATTTTTAAATTTCCGCTGCTTTCTGATTCTTGTTTTCCAACACTTAGATCATCCGATCTGCATAAGGACATCAGATCGATTTACATATCACCCGATCATCAGATCATCAGATCGATCAGATCTCTCCTATGAGGAAACCCACAATGTTAAGGATCCCGGAAGGCAATATCGATCTCCAGATCGACTTCATAGGTCACCGGACACCCGAATACTATAAAGCACTCCTGTCGGGACACGTGTATCCTTCTCATTCCCTGGAACAGACGTACTATGGCTCATTAATGACCGTCAGTCCCTGCTTTTACCCAAAGGGGAAAGAAGGTACAAACGACCCACCTCAAGCCGGTTCCATCATCCGACATCCAGATCGACGACTGGAAACGCCATTAATGTACACCTACAGTACACGCATTACTGCGTTATTTGGTCATGGCTATAAATACTCGCCTTTTGAACAGTAGTTGGTAAGCCTTTACTCCGCATTTAATTGCATTTATTCTCTCTCTAAAGAGCTCCATTACTGACTTGAGCGTCGGAGTGCCAAACTTGGGTAAAACCCCAAGTCCCCCAAACTGGTACTTAGCTCACGTGTGTTAGTGCTTTCAGGTCGATAAAGAGCCCACTTAAACAAATTCTTGACTGATTGACCCATATCTGACAGTCGGATCGACCACGTCAGATCGACCAGATTAGGGTTAGATCAGTTGGCGCCATCTGTGGGAAACCCTTTTTCGCATCGACCAAGATAAAAGCCCTTTCATCCCCTTTTCCAACATGGCTAACACAAGGAACACCAACTGTGACGAGGACATGGAGGAGGTTGCCAAAGGCAGGCATGACTACAACGCGCCGCTTGGCAACACCTCCGCTGTCCCACCGGTCGGTCCTAGCAACAATGTTCCCCAGCCTCCGCTGGAGGCCACTCCCAGATTCACCGTCACCCAGGCGGACCTGGATGCCTTCCTCGACCAGTGGCGGGTCGAGATTGAGCCTGCCCAAACGGAGGGCCGCGAACCTAGGCGGCCTGAGCTACCAAGGGCCAGCCCAACCACCACGCGCTGGGCCCCTCGCTCTAAGGGTAAGGGAACCCAGTTCCATACGTATTCCAGCCGCTCGACGGGCACCCCGCCTACATCATCTGGGGCCTTAGTCCCCAGACCGGAGCGGGCCAGGTCCAAGGGTACGCTCCGCCGCCACCTCCCCCCGTGATGAGCAAAGAGGTCCCGCGCGAGGGCCATGGGGAATCTGATCACCCCAGCCGCAATAATCGCGGCAAGCGTGCGATCGACGAAGACCACGAGGAATTTGATGACCTCCATGCGTGGATCCCTGCTCGATCCGCAAGAGAGGAGGCTGCCCGAATCGCTGCGGCTCGCGTTGAGAACGAGCCAGATCGATATGCGGATCCGCCACGGAGACGGGTCCAAGACCGCCTGGGAGATCGTGGATCTCAGATCACCCAGAGGCAGGTCGACCTGAGGGAAGGGCTGAACCGTCGTCCCCTCCGTTATCGCAGTGACAGGGAGGAAGCCTCCCCCTTTTGCGAGGACATTCTCCATACGACCTGCGATGGAGATCGAATTCCGACAGGTCTGCCCATGTATAACGGGACCACAGATCCCGAAAAACATGTGACGGCCTTCGAAAATCGCATGTTGCTGCACTCCTACCGGCAACAAATTTGGGCTAAACTCTTTGTCACCACATTGACGGGCCCAGCTCAGGACTGGTTCATCCGCTTGCCGCCGCGGTGCATAACGACCTACAACCGGTTCGTAGATCGGTTCACGACGCACTTCTCCTCGATGATCGGGGAGAAGCTCCCCCCCTCTTATCTCAACAACATCTACCAGAGAGAGGGTGAGTCCTTGCGAGACTTCATGACTCGCTTTTCGAGGGAGGTAGTTCGGGTTGAGAACCCGATGATGGACACCCTACTCTTTGTTGTCCATCGAGCTCTCTGCAACCGCCTATGGGCAGACGAGATCGTCAGGGCCGGACCTCGCAACCTGACGGAGATACTAGACATCGCCCATGGCTTCATGCGCATAGAGGAGATAGCCCTCGCGCTCGGACCCCCGCCTCGATTCGAGCGGCAGGCTATCGGGTCAGGCTCGCCCCTCGGCCGAAAGGGGAACGAGCAGAAGAAAATCAAGGGGAAAGTCGACCCACCGACCCAGGTCGACCGACGAAACTATGTCCCCTTGACCAAGCCCATCGACCAGATCTACGTGGTCATGGATCAAAGCCTTCTAAAGAAACCAAAGCCCATCCGAGAGGGCCTGCAGGCTGAAAAATCGGGAAAATTCTGTGGCTACCATCAACAATGGGGCCACACCACCGCAGAATGCAACGCCCTCCGTGATGAGATCGAAAGACTCATCCAAGGAGGGCACTTGAAGGATTTTGTTCGAAAGATCGACCACTACTCTGAGAGGGCGGGATGACCTAACGACCCCGACCGCTCCAGGTCGAGGTCTCCCCCGAAAAGATCTGGGAAGCAGCAGCTAGAAAGAGCTGAAGACAATCCCCCCACCAATGGTAAGATCTACATGATAGTCGGGGGCCATGAGGGCGGCGACTTCAATGCAGCTCGAAAAAGGAACGTCAGACGGGCAGCTCGAGAGTTCAATGGCCCACACGAAGAGGTCTTCCAGATCGACCAGGGTAGAGAGTGGGAAAGGCAGGAGGTTAGTTTTAGCGAGAGTGATAACCGCCCGGGCCCCCATCGGGAAGGCGGAGCGCCTAGTTGTCCGATGGTGGTGACCTTAGGCGTGGCTAATTATGAAGTAACCAAATGCCTAGTTGATAATGGAAGCAGCTCGAACATTATCCCTTACTCGACTCTTGTAAAAATGAAACTGCATAATCTAAAGCTTGATCCGATCCAAACACCGCTCACAGGGTTCGGGGGATCGGAAGTTATTCAGTTAGGGCCATCCGACTCCTCACCTCGATGGGAACATCCCCCAAGAGGGTGACCCAAGAGGTCGAATACGTCATCGTCAACATGCCCCTAGTGTATAACATGATCTTCGGCCGACCTGGCCTCATACAATTCAAGGCAATTATCTCGACATATCACCAAAAGCTGAAAATGCCTAACCCAAATAGGGTCGGAGAGGTGACTTGCGATGTCATGGATAGTTGGGCCTGCTACGCTATCGTTCTGAAGAAGCCTTCTGGAAAGGAGGTAGTGGCAGATCTCGACCTCCATACCTACGCCGATGGGGAGATCGAGCTCCCCACAAAGGAAAGCGAGGTAGAGAGATCCCCTACAGCTCGGAAAAGGAAGGCTAGCGAGCGACTCGAGCCTGCCGAAGAACTTAAGGAGACTGTAGGGGATCTCTCTACCTCGCTTTCCTTTGTGGGGAGCTCGATCTCCCCGGAGATAGCAGCAAGACCACCAAGATTGGGGCGAACATGCACCCCCAACATGAGATCATGATGATAGAGTTCTTGCGGGATAACTCCGACATCTTCGCGTGGGCAGCCAAAGATCTGATCGGCGTCGATCCGAAAGTGATATGCCACCGGCTCGGGATCGATCCATCAGCTAAACTGATCAAACAAAAGTTAAGACCTCAAAGCCGGGCAAGGAATACTATCATTGAGGCGGAGGTCAATAAGCTCCTTGACGCGGGATACGTTACCCCAGCTCAGTTCGTTGACTGGTTGTGCAATGTTGTTCTTATGCAAAAAACAGGCGGGAAATGGAGAATGTGCAACGACTTCACCGACCTCAACAAGGCTTGCACGAAAGATCCATATCCGCTGCCCCGCATCGATCAGCTCGTCGACTCGACAGCTGGATGTGAGATGCTCAGCATGATGGATGCTTTCCAAGGCTATTACCAAATCTCTATGGCCCCCGAAGATCGAAAGCACACGACCTTCATTGTGGTAAAAGGAATATATTGCTTCAAGGTCATGCCCTTCGGACTGAAGAATGCAGGAGCTACGTACCAAAGACTGGTCAACCTGATGTTTAAAAACAAGATCGGGAGGACCATGGAGGTCTACGTCGATGACATGATCGTGAAGGGCCGCTGGGCGTACCATCATCTACGCAGATCGTTCGAGATCTTACGACAATAAGGGATGAAGCTCAACCACGACAAGTGCACGTTCGGGGTCGAAGGTGGGAAGTTCTTGGGGTATATGGTGGCCCAACGAGGCATCGAAGCCAATCCTACCAAGATCAAAGCCATCCCGATCATACCTCGACCCCGGTGCATCAACCAAGTACAATCACTCGTAGGACGAATAATCTCTCTCAATCGGTTCATATCGCGATCGTCAGAACGAAACCTCCCGTTTTTCAAAGTTCTGCGGAATCTAAAGAAGTTCGAGTGGAACGAAGAATGCGACCGAGCGTTAGATCAATTGAAAGAGTACCTGGCCTCTCCATCATTGCTGGCCAAGCCAAATGAGGGCGAGACCTTGTACCTCTACCTGTCCCTTTCTAACGAGATCTTCAGCTCAGTCTTGGTCGCCATTCGAGATCGAAAACACCTACCGATCTACTACCTAAGCAAGATCCTGCACGGAGCAGAACGAAATTATCTCGAGATCGAGAAGTTCGTGTTCGCCCTCACACACGCAGCCCGGAAGCTACGTCTGTACTTCCAAGCTCATCCCATAATCGTCCTAACGGATCAACCACTTAGGCAGGTCTTGTCCAAACCTGATGTGTTGGGTAGAATGATGAAATGGGCGGTCGAGTTGAGTCAGCATGACATCACTTACCAACCTCGAGCCGCCCAACAAGTTCAAGTTCTGGCGGACTTCCTAGTCGAAAAGAACACCAGCTCGATAGAGATCGTTCCCACCTCGCCAAGCTGGACCATGTACAAGGATGGCTCATCGACCTCTAAAGGAGGGGGAGTGGGCATATCCTTTACAAGCTCAGAGGGACTCCAGCTCGATTTCGCCATCAAACTCGATTTTAAAGCAACTAACAACGAGGCGGAGTACGAAGCGCTCGTGGCAGGACTAAGATACGCCACGAAAAATAAGATCGACAAGCTATCCGTGGTAACTGACTCTCAGCTCGTCGCCGGCCAAGTCAATGGCACATACGAGGCTCGGGAGGAGTCCATGGCAGAGTATCTCAGAATGGTAAAAGAGCTGGCCTCGAAGCTAAAAGAATTCAAAATTGAACAGGTTCCCCGTGAGGAGAACGGTCGAGCTGATGCCCTATCAAAGCTGGCAAACGGATTCCAAGGAACAAAAGATGCAACCATCTCGTTCATGGTCTCGGGGGGCCGGGCGATCGATGAAGGAATGGTCGAGAAAGCCGCTATCGATCCACTGGAGCCTTGCTAGATGGACGATCTGATCGCTTACCTCAAAGACGGGCTTTTGCCCCAAAATCGAACTGAGGCTAGAAGAGTTAAATATCGGTGTCTGCTGTATATGATAGATCGCGAAGGCAGGTTGTTCAAAAAATCCTTCACTGGTCCCCCTTTAAGATGCCTACGACCTAGCCAAGCCCAAGACGTCCTGGAAGAAGTTCATGAGGGATGCTGCGGAAACCATTCTGGAGGTCGAGCTCTAGCTCGAAAGATCTTAAGGAGTGGGTATTTTTGGCCGACTATGGTGTGGGATGCAAAGATCCACTCTAGGAAATGCCCCAAATGCCAAAAACATGGCAACCTAATCCACACACACCCCGCATCCATGATATCGATCGATGTATGCTGGCCCTTCGATTAATGGGGGATCGACATCATAGGTCCCTTCCCCTTGGCGCCCAGACAGAAAAAGTTTGCCATAATATGCGTCGAGTACTTCTCAAAGTGGGTCGAGGCCAAGGCAGTCCCCAAGATTACTGATGCAGTAATAAGGAATTTCCTCTGGAAAAATATAATCTGCCGTTTTGGGGTTCCGAGGGTGCTCATCTGCGACAATGGTCCTCAATTTCGATCTGAGAATACTAAGAGCTATTGTCGAGACCTCGGGATCGACCTCAGATTCACTACTGTTGGTCATCCGCAAGCAAATGGCCAAGCTGAAGTCACCAACCGAATCATTATCCAAAATCTCAAGACCCGCCTCGATACCAAACTGGGGGCATGGGCAGACGAGCTCGACGGCGTACTATGGGCTTATCGAACTACCCCGCGGACAGCCACGGGACAAACACCATACTCTTTGGTTTACGGATCCGAAGCCGTCATCCGTCGGAGCTGTTACACGAAACCGCTCGTGTATCGCAATACCAGCTCGAGCGGAATACAGAGATCAGAGCTGAAGATCTAGATGTGATTGAAGAAAGCAGAGAACACGCTTACAAGAAGCTCAAACAGTACAAGGCAGCGGTGGCTCGATCATACAACAAACACGTGAAGCCCAGATCGTTTCAGATCGGCGACCTAGTGTTAAAGAAGGTCGAAGTCTTGTAACATGTCGGAAAACTTGAGCCTAACTGGGAAGGACCCTATCGCTTCACAGAGATCGGAAAAAACATGGCCTACCGGCTCGAAGACTTGGCCGGGGAGCCATTACCCAGACCGTGGAATGCGCATAACCTGAAGAAGTTCTACACTTAGTTTCCCAGCTGTTCCAAGAAATTGTACTAGAGATCGAATTCGACTGAGAATCAACCTCTTTTATTAATGAATTTTTTTTCAATCAAACGACCCATAGTTATGTTTTAACTCGTGAATAAGAGCGCTCATCCGACCTAAAGTCATGAGTCGAGGAGGGAGCAAGCCCTACCCCCCCGTGCAATGAGATCCAGAGATCCGATGAGGTCGTCCAACGACCCAATGAGATCCAATGAGATCGTCCAACGACCCAGAGAGATCGAAAAAATCATACCACAATCTAGAGATCCAAAGAGACCGGTTCAGGTGCAATGAGATCCAGAGATTTCCTAAAATTTAATGATCCAAAGTCCTTAGAGAGATCGACTTGGATCCCATGGGACTCGGAGATCAGCAAAAAAATCCTAACGTATTTAATGCTTTTAAATCATTGTTAGAGATCGAGATCCAAGGAGGTCGTTTTTAGACCCAAAGAGATCCTAAAAATCCTAACGTATTTAATGCTTTTAAATCATTGTTAGAGATCGAGATCCAATGAGGTCGTTTTTAGACCTAAAGAGATCCTAAAAATCCTAACGTATTTAATGCTTTTAAATCATTGTTTGGAGATCGAGATCCAATGAGGTCGTTTTTAGACCCAAAGAGATCCTAAAAATCCTAACGTATTTAATGCTTTTAAATCATTGTTAGAGATCGAGATCCAAGGAGGTCGTTTTTAGACCCAAAGAGATCCTAAAAATCCTAACGTATTTAATGCTTTTAAATCATTGTTTGGAGATCGAGATCCGATGAGGTCGTTTTTAGACCCAAAGAGATCCTAAAAATCCTAACGAACCTAACGATCCAGAGATCGATTTAGATCCGAAGAGATCCAGAGATCAATGATCTTCGAAAAGATAAATCCTAAGATCGAATGAGATCGATTTATATCCAAGGAAAAACGCGAACGCCCAACGAGACCAGATCGGCATCCAAACGAGATCAATTAGGGTGACGAACCTATCGATCCGAAAGTGATAAAAATCTAAGATAAGGGGTAAGTAAAACCTAGATCGATAAACCACACGCATGCCAGAACGAACAAATACTCAACTTGCAAAGTAAAAGACAAGTATGAAACAGAGTTCATTCATACAAAAAATAGACCCCAAAATTTGAAGGGTTCGATTCTACCTAGCGCATCGAGCTCACCACGCGACGTGGCTCGATGGGCGATTGTTCAAAACAACGAAATTAAAGCAAATATTCACCTAGCCACAACCCCGGCTAGTAGGTCGGATTTAATGCTTTGGAATTCGAGGTTCAATTTAATCGAGCTCAACAGGAGCAGAGGATTCCCTACCAGATCTGGTTCGCGACCCGTCGAATTCACGGAGAGGAGGAAGGAGGTGCTCGACCTCGACCGGCTGTGGCAGTTCGCACTCCACCCGGCTCTTCGATCTCTTGGCCTTAGCAATTTTGATAGCATGACCATACTTATGGGTCGCCCAATCGATCTGAACGAGCTCCTCCTCCTCCTCCTGCTCAGTGGCTCCGGGATCAGCCAGGAGAGGACCTATCGTGTCGAAATTGAACTCCGGAGGGAAGATGTGTTGGGCCTTGAGCTGGTTCACACAGATCTGGAACCCTTTTGCCAGGTCGCCCTCGCCCACGATCAGGCTCGCCTCTTCAAAACCGGGACCCTCCATGAACTCCCACACCGCGTAACGCTCGATCTCGAGCTTATACCGTTGCAGGTCGGAGGCAGCCTTCTGGATCCTCGATCGGGCGAGGTCGAAAACCTCAACCCTACCCTCTTCCTTTGAAACAGCCTGGGCGTCCTCAAGCTGCTTAGCGAACTCCTCCCTCATCCTCGCCAGCTCTTGCTCATGGCTCTTCTCAACCTTTGGAAGGGCCTCATGGGAACTCTGAAGTTGGGCCTCCATCGTCTCTTTCTCCTCGATCCGGACCCGCTTCTCCTCTCTAGCCTTGTGGAGATCGTCCTCGAGCTGGTGGAAAATTTCAGGGCTCATCGAAGCGAGCTGAGCTTTTACCGTTTGGTACTTCTCCTTGTACCTTAGCTTACCGGCCTTGTTGACCTCAGCCTCCTGGATCGAGTTGACCAACACCGAAAGGACGTCCTGGAGGTAACAAGTAGATCGATTAGAAAGGAGATCGACGGAGAAAGAGAGTAAACAAAAATATATATACTTACGCAAAAAAGACCCCTGGCGGCCTTAGCCCTCTTCTGGTCGGCAGATCTTGCAAAGGAGAGTTTCTTCTGCTCATCAATGATGCACCCGGAATTGAACAATGCTGAAATCAAATCGATGTCCGGGGTACCAAAAGCAAGGGCTCGCTTCGATCCATCCTCTCTCTCCAGCTCAAGCCCAGCTGGCCATTGGGGAAGTGGGGTCGTCGGGAAATCCATTAATTCAGCTTCCACATCGGAATCCTCAGATTCTTCGACCTGATGAGCTGTCTCACTAAGGGGCCTCTTTCTCACACCGTGCCTTGCCTGAACAAACTGGGCATAAGGGTCAATGGCTTCATCAAAATAAATGACTAAATGATCTAAATTTATATCGACCTCTTCCTGACCCCCTGAAGGCCCAGCCAGATCGACGAACTCCTGACCACGAGCTGGCTCCGCCGCCACGTTCTGAACGACCTGGGGAGGGCCTTGATCATGCAGCTCCTTTCTGAACCCCTCCTGGTGGACTCGCTGTGCGTCAGGAAGAACGTTGAGAATCGAGCGGGCCGCGCCGACCACGGGCTGCATCTCAGCAGCTGTAGCCTCCCATTGACGTCGAGCCTGTTGGAAAACAGGAATCAGAAAGCAGCGGAAATTTAAAAATTTTCCAACAAAAGGATCTGAGACTCGCAATCGTGAATCCAAATTCGTAGAGGTCAAGAAACTCACTTGGGTAGTAGCTTTCTTGACACGTTTTGAGCCGCCCTCAAACGCGCTTCATGCGGTAATGGCAACCCATCCCTCGAAAGTCTATTTCTACTTCAGAATCCATTGTAGGGATAACAATCCACACCAACCTAGATTCAAATCATGTTAGGGAAGTTCTTAACAATATAACATAAAGAAAGAAACATGAAACGAGAAAAGCATGATTGAAACTCCCTTCGAAAACCAGTTTTGCGAAAGTAGAAAACTGCCAGTCACAAAACCCTTGTGAAAAAATTCATCCTTCAGGATATGGACGAACGGTTTTCGCCATCTTCTTTAGTTCGATTTTTTCACTCGTTTTCTGTTGGGTTCAGAATCGTTTCATCATCCCTTCTGGTCATTTTACTTGATCCCCACTCCTTGGTAAAGCTCGAATCTTCAAAACTTCTAACTTGAAGCTCTCTAGAGATAGTCCACCAACTTGGCTACAATCTAACTAGTAAGGATGCTAGTTCTCTAGTTAGTGTTTCGTTTATCTTGGAGAAAGGATGGTGTTCAGCACATGAACCAAAAGAATTCTCGATTAGCCCTAAGGGGAGCTCGAGCTCCCCTATATATAGGATGGGAGTGGCCGAAAATCCTAGTCCTTGTGGACTAAGGATTTGGTCCCTCTCTCCTATTACTTGATAATCAAGTAATTTTGACTTTGACTTTGAATTCAAATTCAAATCAACTTTCAAGAGAGCTAAAATATCCAAACTATTTTTGGATAATTTTATACTTTATTTATTTAAAATAAATAACTTATTTTTTCTAATTAATTAATTCACAATTAATTAAATAGATTATTTTTCTCCAAAATAAGACTTTCTTTTTAATTCAAAATTAAACCAAAGTCTATTAAATAATTAATCACATTAATTATTTAACACATAAATAAATATACACATATATTTACACACGTGTGAGACAAGTGTCACAAGGACACGTGTCACTCACGTGAGCCACACTTGTGGTTCACACGTATGGAACCCTCTTAGCCCGTTTAACTCGTTTAATCATTTTAAAGCCTTAACTCATGTAACCAAGTTGTTGTGTGTGACCCTCTAGGTTCTCAATTCAATTAGCAGTGACCCCAATTAATTAATTCACTAATTAATTCACTAATTAATTAATCAGTCCACAAATTAAACGACCATAGTCTAGCAACAGGTGTTTAACCCCTAGCTGAATTGGAATGTTCGGATTCGACCGAACCTTTAAGTAATTGATTCATGTGAGATACAATCCTCCTACTTACTATCTCTCAACCAAGATCTAGGGTAAGGGAATAATTAGAACCCTAATAATCTGGTCTTAAAGCTAAGTGCATTTCATATCCATTTGATCTCAATCCAAGAAACCCTTTTCTTGATGTCTTGATCTACTGCCTTGGCCAAGGACTCCATATGGCATATGAATGACTTACACAATAAGAGATCACATTGCAAACGCAAGTGTAGGCCCTTTCTTGATTCTCATTCACTTTCATGAGTCACTTGTGCAGCCCCAGCATAAGCCTTGAATCAATTGTCTAAGGCGACACCCTTTAAAGCTTATACCTAAGACTACAGAGTTAACTCATAAAGTGACATGGAACCTCAAGTCTAAGGATCAATTAATCACATCAATGACTCGTGAGATATTTCCTAATCTTGAAGTTTCCATTTCCTGAAATAGAAACTTCCTTTCCCATTTAGGAATCTTCGCACACGGGGCACCTCAGTGAACTTACTTATTAAAGTAAGCACACTCATGTATCACGCACGTATCAACTATACACTTTGCACCTCCATGAAACAAGGTGGTCCTTCTTAAGGGAGTGATCCCACAAGCAAGCCTTAGAGGAGTCAGGTTGACACTCCCACTGTCTGTAGGACTCATCGGCTTGGAGTATTTTACTAATCATGACTTTTGTGATATAGGGCTCGTTTCATGAACCATTTCTCATAAATGGTAGAGTTGTAAAGTCATCAGGATTAGGGGAGTTCTCATACATGCACAACTAAAGTAAACGCATACCAAACAAGAGCATATAAAGAAGTGTTTGCCTATGATATTAATCAATCGTATATTATTCAAAGATTGTCTGTGATACTAGGAAAGTCCCAAAACGGATTATGACTAATCGGCTTTCTAGGGCACTATTCCTAACAGAGCCCTCATCATCGAAGCGCGAGACATGATTAGCACTCGGAGATCTACAGATCGATATAAAGAAATTAGATTGACAATTATGAGTAGAATGCACAAGTTTAAAAGGGGACCCTGATCGAGGTGGGGTCCGACCGAAGTAGGAGCATACCAAGGCGGATGTTTCTCCGACGGGTCCCAAGAATAATGCCCGGTTCGACCAGATGCGCCGCCCTCGTCAGGTTCTTATGGTCAAGGAGGCCCAATCGAGGAAGTAGACCGAAATGGTCATGGAGCCAGGAGGTCGATCTAGTCGGAAGACGCTTCGGATCATCGGAACCCCAAGTAGTTCGGAACGAGGGGGCAACGGGGAGGTCGACGAAGAAGAACTTGGACTTCCAGTCCACCCCATGTGATGTCGAGGGGATCGATACCATCTTCTGGTTGGGCTTAGATTGAAGGTTAAAGTATCCAGGGCCAGATTTGGCAGCACTATTCAAAGTGAAGAATTCTTCGAAATCTTCGAACTCCGGCGCGAACCCCAATTACTTCACGATTATCATCATGCAGTGGATTAAGGAGAACGAATTTGGGGTCAGCTGGGCAGGACACATATTGAACCGGACAAGGAGATCGGAAACGATCCGTGGAAAGGGAAGACGCAGGCCGTACTTGACTGCGTGGTAATACAGCCCAATCGATCTCGGCCTCAGGGGGCTGCCCACCGTCTCCCCGGTCATCGACATTCGAACCACATACTGGGGGCCCAAACCCAGCTTTCTCACCACTTTCGCGAACTCCGAAGGGGTTATCTTTGCTGCCCTTTGCGTCACATGGGATAGAGTGCGGTAGACATGGCGTGGCTGCTCCACCGCCCGAGGATTCGCCTGCCCTTGAACCTCCTCTGCTTTCTCGACCTCCTGGACCTCTTCCGGCTCACCCACCAGCCTTATCGTGCCTCTTCTTCTTGAGGTCGATGCAGGTCCCCCACGGTTGGCCGTACCACCAGATCCCGTGAGGGACTCGAAACTCGCGTCTGGGAGAGGGGGGACGTTCCGGTCGACCTCCTGTTCGGGGGACGGCGTAAAAGCCACTTCCACAGATTCCCCACCCACTTCGATCTGATCGCGAGCCATAAGAAATGGGAGAAGGAATGGAACTTTACCTTGAGAGCAGATCGAACAAACTTCAAAAGGACAGTTGGCAAGGGCTGCAGATCGGAACAGTTCAATGGCTTATGTGTGAAAACAGTGAAATGAGGGCTGAGGCTGACCCCCTATTTATAGAGGGTGAAAAAGGTAACGTCTCGAAATACGAAATGACGCCATTATTACCCCGGACACACCACCTCCCTCAAAGGTCATGTCGTATTAAATACGGCGTCAGATCGAGGAACTCAAAAGCCGTGCCTCATCATCAAGGCAGCGGTTCGATTATAACGGTCACGACGGTTCCCCTACCCAATGCCAGATCGATGAAATCACCACTGCGAAATTTCACACTGGTAATTTGGGGGACCTCTGACATGGCATAATAACACGAGGACGCGTGGCACACCCGCGTAGGCGCGACGTGGACCCACGCCAACCTGGACAAACCAGAAACGGCCGTTTGGACAGATCATCAGATCGATATAAGGTCCTCAGATCATCCGATCTGCACAAGGACATCAGATCGATTTACATATCACCCGATCATCAGATCATCAGATCGATCAGATCTCTCCTATGAGGAAACCCACAATGTTAAGGATCCCGGAAGCCAATATTGATCTCCAGATTGACTACATACGTCACCGGACACCCGAATACTGTAAAGCATTCCTGTCAAGACACGTGTATCCTTCTCATTCCCTGGAACAGGCGTACTATGGCTCATTAATGACCGTCAGTCCCTGTTTTTACCCAAAGGGGAAAGAACAAACGACCCGCCTCAAGCCTGTTCCATTGTCTGACATCCAGATCGACGACTCGCAACGCCATTAATGCACACCTACAGTACACGCATTACTGCGTTATACAAATTCTTGACTGATTGACCCATATCTGACAGTCGGATTGACCACATCAGATCGACCAGATTTGAGCTAGATCAGTAGCAATTGTGTTTGAAATCTCAAGTTTTTCTTCAAATGTTTGGGAAGAATTGATTTTTCTCATGATTTTGAGAAGGCCCGTTATGGATATTGAAGGATGGGGCTCTGGTAATCTCATAAAGGTGAGACCTAGGCCCGTTATGTTATTTTGATGACGTGTTTGCAGTGTTTTCTGCTGTTTCTAGATTGGAGCTTGTTGTTTCAAAGCATCATCGTCACTGTAAGTCTTTCTCTTAATGTGATAATGTGTTTTTAATTGTTATAAGTCAGAGAATTCCATTATATAGGCTTAATGAAATTCCTTCTACCAATACTTGGATGAGTTATTGCTTAAGTTATTGAGTTGGATGAGTTATTGCTTAAGTTATAGGCTTAATGAAATTCCTTCTGTTGTTGTTCATTTACTGGAGAAATTGTTTCCTTTCAGGAATCCGGTCATTTATTAGTCTGGGATCGGCAACTTTACTTTTCATTATGGGGAGTTGCTTCCTGAGCTTGACATCAATGTCATGTCTTCTATATGTGCTTCTTAGTATGGTAAGCTTCCAAGTCTTACCAAAACTGTGTGTAGCGTCTTTGTTTTGCTGTGTTAGGTCTTCTATATGTGCTACTTATGTTCATGAAGTTGTTCAGAATCCGAGGTGTGCTATAACTATATAACTGCTTGATTTGGATATTCATGATTCTTGAGTTTTTTATTCATCGGATCTGATATAATGAGAAGTTTTTACATGAGTTTTGAATATTGTAGGACAAAACATGGCCAGAGAGTTAGAGACTTAAAAACAGTTAAATGTTAACCATGTCATTGTAAGAGTCTGTTGCTAAATCCAACCAATTTAGTTAAAAAAAAAAAAAAGAAGAAGATAGTAAAAGTCCCCTGATAAATAAATAAATGAAAAGAGAAAAAGTTGCTGTAGCAATTATTTGAAGTTTGAGAAATCTATTCTACATGAATTGGCTATGGATTTTGCAGCGTAGAAGTTCCTTCTTTTCTTTTTCTTCACTAATGATTAAAGATTCATGACCCACAACTATTTGTTTCTTCCCCCTTTAATCAATTGATCTCCCATGCTTTGTTTTTACTCCAAGAAACAGTTTGAAATCATGGTAATTGGTATTGGTGGTCAGTGTTTGTGGCATGTTTTCTATGTCAAACCAGTACCCTTCTTCTCTGTTCAGAAGGTTCAAGCAATTCTGGGGAAATATACTGTAGAATTCCATTGTATAGGCTTAATGAAATTCCTTCTACCAATACATTTCTGCAAAGTTCATATTGTTGTCAATGTGAAGCAGATCGAGCTGAGATGACGAAAAGGGTAAAATGGGAAGGAAAAATAGTATGATTGAGATTGTAGTTGGTCCAAAGGGGGAGAATTCGAACAATGATCCGTCATTCTATAAAATATATTATAAAACAAATACTTTGTCATATTTTTGTAGCTTGAATAAGAGTTTGGAGGGACTTAATGAGGCCACTTAATCTTCAATAGAAGGACTTGCTCTTATATAATCTTTGTTGTTTGTGTCTTCAATAAGATTTTCCGAGCTATGTGGTATTTTCATGGTATAGGGGTCTACCACAGGGACATCAAACCTTAAAACCTTTCGGTATGCTTTTAACCCGTAACTAACTTAGCACACTCTATCCCTACAATTTTGATATGTTGTAATCTTTTTTGCATAGTTTTCTCTGGTGTCAACATCTATGTGATGAACGATTTGATGCTGTCGATATTTGCTTAACCAAATCTCTGATTCATTACAATTTTCCATCTGTAATCTGAAGGTCGCCTAGAGATTCTTGAAAAATGTTTCATTGTCAAACACTTTGCTTTAGGATAGCTATTGGTTGTCAATCACATTGCTTTAGGATAGCTGCAGGAGAAATATATTTGTTATGGTGGTCTTGCCAACTTTTGAATGCTTTTCAATGTTCCTAACTCATGTAATGGGGCTCCCAAAGTGGCCATGATATGGCCATGCAGTCATAGTATTAACTAACTAGGCTTTAATGGAAGCTGGACCTACTTAAATTTACAAAGTAGTCTTACTATCATAAGAATTGCTGAACCCTGAATTCGGATATCAAGAAAAGATTAAGGATAACAATCTTTAGCACAATTGAAAAGTTGAACAAGTTGAAATTCAAGTCCCAATTGAAAAGGTTTGTTATTTTTCATAATCTCTTTTGTTCTCTTTATATCTCTGCATGCTATTGTTTTGCTGTACTTCTGATTGGTTGCGTAACTGAGGTCTTAAAATATATTCATTTACTTCAGGTTGGTTTGATCATAGAGAAGGGTGGAGAAATAATTAAAAACATGCAGACAAGATTAGGGGCACGCATTCAGGTGGTAGATTTGTTTTACTCTTTCGACTTGTAGCTGCCTAATGGCATCTGATGATTAGGTCCTTATTTTCTCAGGTTGAGCTATGTTTCCTTTTTCTTAACTGTGTTGCATAACAGTAGGTCCTAATATGAAAGTGCTCTTTTAGGTTCTATAATCTAGTCATTAGAATATTTTTTTCTCAATCCCTTGTTGTCAATTTGCCAGGTTAATGAAACTATACTTGTATTGGTTCTCGTTGTATAATTATTAGAATATTTGGTTAAAGTTAGTTGGTAATAGCTATCTCCATTCTGTTTATCTCCATTATTGTACTTCGGGAAAATAAATTGGTGTGCAATAACATGTGCATACTATCTGTATTAAACTGTAATATTGCTTTCAATATTAGGGCTGTGATGTATTAGTGATTGACAGACAATGCACCTGCTATCTGTTTACATATTCAAATAAGATTTCGGTTGCCATGATTTATCTGTCTTCAAGGTGCCAATTTCGGATTAGTTGACATTAAAATGCAGATTTGGCTTTTGCTTTCACTTCCAGTTCGCATTGCCTTCTTGGTGTATCAGTAGGACTGCTGCCAGTTGGCATTCCAGTTCAGCAAGGAATCACTATTTAGGATTGCTGCCATCTTCTCGAAGATTTATTTTGTTCTCGTTCACCCTAGATTAGATAAAGAGGTTGTTGCACTTTTGTAATGTTATTTGAAGAACTGGTTCTAAATAAATAATTTTGAATGGTTGTAAAATAATTTTTTTTAATTTTTTTTAATAATTTCCGATGGAATTCCGAGGGGAATCCCGTCAGAATTGTTTAATTTTTTTTCAATTTAAATAAATCCGACGGAATTCCTAGGGAAATCCCGTCGGAATTAATTATTTTTTTTTTCAATTTTAATAAAACCGACGGGATTCCGAGGGAAATCCCGTCGGAATTAATTAATTAATTTTTTTATTTTAATAAAAAATCGACGGGATTCCGAGGGAAATCCTGTCGGAATTAATTAATTAAAATTTTATTTTAATGAAAAACCGACGGGATTCCGAGGGAAATCCCGTCGGAAGATGTATTTTCTTTAATCACCCTAAGACATTTCCGATGGGATTTCCCTCGGAATCCCGTCAGAATTATTTTAATTAAAAATTTTTTTTTTGGTTTTGGTTCCTCCGTTTTCCGTCGGTTTATAAATTCTGAGAAAGGTTTCTCCGAGGGACTGTGTGTTGGAAGACACGAATCAGAAAGCAGCAGAATTTAAAAAATTTTCCCAACAAAAGGACCTTGGACTCGCAATCGTGTAACCAAATTCGTAAAGATAGAAAACTTACTTTTCTTTTATTCTTTCTTGAAGCGTTTCAAGCCACCCAAGAACGCTCTTCTCGCGGCTTGATCCCCTCTCCTTGGTAAAGCTCGAATCTTCAAACTTCTAACTTGAAGTGTAGCACCCCTTACACGTGGAGGTACCACACCCCCGCACTATAGGTCAATCCACATACGAAACGGTCAATCCGTACATGAACTAACCCATAGCGAACGGGTGACAATGCAATACCAACAAGCTAGGCGGGAACTAAACTACACATGCAATAAAGTAAAGCGGAAGCACCGAATAATACATCAGTAGATAATATATATAACTATCAATACATTATCATCTCTTGCATACTTATACATATCAACCTGTTCAAAATATAACAACAATCATAATAGGATGCCAAAAGTTCTATACATGAAAGTGAAATGCTAGACTCGGAGGAATGCAAGACCCGACTCGACTCCCGCCTAGCACACGACCGCGACAACCTGGAAAGGTGGGGCGTCAGTCTACAAAAGACTGAGTGAGGCTTAATTACATTAGTGCAATAACCTGCAAGTTATGATTGTCAATATCAACAATTTAGAAACTAATATATAAACATGCAATTCAACTACACGGCACCCATATCAGTGTCATCACTCCGTGAACTACATCACTCCAATAAGCTCCATCACTCCATGAACTACATCACTCCAATAACTCCATCACTCCAATAATGGGAAGGTTGCGAGCCTTCACCATTCACGATATTACGGTAACATGATCATGATTCAATCACTATAACATGGGGCATAGTTTGTAACAAGGTATACGTATAGCTTGACTTGAAATACATGCGGGATTGTACAAGTTTCCTGCAATCAACAATTAAACCTCACCTTTACCGACCAGAGACAAGTAGGGTACGGCCTACTGGGCTTGCTTCTCGTTCCTACGAACCTGGTCTGTGCAAAATAGACGTGTACACATGAGACATAACTTTAAATGACCTAAATATGCCGAATGGCGGAAATGTAACGAGATGACAAGGAAAATGCAATGTGGCATCATAACATGTTGTTTCAATACATATTGGGTCATATAATAGCAATTCGGGGTCAAAGAAGTCGTTGGATCGAGGGGCTAAAAATGTAATTTTATGCAGAATATTTTGTTCTGTCAGCGAGGTGGGAACGGCCGTTCCGGCTTCCCTTTGCAAATGGGAACGGTCGTTCCCGTTCCTCCCAAAAGCGCACCAGCGTTTTCCCCTTTAAAAGCACGCGGAAGCTGGGAACGGCCCTTCCGGCACGCAGGCCAAAATGGGAACGGCCGTTCCCAGTCTCGGCCGCCCACTTATTTGAAAAGATGGGAACGCCCGTTCCCACAAAGCCTTAAGGCTGGGAACGGTCGTTCCCAGTTCTGCAACTGAAGAAAACAGAGCAGAACAGGGGAGGAGCTACGGGAATGATCAACAAAGCAACCAAAATTCCAATTCTCAATTCACAAACTATGATCTTCTGGAAATATACATGCATATAGGTTCATAAAGTGATAAACTAGCCTCTAAACACTTAAAGCACCAAATATCATCAAGAATTCATGATTTATGCCCATGATCAAAATGGATCATTCATGCCAAATTTCAATGATTTCATGCATGAATCATGCTACAATTCAATATAAGATCACATAATCATGCTTCCATCTACCAAGAATCCACCTAGCATATAATTCCCAAACCCTAACCATATCCAACATGATCAAGAATCATCACTCCCATGCAAACCAACCTTGAAGATGAAAATATGGAGAAAATGGATGATGATGAAGATGATCTCCCCAAAACTTGGCAAATTCCTTGAAAACTTTGATGAAATGGATTGAAATATTTTCTTCCTTTTTCCCTCTAAGTACCGAGAATGAGGGGAAGCAATTGTGTTGGGAATTCTTGGAATAATATGAATGAAGAAGCTTGAGGAAGCTTTGTACATGAATCACCAACCTTGATTTTTGTGAAATAATCAAATTATCATTTAACCCCTCAACTAATCAAGTCATGCAATTAAGTATGCATAGTTTTGAAATATGATCAATTTAGTCCTTGAAAATGTTATGCAATTTGGTCCCTAAAGGTTAGGAAGAAAATCAAATAGGGATAATTCGGTAATTTAAAGCACTCTCGGGTTTGTTTCACGTGTTAATTATTTTCAAGCCATGGAATAACTCCTACCTTTAATATAAATTCATGAAATATTAGGAAAGTTTGGTAAGATGCGATTTATAAAATTATGATGAACATAAAATTATGATTACGAAATTCGGGGCGTTACATGAAGTCTCTAGAGAAAGTCCACCAACTTGATCACAATCTAACTAGTAAGGATGCTAGTTCTCTAGTTAGTGTTTAGGCTTAACCTAGGGTTTTATTTAATCTTGGAGAAAGGAAGGTGTTCAACACATGAACCAAAAGAATTGTCAATTAGCATGCTCCCCTATATATAGGCAAGGGAGAGGGACGACCGAACCTATTCCTTGTTGGGCAAGGATTTGGTCCCTCTCTCTCCTATTACTTGATCATCAAGTAATTTCCAACTTTGACTTTGAATTCTAATTCAAATCAACTTTCAAGAGAGCTAAAATATCCAAACTGTTTTTGGATAATTTTATACTTTATTTATTTAAAATAAATAACTTATTTTATCTAATTAATTAATTCTTAATTAATTAACTAGATTATTTTTCTCCAAAATTAGACTTTCTTTTTAATTCAAAATCAAACCAAAGTCTATTAAATAATTAACTAATTAATTATTTATTATTTTATTAAACAATCACGTGTGGTACATGTGTCACAATGACACGTGTCCAGTCACGTGACCCACACGTGTGGTTTCACACGTGTGGAACCCTCTAGGCCCGATTAACTCGTTTAATCATTTTCAAGCCTCAACTAATGTAACCAAGTTGTTGTGTGTGACCCTCTAGGTTCTCAATTCAATTAGCAGTGACCCTAATTAATTAATTCACTAATTAATTAATCAGTCCACAGATTAAACGACCATAGTCTAGCAACAGGTGTTTAACCCCTAGCTAAATTGGAATGTTCGGATTCGACAGAACCTTTAAGTCATTGATTCATGTGAGATACAATCCTCCTACTTACTATCTCTCAACCAAGATCTAGGGCAAGGGAATAATCAGAACCCTAATAATCCGGTCTTAAAGCTAAGTGCATTTCATATCCATTTGATCTCAATCCAAGAAACCCTTTTCTTGATGTCTTGATCTACTGCCTTGGCCAAGGACTCCATATGGCATATGAATGACTTACACAAAAAAAGATCACCTTGCAAATGCAAGTGTAGGCCCTTTCTCGATTCTCATTCACTTTCATGAATCACTTGTGCAGCCCCAGCATAAGCCTTGAATCAGTTGTCTAAGGCGACACCCTTTAAAGCTTATACCTAAGACTACAGAGTTAACTCATAAAGTGACAAGGAACCTCAAGTCTAAGGATCAATTAATCACATCAATGACTCGTGAGATATTTCCTAATCTGGAAGTTTCTATTTCCTGAAATAGAAACTTCCTTTCCCATTTAGGAATCTTCTCACACGGGGCACCTCAGTGAACTTACTTATTAAAGTAAGCACCCTCATGTATCACGCACGTATCAACTATACGCTTTGCACCTCCATGAAACAAGGTGGTCCTTCTTAAGGGAGTGATCCCACAAGCAAGCCTTAGAGGAGTCAGGTTGACACTCCCACTGTCTGTAGGACTCATCGGCTTGGAGTATTTTACTAATCATGACTTATGTGATATAGGGCTCGTTTCATGAACCATTTCACCTAAATGGTAGAGTCTTAAAGTCATCAGGATTAGGGGAGTTCTCATACATGCACAACTAAAGTAAACGCATACCAAACAAGAGCATATAAAGAAGTGTTGCCTCAATTCGTTATTTCATTCAAAGATTGTCTGTGATTACAATAAGGAAAAGCACAAAGCGGATATACAATCGACTTTCTAGGGCACTATTCCTAACAATGTGTCCCGTCGGAATTCCGGGAATTTCTTGTAGTGAAAAATCGGAATCAAAATCGAGCACGTTTGGAGCAATTACCAAAGAAACAAGCGTATAGTTCAAATATTCAAATTCAAAAGTATAAATAAATAATTCAAATAAACAATTATAACAATTAAACATTAAAATAAACATATAAGTGCGTAAATTAAATAATTAAAACGCAAGAAACGCACTCGTGACGTCATACCTGTACGACCGAAGAACGGGGCGTTACACGCGCGGCCCTTCGCAGGATTGAGCCGCAGTCCGTGGTCTGTTGGCCGTGCCACCAACCCGGAAAGAAGGGCCATCGAGAGGCGCACAAAGCCTAGCCAAGCTCCGCCCGATTCCGCCGTTGGAAATCGCCGCGATCCACCGTGAAAGTGGTGGCTCTCCAGCACGCGATTGAAATCGTGCAATATGTCCACTGCTACTCGTTTCGGGCCATGATCCTAGTACCGTTATGTTTGTTTGGTCGAGTACATCAAAAACGACTATTCGTTCGTCGAAATCCATCGAGAAATGGCCAAGTTTAGGTTGAGTGTGTGTGGTGCGTGAAAATATGACGGGAGAGGAGAGAAAAAGATACGGAAGAGGAGAGAGAAGCAGGTGGATGGTTTGACCCGGTCAAACACGGATCCTAATATTTTATTCCAGGTATTAACGCGCGAGAATGGCTGGTAGGAAGGGCTAACGATGTCAGAATTGGGCAAACTTAGAGTCTACAGACTCGTTTCGATGCCCCGATTGCGTTAAAGAGGTCCGTTAGGTGAAAATCTCGATCAAATGATAAATGACCAAAACACCCCTAAAAAGAGAAAATTACAAATAGGCTCCTAAACTCTTAAAAAGTTGAAAATAGGGCCACACAAAGCACAAAATCACTTAATTAAATGCATTCAAAGCACATAAAGCATCAAACAATAGCAAATTAAACAATTAAACACACAGGGCAGTTAACACGTGGCGCCTGGTCAGACGATTGGAAAAGCGGGATGTCACACGTTTCCTAGTAAATATTGGGCTTAAAACGATCCTTGATTTATTTTATGACTTTTTGACACTATCCAGACTTTCAAATCATGTTCGACGGTCATCTTTCATTCGTGTTTTATCAAGAGGTCAAAGTCACTATTCTTTCAAGTTAATGTATCTTTTAAATCGGACGTCCGTTTTCTTCGAGTAAATATTCGTTTCAAAGATAATTTTTATCCAATCGCAATGGTTATTTTTTCAGCTACATATACTCGAGTTTAGGATGTTAAATTACCAAATTTCCCTTATTTCCCATTTTCTAATTAAATATCCTATATAGCTTCTAAGGTAAGCCTTAGCTCTCCTACCCCAAAGATAACTTTTATTACAAAGTGAAGGACTTATCTAGAACTATAAATAGCCCCCAAGACTCATTCATTTCCCTGCTCAAAATCTTGTGTTGAGAACTCCCTTTCTCTCTCCCTCTCCCCCTATTGGCTGACACCACTCCCCTCCTTTGTGTAGGTTGTTATATTTTTTAGGCTATAGTTTTTATGTCATGTTTTGTTTAATTTATATTTTATAGTACGGTATGTTTATATTATGTTTAGGTTGGGTCTTAGGGTCTTCCCTAAGACATATAGGAGTTTAATTTATGCATTTATTACATAGTTTTTATGACATGTTTGAATAGTTGTAGTTTATGATTTAATTGTTTAGTATATGCTATGAAATGTTATAATATGCTTTAGTATATGGTATGAGCATGCTATAAGGTTGTTATATGTTGTATAATGATGTATGTTTATGATATTTGAATTATGTTCAAGCATGTTAGGTAATGGAATAGTTACCTATGATCAATTTTATCATAACTTGTTACATGTTACTATATGGTCTCAATTGATATATGTTACATGTTTAATGGTCATGTTATGCTATGAATTATGCCTATGATAAGCTATTACATTGTTACAATGTTACATGACTCATATGTTATGTAGCACCCCTACACGTAGAGATGCCACACCCCCCGCACTATAGGTCGATCTACATACGAAACGGGTAATCGTACATGAACTAACGTATAGCGAACGGGTGACAATGCAATAAAATGATAAGCTAGGCGGGATTAGTTCATTCATGCAACATAATAAAGTGGAAGCATAATTCATTCAATATCAGTTACCAACATCAAGTGAACTATATTCTAACTTGGCATATCAATACATTATGTTCTCCAAATATAAAACAATAACATTAATCATAACTTTGTATGCAACAACAATTAACCAAATACACGGACCGTGTTTGACTCGACTATATGAACTGGACTCGACTCGACTCTCGCCTAGCGTGCACCTGCAATAACCTGAAAGGTGGAGTCGTCAGTCTGTGTAGACCGAGTGAGGGGTTTAAATAGATATTTACTCAATTAACATGCAAGCTATATTCTCGGGTAAAGTTTTATAAAAGATAAATATATAGGGTTAATAATAAAGTACTCTTCGCCCGAGAATACAACTATCAGTATTAAATACTTGATCATTTTCATGCAATCAATACATGGCCCCGGCGAGTGAGGGCGGTCTCCAAGCTTACTCCAAATGTACATGAAACATGCTTGCTTGATTGTTAATCAATAGGTGATCATGCAATTCACTTATCGTGCGATCGTGCGATAGTGTAATCAAGTAACACATTCATGGAATGAAAATCATGCAATAACCCGAGGATAATCCGTGGTGCCGGACCCGTCCCCAGTCTCCTTCTTCCTCCGGTGATGGTGGGATTGCAAGGCCCCACCATCCAATCTCATTGAGCAGAGGGTACATGAATCCCTAAGCCCGGACCTCCTTCCTCCACTAATCTCCTAGCGGATTCAGGGGTTATCCCAATGTTGTGAGAATAGCATTCGAGTTACCCGTCAGCCCATGCTTTCCCGGTTGGCTCAAATCACTATCCTTGGGCCCAACGTGTAATAGCCCGAAAACCCGCCTGTCGATATTGTCCGCTTTGGTGGGCTAAGCGACACCACCCTCACGGTTTTGTTCTTCCCGGTGAAATTTAAGCCTAAAGGTGCCCACCCAGGGAAAGGCCTCAACAAGGGAAAGGTATCCACCCCCTTATAAAGGAGGCTTTGTTCCCCTCACCAACCGATGTGGGACAAGCACCTTAGGCTATTAAACAACGTGAACGGTCATGCTACTCGCCTAAAACATGCACGATACATGGCTTGCTTGCTTGCTTTTCATGAACATGACTTGCTTGAAATGATAAGTGATTTTATAAAATTATAGCTATAAATACCTTTGGCCGAAAGATCACCTATGGGGTATACAGGTTCTATATAACTAGCAATTAAATCTCACCTGACAGGCGACACACTACTCGTGAATGCGTGAACGTGCTCATGATCATCAATCTCCGCCCTGGAGAAGAACCGGACAAGAAACGGGACAATGTACGTGCATGAGACCACAATTCAAGAATATTACCAATTAAGACGCAAGACTTGATCAAGTAACGAGACTTCGTGCAATGAGCAATGTAGCATGTAAATATCATGTTTTGGCATGTAATCAATCATATAATAACAATTTGGGGTCAAATAACTCATTGGAATTGAATCTTAAAATTCCATTTTTATGCAGAATGTTTCTGCCTCTCCAGAGGCCTGGGAATGGCCGTTCCAACCCTTAGTTCAAAATGGGAAGGGCCGTTCCCAGCTCCCCGAAGTTGCTCCCCGAAGATGGGAACGACCGTTCCCGTCTGTGAGACAAAGTGGGAACGGTTGTTCCCGTCCTCGCCGCCAAGCACACATTTCAAACATGGGAACGGTTGTTCCCCAAAACAACTGGGAACGGGAAGGGCCGTTCCCGTTACGCTGGCATTGCAGAAACAGAGCAGAACAGGGGAGGTTTCGGCAACAATAACAACACCTCAAAACAACAAAGTATCAATCATAAAATCACAAGATTTCTGGGAAGCAACATGCATACATGTTCAATATGCAATAATATTCCATATAAACACTTAAATCAATCAAGATCACCAAGAATCACCACTTTCAAGTTCATACATGATTTCATCATATAAGTTCATATTCTTCAAGAATTCATGCACTAAATCATGATATAGTCCTATGTTCATAGATCAAACAACCTATAATCCATTTATTCCATGAAATCATAAACCCTAACTTTCATAAAAATCATTAAAGATCACATATATCAACTTATAGTCACCTTGAATGAAAATAAATGATGGAGAAGGATGCTTGAGCCTTAAATATGGAAATTCCTTGAAAAATTCTAGCTTGAAGATGATGATCTCCCAATTCCTTTTCTTCTTGAAGGAACCGAGACCATAAGGGGCAAATATGTTGTGTGATTTTTTGGATGAAATGGAAGATGGAAGCATGAAGAAGCTATATTACGTGATTCATTGCTTTGAATTTGATGAAATGCATAAATTACAATTAAGTTCGTCAAAGCTATAAGTCATGCAATTAAGTTCCCTTCCTAGTTAATTAATCACTTTAGTCCAAGAATAATGCATGCAATTTGGTCCTCACATTTCCAATAATAATTATTTAAGGACAATTAGGTAATTAAATCATGTTCGGTAATTATTTCACGTAGCAAGTAAATCAAATTATAAAATGATTCTCAAGTTAGCACGTATTTCATATATTTTCACGTAAACATTTTGAAATGCAATTTATAAAATTAATATAACACGTATAAATTGAATAAACCAAAATAATAAAATAAAATCCTAATGCTCGAAACTCACACGTGTCGAGCGTACCTGACTGCCTCGAAATCGGGGCGTTACATGTTACGACTTGAGCTTACGATATGATATGGATTAATGGAATAGTACTTGATCATATGTTATATACTTGAATGGTGTCACACCTTATAACCTAAGATAGAATAGTACTTCATAACCTTATGTTATGTGTTAATTAAACTTCTTAACTATAGGTTATACATTTAACCTAGATCACACTTGCTTATAATAACATGAACTTGAACTATAGGTTAAATCAAGATCATAATTTGATTAAGGGTGTGCATGTGTGTATATGTTGTGTGTGTGTGTTGTACATGGAGTGTATGTGTTGTGTGCATCCCAAGTGTGTGTATACTGTGAGGGTTTGACCCGATATGTGAATAGTAACTATAAATAGTAACCTTAAATAGTAATCTTGAATGTTACTTTTGAATAGTAAAATGAAATAAAACTTGAGCTTTCTTCGTAGTCATTTGCACTTAGGTTTTCCAAACCCGGGGTCTAAAATATCTATTCAAAATGCATTTCTTTCGTGTACTTACTTTATAACCTTAGGGTATATGTTTAGGAGTCATAATTTGATTAATTCCGAATTAGTTATACTAAGATCATAGTCCCATGTTTAAGAACAACTCACTTTAAGGATTCCTTTGTGTGTTATCTCTCTAATACCTTAAATGGTATTACTCTCCTACGAGCCCTACCTTACTTGGATTTCATCATGCTCTCAAAGTGCAACATGAAAGTATTGATTATTGATTAATTGTTATATAATCTTGTTACATGATTTATTGATGTTATATTAATGAGGTTCCATTATGTGATATTAAATGCTTTGTGGTTGTTGCCTGGTCATGTGAATATATGAATAGAAACTTATTGTTAATCACCGATTATAGGTGAAGATTGGATTAATTAGGATTCCGGTATTACTACATAATATCCAGTTACTTTAGGTGAGGTTAAAATGTTTTCAACTGGAACCATGATTATATTTATAGTATCAATTGTTTTGAAAATCAAAGCTTAACGCTTTACAACCGTTGATTTGATATATTCCTCTTATCGGATCAACTCTTGAAAAGATCAAACTATGCTTTAAAACTATTCATTGATCAGTGTCAAATGTTTACAACTCTTACATTCTTGTTAAAGACATCTTGCATTTTTGCTTGAAGTTCTGTACATGTGTGTTGAAGACTTCTGCATACTTTTTTATGCATCAATCATGTTATCAATTGGCATCCGGAGATATTCCGAATAATGCTAATCATAAGGTGCAAGCAATTCTATTTTATTTGAAAGTACAGTATGTCCGTATGTTTCAAAGTACAGTATCACATGTTCATGTTCATGTAGTGTTTCAAAGTATAGTTTACTTAATTAGAAATAAATGTATTAGTTATTTAACACACCAATATCTATGTTTACTAAAATATTGTAAGAGCGCTATGCTATTGGCAATGTAACGCCCCGATTTTTCAGTCGTATAATATGACGTATGTGTTTACGTAATTGCGTGTTTAAATTATTTAATTACATAATTAATGGTTTAAATGATAATTATAATTATAATTAATCATATTAATTATATTCAATTCGTTATACTTTAATCAAAAGTTAAAAGGGAATTTAATTTATAATTGAAATATTTGAATTTTAAAGGAATTCTTGAATGTTATGCACTTATATGTTTTGATCGCGTGCCGTTCCTATTTGATTTTATTTCGGAATTTTGTGTAATTTTAGTATGTTATAGATTTATGTGTTGTGAACGTGGCTACGTGCTCGTTTCATGTTTTCGACCGTGTTTGAGGTGTTAACGAATTTTATTTTGGAAACGAGACCAAATCGGGAGATTAAGAGAATTATGCGCACCTTCGGTTCCGGAGGCCGTAACCTGAGCTCGGGAATTCAGATTTTAATTTTGGAAGAGGCCTCGAACTCGGAACGAAGAAAGGAAACCAAGGAACCTAAATTCATATTTTTCTAAGCCCATTTGTACCCCCGAATTTCGCCCGTAATATGCTTCATCCGCATCTATGACCACCTTTTACCATTTTGCTCATATCTCCCTCAATACTTAAGCTTTTTATCTAATTCTTGGCCCCAATTTTTCCTAATACATAGTTCTATCACTCCCTCCCTCCCTCATTCATTTCGTCCAAGGCAAGAAGAATAGGAGAAATTGCTGAAATTTGGAGACCTAATTACTATTCCCGTAATTATTCACTCTTGCCCAATTCAAGCTCAAATCTCCATCAACTCTTCTCCAATTTGAAAGGTAAGTCCAGATTAGTATTCTCCATGTTATGATCTTTCTTTTAACTCCATTTTTTGTAGAATTACATGATCATTTGAGCATGCTTTGGATATTCATGTGAATAGTAAGGGTTAAAGCTTCATTTGATGAATTTACTTGATTTCTTACGCTTTCTTTGAGCTCGATCCCTGATAATTTAACCTTATACATTCTATAATATTTGTATGGGCCGAATTTGCATGCTAGCTTAGGATTCTTGGGAGTTTGCTTTAAGAACTTTGAGTTTTGGATGAATTTGTGCTCTTTTGCCTTTGATCTTGTTTCTTGCTTGTTTGCTGCGTGTTTGATGGTTGCTTTGAGCTTCTTTTGTTGCTTTTTCTTCTCCTTTTCATTGCTTGAGCTGCTGCTGTGGTTTGGAGCTTTGGAGATGGCGGAACAAGGCTAGAAATGGCTGATTTTTTAGCAAGCGCCGGAGGTCGCGCCCGCGACCGGAAGAAGAAGGAATCTGGTCGCGCCCGCGACCAGATTTTACCCAAGTTTCGACTTGGAACAGTGGAGGTCTGGTGTGGGAGATGTGGTCGCGCCCGCGACCACATTCAGGCTGAATTGGGGTCGTGTCCGCGACCCCTTTATGAGCTGCTGTCGGACTGTTGCTGCTGCGTGAACTGTCTCTCTTTCAATTTATTATTGTTTTGTATGGATTTCTTTACTGATATCTATTATTATATTGTCCCCAATTTGTGGTATATCATGTGTATATATATATATGTGGGTGTATTAAGTTGTTTGTGCATGTAGTCAATATATATTATACATATAGCATATGCATGTAGCTGTGTACGTATATATATATATTCTCTAATGCATGCATGAATTACATGAATGTGGTGTGATTTTAATGCATGCATGTAGTGTACGTAGGTTTTAAATCTTAATTGATATTTCCAATTTATATTTATATTATAGCATGAATTTTTTACCCTATATGAAATTATGAAATAAATTAATACCATTTCCTGTAAATATCTATATGAATAATTGGACTGACTTTGTTTTATCTAATTCCCAATTTAAGCTTATTATGATATGTGTTTAAGTTTATTATATGGAGTTGATGGCTCGATTTAAATTGTCTTCTATGCCTTATACGTGCATGCATGCAAGAATACCTCGTTTACTCAACTCGTGTGATATTTCTTTGTTCCCTTTATAATATGCATGAATTGTTAAGAAGTTATATGATGAGTTATAATCGATATATGAAATTCACAATTTGAATTGATATGAGTTGTGAAATATTTGAAACGAATGGATATGAAATCAACATGTATTGAACGGTTTGAATGCAACACTTGAATATACGATCTCATAACATGATTCATATCTCTTATATATCTCATATCATGTTCAATGCATTGTCGTGCGTCATATATGGTTCATTTGGAGTCTTGAGTCTTACGTGTACCCTCTATTGTTCCTTGTACAGTTTTCTCCAGGGCGGAGACTTACCGGGTTCTTAGGATACTTCCGAGTCCTCTTGTTCTTCTTAATTTTGGTTGCTAAGCTAAGAACAGGTGGGTTTCTCTTCTATTTAGTTAAATGACCCTATATACTCCCAACGTGTAAAGATTTCGGCTAAAAGTATATATGTATATTGAGTCGTTTTCATGAGTCTATGATTTTAAAAGTAAACCCCTTCTTTTATGAACTTACCAAATGTTTTGGCGAGAAAGAATGAATGAATGCACAGAATGGGGCCCAGGGACTTGGTGTGAGTGGTGACCCGAGGAGGCATGGGCTGACAGTGATCCCTCACACTAGTTCTGTTGGAAAACACGAAACAGAAAGCAACGGAATTTAAAAATTTTCCCAACCAAAGGATCTTGGACTCGCAATCGTGTAACCAAATTCGTAGGGATTAGAAACTTACTTTCTTAATTGTCTTTCTTAAAGCGTTTCAAGCCACCCAAGAACGCTCTTCTCGCGGCTTGATCCCCTCTCCTTGGTAAAGCTCGAATCTTCAAACTTCTAACTTGAAGCTCTCTAGAGATAGTCCACCAACTTGACTACAATCTAACTAGTAAGGATGCTAGTTCTCTAGTTAGTGTTTAGGCTTAACCTAGGGTTTAATTTATCTTGGAGAAAGGATGGTGTTCAACACATGAACCAAAAGAAGATCATCGATTAGCTTCAAGGGGAGCTCGAGCTCCCCTATATATAGGAAGGAGGGTTGGCCGAAAATCCTAGTCCTTATGGGCTAGGGTTTTGGTCTCTCTCTCCTATTACTTGATCATCAAGTATTTTCCAACTTTGACTTTGAATTCTAATTCAAGTCAACTTTTAAGAGAGCTAAAATATCCAAACTATTTTTGGATAATTTTATACTTTATTTATTTAAAATAAATAACTTATTTTATCTAATTAATTAATTCGTAATTAATTAACTAGATTATTTTTCTCCAAAATAAGACTTTCTTTTTAATTCAAAATTAAACCAAAGTCTATTAAATAATTAACATATTAATTATTTAATCACCAAATAAATATTCACGCACATGCACACGTGTCGTTTCACACGTGTGGAACCCTTTGGCCCGATTAACTCGTTTAATCATTTTAAAGCCTCAACTCATGTAACTAAGTTGTTATGTGTGACCCTCTAGGTTCTCAATTCAATTAGCAGTGACCCTAATTAATTAATCAGTCCACAGATTAAACGACCATAGTCTAGCAACAGGTGTTTAACCCCTAGCTGAATTGGAATGTTCAGATTCGACAGAACCTTTAAGTCATTGATTCATGTGAGATACCATCCTCCTACTTACTATCTCTCAACAAAGATCTAGGGTAAGGAAATAAGCAGAACCCTAATAATCCGATCTTAAAGCTAAGTGCATTTCATATCCATTTGATCTCAATCCAAGAAACCCTTTTCTTGATGTCTTGATCTACTGCCTTGGCCAAGGACTCCATATGGCATATGAATGACTTACACAATAAGAGATCACCTTGCAAATACAAGTGTAGGTCCTTTCTTGATTCTCATTCACTTTCATGAATCACTTGTGCAGCCCCAGCATAAGCCGTGAATCAGTTGTCTAAGGCGACACCCTTTAAAGCTTATACCTAAGACTACAGAGTTAATTCATAAAGTGACAAGGAAACTCAAGTCTTAAGGATCAATTAATCACATCAATGACTCGTGAGATATTTCCTAATCTGGAAGTTTCCATTTCCTGAAATAGAAACTTCTTTTCCCGTTTAGGAATCTTCTCACACGGGGCACCTCAGTGAACTTACTTATTAAAGTAAGCACCCTCATGTATCACGCACGTATCAACTATACGCTTTGCACCTCCATGAAACAAGGTGGTCCTTCTTAAGGGCGTGATCCCACAAGCAAGCCTTAGAGGAGTCAGGTTGACGCTCCCACTGTCGGTAGGACTCATCGGCTTGGAGTATTTTACTAATCATGACTTATGTGATATAGGGCTCGTTTCATGAACCATTTCACCTAAATGGTAGAGTCCTAAAGTCATCAGGATTAGGGGAGTTCTTATACATGCACAGATAATGCCATTCTAAAGCTACTCTAAGTCCCATCTTCTGAAGATGACGTTGGAAAGCTTCTCGACTAAGGGGTTTAGTAAGTGGATCTGCCACGTTCTCTGCTGATGTGACCCTCTCAATTTATACATCTCCTCTTTTGATAATATCATGGATTAGGTGATACTTCCTCATAATGTGCTTGGTCCGTTGGTGAGATCTTGGTTCTTTTGTTTGAGCAACCGCCCCAGTGTTGTCACAAAACACAGTTATGGGGTCTTTCACGCTAGGAACAACATTCAACTCTTGAATGAAGTTTCTAATCCAAACACCTTCCTTAGCTGCATCATTTGCAGCCAAGTATTCGGCCTCAGTGGTCGAATCTGCAGTGGTAGTTTGCTTGGAACTCTTCCAACTCACTGCTCCGCCGTTTAGGCAGAAAATATATCCTGACATTGACTTAAAATCATCTAAGTCTGATGCAAAGCTTGCATCGCAGTATCCTTCGACAGTAAGATCTTTCTGACCTCCGTAAACTAAGAATAAATCTTTAGTACTTTTCAAGTACTTAAGAATATTCTTCACGGCAGCCCAGTGGCCATCTCCAGGGTCAGATTGGAAACGACTTGTTACACTAAGTGCATAAGCCACATCCGGTCGAGTACATAACATTGCATACATTATGCTACCTATTGCTGATGCATAAGGTGTATGAGTCACTCTTTCCTTCTCAAGGTTAGTTTTAGGACACATCTTCTTTGAAAGACATGTTCCCACACTCATAGGAAGGTTCTTAACCTTTGCTGACTCCATATTGAATCTCATTAATACTTTGTCAATGTACATCGACTGTGATAGTCCTATTAACCTTCTAGATCTAACTCGATAGATTTTAGTTCCAAGGATATAGGACGCATCACCAAGATCTTTCATCTCGAATTGGTTCGATAACCATAACTTAGTCACTTTCATGTCATCCTTCGAATTCCCAATAAGATGGACGTCATCAACATAAAGTACTAAGAATTGCACTGAGGTCTCCAATTCCTTTCTATACACACATGATTCATTCAAAATTTGAATGAAGCCAAACGCTTTGACTGATTCATCAAATCGAATATTCCAATTCCTAGAAGCCTGTTTCAATCCATAGATTGATCTTTGGAGTTTGCAAACCTTTTGCTCACTCCCACTGAATGTGAAACCTCTGGGTTGCTCCATATAAATGTCTTTATCAATGTCACCATTGAGAAAGGCAGTTTTCACATCCATTTGCCATATCTCGTAGTCATAATACGCAGCAATGGCAAGAATGATCCGAATAGACTTTTGCATTGCAACTGGTGAAAAGGTTTCATCAAAGTCCACGCCGGGTCTTTGAGTGAATCCTTTTGCAACCAGTCTTGCCTTGTAGGCTGCAATGCTTCCATCAACTCCAAGCTTTCTCTTAAAGATCCATTTGCAACCTATGGGTTTGACCCCATCAGGCAAATCTACCAAGGTCCAAACTTGGTTGGAGTTCATGGAGTCCATTTCGGATTTCATGGCTTCTATCCACTGTTCAGAGTCAGAATCTGAAAGTGCCTTCTCATATGTTAAAGGATCATTATCCTTTTGAGAGATTTCATGGAAGAATCCATACCATCTCTCCGGCTATCTAGGAGTGCGTTCAGAACGCCTTAGAGGAGGATTTACGTGTGTATCGAAATTCGTGATTGGTCGTTGTTGATCAGAAGGGGACGTTTCTTCAGTGGGTGGCGTGGGCTCACTTTGTACTTCCTCTAATTCTATGATCTTCCCTTTCTTTTCCTTAAGGAACGGTTCCTCAAGAAAAGTGGCATTTCTGGAAACAAACACCTTTTGCTCAGATTGATCATAGAAGTAGTATCCTATGGATTCCTTAGGATAACCTATAAAGTAGCATAAGTTAGAATGAGATTCTAACTTATCTCCCACTGTCCTCTTCACGTAAGCAGGACAACCCCAAATTCTTAAGTAAGAATAACTAGGGATTTTACCATGCCACATTTCATAGGGCGTTTTAGGGACTGACTTAGAGGGAACTATATTCAAAATCTTAGCTGCACTTTCTAGGGCATAACCCCAGAAAGAAGGTGGTAAGTCAGTGAAACTCATCATGGAACGAACCATATCAAGTAGGGTTCGATTCCTTCTCTCAGAAACTCCATTAAGCTGAGGAGTTCCCGGAGGAGTCCACTGAGAGATAATCCCATTATCTTTGAGATGATTAAGGAATTCTTCACTAAGATACTCGCCTCCTCGATCAGATCGAAGTGCTTTGATCTTGTGACCAGTTTGGTTCTCAACCTCCTTTTGAAATTCTAAGAATTTCTCAAAAGCTTCAGATTTATACTTCATTAAGTATACATAACCATACCGACTAAAGTCATCAGTAAAGGTTATGAAATACTGATGATTGTTTCTAGTGCTTACACTAAGTGGTCCACAAACATCAGTATGGATCAAATCCAAAACCTTAGTGGCACGTTCCACAGTTCCTTTAAAAGGAACTTTGGACATTTTTCCTTTGAGACAAGATTCGCAAGAAGTTAACTCCTTAAGATCATTTTCAGAGAATGATCCTAAAGTGTTTATCTTGCTAATTCTGTTCTTGGAAATGTGTCCTAATCTAGCGTGCCATAAGGGAGCTGAAACTTTGTCATCTCTCTTACGTTTAGTTTCTCGTTGTATATTCATAATATTGATATTCCGAGTTAGATAAAGTCCATTACTTAGAGTACCGATGTGAACGGAAGAGTTGTTCCGTTTGATAAAGTATTTACCATTCTTAATATAAGTTTCATAACCTTCACAATCTAATATTGGAACTGAAATTATATTATGAATAATGCTCGGTACATAAAGGACTTTATTTAAGACTAACTCAAAACTACCTAAATCTAATCTAATTGTGCCTAAAGCTCGAGCTTCAACATTTGAGCCATCGCCGATCTTCAAGACACATTCTCCTTCTTTGAGTTGTTGGACTTCACTTAGCATCTGTACATCATTATAGATATGAGTTCCACAACCGGTATCAAGTACCCAAGAACTAGAATTAATAGAAAGATTTACTTCAACGAGAACGATACCTTTCTTTAGAGTAGCCTTGTACTCTGGGCAGTTTCTCCTCCAATGTCCCGCTCTGCCACAATGGAAGCAAACATCCTCTTTCTGATCACGCTTCTTCTTTTGGGCCTTCCCCTTCGAAACGCTACCAGTGGGCCTAAGGGGTTTCTTTTTCTTCTTTTGGGCTTTCTTGCCCTTACCTTTAGAAGGCCCAGAAGAGGAAGATGGAGCATTCACCATCAAAACCTTATTGTCCTACTTGATCGTGCTTTCAGCAGTCACAAGCTGACTAATCAGCTCAGCTACAGTAGCACCAGCATGATTCATATTGAAGTTAAGGACAAATGGGTTGAATGATGGTGGGAGCGAAGCTAGCAACAAATCCACTGAAAGCTCATCTTTCAGTGGCATGTCCATGGAAGCAAGTTTCTCAGTAAGGGCGAGGAACTTGAGTCCATATTCATGGACACTTGAACCTTCCCTCATTCTCAAGTGGAACAATTCCTTCGAAGTGTTATACCTTGTAACACGTTCATGAGGGCAGTAAAGTTGCTCTAAGTGGTCGTAAATCTCCCAAGCGAATTCCATGGCCTCATGTTGCCTTTGCAAGTCCGGAGACATGTTAGCCAACATAAGGCAACGGGCTTGGAGATTATCATCCTTCCACTTCTGAATCGCGTCCCGCTCGGCCCGAGTGGGAGCCTCCCCCCTTCGAAGAGAACATAAGTTCTCTTCTCAGAATCTAAAATGATTTTCAGATTCCTCAGCCAATCAGAATAGTTGGGACCAGTCAACTTGTTTGACTCGAGGATCGATACAAGAGGGTTTTTGGTTGCCATTTCAAAACACGTAGAGAATCACAAAATCTACGACCTAAATGGTAAAACAGAGAACTAGTGAGCATGCTGAATTATAACGATATACAAAAGATAAGGTCTTTAATCTAATGTAGCTCCCACTGTTTTTCAAAGATCTAGAATTCCCAAAGATAAGAGGAACACTTTTCCCAATGGGTACTAAGATCCTAGGCATTTTACCTCGAACCCACGACTCGCGGACATTCTAAGTAAAACCCTAGGTAGGTACAACTTACCAATTCTAACACCTTTAGAAATCTTAGTAATTGTTTTTGCATCACCTATCTTTCAATATGGACCCACGACTCGTGGGATATCCATATTTACTTAGGCGTTAAGCTAGACCCATCAATCATAAGATCATGATCAAAACTTAGTTCGAATGACCCACGACTCGCGGACATCGCCCTTGCCAAAATTGACCACGAAATATTGACCATTTAAAATGATCAATTAGGTAACTAAGAACTAATAAGCTCCACTAGCTATCCCACGACTCGCGGACAATAACTAGCTTCACTTACTAAACTTAAAACCTATTGATGGAATGCTAGGAATTTAATTCAAAATTTGCATCTCGAATTAAATACCTATTTGTTCGAAGTTAGCTTAATATCTAATGGGAATTTTCGAATCAACCGGAGAGTTGTCCGGTTCGACCTCACCAACATATATGTTATCCAATTTTATTAGTCTTGATTAATGCAAGTACACTTAAATGCATTTCAAACAAGCACATAAACAGATAACATGTCCTAGCATGATACTAACATGTAATGATCATGGGTTCTACCTATCTTATGCGTGATATGTGGGAGCCACTCCACAATCACAAGTTCTAACATATATGCCACATAAACAGTTTAAATCACATAAGGGAAAGCGGTAACAAAATACGAGCCCTATCTCTATTACATTTTTACAATTGAGATCCCCCTGCCTAACATTTTGAGGGGTCTTCACTTATGGCCTCCTTGGTACTTGAATGTGGTCCATCTTACTCCGTGGGTGCATTGTCTCCAAAATGAAAATAAAACCTCACCACCTATCTCTACTCTCAAATTACAATAAAAAGAAAAAGACATAAAGTAATAAGGCTCAATCTTCATATTGGCCTTAGACAATTACACGGGGCATACCCCGGCCTAAAAAACAGTAATATGGAAAGCCACATAATAAATCACATAACAGTACACACATAAGTGAGGCTCCAACCTCAATTGAAAAACGCAATTATAGGGCTCCAACCCCAATTTAAACCATCCATGTGCATAAATTAAAACCATACATAAGTCTAAACCCATGATCACCTAACATGCTTTTGCAAGAATTTAAATTTAACAAATAAATTAAAATTCTCACTTTAAGCTCTAATAGCTTAAAACACGACTTAGATGCAATTCTTGTTCAAGAGCCTTTTCAATAAAACCCGAAAAACAATAGACTAATAAAATTCCAATTAATTTCTGAAAATTAATAAATTTATTCTTTCAATATTTTCAGAAAATAAAGTTTGCAATTTTTCTCAAAATTTAAATCGATCAATTTCTCAAAAATCCCAATTTAATCAAAAATTTAAAATAATTTTATTTTAGCAAAACTGATTTTAAAAGATAAAATTAAAATAAAATTAGATCGGGATTTTCAAGGATCGAAAACACGAAACACGAATATTGGCCCGAAACCACCCGCCCAAGGGGGGGGGGGGCACCACCGCGCAGCATCAGGCGCGCGCGCGTGCGCCAGCAGCGTGCGGCCCTTGCGCTAGTCGCGCGTAGCAGTGCCCGCCCGATGGCGGGTGGTCTCGGCCTGGGCGTCCCGCTCTGTTGCGGGACGGTGCGGGCTGCTGTTCCGCGTGGTTGCGGGACAGGAGAGCTGGCGCGCCTAGGCGCAGGCTGAAGTGCCTCCTGCGCGGTTGCGGGAGGCCTGGGCGTGCGACGTGCTAGCACGCCTAGGCTTGTCCTTTTCGTGTTCCGTTTCGTATTTTTGGGTTTCTCCAAAACCCGGTTCAATCCAAAATTAGAAAAATACGATTTAAATAGACTTTAATCAAAACGGTTTTCAAAAACACAATTTAAGAAAACAGTTTCAGAAATTCAAGAAAAATTACAGTTTCGTAATTCAGGCTTTCTAGAAGAACTCATGAATACCTAATTCGCACCTAAGCCTAAGAATTTCTACCAAATTCAGAATAATTGAGACGAATCAGAAACACGATTAACGAGGTGGCTTTGATACCACTTGTTGGAAAACACGAAACAGAAAGCAGCGGAATTTAAAAATTTTCCCAACAAAAGGATCTTGGACTTGCAATCGTGTAACCAAATTCGTAGGGATTAGAAACTTACTTTCTTAATTGTCTTTCTTGAAGTGTTTCAAGCCACCCAAGAACGCTCTTCTCGCGGCTTGATCCCCTCTCCTTGGTAAAGCTCGAATCTTCAAACTTCTAACTTGAAGCTCTCTAGAGATAGTCCACCAACTTGACTACAATCTAACTAGTAAGGATGCTAGTTCTCTAGTTAGTGTTTAAGCTTAACCTAGTGTTTAATTTATCTTGGAGAAAGGATGGTGTTCAACACATGAACCAAAAGAAGATCATCAATTAGCCTCAAGGGGAGCTCGAGCTCCCCTATATATAGGAAGGAGGGTTGGCCGAAAATCCTAGTCCTTGTGGGCTAGGGTTTTGGTCTCTCTCTCCTATTACTTGATCATCAAGTATTTTCCAACTTTGACTTTGAATTCTAATTCAAGTCAACTTTTAAGAGAGCTAAAATATCCAAACAATTTTTGGATAATTTTATACTTTATTTATTAAAAATAAATAACTTATTTTATCTAATTAATTAATTCGTAATTAATTAACTAGATTATTTTCTCCAAAATAAGACTTTCTTTTTAATTCAAAATTAAACCAAAGTCTATTAAATAATTAACACATTAATTATTTAATCACCAAATAAATATTCACGCACATGCACACGTGTCCATGAAGGACACGTGTCACGTGACCACACGTGTGGAACCCTTTGGCCCGATTAACTCGTTTAATCATTTTAAAGCCTCAACTCATGTAAGCAAGTTGTTGTGTGTGACCCTCTAGGTTCTCAGTTCAATTAGCAGTGACCCTAATTAATTAATTCACTAATTAATTAATCAGTCCACAGATTAAACGACCATAGTCTAGCAACAGGTGTTTAACCCCTAGCTGAATTGGAATGTTCAGATTCTACAGAACCTTTAAGTCATTGATTCATGTGAGATACAATCCTCCTACTTACTATCTCTCAACCAAGATCTAGGGTAAGGGAATAAGCAGAACCCTAATAATCCGGTCTTAAAGCTAAGTGCATTTCATATCCATTTGATCTCAATCCAAGAAACCCTTTTCTTGATGTCTTGATCTACTGCCTTGGCCAAGGACTCCATATGGCATATGAATGACTTACACAATAAGAGATCACCTTGCAAATGCAAGTGTAGATCCTTTCTTGATTCTCATTCACTTTCATGAATCACTTGTGCAGCCCCAGCATAAGCCTTGAATCAGTTGTCTAAGGCGACACCCTTTAAAGCTTATACCTAAGACTATAGAGTTAATTCATAAAGTGACAAGGAACCTCAAGTCTTAAGGATCAATTAATCACATCAATGACTCGTGAGATATTTCCTAACCTGGAAGTTTCCATTTCCTGAAATAGAAACTTCCTTTCCCATTTAGGAATCTTCTCACACGGGGCACCTTAGTGAACTTACTTATTAAAGTAAGCACCCTCATGTATCACGCACGTATCAACTATACACTTTGCACCTCCATGAAACAAGGTGGTCCTTCTTAAGGGCGTGATCCCACAAGCAAGCCTTAGAGGAGTTAGGTTGACACTCCCACTGTCGGTAGGACTCATCGGCTTGGAGTATTTTACTAATCACGACTTATGTGATATAGGGCTCGTTTCATGAACCATTTCACCTAAATGGTAGAGTCCTAAAGTCATCAGGATTAGGGGAGTTCTTATACATGCACAGATAAAGTAAACGCATACCAAACAAGAGCATATGAAGAAGTGTTGCCTCAATACGTTATTTTATTCAAAGATTGTCTGTGATTACAATAAGGAAAAGCACAAAGTTGATATACAATCGGCTTTCTAGGGCACCATTCCTAACAAGTTCCACCAATGAACGGCGTAACCGGACCTCGTTAGGAGTTAGCGAGGAATGGACGCTGAGTGCCATCTGGGGAGTCATTTTCCCCTTTTGGTCAATGAATGGATGGTTCGGGCCGATCACCCGGCCATCACCCGGAGGAAAAAGGTGTAAATGTTCATGAATGTGCACAAAAGAATGTAATGCATGAAAGAAAGAAAGAAAGAAAGAATGTTTAATGAACTACACGAGGTGTTGGTTGGAGATAATGCACGCCTACTCGCCGGGCTACGAAAGACCTAAAGAATGAAAAATGAACGTTATAATCCCTTTTGATGACTTCTTTATTTCACCCACTTGGGAAATGCTCCAAAAACCTCATTTGGGATTATAACTGGCATGTGAGTGTTTAAATATTGTCTTATACTATACTTATGCCTCATTTTTATACCCACCAGTCTCGTATAGACGGAACCCGGACTGTTTTCAGTGTTTTTGCAGGTTTGGAGTGCTAGGCGGGAAGTCAAGTCTGTTAAGTCTTTCGGTTATGTCAGGTTCTTTTCATTTGCATATTGAACTGATTGTTGTAGTTATGAAAATGTAAGATTTGTATTGATTATTACTACTATCATGGATTCTGAATGAGTTTTTAGTAACAGAAAGAACCCGCAATTGATGTTTTATGATTTTATTGAATTACGGGATTAGGTATCTATGCTAGTTGAACCCGTCACTCTTTGCTTATCTTGTTATTTATGTATGTACTTTGCTTCTGCATAGGTATCATTTTGTGGTAATGTTTCTTTAGTCGCAAAAGTTAGCTCCCGCCTAGCTTAGCGAGTGTGTATGTCCCCGTTCGCCGTGATTTAGCTCGGGTATGGATTGCCCATTCATATTCGGGTTGGGTCTCGGTGCGGCGGATGTGGCACCTTGCGCTCGGGTGCTACATCCTTAATTGGTATCAGAGCCCGGTTGCAAAACCGGTGTTCTCGTGTCGTGTTTGAGTTAGTCCAGGTTGTACCACTTAGGAACTACATGATAATGTGTGCATCGCATCGATTTTGAGCCTGAAATTGTCTTCTCTTTTGAATTTTGATGAATTACGTGTTCCATTCTTGCATTGAATCCGTGCCTTTTGTGTTGAATACGTGATATGAGCATGCACTAATCGCATGCATATCTCCTTGAAATAAGTGATGATTTATAGGTTATGACGATCCTATCAAACCACGGCCAAGTATTACACTAACAACGCCCTATTGCAAGTTCTTTCTGAGGCATGAAAGATGGGAAGGATGCCCCGGGGAAGAATGTAGAGAATTCTAGATGTATGGCTTTCATAGAAGGAGTTAGAGTTAAGGGCTAGGAGTCGGAATGGAGGTCCGCTTTGGAGATGCAAGGGTAGAGAGGCACTTGATGAAATAAGAGTTGTTCGGGGAATGTTTATGACTCCGAAAATTTGTATATGTGGCTCTCCTACATAGGATGTGATAATTGGATTCAACTGGATCATTCAATTTAAGGAATGAAGTGAATAAACCTTGGAGGTATTTTGGTTTAGGATTCGGCTCATGGAAGATATATCGATAATTAAGAGGGGTCAAGGTAAAATGGGTCCGGTAGTAGTTATGCACCAAGGGATGTCAAAGAAGGGTTTCTAAATAAACCTATTGATTAGAAATCGAGTGGTAGAAGTCAAGATCGAAAAGAGTTCGGATTTGGGTGCTCTAGATCTTGATTAATATGGAAAACGAGTTGGGAAGGGATTGGAAGGAGCCAAGTGACGTGGAAAATACAAGTTCATGGAAGGTGACAATACTACGAACCAGATTGGAGTTCATTTTTTAATCCAAATGGAAACGATAAAGAAAGGCAAAGAAATTTTGGAAGGAAAATCATGCGCTCAAGGGGAAGCAATTGGAAAACAAGTTCAATTCACCAATCTAAACTCACAAAAGATGAGCACGGGAATCTTGATCAAGATGTAGAAGAAATTTGGATGCTAATTCAATGGATGTAGCAGAAATTAGGGATTTCGAAATTGCAATTCTGGGCCGTGGAAGATACAAGTGATGCACAAAGATTCATGGAAAACTTGAAGACCGTGGGAAAGACAAGGCATGATTAGCAAGTCAAAGTAACCTCGTGATTGGAGGAACGAGGAAAAGCTACCGAGCTAACTGCTTACCATATTGGTGACAGGTTCCAAAGCATTAATGGCACGTGCATCATATTTCGCATCAACTTATTTATTCTTCTTCATTTATGTTTGTGCGCGCATTTCTATTTGATGTTGCTGCTTTACTGTGCTGCATATTTAATTGCTGCAAATGTGCCACGTGCATTGTCATTTTAACCCGACATGCATTCTAGTGTTTATTTGACAGGAAGTTCTTTCATCTCCCTTATCATGTATCTCTTCTATCGGGCCACATCTGACTTAAGAGGAAAAGAAATAATGGGATGGCACATTTCAAGGAAGGTGATTTCGGGAAATAAAGAACTTCAAGTAAGGGATAAGTTGGTGGGAAGGAACTCCGAAGGAAAAGTGAGATTGGATTTGGCTTCGGGGTGTTTGGATCGAACAAGAACAGAGAAGTGGTTTCGATTATCAAGAGAATTGGAAGGGAAATGGAGAGGTATAATCTTTGGGTTATTGGGTTCACTAAAATTTTTCCCCAAATGAAATCTTTCCATCCAGAATTTCGTTGAAAGAGGGATCGTTGGAGTTCAAAGTGTAGCGAGAGAAATTTTAAGGGGGAGAGCACAATTAAAGGATAAACTTAAATTCATGATTTCGCTTGAAGAAGATACTATTAGTGGAATCAGTAAAAATACAAGTTACGGTATGCATGAAAGATTCTGATGCCAGCGATGGGGAGAAAGAGACTGCTTTAGTGATTAAACTATTAAGAGGAGAGTTAAGTCACTAAATTTGGGGTCGAAGATTATTACGTGGTATTGGAGGAAGTGATACTTTAGGCATACGTACATATGGGATTCAAACACCAAAGATGGTGGTGTTATCAGGGAACTTCTAAGGGATTTCTAAAATAACTTCGGAAAAAGGAAAGATTGATTAAGTTGTCATGTTTTGAAGATGATGGGATTATGTGAAAGTATCTGTTCAATTTTGAGGAAGGAAAGCCGAATTAGATTATCATACTCTATAATGGGGCTAGCGGAAGTGATTTGGGACAACACCCAACAGAGAAAAATGTTATTACGTTGTTACTTATTTTCCACGATAACTGGAGAAAGAATTTAAGAGAAGTTAGTTAAGGGAACCAAGACCAAGAACATGCATAGGGGCTTGAAGAATATTAGAGGAGGGATTTAGATAAGGAATGGCGAAATGATCCATGGGAAGATTGATCTATACTCTGGAAATCGATGATTCCACCTCATTTTGGGAAACGAGTTGATTGAATTAAATTAAGAGGCATGGTTATGAATTAAAGAAGACAACGATGGGTAAGAGTCAGAAAGGAATCGAGAATAGAATCAATCGCAAGTTTATCATCCCCATTTTTTTTAAACGAATACATACCCAGGGTATTCAAGACAAGTCAAGAATTGAGCTAGCCTTTGGATTCGACCCTACATGTTGGCATGAGATCCTCACCTCCAAATTTCCTTATCATGGTAAACGGTACATCGAACATTTATGGCATATGCATGCACGCATTGCTAGCTAATATAGATAATTTTGATAATATGTGTTTTAACTTTTTGGTGTGCTAACTACTGTTGTGCAATCGATATTGGATGTAAGTGATAATTGTTCCTTGGCTTTGTGTGATTGTTTTGATTATGAGTTGTCGTAATTGGATGTTTCGATACCTTCTTCGTGGCGTCTGCTCTTTGGTGTGTTGTATTTGTGCTTTAGTGCAATTTTCTTTTGTGCTCGAGAGATGGGGCTCTCTCCTTGTTGTTTGTGAGAGACGGGGTTCTCTCATTGCTATTCGAGAGATGGGGTTCTCTCTCTTCTTGTTGTTTGAGAGACGGGGTGCTCTCTTTGTTTGCGGGAGACGGGGTTCTCTCATTGTTGTTTGAGAGACGGGGTTCTCTCCTTGTTGCTTGTGAGAGACGGGGCTCTCCCATGTTTGTTTCTAGGCGTATAGTGAATCCGAGGATGGATTCTTTTAAGGGGGAGAGATTGTAACGCCCCGATTTTTCAGTCGTATAATATGACGTATGTGTTTACGTAATTGCGCGTTTAAATTATTTAATTACATAATTAATGGTTTAAATGATAATTATAATTATAATTAATCATATTAATTATATTCAATTCGTTATATTTAATCAAAAGTTAAAAGGGAATTTAATTTATAATTGAAATATTTGAATTTTAAAGGAATTCTTGAATGTTATGCACCTATATGTTTTGATCGAGTGCCGTTCCTATTTGATTTTATTTCGGAATTTTGTGTAATTTTAGTACGTTATAGATTTATGTGTTGTGAACGTGGCTACGTGCTCGTTTCATGTTTTCGACCATGTTTGAGGTGTTAACGAATTTTATTTTGGAAACGAGACCAAGTCGGGAGATTAAGAGAACTATGCGCACCTTCGGTTCCGGAGGCCGTAACCTGAGCTCGGGAATTCGGATTTGAATTTTGGAAGAGGTTTCGGACTCGTAACGAAGAAAGGAAACCAAGAAACCTAAATTCATATTTTTCTAAGCCCATTTGTACCCCCGAATTTTGCCCGTAATGTGCTTCATCCGAGTCTATGACCACCTTTTACCATTTTGCTCATATCTCCCTCAATACTTAAGATTTTTATCTAATTCTTGGCCCCACTTTTTCCTAATACATAGTTCTATCACTTCCTCCCTCATTCATTTCGTCCAAGGCAAGAAGAAGAGGAAAAATTGCTCCAATTTGGAGACCTAATTACTATTCCCGTCATTATTCACTCTTGCCCAATTCAAGCTCAAATCTCCATCAACTCTTCTCCAATTTGAAAGGTAAGTCCGGATTTGTATTCTCCATGTTATGCTCTTTCTTTTAACTCCATTTTTTGTAGAATTACATGATCATTTGAGCATGCTTTGGACATTCATGTGAATAGTAAGGGTTAAAGCTTCATTTGATGAATTTGCTTGATTTCTTACGCTTTCTTTGAGCTTGATCCATGATAATTGAACCTTATACATTGTATAATATTTGTATGGGCTGAATTTTCATACTAGATTAGGATTCTTGGGAGTTTGATTTCAGAACTTTGAGTTTTAGATGAATTTGTGCTCTTTTGCCTTTGATCTTGTTTCTTGCTTGTTTGCTGCGTGTTTGATGGTTGCTTTGAGCTTATTTTACTGCTTTTTCTTATCCTTTTCGTTGGTTGAGCTGCTGTTGTGGTTTGGAGCTTTGGAGATGGCGGAACAGGGCTGGAAATGGCTGATTTTGTAGCAGGCGCCGGAGGTCGCGCCCGCGACCGGGAGAAGAAGGAATCTGGTCGCGCCCGCGACCAGATTTTGCCCAAGTTTCGACTTGGAAGAGTGGAGGTCTGGTGTGGGAGATGTGGTCGCACCCGCGACCCCTTTATGAGCTGTTGTCGGACTGTTGCTGCTGCGTGAACTGTCTCTCTTTCAATTTATTATTGCTTTGCATGGATGTCTTTGCTGATATCTATTATTATATTGTCCCCAAGTTGTGGTATATCATGTGGATATATATATATATATATATATATATATATATATATATATATGTGGGTGTATTAAGTTGTTTGTGCATTTAGTGAATATATATTATACATATAGAATATGCATGTAGTTGTGTACGTATATATATATATAATCTCTAATGCATGCATGAATTACAAGAATGTGGTGTGATTTTGATGCATGCATGTAGTGTACGTAGGTATTAACTCTTAATTGTTATTTCTAATTTATATTTATATTATATCATGAATTGTTTACCCTATATGAAATTATTAAATAAATTGAAACCATTTCCTGTACATATCTATATGAATAATTGAAATGACTTTGTTTTATCTAATTCCCAATTTAAGCTTATTATGATATGTGTTTAAGATTATTATATGGAGTTGATGGCTCGAGTTAAATTGTGTTCTATGCCTTATACGTGCATGCATGCAAGAATGCCTCGTTTACTCAACTCGTGTGATATTTCTTTGTTCCTTTTATAATATGCATGAATTGTTAACAAGTTATATGATGTGTTATAATCGATATATGAAATTCACGATTTGAATTGATATGATTTGTGAAATATTTGAAATGAATTGATATGAAATTATCGTGTATTGAACGGTTTGAATGCAACACTTGAATATATGATCTCATAACATGATTCATATCTCTTATATATCTCATATCATGTTCAATGCATTGTCGTGCGTCATATATGGTTCATTTGGAGTCTTGAGTCTTACGTGTACCCTCTATTGTTCCTTGTACAGTTTTCTCCAGGGCTGAGACTTACCGGGTTCTTAGGATACTTCTGAGTCCTCTTGTTCTTCTTAATTTTGGTTGCTAAGCTAAGAACAGGTGGGTTTCTCTTCTATTTAGTTAAATGACCCTATATACTCCCAACGTGTAAAGATTTCGACTAAAAGTATATATGTATAAAGAGTCGTTTTCATGAGTCTATGATTTTAAAAGTAAAACCCTTCTTTTATGAACCTACCAAATGTTTTGGCGAGAAAGAATGAATGAATGCACAGAATGGGGCCCAGGGACTTGGTGTGAGTGGTGACCCGAGGAGGCATGGGCTGACGGTGATCCCTCACACTAGTTCCACCAATGAACGGCGTAACCGGACCTCATTAGGAGTTAGCGAGGAATGGACGCTGAGTGTCATCTCGGGAGTCATGTTCCCCTTTTAGTCAATGACTGGATGGTCCGGGCCGATCACCCGGCCATCACCCGGAAGAAGAAGGTGTAAATGTTCATGAATGTGCACAAAAGAATGTAATGCATGAAAAAAAGAAAGAAAGAAAGAATGTTTAATGAACTACACGAGGTGCTGGTTGGAGATAATGCACGCCTACTCGCCGGGCTACGAAAGACCTAAAGAATGAAAAATGAACGCTATAATCCCTTTTGATGACTTCTTTATTTCACCCACTTGGGAAATGCTCCAAAAACCTCATTTGGGATTATAACTTGCATGTGAATGTTTAAATATTGTCTTATACTAGACTTATACCTCATTTTTATACCCACCAGTCTCGTATAGACTGAACCCGGACTGTTTTCAGTGTTTTTGTAGGTTTGGAGTGCTAGGCGGGAAGTCAAGTCTGTTAAGTCTTTCGGTTAAGTCAGGTTCTTTTCATATGTATATTGAACTGATTGTTGTAGTTATGAAAATGTAAGATTTGTATTGATTATTACTACTATCATGGATTCTGAATGAGTTTTTAGTAACAGAAAGAACCCGCAATTGATGTTTTATGATTTTATTGAATTACGGGATTAGGTATCTATGCTAGTTGAACCCGTCACTCTTTGCTTATCTTGTTATTTATGTATGTACTTTGCTTCCGCATAGGTATCATTTTGTGGTAATGTTTCTTTAGTCGCGAAAGTTAGCTCCCACCTAGCTTAGCGAGTGTGTATGTCCCCGTTCGCCGTGATTTAGCTCGGGTATGGATTGTCCATTTCATATTCGGGTCGGGTCTCGGTGCAGGGGATGTGGCACCTTGCGCTCGGGTGCTACAGGCAAAGTGCAAGAAAATATAAGAATACACTATGTTATTTAACAACTCTAAAAAGGAGTTTTTAGTTAACTAAGATAATCTATTGCAGTCTATGTTTTGAAACCCGGACCGGATCGACCGGTCAGATCGGTGACCGGAGGTCTGTCCGGTTATACGCTTAAAACCAGTTATTGGTCGGATCGGTGACCGGAGGTCTGTCCCGACTTTTCGGCCGTACAGGTATGACGTATGTGTTTACGCAATTACGCGTTTAAATTATTTAATTATGTAATTAATTATTTATTGCAATACCTCTCATTCTATTTCACACTCCAGACTAAGCCTAAATTCAGCTACAAACCGAGATCCCTTGGGAGAAGAAGAAGAAAACTATTCACTTTCACCCATTTGAGCTTAATACTCCATCATTTCACTCCATATTTGAAAGGTAAGTCCGTGATTGTGTTCTCCATTGTAGCACCCCTACACGTGGGGTTGCCACACCCCCGCACTACAGGCCGATCCACACACGAAATGGATAGTCCGTACATGAATCAACCTGCAGCGAACGGGTGACAATAAAATAAAATAACAAGCTAGGCGGGACTAACTCAACATTCAGCAGAAAATAAAGCGGAAGCTTAACATTATCAGTTTGTTATATAACCAATACCCGTAAGCTCAGTATATCAATATGTTATCATTTCTCATAATTTACATGCAAAAGTCTCCAATCGTTCACCATAACCTTAATGTACTATCAACATCAAGCAATTTATAAACTAATATGTAAACATGAAATTCAATGGCACACGTAGCAGTTTCATGAACTCCGTCACTCCAATAACTCCATCACTCCAATAATCTCATCACCCCAATACTCCATCACTCCAATACTCCATCACTCCAATAAACTACATCAATCCATGAACTACATCACTTCTATAACGGGAAGGTTGCGAGCCTTCACCATTCATGATAACACGGTAACACGATCATGGTTCAATCACGGTAACATGGTAAATGATTTGTAACAGGATATACAACTTGGCCTGAAATCCATGTAAGGCTGTACGAGTTCCCTGCAATTAACAATTAAACCTCACCTTTACGGATACAATGCAAGCAGGTCACGGCCTACGGCCCTGGTCCTTGTCACGGGGAAGCTGGTCTTAAATCCAAGAAAGAAATGATGAGATGAAGAAATGATGATGATGATGATCTTAGCTCCAAAATCCCTCAAATATAGCTTGAATTATGAGATGCAAATCCTTCTTCTCCTCTTGGTGAAAATACCGTGTATAAGTGTGTGTATGTGTGAGTTCTTTGATCAAATGAAATGAAGTGGAAGAGATTAATGAGATAATTACAAAATTCTTCCACATATATGCATGACTCACCACAATTTGCATATAAGTCCCTAAGCTTTACAAGGCATGCAATTGAGGTTGAGTTAGGAAGAAATAATCACTTAGCTCCAAGAATAGTTTATGCAATTAAATCCACACATTTACGAAATGATCAAGTAAAGTCATATAGGAACAATTAGTCACATTATCAATTAATTCATATAAATCTCATATTAACAATAATTTCATATAAGTTTATGAAAACATAAAGCATATAATGTTATGAAAATTATAATTTAACATAATGTATAAATGAAAAATGGGGCGTTACATCCATCCCCTCTTCTTTAATTTGACACCTTAATCTCAAAATTCCATGGAGAAATGAGCATGATTTGATGAAAATGGTGAATAGTAAGGTTTTGAGTGATTCTTGGATTTATGGATGAATTCTTGTGTGTCCTTTGAGTTTGAAGCATCATGAATGAACTCTAAGCATCCATTATTACCTATATAAACTGATTTAGCTTGGTGGTTGAGTGTTAAAAGATTTTCCATTAACGAATTTTGGATGAAAATGAAGAAGATGAACTCCCTCCCCTCTTCACTCACGTTTTTTACCTTATGTGCAACTTTGAGACTTGTTAAGAGGTGTTTTTGTTGCCTAAACTTGTATTGCTTCGTTAGCCATGTGTTGGTGTGATGTTTGTAGAGATCCAGGGTTGTTCTTGCTTCGTTCTGCTGCTAGGTATGGGTGGTCGCGGCAGCGAAATTTATTTGATTTTTCTTTGCAACATGAGGTCGCGCCCGCGACCTCTTCATGAGAAAATTTAGTCGCGGCCTCTACCTGAATCTGGCCTTGTTTCAAGTTGTTTTTTTTTTTTTCAGCAAAAATTGAGAGAAAATTTGAGGTAGCGGCCGCTACCATTTCATGAAGGAAATGGGTCGCAGCTGCGACCCTCACGTAATGCATGCATGAATTTGAATTTCAAACTTGTTTGGCTTGGCTTTCTTGGTTCGTTTCTGGTTTATACACTTCCTCGACATGTCATATAATGTGTTATCTTGTATGTTATGAAGTTTCATGATTTTTGGTCGAATATTTTCCGAGTAATGTACGAACTTGTCTTAATTGCTCCACAACGAGCATGCATGCTTCCATACTTCCAAAATGAACCCTAAATGATAACTTCTACCTTCTTATACGATTCATATGAATTGTTTACATGTTAAACTATACGTTATGATCGATATATGAGGTTCGTGAATTGATTTGGCATGAGATATGGAAGATATGAACTCGTTTGAATATGAAACCTTCATGTATTGAACATACTTGCACTTATTGAATGAATTACTTGATTTCATGACTTCATGGCATCATTTTACTTGTTATGCATCTCATATCATAAGCATAGCATGCCGTGCATCATAAATGGTCATTTTGAGTCTCACACTTCCTTTTTTACACAGATTCAGGTACGGTCGGAGACGAGGGCGAGCTTTGAAACGCTTATACCTTTCTTTTGATCTTTTAAGGTGGGTTTCTCTTATAATAGCTATAATGACCTGATATATCCCTTATGTGAAATGTTTTAGCCAAAATAATATATTTATAAATCGAGTCTTTCAAGAGTAAATGATTTCAAACGTAAGCCCTTCTTTTATGAATTCCTACCTTATGTTTTGGCGAGAACATGATTATGAAAGCACGGGCCCATGGACTTAGTACATGTGGCTATCTGGGGAGGTAAGGCCCGACGGTGATCCCAAGTATTAGTTCCAACCAAACTACGGTGATACCAGACCTCTCTAGGAGATTAGTCGGGAATGGGAGCTGAGTGCCCTTGGGGAATTCATGTACCCCCATTGGCCTATGTATGGACCGGTGGTCGGGTCTTGCAAGCCTGTCCGCCACCTGGAGGAAAAAGGTGTATATGTATGATTGTGATCATGACTTAGAATGTGCATGAAAGATATATGTGTGATAATGAATAAATTATGTAAGGGTTACACAAGGTGTTGGTTGGAGATTATGCACGCCTAGGGTTGGCAATGGGGCGGGTCTGGATCCAATCCAGATCCATTAAGGCTTAAATGGGTCTAGATCCTGTAACAGCCCAGATTTTTGAGATCAGGATAGCACGGGTAAGTAAAGGGTTTAGAGGAAAGCGTTTATAGCCTTAGTCCATTACACATTCCATTTTATGTGAAATTATGTGCATTTATGTTCTGATTTATGATTTGTGCCTTTTTTAGAGAATCACATCACTATTCATCCACCGAACCCTAAACCTTTACCTAAACCTTGAAAGACCTTAGAAAGCTGATTTCGATATTTTCCAAACTCATATCATAGCTTTCATTGTTCCAAAATATATTTTAAAATTGTTTGTTGAAAATTCCATTTAGGTCCCTAGATACTATTCATCTTTAATTGTAGGAATTTTCGAAACACTTTTACCTATTCAATATTGGGCTCGATAGAATCCTTGCAAAATTTTATGAATTTTGGTATGATTTTCAAACCCTAATTCTTAACGTAGCTTCCGTAGAAATCAAAACCGGCCGATAAAACCCTAATTTTGCCCTAAATTAGAAATTTCTGAATTTCAACGTTTTTCCTATACAATATTATAACCATTACGATCCTTGGATTATTTTATGAATTTTAGGACCTTTTCCAAACTCTAGTTCAAATCCTAACTCGATTTATAAATTTTTCTTTATTTTCCCAAAGTACTATTCCCACCGTAAAAACTAATTTTCAAACCGTCCAACATTTGGTATACAATATTACAGTCAAAATGATCCTTGAATTATTTCAAGAATCATGGACACTTTCTTGGAAATCAATTCACATTCTAGCTTCGTTTATGAATTTTACCGTATTTTTCAAAATTCCCGAACGACTACTACTTTAAATGTAGACGTTCAAACGTTAAGTATTTATACCCATTAGAAAGCTCTTTCGATTCTCTTTCTTTTGCAATTTCTCTCATTCCAAACTAAACCCTAGACGTTCTTCTACGAATTTATTACCATCTTCATCCTATTTTAGAATTATTTTTATTTGGTCATGATTACTAAAATAATTAATTATTTCTTAAACTTACACCTAAGTATACACTTAACCCCCCCTAATAAATGAACCTAGCTTATTCACTACATGATTCATCTAATTAATTGCAACATAAGCCCCTAAATACCAACTATAAATACCCTTAGAAGCATAACATAAAATTCACACAAAAATCATCACATTTGCTCCCCAAAGTCACGGCACAACCACAATCTCTCTCTAAGGTGCAATTTTCTTTTATTATTTCATGCTTTATATTATGCTTTTAATATTATAATATTAGTAGCATGCTTAGGAATAATAAAATTATGCTTTAGGAATTTATTTTTATAATATATATGCATAATTGGGAACTTTATGTGTAATGTGCCTACATTATGAAATTTTATTTAATTAAATGCATGAAATGTGATATGATATAATATGAATGTATATTTAAATAATTATGTTCTTGTTTAATTAAATTTATGATTAGAATAATTTATTTAGATTTAATTTTATGATTAAAGTGCTACATTTGAATTTAATCATGTGTTATGGACTTAGAACTTGTTGAATATGATCATGAACTAGTATGAACATCTTCATAAGCTCAAGAACACATTCATAATGTTCTTGAACAAATTCATGTGCACGTGTGATAGTGTGTGTGTGTGTGATCGATTTTATGTTATTAAGTGTTTAATTCACAAGAAATTGAATAGTAAATGTTTTCAATAGTAATTTTGACTTTTTGGTCAACATTTAATTAATTAATTTCTAAATTAATTTAATTTCAATTATAAAATATGATTTTGGAATTTTATATAATTATTTTTCCAAATTAATTCAAAAGTTAATAAAATTATAAAATAATTTCAAAATCAACTTACATTGTTGAATTAAATTCCAAATTTAATTCCTAATACTCTATTTAAGGTTATGACATGATTAATAAATATTTAAGTGCTTAAAGAATTTATGAAACCTAATAAATTAATTATTTTCCCTTAAACAAATGAAATTAAATTTTACCGGAAATAATTTCTAAATGATTTGAGAATTCTCTAATATGTTATATTTCTTAAACCTTATGTGATTATGTGATTAGAATTATAAGAACCTAGTTCTAAGTCAATAGTAATTACTTTCAGGCGACAATTGCTCTGAACAGTCCATCCTATTTGAATTTCTGTACTAGGTGAGGGTTAAAACATTTTCAACTGGAATCATGTTTATATCTATATCTAATTATAAAAGGATTTCCAAACCTATCTATTATTTGATTTCCTATCTATATATAAATATATATCAATATTATACATATTCCTCTTTATGAGGAAAATACCAATAAGTCGGAATCAGGATCTTATACGGACATTATATATTTCAGTCCTATTAATACTAAGAACTGATTCCCGACTAAGCAAGTCAATCATTATTATTTATGAAAATGGGCCCGGCGTGTAGCTGTGTCGAGCAATACTCGGAAGGTAACGGGCCGAGAGTATTGTTGGTGCCACAGACCGCCACCAACTCTTGGTAGTGGTAGAGCTGGAGGTTAGTTACTCCACGCCAAGAGACTTACAAGGGAGAATAACCTCCCTGGGAGAGATAGCTTCCTCCCACATATATACATATCGTCGGTAGGGTTTGCTCCCCTACGGACACTACGGTGTTGCGGAGTTATTATCATATTTAGTTTTATTAAAGTACTGGTGCCTTGATCAGCCCGGTACTGTTTTACAAATATTTTAAGGAGATCGGAGGGAGACGCCTTACTTGCAGGCGGTACAAATCTTTTATTAAACGGTTCATCATTTATAAATAAACTCCAAATACCCCTATCCCGGTTTCTCACTTATGAATCGTATCATATTTGCTATATCCTATTGCTATGATTTTATATATACATATATATTTATATATATAACTATATATATATCTAAATCTAATCTTCCTTCACTTAGTCACTTTGACTAATTCCTCGCCTGTTTCAAACAAATGATTTCAGGAAGCGAGGATAAACGACACCTAGAGGTATCTTTGAAGCTATAGGTGTCATATTTATTAGATCAGGTTTAGATTAAGAGCATTTAATCCAGATCATGTATATTGCTAATAAATTGCTCTCACATTAACTCCGTACACTACACTATTATATTACCCCCTTACAATATCATGCACTATTTTGTGTGTTATCATGTTGCTTGTTGCAAATTTTAAATTCTTCCATTTTCCGCTGCATTTTACCCTACGCTCTACTTAAGTACTGTCTATACCGTTCGCCGTAGTATTTCTCGAGTGCTAGGTCTCACATCCGCTCGAGGGTAGTACGGTGCTGGAGTTGTAGTGTTAGAGGGCGCTACAGCTTAAGGTGGTATCAGAGCATCAGGTTTGGTTAAGAAGAGACTTAACCTATAAATGCTGGGAGAATGCTCATTTTGTACTTGAACTTTAGAATTCACTCTAAGTGTTTCTTTATATAGCAATGGAGAATCAGGAACAAGGGAACGCACATCATACCTGGCTTGAGGAGTACGAGGCCCCACACACTATAGCGGTATCTCGTCGTGAGAGTCCTATACGTTATTATACTTGGCAGAGGGCGAGACATGTAGTTCGGGGAGGTAGAGCAAGTAGAGTTGGGCATGCTTATCCGAACCGTTTAGTGCATATACTTGAGTCAGAGAGAGATGCGTATTATATGGAGGCTCAGATGGCTCGCGAGTATCAGCTGGAGTCTGCTAGATATCTTGATTTAGCCCTACAGAATGCTGTGAGTAGGAATTTTGCTCAGCAGCAGACCTCTACCTTGGAGCAGGAGAACGCCGATCTGGTGGCACAGGTGGCGACTCTACAGCAGGACTTAGCCTCTATGACTCTTTCTAGGAATGCCTCTCGGACTTTATATCAGCATTACCGTTCTTGTATTCGGAGCCGCCTGGCCGGTGCCTATCATCTGTCTGGTGTACAGGCTGTTGAGGAGGAGGAGCCCGGAGGTGAGGCAGAGGCTGAGCAGGAGCCTGAGGAGGATGAGCAGGGTTCAGAGGAGGAGCAGCAGGGTGATGGTTGGAGCCCTATTCGAGGTGAGGTTGTGGATAGTGATCAGCATGATTAGGCAGAGATTATTCTGGAGCTTGGTATATATCTAGGAGTAGTATCAGTGGGAGGTTGTACAGATCAGTCAGTAGAGGACCTTCCCCTTTTGACGTAGCAGCTGACGCAGCTAGCCTGACGGAGATGAGTGAGTTGAGAGCTTTGTAGGGTGTAACTTGCCGTAGATCAGGTCCACCCCATTTTGCTTTTTGTAGTTGTAGCTATAGCTCTCAAACTTGATGCATATATATAACCCACTTTTGCAGTTACATTCTTGCTCTACATTTACTGCTTTCATACTTATTGCATTACGAGTTAGAATTGCTTCAAGATACCAGCAGGACCGTGAGTGAGTATTTTATTTTCCTGCACCTTTACTTGTTATGTTTGTGCTTTACTTTTGCACTGCTTTAAATGCTATTCTGTTTAATTTTGTGCTTTACTAAATCTGTGTGATATGATATCTACTGCTTGATATTGTCTGAAACATGTATTTATGTGATTATATGCAACACATTCTTAACCATCATGCATTATATTCTTCATAAAGCAACTGTAAATCAATATGTCTCCTCGAAGAGTTGCCCAAGACAACACTTCCCCACAAGAAGGTGCATCCTCAGTAGGAGGAAACTCTGAATTAGTAGATGCTTTGAAAGAGATAGTGCAAACTTGTGCTAATGGAACAAAGGGGAATAATGAAAAGACTCTGGAGAAATTTCTACGAATGAACCCGCCAAAGTTCTTTGGAGAACCCAGTGATGTAAAAGCTGAAAGTTGGATAGCTAGTATCGAAAAGATCTTTGAAGCTATGGGTATTTCTCCTGGAGAACCTGAAAGAATCCAGTTTGCAGTTTTTATGTTAGAAGGAGCAGCATTAAGTTGGTGGAATTATATCAAGCGTGTTTGGGCAGAAGATCAAGTTAATTATAGGTGGGTAGACTTTGTCAGAGTGTTTCAAAACAAATACATCCCTCAGATAGTTAGGGATGCTCGAGAGGCAGAATTCATGGAATTAGTACAAGGCAATATGTCGGTAGCTGAGTACGAAGCTAAGTTCATCCGATTGATCCAATATGCCCCACACATCCTCCATGATGAACGTCGAAAAACTCAGCGATTCATTAAAGGACTTAAGTTGGATCTTAGGTGGGCTTTGGCTCCATTCGAGTTGGAAATCTATACTAAGGCTGTGGAAACGGCTATGAAAACAGAGGCTACACATAAAGAGGTTCGTATAGCTAATAACCATCCTGGATCCTTCTACAAGCCAACTCAGGGATCTAAACGACCTGCTGGACCAGCAAAGCCAAATCCAGGAAAGAAACCGATGCAATCATGGTCCCGACCTCAACAGACATTCCCAAAACCTCAAGAAGAGATTGTCTGTGAATATTGTCAGAAGCGCGGACATACTGAGAAGGATTGTCGTAAGAAAGCTGGAGTCTGTACATGGTGTGGAAGCCCTGAACATCAGTACTCAGAATGCCCAAAGAGACCACAACAGTGGAATAAAGGAAAGGTTCCAGCTAAGACTCCTGGAAGACCAATAATTAAGGGACGTGCATATGCTATAGAGGGCAGTGAGGATCCCGATCCTACCAAGGTTGTTGATGGTACGGTACACATTCTAAACACGCCAGTTATTGCTTTATATGACCCTGGCGCCACGCATTCATTTATTGCATCTGAATTATGTGTGCATTTCAATTTTCCACTTGAATCATTGTCTTATATGCTCGAAATAAGTTCTCCTTTGGGAACTTGTTTTACTACGGATAGAGGATATAAACGCTGTCCTATAAGAATTGGTACCCAATACTACCCGATAGATCTTATAGAATTACCGATGTCAAGATATGGAATTATTCTGGGAATGGATTGGCTTAGCACGTACCGTGCTAAGTTGGATTGCTTCAAGAAAGAAGTCACCTTAGGGAAAGGTGATAGCTCTGGGTTGAAAGGAAAATCTGAGTCGGTATCATTGGTTACAGCTGCCGAAGCTAAGAAGTTAGTGAGTAATGGAGCTACTGGATTCATTGCCTATTTGTTAAATAGGCCCAAAGATCAGCTGAAAATTGAAGAAGTAGAGGTAGTAAAAGAATTCACTGATGTCTTTCCCGAGCATCTGAATTCATTACCTCCTGACAGGGAACTAGAATTTGTAATTGATGTAATCCCTGGAGCTGAGCCATTCTCTAAAACACCTTATCGAATGGCTCCAGCCGAGCTCCAAGAGTTGAGAAAACAACTTGACGAGTTGTTAGCTTCAGGATACATCCGTCCTAGCACATCCCCATGGGGAGCGCCTGTACTATTTGTCAAAAAGAAAGACGGATCATTGCGATTGTGTATCGATTATCGAGAACTCAATCGTATGACTATCAAGAACAAATACCCTCTTCCCCATATTGAAGAACTGTTCGACATTCTTCAAGGATCACGAGTGTATTCCAAATTGGATTTAAGGCAGGGATATTATCAGCTAAGGATTAAAAAGGAGGATATTCCAAAGACTGCTTTCAATACCCGCTACGGTCATTTTGAATTTGTAGTAATGCCTTTTGGGTTAACCAATGCCCCGGCTGCATTCATGGATTTAATGCACCGAACGTTCCGACCGTATTTGGATCAGTTCGTGGTCATCTTTATTGACGACATTCTGGTGTTCTCAAGAACCCCAGAGGAACATGCTGAATACCTTCGTAAAGTGTTAAGAGCTTTAAGAGATCATAAGTTATACGCGAAGTTCAGCAAGTGTGAATTTTGGTTAGAAAGAGTGTCCTTCCTTGGACATATAATATCCGGTTCTGGCATAGAAGTAGACCCTTCAAAGGTTGAAACAGTAATGAATTGGCAAGCGCCAAAGAACCCATCAGAAGTGAGAAGTTTTCTAGGACTTGCCGGATATTACAGGAGATTTGTAAAAGATTTCTCCAGGATAGCAACGCCTCTTACTCAGTTAACCAAGAAACAAGGAAAATTTGAATGGACAGATAGGTGTGAGCAAAGTTTTCAAGAACTGAAGCAAAGATTAACGTCCGCTCCAGTACTGGCTTTACCTGAAGGAAAGGAGGGCTACGTGGTTTGTACAGACGCCTCTAAAGAAGGATTAGGGTGTGTTCTAATGCAAAATGGTAAGGTTATAGCCTATGCCTCAAGGAAACTTAAACCTTATGAAGAGAATTACCCCACACATGATTTAGAATTAGCTGCGATTATATTCGCTTTAGCTAAATGGAGGCATTATCTGTACGGGGTAACTTTTGAAGTCTTTACTGATCATAAAAGTTTGAGATATTTATTCACCCAAAAGGAGTTGAATATGAGGCAGAGAAGATGGATGAAATTTCTGGAAGACTACGACTGTAAAATACAGTACCATCCAGGAAAAGCCAACGTAGTGGCAGACGCTTTGAGTCGAAAATCCAGTCTATCAGCATTAGACGGAAAAAGCAAACCCATAACTGTTCTTTCGAAATCCCGACTGGCCAATATAGTGATATCCTCGCCATTAAAAGAAAAACTTAGGGAAGCCCAAGCACAGGATGAATGGATCAAGAAGTGTCTCAATTCCAAGGAAAAGAATATTGAGACAAAATTCACAACAGATGACCATGGGATCTTGAGATATAAAGGTCGAGTCTGTGTACCTCCTATAACTCGAAAAGAAATACTGGATGAGGCACATAAGACCCGATATACGATACATCCAGGAGGAACGAAAATGTATCATGATCTCAAGACACATTTCTGGTGGAATGGAATGAAACGAGATGTTGTTAGCTATGTCAAAAGATGCTTGACATGCCAGCAAGTCAAAGTGGAGCACCATGGACTTCATCATGGGCTTGCCAAAAGTTAAAGGAGGATATGATAGTATATGGGTTATTATTGATCGGTTAACTAAGTCTGCACATTTCTTATCGGTCAAGACTACTGACAAGGTCAATTCTCTAGCAAAGTTGTACCAGAAAGAGATTATAAGGTTGCATGGTGTACCCATTAGTATAGTCTCCGATAGAGATCCGAAATTCACTTCACAGTTATGGCAAATTCTTCAAGAAACAATGGGGACTAAGCTGCATTTCAGTTCAGCCGCACATCCTCAGACCGATGGTCAATCAGAAAGGACGATCAAATATCTAGAGGATATGTTGCGAGCTTGTGCCTTGGATTTTCAAGAGGACTGGAAAGAATGTTTACCTCTTGTGGAATTTGCGTACAACAATAGTTATCAGGCATCGATCAAGGCAACACCTTATGAAGCCTTATATGGAAGGAAATGTAGGTCTCCGTTATATTGGGATATGGAAGAAACTAAAGCAACTGAAAGAGGATATACCAGGAAAACCATTAGAAAGTGGATAGCGGAGTCTACAGAAAAGATTGAAATTATCCGCCAGAGAATGAAAGCAGCTCAAGATAGGCAAAAGAGTTATGCCGATACCCGAAGAAAGGATATAGAATTTGCAGTGGGCGACAAAGTGCTTTTAAAGGCATCACCAAGAAAAGGTTTCACCCGTATTGGGAAAGGTGGAAAACTGAATCCCAAATACATAGGACCTTTTGAGATCATAGAACGTGTTGGACCAACAGCCTATCGCTTAGATTTACCAGCAAACCTCACTGGAATACATAACGTATTCCATGTGTCACAGCTCCGTAAATATTTTGCGGACGAATCCCACATCTTGCCAATAGAAGAAGTTCCTCTAAAGCCCGACTTGACTTATACAGTAAGACCAACCGAAATCTTGGATAGGAAATTCCAAGAACTAAGGAATCGGAAAATCCCCCTTGTTAAAGTGTTATGGAAAGGACATGGGACAGAAGAACAAACCTGGGAAACTGAGGAAAAGATGCAGAAACATTACCCAGAGTTGTTCCGAAACAGGAATAGAATCTGAGGACAGATTCTCTTTAAGGGGGGAAGATTGTAACAGCCCAGATTTTTGAGATCAGGATAGCACGGGTAAGTAAAGGGTTAAGAGGAAAGCGTTTATAGCCTTAGTCCATTACACATTCCATTTTATGTGAAATTATGTGCATTTATGTTCTGATTTATGATTTGTGCCTTTTTGAGAGAATCACATCACTATTCATCCACCGAACCCTAAACCTTTACCCAAACCTTGAAAGACCTTAGAAAGCTGATTTCTATATTTTCCAAACTCATATCATAGCTTTCATTGTTCCAAAATATATTTTAAAATTGTTTGTTGAAAATTCCATTTAGGTCCCTAGATACTATTCATCTTTAATTGTAGGAATTTTCGAAACACTTTTACCTATTCAATATTGGGCTCGATAGAATCCTTGCAAAATTTTATGAATTTTGGTATGATTTCCAAACCCTAATTCTTAACGTAGCTTCCGTAGAAATCAAAACCGGCCGAAAAACCCTAATTTTGCCCTAAATTAGAAATTTCTGAATTTCAACTTTTTTCCTATACAATATTATAACCATTACGATCCTTGGATTATTTTATGAATTTTAGGACCTTTTCCAAACTCTAGTTCAAATCCTAACTCGATTTATAAATTTTTCTTTATTTTCCCAAAGTACTATTCCCACCGTAAAAACTAATTTTCAAACCGTCCAACATTTGGTATACAATATTACAGTCAAAATGATCCTTGAATTATTTCAAGAATCATGGACACTTTCTCGGAAATCAATTCACATGCTAGCTTCGTTTATGAATTTTATCGTATTTTTCAAAATTCCCGAACGACTACTACTTTAAATGTAGACGTTCAAACGTTAAGTATTTATACCCATTAGAAAGCTCTTTCGATTCTCTTTCTTTTGCAATTTCTCTCATTCCAAACTAAACCCTAGACGTTCTTCTACGAATTTATTACCATCTTAATCCTATTTTAGAATTATTTTTATTTGGTCATGATTACTAAAATAATTAATTATTTCTTAAACTTACACCTAAGTATACACTTAACCCCCCCTAATAAATGAACCTAGCTTATTCACTACATGATTCATCTAATTAATTGCAACATAAGCCCCTAAATACCAACTATAAATACCCTTAGAAGCATAACATAAAATTCACACAAAAATCATCACATTTGCTCCCCAAAGTCACGGCACAACCACAATCTCTCTCTAAGGTGCAATTTTCTTTTATTATTTCATGCTTTATATTATGATTTTAATATTATAATATTAGTAGCATGCTTAGGAATAATAAAATTATGCTTTAGGAATTTATTTTTATAATATATATGCATAATTGGGAACTTTACGTGTAATGTGCCTACATTATGAAATTTTATTTAATTAAATGCATGAAATGTGATATGATATAATATGAATGTATATTTAAATAATTATGTTCTTGTTTAATTAAATTTATGATTAGAATAATTTATTTAGATTTAATTTTATGATTAAAGTGCTACATTTGAATTTAATCATGTGTTATGGACTTAGAACTTGTTGAATATGATCATGAACTAGTATGAACATCTTCATAAGCTCAAGAACACATTCATAATGTTCTTGAACAAATTCATGTGCACGTGTGATAGTGTGTGTGTGTGTGATCGATTTTATGTTATTAAGTGTTTAATTCACAAGAAATTGAATAGTAAATGTTTTCAATAGTAATTTTGACTTTTTGGTCAACATTTAATTAATTAATTTCGAAATTAATATAATTTTAATTATAAGATATGATTTTGGAATTTTATATAATTATTTTTCCAAATTAATTCAAAAGTTAATAAAATTATAAAATAATTTCAAAATCAACTTACATTGTTGAATTAAATTCCAAATTTAATTCCTAATACTCTATTTAAGGTTATGACATGATTAATAAATATTTAAGTGGTTAAAGAATTTATGAAACCTAATAAATTAATTATTTTCCCTTAAACAAATGAAATTAAATTTTACCGGGAAAATAATTTCTAAATGATTTGAGAATTCTCTAATATGTTATATTTTTTAAACCTTATGTGATTATGTGATTAGAATTATAAGAACCTAGTTCTAAGTCAATAGTAATTACTTTCAGGCGACAATTGCTCTGAACAGTGGGATTTGTTCCATCCTATTTGAATTTCTGTACTAGGTGAGGGTTAAAACATTTTCAACTGGAATCATGTTTATATCTATATCTAATTATAAAAGGATTTCCAAACCTATCTATTATTTGATTTCCTATCTATATATATATATATATATATATATATAAATATTATACATATTCCTCTTTATGAGGACAATACCAATAAGTCGGAATCATGATCTTATACGGACATTATATATTTCAGTCCTATTAATACTAAGAACTGATTCCCGACTAAGCAAGTCAATCATTATTATTTATCAAAATGGGCCCGGCGTGTAGCTGTGTCGAGCAATACTCGGAAGGTAACGGGCCGAGAGTATTGTTGGTGCCACAGACCGCCACCAATTCTTGGTAGTGGTTTAGCTGGAGGTTAGTTACTCCACGCCAAGAGACTTACAAGGGAGAATAACCTCCCTGGGAGAGATAGCTTCCTCCCACATATATACATATCGTCGGTAGGGTTTGCTCCCCTACGGACACTACGGTGTTGCGGAGTTATTATCATATTTAGTTTTATTAAAGTACTGGTGCCTTGATCAGCCCGGTACTGTTTTACAAATATTTTAAGGAGATCGGAGGGAGACGCCTTACTTGCAGGCGGTACAAATCTTTTATTAAACGGTTCATCATTTATAAATAAACTCCAAATACCCCTATCCCGGTTTCTCACTTATGAACCGTATCATATTTGCTATATCCTATTGCTATGATTTTATATATACATATATATTTATATATATAACTATATATATATCTAAATCTAATCTTCCTTCACTTAGTCACTTTGACTAATTCCTCGCCTGTTTCAAACACATGATTTCAGGAAGCGAGGATAAACGACACCTAGAGGTATCTTTGAAGCTATAGGTGTCATATTTATTAGATCAGGTTTAGATTAAGAGCATTTAATCCTGATCATGTATATTGCTAATAAATTGCTCTCACATTAACTCCGTACACTACACTATTATATTACCCCCTTACAATATCATGCACTATTTTGTGTGTTATCATGTTGCTTGTTGCAAATTTTAAATTCTTCCATTTTCCGCTGCATTTTACCCTACGCTCTACTTAAGTACTGTCTATACCGTTCGCCGTAGTATTTCTCGAGTGCTAGGTCTCACATCCGCTCGAGGGTAGTACGGTGCGGGAGTTGTAGTGTTAGGGGGCGCTACAGATCCGATCCAGACCAGTTAGACCTGTTGGATCCATTGGACCCGTTGGATCTATTTTTGGATCCATTCAATCCGGGTCTAATCCAGACCCGTCATGTATCCGTTTATTCATTTTTGCTCAATTTTGTTATATTTTTATTCCGTTTGATCGGTTTCTCACACGTTCAACCCGTTTTAGATATGTTTTAATAATTTTAAACATATTGGCTCATTTTCGATCAAGTTTAACATATAAATTCCTATAAAAAAATCAATTGAATTAAGCTGCCTAAAATGTTGCTATATTAAGTTGTAAGGTTATTTTTATCGAGAGTGATTATACATTTAAATATTTAAACATGAAACATTTAATTGGAAGCTAACATAATACCGAATTGATAAGGTATATCAATGGATAGTAACAAAGTGAAACAACCGATCAACATTTAAAATTATTCTATAATCAAAGTTAGAAATTGATCCTAATATTTTGATTAAAAATGGATGTGTCTATTCAACACTTTTAGGTAATTGATATAATATCGAACGAATAAATTATAATAATTCTGTAGGACCAATCATTTAATGTTAATACAGTAGCATTTGCCCAAAATCTAAAAATCTATTACCCTTTTTCTCTATGCAAGTCACATGCACCCTTTCTTCTAATTAACTTTATTTCCCATCTCCACTATCATAGAGAATCACCTACAACACCGGTCTCACATTCGCTAATACTTTCTTCAACATCTTCTTCTTCATCATCAAATAGGGGTGGAGAATTACCTACAAGAATTAATCAAAGACATATTAGCAATTTGTACAAAATTATATTAATATAATAATAAATAAATTTTACTTACCCTTCATCCCCGCGGAAGTCCATAACCAATTTGACACAAATAAAAATAAAAATATCATTCCTCTATTTAGATACCAAATTACAGAAAAGTAATGTTATTCTATCTTGGGAGGTGTATGTAATTTTCGGATCTTGAAGCAGCTGCAATCCAGCCGAACCCCAAGGGAGACTCATCTCATTATTGTCCTAAAGATTATAATGGAAACACAACACTATTCTTTAAACATATAAAACATGGAGGAAAAGATGTTAATATAATATGGGAAAGTCTGATCACAGTGCCACCCTTCAATTAATAAAAAAGTCCAATAAAAAACAAAAATAACTTTCACACAATCCACTAATAACAAGAGGCTAACACTCCCACATCGCCGAATAGCAACCAAGTACACCATCTTCTGTATTTTCACACTATAAGTCCACAACACAATACTAATGTACACTATAATTCCAAAGCATCAAACAACACATTTCAAACTATGTCATCCGCATAAAACACAAAAACATACATTGGATCCCATCATGTTGAAGTTGGATATCTAAAAGCATCAATAAGATCATGTTATAAAGATTCAGATTACAAAATGGCTCCAGATCTGTCTCCTCACAGACGGGACTGAACTAGAAAATTTTGTTAGAAATCTTTACGAAATATAATCACACCTCTATTGTTTTGGGAAGTGCAAAGTTCAAACTTTTATTGAATAATAGTAAATATAGCTCTATGTAAACCTTAAGGGATGGATAATCTACTACCCCACAAGGACCTCACTCAAATATTGAATTTTTACAAAGTATAATTGCATTTCAATCATTTCTTGGACCAAAAAGGTTTGAACTTTACTGAAAATAAGCAAAATATAGCTCCATATACAGTGAATACATGTTGAAAAGTTGCAAAACACTAGAAATCAAGAATTTCAGCTAAGTACAGATAAAACAGGGATCAAGCATAAATCTATATAAAATTAATTAAGAAAATAGAAAGACAAAGCTTAAAGTTGAGCATGTAGTACTTTAATTTCTAAATCTATTAAAAAATGATGAAGGTTTCCACGTTAGCTTAAGTTAAGGCACAAATTAAGATCAATTATAGGTGATTAACTTGGAATTTTATAGCATCTGTACATGACAATTGAATATTGCCATTGTAACTTGTTGTTTTTTGATGATTACTAACGAAGCATTCAAAGACTTGATCTTTTGAAGAATTGCACTAACCCCATTATTCGAATGTTGGAAAACAGGAATCAAAAAGCAGCGGAAATTTAAAAATTTTTCCAACAAAAGGATCTTAGACTCGCAATCGTGTATCCAAATTCGTAGAGATCAAGAAACTCACTTGGGTAGTAGCTTTCTTGACACGTTTTGAGCCGCCCTCAAATGCGCTTCATGCGGTAATGGCAACCCGTTCCTCGAAAGTCTCTTTCTACTTTAGAATCCATTGTTGGGATAACAATCCACATCTACCTAGATTCAATTCATGTTAGGGAAGTTCTTAACAATATAACATAAAGAAAGAAACATAAAACGAGAAAAGCAGGATTGAAACTCCCTTCGAAAACCAGTTTTGCAAAAGTAGAAAACTGCCAGTCACAAAACCCTCGTGAAAAAATTCATCCTTCAGGATATGGACGAACGGTTTTCGCCATCTTCTTTGGTTCGATTTTTTCATTCGTTTCATGTCGGGTTCAGAATCGTTTCATCATCCCTTCTGATCGTTTTGCTTGATCCCCACTTTTTGGTAAAGCTCGAATCTTCAAAAACTTCTAACTTGAAGCTCTCTAGAGATAGTCCACCAACTTGGCTACAAGCTAACTAGTAAGGATGCTAGTTCTCTAGTTAGTGTTTAGGCTTAACCTAGGGTTTCGTTTATCTTGGAGAAAGGATGGTGTTCAACACATGAACCAAAAGAATTGTCAATTAGCTCTAAGGGGAGCTCGAGCTCCCCTATTTATAAGAGGGGAGTGGCTGAAATTCCTAGTCCTTTATGGGCTAGGATTTTGGTCTCTCTCTCCTATTACTTGATCATCAAGTAATTTGACTTTGACTTTGAATTCAAATTCAAATCAACTTTCAAGAGAGCTAAAAATATCCAAACTAATTTTGGATAATTTTATACTTTATTTATTTTAAAATAAATAACTTATTGTATCTAATTAATTAATTCATAATTAATTAACTAGATTATTTTTCTCCAAAATAAGACTTTCTTTTTAATTCAAAATTAAACCAAAGTCTGTTAAATAATTAACAAATTAATTATTTAATCACCAAATAAATATCCACGTGTGGCACACGTGTCATAATGACACGTGTCCAGTCACGTGACCCACACGTGTGATTTCACACGTGTGGAACCCTCTAGGCCCGATTAACTCGTTTAATCATTTTAAAGCCTCAACTCATGTAACCAAGTTGTTGTGTGTGACCCTCTAGGTTCTCAATTCAATTAGCAGTGACCCTAATTAATTAATTAGTCCACAGATTAAACGACCATAGTCTAGCAACAGGTGTTTAACCCCTAGCTGAATTGGAATGTTCGGATTCGACAGAACCTTTAAGTCATCGATTCATGTGAGATACAATCCTCCTACTTACTATCTCTCAACCAAGATCTAGGGTAAGGGAATAATCAGAACCCTAATAATCTGGTCTTAAAGCTAAGTGCATTTCATATCCATTTGATCTCAATCCAAGAAACCCTTTTCTTGATGTCTTGATCTACTGCCTTGGCCAAGGACTCCATATGGCATATGAATGACTTACACAATAAGAGATCACCTTGCATATACAAGTGTAGGTCCTTTCTTGATTCTCATTCACTTTCATGAGTCACTTGTGTAGCCCCAGCATAAGCCTTGAATCAGTTGTCTAAGGCGACACCCTTTAAAGCTTATACCTAAGACTATAGAGTTAACTCATAAAGTGACAAGGAACCTCAAGTCTAAGGATCAATTAATCACATCAATGACTCGTGAGATATTTCCTAATCTGGAAGTTTCCATTTCCTGAAATAGAAACTTCCTTTCCCATTTAGGAATCTTCTCACACGGGGCACCTCAGTGAACTTACTTATTAAAGTAAGCACCCTCATGTATCACGCACGTATCAACTATACACTTTGCACCTCCATGAAACAAGGTGGTCCTTCTTAAGGGCGTGATCCCACAAGCAAGCCTTAGAGGAGTCAGGTTGACACTCCCACTGTCTGTAGGACTCATCGGCTTGGAGTATTTTACTAATCATGACTTATGTGATATAGGGCTCGTTTCATGAACCATTTCACCCAGATGGTAGAGTCCTAAAGTCATCAGGATTAGGGGAGTTCTCATACATGCACAGCTAAAGTAAACGCATACCAAACAAGAGCATATAAAGAAGTGTTGCCTAAATTCGTTATTTCATTCAAAGATTGTCTGTGATACCAGGAAAGTCCCAAAACGGATTATGACTAATCGGCTTTCTAGGGCACTATTCCTAACATCGAAAACAGTGAAAATCAATTCAAGTCTACCCCACATATATATGCTCCCATATATGATAATAAACCTAGTCATTGGACACCTACATCTAAAAGATCCCAACATCACAGATTATTGAACTCCACTTCCAACAGTACATATAATTATCAAACCTTTGTTTCCTTCATGCAAGATGGAGTGATTGAGGAGAGAGATCAGAGAGATGGGAAGAGAGAGAATTGAGCTGAAGAGAATAGAGAACAAGATCAATAGGCAAGTGACTTTTACAAAGAGAAGGAATGGGCTTTTCGAGAAAGCTTATGAGCTTTCTGTTCTTTGTGATGCTGAGGTAGCTTTGATTATCTTCTCCAATAGGGGAAAGCTGTACAAGTTTTGCAGTAGCTCTAGGTATATAAATACAAGCAAACACCAACCTTTCATGTACACCTTCTTGATACAATCGGCAAAGTAACATAACTGAATCTTAAAGGTTTTGATGAACGATTAAATTTAAATGCAAAGCTCATTAAGAAATCAAGAACCAAAGTTGATCAATAGATATCTCATTGCTAGAATCTTTGCAAACACTCCCAAAATTACAGCCTTATAACATGAACATATATAAAGAATAGGTAAGCTACATTCAAGCCAACAACACCTAACAAGAATCTAAATCAGAGTAATGAAATTGAAACCCCATTTAAGCCAACTCTTAGAAAAGAACCCCAAAACCTTTAGTTTTCCTTTTAGTGATTAAACTAAGTGTCACAACCAAATCATCCTTCACAACAAAAATTCATCCACAAGATTAATCCATCCCTAAAATCCAAAATCCACCAAATCAAAACCCTAAAAATCTCAAAAAAGTAAACGAAAAGCTAGATGAAAATTCTATTTAGAAGTGAGATTTTGGATTTCCAACAAATTCAAGAATTTCGACTAACCCATGAACAAAGAAAGCACTGGATAAACTTGGCGGCGGTGGAGGCGTGAGACTGTAGCGACGTAGCGGTGGAAGATGGCAGCGTGGAGAGAACATTGGAGTCGAAGAATTTTCTCGCGTGTGACTTGAGAGTTGAGAATAGGGTCTGTAATTATTATTATTTTTTATATATTGGAGCCGGGTCTGGATAGGACCCGTTAAGGACCCGATATTAACGGGTCTATTTTATTGGATCCAGACCCGCTCCAGGACCCATTGGAGCGGGTCCTTAACGGGTCTAGAGGGGCGGGTCCGGGTCCCAGACCCGTTGGACCTGCCCCATTGCCATCCCTATGCATGCCCCCTCGTCGGGCCTTGAACCTTCTTATGAATGAACGAATGAATGAATATGATAGTTGTAATCCCGTAGATGTTCTTCTTGTTTTACCTACTTGGGAAATTTTGTAAAAACTTCATACGGGATTATGGCTTGCATGTATGAGTTTAAATTCCGCGATATTTATATTTAAGCCCTGTTTTATACCCACTAGTCTCCTATAGACTGAACCCGGATTGTTTGCAGTTATGTTGTGCAGGTTTCAGGAGTGCTAGGCGGGAATACAAGTCGTATAGGTCTTGCCTTAGTGTTTAGCACTTTCTTTTAGTTTCACATACACCCATGCTATTATCTTTGTATATGAATATGTATTTGGAGTGTATATGATTTTGTTAGGCAGCGTGGGCCGTAGAATATGTGTATATCTATTTTGGAGCTTGGTGGCTCATTGTATATTATATATGTTGGTTTTGCTTCCGCATTTCGTTATTACTCTGATTTTAGTTTATCTTGTTCTTGATTGGTTAAGGGTTAGCTCCCGCCTAACGTAGAATGTGTGTGTGTGTGTGTGTCCCCGTTTGCCGTGATTTGGCACTTGTATGGACTTTCCATTTCTTATACGGGTCAGGTCTCGGTGCGGGGGATATGGTGCCTTGCGCTCGGGTGCTACATCCTTAAGTGGTATCAGAGCCTAGGGTTGCAAAACTCGGGCTCTCGTGTCATGTTGAGTCAGTCTAAGTCGTACGGCCTTAGGAACAATTTATCAACATGTTGCATATGCATTCTTTATGTGCTTATGTGCTCTAAATTTTGATTTTTGTTTAAATTAATTGCATTCTCATGCATGGACTAAAATAGCATGCATTTCAGTGTTTCTTTGATAGGATGCCTCCAAGAAGAGACAGACATAGGTCTCCGGATTGACGCCGTCATCATTAACAACAACAAGAGCCACAACAACCACAACCGTCTCCAATAGATATGGGGAATTTTATGGAAGCGATCTTTAATTATGTTGAAAATCGTAGAGCTCAAGCTCCCCCACCACAACAAGCTGAACAATCGGCACCTCCACCAAATAACGGGGATCCTCATGGGGTGTTTCTAACTTATAATCCCTCACGGTTTTCTGGTTCTATAGAAGATGCTATTTCGGAAGGATGGTTGACAAGGATTGAGAGGATCTTCAGTGTGCGACAGTTCACCCCGCAAGAGAAAGCCCAATTCGCCATATTTCAACTCGATAGCGAAGCTTATGATTGGTGGGAGAGAACAAGAGAGAAGTTGGAGGTTGATGGTGAAGAAGTGACTTGGGAGGTGTTTAAAAGGGAATTTCGGGAGTGCTTTGTGCCCGAGGTGGTTAGGGAAAGTAAAGAACAGGAATTCATGGATCTAAACCAAGGGAATCATACCGTGGCCCAATATCTTGCCATGTTCAACAGGCTTGGAAAGTATGCTCCTCATATCACTTTGGAAGAGAAGAGAAAGGCAATGAAGTTTATCGCGGGGTTGAGACAGGTCTTAAGGCACGGTCACGCCGGTCATAACTACGAGTCCTTTGCCGGCACTGTATAGAGGGCTTTAGTACAAGAGGAGCAATACAAGAAGAAGCACCTGGTCTTTAGGGCACCAATGGGACAAGGCTCCGGATCAAGTTCGGGAAAGAGGCCTATGATTCAAGCTACTCCCCCACCCAAGGGTCCTTTCAAGAAACCCAGTAATGCAGGGCAAGCCTCACAAGCTCCAAAGGCTCTACCAGTGGCACAGACATCTACAACATCATGCCAAAATATACCTCCTTGTACCAATCGTGGAGGACCGACCCACACTTTCAACAATTGCAGAAAAAGGTTGGGTTTGTGCCTCATTTGTGGAAAACGTGATCACATGGCGGATACTTGTCCTGACAAGGCCTATGATCCGAGCACGTGCTTATACCCTTGAGGGGGAGGAGCAGGATGCAGAGGTTGATCCGACCGCCGTGGTGAAAGATACCATATGCATTCATACCATGAACATTCATGCACTTTTCGATCCGGGTGCCACGCATTCCTTTATTTCGTGTGAATTAGCTGCTACTCTGTTCTTGCCTATTACTTGTTTGAATTCTTATTATTTGGTGAGTTCCCCTCTCGGTGGAAGCCTTCAAACAGATGAGATTGTTCGGGGTTATTCAGTGACGTTGGAAGGAAAAGATTACCAGGCTGATTTCATCGTGATGCCTATGAAGAAGTACGGGGTTATTCTGGGTATGGATTGGTTGTTCAGGTATCGGGCCAAAGTTGATTGTTTTGCAAAGAAGATTAAATTGGGTGAAGAGTTACTTGTTGCTGTTGGTTCGAAATCGGTACCTCTCTTGTCTTTTACAGAATCACACATATTAGTAAGGGAAGGAGCTACGGGATTCATTGCTTATCTTCTTAATAAACCGAAAGATCAAGAAAAGTTTGAGGATACCACAGTTGTAAAGGAATTTCCCGATGTGTTTCCGAAAATTTTGGGTTCATTACCACCGGATCGAGAGATTGAATTTGTGATAGACTTATATCCTTATCGTCTGGCACCGGCCAAATTGAAAGAGTTAAAGATTCAACTTGAAGAATTACTCAAGATTGGGTATATTCGGCCATGTTCTTCACCTTGGGGTGCACCGGTTCTGTAACGCCCCCGTTTTTCAGTTTAAATTATGTGACGTAATTGTTTATAAATTGCGCAATTTAATTATTTAATTATATGATTAATTGTTTATAAAATGTTTATATTTGATTTAAACTATTTCTATTTTAATTTAATTCATTTTATTTTACTTTGATAATTGGTGTTTAATTTCTTAATTGAGGTTTCACGTACCTTAACTGCTTCGGTAATTTCTTTAATTAATTATAACATGTTATTAGTTTGTTTAATTTATTTAATATGGAATTTAAGTTTAGTAATTTATTTATAACGATATGAATTCGTTCATGCGCATGAGTGTTCTATTTGTGCTTCGTTCATATATGTAATGATATCGGATTGGTATGAAAATTTAGTATGTCGTAAATATGTGTGTTATGAACATGTTTCTATGCTCGGTTTATGTTTTCGGATTCATTTGACGTGTTTATGAATTTATTTTGATTTTTGGAACCAAGTCGGGGGCTAATGAGCAATTAGCGCACCCTTGGTTCCGTGCGTGATATCTTGAGCTCGGGAATTCGGATTCGAATTCCGACACCTCCGTTGCCTTCGTATCGACGATTCGGAGACAATGGAACAAGCCTCATGCCTTTTTGAAATCATTAAGACCTCCAAAATCCAACCGTAACGGACAACTCGTGCAAGAAGAGCTCCTTTGGTTGACTAGTCTTCATGGTGGGACCCCATAACACTCCTTAACCTAACCCTACCTTAACCATGACTTACCTACCTTGAGTTAAGCCCTTTCTCTCCTCTTTAGCTCTGAAAACCGAACCATATACCTCCATTTCCAGCTGCAACTGATCGAGAGAGGGGAGAAGAGAAGAAAGGAAGAAAAACCCTTGGTCCTTTGTGATTTTGGAGCTCAAATCACCATCTTCTTTCACCAAATCTTCAAGGTATGAATATTTATGTCTTCTCTACTCTATTATACTTGATTTCATCTCCTTACATCATGATTTGGATCAGATTTGGTTAGGGTTTGGGCTAAGAGCATGATTAGGGTTTTGGGGGAAATTTGCTCTTATGATCTTGTTTGCTTGTGTAGCTGATTTTCTTGCTTATACATGATCATATGAACTTGTTTCTTGACCCATTGCTTTCCTAACTGATAGTATATGATATTAGGAAGATTTCATCTCTTGCTCCTTTTATGAAATTATGAGATATGGAGCTCCAAACTTGATGATCAAACTATTTCCCCTGTTTTCGAACTGCTGTGTGAGATTTGGTGTTGTTGCATGATCATATGGCCTCCATTTCGTGTGAAAATGCATGGAGTTGATGTACACTCATTTCTCTATATGTTAGCATTCATGTTTCAAGTATTTGGATCCATTTGAAGCCTCAAAACCGAAGTACATGGCCTGTTCTTATGCATGATTTTGACAGAATTGTTGCTGTTGTGTTTGGTAACTTGTTGGTCCTTCTATTGTGCTTTAAATTGTACCATTTTGCATATATATGATGTATATAAGTTGTTTAGTATGTTAGCATGCATTCCCCAAAGTTTCAGATCCAAATTCAAGCCCTAAGTACTTGATCAAGGCATGATAGAATCACTAGGGCTCATATGTCCGATTGTAGCGACCCAGTTTTGTTTCATGGTTTCGATGATCTTAATGTGTGATTTAGCCTTTGCACTCTAAATGAAAAATGTTCATAACATGCCAAATATGTTGCATATTAAGTTTCAGAGCATTTGGAGTTCATTTGGTATGCTTTTGGATTGAGTTTGTAAGGGATCAGTTTTGCCCGAAAAATCTTGTGAACGGTTTTGGTTCTGTACCGTGACACCCCCGTGTCACATTTACTCATAAGAGTGAGACACGGGCGTGTCACACCCTCTGCTCAGTTCTGTACTGAGCCACGCCCGTGGCTCAGTTTGGCCAAGGGAGGTGACACCCCCGTGTCACTTCCCATGCGCAGTCTTTGTTGCTTCCTTTTCGGTTTTTGATTTATTTCACCTTCTTATTGACTTTATCTCTTTTCGTGTTGAACTATGAACTTGTTTGGCTTTGTGTTAGGAGTATTGTGGTTTAATTTCATGGCATTTGGATGTGCTATAGGCATGCTTTTACTTAATGCCGTTTATGTGTGTTTATATGTTACTTATGAATCGCGTCACTTATTTTCTATATCATAAGACTTCTTCTTGTTGTCAAACCTTGGATATATGCTATGTTATGTAATATGAAGTATATGGTAGCATTATGGAAGAGCTTGAACATGTTCTATGCTCCTATTTGAGTTCTTGAAATAAATTGATTGGGAATATGAATTGAATGATAATGATTGAATGAGTGAATGAATTGGTTATATGATCTTTATGCCTCCGTATCATGCTTGAGCATTACCGTGCGTCATATATGGTTCATTTAGAGTCTTGAGTCTCACGAACACGTCTTGTGGTCTTTTGTACAGTTTGTCTCCAGGGTGGGGAGCTTTTGATCGTTCAAGCACTTGATAACTCGTTCCTTGTTTCTTCTCGGTTAAGGTGAGGGTGTTTTTGTTTTAGCTATGTAACAAACCCTACAACCCTTATGTGAAAAGCTTTGGCCAAAGACCTTATGACTATATATATATGGTTTTCAAATGAAATTATCGAGTAAATTCTTCTGAATTATACGTATGAGCGTATATAAGCTTAAAAATGGTTTTGTAATAAGGCTATGCTCCAAACCGTGTGTCTTCAAGCTAGCTACGGATTTGGATGACACGGAGAGGTACGTATATAGCATATGCCGAATTACAAGGTAAGGTATGATTTCTTATGGTATGTATCATATGTATGTATTATTATGTTTTGGCGAGACACATTTATATTTATACTTATTCGGGCCCCGGGACTTAGTATATGTGGCTAACCGAGGAAGCAAGGGCTGACGGGGATCCCATATACTAGTCCCAACCAATTTACGACGATACGGACCTCGTTAGGAGTTTTGACGAGGAAACGCAGGTCGGGCTTTGAGGGTTCATGAACCTCACTAGCTAATATGTATGTTAGGTGGCCGGGTCTTGCAAGCCCGTCCACCACCCGGAGGAAGAAGGTTGGATATGATTATGATATGATTATGCTTATGTTTATGTATATGTATGATTATGCACCGTGCGGGAATGCCGGGATCCGGATCGCCCAAACGAATATGTTTATGATATGATTTATGGTCTGTGTGTATTATGACGTATTGCATGATCACCTATTTAAAATATTATTGATATTTGTCGTACACGGTCGGAGTTTGGATGGAGGTTGTGCACGCTCACTCGCCGAGCCTTATATTTATGTATGATTTATGAATGTAATGAATTTAATATGAATTCGTCATAAATCCGAGCATTGATTGGTCATTCTCTTGCTTTATCGGGAACTAAATTCAAATAAAACCTTGTTCGGAATTTATGACTTGCATGTGCATGTTTTTATATATATGTATCGCTCCTGCTCACTCAGTCTTCTAGAGACTGACCCCTCTCCCTCCCCAACACTTTAGTGTGCAGGTTTGGCTTTGAAGGTTCGAGCTAGGCGGAGGTGTCTGGAGTCTTTCAGTGAGTCGAGTTAGATTAGGAGAGTTTCTTTACTCATTCTTGTAGTGGAATTATGTATGATTTGTTCTATTATACCATGAACTTGAATGTTTATGAAATTATTATTGAATTGATTTTTATTGGGATTTGCTATGTATTAAAAGAGGCCCGAAGAGCCCAAATTCTGCTTATGGTTGACATACTTGGATTTTGGCTTTGTTATGCATTATATTTTGTCGTATGGTTAACATTACAGGGTCTAGCTCCGCCTGGCTTAGGAAGGTTTTATGTTTGTCTCCCGTTCGCTAGGGTTTGATACGGGTGCGGATTTACCATTTCGTTACTCGTGTTGAGCCTTAGTGCGGGGGATGTGGTGCCTCACGTGCGGGGTGCTACATCCTTAAGTGGTATCAGAGCCCGGTTGCAAAACCGGTGTTCTTGAGTCATGTGTGAGTCAGTCTAGGTCGTACGGCTTAGGGACTATATGACAAGGTGTGCATTGCATCGATTTTGAACATGAATTTGGCTTTCCTTTTTGAATTTTGCTAGACTATCTGTTGCAATTACATAAGGATCCTTGCATTAATTGTGGAATATGTGTCATGAGCATGCACTAATCGCATGCATCCATTCTTGAAATGAGTTATGATTTCCAGATTATAAAGATGATATCAAACCACGGCCAAGTTCTAGGACAAAGAAGATTGATTGCAAACCTTTCTGAGACATGGAAGATGGGCAGGATACTCTGGGAAGAATGTAAAGAATTAGAGATGTGAGACTTCTCAATTGGAGCTAGAGTCAAGGATGAGGATTCGGAATGGGAAGATTGAATCTAGAGATGCGATGGCAGAGAGACATTTGGTGAAGTCGGAATAGGAGTTGATCATTGGATTGTTGGGACTCAAAGGACTAATTTATGAGAATCTACTACTTGGAGTGTTTTAATTGGATTTAGCAAGATCTTTCAACCTAAAGGATGAAGTGAACAAAGCCTTGAAGACATTTTGGTCTCGGAATTGGATCATGGAGGAGGTACTAGTCATTAAGAGGAGTAGAGTCAACAGGGGTCCGGCAGAGGTTATACATCAAGGGTCTACAAAGAAGGACTTCGAACTAAGTCTAGTGACTAGAAGTCGGGTTCTAGAAGGCAAGCATTTGGGGAAAAGCGAATAGAGGGAAGGTGGCGATATGGGGAACAGGATTTGAGTTCATTTTCTAAATCCAAGCTGAATTGTCATGTTGTGAGGTTAAATTGGAAGATATGGAGTAACAAATGGAAACGGGAAAGAAAGGAAATCATGTGCTCAAGTATAAGTAATTGGAGGTAAATTGAATTCACAAAGGATAAACGCGGAATTCTTGATCGCTATAACAATTAGAAGGAAAGGTCGAGTTTCAAGGAGAAGTTTGGATACTAATTCTGTGGACGTGGAAGAATTAAGGATTAAGGAATTGCAATCTCGGATAGTGGAAGATACAAGTGATGCAAAAAGACTCATGGAAAACTTGAAGACCGTGGGAAAGGCAAGGGATAATCACCGAGTCAAAGTAACCTCGGGATTTGAGGAACGAGGAAAAGCTACCGAGCTAACTACTTATCATCTTGGTGACAGGTTCCAAAACATTCATAGCACGTGCATCATATTTTGCATTAATTATTTATTCTTTTGACCTTATGTTATCCTTGCATTTCTAATTGGTTTCGTTGCGCTAATGTATTGTATAATTTCTTGATGTAAACGTGACCCATGCATGGTCATTTTAACCCAGCATGCATTTTAGTGTTTACTTGATAGGAAGTCTTTTCGCTTCAACTATCATGTATCAATTTAACCGAGCCGCATCTGAGTTATGAGGAAGAGAAATAATAGGGTGACACTAGAAGGAAGGTGAATTTGGGAAAATAAGAACATCTAGTAAAGGATAGGTTAACGGAAACAAGAATTCAGAAGGAGAAGTGAGACTAGAGTTCCGGACAAAATTAAGAAAGGAGTTTCGGATATCAAGAGAACTAGGGAAGGAGTTGAAAGGTCAAATCCTTGATTCTATATCAGTTAAACTTCACCTAATGGGATTTACTCATCAAGAACTTCGATAAAAGAAGAATCAATAGAGTTCAACCGGGAGAGCAAATTTTAAGGGGGGAGAGCACGACCGAGAGAGAAAATGGAAGATGGAAGTAATGCTCGAATAAATATGTCAATAGCAACAACGGGGATGCAAGTTAAGGAGAATCCGGAAATCCTAATGGTAGCCATTGGAAATGAATAAGAGGACGGTAATGGTTAAGTTGTTAAGTGAGAAGTGACGATGCCAAATTCGGGGAAAGACTTTTCGAGATATGAAGAAGAAAGTTTACTGAACGACTCTATGCCTGGAATTCCGAATTGGGAGTGATGAAATTATATGGGAGTTTCTGTGACCTCCTAAGATGGAATTAACTAAAGGAAAATTTGGATCAATCTATTATATGAGGGGATGTTGTCGACCAAGATTTATTTAGTAGAAGTATTAAAGGATCCGAGACAAATTATTAAGTTATCGGTTCTATCAAAGGTGATCCGGAAGGAAATCCACGCAGAAACCAAACCGGAAAAGATGATCATTGGAAGATTTACATCACACTTCAAAACGCATCAGGAACGTTTTATCTTTGATTCAAGAAATATGGAGTTAGATGCCAAATATAACCTTAAGGGGTCAAAGGGTATGAATAGATAACATGAACGGAAAATGGAAAAGGATTCATCAATCGCTTCACCGAGGAACCTTGAAGATATTCAAGATAAACTAGGCACTGAGTTACGTTTGGGACAGATCCTACACTGGACAACGACAACTCTCAATTCTAAACTTTGAAACTTCGGTGAACGGTACTTATAGCATTCATCATACATGCATCCATGCAAATTTAACTTATATTTTTCATGTTAAGTGTTTTGATCTGCACGGTGTTAAATTACTTGGAATAATTGGTAATCAGTATGGGTGATATTTATTGCTTGCTTTGGGTGCCTTACGTGATTTTAAATTTGGTTTTGCGTGAGTTGCTTGGGAGTATTGGAGACTTCCTTGCTTTATTTTCGGTTAAGAGACGGGGATTCTCTTATTTTTGGTTGAGAGACGGGGTACTCTCTTTGCTTGCGAGAGACGGGGTTCTCTCATTGTTGTTGGAGAGACGGGGTTCTCTCATTGCTGCTCGAGAGACGGGGCTCTCTCCTTGTTGTTTGTGAGAGACGGGGAATCTCTCATTGTTTGTTTTCAGGCGTGTTTTGAATCCGAGGACGGATTCTTTTTAAGGGGGAGAGATTGTAACGCCCCCGTTTTTCAGTTTAAATTATGTGACGTAATTGTTTATAAATTGCGCAATTTAATTATTTAATTATATGATTAATTGTTTATAAAATGTTTATATTTGATTTAAACTATTTCTATTTTAATTTAATTCATTTTATTTTACTTTGATAATTGGTGTTTAATTTCTTAATTGAGGTTTCACGTACCTTAACTGCTTCGGTAATTTCTTTAATTAATTATAACATGTTATTAGTTTGTTTAATTTATTTAATATGGAATTTAAGTTTAGTAATTTATTTATAACGATATGAATTCGTTCATGCGCATGAGTGTTCTATTTGTGCTTCGTTCATATATGTAATGATATCGGATTGGTATGAAAATTTAGTATGTCGTAAATATGTGTGTTATGAACATGTTTCTATGCTCGGTTTATGTTTTCGGATTCATTTGACGTGTTTATGAATTTATTTTGATTTTTGGAACCAAGTCGGGGGCTAATGAGCAATTAGCGCACCCTTGGTTCCGTGCGTGATATCTTGAGCTCGGGAATTCGGATTCGAATTCCGACACCTCCGTTGCCTTCGTATCGACGATTCGGAGACAATGGAACAAGCCTCATGCCTTTTTGAAATCATTAAGACCTCCAAAATCCAACCGTAACGGACAACTCGTGCAAGAAGAGCTCCTTTGGTTGACTAGTCTTCATGGTGGGACCCCATAACACTCCTTAACCTAACCCTACCTTAACCATGACTTACCTACCTTGAGTTAAGCCCTTTCTCTCCTCTTTAGCTCTGAAAACCGAACCATATACCTCCATTTCCAGCTGCAACTGATCGAGAGAGGGGAGAAGAGAAGAAAGGAAGAAAAACCCTTGGTCCTTTGTGATTTTGGAGCTCAAATCACCATCTTCCTTCACCAAATCTTCAAGGTATGAATATTTATGTCTTCTCTACTCTATTATACTTGATTTCATCTCCTTACATCATGATTTGGATCAGATTTGGTTAGGGTTTGGGCTAAGAGCATGATTAGGGTTTTGGGGGAAATTTGCTCTTATGATCTTGTTTGCTTGTGTAGCTGATTTTCTTGCTTATACATGATCATATGAACTTGTTTCTTGACCCATTTCTTTCCTAACTGATAGTATATGATATTAGGAAGATTTCATCTCTTGCTCCTTTTATGAAATTATGAGATATGGAGCTCCAAACTTGATGATCAAACTATTTCCCCTGTTTTCGAACTGCTGTGTGAGATTTGGTGTTGTTGCATGATCATATGGCCTCCATTTCGTGTGAAAATGCATGGAGTTGATGTAAACTCATTGCTCTATATGTTAGCATTCATGTTTCAAGTATTTGGATCCATTTGAAGCCTCAAAACCGAAGTACATGGCCTGTTCTTATGCATGATTTTGACAGAATTGTTGCTGTTGTGTTTGGTAACTTGTTGGTCCTTCTATTGTGCTTTAAATTGTACCATTTTGCATATATATGATGTATATAAGTTGTTTAGTATGTTAGCATGCATTCCCCAAAGTTTCAGATCCAAATTCAAGCCCTAAGTACTTGATCAAGGCATGATAGAATCACTAGGGCTCATATGTCCGATTGTAGCGACCCAGTTTTGTTTCATGGTTTCGATGATCTTAATGTGTGATTTAGCCTTTGCACTCTAAATGAAAAATGTTCATAACATGCCAAATATGTTGCATATTAAGTTTCAGAGAATTTGGAGTTCATTTGGTATGCTTTTGGATTGAGTTTGTAAGGGATCAGTTTTGCCGGAAAAATCTTGTGAACGGTTTTGGTTCTGTACCGTGACACCCCCGTGTCACATTTACTCATAAGAGTGAGACACGGGCGTGTCACACCCTCTGCTCAGTTCTGTACTGAGCCACGCCCGTGGCTCAGTTTGGCCAAGGGAGGTGACACCCCCGTGTCACTTCCCATGCGCAGTCTTTGTTGCTTCCTTTTCGGTTTTTGATTTATTTCACCTTCTTATTGACTTTATCTCTTTTCGTGTTGAACTATGAACTTGTTTGGCTTTGTGTTAGGAGTATTGTGGTTTAATTTCATGGCATTTGGATGTGCTATAGGCATGCTTTTACTTAATGCCGTTTATGTGTGTTTATATGTTACTTATGAATCGCGTCACTTATTTTCTATATCATAAGACTTCTTCTTGTTGTCAAACCTTGGATATATGCTATGTTATGTAATATGAAGTATATGGTAGCATTATGGAAGAGCTTGAACATGTTCTATGCTCCTATTTGAGTTCTTGAAATAAATTGATTGGGAATATGAATTGAATGATAATGATTGAATGAGTGAATGAATTGGTTATATGATCTTTATGCCTCCGTATCATGCTTGAGCATTGCCGTGCGTCATATATGGTTCATTTAGAGTCTTGAGTCTCACGAACACGTCTTGTGGTCTTTTGTACAGTTTGTCTCCAGGGTGGGGAGCTTTTGATCGTTCAAGCACTTGATAACTCGTTCCTTGTTTCTTCTCGGTTAAGGTGAGGGTGTTTTTGTTTTAGCTATGTAACAAACCCTACAACCCTTATGTGAAAAGCTTTGGCCAAAGACCTTATGACTATATATATATGGTTTTCAAATGAAATTATCGAGTAAATTCTTCTGAATTATACGTATGAGCGTATATAAGCTTAAAAATGGTTTTGTAATAAGGCTATGCTCCAAACCGTGTGTCTTCAAGCTAGCTACGGATTTGGATGACACGGAGAGGTACGTATATAGCATATGCCGAATTACAAGGTAAGGTATGATTTCTTATGGTATGTATCATATGTATGTATTATTATGTTTTGGCGAGACACATTTATATTTATACTTATTCGGGCCCCGGGACTTAGTATATGTGGCTAACCGAGGAAGCAAGGGCTGACGGGGATCCCATATACTAGTCCCAACCAATTTACGACGATACGGACCTCGTTAGGAGTTTTGACGAGGAAACGCAGGTCGGGCTTTGAGGGTTCATGAACCTCACTAGCTAATATGTATGTTAGGTGGCCGGGTCTTGCAAGCCCGTCCACCACCCGGAGGAAGAAGGTTGGATATGATTATGATATGATTATGCTTATGTTTATGTATATGTATGATTATGCACCGTGCGGGAATGCCGGGATCCGGATCGCCCAAACGAATATGTTTATGATATGATTTATGGTCTGTGTGTATTATGACGTATTGCATGATCACCTATTTAAAATATTATTGATATTTGTCGTACACGGTCGGAGTTTGGATGGAGGTTGTGCACGCTCACTCGCCGAGCCTTATATTTATGTATGATTTATGAATGTAATGAATTTAATATGAATTCGTCATAAATCCGAGCATTGATTGGTCATTCTCTTGCTTTATCGGGAACTAAATTCAAATAAAACCTTGTTCGGAATTTATGACTTGCATGTGCATGTTTTTATATATATGTATCGCTCCTGCTCACTCAGTCTTCTAGAGACTGACCCCTCTCCCTCCCCAACACTTTAGTGTGCAGGTTTGGCTTTGAAGGTTCGAGCTAGGCGGAGGTGTCTGGAGTCTTTCAGTGAGTCGAGTTAGATTAGGAGAGTTTCTTTACTCATTCTTGTAGTGGAATTATGTATGATTTGTTCTATTATACCATGAACTTGAATGTTTATGAAATTATTATTGAATTGATTTTTATTGGGATTTGCTATGTATTAAAAGAGGCCCGAAGAGCCCAAATTCTGCTTATGGTTGACATACTTGGATTTTGGCTTTGCTATGCATTATATTTTGTCGTATGGTTAACATTACAGGGTCTAGCTCCGCCTGGCTTAGGAAGGTTTTATGTTTGTCTCCCGTTCGCTAGGGTTTGATACGGGTGCGGATTTACCATTTCGTTACTCGTGTTGAGCCTTAGTGCGGGGGATGTGGTGCCTCACGTGCGGGGTGCTACAGGTTCTGTTCGTTAAGAAGAAGGACGGGACTTTGAGAATGTGTATAGATTACGGGGAGCTTAATCGGATGACCGTAAAGAACAAGTATCCTTTGCCCCACATTGAGGATTTATTCGATATGTGACAAGGTTCTGGGGTGTATTCAAAGTTGGACTTGAGATAAGGATACTACCAATTGAAAATCCTGGAAGAGGATATTCCTAAGATAGGATTCAACACCCGGTATGGGTATTATGAATTTTTGGTGATGCCTTTCGGATTAACTAATTCTCTGGCTGCTTCCATGGATATAATTCATAAGATTTTTTGGCCCTATCTCGACAAGTTTGTGGTTATATTTATTGACGATATTCTTGTTTATTCGAGGACTCTGGAAGATTATGCTCGACATCGCAAAATTGTTTTGGATACCTTAAGAGAGCACCGGTTATATGCTAAGTTTAGCAAATGTGAATTTTGGATTGACCGGGTAGCTTTTCTAGGCCACATTGTCTCGAGTAGAGGTCTGGAAGTAGATCCTTTAAAGATTGAGACAATTACTCAGTGGCAAAGTCCGAAGAATGCCTCAGAGGTAAGACTTTTCTTGGGTTTGCCAAGCTACTATCGGAGATTTGTGTAGGATTTTTCAAAGATTGCTGCCCCTGTGACCCCGATTGACTAAGAAAGAGCCTAAATTTGAGTGGGATGAGGCTTGTGTTGCGAGCTTCCAGCTCTTGAAGGAGAAATTGATAACTGCCCCTGTGTTAGCACTTCCTGAAGGTACAGAAGGATATACAGTTTATACGGATGCCTCAAAGGAGGGTTTGGGATGTGTTTTAATGCAGAATGGAAAAGTATTTGCCTACGCCTCGAGGAAGTTGAAGGAGCATGAACAGAATTACCCCACTCATGATCTCGAATTAGCAGCGGTGATCTTTGCTTTGGGTAAGTGGAGGCATTACCTCCATGGAATTTCCTTCGAGATCTTTTCCGACCACAAGAGTCTCCAATATTTATTCTCTCAGAAGGAGTTGAACAAGAGGCAACGGCGTTGGATGGAAATTCTTGTAGATTTTGAGTGTACAATCAAATACCATCTCGGCAAAGCCAACGTGGTCGCGACTGCACTTAGTAGGAAGGCTAGCGTATCCAACGTGAAAGTGGAAATTGGAGATGAAGTTGAGTCATTCAAGTTAAGGGCTAATATTCGGAATATTTCAGTTCAACCAGATCTTCAACAGAGATTGTTTGATGCTCAGAGGGTTGATCCCGAGGTTCAAAAATTAGTAGAGAAAACTCGAGCAGATCCAGAGTGTCCATTTGGGTTTGATGATACGGGACTGTTAGGAATAGTGCCCTAGAAAGCCGATTGTATATCCGCTTTGTGCTTTTCCTTATTGTAATCACAGACAATCTTTGAATAAAATAACGAATTGAGGCAACACTTCTTTATATGCTCTTGTTTGGTATGCGTTTACTTTAGCTGTGCATGTATAAGAACTCCCCTAATCCTGATGACTTTAGGACTCTACCATTTAGGAGAAATGGTTCATGAAACGAGCCCTATATCACATAAGTCATGATTAGTAAAATACTCCAAGCCGATGAGTCCTACAGACAGTGGGAGTGTCAACTTGACTCCTCTAAGGCTTGCTTGTGGGATCACGCCCTTAAGAAGGACCACCTTGTTTCATGGAGGTGCAAAGTGTATAGTTGATACGTGCGTGATACATGAGGGTGCTTACTTTAATAAGTAAGTTCACTGAGGTGCCCCGTGTGAGAACATTCCTAAATGGGAAAGGAAGTTTCTATTTCAGGAAATGGAAACTTCCAGATTAGGAAATATCTCACGAGTCATTGATGTGATTAATTGATCCTTAGACTTGAGGTTCCATGTTACTTTATGAGTTAACTCTGTAGTCTTTGGTATAAGCTTTAAAGGGTGTCGCCTTAGACAACTGATTCAAGGCTTATGCTGGGGCTGCACAAGTGATTCATGAAAGTGAATGAGAATCAAGAAAGGACCTACACTTGCATTTGCAAGGTGATCTCTTATTGTGTAAGTCATTCATATGCCATATGGAGTCCTTGGCCAAGGCAGTAGATCAAGACATCAAGAAAAGGGTTTCTTGGATTGAGATCAAATGGATATGAAATGCACTTAGCTTTAAGACCGGATTATTAGGGTTCTGATTATTCCCTTGCCCTAGATCTTGGTTGAGAGATAGTAAGTAGGAGGATTGTATCTCACATGAATCAATGACTTAAAGGTTCTGTCGAATCCGAACATTCCAATTCAGCTAGGGGTTAAACACCTGTTTCTAGACTATGGTCGTTTAATCTGTGGACTGATTAATTAATTAGTGAATTAATTAATTAGGGTCACTGCTAATTGAATTGAGAACCTAGAGGGTCACACACAACAACTTGGTTACATGAGTTGAGGCTTAAAAATGATTAAACGAGTTAATCGAGCCTAAGGGGTTCCACACGTGTGAAATCACACGTGTGGCTCACGTGATTGGACACGTGTCATTAAGACACGTGTGCCACACGTGATTATGTAATATTAAATAATTAATTAGTTAATTATTTAATAGACTTTGGTTTAATTTTGAATTAAAAAGAAAGTCTAATTTTGGAGAAAATAATCTAGTTAATTAATTATGAATTAATTAATTAGATAAAAATAAGTTATTTATTTTATAATAAATAAAGTATAAAATTATCCAAAAATAGTTTGGATATTTTTAGCTCTCTTAAAAGTTGACTAGAATTAGAATTCAAAGTCAAAGTTGGAAAATACTTGATGATCAAGTAATAGGAGAGAGGGACCAAAATCCTAGCCCATAAAGGACTAGGAATTTCGGCACCCCCTCCCTATAAATAGGGGAGCTCGAGCTCCTTATGGAGCTAATTGACAATTCTTTTGGTTCATGTGTTGAACACCTTCCTTTCTCCAAGATTATATTAAACCCTAGGTTAAGCCTAAACACTAACTAGAGAACTAGCATCCTTACTAGTTAGATTGTGATCAAGTTGGTGGACTTTCTCTAGAGACTTCAAGTTAGAAGTTTGAAGATTCGAGCTTTACCAAAGGAGAGGGGATCAAGCCGCGAGAAGAGCGTTCTTGGGTGGCTTGAAACGCTTCAAGAAAGAATAAAAGAAAAGTAAGTTTTCTATCTATACGAATTTGGTTACACGATTGCGAGTTCAAGGTCCTTTTGTTGGGAAATTTTTTAAATTCCGCTGCTTTCTGATTCGTGTTTTCCAACAAGTGGTATCAAAGCCACCTCGTTAATCGTGTTTCTGATTCGTCTCAATTATACTGAATTTGGTAGAAATTCTTAGGCTTGATGCGATTGAGTATTTGTAATTGTTTTAGAAAGCCTGAATTACGAAACTGTATTTTTTCCTGAAAGTTTCTGAAAATTGGTTTTTATAAAATTTAATTTTTGAAAAACAATTTTAGATTTGAAACTGTATAAACTGTTTTTGGATTTCTTGGATTGGTTTTGCTTTTGAACGAAAACACGAAACGAAAGCCCGGATCACGATGAACACGCGAAACCCCGCGCTCGAAGGAGTCGCGCGCGCGGGCTTCGCGCGCCACCCTCCCGGGCGCGCTCACCGCCCAGGCCTGGCCGGGACAGACCGGCCAGCCGCCCAGCTCCTCCCGCACGCCTGTGCGGGAGCCTAGGCGCGCCCGCCCAGGGCGGCTGAGACTGGCCCGCCCACCGCCCACTCGCCTGGCCTTGGCCGGGCGCTGTGCGCGCCTGCAGTGCGCGTCCGCGCGCGCTTGCGACGCTGCGCCCCGTTTCGCGCACGGGCCCCGTTTTCGTGATCCGGCCCTTTTGTGTTTCGTGCAATCCAGTCCCAATTTTTTATTTTAATTTTAAAAATTTTATTTTTGAATATTTATTTTTAATTTTTGAATAAAACTTAAAATTGGGATTTTTGAGAAATTGAAGCGGTTTATATTTTGGGAAAATACATCTTTGATAAAATTATTAATTTTCAGAAATTAATTGGAATTTTATTTGTTTTGGTAATTTGGGATTTATTGAAAACTTTTATAAATAAGACTCTCATCAAGTCGTGTTTTAAGCTATTAGAGCTTAAAGCGAGAATTTTAATTTATTGGTTAAATTTAAATTCTTGCAAAAGCATGTTAGGTGATCATGGGTTTAGATCTATGTATGGTTTTAATTTATGCACGTGGATGGTTTAAATTGGGGTTGGAGCCCTATAGTTGCGTTTTTCAATTGAGGTTGGAGCCTCACTTATGTGCGTACTGTTATGTGATTTATTATGTGGCTTTCCATATTACTGTTTTTGAGGCCGGGGTATGCCCCGTGTAATTGTCTAAGGCCAATATGAAGATTGAGCCTTATTACTTTATGTCTTTTTCTTTTTATTGTAATTTGAGAGTAGAGATAGGTGGTGAGGTTTTATTTTCATTTTGGAGACAATGCACCCATGGAGTAAGATGGACCACATTCAAGTAACAAGGAGGCCATAAGTGAAGACCCCTCAAAATGTTAGGGATGGGAATCTCAATTGTTAAATGTAATAGAGATAGGGCTCGTATTTTGTTACTGCTTTCCCTTATGTGATTTGAACTGTTTATGTGGCATGTATGTTAGAACTTGTGATTGTGGAGTGGCTCCCACATATCACGCATAAGATAGGTAGAACCCATGATCATTACATGTTAGTATCATGCTAGGACATGTTATCTGTTTATGTGCTTGTTTGATATGCATTTAAGTGTACTTGCATTAATCAAGACTAATAAAATTGGATAACATATATGTTGGTGAGGTCGAACCGGACAACTCTCCGGTTGATTCGAAAATTCCCATTAAATATTAAGCTAATTTCGAACAAATAGGTGTTTAATTCGAGATGCAAATTTTGAATTAAATTCCTAGCATTCCATCAATAGGTTTTAAGTTTAGTAAGTAAAGCTAGTTATTGTCCGCGAGTCGTGGGATAGCTAGTGGAGCTTATTAGTTCTTAGTTACCTAATTAATCATTTTAAATGATCAATATTTCGTGGTCAATTTTAGCAAGGGCGATGTCCGCGAGTCGTGGGTCGTTCGAACTAAGTTTTGGTCATGATCTTATGATTGATGGGTCTAGATTAACGCCTAAGTAAATATGGATGTCGCACGAGTCGTGGGTCCATATTGAAAGATAGGTGATGCAAAAACAATTACTAAGAGTTCTAAAGGTGTTAGAATTGGTAAGTTGTACCTACCTAGGGTTCTTACTTAGAATGTCCGCGAGTCGTGGGTTCGAGGTAAAATGCCTAGGATCTTAGTACCCATTGGGAAACGTGTTCCTCTTAGATCTTTGGGAATTATAGATCTTTTGAAAAACAGTGGGAGCTACATTAGATTAAAGACCTTATCTTTTGTATATCGTTATAATTCAGCATGCTCACTAGTTCTCTGCTTTACCATTTAGGTCGTAGATTCTGTGATTCTCTACGTGTTTTGAAATGGCAACCAAAAACCCTCTTGTATCGATCCTCGAGTCAAACAAGTTGACTGGTCCCAACTATTCTGATTGGCTGAGGAATCTAAAAATCATTTTAGATTCTGAGAAGAGAACTTATGTTCTCTTCGAAGGGGAGCCTAGTCCCGAAGGGGAGGCTCCCACTCGGGCTGAGCGGGACGCGATTCAGAAGTGGAAGGATGATAATCTCCAAGCCCGTTGCCTTATGTTGGCTAACATGTCTCCGGACTTGCAAAGGCAACATGAGGCCATGGAATTTGCTTGGGAGATTTACGACCACTTAGAGCAACTTTACCGCCCTCATGAACGTGTTACAAGGTATAACACTTCAAATGAATTGATCCACTTGAGAATGAGGGAAGGTTCAAGTGTCCATGAATATGGACTCAAGTTTCTTGCCCTTACTGAGAAACTTGCTTCCATGGACATGCCACTGAAAGATGAGCTTTCAGTGGATTTGTTGCTAGCTTCGCTCCCACCATCATTCAACCCATTTGTCCTTAACTTCAACATGAATCATGCTGGTGCTACTGTAGCTGAGCTGATTAGTCAGCTTGTGACTGCTGAAAGCACGATCAAGAAGGACAATAAGGTTTTGATGGTGAATGCTCCATCTTCCTCTTCTGGGCCTTCTAAAGGTAAGGGCAAGAAAGCCCAAAAGAAGAAGAAGAAACCCCTTAGGCCCACTGGTGGCATTTCGAAGGGAAAGGCCCAAAAGAAGAAGCGTGATCAGAAAGAGGATGTTTGCTTCCATTGTGGCAAAGCGGGACATTGGAGGAGAAACTGCCCAGAGTACAAGGCTACTCTAAAGAAAGGTATCTTTCTCGTTGAAGTAAATCTTTCTATTAATTCTAGTTCTTGGGTACTTGATACCGGTTGTGGGACTCATATCTGTAATGATGTACAGATGCTAAGTGAAGTCCAACAACTTAAAGAAGGAGAATGTGTCTTGAAGATCGGTGATGGCTCAAACGTTGAAGCTCGAGCTTTAGGCACAATTAGATTAGATTTAGGTAGTTTTGAGTTAGTATTAAATAAAGTCCTTTATGTACCGAGCATTATTCGTAATATAATTTCAGTTCCAATATTGGATTGTGAAGGTTATGAAACTTATATTAAGAATGGTAAATATTTTATCAAACGGAACAACTCTTCCGTTCACATCGGTACTCTAAGTAATGGACTTTACCTAACTCAAAATATCAATATTATGAATATACAACGAGAAACGAAGCGTAAGAGAGATGACAAAGTTTCAGCTTCCTTATGGCACACTAGATTAGGACACATTTCCAAGAACAGAATTAGCAAGATAAACACTTTAGGATCATTCTCTGAAAATGATCTCAAAGAGTTAACTTCTTGCGAATCCTGTCTCAAAGGAAAGATGTCCAAAGTTCCTTTTAAAGGAATTGTGGAACGTGCCACTGAGGTTTTGGATTTGATCCATACTGATGTTTGTGGACCGCTTAGTGTAAGCACTAGAAACAATCATCAGTACTTCATAACCTTTACTGATGACTTTAGTCGGTATGGTTATGTATACTTAATGAAGCATAAATCTGAAGCTTTTGAGAAATTCTTAGAATTTCAAAAGGAGGTTGAGAACCAAACTGGTCACAAGATCAAAGCACTTCGGTCTGATCGAGGAGGCGAATATCTTAGTGAAGAATTCCTTAATCATCTCAAGGATAATGGGATTATCTCTCAGTGGACTCCTCCGGGAACTCCTCGGCTTAATGGAGTTTCTGAGAGAAGGAATCGAACCCTACTTGATATGGTTCGTTCCATGATGAGTTTCACTGACTTACCACCTTCTTTCTGGGGTTATGCCCTAGAAAGTGCAGCAAAGATTTTGAATCTTGTTCCCTCTAAGTCAGTCCCTAAGACGCCCTATGAAATGTGGCATGGTAAAATCCCTAGTTATTCTTACTTAAGAATTTGGGGTTGTCCTGCTTACGTGAAGAGGACAGTGGGAGATAAGTTAGAGTCTCGTTCTAACTTATGCTACTTTGTAGGTTATCCTAAGGAATCCATAGGATACTACTTCTATGATCAATCTGAACAAAAGGTGTTTGTTTCTAGAAATGCCACTTTTCTGGAGGAACCGTTCCTTAAAGAAAAGAAGGGCAAGATCATAGAATTAGAAGAAGTACAAAATGACCCCACACCACCCACTGAAGAAACGTCCCACTCTGATCAACTACAACCAATCACGAATTTCGATACACATATAAATCCTCCTCTAAGGCGTTCTGAACGCACTCCTAGACAGCCGGAGAGATGGTATGGATTCTTCCATGAAATCTCTCAAAAGGATAATGATCCTTTAACGTATGAGGAGGCACTTTCAGATTCTGACTCTGAACAGTGGATAGAAGCTATGAAATCCGAAATGGATTCCATGAACTCCAACCAAGTTTGGACCTTGGTAGATTTGCCTGATGGGGTCAAACCCATAGGTTGCAAATGGATCTTTAAGAGAAAGCTTGGAGTTGATGGAAGCATTGCAGCCTACAAAGCAAGACTGGTTGCAAAAGGATTCACTCAAAGACCTGGCGTGGACTTTGACGAAACCTTTTCACCAGTTGCAATGCAAAAGTCCATTCGAATCATGCTTGCCATTGCTGCATATTATGACTATGAGATATGGCAAATGGATGTGAAAACTGCCTTTCTCAATGGTGACATTGACAAAGACATTTATATGGAGCAACCCATAGGTTACACATTCAGTGGGAGTGAGCAAAAGGTTTGCAAACTCCAAAGATCAATCTATGGATTGAAACAGGCTTCTAGGAATTGGAACATTCGATTTGATGAATCGGTCAAAGCGTTTGGCTTCATCCAAATTTCGAATGAATCATGTGTGTATAGAAAGGAATTGGAGACCTCAGTGCAATTCTTAGTACTTTATGTTGATGACATCCTTCTTATTGGGAATTCGAAGGATGACATGAAAGTGACTAAGTTATGGTTATCGAACCAATTCGAGATGAAAGATCTTGGTGATGCGTCCTATATCCTTGGAATTAAAATCTATAGAGATAGATCTAGAAGGTTAATAGGACTATCACAGTCGATGTACATTGACAAAGTATTGAAGAGATTCAATATGGAGTCAGCAAAGGTTAAGAACCTTCCTATGAGTGTAGGAACATGTCTTTCAAAGAAGATGTGTCCTAAGACTAACCTTGAGAAGGAGAGAATGACTCATACACCTTATGCATCAGCAATAGGTAGCATAATGTATGCAATATTATGTACTCGACCGGATGTGGCTTATGCACTTAGTGTGACAAGTCGTTTCCAAACTGACCCTGGAGATGGTCACTGGGCTGCCGTGAAGAATATTCTTAAGTACTTGAAAAGTACTAAAGATTTATTCTTAGTTTACGGAGGTCAAAAAGATCTTACTGTCGAAGGATACTGCGATGCAAGCTTTGCATCTGACTTAGATGATTTTAAGTCAATGTCAGGATACATTTTCTGCCTAAACGGCGGAGCAGTGAGTTGGAAGAGTTCCAAGCAAACTACCACTGCGGATTCGACCACTGAGGCCGAATACTTAGCTGCAAATGATGCAGCTAAGGAAGGTGTTTGGATTAGAAACTTCATTCAAAAGTTGAATGTTGTTCCTAGCATGAAAGACCCCATTACTGTGTTTTGTGACAACACTGGGGCGGTTGCTCAAGCAAGAGAACCAAGATCTCACCAACAGACCAAGCACATTATGAGGAAGTATCACCTAATCCGTGATATTATCAAAAGAGGAGATGTGCAAATTGAGAGGGTCACATCAGTAGAGAACGTGGCAGATCCACTTACTAAACCCCTTAGTCGAGAAGCTTTCCAAGGTCATCTTCAGAAGATGGGACTTAGAGTAGCTTTAGAATGGCTTTGACCGGCAAGTGGGAGATTGTTAGGAATAGTGCCCTAGAAAGCCGATTGTATATCCGCTTTGTGCTTTTCCTTATTGTAATCACAGACAATCTTTGAATAAAATAACGAATTGAGGCAACACTTCTTTATATGCTCTTGTTTGGTATGCGTTTACTTTAGCTGTGCATGTATAAGAACTCCCCTAATCCTGATGACTTTAGGACTCTACCATTTAGGAGAAATGGTTCACGAAACGAGCCCTATATCACATAAGTCATGATTAGTAAAATACTCCAAGCCGATGAGTCCTACAGACAGTGGGAGTGTCAACTTGACTCCTCTAAGGCTTGCTTGTGGGATCACGCCCTTAAGAAGGACCACCTTGTTTCATGGAGGTGCAAAGTGTTTAGTTGATACGTGCGTGATACATGAGGGTGCTTACTTTAATAAGTAAGTTCACTGAGGTGCCCCGTGTGAGAACATTCCTAAATGGGAAAGGAAGTTTCTATTTCAGGAAATGGAAACTTCCAGATTAGGAAATATCTCATGAGTCATTGATGTGATTAATTGATCCTTAGACTTGAGGTTCCATGTTACTTTATGAGTTAACTCTGTAGTCTTTGGTATAAGCTTTAAAGGGTGTCGCCTTAGACAACTGATTCAAGGCTTATGCTGGGGCTGCACAAGTGATTCATGAAAGTGAATGAGAATCAAGAAAGGACCTACACTTGCATTTGCAAGGTGATCTCTTATTGTGTAAGTCATTCATATGCCATATGGAGTCCTTGGCCAAGGCAGTAGATCAAGACATCAAGAAAAGGGTTTCTTGGATTGAGATCAAATGGATATGAAATGCACTTAGCTTTAAGACCGGATTATTAGGGTTCTGATTATTCCCTTGCCCTAGATCTTGGTTGAGAGATAGTAAGTAGGAGGATTGTATCTCACATGAATCAATGACTTAAAGGTTCTGTCGAATCCGAACATTCCAATTCAGCTAGGGGTTAAACACCTGTTGCTAGACTATGGTCGTTTAATCTGTGGACTGATTAATTAATTAGTGAATTAATTAATTAGGGTCACTGCTAATTGAATTGAGAACCTAGAGGGTCACACACAACAACTTGGTTACATGAGTTGAGGCTTAAAAATGATTAAACGAGTTAATCGAGCCTAAGGGGTTCCACACGTGTGAAATCACACGTGTGGCTCACGTGATTGGACACGTGTCATTAAGACACGTGTGCCACACGTGATTATGTAATATTAAATAATTAATTAGTTAATTATTTAATAGACTTTGGTTTAATTTTGAATTAAAAAGAAAGTCTAATTTTGGAGAAAATAATCTAGTTAATTAATTATGAATTAATTAATTAGATAAAAATAAGTTATTTATTTTATAATAAATAAAGTATAAAATTATCCAAAAATAGTTTGGATATTTTTAGCTCTCTTAAAAGTTGACTAGAATTAGAATTCAAAGTCAAAGTTGGAAAATACTTGATGATCAAGTAATAGGAGAGAGGGACCAAAATCCTAGCCCATAAAGGACTAGGAATTTCGGCACCCCCTCCCTATAAATAGGGGAGCTCGAGCTCCTTATGGAGCTAATTGACAATTCTTTTGGTTCATGTGTTGAACACCTTCCTTTCTCCAAGATTATATTAAACCCTAGGTTAAGCCTAAACACTAACTAGAGAACTAGCATCCTTACTAGTTAGATTGTGATCAAGTTGGTGGACTTTTTCTAGAGACTTCAAGTTAGAAGTTTGAAGATTCGAGCTTTACCAAAGGAGAGGGGATCAAGCCGCGAGAAGAGCGTTCTTGGGTGGCTTGAAACGCTTCAAGAAAGAATAAAAGAAAAGTAAGTTTTCTATCTATACGAATTTGGTTACACGATTGCGAGTTCAAGGTCCTTTTGTTGGGAAATTTTTTAAATTCCGCTGCTTTCTGATTCGTGTTTTCCAACAGGGACTTCTGAGGTTTAAGAACAGAATTGTTGTGCCTGGGGAATTGAAATGGATTATTCTTGAAGAAGCTCATCGGTCAGGGTATTCGATATATCCCGGAGGAAATAAGATGTACAAGGATTTGAAGCAGCTCTATTGGTGGAATGGTTTGAAACGGGATGTGATCAACTTCTTAAAGCATTGTATGACTTGTCAAGTAGTGAAGGCGGAACATCAGAAGCCATCAGGGATACTTCAACCATTACCAATTCCAAAATGGAAATGGCAACCGTTTGCTCTGTATTTCATTTCGGGTTTGCCATGAGTAAAAGGTGGTCTTCATGGGATTTGGGTTATTGTCAACCGTTTGACGAAATCGGCTCATTTTCTTGCCATTAGGATGTCCGAAAAAGTGAGTAAACTAACCAAGAAGTATTGTGATGGGATTGTTAGACTTCATGGAGTACCGGTCAGTATTGTGTCAGATCGGGATCCAAGATTAACATCGAGGTTTTGGCAAGAGCTTCAGAAGAATTTAGGATCAAGGCTTCAATTTAGCACAACTTTCCATCCTTAGACAGACGAGCAGTCCGAGAGGTTAATCAAGTATTTGGAGGATATGTTGAGGGCGCGTGCTTTGGATTTTCAGAGCTCGTGGAATGAGCAGTTGCCATTAATCGAGTTTGCTTACAACAATAGCTATCAAGCCTCGATAGAGATGACACCTTATGAAGCTCTCTACGGACGAAAGTGTAGGTCTCTGTTGTTCTTTAATTTGGAAGAATGGAATTGGACCAAACAAGAAGGTGTGAAAAGAGGGGAGAAGAAGGAAAAACCCTATCAGGCCATGTAGGATGCGATTGATAAGGTCCAAATAATTAGACAACGGATGAAGGCAGCTCAAGATCGACAAAAGAGTTATGCTGACCATCGAAGGAAAAATATTGAGTTTGAAGTTGGAGATAGAGTCTTCTTAAAGGCTTCTCCATGAAAAGGGTTCTCAAGTATTGGTCGAGGAGGAAAATTAAACCCTCGGTATATGGGACCATATGAAATTTTGGAAAAGATTGGGGATACAACCTACCGTTTGGATTTGCCTCCGAATTTGATCGGAATTCATAATGTGCTTCATGTCTCACAACTTCGGAAGTATTACCGAGATGAATCCGAGATTTTACCGGTTGAAGAAGTGGAACTAGAGCCAAATCTCACCTTCGTTCAGAAGCCGATTAAGATATTAGACCGGAAATTTCAAGAACTCAGAAATCGGCGTATTCCACTAGTCAAGGTGCTATGGAGAAGTGGTAAAACGGAAGAGGCTACATGGGAAACGGAGGAAAAGATGAAGAAGTTTCACCCCAAGTTATTTCTGGGCAAACAGTGAATCCGAGGACGGATACTTTTAAGGGGGAGAGGTTGTAACACCCCGAATTTTCGGCCGTACAGGTATGACGTATGTATTTACGTAATTGCGCGTTTAAATTATTTAATTATGTAATTAATTGTTTATTGTAATTATAATTATAATTATATTTATTTCGTTATACTTTAATGAATATTTTTTTTTAAAAATGCAATTTAATTTTATAATTGAATTATGAAATTTAAATGATTCTTGAATGTTATGCACTTAAGTGTTTTGATCGCGTGCCGTTCATATCTGATTTGATTCCGAAATTTTGTGAAAATTTAGTATGTGGTAGATTTATGTGTTATGAACATGTCCTTATGCTCGTTTCATGTTTTCGATCTCGTTTGATGTGGTAACAAAATTTATTTTGGAGACGGGACCGAAATGGGGACTAAAGAGCATTTAGCGCACCTCCGGTTCCGGGTGGCATATCTTGAGCTCGGGAACTCGGATTTGAGTTTTGTCAACTCCGTTGGACTCATATCGATGATTTGGGTTCAATGGGACAAGCCTCATATTTTTATAAAATTTTTTAGACCTCCGAATTTCACTCAAAACATGCCATCTCGCCTAAAATGACCACCTCCCACCATTTTAACCATAACTTGAACCATGGTTAACCAAATTGAGTGAAACTTGAACCCACTTGAAGCTAACTTAACCCTTGATCAGCCGACTTGCCTCGTATTCTTTTTCACCCTATAAACTAAGCCTAAATTCAGCTGCAAACCGAGATCTCTTGGGAGAAGAAGAAGAAGACTATTCACTTTCACCTATTTGAGCTTAATACTCCATCATTTCACTCCATATTTGAAAGGTAAGTACATGATTGTGTTCTCCATCCTCTCTTCTTTAATTTGATACCTTAATCTCTGAATTCCATGGAGAAATGAGCATGATTTGATGAAAATGGTGAATAATAAGGGTTTGAGTGATTCTTGGATTTATGAATGAATTCTTGTGCTTCCTTTGAGTTTAATCCATCATAAATGAACTCTAAGCATCCATTATTACCTATATAAACTGATTTAGCTTGGTGGTTGAGTATTAAATCATTTGCCATTAATGAACTTTGGAAGAAAATGAAGAAGATGAACTCCCTCCCCTCTTCACTCATGTTTTTGATCTTAGGCGCAACTTTGAGACTTGTTAAGAGGTGTTTTTGTTGTCTAAACTTATCTTGCTTTGTTAGCCATGTGACGGTGTGAAGTTTGTAGAGATTCAGGGTTGTTCTTGTTTCGTTCTGCTACTGGGTTTGGGTGGTTTCGCGATCGCGGCCGCAAAATTTATTTGATTTTTCTTTGCGACATGAGGTCGTGCCCATGACCTCTTCATGAGCAAATTTAGTTGCGGCCTCTACCTGAATTTCGCCTTGTTTTGAGTTGTTTTTTTTTTTTTTTGAGCAAACATTGAGAGAAAATTTGAGGTAGCGGTAGCTACCATTTCATGAAGGAAATAGGTCGCGGCCGGACCCTCATGTAATGCATGCATGAATTTGAATTTCAAACTTGTTTGGCTTGGCTTTCTCGGTTTGTTTCTGGTTCATACACTTCCTTGACATGTCATATAATGTGTTATCTTGTATGTTATGAAGTTTCATGATTTTTGGTCGAATATTTTCCGAGTAATGTACGAACTTGTCTTAATTGCTCCACAACGTGCATGCATGCTTCCATATTTCCAAAATGAATCCTAAATGATAACTTTTACCTTCTTATACGATTCATATGAATTGTTTACATGTTAAAGTATACGTTATGATCGATATATGAGGTTCGTGAATTGATTTGGCATGAGATATGGAAGATATGAACTCGTTTGAATATGAAACCTACATGTATTGAACATACTTGCACTTATTGAATGAATTACTTGATTTCATGACTTCATGGCATCATTTTACTTGTTATGCATCTCATATCATAAGCATAGCATGCCGTGTATCATAAATGATTTCAAACGTAAGCCCTTCTTTTATGAATTCCTACCTTATGTTTTGGCGAGAACATGATTATGAAAGCACGGGCCCATGAACCTAGTACATGTGGCTATCCGGGGAGACAAGGGCCGACGGTGATCCCATGTATTAGTTCCAACCAAACTACGGTGATACCGGACCTCGCTAGGAGATTAGCGGGGAATGGGATCTGAGTACCCTTGAGGGATTCATGTACCCCCATTGTCCTATGTATGGACTGGTGGCCGGGTCTTGTAAGCCCGTCCACCACCCGGAGGAAAAAGGTGTATATGTATGATTATGATCATGACTTAGAATGTGCACAAAAGATATATGTGTGATAATGAATAAATTATGTAAGGGTTACATAAGGTGTTGGTTGGAGATTATGCACGCCCCCTCGCAGGGCCTTGAACCTTCTTATGAATGAACAAATGAATGAATGTAACAGTTGTAATCCCCGTAGATGTTTTTCTTGTTTTACCCACTTGGGAAATTTTGTAAAAACTTTATACGGGATTATGGCTTGCATGTATGTGTTTAAATTCCGTGATATTTATATTTATGCCCTGTTTTATACCCACCAGTCTCCTATAGACTGAACCCGGATTGTTTTTTCAGTTGTGTTGAGCAGGTTTCAGGTGTGCTTGGCGGGAAGACAAGTCGTCTAGGTCTTACATTACTGTTTAGCACTTTCTTTCAGTTTCACATACACTCATGCTATTATTTTTGTATGTGAATATGTATTTGGAGCGTATATGATTTTGTTAGGCAACGTGGGCCATGGAATACTTGTATATCTATTTTGGAACTTGGTGGCTCATTGTATATGATATATGTTGGTTTTGCTTCCGCATTTCGTTATTACTCTGATTTTAGTTTATCTTGTTCTTGATTGGTTAAGGGTTAGCTCCCGCCTACCGTAGTGTGTGTGTGTGTGTGTGTGTCCTTGTTTGCCGTGATTTGGCATGTGTATAGACTTTTCATTTCATATACGGGTCGGGTCTCGGTGCGGGGGATGTGGTGCCTCGAGCTCGGGTGCTACATGACTCCTTTGAAGAACCAAAACATCCTTGGAGACGAGGGCGAGGCTCGTCCCGAGGGTGGCCTGTATGGGGCCTGGCTTCCACGTACTGTACGCGGGGGATGCCACGTGTCAAAAACGCGGCCAAGCACATATTTGCCCCATCATTTTGCCCCCCCAATTCATTAATCCTCAGTAATGAGGGCTATAGAATTCTTGATTTCAAACTTGAGAGGTAGAAGCTCATTTTGAAGGGGTCGTACGCTTGGTAATTTCCTTTTGAACAAGCAATTAATGATGTTTTTCCGTGATGATCCCTCGAATCGACGAGTATTGCTGGCCGCAATCCTATAGGTCTCAGTAGGGTGGGCTGCTGAATTCAAGTATTTTTAAATCTCGAGCGTCTATACTCGGGGGGAAACTCCGCACTCGAGAACCTTGCTCTGAAACCGCATTTAATGTGGTCACTTCATGCTGACCGCTTGGGTCATCCAACATTAAATGTTGATGGGGCGCGTGGTTACGCCTTTCTAGGAAACGACGTGTTTCTCGGATGGCGTGTGACGGTTCCCAAAAGTGGGCAGTTACCAAGGTGGGAATGATTACAACTTTTGAATTAATTACCCAAATCCCACCAACTTCTTCCCCTATAAATAGGGAGGTGATTAATTTCCCTTTCTTCTTTACGCGATCCAACTTCAGAGCATTTAGTATTCTTCAATACCTCCGAAGCATTCTCCAGAGACTCATAAGCAACTTCCGGGGTTGTAACGCCCCGAATTTTCAATCGTACTGGTATGGCTTATGTGATAATTACTTGCGCATTAATTTATTTTAATTACGTCCTTATTCGTTTTATTTTATATTATTTGAAATTCTTGAACATTTGAATTATTTGAATTTGAATTTATATGAATTCTTGAACTATATGCACTTGTGTGTCTTGTTTGCTTGCCGTTTCTATATGAAATGAATTTCGTTTTTCTTGGAAATTTAATATGTTGGAGATATACGTGTTAGGAATGTGTATATATGCTCGTTTCATGTTTTCGGATTCAATTGCATGAGTTTTGAATTTATTTTGTTCTTGGAATCCAAAACGGGGGCTAACGAGCAATTAGCGCACCCTTGGTTCTGTATGTGATATCTTGAGCTCGGGAACTCGGATTCGAGTTCCGTCAACTTCGTTGAACTCGTATCGAAGATTCGGGTTTAATAAACTTAGCCTCATATTTTTCCAAAATTATTTGAACCCTCGAATTTTATCCGAAAAGTGATCCATCGGCCAAAAATGCCACATCTCACCATTTTTATTATAACTCTCACAATACTTAGACAAATTAACTATGATTGGACTTTTTGGAAACCTAAGTTAACCCTGTATCAGCTCCTAACCACCCCATACCGAACCATACTCCATACACAAGAGAAAAACTCAGCCAAAGTTCCAGCTTCCAGTTCCATTTTCGCCACTTTGCCCTTCTTGGAGATTAAGAGCTCAAATCTCTTCCAACCTTCAACCAATTCAAAAGGTGAGTTTAAGGTAGTGATATACATTCATTTATGGTCATTTTCATCCATGTATCCCTAACTTTGAGCTAGTATTCATGAATATTGGGAGATATGAATGAATAGTTAGGTTTAGGTTGATATTCTTGATCCCATTGATTACTTGGAGATTTTGGTTGATTTAAAGCATGAAAGTGATCACTTTACTTCCCTTATTTCATTTATGATCATGTATTTTATTGGTAGTTGAGAATTTAATGAGTTTCCATTAATGGAACTTGGTTGAAATTGCATGGAAGTATCACATACTTCCCTTCCTCCCGTATGATCACTTTGGAGCATGATTGAGTGTTGTTTAGGGACTAAATTGATGCATATTTATGGATCCTTTGCACCTGATCTTGATAGAATCTTGTTGGTTGAAGCTTTGCATGGTTGCTGCTCTGTTTTGTGGCGTTTTGTTGCTGGAACGAGCAGGGCCGATGTAGTGACCGAACCGAGAATAAACTTGGTAGCGGCCGTGACTCACTCACATTTTTGGAAAAACTTTAGGTCGCACCCGCAACCTGAATTACACTCATTACATGTCGCACCCACTACCAAAATTTGGCCATGTTTCGACTACTGAAAATTGATGAAAAATTAGGTAGCGACCGCTACCATTTTGTGAGCAAAATGGGTCGCGGCCGCGACCCCTGCACCATCTGCATGAAAATTCAAATTTCGAACACTTCTTGCATGGGTTTCTTGGCTCATTTCTGGTATGTATACTTCATTAAGATGTCATATAAGGTGTTATCTTGTGTGTTATGAAGTTTCATAATTTTTGGTTGAATATTTTATGAGTTATGCCTCAATGTGTCATAATTGCTCCAAGTATGTGCATGCAAGGATCTTTACTATCAAGATGAACCCTAATTTCTCATTTGTCTCTTATCTTATGACTTGTATGTTATGTATACATGTTATATTACGTGTTATGATCGTTATTTGAATTCCTTGGATTGATTTGGTATGAAATATGGAAGTTATGAACTCGAACAGACTTGAATGTTTCTTGAAAGGAATGGAATGATTGTTTATATGTCTTAAAGGCATTAATCGTGCACATGAACGCTTCCATGATATAATATCATTTCTTATGCATTCATATCACGATCATTACATTGCCGAGCGTCTTATGTTGTCATTTGAGTCTCACTTCACTTTCTTTGCACAGATCCGGGTCTAGTTGGAGACGAGGTGGAGCAGCGAGGCTCTTGCTATTCATTTTTGTCTTCCAAGGTGGGTTTCTCTAGTATTTAGTTAAATTACCCAATATATTCCCAACTTGAAATATTTTAAGCCAAATTATTATATATCTATATCGAGTCTTTCAAGAGTCTATGATTTTTTAACGTTAAGCCTTTTTCTTTATTGTTACCCTACCTAATGTTTTGGCGAGTATTGAATGATCGCACTGATTGGGGCCCGAGACTTAGTATGGGTGGCTAACCGGGGAAGCATGGGCTGACGGTGAACCCGTACACTTGTTTCACCAAACTGCGGTGATACCGGCCCTCGCTAGGAGGTTAGCGAGGAATCGGAACCGGGATTTTGGGGATTCATGTACCCCACTAGCCATATTGATGGAGGTGGTCGGGCCTTGCAAACCCGTCCACCGTTCGGAGGAAGAAGTGGATAAATTGAATGATTATGAATGATCGAAAGGTTATGATTGATCGATTGATTGAGCACGAAAGAATGAATGCATGAACACTTAACTTACACTTTAATGATTACACAAGGTGGAGGTTGGAGACTCAGCCTTCTCGCCGGGCTCACCTATAACCGATCGATTGAATATGAAAATGAGAATTATAATCCTGTTTGATGATTTCTTGTTTACCCACTCGGGAAATTGTTCAAAAACCTCTCTCGGGATTATAATACGCATGAATGTATTAAATTCCGCATTACTTATATTTTATACCCTGTTTTATACCCACCAGTCTCCTTTAGACTGAACCCGAATTGTTTTCAGCTGTTTTGTGCAGGTGTAAGTGGAGCTAGGCGGGAATTTGAGTCGGTGTGTGTCGCATTTGTCTCTAGCTCTTTATTTTGGGTCTTACACGCACTCATACTTATATTATGACTCTTATGTATTGATTATGACTTGAGCGTACATGATGGGCCGTGATGGCATGTTGGCTTTGTAAATACTCTATGTTGGAGCTTAATTGCTCGTTGTAAATATTATATGTTAATGAATGCTTCCGCTTTGTTAATTCTGCTCTGAATTATTGTTATCTCTTATTTATATGGTTCAAGGGTTAGTCTCACCTAGCATAGTGTGTGTGTTTGTCCCCGTTCGCCGTGATTTAGCTCGTGTATGGATTATCCATTTCATATGCAGGTCGGGTCCCGGTGCGGGGGATGTGGTACCTTGCACTCGGGTGCTACATGCTTAAGTGGTATCAGAGCTTCGGGTTGCAAAACCCAGGCTCTCATGTCGTGTTGAGTCTGTCTAAGTCGTTCGGCATTAGGAATTCCATGTCAATGTGATTCTTGTGCATTTCCTACGTGCTTATGTGCTTATTTCTTGCCTTTTGATTGAATTATCTCGTGTTCTCATGCATGAACTAAACATAGCACGCATTTCAGTGTTTTATATTATAGGATACCTCCAAGAAGATATCGGGACCGAACTCCCAAAAGGCGTCGTCGCCGAGATCGTTCTCCATCTCCTCCACAACAACAACCGCCACCGGCTGAGTCTTTTGTAAATTTAGTCATCATTATCATTGATCAAAGGCTCCGAGATTATGTCCCACTGGCACCGACCCCTGCTCAGGAAGGAGGAATAACTGTGATTTATCGGGAATTTAGAAATCAAAATCCTCCCAAATTCTATTTGGGGAATGACATACAAGCCGAACAATAGCTTAAGGAGATAGAAAGAACTTGGGAGCTCATACCTTGTGGTTCTCAAGAAAAGGTGAGGTGCACTATTTCTCTCTTGCAAGGACAGGCTTATTCGTGGTGGGAATCTACAAGGATTCGTTTGGATGGCGCCGGGGAAGAGATAAATTGGGATGTCTTGGTTAGGGAGTTTCGGGGTAAGGTTATTCCACCATCTTCAAGAACCCGAAGGTTCAAAGAGTTTACTGAATTGAAGCAAGGGAATCGGACGGTTTCAGAGTATATTTCGGAATTTGATAGGTTGGTTCGTTAAGCCCCGAATATTGCAAGCGATGATACCCACAAGGCCATGCACTTTGTTCAAGGGCTTAGACCGAATATTCAAACTGCTATTGAGGCCGTTAATATAAGTACATGGTTAAAAGCTACCACCAAAGCCTTGAAAGTGGAAGATGGAGTTGTAAGTCGGAGGACTACTTATCGCTCTGGCCAAGGATGTGGCTCGAGATTGAGGTATAATCCGGGAAAAAGGCCTATGAATCAAGCAGTTCCTCAAAATAAGGGCCTGAACAAGAAACCCCGTGCTATAGGGTCAGCTCCAAAGGCACCACCAGCTTCTACAGAATCTTGACAGGATGTACCTTCTTGCACTAATTATGGGGGACCTACTCATAACTTCCACACTTGCCGAAAAAGGCTAGGACTTTGCCTTATTTGTAGGAAGGGGACACATATGGCAAATACATATCCCGATAGGAATCTAGCCTTTCAACCAGGAGCTCGCAGGCCTATGATTCCGGTAAGAGCTTATGCCCTCGAGGGCGAGGAACAAAATGTAGAAGCCGACCCCAACGCCATGGTGCAAGGTACCGTTTGCATACATAACATGAACATACATGCACTTTTCTTTCTTGTGATCTAGTTGCTCCTTTGTGCTTGCTTGTTATTTCTTTGAATTCTTGCTATTTGGTGAGTTCTCCTCTTGGAGGAAGTTTGCAGACAGATCGGGTTATCCGGGGTTGCTCAGTGATATTACAAGGGAAAGATTATCCGGCAGATTTCATCGTGATGCCTATGAAGAAATACGGGGTAATTTTGGGTATGGATTGGCTATTCATGTACCGGGCTACCGTTGATTGTTTTGCTAAGAAAGTAAAGTTGGGTGAGGAGTTGATTGTGGGAGTTGGATTGAAGAAGGTACCACTTTTATCCTTCACGGAAGCTCACAAATTAATAAGGGATGGAGCCACCGGATTTAATGCATATCTCCTTAACAAACCAAAGGATCAAGCTAGATTTGAGGAGACTGCCGTGGTGAAGGAATACCCCGATGTATTTCTGGAAAATTTGGGTTCTCTACCTCCTGACCGAGAGATTAAGTTCGTAATTGATCAATATCCGGGATCAAAACCGTATTCCAAGACTCCTTATAGAATGACTCCAGCTGAGTTGAAAGAACTTAAGGTCCAACTTGAGGAATTACTTAAAATTGGATATATTTGACCGAGTTTATCTCCTTGGGGTGCTCTAGTTCTTTTTGTCAAGAAGAAGGACGGGACGTTGAGAATGTGCATAGATTACCAGGAACTGAATCGAATGGCCATAAAGAATAAGTACCTGTTGCCACACATTAAAGATTTATTCGACATGTTACAAGGTTCGGAGGTTTATTCAAAATTGGATTTAAGACAAGGGTACTATCAGTTGAAAATTCGGGAAGAAGACATTCGAAAGATAGGATTCAACACCCGGTATAGGCATTACGAGTTCGTAGTGATGCCTTTTGGGTTGACTAATGCCCCTGCAGCATTTATGGATATGATGCATAGATTTTTCCGTCCCTATCTCGACAAGTTCGTGGTGATATTTATTGATGAAATTCTTGTGGATTCACGGACAGTGGAAGATCATGCTCGGCATCTCAGATTGGTGTTGGAAACGTTGAGAGAGCATCGGTTGTATGCGAAGTTTAGTAAGTGTGAGTTTTGGATCGACCGGGTTACTTTTCTAGGTCACATCGTCTCAAGTAAGGGTTTGGAAGTAGATCCTTCAAAGATGCATACAGCTATTCAGTGGCAAAGTCCGAAGAATTCCTCCTAGGTCAGAAGTTTCTTGGGTTTGGCAGGTTATTACCGAAGGTTCATGTATGATTTTTCAAAGATTACCGCCCCTTTAACTCGATTGACTAAGATTCTAAGAAGGAAGTTAAATTTGAATGGGACGAGGCATGTGAGGTGAGTTTTCAACTCTTGAGGGAAAAGTTGACCACTGCACTTGTATTAGCACTTCCCAAAGGCACTGAAGGATACACGGTTTATACGGACGCCTCGAAAGAAGTGTTGGGATGTGTTTTGATGCAAAATGGTAAAGTAGTAGCTTATGCCTCGAGGAAATTGCAGGATCATGAACAAAACTATCCCACTCATGATCTCGAACTTGCAGCCGTGATCTTTGCTTTCGGAAATTGGAGACAGTACCTTTATGCAATTTCTTTCGAGATCTTCTCCGACCACAAGAGTCTCCAGTATTTGTTTTCTTAGAAGGAGTTGAACGAGAGACAAAGGCGTTCGATGGAGATTTTAGCGGATTATGAGTGTACAATCCGATACCATCCCGAAAAAGCCAACGTGGTCACGGATGCGCTTAGTAGGAAGGTTAGCGTGTCGAAAGTGAAGGTGAAAATTGCAAATGAAATTGAGTCTTTCAAGTTGACAGCTAGTATTCGGAATATTACCGTTCAACCAGATCTTCAACAGAGACTATTTGTGGCGCAGAGAGTGGATCCCGAGGTTCAGAGATTAGCAAAGAAAGCTAGAATTGATCCGGAGAGTCCGTTTGGATTTGATGACACGGGACTTCTAAGGTTTAAAAACAGAGTTGTTGTACCGGAAGAGTTGAAGAGAATTATGTTGGAAGAAGCTCACCGGTCAGGGTATTCGATACATCCCGGGGGAAACAAAATGTACGAGGATTTAAAGCAATTTTATTAGTGGAATGGACTTAAGAGGGATGTAATCAACTTTGTGAAGCATTGCTTGACGTGCCAAGTTGTGAAAGATGAACATCAGAAGCCATAGGGGCTACTTCAACCGTTACCTATCCCGGAATGGAAATGGCAACAGGTGGTTGTGGATTTTGTTTCGGGTCTTCCAAGAGTTAAGGGTGGTCTTGATGGAATTTGGGTAATCGTGGATTGGTTGACAAAATCGGCACATTTTCTTGCTATTCGGATGTCGAATAAAGTGACCAAGTTAGCTAAGAAGTACGTTGATGAGATTGTCCGACTTCATGGAGTGCTAGTTAGTATTGTATCAGATCGGGATTCAAGGTTTACTTCCGGATTTTGTCAAGAGTTACAAACAAATTTGGGAACAAGGCTTCAATTCAGCACAACTTTCCATCCTCAGACAGACAGGCAGTCAGAAAGGTTAATTAAATATTTGGAGGATATGTTGAGAGCATGTAAATTGGATTTTCTGAGTTCGTGGAACGAGCAATTACCTCTGATTGAGTTCGCTTATAACAATAGCTATCAAGCCTCGATAGAAATGGCGCCTTATGAAGCTCTCTACGGACGAAAATGCAGGTCGCCGTTGTTCTTTGATTTAGAAGAATAGAATTGGACCAAACAGGAAGGTGTAAAACGAGAGGAGAAAAAGGAAAAGCCCACCAAGGCCGTACAAGATGCAATAGATAAGGTCCAAACAATCAGACAACGGATGAAAACAACTCAAGATTGACAGAAAAGCTATGCAGACCACCGGAGAAAGAATCTTGAGTTCGAGATCGGTGATAAGGTCTTTTTAAAAGCTTCACCAAGAAAGGGATTTTCGAGGATTGGTAAGGGAGGAAAATTGAATCCTTGATATTTGGGACCGTATGAGATTTTGGAGATAATTGGGGATACAGCCTACCGTTTGGATCTACCTCCGAGTTTGATCGGAATTCACAATGTATTTCACGTTTCACAACTTCGGAAGTACTACCCGGATGAGTCAGAGATTCTACCCATAGAAAAAGTGGAACTTGAGCCTAACCTCACCTTCACAATTGCATGTTTTGAATTTATTTTGTTCTTGGAATCCAAACGGGGGCTAACAAGCAATTAGCGCACCCCTTGGTTCTGTATGTGATATCTTGAGCTCGAGAACTCGGATTCGAGTTCTGTCAACTTCGTTGAACTCGTATCGAAGATTTGGGTTTAATCAACTTAGCCTCATATTTTTCCAAAATTATTTGAACCCTCAAATTTTATCCGAAAAGTGATCCGTCCGCCAAAAATGCCACATCTCACCATTTTTATTATAACTCTCACAATTCTTAGCCAAATTAACTATGTTTGGACTTTTTAGAAACCTAAGTTAACCCTCTATCAGCTCCTAACCACCCTATATGGAACCACACTCTATACAAAAGAGAAAAACTCAGCTAAAGTTCCAGCTTCCAATTCCATTTTCGCCACTTTCCCCTTCTTGGAGATTAAGAGCTCAAATCTCTTCCAACCTTCAACCAATTCAAAAGGTGAGTTTAGGGTAGTGATATACATTCATTTATGGTAATTTTAATCCATGCATACCTAAATTGGAGCTAGTATTCATGAAGATTGGGAGATATGAATGAATAGTTAGGTTTAGGTTGATATTCTTGATCCCATTGATTACTTGAAGATTTTGGTTGATTTAAAGCATGAAAGTGATCACTTTACTTCCCTTATTTCATTTATAATCATGTATTTTATGGTAGTTGAGGATTTAATGAGTTGCCATTAATGGAACTTGATTGAAATTGTATGAAATGATCACATACTTCCCTTCCTCCCGTATAATCACTTTGGAGCATGATTGAGTGTCGTTTAGGGACTAAATTGATGCATATTTATGGATCCTTTGCACCTGATCTTGATAGCATCTTGTTGGTTGAAGCTTTGTATGGTTGCTGCTCTGTTTTGTGGCGTTTTATTGCTGGAACGAGCAGGGTCGCTGCAGCGACTGAACCGAGAATAAACTTGGTAACGGCCGCGACTCAATCACATTTTTGGAACAGCTTTAGGTCGCACCCACAACCTAAATTACACTCATTACATGTCGCACCCACTACCAAAATTTGTCCATGTTTCGACTTCTGAAAATTGATGGAAAAATTCATGAAAAATTAGGTAGTGGCCGCTACCATTTTGTGAGCAAAATGGGTCGCGGCCTGCACCATCTGCATGAAAATTCGAATTTTCAACACTTCTTGCATGGTTTTCTTGGCTCATTTCTGGTTTGTACACTTCATTAACATGTCATATAACGTGTTATCTTGGTTGAATATTTTACGAGTTGTGCCTCAACGTGTCCTCATTGCTCCAAGTATGTGCATGCATGGATCTTTACTATCAAGATGAACCCTAATTGCTCATTTATCTCTTATCTTATGACTTGTATGAAATGTATACATGGTATACTACGTGTTATGATCGTTATTTTAATTCCTTGGATTGATTTGTTATGAAATATGGAAGTTATGAACTCGAACAGACTTGAATGTTTCTTGAAAGGAATAGAATGATTGTTTATATGTCTTAAAGGCATTAATTGTGCACAAGAACGTTTCCATGACATAATATCATTTCTTATGCATTCATATCACGATCATTACATTGCCGAGCGTCTTATGTTGTCATTTGAGTCTCACTTCACTTTCTTTGCACAGATCCGGGTCTAGTTGGAGACGAGGTCGAGCAGTGAGGCTCTTGCTATTCCTTTCTGTCTTCCAAGGTGGGTTTCTCTACTATTTAGTTAAATTACCCAATATATTCCCAACTTGAAATATTTTAAGCCAAATTATTATATATCTATATCGAGTCTTTCAAGAGTCTATGATTTTTTAACGTTAAGCCTTTTTCTTTATTGTTACCCTACCTAATGTTTTGGCGAGTATTGAATGATTACACAAGGTGGAGGTTGGAGACTTAGCCTTCTCGCCGGGCTCACGTATAACCGATCGATTGAATATGAAAATGAGAATTATAATCCTGTTTGATGATTTCTTGTTTACCCACTTGGGAAATTGTTCAAAAACCTCTCTCGGGATTATAATACGCATGAATGTGTTTAATTCTGCATTACTTATATTTTATACCCTGTTTTATACCAACCAGTCTCCTTTAGACTGAACCCGGATTATTTTCAGCTGTTTTGTGTAGGTGTAAGTGGTGCTAGGCGTGAATTCGAGTCGGTGTGTCTCGCATTTGTCTCTAGCTGTTTATTTTGGGTCTTACACGCACTCATACTTATATTATGACTCTTATGTATTGATTATGACTTGAGCGTACATGATGGGCCGTGATGGCATGTTAGCTTTGTAAATACTCTATTTTTTAGCTTAATTGCTCGTTGTAAATATTATATGTTAATGAATGCTTCCGCTTTGTTAAATTTTCTCTGAATTATTGTTATCTCTTATTTATATGGTTCAAGGGTTAGTCTCGCCTAGCATAGTGTGTGTGTTTGTCCCCGTTCGCCGTGATTTAGCTCGTGTATGGATTATGCATTTCATATGCGGGTCGGGTCTCGGTGCGGGGGATGTGGTACCTTGTGCTCAGGTGCTACACGGGTTTTTTCAATCTTGTAGGTAATCGCTTTGCTTCTTTCTGACTCTTTGATTTGCTAACCTTAGATCTGTACGCGTTCCCTTCCATTAATCCTCCACCATTATACTTCAATCGTCTTCCCTAAACCACAATGTCTAAAAGAATCATAGTAGAGATTGTGAGAGAAACTGATGAAATGGCTAGCTCTAGTTCTTCTTCTCACAATCCTACTCCCCACCATCAAACGGTGGAGGACATGTTTGGAGATACCAGGGATGAGGACCTGGATGGTACCATGTCCGCTATGGGAGAGAGAAATCCTGGTGGTGTCGACTACCTGTTGAGGAAATGGAACTGGTTATGGAGGCCGAGAGATAGGGGGTGTAGCACCCGAGCGCAAGGTACCACATCCCCCGCACCGAGACTCGACCCGAATATGAAATGGACACTCCATACCCGAGCTAAATCACGGCGAACGGGGACATACACACACTCTATGCTAGGCGGGACTAGCCCTTAAACCATCAGAATCAGAGTTAAACACTAAAGCGGAAACAATAAATGAACAGACATCATATATATATATACCATGAGCATCAAACTCCAAAAATAGATCATATACACCATTCACATGCCGTCACGGCCCAAAACAAGTACGCTCCATAACAATATTCATATACAATAATCATAAATAGTGTATGCAAGTGTAAGACCAAAATACAAGAGCTAAAAGCGAATGCAAGACCTAATGACTCGAATTCCCGCCTAGCTCCCTGACACCTGCATAAAACAACTGAAAACCAAACGGGTTCAGTCCAAAAGGGACTGGTGGGTATAAAAACAGGGCATAAATAAAATATACGACGGTATTTAAACATTCACATGCAAGCTATAATCCCAGTGAGGTTTTTAAAGAATTTCCCAAGTGGGTGAAATAGAGAAATCATCAAATGGGATTATAACGATTCATTTACATTAGATCATTCTTGGCCCGACGAGTGGGCGTGCATTATCTCCAACCAACACCTTGTGTAGTTCATTAAACATTCATTCCTTCTTTCTTTTCATGCATAACATTCTTTCGTGCACATTCATTAACATTTACACCTTCTTCCTCCGGGTTGGTGGTGGGTTTGCAAGGCCCGACCACCCATTCATTGACCAAAAGGGGTTACATGACTCCCCAGATGGCGCTCAGCGTCCATTCCTCGCTAACTCCTAACGAGGTCCGGTTATGCCGTTCATTGGTGGAACTAGTATGAGGGATCACCGTCGGCCCATGCCTCCCCGGATAGCCACTCATACTAAGTCCCTGGGCCCTATTCGTGCATTCATTCATTTCTCGCCAAAACATTTGGTAGGATTTATAAAATAAAAGCTTTACGTTGCAAACATTTACTCTTGAAACGACTCTATATACATATATTAATTTTGGTCGAAAACTTTACACGTTGAAGGTATATAGGGTCGTATAACTAGATAGTAGAGAAACCCACCTTAAAACGACAAAAGAAGGGCACAAAAGCCTCACGGACCGACCTCGTCTCCAACAGGATCACAATCTGTGCAAGGAAGGTGAAGTGAGACTCAAAATGACCATATAAGACGCTCGGCAATGTGATGATCATGATATGAATGCATAAAAGAGTGTATTATGTAATTAACACGTTCATGTGAACTATTAATGTCTTAAGGACATATAAACATTCATTTCATTCCTTCCATGAAGCGTTTAAAGTCATTCAAGTTCATAACCTTCACATTTAAATCAAATTGATCCAAGAATTTTAAATAACGAACATAACACGTAGTATAACATTTGCACGTATCATACAAGTCATAAAATAAGGAATACATAACAATTAGGGTTCAAACTTAAGAGCAAAATCCATGCATGCACACATTAGGAGCAAAGAAGACACGTTGAAGCATATCTCGGAAAATATTCCACAAAAAATCATAAAATTTCATAAGACTCAAGATAATACATGTTAGCATAGCATAGAAGTCATAAAAGAGGTGGAGGAATATAAAACAAGTGAAGAAAAATAAGAAAATCGAAACCGGAGCAATAAAAAAAAAACTGGACAGAATCCACCCCCATGGATTTGGTCCAGACCTACTGACTCAAATCCACCCCCGCGGATTTTTCCAAAGGAAAAATCCACCCCCGTGGATTTGACTCAATAGCTAAAAAAAACACTGCAACAGGGCAAAAAAACGAAATGGAAGCTACAAGGCACAAACCAACTCCCATCTTAACCCAAAAGCATACAAATTCAAGTAATAAATTCACATATACATGCCTTAACACAATTAAACTTCAAGAATCCAAGAAATGCATTCAAGAATTCAATCATAAACTTCAATCTTCAATCATCATTAATGGCAAGTCATGAAATCTCCAACAACCAAGCAAACTAAGTCCAAAGTAACATAAATGCATGCATAAAGATCATTTATTACTCAAGAATCACAAAGAAAACTCAAAGAAATCAAGTTGGTTCAACAAAAGAGCAAGAAACCTAACTATTCAACATCTTCTCCAAACTCCATGAAAACATGTTCAAAATTGGGGAAGAATGGATCAAAATGACTCATAATGAATGTATATAACAACCCTAAGCTTACCTTTTGGATTGGATGGAAGATGGAAGAGATTTGAGCTTGAATCTCCAAGGGTGTCAAGAGCTACGGGATTTTCTGGAACAGGGGAGTTTTGGCTGATTTTCTCCAAGTGATGAGGGTTGGTTCAGTTAAGTAATATCAGGTAGGGGGTTGAGTTAGGGTTCCAAGAAATCAAACCATGGTTAATTTGGTCAAGGTTTGAATGAGATATGGCTCTTTTAGTGAAATGTGGCAGATTTAGCTTCCGTTACATGTTTCGGTTGAATTTCGGAGGTTCAAATAATTTTGGAAAAATATAAGGCTAAGTTCATTAAACTCAAATTTTCGATACGAGTTCAACGAAGTTGACGAAACTCGAATCCAAGTTTCCTAGCTCAAGATATCAAATACGGAACAAAGGGTGCGCTAATTGCTCGTTAGCCCCCGATTTGGATTCCAAAATCAAAATAAATTCATAACTCATGCAAATGAACCCGAAAACATGAAACGATCATATATCCATATTCATAACACATATAAGTCCAACATATTAAATTTTCACAAGATTCCGAATTCATTTCACGTAGAAACGGCAAGCAAACAATTCATACAAGCGCAAATCGTTCAAAATTCATATAAATTCAAATTCAAACATTTTCAAATAATTCAATTATTTCATAATTTAATATAATATAAAATAAAACAATTAATAACGTAATTAAAATAAATTAAATGCGCACATAATTATCACATAATTCATACCTGAACGACTTGAAAAGTCGGGGCGTTACAATCTCCCCCCCTTAGAAGAATCCGTCCTCGGATTCACTGATTGTCCGGAAACAACTCAGGATGGAATCTTTTCATCTTATCCTCCGTCTCCCACGTAGCCTCTTCCGTTTTATCACTTCTCCATAAGACTTTAACTAGTGGGATTTGTCGGTTTCTTAATTCTTGCAATTTTCGATCCAAAATTCTAACCGGTTTCTGAACGAAGGTGAGGCTAGGCTCAAGTTCCACTTCTTCAACGGGTAGGATCTCGGAGTCATCCAGATAATATTTTCGAAGCTGAGAAACATGAAATACGTTGTGAATTCCGGTCAAGCTCGGAGGTAGATCTAAACGGTAGGCCGTATCTCCAATTTTCTCAAGAATCTCATACGATCCTAAATACCGAGGATTCAATTTCCCTCCTTTTCCAATCCTCGAGAATCCTTTACGAGGTGAGGCTTTCAAGAATACCCTATCACCAACCTCAAACTTAAGATCTTTCCTTCGGTGATCGGCATAGCTTTTCTATCAGTCCTGGGCTGCTTTCATCCGTTGTCTGATTATTTGGACCTTATCAATTACTTCTTGCACGGATTTAGAGGGCTTTTTCTTTTTCTCCCCTCGTTTTACACCTTCCTGTTTGGTCCAATTCCATTCCTCTAAATCAAAGAACAACGGAGACCTGCATTTCCGTCCGTAGAGAGCTTCATAGGGCGTCATTTCTATCGATGCTTGAAAGCTGTTATTATAGGAAAACTCAATCAAAGGCAACTGCTCGTTCCACGAACCCGGAAAATCCAATGCACATGCTCTCAACATATCCTCTAAATATTTAATTAATCTCTCTGATTGCCCGTCTGTCTGAGGATGGAAAGCTGTGCTGAATTGAAGCCTTGTTCCCAGATTCCTTTGCAATTCTTGCCAAAATCTAGAAGTAAACCTCGGATCTCGATCTGATACAATGCTGACCGGCACACCATGAAGTCGGACAATTTCAACAACATATTTCTTAGCTAATTTATTCACCTTATCCGACATCCGGATAGCCAGAAAATGTGCCGATTTCGTCAATCGATCCACAATCACCCAAATCCCATCTAAACCACCTTTTACTCTAGGAAGACCGAAAATGAAATCCATCGCGACTTGCTACCATTTCCATTCTGGGATAGGTAACGGTTGAAGTAGCCCCGATGGCTTCTGATGCTCTGCTTTCACAACCTGACAAGTTATGCAATGTTTAACGAAGGTGATCACATCCCGTTTAAGTCCATTCCACCAATAAAATTTCTTTAAGTCCTTATACATCTTGTTTCCCCCGGGATGTATTGAATACCCTGATCGATGAGCTTCTTCCAATATCAACCGTTTTAACTCTTCCGGAACCACAATTCTTGTTTTAAACCTTAGAAGCCCGGTGTCATCGAACCCAAACGGACTCTCTGGATCAATTCTAGCTTTCTGCACTAATTTCTGAACCTCAGAATCCACTCTTTGAGCTTCAAACAATCTCTGCTGAAGATCCGGTTGAACGGTAATATTCCGAATGCTAGGTCTCAGCTTGAAAGACTCAGTTTCATCCGTAACCTCCACTTTTACACTAGACACGCTAGCCTTTCTACTAAGCGCATCTGCAACCACATTGGCCTTTCCGGGATGGTATCGGATTGTACACACATAATCCGCCAAAGTCTCCATCCAACGCCTCTGTAGCGCCCGAGCGTGAGGCACCACATCCCCCGCACCGAGACCTGACCCGTATATGAAATGGGAAATCCATACACGTGCCAAATTACGGCGAACGGGTACACAACACACACACTAAGCTAGGCGGGAGCTAACCCTTAAACCAAGCATAACCAAAACATAATTAAATCAGAGTGACCATAACAATAGCGGAAGCAATTCATCATAAGTACTTATAGGTACCAACACATAGCAATACATATCGTATTTACATATAGGTACCAACACTTACAACCTGTACAAAAGCCATCACGGCACAAAATAACATAATATACGCTCCATACATAATCATAATACAAGAGTAATAAGAGCAAGTAGATATGAGTGTAAAAGGAAATGCTAGACACTAATGCGAGACCTAGACGACTAGTATTCCCACCTAGCACCTCCAAACCTGCACAAAACAACTGAAAACAAACCGGGTTCAGTCTAAAAGAGACTGGTGGGTATAAAAAAAAAGGGCATAATATATAATACAACGGAATTTAAACATATACATGCAAGCCCTAATTCCATTCGAAGTTTGATAATAATTTCCCAGGCGGGCAAAACAAAGAAAACATCAATGGAATTACGACTATCATATTCATTCATAAATAATTATAGGGTTTCATGGCCCGGCGAGTGGGCGTGCATTATCTCCATCCATCACCTCGTGTAATCATATAAGGCTCGGCGAGTGAGCGTGCACAATCTCCAACCAAACTCCGACCGTGTACATAAATATCATGAATATATTGAATAGGCGATCATGCAATATATCATAATACACACAGACCATAAATCATAACATAAATACATGCGTTTGGGCAATCCGTGTCCCGGCGTTCCCGCACGGTGCATAATCCTATCAAAACATATATATATAAGAAGAGGCATAAATCCTAATCAACCTTCTTCCTCCGGGTGGTGGACGGGCTTGCAAGACCCGGCCACCGGTTTATACATGGGCCAATGGGGGTACATGAATTCCCCAAAGGCACTCAGCTCCCATTCCCCGCTAAACCTCCTAGCGAGGGCCGGTATCACCGTAATTTGTTGGGACTAGTATATGGGATCCCCGTCAGCCCTTGCTTCCTCGGTTAGCCACATATACTAAGTCCCGGGTCCGTTAAATCAGAAGTCATAAATCAGAAATGTGACTCGCCAAAACATATCATAATTCATAAATACATAACATAATTCATAAATCTTTTGAAAAGGGTTTACTCGATCAATACATACTATAAGAAATCATACCTTACCGTGTAATTCGGCATATGCTATATACGTACCTCTCCGTGTCATCCTATTCCGTAGCTAGCATGAAGACACACGGTTTGGAGCATAGCCTCATTACAAAACCATTTTTAAGTTATACGCTCATACGCATAATTCAGAAGAATTTACTCGATAACTTCATTTGGAAATCATATATATATATAATCATAAGGTTTTGGCCAAAGCTTTTCACATAAGGGTTGTAGGGTTTGTTACATAGCTAAAACAAAAACCACCCTCACCTTAACCGTGAAGAAACAAGGATCGAGCACCAAGTGCCTGAACGATCAAAAGCTCTCCACCCTGGAAACAAACTGTACAAAAGACCACAAGACGTGTTCGTGAGACTCAAGACTCGAAATGAACCATATATGACGCACGGCAATGCTCACACATGATATGAATACATAAAGATCATAATAAGTCATGAAAATCGTATAACCAATTCATTCACTTGCTTAATCATAAATCATTCAATTCATATTTCCAATCCAATAATTCAAGAATTCAAATAGGAGCATAGAACATATTCAAGCTCTTCCATAATACTACCGCATACTTCATATTACATAAGATAGCATATTTCCAAGGTTTGACAACAAGAAGAAGTCTTATGATATAGAAAATAAGTGATGCGATTCATAAACGACATATAAACACACATAAACGGCAATAAGCAAAAGCATACTTATAACTCATCCAAATATCATGAAATTGCACCATAATACTCCTAACACATAGCCAAACAAGTTCATAGTTCAACACGAAAGGAGATAAAATCATTAAGGAGGGGAAACAAATCAAAAACCGAAGAGGAAGTAACGAAGACTGCGCATGGGAAGTGACACGGGGGTGTCACCAACCCTAGCCCAACTGAGCCACGGGCGTGGCTCAGTACAGAGCTGCCCAGAAGGTGTGACACGCCCGTGTCTCACTCTTATGAGTAAATGAGACACGGGGGTGTCACGGTACAGAACTTAGGGCGATCACAGAATTTTCCGGCAAAACTGAACTCATACAAAATCAATCCAAAGGCATACCAAATGAACTCCAAATGCTCTGAAACTTAATATGCAACATATTTGGCATGTTATGAACATTTTTCATACCAATCCGATATCATTACATATAAGAACGAAGCACAAATTCACTCATGCGCATGAACGAATTCATATCGTTATAAATGAATTACTAAAACTTAAATTCCATATTAAATAAATTAAACAAACTAATAGCATGTTGTAATTAATCAAAGAAATTACCGTAACAGTTAAGGTAACATGAAACCTCAATTAGGAAATTAAACACTAAATATCAAGTTGAAATAGAATGAATTAAATTAAAATAGCAATAGTTTATAGTTTAAAACAAATATAAACGTTTATAAACAATTAATCATATAATTAATTTGCGCAATTTATAAACAAATACGCCATATTATTAAAACTGAAAAACTGGGGCGTTACAAATCATATTCATAATTCATTTATTTTCATGCATAATAATCTTATGTGCACATTCATACGATTCATAATCATACATATACACCTTCTTCCTCCGGTGGTGGACGGGTTTGCAAGGCCCGACCACCTCATACATTGACCCAGGGGGGTACATGAATCCCCCAAGGGCGCTCAGCTACCATTCCACGCTAATCTCCTAGCGAGTTCAGGTCTCTGTTAAATGGTTGGGACTAGCACATGGGATCACCGTCGGCCCTTGCCTCCCCGGATAGCCACATGTGCTAGGTCCCGGGCCCGTGCATCATTAACAATCATGTCTCGCCAAAACATAAGGTAGGATTCATAAAAGAAAGGCTTACGTTTGAAATTATTTACTCGAGAAAAGACTCTATATACGTATATTATACATTTGGTTTAAAACTTTGCACATTAGGTTTATATAGGGTCATTTTAGCTAGTAGAAGAGAAACCCACCTTGAAGCAACAAAAGGATAAGAGTAGAGCCTCAAACGACGCCCTCGTCTCCAACTAAACCCGAATCTGTGCAAAAGAGGTAGTGTGAGACTTAAAATGACCATATACGACACACGGCAATGCAATGTGGATGATATGAGATGCATAAGAAAATGTTCTCAAGTCATGGAAGTATTCTTATGCACAATTAACACGATAAAGTCATATAAAAGTTCAAAATCATTCATTGCATTCAATAAGTGGAAGTTCCAAGCTCATTCGTTCATAAATCATAACAAAACAAGCTATAAACTTGATACATTAATCATAACACCTAATAATACATATTAACGTAGCATAGAAGTCATAAAAGAGGTGGAGGAAGATCAAACAAGCGGAGAAAAAGAAAAAAAAACGGAACCGGAATGACGAAAAAAACGCAGGAGAAAATCCACCCCCATGGATTTTTCCAAAGGAAAAAATCCACCCCCATGGATTTTCAGAAACTGACTGACCTAAATCCACCCTCGCGGATTTTTTCAAAGGAAAAATCCACCCCCGTGGATTTTCAGAAACTGACTGACCTAAATCCACCCTCGCGGATTTTTTTCAAAGGAAAAATCCACCCCCGTGGATTTAAGTCAGCGGCCAAAAAACACAAAAACAAGGCAAAAAACCGAAATGAAAGCTAAAAGGCACAAAACCAACTCACAAATCTCAACCCAAAATCATGTAAAATCAGGTCATTAACTCATATATTCAAGCTATACCACATTAAACAACAAGAACTCCAAGTAAAGCATCAAGGAATTAACATCCAAATTATAACTCCAAGCTCCATCAATGGCAAGACCAAGAATCTCCAACAATCATGCAATACAATTTCATATCCATCTAACTCCATGACAAAGGGTCAAATATTACTCATGAAACTCAAAGAAAATCCAAGGAAATCAAAGTTGATCATCAAAATGCAAGAAATCCACTATTCATCATCATCTTCATTCCTAATTCATAAATGGATGAAACCATGCAAGACTTAGCATAAAATAATCACAATGAGCTATACTACTCAAAAATAAGCTTACCTTCAAGAAAAAGTGAGGAAAGATAGGGAGATGAGCTCAATTTCTCCAAGGGTTGCACTATTCCTCTTTCTTCTTCTCTTTTCTTCTTTCTTGCACTTAGTGGCTGAATGAGGGGGTTGTGAGTGAGGGATGGCTCGGTTGGGGCAAGTGGGAAGGAAGATAGAGTGATGCAAGTGGGAGTAGGTCATGGTTTTAGGGTCTAGGGACGTTGATTAGGGCCGTAGCTTAGAGAAAAGTCAACGGTTTGTCGTTTTTAAGCACGAGGTGCTCGTTTCGGTTGAAATTTGAGAATCTAAATGATCTTAAAAAGGAATGAGACTTGTCCCATTGTCTCCGAATCGTCGATGCGGATTCAATGGAGGTGACGGAACTTGAATCCGAGTTCCCGAGCTCAAGATATCACCTATGGAACCAAGGGTGCGCTAATTGCCCGTTAGCCCCCGTTTTGGTTCCAAGAATCCAAATAAATTCAAAACTCATGCAACAAAGAACAAATTCATGCAACGAACACATAGATAGGATCATAATACACATAACTCAATTATAACAAGTTATAGCGAAAAACAGAAATCAAATCGGAATCAAACAAGGCATAATCATATGCGTATAAGCAAATACGTTAGAAATTCAAATAAAATTCAAATGCAACAAGAAATAAATTCAAGTATGGAAAGAATGAAATAAATAATGAAATTTAAGCAATTAAGTAATTAAATCGCTCAAATTAGTAAACACATACGTCATACCTGTTTGACCGAAAGGTCGGGGCGTTACAATCTCTCCCTCTTAAAAGAATCCGTCCTCGGATTCATTGCTCACCCGGAAACAATTTAGCGTGGAACTTCTTCATCTTTTCTTCCGTTTCCCACGTAGCCTCTTCGGTTTTATCACTTCTCCAAAGAACCTTGACTAGTGGAATACGCCGATTTCTAAGTTCTTGAAATTTCCGATCCAATATCTTAATCGGCTTCTGAATAAAGGTCAGATTCGGCTCTAGTTCCACTTCTTCAACCAATATGATTTCGGATTCATCTTGATAATACTTTCGGAGTTGAGAAACATGAAATACATTGTGAATTCCGGTTAAATTAGGAGGTAAATCCAAACGATACGCCGTATCTCCAATTCTTTCCAAGATCTCAAACGGACCCAAATATCGAGGATTCAACTTCCCTCCTTTCCCGATCCTTGAAAATCCTTTCCTTGGAGAAGCTTTCAAAAAGACTCTATCTCCTAACTCGAACTCAAGATCCTTTCTTCGTTTATCTGCATAACTTTTTTGTCGGTCTTGAGCCGCTTTCATCCGTTGTCTAACAATTTGGACCTTATCAATAGCATCTTGAACAGCCTTAGAGGGTTTTTCCTTTTTCTCCCCTCTCTTCACGCCCTCTTGTTTAGTCCAATTCCATTCTTCCAAGTCGAAAAACAACGGAGATCTACACTTACGTCCGTAGAGAGCTTCATAAGGTGCCATCTCTATCGAGGCTTGAAAGCTATTGTTGTAAGCGAACTCGATTAATGGCAACTGCTCGTTCCAAGAGCTTTGAAAGTCCAATGCACATGCTCTCAACATATCCTCTAGATACTTGATCAACCTCTCCGACTGCCCGTCTGTCTGAGGATGGAAAGCTGTGCTAAATTAAAGCCTTGTTCCCAAATTCTTTTGAAGCTCTTGCCAAAACCTTGAAGTAAACCTAGGATCCCGATCTGACACGATGCTAACCGGTACTCCATGGAGTCGTACAATCTCATCACAATATCTCTTGGCTAGCTTACTTACTTTGTCGGACATTCTGACGGCAAGAAAATGAGCAGACTTCGTTAATCGATCCACGATCACCCAAACTCCATCAAACCCACCTTTCACTCTGGGTAACCCGGAAACGAAATCCATAGCTATCTGCTCCCATTTCCATTCTGGAATAGGTAAAGGTTGAAGTAATCCCGATGGCTTTTGATGTTCAGCTTTTACCACTTGGCACGTCATACAATGCCTTACAAAATTAACCACATCCCGTTTCAAACCATTCCACCAATAGAATTGTTTCAAATCCTTATACATCTTGTTTCCTCCGGGATGGATCGAATATCCTGATCGATGAGCTTCCTCAAGAATAATCCTTTTCAATTCACCCGGTACCACAACTCTATTCTTGAATCTTAGAAGTCCTGTATCATCAAACCCAAATGGACATTCTGGATCATCTCGAGCCTTTTCTACCAATTTCTGAACTTCAGGATCAATTCTTTGAGCCTCAAACAATTTCTGTTGAAGATCCGGTTGAACCGTGATACTCCGAATACTAGCTCTTAACTTGAATGATTCCTCATCAACTCCCGTTTCCAATTTCACATTGGATACACTAGCCTTCCTACTAAGTGCATCCACGACCACGTTGGCTTTGCCGGGATGGTATCGGATTGTACACTCATAATCCGCCAACATTTCCATCCAACGCCTTTGTCTCTTGTTTAACTCTTTCTGAGAGAATAGATACTGGAGACTTTTGTGGTCGGAAAAGATCTCGAATGATATTCCATACAGATAGTGTCTCCACTTTCCCAAAGCAAAGATCACAGCCGCTAGCTCGAGATCATGAGTGGGGTAATTCTGTTCGTGATCCTTCAATTTCCTTGAGGCGTAGGCAATCACCTTTCCATTTTGCATCAAGACACAACCCAAGCCTTCCTTTGAGGCGTCCGTATAAACCGTATATCCTTCAATACCTTCGGGAAGTGCTAATATTGGTGCAGTTGTCAACTTTTCCTTCAAAAGTTGAAAGCTCGCCTCGCATGCTTCACCCCACTCAAATTTAGCCTCTTTCTTAGTTAATCGGGTCAAAGGGGCAGCAATCTTTGAAAAATCCTTCACGAATCTCCGATAATAGCCAGCCAAACCCAAGAAACTTCTTACCTCTGAGGCATTCTTTGGACTCTGCCACTGTAAAACCGTCTCGATCTTTGAAGGGTCTACTTCCAAACCTTTCCTCGAGACAATGTGGCCAAGAAAAGCTACCCGATCAATCCAAAACTCGCATTTGCTGAACTTAGCATATAACCGGTGCTCTCTCAAAGTCTCCAAGACCAATCTGAGATGCCTGGCATGATCTTCCGGTGTCCTTGAATACACGAGTATGTCATCAATGAAGATAACCACAAACTTGTCCAAGTAGGGCCGAAAAATTCGGTGCATCATGTCCATAAATGCAGCCGGAGCATTAGTCAATCCAAAAGGCATCACTATGAACTCATAGTGTCCATACCGAGTATTAAATCCTGTCTTAGGTATGTCGTCTTCCCGGATTTTCAATTGATAGTACCCTTGTCTTAAGTCCAACTTCGAATATACCCCAGAACCTTGCAACATATCAAATAAGTCCTCAATGTGGGGTAAAGGATACTTGTTCTTAATTGTCATCCGATTCAATTCCCGGTAATCTATACACATTCTTAAAGTTCCATCCTTTTTCTTGACGAAAAGAACCGGTGCGCCCCATGGTGAAGAACTTGGCCGAATATATCCAATATTAAGTAACTCCTCAAGTTGAATCTTTAATTCCTTCAACTCGGCCGGTGCCATTCTATAAGGAGTCTTAGAATACGGTTCGGATCCCGGATGTAAATCTATCACAAACTCTATCTCCCGATCTGGTGGCAAAGAACCCAAATTCTCCGGAAAAACATCGGGATATTCTTTAACAACGGTGGTGTCCTCGAACTTTACTTGATCTTTCGGCTTGTTAAGGAGATAAGCTATAAATCCCATAGCTCCATCCCTAATCAATTTGTGAGCTTCCATGAAAGACACTAGAGGAACCGCTTTCGTACCAATACCAACAATTTCTTCTTCACCCAACTTAATCTTCTTAGCGAAACAATCAACCGTAGCCCGATGCCGAGACAGCCAATCCATTCCCAAAATAACCCCATATCTCTTCATAGGCATGACAATAAAATCCGCCGAATACTCTTTCCCTTCCAATAACACTGAGCAGTCTCGTATCAATTGATCCGTCTGTAAACTCCCTCCTAGGGGAGAACTCACCAAATAACAAGAAGATACACAGATAACAGGCAAGCACAAAGAAGCAACTAGATCACAAGAAATAAAGGAATGCGTGGCACCCGGATCGAAGAGTGCATGAATACTCATGTCATGAATGTGTATGGTACCTTCCACCACGGCGGTAGGATCAATCTCAGCATCTTGCTCCTCGCCCTCAAGGGCATAAGCACGGGCTTGGATCATGGGCCTTGGAGCTCCTCTTTGAAAGCCTGGAGTTTTGTCGGGACACACATCTGCCCTATGGTCAGCTTTCCCACATATAAGACATAAGTTCAACCTCTTCCGGCAGTTATTGTAGGCATGAGTCGGACCTCCACAATAAAGACATGGGGGTACTTCTCGGCGCTGTGCTATAGATGTCGGTGCCACTGGTAAAGTTTTCGGGGCTTGCGGGGCTTGTCCTCCAAACCGAGGCTTCTTGAAGGGACCTTTAGGTGGAACCGCCTGTACCATAGGTCTCTTACCCGATCCCGAGCCATATCCCGATCCTTGTCCCACGGGAGCCCTAAAAACTGGATCTTTCTTCTTGAATTCCTCCTCTTGCTCCAAAGCTCGTTGCACAGTATCAGCAAAAGACAAGTAATTGTGTCCAGCTTGGCCATGCCTCAGATCCTGTCTTAGTCCGGCGATGAACTTCTTGGATTTTCTCTTCTCATCCCGAGTTATGTGAGGAGCATATTTCCCAAGTCTGTTGAAAGTTGCAATATATTGGCCCACGGAACGATTGCCCTGCTTCAAATCCATGAACTCTTGCTCCTTTCGTTCTCTTACAACCTCAGGTACGAAACACTCCCGGAATTCCCTTTTGAACACTTCCCATGTAACCTCTTCTCCATCAACTTCTAACTTTTCCCTTGTTCTCTCCCACCAATCATATGCCTCGCCATCTAATTGAAAAATGGCGAATTGAGCCTTCTCTTGGGTAGTGAACTGTCGAACCCCATAGATCCTTTCCAATCTTGTTAGCCAACCCTCAGAAACCGCATCATCAATAGAACCGGAGAACCGAGGAGGATTGTAGCTTAAAAATACTCCATGAGAATCCCTATTGTTGTTCGGTGGAGGGGCTTGTTGCTCGGCTTGTTGTGGTGGAGGAGCTTGAGCCCTTCGGTGCTCGACATAATGGAAGACCGCTTCCATAAAGTTTCCCATATCCATTGGAGGCGGTTGTTGTTGTTCAGGTGTAGGAATTCGGTCTCGGCGATGTCGTCGCTCTGGAGATCTATCTCTATCTCTTCTTGGAGGCATTCTGTCAATAGAACACTGAAATACATGCCTTCTTTAGTCCATGCATGTGCATGCAATTAATTTAAGCAAAAGTCAAAGAATAGAGAACATAATCACATAAGAAATGCATATGCAACACGTTGACAAGTTGCTCCTAGAAAGCCGTACGACTTAGACTGACTCACACGACACAAAAGCCGGGGTTTTGCAACCCTTAGCTCTGATACCACTTAAGGATGTAGCGCCCGAGCGTGAGGCACCACATCCTCCGCACCGAGACCTGACCCGTATATGAAATGGGAAATCCATACACGTGCCAAATTACGGCGAACGGGTACACAACACACACACTAAGCTAGGCGGGAGCTAACCCTTAAACCAAGCATAACCAAAACATAATTAAATCAGAGTGACCATAACAATAGCGGAAGCAATTCATCATAAGTACTTATAGGTACCAACACATAGCAATACATATCGTATTTACATATAGGTACCAACACTTACAACCTGTACAAAAGCCATCACGGCACAAAATAACATAATATACGCTCCATACATAATCATAATACAAGAGTAATAAGAGCAAGTAGATATGAGTGTAAAAGGAAATGCTAGACACTAATGCGAGACCTAGACGACTAGTATTCCCACCTAGCACCTCCAAACCTGCACAAAACAACTGAAAACAAACCGGGTTCAGTCTAAAAGAGACTGGTGGGTATAAAAAAAAAGGGCATAATATATAATACAACGGAATTTAAACATATACATGCAAGCCCTAATTCCATTCGAAGTTTGATAAGAATTTCCCAGGCGGGCAAAACAAAGAAAACATCAATGGAATTACGACTATCATATTCATTCATAAATAATTATAGGGTTTCATGGCCCGGCGAGTGGGCGTGCATTATCTCCATCCATCACCTCGTGTAATCATATTCATAATTCATTTATTTTCATGCATAATAATCTTATGTGCACATTCATACGATTCATAATCATACATATACACCTTCTTCCTCCGGTGGTGGACGGGTTTGCAAGGCCCGACCACCTCATACATTGACCCAGGGGGGTACATGAATCCCCCAAGGGCGCTCAGCTACCATTCCACGCTAATCTCCTAGCGAGTTCAGGTCTCTGTTAAATGGTTGGGACTAGCACATGGGATCACCGTCGGCCCTTGCCTCCCCGGATAGCCACATGTGCTAGGTCCCGGGCCCGTGCATCATTAACAATCATGTCTCGCCAAAACATAAGGTAGGATTCATAAAAGAAAGGCTTACGTTTGAAATTATTTACTCGAGAAAAGACTCTATATACGTATATTATACATTTGGTTTAAAACTTTGCACATTAGGTTTATATAGGGTCATTTTAGCTAGTAGAAGAGAAACCCACCTTGAAGCAACAAAAGGATAAGAGTAGAGCCTCAAACGACGCCCTCGTCTCCAACTAAACCCGAATCTGTGCAAAAGAGGTAGTGTGAGACTTAAAATGACCATATACGACACACGGCAATGCAATGTGGATGATATGAGATGCATAAGAAAATGTTCTCAAGTCATGGAATTATTCTTATGCACAATTAACACGATAAAGTCATATAAAAGTTCAAAATCATTCATTGCATTCAATAAGTGGAAGTTCCAAGCTCATTCGTTCATAAATCATAACAAAACAAGCTATAAACTTGATACATTAATCATAACACCTAATAATACATATTAACGTAGCATAGAAGTCATAAAAGAGGTGGAGGAAGATCAAACAAGCGGAGAAAAAGAAAAAAAAACGGAACCGGAATGACGAAAAAAACGCAGGAGAAAATCCACCCCCATGGATTTTCAGAAACTGACTGACCTAAATCCACCCTCGCGGATTTTTTCAAAGGAAAAATCCACCCCCGTGGATTTTCAGAAACTGACTGACCTAAATCCACCCTCGCGGATTTTTTTCAAAGGAAAAATCCACCCCCGTGGATTTAAGTCAGCGGCCAAAAAACACAAAAACAAGGCAAAAACCGAAATGAAAGCTAAAAGGCACAAAACCAACTCACAAATCTCAACCCAAAATCATGTAAAATCAGGTCATTAACTCATATATTCAAGCTATACCACATTAAACACCAAGAACTCCAATTAAAGCATCAAGGAATTAACATCCAAATTATAACTCCAAGCTCCATCAATGGCAAGACCAAGAATCTCCAACAATCATGCAATACAAGTTCATATCCATCTAACTCCATGACAAAGGGTCAAATATTACTCATGAAACTCAAAGAAAATCCAAGGAAATCAAAGTTGATCATCAAAATGCAAGAAATCCACTATTCATCATCATCTTCATTCCTAATTCATAAATGGATGAAACCATGCAAGACTTAGCATAAAATAATCACAATGAGCTATACTACTCAAAAATAAGCTTACCTTCAAGAAAAAGTGAGGAAAGATAGGGAGATGAGCTCAATTTCTCCAAGGGTTGCACTATTCCTCTTTCTTCTTCTCTTTTCTTCTTTCTTGCACTTAGTGGCTGAATGAGGGGGTTGTGAGTGAGGGATGGCTCGGTTGGGGCAAGTGGGAAGGAAGAGAGAGTGATGCAAGTGGGAGTAGGTCATGGTTTTAGGGTCTAGGGACGTTGATTAGGGCCGTAGCTTAGAGAAAAGTCAATGGTTTGTCGTTTTTAAGCACGAGGTGCTCGTTTCGGTTGAAATTTGAGAATCTAAATGATCTTAAAAAGGAATGAGACTTGTCCCATTGTCTCCGAATCGTCGATGCGGATTCAATGGAGGTGACGGAACTCGAATCCGAGTTCCCGAGCTCAAGATATCACCTATGGAACCAAGGGTGCGCTAATTGCCCGTTAGCCCCCGTTTTGGTTCCAAGAATCCAAATAAATTCAAAACTCATGCAACAAAGAACAAATTCATGCAACGAACACATAGATAGGATCATAATACACATAACTCAATTATAACAAGTTATAGCGAAAAACAGAAATCAAATCGGAATCAAACAAGGCATAATCATATGCGTATAAGCAAATACGTTGGAAATTCAAATAAAATTCAAATGCAACAAGAAATAAATTCAAGTATGGAAAGAATGAAATAAATAATGAAATTTAAGCAATTAAGTAATTAAATCGCTCAAATTAGTAAACACATACGTCATACCTGTTTGACCGAAAGGTCGGGGCGTTACAGCCTCTGTCTCTTGTTTAACTCCTTCTGAGAAAACAAATACTGGAGGCTCTTGTGGTCGGAAAAGATCTCGAAAGAAATTCCATATAAGTAGTGTCTCCACTTTCCCAAAGCAAAGATCACTGCTGCTAGTTCGAGATCGTGAGTGGGGTAATTCTGTTCATGATCCTTCAATTTCCTCGAGGCATAGGCTATCACTTTACCATTCTGCATCAAAACACATCCCAAACCTTCTTTCGAGGCATCCGTATAAACCATGTATCCTTTAGTGCCTTCGAGAAGTGCTAATACCGGTGCAGTGGTCAACTTTTCCTTTAAGAGTTGGAAACTCGTCTCACATGCCTCGTCCCACTCGAACTTAACTTCCTTCTTAGTCAACCGAGTTAAAGGAGAGGCGATCATAGAGAAATCCTTCACAAACCTTCGGTAATACCCTGCCAAACCCAAGAAACTCCTGACCTCGGAAGCATTCTTCGGACTCTGCCACTGAATAACCGTCTCGATTTTTGAAGGATCTACTTCCAAACCCTTACTTGAGACGATATGACCTAGAAAAGCAACCCGGTCTATCCAAAACTCACACTTACTAAACTTCGCATATAACCGGTGCTCTCTCAACGTTTCCAATACCAATCTGAGATGCCTAGCATGATCTTCCGGAGTCTTCGAATACACAAGAATGTCATCTATGAAAATTACCACGAATTTATCCAAATAAGGCCGAAAAATCCGATGCATCATATCCATAAACGCTGCAGGGGCATTAGTCAAACCAAAAGGCATTACTACGAACTCATAATGCCCATACCGGGTATGAAATCCTGTCTTTGGTATATCCTCTTCCCGGATTTTCAACTGGTAGTAACCTTGCCTTAAATCTAATTTCGAATAGACCCCCGAACCTTGCAGCATATCAAATAGATCCTCGATGTGGGGCAACGGATACTTATTCTTGATAGTCATCCGATTAAGCTCGCGGTAATCTATACACATTCTTAATGTCCCGTGTTTCTTCTTAACGAAAAGAACCGGAGCACCCCACGGAGACGAACTCGGTCGAATATACCCATTCTTAAGTAATTCCTCGAGTTAAATCTTCAACTCCTTCAACTATGCCGGAGCCATTCTATACGGAGTCTTAGAGTACGGTTCTGATCCCGGATATAAGTCAATAACAAATTCAATCTCCCGATCCGGCGGTAGAGAACCCAAATTTTCTGGAAATACATCGGGATATTCCTTTACCACGACCGTCTCCTCAAAACTTGATTGATCCTTTGGTTTGTTAAGGAGATAGGCAATAAATCCCATGGCTCCATCCTTTACTAACTTGCGAGCTTCCATAAACGATAAGAGAGGTACCTTCTTCGACCCAACTTCTCCAATCAACTCTTTACCCAACTTAATCTTCTTCTTAAAACAATCAACTTCGGCCCGGTGTCGGTATAACCAATCCATAGTAAAGATTACCCCATACTTCTTCATAGGCATCACGATAAAATCTGCCGGATAATCTTTCCCCTCTATCAAAACTGAACAACCCCGAACAATCCGATCTGTCTGCAAACTACCTCCAAGAGGAGAACTCACAAAATAGCAAGAATTTGAACAAGTAACAGGTAGGCATATAGAGGCACATAGATCACAAGATATAAAAGAATGCGTGGCACCCGGATCGAATAATTCATGGATGCTCGTGTTATGAATGCAAACGGTACCTTCCACCACGACATTTGGATCAACCTCGACATTCTGCTCCTCGCCCTCAAGGGCATAAGCTCGTGCCTGAATCATTGGTCTCTGAGCTCCAGCTTGATATCCTGGAGTCTTGTCCGGGCATGCAAAAGCCATATGATCCCCTTTCCCACAAATCAAACACAATCTCAATCTCTTTCGGCAATTATTGTAAGAATGGGTTGGCCATCCAGAATAAGTACACGGGGGGCTGATCGTTGCGGGATCCCTTAGGAGCTGGTGGAGCCTGAGGTGCTCGTGGAATTGGAGCAATCTGACCTCCTGTTCGAGGCTTCTTGAAAAGTCCCTTCGGTGGTGGAGCTGGCAAATTCATCGGCCTCTTTCCCTTGTTAAATCCCGAGCCAGATCCTGACCCTTATCCTTAGCGATAAACTGTCCTCCTAGCATTCACAGAATCTTCAACTTTTAAGGCTTTCGAAGTAGCCTTTGCCCAAGTGCTCATATTGACTACCTCAAGAGTTGTCTGGATATCCGGTCGAAGCCCCTGAACAAACTGCATAGCCTTATGAAAGTCATCACCCGCTATATTAGGTGCATAGCGGGATAACCTCTCATACTCCGAAATATACTCGGCCACAGACCTTGATCCCTGCTTCAATTCGGTGAATTCCCTCAGTCTTCGAGTAAGTGATGAAGGAGGGATGAATTTATTCTTAAACTCCCTTATAAAGACTTCCCAATTAATCTCTTCTCCAGCTGCTTCAAAGACTATCCGTGTGCTTTCCCACCAAGAGTAGGCTTCCCCTTGTATCAAAGTGATGGTGCATCGAGCCTTCTCTCGGGACTCACATGGAATGAGCTCCCATATCCTCTCTACTTCTTTTAACCACATTTCTGCCTGCATATCATTTCCCTGGAAAAACTTAGGAGGTCTTTGGTTCTGAAACTCCCTAAGTATAACTGAAATTGGTGCCTCGGGTGGTACAATAGGTGCAGGTCGTGCTGGAGGTACCGGTGGTACATAATCTCGAAGCCTCTGATCTATGATGTTGATAACAGAATTTACAAAAGCCTCTGCCGGCGGTGGTTGTGGAGGTGTAGGAGTACGATCACGATGATGATGTCGTCCTGGAGATCTATCACGATGTGTACGTGGAGGCATCCTGTCAATAAACACTGAAGATGCGTGCTAGGTTTAGTTTATGCATGATAATGCAATTAATTCAATCAAAATTCGAAAATTAAATCAATTAAGCACAAAAGAGATGCATATGCAACACATTGTCAATTAGTTCCTAAGCCGAACGACCTAAACTGACTCACACGACATGAAAGCCCGGGTTTTGCAACCTGAGGCTCTGATACCACTTAAGGATGTGGCACCCGAGCGCAAGGTACCACATCCCCCGCACCGAGACTCGACCCGAATATGAAACGGACACTCCATACCCGAGCTAAATCACGGCGAACGGGGACATACACACACTCTATGCTAGGCGGGACTAACCCTTAAACCATCAGAATCAGAGTTAAACACTAAAGCGGAAACAATAAATGAACATACATCATATATATATATACCATGAGCATCAAAGCTCCAAAAATAGATCATATACACCATTCACATGCCGTCACGGCCCAAAACAAGTACGCTCCATAACAATATTCATATACAATAATCATAAATAGTGTATGAAAGTGTAAGACCAAAATACAAGAGCTAAAAGCGAATGCAAGACCTAATGACTCGAATTCCCCCCTAGCTCCCTGACACCTGCATAAAACAACTGAAAACTAAACGGGTTCAGTCCAAAAGGGACTGGTGGGTATAAAAACAGGGCATAAATAAAATATACGACGGTATTTAAACATTCACATGCAAGCTATAATCCCAAGTGAGGTTTTTAAAGAATTTCCCAAGTGGGTGAAATAGAGAAATCATCAAATGGGATTATAACGATTCATTTACATTAGATCATTCTTGGCCCGGCGAGTGGGCGTGCATTATCTCCAACCAACACCTTGTGTAGTTCATTAAACATTCATTCCTTCTTTCTTTTCATGCTTAACATTCTTTCGTGCACATTCATTAACATTTACACCTTCTTCCTCCGGGTTGGTGGTGGGTTTGCAAGGCCCGACCACCCATTCATTGACCAAAAGGGGTTACATGACTCCCCAGATGGCGCTCAGCGTCCATTCCTCGCTAACTCCTAACGAGGTCCGGTTATGCCGTTCATTGGTGGAACTAGTATGAGGGATCACCGTCGGCCCATGCCTCCCCGGATAGCCACTCATACTAAGTCCCTGGGCCCTATTCGTGCATTCATTCATTTCTCGCCAAAACATTTGGTAGGATTTATAAAATAAAAGCTTTACGTTGCAAACATTTACTCTTGAAATGACTCTATATACATATATTAATTTTGGTCGAAAACTTTACACGTTGAAGGTATATAGGGTCGTATAACTAGATAGTAGAGAAACCCACCTTAAAACGACAAAAGAAGGGCACAAAAGCCTCACGGACCGACCTCGTCTCCAACGGGATCACAATCTGTGCAAGGAAGGTGAAGTGAGACTCAAAATGACCATATAAGACGCTCGGCAATGTGATGATCATGATATGAATGCATAAAAGAGTGTATTATGTAATTAACACGTTCATGTGCACTATTAATGTCTTAAGGACATATAAACGTTCATTTCATTCCTTCCATGAAGCGTTTAAAGTCATTCAAGTTCATAACCTTCACATTTAAATCAAATTGATCCAAGAATTTTAAATAACGAACATAACACGTAGTATAACATTTGCACGTATCATACAAGTCATAAAATAAGGAATACATAACAATTAGGGTTCAAACTTAAGAGCAAAATCCATGCATGCACACATTAGGAGCAAAGAAGACACGTTGAAGCATATCTCGGAAAATATTCCACGAAAAATCATAAAATTTCATAACACTCAAGATAATACATGTTAGCATAGCATAGAAGTCATAAAAGAGGTGGAGGAATATAAAACAAGCTAAGATAAATAAGAAAATCGAAACCGGAGCAATAAAAAAAAACTAGACAGAATCCACCCCCATGGATTTTTCCAAAGGGAAAAATCCACCCCCATGGATTTGGTCCAGACCTACTGACTCAAATCCACCCCCGCGGATTTTTCCAAAGGAAAAATCCACCCCCGTGGATTTGACTCAATAGCTAAAAAAAACACTGCAACAGGGCAAAAAAACGAAATGGAAGCTACAAGGCACAAACCAACTCCCATCTTAACCCAAAATCATACAAATTCAAGTCATAAATTCACATATACATGCCTTAACACAATTAAACTTCAAGAATCCAAGGAATGCATTCAAGAATTCAATCATAAACTTCAATCTTCAATAATCATTAATGGCAACTCATGAAATCTCCAACAACCAAGCAAACTAAGTCCACAGTAACATAATTGCATGTATAAAGATCATTTATTACTCAAGAATCACAAAGAAAACTCAAAGAAATCAAGTTGATTCAACAAAAGAGCAAGAAACCTAACTATTCAACATCTTCTCCAAACTCCATGAAAACATGCTCAAAATTGGGGAAGAATGGATCAAAATGACTCATAATGAATGTATATAACAATCCTAAGCTTACCTTTTGGATTGGATGGAAGATGGAAGAGATTTGAGCTTGAATCTCCAAGGGTGTCAAGAGCTACGGGATTTTCTGGAACAGGGGAGTTTTGGCTGATTGTCTCCAAGTGATGAGGGTTGGTTCGATTAGGGGAAGTAATATCAGGTAGGGGGTTGAGTTAGGGTTCCAAGAAATCAAACCATGGTTAATTTGGTCAAGGTTTGAATGAGATATGGCTCTTTTAGTAAAATGTGGCAGATTTAGCTTCCGTTACATGTTTCGGTTGAATTTCGGAGGTTCAAATAATTTTGGAAAAATATAAGGCTAAGTTCATTAAACTCAAATTTTCGATACGAGTTCAACAAGTTGACGAAACTCGAATCCGAGTTTCCTAGCTCAAGATATCAAATACGGAACCAAGGGTGCGCTAATTGCTCGTTAGCCCCCGATTTGGATTCCAAAATCAAAATAAATTCATAACTCATGCAAATGAACCCGAAAACATGAAACGATCATATATCCATATTCATAACACATATAAGTCCAACATATTAAATTTTCACAAAATTCCGAATTCATTTCACGTAGAAACGGAAAGCAAACAATTCATACAAGCGCAAATCGTTCAAAATTCATATAAATTCAAATTCAAACATTTTCAAATAATTCAATTATTTCATAATTTCATATAATATAAAATAAAACAATTAATAACGTAATTAAAATAAATTAAATGCGCACATAATTATCACATAATTCATACCTGAACGACTTGAAAAGTCGGGGCGTTACAGGGGGTGCCATTGACGGAAAGCGCCACCCATCCTCACCGCCACATCGTAATAGTGGCTATCTCAGGCCCGGCTCAAGAGGATACGGGTGCTGGGCCCTCAGAAGAGCCCCCAGCTAAGCGTAAAAAGAGGAACAAGAAATCAAAGAAATCCACCGAGGGTGAAAGTTCGGGTATGCAAGCCACCGAGAGGACGCCCGATGAAACCCCTAGCACCATAACCGTAGGGGATTTAGTTTCAATGAGGGCAACCACTCTAAGGAACGTGCCCTGGCTTATCAAAGCCAAAGAATTGATGGATAACGAGGAGGTCTTATTAACTTTATTCTCGTATCTTGTTGAACTTTTGCAAGGAAGAATTGACCCTCGTTCTTCTTATTTCAGGTGCAAGCATACTGATGGCGAGGAGAGGGGGAATGAGGAATGTGGCCAACCTTTTGAACGCTCGCAACCCGCAACAACAACAGTAGCAGCAGCCCCAGAATAATCAAAGCCAGAACCAAGTCCGAGGGACCGGCCGAGGGGACGGCCGTGGGGGCCACCATGGGGCTAGTTCCAGCACATCCGGTCGCGGATAGGGGGAGAACCGCGCAGCTACTCCGGACACCCGTGTCACCCCGAGGCCAGGTGATGGATCAAATCGGAGGGGTACACCAACCCCTTCAAATAATCAAGAGATGCCACACACGAGCATAGTGATAAAGGAGCCTCAAAGGGACCAAGTTCTGCCCTCGAAGAAGAGGAAGAGGATGCCTGACGCCATTCCCATAGTTGAAAAGGGCAAGCAGGTGATCGAGGGTGACCGGGGTGGTGGAGATACTTCTTCCTCAGAGGAGGATCAGCTGTGGAATTTCGAGCATGTTGGTGATAAGGCGTTCGGTCGTTCCCCACACGAAGGCACCACCTTGTTGAGCAATATTGCGCTCGCTCGGAACATCACCTACGAGCTCTACTAAAGGGTCCAGTTCACAAGGGATCACAGGAAGTTATACTCCCAAAGCGCTGAGCAGGTGGCAGAGGATCTCGCTCATGCTATTATTTCCGTAAGGCCTCTTATTCCTTTCATTCCCTTTAAGTTTCTCATTATCTTGAAAAATGCTAAGTGTTGGAAATTTCACAGCAAGTGCTTCAGAGGGTCAGAAACCTCCAAAGGCGCTCGACGGTATACTCTGAGCACAAAGCCAAGTACAAAAAGATGGTGCGCTCAACTGACCCTGCTCAAATCCAGGAGGAACTAGATGTGGCGAAGGCTCAATTGGAATCTCTCAAAGCCAAGCATGCCAAGGTAAAGAAGGAGCTGGAGAAGTCATAGGCATCTCAGAAAAGGTACCGCGCGGAGCTGACAACTGCCAAGCAGTCCAATGAGAAGTTGAGGCATGAGCTGAACGAGAGGAGCTCGCAACTTAGCACTACTGAGAAGTACACCGAGGCCACCAAGAGGGCCTGTGAGGAGGAGTTTAACAGGGTGCTTCCCAAGCGTATTACGGAAGCTAATAAGGAGGCCCTTGTTAAATTTTGCCATTCGAAGGCATTTTCATTCGCTGCTAACCTCCACTGCTATGACGAGGCCCAAAACGCATTTAACTTGGCGGTTGAGTAGCTCATTTATCTAGGTTTGGCGGATGCTTTTTTGCTAGGGCATGCGAACACGGGGCTTCGATTTAACGAGCGTTGCACTATCCCTGATGCTGGCGAAGAGGACCCCGAGGCCAATTTGAATGAGTCTGAATACAATGATTTGGTCACCCTCCTCCAGGATGAATTCATGAGGGCTCGCCAGGCTGAAGAGGCGCCTCGTACTGAAGGAAACAATGAGGAGGCCAATGATGCTGTAACTATCCCTGAGGGTCAGCCTGGCAACGTGACTCCAGCGCCAATCAGTGAAAGCGCTCCTGCTTCCACGGTCGTGACCACTGAGCCTTCTCAAATCCAAGAGCCCAATTCTCAAGCGCCAGCTCCATCAGCAGAAGTGGTGGACCTTGAAGAAGCCTCAGCTCAAAACGCTCAACCCTGATTTGTCTCCCTTTGTAAAAGCTTTATCGTTCCTTGTTTGAATTACTTTCCTATTTTTGAATGAACCCTAAGGGCCAGAGTGCCCTCGTATTTAGTAACTCCGAGCGTTTAGCTCTTATTTTTCTTTTCCAATGAATGAACGTTTCTTCTCTTATGCAGTGTTTACTTTTTATGCCTCTTACTTTGCACTTGTTTCATTAAAATCTGTCATAGTAACTGAGTAGAAAGCTAAGTAATCAAGACATTAATAACTTTTAAAAATATACTAAGTCTTTGGTAAGCGCGAGGGTCTCCTTTCGAGGGCACCCTGGTTAAGACTTATAAAAACTTATCTAAAAGTTATTCATAAATATTAAGTCTTTAGTGAACGCAAGGGTCTCGTTTCGAGGGTACCCCTGGTTAAGACCTATAAAAACTTGTCTAAAAGTTTTTGTGAGCGTCGGACGTGAGGGGTTCGCCCCTGGTCATCTTAAGATATTTTAAAAATTTGCAATAACCACAAGGGACCTTATTCTAAAGGTTCCCTGGCTACTTAAGAATTTTTCGTTAATAATTCGTAAAGCACGCGAGGGGACCCCACTTGAAGGCTCCCTGGTTACTTAGTGAATTTTCTTGCAAGTTCTGATAGAACACGAGGGGTCTTCTCGAGGGCTCCCTAGTTAACATTTGGCATTTCGAGCGCCCATTTCAAATGAAATGCTAGGGACCTTTCTACGAGGGTACCCTGGTCATTCAGGAACTTTCATAATGGTCTTCTTATGAGGGACGTGAGGGACTTATATATGAGGACACCCTGGTCATAGTACACGTGGGGAATTCCTGCCTTGAACGCGAGGGGCTCGTTTGTAAGGCCACCCTGGTCATTATATATGTTCCCGCACATACATTTGTTAAAAATTTTCCTAAGTGTTGGGAAATTCCGAGCGCGAGCTGCGAGTGAGAGTTCAGCGGTCTCAAGCGCTAACCAAAAACGAGTTCTGGTTGGCTTTACTTCTCGCGTTGGGATCCGATTTTAGCGTTATCGAGCCTTCCGACGAGGGCAAACCTTGATGCGGTGTTGAGCGCTCGATAAGCATAATTTCATCCCTGGTAAAGGGTAATCCGCACGCCTTGGGCCTGTGTCGCTATTGCCTAGGTTTCCAAGGGGAAATTTTTGCCATATACATGAATATAAGAAAGTCTTTATCTTTAAAGAAAACCATTTCAATTTATTGCACTGGTGAATAAGAAATACATCGTGCACCAAAAAATGGGTTTTTACAGAATATTTCAAGATTTAAACATAGAACCGTCGAAGGTTACATGCATTCCAGGGTCGTGGGAGACGCTCGCCATGTAGTGTCTCGAGCGCATAAGTATTGTTAGCTCTGCCTTGGATGATTTTGAATGGTCCTTCCCAATTTGTATCCAACCTTCCCACGTGTTTGGACACTTCAACTTTCTTTGGGACTAAGTCTCCCACCTGGAATGTCCTCTCCTTGACTCGCTTATTTTACTATCGAGCCACAGACGCCTTGTACTTGTGAGTACACTCCCAGGCGTTGTTTCTCTTTTCCTCCAAAAGATCGAGCTCCAGTGCTCTATTTTCCTCGTTGGTTTCAGGCTCAAAATATGTAACGCGTGTAGATTCTTGCACAATCTCTACATGTATCATCGCCTCTGAACCATAAACGAGCGAATAGGGGGTTTCCACGGTGGCCGCTCGGTGAGTCGTGCGGTAGGCCCATAAAGCCCCTTGTAACTCCTCGGCCCATTCACCTTCTTACTTTCAAGCATGGTCTTTAAGTGCTGCAAGATGATCCTGTTGGTAACTTCAGCTTGATCGTTGGCCTGAGGGTGCCCTCCAGAAGTGAAGAGTTGTTTAATGTTTAATTTCGAGCACCAGTCTCGGGTATCTGCTGCAATGAATTGAGATCCATTGTCTGAAATTAATACCCTGGGGATACCATACCTGCAGATTATGTTTTTCCAGATGAAGTCTCCCACTACCCCGAAATGTGATTTTAGCTATGGCCTCAGCCTCAGCCCACTTTGTGAAGTAATCCACAACCAAAATGATGAATTTCTTCTATCCAACCGTTATTGGTAATGGTCCCACAATGTCAATGCCCCACTGATCAAAGGGCCATGATACGTCTATAGGGATCATCTGAGCCGCTGGAAATTGGGGGATGTTAGAGTAAAACTGACCCATGGGGCATTTCTTAGAGAAAACAATGGTGTCTTGGAGGAACAAGGGCCAATAAAACCCAGTACTCAATATCTTTTTGGCAAGGATACGTCTCCTAGAGTGATTTTCGCAACTCTCTTGAAGGACATGCTCGAGGGTCTCTTTGGCTTGTGAGGGCCTTACGCATCTCATTAGAGGGCCATGATAAGACTTCTTAAAGAGTCTTCCCTTGTGATCTAATGAAAAATGAGGGGCCTTGTTTCTTATATTCCGTGCTTCCACCTTATCTGTGGGACAAATCCCATCCTTGAGAAATCTGATGATGTCATCGAGCCAGCATGGCTCCTGAGGATCAATCATTGTTACCGCTCGGGTAGGAGCTTTCCCTATTATCAAAGGATCAATCATTGTTACTGCTCGGGTAGGAACGTGATGGAATGTTTGCAAGACCCCTCGAGGGCAGAAGCAAACTTGTAAAGAGCATCAATGCGCTCATTCTCCGCTCGCGGAACCTAAAGCAAGTGAAATTCCTTGAATTTACTGATTATTTCTTTTGTTTTTTCCAAATACTGCAGTATGGTGGTTTCTCGAGCCTCATAAGTTCCTTTGATCTGACTTGCAATTAATTGTGAATTAACATAAGCTGTGATCCTGGATGCTCCATTTTGAAAAGTAATTTTTAGCCCTTGGACGAGGGCCTCATACGCTGTCTCGTTGTTTGTAACTTGAAAATCTAACCTGAATGCAAAATCTATTTCAATCCCATTGGGGTCTCTGAGGGTTACCCCTGCTCCTCCCCCTTGAGAGGTCGAGTAACCATCCGTGTGCAGGACCCAAAGACCGTCATTTACTGGAACGACAAGCTCTAAACCAAAACGCTCAACCAACAAGTCCGCGACCATTTACGCTTGTATAGCTGTTCTGGGCTCGAAACTGATGTCAAACTGGCTTAGTTCAATGGATGACTTGATCAGTCTTCCAGAGACGTCTAGCTTGGACAAGACCTGCTTCAGTGGTTGGTCCGTAAAAACAGTGATTGAATGTGCCTGAAAATAAGGCCTCAGTCTTCGTGGTGCATTGATTAGGGCAAAATCAAACTTTTCGATTTCCAGATATTTCTTTTCGGTGCCCTGCAACGTCTTGTTGAGATAGTGGACAGGTAGATGTTTGTGCTCACGCACAGCTACCAAAACCAAGCTCGTGGCTCCCGCTGATACCGAGAGATACAGAAATAGGTTTTCACCCTCGACAGGCTTTATCAGAAGCAGGGCGCACGAGAGGTAAGCCTTCATATCCTGTAATGCTTTTTCGCATTCCTCAGTCTAAGAGAAATTTCGAGCGTTGCACAAAATTTTGAAGAATGGTAGATTCCTATCTGTGGAGCGAGAAATGAACCTGTTCAAAGAGATGATTTTCCCTACTAATACTTGTACTTCTCTAACGTTTCGAGGGGATGGGATGTCCAAAATGCCCTTGATTTTCTCTAGGTTGGCTTCAATTCCACATTGGCTAACCATATATCCCAAGAATTTGCCTCCTCGTACCCCAAATGTGCATTTAGAGGGATTCAGTTTCATGTCGTATTGCCGCAGTATTTCGAACATGCGTCGGAGGTCTTCTAGGTGGGAATGTTGCCGCTCGCTTTTGACAATCATGTCATCCACATAGACCTCCATTGAACTTTCAATCTCCTTTTCAAACATTCTGTTAATGAGGCGTTGGTACGTAGCACCCGTATTCTTGAGCCCAAATGGCATGACAAGGAAGTAATGGACCCCCATGTGCACCACGAAAGAAGTCTTTGGATGATCTTCGGGGGCCATAAAGATTGGATAGTACCCCTGGAATGTGTCCATTATGCTCATGAGTTCACAACCAACTGTTGAGTCCACTAGTTGATCAATTTATGGCAGAGGGTAAGGGTCTTTTGGGCAGGCTTTATTGAGATCTATGAAATCATAACACATTCGCCATTTGTTTGTGCTCTTCGGCACGAGGACAACATTGCAAAGCCACTCTGGGTATAGGATCTCCTCAATATACTGAACCTCGAGGAGCTTGTTCACCTCTTCCTCTATGATCTTTCTCCTGAACCCGTTGGCATCTCTCCTCTTCTGCTTGATTGGCTTAAAAGCGGGGTCCACGTTGAGCCGGTGGACTATAACACTAGGATCTATTCCAATAAGGTCAGATGCTTTCCAAGCAAAGACATCGATGTTTTCCCTTAAGAAATCAATCATCATGATCTGTGAGGGTCCTGAGAGGCTGGAGCCAATCTGGGTAGCTTCTTCCTTGTTGCCAGGCTACAACTCAATGGTCAAGAATTTCTCCGTGGGCTCTATCCGGGATTCCGAGTGGGGGATTTCGAGCGCTCGTTTCTTTCCTGTTAGATGATTGTCAGCTCCCTCTAACTCGCCCTCGTTCGTCTCTTCCTCCGAAGAAAATTCCCCAACCAGCCTGGGTGGGCTACCCTCGGGGTTACTTCCAGAGATAGTATCTTTCTTTTTGTTCTTTTTCTTGTACAGCTTGGCTCTTTTCCGCATGGGACCGTCCTCTTACAAGTTGGGAAAATCCACTGCCTTTTTGATGGAGCCAATCTGGAATGTTTTCTCACTTTTAGGCTTCTTGAGGGACAACATATAACATTCCTAAGCCTTCTTGATGTTGCATAAGATTTCGCCAGTCCCCTCGGGCGTGGGGAATTTGATCTTCTGGTGGTAGGTGGAAATGATCACCTTGAAGTCAACGAGGGCGGGTCGCTCGATAATGATGTTATAAGGGATCTCGATTTCCACCACTATATAGGTGACCATGAGCATCCTTCGCTGTGGGGCACGACCAAAGGAGGTGGCCAAGCGAATTTGTCCACGATGGACAACTTCGGAGCCCCTAAAGCCAATAAGGGCCGTTTTGAGGGGCTCGGCAATGTTGGTGATTTTCATTTTTTGGAACGTGTTAAAAGGGAGAACACTAACGAAGCTTCCACTATCAACCAAAACCCTCTTTACAATGTGATTGTGGACATTTAGGCTAACTACCATAGGACAGTCAGAAGTTTCACCGACCCCATAGGGTGTTACAATATGTTTTAAGTCCCTATCACTGGACCCTATGACCTCATTCTCCTTGAGGTTGTGGGCACTTGCTTCCTTGATGGTATAGACTTGCTTGGATGCCGAGGATCATTGGTCATAACTCCTGATATAGCGGCGGCGAGAGGTATTGGAATCCCCTCTCGAGGATCCCCCAACGATCATATGGATAACTGCGAACGAAGCGTTTTCCTGGTAGGATACCTTCTGCTTGTCCTGAGAGCTATTCTCTGGACCCTATCCTCGTGGGCTCCTCGAGCGCAATGGACTCCTTTTTCTCTCCCTGTTTCGCTCGTTGCAGCGCTCATCGTAGTGCTCCAGGACCTTCACGAATTCCTTCAAATGGCCCCCAGCGATTAGCCTTTGTATTTCACTTTCTAACTGGCGGCACTCATCAGTGTCGTAGCCTTTCTGCTTGCGGAAAGCGTACTATTTCCCCGAGCGCTTTTGGGACTCGGTCTCTCTCAGCTTTTGGGGAGGCTTAAAGAGTTTCTTATCTGAGAGAGCATAAAATTCAGAGATGGGCCTGTTGAGGGGGATCCGCTCGAGCCTGCGAGGAGGAGTGGACGATCTGCGCCGCTCCTCGTGGGGCTCGTCCTGTACCCTCCCGCTTTTCTGGTGGCTGGGGTATCTGTGAGTGTTTGATCCATACATGTCTTCGAGCGTGAACTACGGCTCGGTGATCTCCCTCATGGCCATAAGGGACACTGGACTTTTCTTGATAATTGTGTTTTCGAACTTGTTAGTCATATACTGCTTGTGATTGACAGCCTTGAATAGGACATGGATCAAAAAGTCCATCGAGGGCCTTTCCACCAATAGCACCTCTTTGTTAAAGCGAGCAAAAAAGGACTGGAGGGGCTCATGTTTGCCTTGGACCAAGTTGTAAAGGGCCGTTGGCGGAATGACGGGGGCCTTCAAAGAGTTGAAGTGATTTAGAAAGGCGTTGGTTAGATCCTCGTATGACCGAATCGAGCGAGGTGGCAATCGCTTGTACCACTCCCGGGCCATTCCAACGAGGGAAGTAACGAAAACCTTGGCCTAATAATAGCTGGAGTGCTCATACAGGTGCATAAGATGCAGAAAGTGGTCCAAATGTTCAGCGGGGTCGGTGGTTCCATCATAGCGATTAACGGAGGTTGGTACTTGGCCCATTCCAGCCAAGGGATGGTGATGATATCCACCCTCTTAGTCGTAATTCTCGTAATTTTCTTCCTGCTGCTGGTATCGTGGAGCTGGATGTCGCCTGCCATGGTGACGAGTGTCTTTGGTAATGGCTCTCTCGCCCCCAGCTTGGGGAGCACGAGACCGTGCTCGAGAGAGCTATCCAACCATTTCCTACAACCCCTGCAGCTGGTCTTGTACGGCCGCGAGAAGGTTGGGGTCTTCTTCTCCCACTCTACTCCCTCGTTTTAGACCTGGCAGTGAGCCTCGACGACAACGTCAATTCTATCCACTGGCTCCTTTCCTTTGTTTCCTTGAGGGCGTTCTTGTTCTGCCCTCAGGGGTCCTCATTCCTCGTTGACCGGTGGAGGTGTAGGTTGCGCCTGTAAGACAGATTGGGCGCCATGAGCGGATGGACTTGCTACCCTCCCATAGGAGGGGCGATTTGAGCGGCATGTCCGGAGGGGAAATAGGTAGCAGTAAAGTTTTTCCAGGTGTTCTGGGCCGCCTGAACCTCACATTGTGTATACAGGGCCTGTAATTGCCTGGGCGTCAGAGGGGGTAATTCCACGCCTTCAATCTCCTTGGGAAGAACGATGGGCAGCTGCATTAGCCAGTATGGTATGGTTGGACGACGGGCAGCATAGTGGATGATGCAAATGTATATCCAGGTGGGGGCATCACCATGGGATAACCCCCTGGATTGACCGGGGCGACATGAGGCTTGTTCTGGGGAATATGAGACCCAGACCCTCCTGCCATAGCGGCGGCGGATGGATCCGCGTTGCTTTTCGCCACTGGCATTGCCTGAGGGGAGCCGTTCCAGCTGGCGGCGCTCCTCCAATGGCGGCAGGAATGGGGCTGTTGCTATTGTTTCTTCGGGGAAGGTCATCGCCGACTCCTATCGCACCAGATCTTGTGGTAACCATATTTAAGGTTGGTGTCTGTTTCTCGACTAGCAAAGAAGACGAAGGTAGAAAGGAACGGTTTCTCATAGACGGCGCCAAAAATGATGGGTCTGAATCTGAGGTGTCGAACTCCGATCACTTTACGATTTGTTTAATGCGGGGAAACAAGGGATGAAACTCAATTGGAACTCGCCGAAAAAGATGGGGTTCAACCTGCTAGGACAAACACCAAAAACAAACAGTCAGAAGACTAAGCTGGGGGAACTGGGGGTGATTCCCAGTTTGGCTCTCCGACGCTCAAGTTAGGGAATGTTCTCAAGAAGAAGTTGTAAGTGCAGATCTCAAATTATGGAAGATGACTTACAGTGGAGGGGATGAATTCCCTTATTTATAGTTGAGGGTCAAGGGCCTTTGGTAATTGTCTCCATGTGGTCCTGGCCTAATGTTGCCCTAACACGTGGCGTGATGAGGAGAAATCTCCTGCAAAAGCTGGTGTAATGTTGGTGGCAGGAAACCGTGGCAGGTGCGCGATGCGTACTTATTTCAGAGAGCCGTTTTGGGTTGTTACCGAGGGCGAGGTGCATGCCTGGGTTTTGACATGAGCCCTAGAGGCTCGCATGTCCGAAGGGCACCTAGGCCAAGACTGAGAGACATGAGTTTGGTTCTCTGTTCATCCAAGTGGGAGAGTATTCTGAGAGTGAGCGTATGAGGGCTCGGAGGGTCATATCCTCGCTCGGGAGTTGACTTCTTTGAAGAACTGGAACATCCTTGGGGACGAGGACGAGGCTCGTCCCGAGGGTGGCCTGTGTGGGGCCTGGCTTCCACGTGCTCTGTGCGGGGGACGCCACGTGTCAAAAACGTGGCCAAGCATGTATTTGCCCCATCACATGGATAAAACAATGTGTAGTATTTTACTTTTAATAATACATCTATAAAAATATATTACATGTGGTATTTTTTTTATCTTTTTTATAAAAAAATTATAATATTTGTTAAATTATTCTTTTATTTATATTGTTAATTTGCTTAGATATTGATTAGTTTGCTATTTAGTTTGAAAGTTTATATGTATATTTGTAGATTTATCATTTGAAATCTTATTATTAGTGATATTATTTGACAATTAATAAATAGTTAAAAGTAATTTAAAATTATCTAATTATTTTTAATTAATATTTATGATATTATACACATATAAAATTAAGTATTTTTATTATGTAATTATGACGTCATATCGATTCGACCAGTGATCCGATCGGTCAAACCAGTAAAACCAGTAACCAGTAAGAGGTTTCGGTTCGACGTCCGGTCCGGGTTTCAAAACGTATATTGTAGTAAACAAAATGAATTGGGTATTTAATAAAATTTTAACATGGTCATATTAAATCCAACTAGATAATAAATTAAGAAAGTAAACGTTTATTAAGCATTTATAATTGAACAAAATATCATTAGATACTACGCGTAAATGATGGTGAATATCCTATTTTAGTGAAAAGGAAAATAGTTAAGGTTTTTAAGTGGCCAACTATTTTATTGAAAATCTAAAACACTATAAGTTTTTTTAAGTGGCCAATTATTTTATTCTTCATCATAATGACGAAGGTGAAGGCCAGCAACAAAGTGGAAATGCATTGTCCATAAGTTGCACCTCCAAAGCAGCAAATTTCAGCCACATGTCAATTGCGTTTGCTCGTTGCCTTAGAATATGCACTGATGTTTTTAAGTTATATAATATACAAAAATCAAACCAACCAACAGAGGAATAATCATTGCTATAGTACTATAGGTTTTTTTATAATTAATTATATATATTTTCTTCTTTTGCACCGCTCCTAACGGCTAAATAATAATCTCATTATCAATTTAATGTACAATAATACTTAATTTCGATATTGTATATAAGCCTCACTCCACATATCGGAATGGTGTCAACAAATACTCGTACAATTTATTTAATTTGGAACCCGTTACCCCATATCATCTAATCACACATAACATATAGTGCTAATGACTTTTGACCAAAAAAGAAAAAAGGAATGGAGTCTAATTAAAAGTATAATGTAGGGGTTAGGACATAAGATATTTTATTTAGGTAGGATAGATTAATTAAAAACGTAGATGAGGGAGGAACGGATACTTATTTTCTTATTCGTCGGCAAAATATCTAGTTCTTGGTAAAGGTGAACCAAATTACAAGTTTAATTTTGACTGGCGAGATTTATTGATGCTCGGTGAGATAATTATGATGACAATATATAATTAATTTAAATTATCTATCGTCGTAATTTAATAATTCTATATTACGCTAAATCTGTCAAAATCTGTCGTTTCCTTTCACTTAATCTGACAGATAAAATTAATTAAATCTTAAAATCTGTCATTTACTTTTCGTGTTGGTTTTTGAGTTTTTTGCTTATATACCCCCTGTGTTATGCCTAATTAACACTCCGAACCCTGTGATTTGAAAATTCTCAAAGAGAACCCTGTGATTATATAAATAAGCACTGAAAACACTGTGATTGTATTAAAGTTAACACTCAATGTGACGCCCCGAGTCTTCACACGTGCAGGTAAGTGTTACGTGCGTATTTATAGTTAATTATACGACTTTATATTTTGGGTTGTTAATTGAATTCGTTATAAGTTGATTATTCATTTAAAATTTCTTTTGATTGTCTATATGAGCTATCAATATGTGATCGGATCTGTGAAAATATGAATTCTGTGAATGTGGTGTTAATTGAATGAAATTACGTGTTCCGTGAAATCTGTGGGCTTGATTGTTAGATATTTGAATATTTTGGACTCAATTGGAAATTGAGTTTGGGCTTAATTGCCACTTTTTGAAAGTTGAGGTACCTATTTGTATAATAGGCAACCCTGAACGGTTTTCGCGATATCTTGAGCTCCGGACCTCAAAATCGAGATCCGTAACGGGCGTTGAACTTGTTTCGACGTCACCTATCCTTTGAACTTGACCTTGTACCTTTTTGATATCATTTGGATCTTTGACGACGAACCGTTTCATAACCTCGACGTTGTAACTTGTTTGAACCTTTTCTTAAACGAACCGGACTTGGACCAACCCGTACCCTACCCATTTCCTTATTAGATATCAGCCTTCTTACCCTTTTCTTCCCATTTTGATCGATCAAAGCAGCCAAGGTAAGGAGCAAGGAAGCACTCTCAAGAAACCCTCCATTTTTGGATTAACCAAACTTGAGCTCAAGTCTAGCTTCCATCCGATCTTTTTCTAAGGTGAGCTAGGATTTTTAATATCTCCATCTTCCCCTCTATATTTTCATCTAAGTGAAGCATGTCAGAAGTTGGGGAATTCTTGAGGTTGAATATGAGCATGAGTTGAGGGTTTGAGCTTGTTCCTTGGTTGTCTTGATTTAAAGTGAAATTTGATGCTTGATAAATGAATCTTGTAAGCTTTCTATCATTCTTACATGTTTAAATTCAAGGGTTGATGGTTAGAGCATGACTTGCCATTGTTGAAGCTTGAAGCTTCCATGAATGAAAGCTTGACATTGATTGATCTTTTGCCAACTTTGGATATGGATTCTTGTATATATGAGTGAATTGCATGATTTGTATGAATTATGTGCCTTGAAAACATGTCTGGTTGGTATCTAAGAGCTTTCTTAGGGCTGCCCTGTTCTTCAAAGCTTTTCCCACGCAGAAACAGAGCTGCTGCCCTGTTTTCCCTTTCAAAACGACGAGCTGACACGGCCGTGTCAGCTTTGAACTGAAAATGGACACGGCCGTGTTGGGCTCTCGACTTTGAATTTTTCTGATTTTAACCTCGGACACGGCCGTGTCCAAATCCTTTGAAAATGTAACACGGCCGTGTCAAGCCCTCGACTTTGAATTTTCTGATTTTTAAACCTCAGACATGGCCGTCTCCATTTCCCTTTTAAACTCAACACGGCCGTGTCATTTGAATTGGCAGCCTTGAGAAGTCTCTTTTCTTGCTTGAACTGCATGCGTGGCTCATATTTGTGGATTATATTGAACGTGACTCCAATTAAGCTATGTTTATGATTGTTATTTAATGCAAGAAATGCAAGTATGATAGTTATGAACGGTTATATGCCTTCTGATGTTAATAGTGCACATGAACGTGTCATTACATTTTTTTATGCGAGCATATCATAACCATTGCACTGCCGAGCGTCTTATTTGGTCATATTGAGTCTCACCTCACTTGTCTTGCACAGATTTTGATTCCTTTAGAGACGAGGCCGGTCAGTGAGGCTCGTGTGTTCTTCTTTTGCCGTTCGAGGTGGGTTTTTCTTCTACTTAGCTATATGACCCTATAAATACCTTTAACGTGAAAAGTTTTCGACCAAAATGTATATACATATAGAGTCATTTTCAAAGAGTAAATGTTTGCAATGTAAAGCTCTTATTTTATAAATCCTACCAAATGTTTTGGCGAGAAATGAATGTTATGCACGAATGGGGCCCAAGGACTTAGTGTGAGTGGCTATCCGGGGAGGCATGGGCCGACGGTGATCCCTCACATTAGTTCCATCAATTAACGGCGTAACTGGACCTCGTTAGGAGTTAGCGAGGAATGGACGCTGAGCGCCATCTGGGGAGTCATGTAACCCCTTTTGGTCAATGAATGGGTGGTCGGGTCTTGCAAGCCCGTCACCAAACCGGAGGAAGAAGGTGTAAATGTTAATGAATGTGCACACAAGATTGAAATGCATGAACAGAATGAATGAAAGAACGTTTAAATGTTTTACACAAGGTGTTGGTTGGAGATAATGCACGCCCACTCGCCGGGCTACTAATGACCTAGTGTTAATGATTCGTTATAATCCCTTTTGATGATTGTTATTCACCCACTTGGGAAATTCTTTAAAACCTCACTTGGGATTATAGCTTGCATGTGATTGTTTAATTACCGTTATATATATTCTATTTATGTCCTGTTTTATACCCACCAGTCCCTTTTGGACTGAACCCGGTTGGTTTTCAGCTGTTTTGTGTAGGTGTCGAGGGAGCTAGGCGGGAATACGAGTCCTAGGTCTTGCATTCGTTTCTAGCTCTAGTATTTTGGTGTTACACTTGCATCCTCGTACTTTTGGTTATTGTTTTTGGATATTGTTTTGAGCCGTGCTGGCATGTGAAAGTTGATGATGATCTGGAGTGTAATTGTGTTGGGTTTTAACTCCCGTGAACCTAAATGTTGGTACCTAGAGCATAGAGCTCAATATATGGAATAACTATTGGTACCTAGAGCATATAGCTCAATATATGATATATGACTTATTGTTTCCGCTTTTCTGTTATTCTGCTACTTTAATTGTTGTGGTTTTGGGGTTTAAGTGTTAGGCTAGTCCCGCCTGGCTTAGCGGTGTGTGTGTCCCCGTTCGCTATGATTTGGTACGTGTATGGAAATCCATTTCATATACGGGCCGGGTCATGGTGCGGGGGATGTAGTGCCTTGCGCTCGGGTGCTACATCCTTAAGTGGTATCAGAGCTTAGGGTTGCAAAACCCAGGCTCTCGTGTCGTGTGAGTCTGTCCAGGTCGTTCGGCTTAAGAACTAATTAACAATGTGTTGCATATGCATCTCTTTTGTGCTTAATTGGTTTAAATTTTGAATTTTGATGGAATTGATTGCATTATCATGCATGAGCTAAGCCTAGCACGCATTTCAGTATTTATTGACAGGATGCCTCCACGTAGACACCATGATCGATCTCCAGGACGACGTCATCATCGTGATCGTACTCCTACACCTCCACCTCCATAGCCACCGCCAGCATAGGCCTTTGTTAATTCGGTTATCAACATTATAGACCAGAGGCTTCGAGATTATGTACCACCAGCACCTTCGGTACCACCTGCACCTACTGTACCGCATGAGACACCGATTTCGGTTATACTTAGGGAGTTTCAGGACCAAAGACCTCCTAAGTTTTTTAAGCGGAATGATATGCAGGCGGAAATGTGGTTAAAAGAAGTCGAGAGGATATGGGAGCTCATTCCATGTGAGTCCCGAGAGAAGGCTCGGTGCACTCTTACTTTGATACAAGGGGAAGCCTACTCTTGGTGGGAAAGCACACGGATTGTATTGGAAGTAGTTGGAGAAGAGATTAACTGGGAAGTCTTTTCAAGGGAATTCAAGAATAAGTTCATCCCTCCCTCCTCCCGTACTCGAAGATTGAGGGAATTCACCGAATTGAAGCAGGGATCGAGATCTGTGGCCGAGTATATCTCGGATTATGAGAGATTGTCTCGTTATGCACCTAACATAGCAGGTGATGACTTCCACAAGGCTATGCAGTTTATTCAGGGACTTCGACCAGACATCCAGGCAGCTCTTGAGGCGGTTAACACGAGCACTTGGGCGAAGGTTACTTCTAAAGCCTTAAAGGTTGAGGATTCTGTAAATTCTAGGAGGCCAGCTTATCGCCAGGGACAGGGGTCAGGATTCGGCTCGGGATTTAAGAAAGGGAAGAGACCGATGAATTTACCAGCTCCACCACCAAAAGGACCCTTCAAAAAGTCGAGAATTGGAGGTCAGATTGCACCCGTTCCACGACCACCTCAGGCTCCACCGGCTCCTAAAGGATCTCGTAATGATCAGCCTTCATGTACCTATTGTGGATGGCCAACTCATTCTTACAACAACTGCCGAAAGAGATTGAAGTTGTGTTTGATTTGCGGGAAAGGAGATCATATGGCTTTTGCATGCCCGGACAAGACACCAGGGTATCAAGCTGGAGCTCCGAGACCGATGGTTCAGGCACGAGCTTATGCTCTTGAGGGTGAGGAGCAGAAAGTTGAAGCTGATCCAAATGCAGTGGTGGAAGGTATCGTTTGCATTCATAACACGAGCATTCACGCATTATTCGATCCGGGTGCCACTCATTCTTTTATATCTTCTGATTTATGTGCCCCTTTGTGCTTATCTGTTACTTGTTCAAATTCTTGTTATTATGTGAGTTTTGGATCGACCGGGTTGCTTTTCTAGGCCATATTATTTCAAGTAAGGGTTTGGAAGTTGATCCTTCAAAGATCGAGACAGTTACTCAGTGGCAGAGTCCAAAAAATGCTTCCGAGGTAAGAAGTTTTTTGGGATTGGCAGGTTATTACCGACGGTTCGTGAAGGATTTTTCGAGGATAGCCGGTCCCTTAACTCGATTAACTAAGAAGGAAGCTAAATTTGAGTGGGACGAGGCATGTGAAGCTAATTTTCAACTCTTGAAGGAAAAGTTAACCACTGCACCGGTATTAGCACTCCCTGAAGGCACGGAAGGATACCTGGTTTATACGGACGCCTCGAAAGATGGGCTGGGATGTGTTTTGATGCAGAATGGTAAGGCAATAGCTTATGCCTCGAGGAAATTGAAGGATCATGAACAGAATTATCCCACTCACGATCTCGAACTTGCAGCAGTGATCTTCGCTTTGGGAAAGTGGAGACACTATCTTTACGGAGTTTCTTTTGAGATCTTTTCCGACCACAAGAGTCTTCAGTATTTGTTTTCTCAGAAGGAATTAAACAAGAGACAGAGAAGATGGATGGAGATGTTAGCGGACTATGAATGTACGATTCGTTACCATCCCGGAAAGGCCAACGTGGTCGCGGATGCGCTTAGTAGGAAAGCTAGCGTGTCAAGTGTTAAAGTGGAAACTATGGATGAATCTGAGTCTTTCAAGCTAAGAGCTAGTATTCAGAATATTACGGTTCAACCGAACCTTCAGCAGAGATTGTTTGAAGCGCAAAGAGTGGATTCCGAGGGTCAGAGGTTAGTGCAGAAAGTTAGAAATGATTCAGAAAGTCTGTTTGGGTTTGATGACACCGGGCTTCAAAGGTTCAAAACCAGAGTTGTAGTTCCAGAAGAATTGAAACGGTTGATATTGGAAGAAGCTCATCGATCAGGGTATTCGATACATCCCGGGAAAAATAAGATGTATAAGGATTTAAAGAAATTTTATTGGTGGAATGGACTTAAGCGGGATGTGATCAATTTCGTGAGACATTGTTTGACTTGCCAATTTGGGAAAGCAGAACATCAGAAACCATCGGGGTTACTCCAGCCGTTACCTATCCCGGAATGGAAATGGCAGCAAGTGGCGATGGATTTCGTTACGGGTCTTCCACGAGTGAAAGGTGGTTTGGATGGAATTTGGGTAATAGTGGATCGATTAACGAAATCGGCGCATTTTCTTGCTATTCGGATGTCGGATAAGGTGAATAAGTTGGCTAAGAAATATGTTGATGAAATTGTTCGACTTCATGGTGTACCAGTCAGCATTGTATCAGATCGGGATCCGAGGTTCACTTCTAGGTTTTGGCAAGAATTGCAAAGGAATCTGGGCACAAGGCTTCAATTCAGCACAACTTTCCATCCTCAGACAGACGGGTAATCCGAGAGATTAATCAAATATTTGGAGGATATGTTGAGAGCATGTGCATTGGATTTTTCGAGTTCGTGGAACGAGCAATTACCTTTGATTGAGTTCGCCTATAATAACAGTTTTCAAGCATCGATAGAAATGGCTCCATATGAGGCTCTCTACGGACGAAAATGCAAGTCACCGTTGTTCTTTGATTTAGAAGAATGCAATTGGACGAAGCAAGAAGGTGTGAAACGAGGGAAGAATAAAGAAAAACCCTCTAAGGGCGTGCAGGAAGCAATTGATAAGGTTCAAATAATCAGACAACGGATGAAAACAGCCTAGGATCGACAGAAAAGCTATGCAGATAGACGAAGGAAGGATCTTGAGTTTGCAGTTGGGGATAGAGTGTTTCTGAAAGCTTCGCCTCGAAAAGGATTCACCCGAATTGGAAAGGGAGGAAAGCTAAATCCCCGATATTTGGGACCTTATGAGATTCTGGAAAGAATTGGAGATACAGCCTACCGTTTGGACCTACCCCCGAGTTTGACAGGAATTCATAACGTATTCCATGTTTCTTAGCTTCGGAAATATTATCCGGATGAATCCGAGATCTTAACCGTTGAAGAAGTGGAACTTGAGCCTAACCTCACCTTCGTGCAGAAACCGGTTAGAATTTTGGATCGAAAATTTCAAGAATTAAGAAACCGGCAAATCCCACTAGTTAAAGTCTTATGGAGAAGTGATAAATCAGAAGAGGCTACGTGGGAGACAGAGGAGAAGATGAAAAGATTTCATCCTGAATTATTTCCAGCCGATAAATGAATCCGAGGACGGATTCTTTGAAGGGGGAGAGGTTGTGATGCCCCGAGTCTTCACACGTGCAGGTAAGTGTTACGTGCGTATTTATACTTAATTATATGAATTTATATTTTGAGTTGTTAATTGAATTCGTTATAATTTGATTATTCGTTTAAAATTTCTTTTGATTGTCTATATGAGCTATGAATATGTGATCGGATCTGTGAAAATATGAATTCTGTGAATGTGGTGTTAATTGAATGAAATTACGTGTTCCGTGAAATCCGTGGGCTTGATTGTTAGATATTTGAATGTTTTGGACTCAATTGGAAATTGAGTTTGGGCTTAATTGCCACTTTTTGAAAGTTGAGGGACCTATTTGTATAATAGGCAACCCTGAACGGTTTTCGCGATATCTTGAGCTCCGGACCTCGAAATCGAGATCCGTACGTGTTCCGTGAAATCCGTGGGCTTGATTGTTAGATATTTGAATGTTTTGGACTCAATTGGAAATTGAGTTTGGGCTTAATTGCCACTTTTTGAAAGTTGAGGGACCTATTTGTATAATAGGCAACCCGGAACGGTTTTCGCGATATCTTGAGCTCCGGACCTCGAAATCGAGATCCGTAACGGGCGTTGAACTTGTTTAGACGTTACCTATCCTTTGAACTTGACCTTGTATCTTTTTGATATCATTTGGATATTTGACGACGAACCGTTTCATAACCTCGACGTTGTAACTTGTTTGAACCTTTTCTTAAACGAACCGGACTTGGACCAACCCGTACCCTAACCATTTCCTTATTAGATAACAGCATTCTTACCCTTTTCTTCCCATTTTGATCGATCAAAGCAGCCAAGGTAAGGAGCAAGGAAGCACTCTCAATAAACCCTCCATTTTTGGATTAACCAAACTTGAGCTCAAGTCTAGCTTCCATCCGATCTTTTTCCAAGGTGAGCTAGGATTTGTAATCTCCATCTTCCCCTCTATATTTTCATCTAAGTGAAGCATGTTAGAAGTTGGGGAATTTTTGAGGTTGAATATGAGCATGAGTTGAGGGTTTGAGCTTGTTCCTTGGTTGTCTTGATTTAAAGTGAAATTTGATGCTTGATAAATGATTCTTGTAAGCTTTCTATCATTCTTACATGCTTAAATTCAAGGGTTGATGGTTAGAGCATGACTTGCCATTGTTGAAGCTTGAAGCTTCCATGAATGAAAGCTTGACATTGATTGATCTTTTGCCAACTTTGGATATGGATTCTTGCATATATGAGTGAATTGCATGATTTGTATGAATTATGTGGCTTGAAAACATGTCTGGTTGGTATCTAAGAGCTTTCTTAGGCTGCCCTGTTCTTCAAAGCTTTTCCCACGCAGAAACAGAGTTGCTGCCCTGTTTTCCCTTTCAAAACGACGAGCTGACACGGCCGTGTCAAGCCCTCGACTTTGAATTTTCTGATTTTTAAACCTCGGACACGGCCGTCTCCATTTCCCTTTTAAACTCAACACGGCCGTGTCATTTGAATTGGCAGCCTTGAGAAGTCTCATTTCTTGTTTGAACTGCATGCGTGGCTCATATTTGTGGATTATATTGAACGTGACTCCAATTAAGCTATGTTTATGATTGTTATTTAATGCAAGAAATGCAAGTATGATAGTTATGAACGGTTATATGCCTTCTGATGTTAATAGTGCACATGAACGTGTCATTACATTTTTTTATGCGAGCATATCATAACCATTGCACTGCCGAGCGTCTTATTTGGTCATATTGAGTCTCACCTCACCTGTCTTGCAAAGATTTTGATTCCTTTGGAGACGAGGCCGGTGAGTGAGGCTCGTGTGTTCTTCTTTTGCCGTTCGAGGTGGGTTTTTCTTCTACTTAGCTATATTGTAGCACCCGGAACGCCAGGCACCACATCCCCCGCACTATAGCCCCAATCCACCTATGAAACGGACAATCCATACATGAATCGAAGCTACAGCGAACGGGAGACAATAAAATGACTCAAGGCTAGGCGGGTACCCTCAATTTAAAACCAACCAATAATCAAGTCAGAGTATTAAATAGCGGAAGCAATAACATTCATTCGATATGTATAGGTACCATATTTATTTATTTACTTATAGGTACCAACACTTACACTATCAATACATTATCATCTCCCAACAATATAGATAACAAGGCGGTATACAAAATATCCCAAATATCTATACATAACAAAATGTGGGAATGAAGTGTGCTAGACCCAAATTTAAAGACCACGTGACTCTAAATTCCCGCCTAGCACGCCCTGCAAAACACTGAAAAGTTGAGGTGTCAGTCCAACACAGACTGAGCGAGGGGTATAAATAAATATAAGCGAACAGACATGCAAGTTATAACCTCGGGTAATAACTTTGGAAAACAATACGATCTAATAGGTTAAAAGGGATACTATCGCCCGAGATTACAACTATTCCAATTTCAATTCAATCAATTCAATACAATCAATTTGTGGCCCGGCGAGTGGGGCAATTCTCCAACCTTACACCGACCGTGTACAATCAATCAATCAATTATTAGGTGATTAGGTGATCAAGCAACTCATTATTGTGCACAATTAGCAGTTTCAATAACGCCTTCTTCCTCCGGGTGATGGTGGGATTGCAAGGCCCCACCATCCAATCAATCTGGGCAGAGGGTACATGAATCCCTAAGCCCGGAACTCCTTTCTCCCCTAATCTCCTAGAGGGTTCAGGGGTCATCCCAATTTGGTGAGGATAGCCCTCGAGTTACCCGTCAGCCCATGCTTTCCCGGTTGGCTCGAGTCACTACCCTCGGGCCCACAGTGCAATACAATACTCGCCAAAACAATCAATCAATCAATCAATTCCTTCAATAGTTCGATAAAGCATTTGAAAACCAATCTCTTTTGAAAACTATAAGTATATAAATAGGTTTTGGCTTAAAACGTCACATAGGGTTGTACGGGTCCTATGTATCTAAAATTAAACCTCACCTGAACGACCCAAAATAATCCAAGGAAACAGCTCACGGGGCCTGCTCCTCGTCACCAGGAAGCTGGTCTGTGCAAGAAAGACAATTGTCCGTGAAATACGACTCAAAATGTACCAAATATGACGAACGGAAAAATGCAACGAAACGACGAAAAAAATACAATGCACCATGAAAATATCACGTTTCAACATGTATGCGATCATATAACATCAATTAGGGGCCAAAGAAATGATTGGAGGATGATGATGAAAATTAAATTTTATGCAGTAGCTTTTGCTCTGCAGTCGCCGTGGGAACGGCCGTTCCGGCCTTCCTTTGAAAATGGGAAGGGCCGTTCCCATGGCCTGAAGAAAACGCGCCAGCGTTTTTAAAATAAAATGCGTTTTGGCTGGGAAGGGCCGTTCCGGCTCACAGGCCAAAGTGGGAACGGCCGTTCCCAGTCTCGCTGGCCTAAAGTCTCAGCATCATGGGAACGGCCGTTCCAGTTTTAAACTGGGGTTGGGAATGGCCGTTCCCAAAATACGTGAGCTGCTGTAAATGCAGAACAGAACAGAGCAACACGAAGCAACAACCCAAAAATCACCAAAATGAATCAAACTCAAGATGTAATGCACATTTTTGATGCAATAGACATGCTAACATGCATATGGATCAACAATAACTCATAAAAACATATAATCCCATATTAGATCATCAATATTCAATCATTTGAAACCCATATCAACACTCATGCTCTAAATCCATAAATCACAAGTTGTATGCATCAATCTTAAGCTTAAAGCTCACTTACATATTTATAACAACAAATACACAATCTAACCAATGTATAACAAAGCCCTAGATATACCATTTTTACAAGAAAATCATGAAATCTCCTTAATTACCTCAAATGGAAGAAATGAGAGATAAGATGAACAAGTGATGATGATGATGCTCCAAATATCACAAAACCCACACAAATTGATGCTTGAATGGATGAAATCTCCCACCTCTCTTGGTAGGGTTGTGTCTCGGTGAGCAAGGAAGCAAGAACAAGGGATGAAATGTTGTGTATGAAGAATGAAGACAAGGTACGTGATGTGCTGCTAATGAAGGGGAAAAGATGCCCAATTTGCAATTAAATCCTTTCGCTTATTAAGTTATGCAATCAAGTCCAATCTCATAATTAAATGATCAAACGAGTCCAATGCAATTAGATCCCTAGTTCATGAAAATGAGCAATGAAGGCCATAAGGGAAATAAATCACATTCGGGTAAATAATTCACGTAGCAATCACGTTCAATAAATCCGAAATATATGATATGATATGAATTTTCAATAAAATGTCAAGAATATAATTTTATAAAATTATGTCATGATAGGAAAATGAATTAAATGATCAATTAATAATTAAGTTACAACTCTCAAACGCACACGTGTCGTTCATACCTGAAATGCCGAAAGCTGGGGCGTTACAATCCTCCCTCCTTATAAGAATCTGGTCCCCAGATTCACTGATCGGAAGGGAACAACTCTGGATGGAACCGTCTCATTTTGTCTTCGGTCTCCCACGTGGCTTCTTCGGTCTTATCACTTCTCGAAAGAACCTTAACCATGGGAATCCTCCAGTTTCTTAATTCCTGAAACTTCTTATCCAAAATCTTAACCGGTTTCTGAACAAAGGTAAGACTCGGTTCCAATTCCACTTCTTCAACAGGAATGATCTCGGTTTCATCGGGGTAGTATTTCCTCAGCTGAGACACGTGAAATACGTTATGAATCCCCGTGAGGCTCGGTGGTAGGTCCAATCTGTAAGCAACTTCTCCAATTCTTTCCAAAATCTCATAAGGACCTAAATAACGAGGTTTAAGTTTACCTCCTTTCCCAATCCGAGCAAATCCTTTACGTGGAGACGCCTTCAAGAATACCCGGTCTCCAACCTCAAACTCGAGATCCCTTCTGCGACGATCGGCGTAGCTCTTCTGTCTGTCCTAAGCTGATTTCATCCGTTGTTTTATTAGTTGGACTTTCTCAATCATAGCTTCAACGGCCTTGGAAGGTTTCTCCAATTTCTCACCTTTCTTAACACCTTCCTGCTTAGTCCATTTCCATTCTTCCAAGTCAAAGAACAACGGAGAACGACACTTCCGTCCATAAAGTAGCTCATACGGTGCCATTCCAATCGAAGCCTGAAAACTGTTATTGTACGCAAACTCAATCAAAGGTAGCTGATCATGCCAAGAAGACTGAAAATCCAAAGAACAAGCTCGTAGCAAATCCTCGAGATACCTTATTAATCTCTCGGACTGACCATCCGTCTGAGGATGAAAAGCTGTACTAAACTGGAGCTTCGTACCCAAAACTTCTTGCAATTCACGCCACAACCTCGAGGTGAATCGTGGATCTCTGTCAGAAACGATACTAATCGGAATCCCGTGAAGCCTAACAATCTCCCGGTTATAAAGCTCGGCTAGCTTGCGAATCTTATACGACATCCGAACCGGCAGAAAATGTGCAGACTTCGTCAAACGGTCCACAATCACCCAAATCCCATCAAATCCACCTTTCACCTTAGGTAATCCGGACACGAAATCCATCGTCACCTGTTCCCACTTCCACTCAGGAATAGGTAACGGCTGAAGAAGACCTCCCGGTTTCTGATGCTCGGCTTTCACTTTCTGACAAGTGAGACAATGCTTCACAAACTCGGCCACATCTTTCTTCAATCCACGCCACCAGTAATATTGCCTTAAATCCTTATACATCTTGTTTCCTCCGGGGTGGATAGAATAGGCCGATCTGTGAGCTTCCTCGAGCAATACCCGTTTCAACTCTTCGGGTACAACCACTCGGTTCTTGAAACGAAGAAGACCGGTTTCATCGAACCCGAATGGACACTCTGGATCAGCTCTTGCCTTAGTTACCAATCTCTGAACTTCCAAATCTGTACTCTGAGCCTCAAACAACTTGTGCTTCAATTCTGGCTGGACCGAAATATTAGAAACTCGAGCCTTTAAAACAATTGGCTCGATTCCACTACTTTCACCCATTTCCAAGCTCGACACACTAGCCTTCCTACTAAGTGCATCGGCGACCACGTTGGCTTTGCCGGGATGGTACTTGATCGTGCAATCATAATCTTCCAACCTTTCCATCCAACGCCGTTGCCTCATATTCAAATCCTTCTGAGTGAATAAATACTGGAGGCTTTTGTGGTCAGTGAAAATCTCGAAGGTCACCCCGTACAAATAATGTCTCCACTTTCCAAGTGCAAAGACTACGGCAGCAAGCTCAAGATCATGTGTCGGATAATTCTTCTCATGCTCTTTTAACTTCCGGGATGCATAAGCAATTACTTTACCCTTCTGAGTCAACACACATCCCAAGCCTTCCTTAGAAGCATCCGTATAAACAGCATACCCTTCAGAACCTTCCGGAAGGGCTAACACTGGAGCGGACACTAACTTCTCCTTCAAGAAAGTGAAACTCTTCTCACAATCTTCATTCCAGTCGAATTTCACATTCTTCTTCGTCAATCGGGTTAAAGGAGCTGCTAACTTGGAGAAATCCTTAACAAACCTCCGGTAATAACCCGCCAATCCCAAGAAACTCCTAATCTCAGAGGCATTCCTAGGTTTTTCCCACTTCAGAACCGACTCAATCTTAGAAGGATCGACTTCCAAACCGTTGCCCGAAATCACGTGACCCAAGAATGACACCCTGTCAATCCAGAACTCACACTTGCTGAATTTGGCAAACAACTGATGTTCCTTCAAAGTCCTTAATACCAACTGAAGATGTCTTGCATGCTCCTCGGCAGACTTCGAAAAAACTAGGATATCATCAATAAAAATGACCACGAACTTATCCAGAAAAGGCCTGAAAATCCTGTGCATCATATCCATAAAAGCTGTTGGGGCATTGGTCAAACCAAACGGCATCACAACGAACTCATAATGCCCATACCGAGTGTTAAATCCTGTCTTAGAAATATCCCCTGCTCGGATACGCAGCTGGTAGTAACCTTGTCTCAAATCCAATTTCGAATAGACTTTCGATCCCTGAAGTATGTCAAATAACTCCTCGATGTGTGGAAGAGGATACTTGTTCTTGATCGTCATCCGGTTCAACTCCCTATAATCTATGCACATTCTCAAGGTCCCGTCCTTCTTCTTTACAAACAAAACCGGTACACCCCAGGGAGAAGAACTCGGTCTGATATACCCAATCTCCAACAACGCATAAAGTTGAGTCTTCAACTCTTTCAACTCGGCCGGTGCCATACGATACGGAGTCTTGGAGTACGGCTCTGCGTTAGGGTACAAGTCGATCACAAACTCAATTTCCCGTTCTGGAGGTAAAGAATCCAATTCCTCAGGAAAGACCTCGGGAAATTCCTTCACTACTTCTGTTTCTTCCAGCTTACTCTGATCCTTAGGTTTGTTGAGAATATAAGCAATGAAACCCGTGGCTCCCTCTCGAACCAACTTATGAGCTTCAGAAAAAGAAAGTAGTGGTACAGTCTTGGAACTCCAACCTACTACCAAATCTGCTCCCAACTGAACCTTCTTCGCTCTACAATCAACTGTGGCAGAATGTCTGTACAACCAATCCATGCCCAAGATAGATCCATAGCAAGTCATCGGCAGCTCAATGAAGTCTGACAAGAAAACTCGACCCTCGATGCTCACCGGAACCTCTCTAAACACCCGATCAGATTCTAAACTACCACCAAACGGAGTACTAACCACATAACATGCAGAAGAGCGAGTAACAGGCAAAGACAGAGAAACAGATATAGCACTCGAAAGAAAGGAGTGAGTAGCTCCCGGATCAAACAAGGTATGAATGTTCGTGCCATGTATGAAAATGGTACCTTCAACTACCGCGGCTGGATCAACATCAGCATCCGGCTGCTCTCCGTCCAAAGCATAAGCACGAGCCCTGATCAGTGGTCTCTGTGCACCCGGTGGTGGCATCCTGTTATCCGGACATCCGTCTACCATATGCTCGTCGCTCCCACAAAGTAAACATAAACCCAGACGCCTCCTGCAGTTATCATAAGTATGCGTCCTCCGACCACAGAAGGTACAAGCAGGCCTCTCGGGTGGTGGTGGTAAAGCTGGGGCAACTGGAGCAACTGGAGCTCTAATCACTGGTCCTGCTGGTCGGGGCTTCTTCCCTGGGCCCTATGGAGCTGGTGGTGGAGAAGAATAAACCATCGGCCTCTTGCCTGAAGCAGAACCCGAGCCAGAACCCGAGCCAGAACCCTTATACCCTGATCCAACACCTCTGAAACCCGATCCAGAACCTCTGAATCCCGATCCTGTGCCTGAGCCCGAACCTGAACCTGAACGGTAGGTAGATCGCCTAGCATTCACTGAATCCTCAACCAATAGAGCCTTCCTGGTAGCCTTCACCCAGGTGCTCGTGTTGACTGCCTCAATCGCTGCCTGAATGTCCGGTCTAAGGCCCTGAACAAACTGCATCGCCTTATGGAAGTCATCACTCGCTATATTAGGGGCATAGCGGGACAACCTCTCAAACTCGGCGATGTACTCTGAGACCGACCTGTTTCCTTGCTTCAACTCTGTAAATTCCTTCAATCTTCTAGTACGAGAAGATGGAGGAATGAACTTGTTCTGAAACTCTCTAACAAAGACTGCCCAATTTACTTCCTCACCTGCAGCAGCTAACACAATCTGAACACTCTCCCACCAAGAGTAGGCCTCACCCTGAATCAAAGAAATGGTACAACGGGCCTTCTCCCTGGACTCACACGGGATAAGCTCCCATATCCTCTCAATCTCCTTCAGCCACTGCTCGGCCTGAATATCATTTCCTTTATAAAATTTGGGAGGATGTTGGTTCTGAAACTCCCTGAAAACAGCTGAAATCTGGCCTCCAGGCTGTGGTGGTGCAACTGGTGGTGGTGGTGGAACATAATCCCGAACCCTCTGATCAATAAGACCCACCACTGCATTCATGAAGTCCTGTGGCTGAGCCTGAGGAGGTGGAGGAGGAGGTGGTGATCTCTCCCGGCGATGATGACGATGATGTCGATGTCTAGGAGAACGATCACGAGGATGTCTATCGCGAGCCATCCTGAAATCAAGTCACTATTGTGCATGTTCGATTAGTAATGCCAATGTGTGCAAATAAGTCAAGATTGCACATAAATTCAAAACTCAACAAGTCACCCCAAATTCAAGCAGATTCAAAGAGTTCAAAGAGGTTCAAGTATCAAATAACGATGCAAGACTCTCAAATTGACAATTAATTCCTATGCCGTGCGACCTAGACTCACAAGACACGACACTAGAGACCCGATTTTGCAACCGAGCTCTGATACCACCGTAGGATGTAGCACCCGGAACGCCAGACACCACATCCCCCGCACTATAGCCCCAATCCACCTATGAAACGGACAATCCATACATGAATCGAAGCTACAGCGAACGGGAGACAATAAAATGACTCAAGGCTAGGCGGGTACCCTCAATTTAAAACCAACCAATAATCAAGTCAGAGTATTAAATAGCGGAAGCAATAACATTCATTCGATATGTATAGGTACCATATTTATTTATTTACTTATAGGTACCAACACTTACACTATCAATACATTATCATCTCCCAACAATATAGATAACAAGGCGGTATACAAAATATCCCAAATATCTATACATAACAAAATGTGGGAATGAAGTGTGCTAGACCCAAATTTAAAGACCACGTGACTCTAAATTCCCGCCTAGCACGCCCTGCAAAACACTGAAAAGTTGAGGTGTCAGTCCAACACAGACTGAGCGAGGGGTATAAATAAATATAAGCGCACAGACATGCAAGTTATAACCTTGGGTAATAAATTTGGAAAACAATACGATCTAATAGGTTAAAAGGGATACTATCGCCCGAGATTACAACTATTCCAATTTCAATTCAATCAATTCAATACAATCAATTTGTGGCCCGGCGAGTGGGGCAATTCTCCAACCTTACACCGACCGTGTACAATCAATCAATCAATTATTAGGTGATTAGGTGATCAAGCAACTCATTATTGTGCACAATTAGCAGTTTCAATAACGCCTTCTTCCTCCGGGTGATGGTGGGATTGCAAGGCCCCACCATCCAATCAATCTGGGCAGAGGGTACATGAATCCCTAAGCCCGGAACTCCTTCCTCCCCTAATCTCCTAGAGGGTTCAGGGGTCATCCCAATTTGGTGAGGATAGCCCTCGAGTTACCCGTCAGCCCATGCTTTCCCGGTTGGCTCGAGTCACTACCCTCGGGCCCACAGTGCAATACAATACTCGCCAAAACAATCAATCAATCAATCAATTCCTTCAATAGTTCGATAAAGCATTTGAAAACCAATCTCTTTTGAAAACTATAAGTATATAAATAGGTTTTGGCTTAAAACGTCACATAGGGTTGTACGGGTCCTATGTATCTAAAATTAAACCTCACCTGAACGACCCAAAATAATCCAAGGAAACAGCTCACGGGGCCTGCTCCTCGTCACCAGGAAGCTGGTCTGTGCAAGAAAGACAATTGTCCGTGAAATACGACTCAAAATGTACCAAATATGACGAACGGCAAAATGCAACGAAACGACGAAAAAAATACAATGCACCATGAAAATATCACGTTTCAACATGTATGCGATCATATAACATCAATTAGGGGCCAAAGAAATGATTGGAGGATGATGATGAAAATTAAATTTTATGCAGTAGCTTTTGCTCTGCAGTCGCCGTGGGAACGGCCGTTCCGGCCTTCCTTTGAAAATGGGAAGGGCCGTTCCCATGGCCTGAAGAAAACGCGCCAGCGTTTTTAAAATAAAATGCGTTTTGGCTGGGAAGGGCCGTTCCGGCTCACAGGCCAAAGTGGGAACGGCCGTTCCCAGTCTCGCTGGCCTAAAGTCTCAGCATCATGGGAACGGCCGTTCCAGTTTTAAACTGGGGTTGGGAATGGCCGTTCCCAAAATACGTGAGCTGCTGTAAATGCAGAACAGAACAGAGCAACACGAAGCAACAACCCAAAAATCACCAAAATGAATCAAACTCAAGATGTAATGCACATTTTTGATGCAATAGACATGCTAACATGCATATGGATCAACAATAACTCATAAAAACATATAATCCCATATTAGATCATCAATATTCAATCATTTGAAACCCATATCAACACTCATGCTCCAAATCCATAAATCACAAGTTGTATGCATCAATCTTAAGCTTAAAGTTCACTTACATATTTATAACAACAAATACACAATCTAACCAATGTATAACAAAGCCCTAGATATACCATTTTTACAAGAAAATCATGAAATCTCCTTAATTACCTCAAATGGAAGAAATGAGAGACAGGATGAAGAAGTGATGATGATGATGCTCCAAATATCACAAAACCCACACAAATTGATGCTTGAATGGATGAAATCTCCCACCTCTCTTGGTAGGGTTGTGTCTCGGTGAGCAAGGAAGCAAGAACAAGGGATGAAATGTTGTGTATGAAGAATGAAGACAAGGTACGTGATGTGCTGCTAATGAAGGGGAAAAGATGCCCAATTTGCAATTAAATCCTTTCGTTTATTAAGTTATGCAATCAAGTCCAATCTAATAATTAAATGATCAAACGAGTCCAATGCAATTAGATCCCTAGTTCATGAAAATGAGCAATGAAGGCCATAAGGGAAATAAATCACATTCGGGTAAATAATTCACGTAGCAATCACGTTCAATAAATCCGAAATATATGATATGATATGAATTTTCAATAAAATGTCAAGAATATAATTTTATAAAATTATGTCATGATAGGAAAATGAATTAAATGATCAATTAATAATTAAGTTACAACTCTCAAACGCACACGTGTCGTTCATACCTGATATGCCGAAAGCTGGGGCGTTACATATATGACCCTATAAATACCTTTAACGTGAAAAGTTTTCGACCAGAATGTATATATATATATAGAGTCATTTTCAAAGAGTAAATGTTTGCAATGTAAAACTCTTATTTTATAAATCCTACCAAATGTTTTGGCGAGAAATGAATGTTATGCACGAATGGGGCCCAGGAACTTAGTGTGAGTGGCTATCCGGGGAGGCATGGGCCGACGGTGATCCCTCACATTAGTTCCATCAATTAACGGCGTAACCGGACCTCGTTAGGAGTTAGCGAGGAATGGACGCTGAGCGCCATCTGGGGAGTCATATAACCCCTTTTGGTCAATGAATGGGTGGTCGGGTCTTGCAAGCCCGTCACCAAACCGGAGGAAGAAGGTGTAAATGTTAATGAATGTGCACACAAGATTGAAATGCATGAACAGAATGAATGAAAGAATGTTTAAATGTTTTACACAAGGTGTTGGTTGGAGATAATGCACGCCCACTCGCCGGGCTACTAATGACCTAATGTTAATGATTCTTTATAATCCCTTTTGATGATTGTTATTCACCCACTTGGGAAATTCTTTAAAACCTCACTTGGGATTATAGCTTGCATGTGATTGTTTAATTACCGTTATATATATTCTATTTATGCCCTGTTTTATACCCACCAGTCCCTTTTGGACTGAACCCAGATGGTTTTCAGCTGTTTTGTGCAGGTGTCGAGGGAGCTAGGCGGGAATACGAGTCCTAGGTCTTGCATTCGTTTCTAGCTCTAGTATTTTGGTGTTAACTTGCATCCTCGTACTTTTGGTTATTGTTTTTGGATATTGTTTTGAGCCGTGCAGGCATGTGAAAGTTGATGATGATCTAGAGCGTAATTGTATTGGGTTTTAGCTCCCGTGAAGCTAAATGTTGGTACATAGAGCATAGAGCTCAATATATGGAATAACTATTGGTACCTAGAGCATGTAGCTCAATATATGATATATGACTTATTGCTTCCGCTTTTCTGTTATTCTGCTACTTTGATTGTTGTGGTTTTGGGGTTTAAGTGTTAGGCTAGTCCTGCCTGGCTTAGCGGTGTGTGTATCCCCGTTCGCTATGATTTGGTACGTGTATGGAAATCCATTTCATATATGGGTCGGGTCATGGTGCGGGGGATGTAGTGCCTTGCGCTCGGGTGCTACACTCAAAACCCTACAACCATGGCTGTAGGGTTTGAAATTTTAATTGAGTGCTAATTTATTACAATCACAGGGTTCGCTTTGAGAATTTTGAAATCACAAGGTTTTGAGTGCTAATTAGGTATATCACAGGGTTTTTTGTGCAATAAACTCGTTGGTTTTTCTGCCAAAATCTCTTCGACCGGTAGAATAGAGAAGTTTTTATCAGTTTTCCTTCACATAGCAAAATGCTGTGTTTGAGAAATCATGATTTGTATCGGCATGTGTGCATTTACTTATTTGCCCAAATCTTTGATTTATTTACAAAAATTTGCCATTATTATTTATTAAAAATAAAATAAAATAACTGCTATTATGTATGATCTATACTATTATATTAAAGGTTTCTTTTCTTTTCTTGGACTCTTGGACTCTTTTCTTGTAGCACCCGAGCGCAAGGCACTACATCCCCCGCACCATGACCCGGCCCGTATATGAAATGGATTTCCATACACGTACCAAATCATAGCGAACGGGGACACACACACCGCTAAGCCAGGCGGGACTAGCCTAACACTTAAACCCCAAAACCACAACAATCAAATTAGCAGAATAACAGAAAAGCGGAAGGAATAAGTCATATATCATATATTGACCTCTATGCTCTAGGTACCAACAGTTAGGTTCACGGGAGTTAAAACCCAATACAATTACGCTCCAGATCATCATCAACTTTTACATGCCATCACGGCTCAAAACAATATCCAAAAACAATAACCAAATGTACGAGGATGCAAGTGTAACACCAAAATACTAGAGCTAGAAACGAATGCAAGACCTAGGACTCGTATTCCAGCCTAGCTCCCCTGACACTTGCACAAAACAGCTGAAAACCAAACGGGTTCAGTCCAAAGGGGACTGGTGGGTATAAAACAGGGCATAAATAGAATATATGACGGTAATTAAACAATCACATGCAAGCTATAATCCCAAGTGAGGTTTTAAAGAATTTCCCAAGTGGGTGAATAACAATCATCAAAAGGGATTATAACGAATCATTAACATTAGGTCATTAGTAGCCCGGCGAGTGGGCGTGCATTATCTCCAACCAACACCTTGTGTAAAACATTTAAACATTCATTCATTCATTCCGTTCATGCATTCATTCTTTTGTGCACAATCATTAACATTTACACCATCTTCCTCCGGTTTGGTGACGGGCTTGCAAGACCCGACCACCCATTCATTGACCAAAAGGGGTTACATGACTCCCCAGCTGGCGCTCAGCGTCCATTCCTCGCTAACTCCTAACGAGGTCCGGTTACGCCGTTAATTGGTGGAACTAATGTGAGGGATCACCGTCGGCCCATGCCTCCCCGGATAGCCACTCACACTAAGTCCCTGGGCCCTATTCGTGCATAACATTCATTCTTTTTTTCTCGCCAAAACCTTTGGTAGGATTAAGAAATTAAGGCTTTACGTTGCAAATATTTACTCTTGGAAAATGACTCTATATATATATATATACATTTTGGTCGAAAACTTTTCACGTTAAAGGTATTTATAGGGTTATATAGCTAAGTAGAAGAAAAACCCACCTCGAACGGCAAAAGAAGAACACACGAGCCTCACTGACCGGCCTCGTCTCCAAAGGAATCAAAATCTGTGCAAGACAGGTGAGGTGAGACTCAATAAGACCAAATAAGACGCTCGGCAGTGCAATGGTTATGATATGCTCGCATAAAAAAATGTAATGACACGTTCATGTGCACTATTAACATCAGAAGGCATACAACCGTTCATAACTATCATACTTGCATTTCTTGCATTAAATAACAATTATAAACATAGCTTAATTGGAGTTACGTTCAATATAATCCACAAATATGAGCCACGCATGCAGTTCAAGCAAGAAAAGAGACTTCTCAAGGCTGCCAATTCAAATGACACGACCGTGTTGAGTTTCAAAGGGAAATGGACATGGCCGTGTCCGAGGTTTAAAAATCAGAAAATTCAAAGTCGAGGGCTTGACACGGCCGTGTTACATTTTCAAAGGATTTGGACATGGCCATGTCCGAGGTTAAAATCAGAAAAATTCAAAGTCGAGAGCCCAACACGGCCGTGTCCATTTTCAGTTCAAAGCTGACACGGCCGTGTCAGCTCTTCGTTTTGAAAGAAATAACAGAGCATCAGCTCTGTTATGCGTGGGAAAATCTTTGCAAAACAGGGCAGCCACCAAGAAGCTCCCAACCCACACTTAGACATGATTTCAAGCCACAAAATTCAAGCAATTCACATAACTCATTCATATAGATATCAATTCAAGCTCAAAGTTGGCAAAAGATCAATCAATATCAAGCTTTCATTCATGGAAGCTTCAAGCTTTAACAATGGCAAGTCATGCTATACACTCCCAACATAAAATCTAAAGATATAAAAATGATAAGGAAGTTTCAATCATCATCTTTCATGCATCAAATCTCATCTCAAACCATGAAAACCAATGATCAAACCAAACCCTCAATTCATGCTCAAAGCCAAACCTCAAGAATTCCCCAACTTCTAACATGCTTCACTTAGATGAAAATATAGAGGGGAAGATGGAGATTACAAATCCTAGCTCACCTTGGAAAAAGATCGGATGGAAGCTAGACTTGAGCTCAAGTTTGGTTAATCCAAAAATGGAGGGTTTCTTGAGAGTGCTTCCTTGCTCCTTGCCTTGGTTGCTTTGATCGATCAAAATGGGAAGAAAAGGGTAAGAATGCTGATATCTAATAAGGAAATGGGTAGGGTACGGGTTGGTCCAAGTCCGGTTCGTTTAAGAAAAAAGGTCAAACAAGTTATAAAGTCGGGTTATGAAATGGTTCGTCGTCAAAGATCCAAATGATATCAAAAAGGTACAAGGTCAAGTTCAAAGGATAGGTAACGTCGAAACAAGTTCAATGCCGGTTACGGATATCGATTTCGTGGTCCAGAGCTCAAGATATCGTGAAAACCGTTCAGGGTTGCCTATTATACAAATAGGTCCCTCAACTTTCAAAAAGTGGCAATTAAGCCCAAACTCAATTTCCAATTGAGTCCAAAACATTCAAATATCTAACAATCAAGCCCACGAATTTCACGGAACACGTAATTTCATTCAATTAACACCACATTCACAGAATTCATATTTTCACAAATCCGATCACATATTCGTAGCTCATATAGACAATCAAAAGAAATTTTAAATGAATAATCAAATTATAACGAATTCAATTAACAACTGAAAATATAAAGTCATATAATTAACTATAAATACTCGCGTAACACTTACCTGCACGTGTGATGACTCGGGGCGTCACAACCTCTCCCCCTTCAAAGAATCCGTCCTCGGATTCATTTATCGGCTGGAAACAATTCGGGATGAAATCTTTTCATCTTCTCCTCTGTCTCCCACGTGGCCTGTTCTGATTTATCACTTCTCCATAAGACTTTAACTAGTGGGATTTGCCGGTTTCTTAATTCTTGAAATTTTCGATCCAAAATTCTAACCGGTTTCTGCACGAAGGTGAGGTTAGGCTCAAGTTCCACTTCTTTAACGGTTAAGATCTCGGATTCATCCGGATAATATTTCCGAAGCTGAGAAACATGGAATACGTTATGAATTCCGATCAAACTCGGGGGTAGATCCAAACGGTAGGCTGTATCTCCAATTCTTTCCAAAATCTCATAAGGTCCCAAATATCGGGGATTTAGCTTTCCTCCATTTCCAATTCGAGTGAATCCTTTTCGAGGCGAAGCTTTCAGAAACACTCTATCCCCAACTGCAAACTCAAGATCCTTCCGTCGTCTATCTGAATAGCTTTTCTGTCGATCCTGAGCTGCCTTCATCCGTTGTCTGATTATTTGGACCTTATCAATTGCTTCTTGCACGGCCTTAGAGGGTTTTTCTTTACTCTCCCCTCGTTTCACACCTTCTTGCTTCGTCCAATTCCATTCCTCCAAATCAAAGAACAACGGTGATCTGCATTTCCGTCCGTAGAGAGCCTCATATGGAGCCATTTCTATCGAGGCTTGAAAACTGTTATTATATTCGAACTCAATCAAAGGTAATTGCTCGTTCCACGAACTCAAAAAATCCAATGCACATGCTCTCAATATATCCTCCAAATATTTGATTAATCTCTCGGATTGCCCGTCTGTCTGAGGATGGAAAGCTGTGCTGAATCGAAGCCTTGTCCCCAAATTCCTTTGCAATTCTTGCAAAAACCTAGAAGTGAACCTCGGATCCCGATCTGATACAATGCTGACTGGTACACCATGAAGTCGCACAATTTCATCAACATATTTCTTAGCCAATTTATTCACCTTATCCGACATCCGAATAGCAAGAAAATACGCCGATTTCGTTAATCGATCCACTATTACCCAAATTCCATCCAAACCACCTTTCACTCGTGGAAGACTCGTAACGAAATCCATCGCCACTTGCTGCCATTTCCATTCTGGGATAGGTAACGGTTGGAGTAACCCCGATGGTTTCTGATGTTCTGCTTTCACAACTTGGCAAGTCAAACAATGCCTCACGAAATTGATCACATCCCGCTTAAGTCCATTCCACCAATAAAATTTTTTTAAATCCTTATACATCTTATTTCCCCCGGGATGTATCGAATACCCTGATCGATGAGCTTCTTCCAATATCAACCGTTTCAATTCTTCCGGAACCACAACTCTGGTTTTGAACCTTAGAAGCCCGGTGTCATCAAATCCAAACGGACTCTCTGAATCATTTCTAGCTTTCTGCACTAACCTCTGAACCTCGGAATCCACTCTTTGCGCTTCAAACAATCTCTGTCGAAGGTCCGGTTAAACCGTAATATTCGGAATACTAGCTCTCAGCTTGAAAGACTCAGAATTTTCTCCAACTTCCACTTCCATATTAGACACACTAGCCTTCCTGCTAAGTGCATCCGCGACCACATTAGCTTTTCCGGGATGGTAACGAATCGTACACTCATAATCCGCCAACATCTCCATCCAAAGCCTCTGTCACTTGTTTAATTCCTTATGAGAGAACAAATATTGAAGACTCTTGTGGTCGGAAAAGATCTCAAAAGAAACTCCATAAAGGTAGTGTCTCCATTTTCCCAAAGCGAGGATCACTGCCGCAAGCTCCAGATCGTGAGTGGGATAATTCTGCTCATGATCCTTCAATTTCCTCGAGGCATAAGCTATTACCTTACCATTCTGCATCAAAACACATCCCAACCCTTCTTTCGTGGCGTCTGTATAAACCAGGTATCCTTCAGTGCCCTCGGGAAGTGCTAATACCGGTGCAGTGGTTAATTTTTCCTTCAAGAGTTGAAAATTAGCTTCACATGCCTCGTCCCACTCAAATTTAGCTTCCTTCTTAGTTAATCGAGTTAAGGGACCGGCTATCCTCGAAAAATCCTTCACGAACCGTCGGTAATAACCTGCCAATCCCAAAAAACTTCTTACCTCGGAAGCATTTTTCGGACTCTGCCACTGAGTAACTGTCTCGATCTTTGAAGGATCAACTTCTAAACCCTTACTTGAAATAATATAGCCTAGAAAAGCAACCCGGTCGATCCAAAACTCACATTTACTAAACTTCGCGTACAACCGGTGCTCTCTCAACGTCTCCAATACCAATTTGAGATGCCTAGCATGATCTTCCGGAGTCTTTGAATACACGAGAATGTCATCAATAAAGATTACGACGAATTTATCCAAATAAGGCCGAAAAATCCGATGCATCATAGCCATAAATGCTGCAGGGGCATTTGTCAAACCAAAAGGCATCACGACGAATTCATAATGTCCATACCGGGTATTGAATCCTGTCTTCGGTATATCCTCTTCCCGGATTTTCAGTTGGTAGTAACCTTGCCTTAAATCCAATTTCGAATAAACCCCTGAACCTTGTAGCATATCAAATAAATCCTTGATGTGGGCCAACGGGTACTTATTCTTGATAGTTATCCGATTAAGCTCCCGGTAATCTATACACATTCTCAACGACCCATCTTTCTTCTTGACAAAGAGAACCGGAGCACCCCACGGAGTTGAACTCGGTCGAATATAACCAATCTTGAGTAATTCCTCTAGTTGAATCTTTAATTCCTTCAACTCTGCCGGAGCCATTCTATAAGGAGTCTTGGAATACGGTTCTGATCCTGGATATAAATCAACAACAAATTCAATCTCCCGATCCGGTGGTAGAGAACCCAAATTCTCTGGAAATAGATCTGGATATTCCTTTACCACAGCCGTCTCCTCAAAGCTTGATTGATCCTTTGGTTTATTAAGGAGATAGGCTATAAATCCCGTGGCTCCATCCTTCACCAATTTACGAGCTTCCATAAACGACAATAGAGGTATATTCTTCGACCCAACTTCTCCAATCAACTCATCACCCAATTTAATCTTCTTCTTAAAACAATCCACTTCGGCCCGGTGCCGATACAACCAATCCATCCCGAAAATTACACCATACTTCTTCATAGACATCACGATGAAGTCTGCCGGATAATCTTTCCCTTCTATCAACACCGAACAACCCCTAACAACCCGATCTGTCTGCAAACTACCTCCAAGAGGCGAACTCACAAAATAACAAGAATTTGAACAAGTAACAGATAAGCACAGAGGGGCACATAAATCAGAAGATATAAAAGAATGAGTGGCACCCGGATTGAATAATGCGTGAATGCTCGTGTTGTGAATGCAAACGGTACCTTCCACCACGGCATTTGGATCAGCTTCAACTTTCTGCTCTTCACCCTCAAGGGCATAAGCTCGTGCCTGAACCATCGGTCTCGGAGCTCCAGCTTGATACCCTGGTGTCTTGTCCGGGCATGAAAAAGCCATATGATCTCATTTCCCGCAAATCAAACACAACTTCAATCTCTTTCGGCAGTTGTTGTAAGAATGAGTTGGCCATCCACAATAGGTACACGGAGGCAGATCATTACGAGATCCTTTAGGAGCCGGTGGAGCCTGAGGTTATCGTGGAATGGGTGCAATCTGATCTCCTGCTCTAGGCTTCTTGAAAGGTCCTTTTGGTGGTGGAGCTGGTAAATTCATCGGCCTCTTCCCTTTGTTGAATCCCCAGCCGGATCCTGACCCTTGTCCCTGGCGATAAGCTGGCCTCCTAGCATTTACAGAATCCTCAACCTTTAAGGCTTTAGAAGTAGCCTTCGCCCAAGTACTCGTGTTAACCGCCTCAAGAGCTACCTGGATGTCTGGTCGATGTCCCTGAATAAACTGCATAGCCTTGTGGAAGTCATCACCTGCTATGTTAGGTGCATAACGAGATAATCTCTCATAATCCGAAATATACTCGGCCACAGATCTCGATCCCTACTTCAATTCGGTGAATTCCCTCAATCTTCGAGTACTGGAGGAGGGAGGAATGAACTTATTCTTGAATTGCCTTAAAAAGACTTCCCAGTTAATCTCATCTCCAACTTCTTCCAATACAATCCGTGTGCTTTCCCACCAAGAGTAGGCTTCCCCTTATATCAAAGTAAGAGTGCATCGAGCCTTCTCTCGGGACTCACATGGAATGAGCTCCCATATCCTCTTGACTTCTTTTAACCACATTTCCGCCTGCATATCATTCCCCTTGAAAAACTTAGGAGGTCTTTGGTTCTGAAACTCCCTAAGTATAACCGAAATCGGTGCCTCTTGCGGTACAGCAGGTACAGGTGGTGCCGGAGGTGCCGGTGGTACATAATCTCGAAGCCTCTGGTCTATAATGTTGATAACTGAATTAACAAAGGCCTCTGCTGGCGGTGGCTGTGGAGGTGGAGGTGTAGGAGTACGATCACGATGATGACGTCGTCCTGGAGATCGATCACGGTGTCTACGTGGAGGCATCCTGTCAATAAACACTAAAATGCGTGCTAGGCTTAGCTCTTGCATGATAATGCAATTAATTCAACCACACTCCGAAATTTAAATCAATCAAGCACAAAAGAGATGTATATGCAACACATGGTCAAGTAGTTCCTAAGCCGAACGACCTAAACAAACTCACACGACACGAAAGCCCGGGTTTTGCAACCCTAAGCTCTGATACCACTTAAGGATGTAGCACCCGAGCGCAAGGCACTACATCCCCCGCACCAAATCATAGCGAACGGGGACACACACACCGCTAAGCCAGGCGGGACTAGCCTAACACTTAAACCCCAAAACCACAACAATCAAAGTAGCAGAATAACAGAAAAGCGGAAGCAATAAGTCATATATCATTTATTGAGCTATATGCTCTAGGGACCAATAGTTATTCCATATATTGAGCTCTATGCTCTAGGTACCAACATTTAGGTTCACGGGAGTTAAAACCCAATACAATTACGCTCCAGATCATCATCAACTTTCACATGCCAGCACGGCTCAAAACAATATCCAAAAACAATAACCAAAAGTACGAGGATGCAAGTGTAACACCAAAATACTAGAGCTAGAAACGAATGCAAGACCTAGGACTCGTCTTCCAGCCTAGCTCCCCTGACACCTGCACAAAACAGCTGAAAACCAAACGGGTTCAGTCCAAAGGGGACTGGTGGGTATAAAACAGGGCACAAATAGAATATATGACGGTAATTAAACAATCACATGCAAGCTATAATCCCAAGTGAGGCTTTAAAGAATTTCCCAAGTGGGTGAATAACAATCATCAAAAGGGATTATAACGAATCATTAACATTAGGTCATTAGTAGCCCGGCGAGTGGGCGTGCATTATCTCCAACCAACACCTTGTGTAAAACATTTAAACATTCATTCATTCATTCCGTTCATGCATTCATTCTTTTGTGCACAATCATTAACATTTACACCTTCTTCCTCCGGTTTGGTGACGGGCTTGCAAGACCCGACCACCCATTCATTGACCAAAAGGGGTTACATGACTCCCCAGCTGGCACTCAGCATCCATTCCTCGCTAACTCCTAACGAGGTCCGGTTACGCCGTTAATTGGTGGAACTAATGTGAGGGATCACCGTCGGCCCATGCCTCCCGGGATAGCCACTCACACTAAGTCCCTGGGCCCCATTCGTGCATAACATTCATTCTTTTTTTCTCGCCAAAACATTTGGTAGGATTTAGAAATTAAGGCTTTACGTTGCAACCATTTACTCTTGGAAAATGACTCTATATATATATATATACATTTTGGTCGAAAACTTTTCACGTTAAAGGTATTTATAGGGTCATATAGCTAAGTAGAAGAAAAACCCACCTCGAACGGCAAAAGAAGAACACACGAGCCTCACTGACCGGCCTCGTCTCCAAAGGAATCAAAATCTGTGCAAGACAGGTGAGGTGAGACTCAATATGACCAAATAAGACGCTCGGCAGTGCAATGGTTATGATATGCTCGCATAAAAAAATGTAATGACACGTTCATGTGCACTATTAACATCAGAAGGCATATAACCGTTTATAACTATCATACTTGCATTTCTTGCATTAAATAACAATCATAAACATAGCTTAATTGGAGTCACGTTAAATATAATCCACAAATATGAGCCACGCACGCAGTTCAAGCAAGAAAAGAGACTTCTCAAGGCTACCAATTCAAATGACACGGCCGTGTTGAGTTTCAAAGGGAAATGGACACGGCCGTGTCCGAGGTTTAAAAATCAGAAAATTCAAAGTCGAGGGCTTGACACGGCCGTGTTAGATTTTCAAAGGATTTGGACATGGCCGTGTCCGAGGTTAAAATCAGAAAAATTCAAAGTCGAGAGCCCAACACGGCCGTGTCCATTTTCAGTTCAAAGCTGACACGGCCGTGTCAGCTCATCGTTTTGAAAGAAATAACAGAGCATCAGCTCTGTTACGCGAGGGAAAAGCTTTGGAAAACAGGGCAGCCACCAAGAAGCTCCCAACCCACACTTAGACATGACTTCAAGCCACAAAATTCAAGCAATTCACATAACTCATTCATATAGATATCAATTCAAGCTCAAAGTTGGCAAAAGATCAATCAATATCAAGCTTTCATTCATGGAAGCTTCAAGCTTTAACAATGGAAAGTCATGCTATACACTTCCAACATAAAATCTAAAGATATAAAAATGATAAGGAAGTTTCAATCATCATCTTTCATGCATCAAATCTCATCTCAAACCATGAAAACCAATGATCAAACCAAACCCTCAATTCATGCTCAAAGCCAAACCTCAAGAATTCCCCAACTTCTAACATGCTTCACTTGAATGAAAATATAGAGGGGAAGATGGAGATTACAAATCCTAGCTCACCTTGGAAAAAGATCGGATGGAATCTAGACTTGAGCTCAAGTTTGGTTAATCCAAAAATTGAGGGTTTCTTGAGAGTGCTTCCTTGCTCCTTGCCTTGGTTGCTTTGATCGATCAAAATGGGAAGAAAAGGGTAAGAATGCTGATATCTAATAAGGAAATGGGTAGGGTACGGGTTGGTCCAAGTCCGGTTCGTTTAACAAAAAGGGTCAAACAAGTTATAAAGTCGGGTTATGAAACGGTTCATCGTCAAAGATCCAAATGATATCAAAAAGGTACAAGGTCAAGTTCAAAGGATAGGTAACGTCGAAACAAGTTCAACGCCGGTTACGGATCTCGATTTCGAGGTCCGGAGGTCAAGATATCGCGAAAACCGTTCAGGGTTGCCTATTATACAAATAGGTCCCTCAACTTTCAAAAAGTGGCAATTAAGCCCAAACTCAATTTCCAATTGAGTCCAAAACATTCAAATATCTAACAATCAAGCCCACGGATTTCACGGAACACGTAATTTCATTCAATTAACACCACATTCACAGAATTCATATTTTCACAAATCCGATGACATATTCATAGCTCATATAGATAATCAAAAGAAATTTTAAACGAATAATCAAATTATAACGAATTCAATTAACAACTCAAAATATAAAGTCATATAATTAACTATAAATACGCACGTAACACTTACCTGCACGTGTGAAGACTCGGGGCGTCACATTTCTTTTCTTTTTATTTATTTATTTTTTCCAATTCTTTTTTGGTCTCTTAAATTCTATTCTTTTCTTATTATTTGTTTATTTGATTACACTCCAACATCTTCATAACTCCTATTTTCTCTTACCTACTTCAATTCCTTTTCTTTTCTTTGATGTATAAATTTTATCTTTTTCTTATCATATTTTATGTTTTTTTATTTATCATAATTTAATAATTATATTAAAATTGACTATAAAATATATATTAAAATGAAAATTAATTTTAATATATTTAAGTAATAGTTTGTTTATTGCGTGTGCAGAAGTTACTAGTTTTTTATTAACTGATAAGCATCATTGATTACTATTATCTATAATTTTTTATTAATTGATAAGCATCATTAATTGCTATTATTCATAAAAATTAACTTAAAAACTGACACTCAATTAATATAATGTGATTTTAATAATAATTAATTATCATTGATTACTATTATTTGGCAAAGAATACTTCAAAATTTAAATGACTGACCGTTGCATTTTGAAGAAAGAAAAATATATAATAATGTATGCCAATTGTATCACCCGAGCGCAAGGTGCCACATCCCCCGCACCGAGACCCGACCCGAATATGAAATGGACAATCCACACCCGAGCTAAGTCACGGCGAACGGGGACAAACACACACTTTCTAGGTTAGGCGGGACTAACCCTTGAACCATATGTCAGAGTAAGGCAAATCATTAAAGCGGAAGCAATAACCTATCATATATATATACCATGAGCATTCGAGCTCCAAAATAGAATTCATGTACAATATTCACAAGCCATCACGGCTCAAAACATAAACGCTCCATAACCATATTCGAATACAAAATCATATATCAAAAGTATGCAAGTGAGAAGACAACTACAAGAGCTAGAAGCAAATGCAAGACCTATTGACTCGTATTCCCGCCTAGCTCCTTAACCTGCACAAAACAACGGAAAAACAAACCGGGTTCAATCCAAAGGGGACTGGTGGGTATAAAATAGACATATTATATAAATATCATGGAATTTAGACATACACATGCAAGCTATAAACCCGTATGAAGTTTTAGAAGATTTCCCAAGTGGGTGAGACGAAGAAAGACATCCACGGGTTTACAACTATCACATTCATTCATAAGTAATCATAGGGTTTCAAGGCCCGGCGAGTGGGCGTGCATAATCTCCAACCTTCTCCTCGTGTATTCATAACATGATTTATTAATTTTCATATACATCTTTCGTGCACATACATATCATGATCAAAATCATACATATACACCTTCTTCCTCCGGGTGGTGGACGGGTTTGCAAGACCCGGCCACCTCATACATAATGGCTAGTGAGGTACATGAATCCTCAAAAGCCCGACTAGCGTTTCCTCGTCAAAACTCCTAACGAGGTCCGTTTCGTCGTAAATTTTGGTTGGAACTAGTGTATGGGATCACCGTCGGCCCTTGCCTCCCCGGATCGCCACATACACTAAGTCCCTGGGCCCGTAAACATAACATAATCTCGCCAAAATCATAAGGTAGGATTCATAAAGAAAAGGTTCTACGTTAGCAATCATTTACTCGAAAAGACTCAATATATATATATATATAATCATATTACTTTGGTATGAAACTTTTCACATAGGGGGATATATCGGGTCAACTTATCTATTTAGAACAGAAACCCACCTTGAACCGACAAAAGAAAACACGAAAGCCTCAAGGACCGGCCTCGTCACCAACGAGATCAAAATATGTGCAAGAAAGGTGAAGTGAGACTCAAAATGACCAATTAAGATACTCGACAATGAAATGATCATGATATGGATGTATAAAAGATGATATAATGTGATGAACACGTTCATATGCACGATTAACATGTTAAAGACATATAAACGATTATTACATTCATTCTAAGAATCATTCAAATTCGTTAAAGTTTATCATATCCTTAAATCATACCAAATTACTTCAAAGAATTTGAATAGCGACCATAACACGTAATATAGCATGTGTACGTAACATACAAGTCATAACATAAGTAATACATAGCAACTAAGGTTTATCTTTAAGAGCAAAGTCCAAGCAGGCACACATTAGGATCAAAGAAGACATATTGAGGCACATCTCGGAGAAATAATCGAAAGAATTATGCATTCGAGTATCGAGGCAATTCATAATTGAGTGTTCACATATGAGTAATTAAGTAGTTTACACATTAAGAATGTAATTAAGGTTCAAACAAAACATAAACGAAAGTATTGAAAATTACACAAAAATCCCTTCAAAATTCCATTATGCGACGTTAATGGGGGTTAACAGATTTCAGGCTAAAAGTGGTAATGGGGGTTAACGGAAACAGGAGCGGCTAACGGGAGTTAACGATATTTAGGCAAAAAGGGGGTAACGGGTGTTAACAGTGTCAGGCAAAAAAACCTCATTTTCCTCTTCTTCTTCCCCGCAACAAACATACACAACACACACCCCTGTTCAAGCTCCATGCTCAACAACCAACACTCCAAGGCAACCATTGATCACATAATCAAGGCAAATTCAATATACAACCATGTATGATCAAGAATTCAAGAAAAAGAAAGGAAAATGAATGATCAACAAATCCATCTTCAAGCTCAAGAGACAAGTTCATTAATGGTGGATCATTCAATGCTCAAATACCATAAAAACTAAGTTCATAAATGAAATAAGGAAGTTAAAATGATCACTTTCATGCTTTAATTCAATCAAAAGCTCCAAGGAATCAAAGAGATCAAGAAATCAATTCATAACCTAACTATTCATTTATCTCTTCCAAAAACCCATGAAAGGATGCTCAAAATTGGGGATGAATGGATCAAAATGACTCATAATGAATGTATATTACAACCCTAAGCTTACCTTGTGGATTGGATGAAGTTTGGAGGAGATTTGAGCTTGAATCTCCAAGGGTTGGCTTGAGCTACTGGAAAACTGGAATGCAGAGGAAAAATAGCTGAATTTCTCTAAGTGAGAGGGCTTAGTTCGGTTAGGGAAAGTAATATTAGGTTAGGTGGTTGAGTTAGGGTTCCATAGGCTTAAACCATAGTTAATTTGGTCAAGAGGTGAAAGAGTTAGGGCTCATTTAGTACAAGGTGGCAGTTTTGGCTTCCGTTGCGTGTTTCGGTTGAATTTCAGAGGTTCAACTAGCTTTGGAAAAATATAAGGCTAATTTCATCAAACTCGAATTTTCGATGCGAGTTCAACGAATTTGACGAAACTTGAATCCGATTTTCCTAGCTCAAGTTATCAAATAAGGAACCAATGGTGCGCTAATTACTCATTAGCCCCCGTTTTGGATTCCACAATCAAAATAATGCCAAAACTCAATCAAACGAATCCAAAAACATGAAACGAGCTTAAAACCATATTCATAACACATATAAATCCAACATATTAAATTTCCACTAAATTCCGAATTCATTTCACGTAGAAACGGCAAGCAAACAATTCATTCAAGCGTAAATAGTTCAAAATTCATATAAATTCAAATTCAATTATTTCCAAATAATTAAATATTTCACTAATTTAATATAATATGTGATAATAAAAAAAAAAAAATAACGTAATTAAAATAAATTAAATGTGCACGTAATTATCACATAATTCATACCTGAACGATTTGGAAAAATCAGGGCGTTACAACCTCTCCCCCTTAAAAGGAATCCGTCCTCGGATTCACTTATTGTCCGAAAATAGCTCAGGATGGAACCTTCTCATCTTATCCTCCGTTTCCCACGTGGCCTCTTCCGTATTATCACTTCTCCATAACACCTTAACGAGTGGAATTCGCCGGTTTTTTAATTCTTAAAATTTCCGATCTAAAATCTTAACCGGTTTCTGAACGAAGGTAAGATTAGGCTCAAATTCTACCTCTTCCTCGGGTTGGATCTCGGACTCATCCGGATAATACTTGCGAAGTTGGGAGATGTGAAACACGTTGTGGATTCCAGTCAAACTCGGAGGTAGATTCAAGCGATACGCTTTATCTCCAATTTTCTCAAGAATCTCGTAAGGACCTAGATAACAAGGATTCAACTTACCTCCTTTTTCAATTCTCGAAAACCCCTTTCGTGGTGAAGCTTTTAGAAATACCCTATCACCAACTTCAAATTCAAGATCCTTTCTTCGCCGATCCGCAAAGCTTTTCTGTCTATCTTGAGTTGCTTTCATCCTTTGTTGAATTATTTGAACCTTATCAATCGCCGCTTGCATGGCCTTAGAAGGCTTCTCTTTCTTTTCCCCTCGTTTCACTCCCTCTTGTTTTGTCCAATTCCATTCCTCAAGATCGAAAAATAAGGGAGATCTACACTTTCGTCCATAAAGAGCTTCATAAGACGCCATTCCTATCGAAGATTGGAAACTGTTAGTATAAGCAAATTCAATCAGAGATAATTGCTCATTCCATGAACTCGAGAAGTCCAATGCACATGCTCTCAACATATCCTCCAAATATTTAATTATTCTCTCCGACTGGCTATCTGTCTGAGGATGGAAAGCTGTGCTGAATTGAAATCTTGTTCCCAGATTTCTTTGTAATTCTTGCGAAAATCAAAAAGTAAACGTCGGATCTCGATCTGATACAATGTTGACCGGCACACTATGAAGTCAAACAATTTCATCAACATACTTCTTAGCTAACTTTGTCACCTTGTCCGACATCCGAATAGCCAGAAAATGTGCCGATTTAGTCAAACGATCCACGATTAACCAGATTCCATCAAAACCACCCTTCACTCTTGGAAGACCCAAAACAAAATCCATCGCCACTTGATGCCATTTTCATTCTGGGATAGGTAGCGGTTGAAGTAGCCCTGATGGCTTCTGATGCTCACGATTTGGCAAGTCAAACAATGCCTCACAAAATTAATTACATCCCTCTTAAGACCATTCCACCAATAAAACTGCTTCAAATCCTTATACATCTTATTATCTCCAGGATGTATCGAATACCCTGATCTGTGAGCTTCTTCCAAAATAATTCTCTTCAATTCATCCGGAACCACAATCCTATTCTTAAATCTTAAGACTCCCGTATCATCAAATCCAAACGGGCATTCGGGATCCACTCTAGCTTTCTCAGCTAATTTCTAAACATCGGGATCTTTTCTCTGAGCCTCAAATAATCTCTGTTGAAGATCTGGTTGTACCGTAATATTCCGAACACTTGCTCTTAACTTGAAAGTTTCAGATTTATCTTCAACTTCTACTTTCACACTAGACACACTAGCCTTCCTGATAAGTGCGTCCGCGATCACATTATCTTTTCCGGGATGATATCGGATTGTACACTCATAATCCGCTAAAGTCTCCATCCAACGCCTTTGTCTTTTGTTTAACTCCTTCTGAGAAAACAAATATTGAAGACTCTTGTGGTCAGAAAATATCTCGAAAGGAATTCCATATAAGTAGTGTCTCCACTTCCCCAGAGCAAAGATCAGTGCCGCTAGCTCGAGATCGTGAGTGGGATAATTCTGTTCATGATCCTTCAATTTCCTCGAGGCATAAGCTATCACCTTACCATTCTGCATCAAAAGATATCCTAACCCTTGTTTCGAGGCGTCCGTATAAACCATGTATCCTTCAGTGCCTTCAGGGAGTGCTAATACCGGTGCAGTGGTCAACTTCTCCTTTAAGAGTTGGAAACATGCCTCACTTGCCTCGTCCCAATCAAACTTAACTTCCTTCTTCGTCAACCGAGTTAAAGGAGCCGCAATCTTTGAGAAATCCTTGACAAACCTTCGGTAATACCCAGCCAAACCCAAGAAACTTCTGACCTCGGAAGCATTCTTCGGACTCTGCCACTGAATAACCGTCTCAATCTTCGAAGGATCTACTTCCAAATCTTTACTCAAGACAATATGTCCTAGAAAAGCAACCCGGTCGATTTGAGATGCCTGGCATGATCTGAGATGCCTGGCATGATCTTCCAGAGTACACGAATAAACCAGAATATCGTCAATAAATACTACCACGAATTTATCCAAATAAGGCCGAAAAGTCCGGTGCATCATATCCATGAATGCTGCAGGGGCATTAGTCAAACCGAAAGGCATCACTACGAACTCATAATGCCCATACCGGGTATTAAATCCTGTCTTAGGTATATCCTCTTCCTGGATTTTCAACTGGTAGTAACCTTGCCTTAAATCCAATTTCGAATAAACCCCCAAACCTTGCAACATATCAAACAAATCCTCGATGTGGGGCAACGGATATTTATTCTTGATAGTCCTCCGATTAAGCTCCCGGTAATCTATACACATCCTCAACGTTCCATCTTTCTTTTTAACAAAAAAAACCGGAGCACCCCACGGAGATGAACTCGGTACATTGTAACCAATCTTAAGTAATTCCTCAAGCTGAATTTTCAATTCCTTCAACTCTGCCGGAGCCATTCTGTAAGTAGTCTTAGAGTACGGTTCTGATCCCGGATATAAATCTATAACGAATTCAATCTCACGATCCGGCGGCAAAGAACCCAAATTCTCTGGAAACACATTGGGAAAATCCTTAACAACAGTGGTCTCCTCAAACTTAATTTGATCCTTCGGTTTATTGAGAAGATATGTAACGAATCCCATAGCCCCTTCTCTTATTAGCTTATGAGCTTCTATAAAGGATAAGAGTGGTACATTCTTCGATCCCACTTCTCCAATCAACTCTTCCCCCAATCTAATCTTCTTCTTAAAACAATCAACTTCGGCCCGGTGCCAGTATAACCAATCCATACCGAAGATTACCCCATATCTCTTCATAGGCATCACGATGAAATCTGTCGGATACTCTTTCCCTTCTATCACTACCGAACAACCCCGGACAACCCGATCCATCTGCAAATTTCCTCCAAGAAGAGAACTCACAAAATAACAAGAATTCGCACAAGTAACAGGTAGGCACATAGAAGCACATAGATCACTAGATATGAAAGAATGAGTAGCACCCGGGTCAAATAATGCATGAATGTTCGTGGTGTGAATGCATATAGTACCTTCCACCACGGCTGTCGGATCCACCTCTGCATCCTGCTCCTCGCCCTCAAGGGCATAAGCACGCGCCTGAATCATGGGCCTCTGAACTCCCTTTTGAAATCCTGGATTCTTGTTAAGACATGCATCCACCATATGATCAGCTTTTCCACATATAAGACATAAGCCCAACCTCTTCCAGCATTTGTAATAGTTGTGAGTTGGCCCTCCACAATATGTGCATGGTGGCTTAGATAATCGTGCCTCACTTGGAATTTGTCGATCCAAAGATGTCATGGTTAAAGCCTTTGGAGCTTGTGAAGCTTGTCCTCCCATCCGCGGTTTCTTGAAAGGACCCTTGGGTGGAGGAGTAGCTTGGACCATAGGTCTCTTTCCCAAATTCGATCCGGAACCTCGTTCCATCGGTGGCCTAAAGACCGAATCTTTCTTTTTGAACTCCTCTTCTTGTTCCATTGCCCTTTGCACTCTATCGGCGAACGACACATAGTTATGCCCCGTTTGTCCATGTCCCAACTCTTGCCTTAAGCCTGCTATAAATTTCTTGGATTTCCTCTTCTCATCTCGTATAATATGAGGAGCATACTTCAAGTCTGTTAAAAATAGCAATATATTGAGCCACGGTTCGATTCCCCTGTTTGAGATCCATGAATTCCTGTTCTTTTCTTTCCCTAACAACTTCTAGCACAATACATTCCCGAAACTCTCTTTTGAAAACTTCCCATGTAATCTCCTCTCCATCAACTTCGAGCTTTTCCCTTATTCTTTCCCACCAATCATAAGCCCCGCCATCAAGTTGAAATATAGCGAATTAGGCCTTCTCCTGAGTAGTGAACTGTAGAACTCCAAATATCCTTTCTAGTCTTGTTAACCAACCCTCCGATACCTCATCATCAATGGAACCAGAAAACCGAGGAGGGTTGCAGCTCAAAAATACTCCATGAGGATCCCTATTATTGCTCGGTGGAGCCGGTTGCTCAACGGGCTGTGGTGGGGGAGCTTGAGCTCTCCTATGCTCGACATAGTTAAAGACAGCTTCCATAAAATCTCTCATATCCATTGGAGACGGATTTGGTTGTTGTTCTTGTTGTTGTGGCGTAGGAGATCGGTCTTGGTGACGGCATCGTCCCGGTGATCTCTCACGATGTCTACGTGGAGGCATTCTGTCAAAGAAACACTGAAATACATGTTATCTGTAGTCTATGCATGAAAGTGCAATTAATTCAATCAAAATTCAAAAACTAGAGTACATAAACAGATAAAGAATGTATATGCTATCACATTTTCAGGTTGTTCCTAAAGCCAAACGACCTAGACTGACTCACACGACACAAGAGCCCGGGTTTTGCAACCCGAGGCTCTGATACCACTTCAGGATGTAACACCGGAGCGCAAGGTGCCACATCCCCCGCACCGAGACCCGACCCTAATATAAAATGGACAATCCACACCCAAGCTAAGTCATGGCGAACGGGGACAAACACACACTCTCTAGGCTAGACAGGACTAACCTTTGAACCATAGATCAGAGTAAGGAAAATCATTAAAGCGGAAGTAATAACCGATCATATATATATACCATGAGCATTCGACCTCCAAAATAGAATTCATGTATAATATTCACAAGCCATCACGGCTCAAAACATAAACGCTCTATAACCATATTCGAATACAAAATCATATATCAAAAGTGTGCAAGTGAGAAGACAACTACAAGAGCTAGAAGCAAATGCAAGACCTATTGACTCGTATTCTGGCCTAGCTCCTTAAGCTGGACAAAACAACTGAAAAACAAACCGGGTTCAATCCAAAGGGGACTGGTGGGTATAAAACAGGCATATTATATAAATATCGTGGAATTTAAACATATACATGCAAGCTATAAACCCGTATGAAGTTTTAGAAGATTTCCCAAGTGGGTGAGACAAAGAAAGACATCCACGGGTTTACAACTATCACATTCATTCATAAGTCATCATAGGGTTTCAGGGCCCGACGAGTGGGCGTGCATAATCTCCAACCTTCTCCTCGTGTATTCATAACATGATTTATTAATTTTTATACATATCTTTCGTGCACATACATATCATGATCAAAATCATACATATACACCTTCTTCCTCCGGGTGGTGGACGGGTTTGCAAGACCTGGACCCCTCATACATAATGGCTAGTGAGGTACATGAATCCTCAAAAGCCCGACTAGCGTTTCCTTGTCAAAACTCCTAACGAGGTCCGTTTCGTCATAAATTTTGGTTAGAACTAGTGTATGGGATCACCGTCGGCCCTTGCCTCCCCGGATCGCCACATACACTAAGTCCCTGGGCCCGTAAACATAACATAATCTCGCCAAAATCATAAGGTAGGATTCATAGAGGAAAGGTTATACGTTGGCAATCATTTAGTCGAAAAGACTCAATATATATATATATATATATATATAATCATATTACTTTGGCATGAAACTTTTCACATAGGGGGATATATCGGGTCAATTTATCTATTTAGAAGAGAAACCCACCTTGAACCGACAAAAGAAAACACGAAAGCCTCAAGGACCGGCCTCGTCATCAACGGGATGAAAATCTATGCAATAAAGGTGAAGTGAGACTCAAAATGACCAATTAAGACGCTCGGCAATGAAATGATCATGATATGGATGTATAAAAGATGATATAATGTGATAAACATGTTCATGTGCACGATTAACATGTTAAAGACATATAAACGATTATTACATTCATTCCAAGAATCATTCAAATTTGTTAAAGTTTATCATATCCATAAATCATACCAAATTACTTCAAAGAATTTGAATAGCGACCATAACACGTAATATAGCATGTGTACATAACATACAAGTCATAACATAAGCAATACATAGCAACTAGGGTTCATCTTTAAGAACAAAGTCCAAGCATGCACACATTAGGGTCAAAGAAGACATATTGAGGCACATCTCGGAGAAATAATCGAAAGAATTACGCATTCAAGTATCAAGGCAATTCAAAATTGAGTGTTCATGCGACGCCCGGAGGAGGGCCCGAAGAGACAACGCCCGCACGATCTCACTAGAGTTAGCTAGAAGCTTCCCCTAGTTTGGCCGCTACGCGTCTGACCAAAATAAAAAAAAGTACGAATCCTAAAATATCAACCTAATTACAAACAAAAGTTTTACATACATCTATATTCATCACCAAAATAGCATAATATAATTACAAGGGTTCAACTAGGATACGACAAAAGTTGACATAATTTACAAACAACTAGTCACAAAACACCCTGCTCAGACAAAGAGTTCATAGTATAAAGCCAAAAGAGTACATAACATCCTAGACATAGATAATGTATAGTAGACGGACAAAACCAGGTCAACAAAGCAAGTAGGAGCACGAATCCCAATCTACTCTTCGCTCTCCTCACCTATTATCTCCCTTGGTGGAATAAGATCTGAAATAAAGGTTAAAAGAAAGGAATAAGTCCAACAGAGACTTAGTGTGGTAGTCAGAATTTCAAATTAATAGATGTAAATCAAGACAAATAAGAATATCATGATATGTGAATGATTGATACGAGCTGTATGCAAATAACGCCCTATCACCAGGAAAAAAATCAAAAATAATAAAATCCTGAACACCGTTGTCGAGTGCCCTCGACTTGACTGATAGGATCCCACGTGCCCGTGAGACACCTAAATAACTTGACTTCCGTGTTCTACCTCCAGGCACACATCAAGCCAAGCTACAACTGAATTGGGATTGTTTTGGACAGACACGATCGACGGCCCGAACCGCCCGATCGGTCTGTCAAAAGCAATACCCTGGGCCCGAACTTCTCTTACGCGTCCCCAAGAGTAATAGTAACTGAAACTTAATGATTAGCTTGTATGATAAAATTTAAAAGATTTATCATTTTGGAAAAACCAATCTCGTTTCCTTAATGCAATATATATAGATTTAATATCATTTGTATGTAAAACCATTTAATTTAAAGTAAGAGCAAGTATTGAATAAATATCTAATTAGAATATATTATTATGTACGGAAGAGAACAAATCAGGAAATGAAGGTCTTATGAAGGTTTATATATCTATCGTATAGTATTTTATAATATTAAAAATATAATTTGAAAAGAAACCAAAACCAAATAATTTTAAATTTTCCTCACCAACTTGTGATCTTGATCTCGAAAACCTGAATAAAAATAAATAGGGTAAGTTTCGAACAACTCTCAGTCGTAGTATATCCCGAATCATGATATCTACCCGATACATAACTCTAAGATAGCTCAAGTTTCCATTTAAGTCAAGTATAAGCACAAAGTATCATTCTACGAGTTCAATTAATTACATATGATCTCTTCACTCAAACAAACTTTCTAACTTTAGTGTAAGTATAAAATAGGTTGTAAGAATCAATTAAACTATAACACTTATATTTATGGAAAATAGAAGCCAGGCATAAACTTCATTACTTGCATCTCCATTTTATCTGACCATAATTATAATTCAGCTAAACTATTGCTATTATAAAATTTATGACCTACGATTTTAGAATTTTAACAAATAATTCGTTGGCATGTCAAACATAGGAGATCACTTATAGGTATGTACTCACAATTAAATGATCATGCCTGCACGTAACACCTTAGTCATTTGATCATTTCCATGACATATAAATATATCCATATATATTAAGCTCATAGACTTCTGAATCATCCACTAAGCAATTGACCAATAAATTGTTATCATGAACATGCTGCGGCATTTACATGGTTACACGTAGAATTATACCACATATTAATTAACATACTTCAATCTTGATTATCAAGCCCCACGTGCACACACATATGTGACACAGTAACTCAACAACTTTTTGCATATCAAATGACTTCCAAATTCCAATTTCAAAATCTCTATTCCTTAAACACCATAATATATCAATAACCATCATTGTAATTCTCGAAATCCTAGGTTAACAAAGTAGGTTTTCACTTATTATTATTATTATTATTATTTCCTAACTCAAAACATAACGTTTGTACCCAGATTATTTTAAAATAATCATAATTAATCACATAATTACATACTAACAAAGATAGGGTTTCACAAGTTTTAGGGAAAATAAGAAAAATTACCCATAGTGGATATATTAAACTAGTTAGAGGTTAATAAAACTATACCCATCAATTGTTTACACAAAAAAAAAATCAAAGGACACAAAATTTTCTCATTTACATAAGTTTCAAACATTTAAAAAATATACTAAAATCAAATTATAAACCATGAGAAGTATTTACCTTGTAGTAGTGATTCTTGTATGTGTTTCTAAGATTTTTCTTGAAGGCGAAGTGAAATTCTTGCTTTTGTTATTTCAAAATTTCCCAATCTCTCTCTCTCTCTAGTTCGTATAGTAAGAAAAGAGAAATGGGTTTATGCTATCAGCCCCCCACAATTAGAATAAAAGAGATAAGAATTTTCTTTGGTTAAATCCTAGCCATACATTTGTTATACAAGATGTTGGGTAACGATTACAATTTTTTTTTAACTTTAAATCTACACTCTCCATTTGTTTTAAAACTTGGAAGGTGGAGATTAATTGTTTAATAAAATTTAATCTGTAACGCCTCGTGTTTTCGTCATACAGGTACGCGTGCCACATGTGAGATTTTCTGAGAGTTACGTTAATTATTTATTTAATCTCGTACTTGCATGCGTTATTATTTGATAACCTTACTTGAATTATTTGATTTAATTGAATTATGTGAATTATATGAATTCTGTTCGCAAGCCATTTCATAACATATAAGTATTTCATAATATTCATTCATAATCATTTCATTAATTTTCTTCTAACTTATACATATTCTATTTCATTTCATAAGCCTATCATATTTTCTATACACTTATATAGATATACTTGAAACTAATTTCATAAAATAAGTGATATTACATATATGCATTTCATGCCTACATTTGTGATACAAGCATAGTTATATATATTATATATCAAATATCTTCATTACACTTTATACATACATATACATACAAATATATCTTTGACTATTATATCATACATACCATATATTACACACATTATATCTTATATACATATATACACAAGAACACAAACAAACTTTTCTTCACACACCCATATCTTTGATTCAAGCAAGAGGTAGAGAAGAGGAAGCCAAGCAATCATCATCTTCATCATCTCCATCATTTCATTCCTCCATCTCCATTTCATGGTGTGTGTGTATATATATATATATAAATATATATATATATATATATATATATATATATATATATAGATGTGTGTGTGTATGTATATGTTTGTATATTTGAGGGTTTGTTGAATTCATGGATTAATACTTGTTCTTAGGTGTGTTTGGGGTGCTACATCTTGTGTTTTGTGGTAATTGTGAGTTCTTTTGGTTGGGATGTTGTTTTGGGATGGATTGGGAGCCTTCCCTTCGAGCCATATCTGATCCCCTGCCCTTTTCTCGAACAGAGCATACCCAAACGGGCGTTTGGGTTCTCAGTTCATTCAACAAATTAAACGCCCGTGTAGAAAGCTACTGCCTCGTTCGCGCCTTTTCAAATGCCCGTTTCTGCTTTCAATACATTTTTTGAACGGGCGTTTCTCCCTCATACGAACTCCGTTTGACCTGATTTGTGAACCCACGGAAACCTCTTGAAGTCTAGAACACTATGCAAATGGAATAACCTCAAAATATATTCTATTTTGTAAGTTATAATCAATCCATTTTCGTGTCGCCACTTTACCGAAAATCTGTACTCCTTCAACTTCGGACTTACGCCATTTCCTCCTCGATTTGAACCATGATACGGGCCATATACAATTTTAAAGGTCTATGTGTCTACTTTCATATCCAATAAACAAAACCCAATTTCAAATTCTAGAACTTAAGATATTCTTGTTTTACCACAGCTTGCGCATTTCCGGAAATTCTCCGTTTTTGCCAAACTTCACCAAAACCCCTCATATTGCAATCCTTTCACTTCCTTGGATCCCGTATGTGACTTTTGTGAATCATATAATTGTTTAATTGATATTTATGTTATTATTTGACACTCTTTGATCTTTAATTGTTTAGACTTGATTGTTAACCCCGTGCCTTACATGAAACGAATTCATTTGATTAAATGGCATGAATACATGACTTCTTTGAGTTTAATTGCATCTTTTATATGTTAATTGAAGGTCACACATGTCATATAACCTCATACCAATGCCGTGCGTCTTATTTGGTCTCTCATTGAGTCTCTTCTCAAGAGTACACAATGTTACTTTCTCTTGTACAGTTCATCTCCAGGGCGGAGACTTCCGGATCGAATAGGAAGCCGTATGAATCATGTTTCTTGTCTCGAATTATTCCAGGTGAGGGTGTTTTCGTTCTAGATAAGTATCAAACCCTACAACCTTGACGTGATATGTTTTGGCCAAAAACCTAAAGTATATATATATCATTTTCAAAGTAAAGTCATTGAGTAAATTCTTATCGAGTAAATGTTTCTCATGGATTATTAAATGAAATATGATAATTACGAGCATGACTTTAAATGTTTTGGCGAGATTATACACATCGATCATGCACATGTTATTGGGCCCCGAGGAAATGTGTGAATGGAGACCGGTTCGGCATCGGGCCGACGTATAGCTAAGCCATTGCACAAAGTACTCATTGAGAATGTAACATCCCGCTCGTCCGATTTATGAGGTACGCCACATTTCAACCCTTTTATATGTTTAATTATGTGATTTTATATTTTTCGTGGCCCTATTTTGAACTCTTTTAGAGTTTAGGGGCCCCTTTGTAATTTTCTCTTTTAAGGGGTCTTTTGGTCATTTCTCGTTCGATCGAGTTTTCAACCTTTTTGACCCCTGCAACGCGTTTGGGGCAGCGAGACGAGTCCGTAGACTCTGAGTTTGTCCAATTCTGACTTTGTTAGCCCGTTCTTCCGACTGTTTTTGCGTACGAGGACCCGAGATATATACCCCGGATCCTCGTTTTGCGTGCTAGAATTGCAGCTCCAGACTCAGCGTCTTCCTCCTGCGATTGGTACTGTTCACGCAGTGGAGGTGTGTTTTCACACACATGTCCGTTGTTGCTCGTTTCTCGACGGAATTCGAAGTGTGAGTAGTGAAAATTTATCAGCTCGACGAGCCCGTGACGATAATACAAGAATCGGAGGCTAAAAATCAGCGGTGGTGGTGCTACGGCGAGCAGCCGCGCCGCCACTTCGCCGCCCATTCGCGGCGGCTTCCGGCGGCGATTTTCTGACACGCGGCCCTGACCCATGAAGAAGACTCCCCGGCGTGTTTTTCTGGACAAGCGGCGCCGCCATCGGGGCGGCGAGGAGGCCGTACGCGCCGCCCAAAGCGGACGGCGGGCGGCGGCGCTACTGTAGCCGTCTCCGGCAACTTTTTTCGGTGAACTTCGACAGTTTCCAAGGTTTTTCGAGGCCCTGATTCCGTTTCCGGCATCAGATTGAAGCAATTCGAGCGGAAGTGGCTGAACCGGCAATTGGCGCAGCGGCGGGACTTCGATGGCGGTTTGGGACCTTTTTCCGGCCGGTTTTGGTGGTGGTTCCTTCACGGAAGTTGCTCAGAATAATGGAACAAAGCAGATGACGTTGGCCCCGACTCGAGAACCGGTCGGCGGCAGCGAACCGGTGGCGAACCGGGGCTGGACCGGTGGTCCAGTTTTTCAATTATTTTTCCGATGATTTGGCTAGGGGCTTTTGAAGGGCTCGTTACAAGCTTTCCAACGGTATGCCCGGATTTCATTTTCGTTTTACGGTTTGCGTTTAATTTCAGTTTTCGTCGTTGGGATTTAGTTCGATTTTTCGTCAACGAAGTCTGGCGTGTTTGGTATTTTCTGAAATTGATTGAGGGCTTTTGTCGAGCAGGCCGAGATACACGTTCCTGTCCTTCCGGGGAATTTTCCGACCACCGGAGGCGGTGGTCCGGTGGCTGCACGTGGCGGTTCGGCTGGTCCCGGTGGCGGCGTTCCGACGCCCTTTGGGCAGCAAGTTCCTCTCGTCGTGGTGAGTCCAACGCCACTTTCCGTTCGTCAATCGGATGTCCGGTTGATTTGTTGTGATTTATTTTGTATAACTTGAATATTTGGAATTAATTGTTTTAATTGCTAATTGCTTGAATCGTCGATCGAAATGTACTCCTATGTGTATGAAATCATGTTTGATATGAAATATGACAAGTATGGGCTTTGTAATTTATAAATTTAATCCCGAATTATTGAATTTATGCTAATTGAGTAGATTAGAGGGGGTGTTTGTGTAATTTTGAAACAAGATGAATTTGTTTGATTTAATTAGTCAACCTTGATAATTGAATCCATTATGTAACGTATGAATTGGGCTAGTTACGTAGGAATTATATGAACTCAGTATGATTGGAATTTGATATGAAACCTCGTGGGATTTATTTAACTTTAATTTGTCACTTGGTAAATAAATATGATAATCTCGATGTGTTAAAGAAATTATTATGTCTAACATTGAACTTTAAATTAAGGTTTAATCACGTAAATTGGAATTTAATCTATTATGTAATATTTGTGAATTTGTTATGCATCGGAAAATTATATGAGAACTTGAATAATTATGTAACTTAGTTGGAAGTTGCTTATGACCCCGTGGATTTAAATGAATTCGTAGCATGTTATTACATGATTTATTTGGCCTTGTAATACGTGTAAGTTTATGAAATGTTATATATGAATTTGATTTGATTGCTTTGTAAATGTGTAATATATGAATGGATACGAGATAATGTGATTGCATTTGCCGTGCGTCTCTGTGTGGTTGTCTGTCTGAGTCTGAGCTTTGTGGTCTGTTTTGTGTGTTCAGTGGATCAGGTGCACCAGGGGTGGTGACAAGTGAGTCGTGTAGGTTCCGGGGTGGACCTTCTGCTTTGTGTTCGGCTGTGTTTGGTACCATGTGAGGTTAGGTTATAGTTAAACCCTAATGATATGTGACGATATGTATGTGAATATAAGCCCTATGGATACGCCTGATATGATTTATGTTCTAGAATCTGATTATGCTAGGATCTAATATGATAGGATTATGAATATGCTATGGTTATGCCTATGCTTTGACTACTGATATGATTTGCGCTTGCCTTGGACCTTGTTGTGCCTCTGATTCTGGTATGTTTCCGACTCTGCTTTGTTTGGGGCCCGGTGATTATGGGTAAGGAGCCTCGGGGCGTCGAGTATTACTCCTGTGCATGATCATCGGGATGTGGGTAAGGAGCCTCGGAGCGTCGAGTATTACTCCTGTGTACATTTTCCCCTTTTGTCTGAACGTTTGCTTGGTGTGTTTGTTTTCGTTAAGTTAGCTTGTTAGGAAATTGTTCGGGAAACGGGAGTGGATTTCTAATTAATAAAATTGGAATTGTTTTGGCCTTTGGCCTAACTCTTTTACACTCCTATATCTAGTATCACGTGAGAAATATTTTAGAATGCAAAAACCACGCCCTGGTTCACGAACTCCCCTTTATGATATGTGTTGTGCTCTGTATATGTATATATGCGTGTGTGTGTAGCCCCTCGCTCAGTCTTTGGACTGACCCCTCCCCTTTTATGTTTTAGTTCGCAGGCTTTGCTTTGGAGGTCGTTGGAGTTCGTGCTAGGTGGCTGTGTGTCGGGTCTGTCGGGTCTGTGTCTGTCTGTTTAAGTTTGTTAAGTTCTGGCTCTGGTTTATGATTTGTAAATATTATATAAGTTATGTTTGTGCAGGTTTGCATTTATGATTTGAATATATGGAATTCGGGACAGGTTAGGACAGGTGCTCGGATTAGTTGAACCCGTTGTGAATATATGATTGCTCGGGACAGGTTAGAACAGGTTTTCGGGATTAGTCGAACCCGTTTAGTTGATTTTGATGTTTGTATGGTACTGTATGTTTAAGGTGAAAGTTTTTGAAAGTTGGCATTTCGTACTACTTCCGCTATCATGTTTTGCATTCTTTCATACGTACAGGGTTAGATACCGCCTAGCTAGTGGGTGTGTTTTTCGTTAGTCACCCGTTCGCTGTGACTTGGTGCGTGTGCGGACTCTTCATTTCGTACACGTGTCGGGTCATAGTGCGGGGGTGTGATGCCCCACCATTTGGGGTGTTACAGAGAATCTCTCAAGCGATCGTGTTGTGTGGAAGGTGAGTTATTCTTGAGCCGATGGTTAACCCATTGAAGGAGCCGGTAGGAGTCATGAGCCCCCGTCTCGATATAGTATATTATTAGATGGTTCGGGTCTGCAGGCCCGACCATCATGGAGGGAGAAGGTTGGAAATTATTTTATGATTATGATTATGCACAGTGCGGGAAGGCCGGGACATGGATTGCCCAAACGCTCATGTCACATGTTTATCTCTCGCCTGTATTATTATTTATTGTATGATCACGTATTCAAATAATTAAATCATGTTCAATGTACACGGTTGGAGTTTGGTTGGAGATAATGTACGCTCACTCGCCGAGCCATTATAATTATTCATGATTTATGAACTTAATGAATTAAATATGAATTAGTCGTAAAGTCCAGGCATTGCTTATCTATTTTCTTGCCCTTCGCGGGAACTAACCTCACTTAAACGTTGCTCGGGATTTATGACTTGCATGCGCATGTTTCTATATATATGTACAGCTCCTGCTCACTCCGTCTTCTAGAGACTGACCCCTCCTTCCCCACTTTTCAACTCTTGCAGGTCTTGCTAGGTGGAGGTCGAGTTTTATTTTCCTTGTCAAGTCTCACATGTACACTTGAGTCGCATTGCATACTATTTGTATCTTATTATATGTTTGGGTCTGTGTGCCAATTTTGAATTATTGTTAAATATTGATTCGGGACAGGTTGCATGCTTAGTTGAACCCGTCGTTAGGTGCATGTTGAAGTTATTTATGTTTTTGGATTTAAGGCTTGAAGCCATTGTTGTTTATGTTGATCTTTTGAGCTTTTGTTGTGATAAATTATTATTAATTGCTTTCGCATTGCACTCGTCAAGTTGTTAAATTAATTGGTACAATGTTAGATTCCGCTTAGCCAGGGAGTTATTTTTATTTTGTCACCCGTTCGCTATGAGTCCGGTTCATGCTGGATTTTTAATTTGACGTGTGGACTAGAGTTGTAGTGCGGGGGATGTGGTGCCTATCGTCGCGGGTGTTACATCCAAAGGTAGTATCAGAGCCCGGTTGCAAATCGGGTCTCTAGCGTCGTGACGTGTCAAGTATAGGTTGAACGGCTTAGGAATAACATGACAACGTGCGCACCACATTGATCATGAGCATGTATTATTGGAAATTTTGATGAATTATATGTTGAAATTTAAATTTTGTTGAATTAGTTGTTGCATTTTGCATCAATATGTGCTTTGGTGCGAAATATGTGTCATCTGTATTTACTAACGGGCATGCATTTATATTTAAGTTGAGTTGTGACTGTAGGATAATATTACCACAACGAACCACGGCCAATCTTTATGGTCACAACAACTTGTCACGGGTTTTTCTTCCAAGTATGAGAAATTGAAGAAGACTTTGGAGATTTAGAAGGATTCGGGAGATTGATGATCTTCATACCAACACTCAAGGTTGGGAGCTTGGGCTTGAGGTGGAAACTACATTTTGGGAGAAGACTTGGCATGGATAGGAAATCATGCTCATCAAGGCAATGAAAGTGATTGAAGAATTGAAGGTTAGGATCCGGATTAGAAGACTCCATATGTGGTGGTAACTTACGGGTTTTAATTGTTGTTGATGGGTATTTGATGAGATGATGGCGGGGCGTGTGATGTATGCAATTCACTATATCAACAATACACGCCTACTCTACGAAGATTAAGTAACCGGATGCAATGGGATCATCTAACTCGAAAATGAAGCGAGGAAAATCTTGAAGATATTACGGTTCGAAGCTTAGTTCGGTAGGAAATGATGAAGACCTCAAGGAGACTCCACATACAATAGGATCAATGGATGGTAAGCAAGGTAAATTATCAAAGAAGGATTTTCGAATAAATCAAGCCTCTGGAAGTTGAATTTGGAAGAGTTAGAGAAAGCCATTAACACGGAAGATATAGAGAAACCAAGGGAAACGATAAAGAAAGGCAAATGGCCTTTGAAGGGAAATTATGTGCTCAAGTGTAAGCAATTGGGGATGAGCCGTCTAACCAATTTGAATTCCTAAGAGATAAGTCCAGGGGACTTGATCAAGAAGAAATTCGGGTTCAAGAATCACGAATATTTCGGACATTGAAAAAGATTTTAGAAAAGGAATCAGCATGGGAAAAGAATCAAAGGGCCAGTTTCGGGAATGTAGAAGAATTAAAGAAATTAGAAGACCGTGGGTATACAAGAAGTTGTCGATGAATTTGACGACTGGAGATCAAGGCACCGAGCTAAAGGTTTTTCTCTACGGTGAACGATACTTGCATTCATAGCACGCGCATCATATAATATACTAATTATTTTAATTCCGTCTTATATTCGTTTAATTGAAATAATTGCACAAATGTGATACATACTTTGATTGCCAGAATTATGCTACATGCATCGAACATTTTTACACGACATGCATAGTTTAGTGTTTGCTTGATAGGAGGTCTTCTTCGCTTTAGGCATCATGTGCCATTTTGTATGAGTCATATTGGGTCCAGAATGGATCTCGGATTGTGAACCAAACGAGTGTGTAAAGAAAATTTGGAAGTTGGGGAGATCGAAGTGGAACTGGAAAAGCGAGAACTATGGGTGCCACCCTAACCAAAATCCCTTCAAAGAGAATGTGAGCAAGACTACCAAGCACACTACATAACGGGAATCAATCATTCTGTGAAAAGAGGAATTAAAGAGGTCAAGAATTTCGGGTTGAAGAAAAGATAGACCAAGTTTAGCGAGTCAGGAAAGAAATTCTCAAGGGGAGAGAACGACAAAGGAGTAAATCTAAATCTCCAGTTGAGGATGAAGGAGTACATCTAGCGAGAACAACAGAAATACAAGAATTGATAATTACGGAATCCTATCAATGTCGCAAGGGATAATTTAGAAATTTTAGTAAACGAGGAGCGAATAAGGCCGAGAGAATTAAAGCTTCAAGAGTTGTTGGAGGCCGTGTTGATCAGAAGGAAAAGTGTGATCGATGGGAACAAACCAAAGTCATCGATCTCTTATGTTGGTGGCGTACGAACTCAGTCTCCCAAGAGTGGAAAAGGATGAGTTATATTGTAAATTTCAATTTTCGAGTTAACGGAGACGAAGGAATTACGGAAATGATGAAGAGGAATGGATAAAGAAGCCGATCGGATCACCATATTCCGTGATGGAAAGTGAGAGTCAATTCAATCGAGCGTTCGAAAATGGATGTCTATGAGGTGAGATAACGTGAATGAGTCGGGTTCTGGTTCGTTGGTCGTTTCTTCATGAAGAGCCGAGCACATTCCAAGGAAATAAACCATAACCTGGGTTAATAGAAATGAGCTCAAGTTTCTGAGAAAGAGGAGAACAACTCGCCATGGAGAGTTAGAGATTGTAATTTGAATTTCCTACAAGAGTGGTTCGAACAACTGGGAACGACAAATATGACTCATTAGGAAGGACGAGTTGATCGGGTTATACAAAGAGAACACTTAAGAATTTGGAAGTGTAAAGAGAGGAAAAGGAATCGAGACCGAGTTACTTGAAAGATGGGATGGATTGATGACCGGGCATGTGTATGACGATAAAAAAAAAAGAAGGAACTCAAGAAACAAACCAACGGATGTATTAGCACGGGCAATGAGAGCATAATCATCAATTTTATTACTTCGGTGAACGGTACATCGAACATTCATGGCATATGCATACATGCAACTTTAATTGATCAATTTCATGATGTTATATGCCTTAATCACTAATTGTATTAATTACTTTTGTATGATACTCGGTGTTTTTGGTGTTCTTACCTGTTCCTTGTGTGATTGTTTGTTTATTTTTGTTTGGGGGGTTTTCCCTTTTCCTGGTTGTTTGAGAGACGGGGTTCTCTCATTGCTTGGTTGAGAGACGGGGCTCTCTCATTGCTTGGTTGAGAGATGGGGCTATCTCGTTATTGCTTTCTACCTGTTTAGCTTGCCTCTGGCAGCAGCTTAGTTTGCGAGTGTTTAGGCTTCTCGGTGAGATAAGGGTCGTGGATGTTTCAAGAGCTGAGTTTCAATGATTGTACCGGAGTAGTAGATTAAGAATGGTTCGATCTTCTCAACATCGAATCTGAGCTTGGAAGCATGAAGAGTTCGGTTAGGCTCATGGTTGTGGGTTAGTGGTTGTCTAAGGCACCATACTCATTTCAAACCGAGCCCTAAGAGTTAGGTCATAATGGACTTGAGTGATAGGAGATGAATCCGTTGGACCCTCTTGTTATACAAGTCCTACCGAACCACTCGCTTAACACTAGATCTAGTTCGAGGACAAGCTTTCTCCGCAACCAGTCAAAACCCCTATTGCTTGAAGAGCTTTCCGAACTAATTCCTGACGGGGAGTGGCGAACCCGCGTGGGATGAACACGGGGAAGTTGTGCTTAGAGTCCAGAACTCGAGGCATAGGACCTGAGGACAGGTCCTTCTTAAGGGGGAGAGGTTGTAACGCCCCGTGTTTTCGTCATACAGGTACACGCGCCACACGTGAGATTTTCTGAGAGTTAGCTTAATTGTTTATTTAATCTCGTACTTGCATGCGTTATTATTTGATAACCTTACTTGAATTATTTGATTTAATTGAATTATGTGAAGTACATGAATTCTGTTCGCAAGCCATTTCATAACATATAAGTATTTCATAATATTCATTCATAATCATTTCATTAATTTTCTTCTAACTTATACATATTCTATTTCATTTCATAAGCCTATCATATTTTCTATACACTTATATAGATATACTTGAAACTAATTTCATAAAATAAGTGATATTACATATATGCATTTCATGCCTACATTTGTGATACAAGCATAGTTATATATATTATATATCAAATATCTTCATTACACTTTATACATATATATATATACAAATATATCTTTGACTATTATATCATATATACCATTTATTACATACATTATATCTTATATACATATATACACAAGAACACAAACAAACTTTTCTTCACACACCCATATCTTTGATTCAAGCAAGAGGTAGAGAAGAGGAAGCCAAGCAATCATCATCTTCATCATCTCCATCATTTCATTCCTCCATCTCCATTTCGAGGTGTGTGTTTATATATATATATATATATATGTGTGTGTGTGTGTGTGTATGTATATGTTTGTCTATTTGAGGGTTTGTTGAATTCATGAATTAATACTTGTTCTTAGGTGTGTTTGGTGTGCGATATCTTGTGTTTTGTGGTAATTATGAGTTCTTTTGGTTGGGATGTTGTTTTGGGAAGGATTGGGAGCCTTCCCTTCGAGCCATATCTGATCCCCTGCCATTTTTTCGAACGGAGCATACCCAAACGGGCGTTTGGGTTCTCAGTTCATTCACCAAACGACCGTGTAGAAAGCTACTGCCTCATCCGCACCTTTTCAAACGCCCGTTTCTGTTTGAGTATATTTTTCAAATGGGCGTTTCTCCCTCATACGAACTACGTTTGACCTGATTTTTGAATCCACAGAAATCTCTTGAAGTCTAGAACACTATCCAAATAGAATCACCTCAAAATAATTTCTAGTTTGTGAGTTATAATCAATCCATTTTGGTGTCGCCACTTTACCGAAAATCTACACTCCTTGAACTTCGGACTTACGTCCTTTCCTCCTCGATTTGAACCATGATACGGGCCATATACAATTTTAAAGGTCTATGTGTCTACTTTCATATCCAATAAACAAAACCCAATTTGAACTTCTAGAACTTAAGAGATTCTTGTTTTACCACAGCTTGCGCATTTTCGGAAATTGTCCGTTTTTGCCAAACTTCACCAAAACCCCTCATATGGGAATCCTTTCACTTCCTTGGCTCCCGTATGTGACTTTTGTGAATCATATAATTATTTAATTGATATTTATGTTATTATTTGACACTCTTTGATCTTTAATTATTTAGACTTGATTGTTAACCCCGTGCGTTACATGAAATGAATTCATTTGATTAAATGGCGTGAATACATGACTTCTTTGAGTTTAATTGCATCTTTTATATGTTAATTGAAGGTCACACATGTCATATCACCTCATACCAATGCCGTGCGTCTTATTTGGTCTCTTATTGAGTCTTCTCTCACGAGTACATAATGTTACTTTCTCTTGTACAGTTCTTCTCCAGGGCGGAGACTTCCGGATCAAATAGGCACCCGAATCAATCATGTTTCTTGTCTTGTGTTATTCCAAGTGAGGGTGTTTTCGTTCTAGATAAGTATCAAACCCTACAACCTTGATGTGATATGTTTTGGCCAAAAACCTAAAGTATATATATATCATTTTCAAAGTAAAGTCATCGAGTAAATTCTTATCGAGTAAATGTTTCTCATGGATTATGAAATGAATTATGATAATTACGAGCATGACTTTAAATGTTTTGGCGAGATTATGCATATCGATCATGCACATGTTATTGGGCCCCGAGGAAATGTGTGAATGGAGACCGGTTCGGCATCGGGCCGACGTATAGCTAAGCCATTGCACAAAGTACTCATTGAGAATCTCTGACACGACCGTGTAGTGTGGAAGGTGAGTTATTCTTGAGCCGATGGTTAACCCATCGAAGGAGCGGGTAGGAGTCATGAGCCCCAGTCTCGATATAGTATATTATTAGATGGTTCGGGTCTGCAGGCCCGACCATCATGGAGGGAGAAGGTTGGAAATTATTTTATGATTATGATTATGATTATGCACAGTGCGGGAAGGTCGGGACACGGATTGCCCAAACGCTCATGTCACATGTTTATGTCTCGCCTGTATTATTATGTATTGTATGATCACGTATTCAAATCATTAAATCATGTTCATTGTACACGGTTGGAGATTGGTTGGAGATAATGCATGCTCACTCGCCGAGCCATTATGATTATTCATGATTTATGAACTTAATGAATTAAATATGAATTAGTCGTAAAGTCCGAGCATTACTTATCTATTTTCTTGCCCTTCGCGGGAACTAACCTCACTTAAAACGTTGCTCGGGATTTATGACTTGCACGCGTATGTTTCTATATATATGTACAGCTCCTACTCACTCAGTCTTCTAGAGACTGACCCCGCCTTCCCCACTTTTCAGCTCTTGCAGGTCTTGGTAGGCGGAGGTCGAGTTTTATTTCCCTTATTAAGTCTCACATGTACACTTGAGTCGCATTGCATACTATTTGTATCTTATTATGTATTTGGGCCTGTGTGCCAATTGTGAAATATTGTTAAATATTGATTCGGGACAGGTTGCATGCTTAGTTGAACCCGTCGTTAGGTGCATGTTGAAGTTATTTATGTTTTTGGATTTAAGGCTTGAAGCCATTGTTGGTTATGTTGAGCTTTTGAGCTTTTGTTGTGATAAATTATTATTAATTGCTTTCGCATTGCACTCGTCAAGTTGTTAAATTAATTGGTACAGGGTTAGATTCTACCTAGCCAGGGAGTTATTTTTATTTTGTCACCCATTCGCTATGAGTCCGGTTCATGCTGGATTTTCAATTTCACGTGTGGACTAGACTTGTAGTGCGGGGGATGTGGCGCCTATCGTCGCGGGAGTTACATAATCTAAGCCTTCCATTTGTTAAAATAAATCAAGGGCTAGGATTGATTAGAGAAAAAACTTTTCTAGTGAATTCATTAAAAATATATAAATATATATAACTAAGAGTAAATCCTAACCTCACGTGAATCTAAGAAATCAATGGTTAGGATTATTCTAATTTTTATTTTGTAAAATAAACATACAATATAACCTAATTAAAATACAATTCATAGAATATGATTAAATGCATGTAGGAAATAATAAATCAAATAATAAAATTATGAGAATATTCGAAATTAAATAAATAAAACACATACAATCCAAATTTAAAATTTTCATTTAAAATAACACGTATTATGAATGCATGAAATAAAGTGTTTCCTAAAATGCATATTATATATTAAAATTTTAATTTCAATTTTAATTTTATTATTTTAAATTATTATTACCTGCTTCCGATTTTTCAAAAAAATCGGGGTGTCACAACTCCCCCCCCCCCCCCTAAAAAGAATTTGTCCCCAGATTCTCTTCTGCTTCACTAAACAAATCTGGATAGTGGTGACGCATTTTCTCTTCAAGTTCCCACGTTGCCTCTTCAGTTTTCTGATTCCGCCACAAAACTTTGACCATAGGTATCTACTTGTTTCGGTCTAAGATCTGAACTGGTTTCTCAAGATACGAAAGGTTAGGCTCAATCGGTATTTCCTCTGGAGAAACAATGTGTGATTCATCCGGATAGTACTTTCTTAGTTGTGAAACGTGGAAAACATTATGAATTCCGGTTAAGCTTGGTGGTAGATCTAACCGGTAGGCAACCTCGCCTATTCGTTCAATAATCTCGAAAGGTCCAATGTAGCGAGGGTTTAGTTTTCCTCCTTTTCCAATTCTGACGAATCCTTTTCTCAGAGAAAGTTTAAAAAGTACTTGATCTCCCACTTCAAATTCTAATTTCTTTCTTCGGCGATCGGCATAGCTTTTCTGACGGTTTTGAGCTTCTTTCATGCGCTGTTGGATTTGTTGGACTTTTTCAATTGCATCTTCTATACAGTTTGGCTTGGTTGCTCGGTATTTTCCATCTATTGTCTGTCTCCAATCATCAAGATCCCAATATAAAGGAGATCTACACTTTCGGCCGTAGAGTGCTTCATGTGGAGCCATCTTGATTGATGCTTGATAGATGTTATTATAGGCAAACTCGATTAATGGTAGATATTTGTTCCAACTTTGGTTGTTATCCATTACACACATTCTCAACATGTCCTCAAGATAGCCGATTAGTCTCTCAGATTGACTATCTGTTTGTGGATGTGCAGCGGTACTAAACTGTAATTTCGTTCCCAAATGCTTTTGAACATCTTGCCATAGTTGTGAAGTGAATTTGGGATCTCGATCTGGTACAATACTTGTTGGAATTCCATGTAACTTGATAATTTATTGAGTATAAAGCTCGGGTAACTTCTCCACTTTGTCGGTGGTCTTAATTGCTAGAAAATGTGCTGATTTCATCAACCGATCCACGATTACCCAAATACTGTTATAACTACCTCGAACTCTTGGAAATCCGATCAGAAAATCCATGGTGATTTGATCCCATTTCCATGTTGGTATTGGGAGTGGTTGCAACAATCCTGCAGGTTTCTGATGTTCTCCTTTAACTTTTTGACAAGTTAAACATTTCTATACAAAATCAGCAATGTCTCGCTTCATTCCACTCCACCAATATTGTTTCTTAAGATCTTGGTACATTTTGGTTCCTCCTGGATGGACCGTATAAGCCGTTTTATGTGCTTCCTCCAAGATCTCTTTCTGCAAACTAGCTGGAACGTAGATTCGATTTTCATGTCTCACAATACCCATTTCATCTAGTTGTAGCGTCGATGACTCTTTTAATTCTTCCTTGAGTAGTTGACTTTGGCACCAGTCGTCTGATATTTGAGCATCCCTGATACGATTAATCAACTCTGATTGTAGGTTTAAGCGCATAAAGCATACTTGGGAGTGAAAAGTCACTTTATCCATACTATCGAGAGATCCTGATCGTCCTGAACTAATATTTGAGATAATTCGGCCTTTCTGCTGAGTGCATCTGCCACTATATTAGCTTTTCCTGGATGATATAGTATCTTGTAATCATAGTCTTCCAGAAGTTCCATCCACCTATGCTGACGCATGTTTAAATTCTTTTGGGTGAACAAATATATCAAGCTGTTGTGGTCAGTGTACACCTTGAACGATGATCCGTACAAATAATGCCTCCACTTGGCCAATGCAAAAATGATTGCTGCTAATTCGAGATCATGAGTTGGATATTTCTGTTCATGTGCTCGGAGCTTCCGAGATGCATAGGCGATCACTTTTCCTTTCTGCATCAGGACACATCCTAAACCTTCTTTTGAAGCATCGGTATAGACAACAAACTCATCGGATCCATCAGGTAAGGCTAAAATCGGGGATGTTGTCAACTTTCTTTTGAGTTCTTGAAAACTTCTCTCACATTTATCCATCCACTGAAAAGGAACATCTTTACGAGTTAGTTGCGTTAGCGGCTCTGCAATTTTTGAAAAATCCTTAACAAACCGCCGATAGTATCCTACCAATCCGAGAAAACTTCGAACTTCTGTAGGTGTTGTTGGTTGTTTCCAATTATTCACAACTTCTATTTTCGACGGATCTACCTCGATTCCATCCTTAGAGATAACATGTCCCAAAAAGGTTACACGGTCTAACCAGAAGTCACACTTGCTGAATTTGGCGTATAACTTGTGCTCTTTCAAGGTTTTGAGTACCATCTGCAAATGCTCGGCATGATCTTCTGGAGTCTTTGAGTAAACCAATATATCATCAATGAAGATAACCACATATTAATCCAGATACGGATGAAAGACACAATCCATTAAATCCATGAAAGCTGCTGGTGCATTTGTCAGTCCAAATGGCATAACCACAAATTCAAAATGGCCATACCGAGTGTTGAATCCGGTTTTCGGAATATCTTCTTCTCTTATTCGTAGCTGGTAATATCCCTGCCTCAAATCCAATTTAGAGTAAACCTTTGAACCTTGCAGCAAATCGAAGAATTCTTCAATATGAGGTAAAGGGTACTTGTTCTTTATCCGGTTAAGTTCTCGATAATCAATGTACATCCTTAATGACCTCCTTTTTCTTAACAAAGAGTACAGGGGCTCCCCACGGAGAAGTACTCGGTCTAATGTATCCACACTTGGTTAATTCCTGTAGTTGCTTCTTTAATTCTTGCAATTCTGATGCAGCCATCCGATAGGGGGTTTTGGAAAAAGGCTCAGCTCTTGGGATTAGATCGATCACAAATTCTAATTCCCGTTGGGGGGGTAGGGTCTCTAACGTCTCCGGAAATACCTCAGGAAATTCTTTAACAACCGGTACGTCTTCCAACCAAACTTGATCATTTGGTTTATTCAAAATATAAGCAATAACAGCCGTAGATCCATCGTGAATATCTCTCTCAACTTCTGAAGAGGAAATCACCGGTATCGCTTCTGCAACTTGTTTCACTGTTTCTGATTCTTGTGATTCGTGAGTCCCCAACTTAACCTTTTTATTGTAGCATCTAGTTGTGTTTGATGCTTGTATAGCCAATCCATTCCCAAAATAACATCGTAACCATTGATTGCCAATTCGATCAAATCTACTGGATAACATCTGTCTTCCAATTCTACTGGACAATCTCTGATTATACGGTTGGTGAAAAGGCAAGTACCCATGGGAGATGTGATTTCGAAGAAATATGGCAATTTTTCTAATTCTAAGTCTAATTGATGTATGCAAGGATATGCAATGAAAGAACGTGTGGCACCAGGATCAAATAAAGCTTTAACATGCATGTCATGAATATATAGCGTACCTTCCACCACAGCACTAGGATCTGGATTTTCGCCTCCTCCAAGGGCATATGGACGTGCTTTGACTGTAGGCTTTCCTGGTGGGTTATTATTATTAGTAGGTCTTCCTCGCCCGATCCCCTGATTTGGCTGATTCCCACGAACTTTTGGACAGTCCTTAATCTGATGCTCATCGGCTCCACAAGCAATGGATTTTCCCAACTTCCTCGAACAATTATCCTCGATGTGGTATGGATTATCACAATAAGCACACTTTTTCTGCTCAGAAGTGGTGGTGGATTTCGTGGCTGACTTTTCAGCTAAATTACCAACAGACTTGTTTGAACCCATACCTTTCCCTCCAGACCCAGATGCTTTATTTCTTTCAACTTTTTGGGTAATCTGGCGAATATTTCTCATTCTGGATTCAACATCCATCGCTGTTTCAACCGGTCTGGTGTAAGTATCAAGATTTGTTGTCATTAGTGCCCATTGTAGCTCAGGTCGGAGTCCTTCAACAAATTTTTTAATCTTTCTACATCCATCTGCCATGATGTGAGGTGCGTATGGTAACAGGCGAACAAAATTTACTTCATACTGACCAACGGTAGAGTTGCCCTGAATCAGATTCATAAATTGCTTTTCACGAACATCCTTCTTAACTTGAGGAATAAACTTCGCCATAAACTCCAATTTAAAGTTAGCCCAGGTTCTAGGGGTCTGTTCTTCCTCCCATTTCTGTTCGATCAACTGCCACCCATAACAAGCAGCACTTTCCATCAAGTATACCGCATATTCCACCTTTTCTTGCTCATCACATTGTAGCAACCGAAATATTTTCTCTATTACAGCAATCCAATTTTCAACTTTTCGGTCATCAGGTTCTCCAAAGAACTTTGGCGGGTGGAATCTAAGGAACCTGTCCATTTTCTCTTGTTTGGTATTTTCTGTTCGACCTTGTGGCACAGGTGGTTCTTGCTGCTGCTGTTGCTACTGCTGTTGATACTGTTGTTGTTGATTTACTGTCTGCACAAGCTGTCTTACAACATCTACTAGATCCTCTGTTTCAGTATGACGTCTCCTTTGACCACCTCGTTCTGCCTCATTTCTATTATTGTCTGTAGGAGCGTCGGGTTGATGCCATGCCCTTCTTGGTTCCATTCTGTTATGCATATGACAATATATAGATGATGTGATATGATGTCAATGCAAGGCACATAATTTAATTTAAATAAAGTACGTAATTTCAGACAACCCGTGATATATATACAGTAACAAAATGGGCAGTACAATGTTCACATAATTTAGTAGCACCTACGGGCTACCTGATCTATCCCTTAGTCAAAAGAGCTGCAATTACCACATATTTACATATCTACAACCTATCACACAGTCAAAAGATCTGCAGCTACCACATAGCCAAATATCTACAACCTACCATATAGTCAACCTATCAGTCATAGTACGCTGGTCACATTAGATATACTCTAAGCTCATAGACTAAAAAGTTTCATATATACAGACAAAAGAGACTCCACAAAGTGACCCCTACAAACCCCTCAGTCACGGGGTATCAACTCTAACACCAGAAAGTGAGGGAGCAGGGAGGGCAGGCAGCTGGAGCGATAAGTGAGTAGCTGAGCTCGGCCCCTCATCGGATCGATCACTAGTCTCTCTCATCACGACATGGGCGGCCTCCTCAAAGACCTTATGGGCTTCCATCCAGTAAATGCGGTAATGATCACGCTCACTAGCAACGTGACTCAGAATAGCCTGCAGCTCCTGTGCAAACCCTATCTGGCTCTGTGCCTCTATCTGTGCGGTCTCAGCCTGCTGTGTCATGTCCGCCAACTGCTGTTGCAGCTCTAAGGCACGGTGGCGCTCAGCATCCAGCTTACGAGCCAGGACTGAACCGGGACCCTCAAAGAAATAAGTATCACGATCAGCCTCAAGAGAGTGGACAACCCTGTTGGGATAAGCTCCTCTAAGGATAGGGCGCCCACGCCCACGCCCATGCCCACGTCCACGTCCACGTCCACTAACTGTCTGTCTGGTGTAAGGATTGTACAGCATCCTCGGAACCCTCCTTACCATGATAAGTCTCGGTGGAGAGTCATCCCTACCTGCCATCCGGCTACCACACATTTGGCTCGACTCTGAGTAATCAATAACAAATAAACACCTAGGAGCAAGTAGCAACATACAAAAAACTTATAAGACTTGAAAACACAAACACGTAACTCAAGACTCAATCAGAACCGAAGCTCTGATACCACCACTGTGACGCCCCTCCGAAGGCCATGGAAAAGGGCCTGAAGAGACGACACGTGCACGATCTCACTAGAGTTAGCTAGAAGCTTCCCCTAGTTTGACCGCTACGCGTCTGACCAAAATAAAAAAACAGTACGAATCCTAAAATATCAACCTAATTACAAACAAAAGTTTTACATACATCTATATTCATCACCAAAATAGCATAATATAGTTACAAGGGTTCAACTAGGATACGATAAAAGTTGACATAATTTACAAACAACTAGTCACAAAACATCCTGCTCAGATAAAGAGTTCATAGTATCAAGCCAAAAGAGTACATAACATCCTAGACATAGATAATGTATAGTAGACGGACAAAACCAGGTCAACAAAGCAAGTAGGAGCACGAATCCAAATCTACCCTTCGCTCTCCTCACCTATTATCTCCCTTGGTGGAATAAGATCTGAAATAAAAGTCAAAAGAAAGGAATAAGTCCAAAAGAGACTTAGTGAGGTAGTCGGAATTTCAAAATAATAGATGTAAATCAAGACAAATAAGAATATCATGATATGTGAATGTGTAACGCCCCGGTTTTTCATTTAAACTAATGTGTCGTAATTGTTTATAAATTGCGCAATTAAATCATTTAATTATGGGATTAATTGGTTATAAGTGTTTTGAATATTTAAATTTTACTATAAATTGTTATTATTTCATTTATTTTATTTTACCTAATATTTTATTTTAATTTAATATTATTTTAAATATTACGTTATTTCAAGCATCTATTGTTAAATTATTGTTATGCTAATTAATCATGTTTTAACCCTATTAATAAATTTTTATGGTTTCCGTTGACTTCCAATTCTATTTAATATTAGAATTTAATTTACTAAGTTTAAATTTTATTATGCATGAATTTTTATGAATATGTGCATGGTTGTTTAAATTGTGCATCATTCTTATATGAAATGATATCGAAATGTCGTGAAATTGTAGTATGTCGTAAATAAGTGTATTATGAACTTGTCTATAAGCCCGGTTTATGTTTTCGAACTCGTTTGATGTGTTAACGAATTTAATTTGAATCGTGGAACCAAATCGGGGGCTAACGAGCAATTAGCGCACCCTTGGTTCCGTGCGTGATATCTTGAGCTCGGGAACTCGGATTTGAGTTCCGTCAACTTCGTTGAACTCGTATCGAAGATTCAAGTTTAATACACCTAGCCTTATATTTTACCGAAATCATTTGAACCTCCGAAATCCGAAAAATGGAACGGCACCAAAAACTACTACATTCCACTAAAATGGCCCTAACTTGGTCATACCTTGACCAAATTAACTATGGTTGGAGTCCGTGTAACCCTAGTTCAACTCTCTATTATCCCCTATACTCCCTCAACCGAACCAACCCTCACAAGAGCAAGAAAACTCAGCCAAACCTCCTGCACTCCAGTTTTCCCGTCACTTTGGCCTTTCTTGAGATTATGGAGCTCAAATCTCTCCCAACTTTCATCCAATCAACAAGGTGAGTTAGGATTATTTTATACATGCTTCTCTGGTCATTTTGATCCTTTCATCCCTAATTTTGAGTCAGTTCTTATGGAGTTTTGATGATTTGATTGAATAGTTAGGTTTAAGAGAGATTTGATGAATTCTTGAATTCCTTAGACTTATAACTTGTTTCAGTGATGTATATACGATTCTTTTCCCTCCTTTATGACTGAGTATGCTTGTATTAGATGGTTGATTGTTCATGTAAATTCCTTCCTTGTTTCCATTCGTTTTCCTCTGTTTTCCTCACGTAAACCTGCTGCATAATTTCCTGGTTGTTGCTGCGTGTTGCAAGGCCGAGTTCAGGCTTGTTTTGGTGATCATTTGAAGCCTATTCTTACCTTGATTATTAGCTTATTTTGGTTGCAAGTTTGTGTGTATATTTGGCCTGGTTTGAACCCTCCTTTTTCTTCTCCTGTTTTCCCGTAACTGTCTGTGCTGCTTCTGGGCTTCTGTAACACTCTCCCCGGTTGGGGAGAGTTTCCACTTGGAAAGTACCCGGCCGGGTACTTCTGCTGCATAAGCTTCTGTACTCCCTACCCGGCCGGGGAGATTTGTGGAGGGTTGGCTACCCGGTCGGGTAGCCATTGCTGCACTTCTGTTCCCCTGTTCCCTACCGCTGCTTCTGTTCTTTTCTCTTCCTTCTTTTCTTTCCTTCTTGTTGCTGCTTCCTTCTCTTCTTGTTCTGGTGCGGGGATGTTTGTTTGATCAGTCCTTGCTGCTGCTTTGTTTCACAGTTTGCTGCTTCCTTCTTCATTTCCTGCAGCTGTTGCGTTTCCCAGTTTTCTACTGCTTCTCTTTTGCATTACTGCTGCAGCTTCTTCTGTGTTGTTGCTGTTGTGTTAGTGTATCTGTTGGTTCAGGTCTGCTGCTGCTGTTTTACTTCCTTGGTCGCTATGTGTGTGCATGAAAGGGAAGGGAAGGGATTTATTAAGTGTTGCATGCATGTGTGTTACTGTATATATATATACGTTATGTGTGTGTGTGTTGTGCATGCATGGGTGTGTACGTGAGCTGCAGGTATTATGTGTGTGCATGTATGATATATAATAAATAGATATTGTGTGTGTAGTATTATATATATATATATATATATATATATATATATATATATATGTAGTGTAACGCCCCGACTTTTCGGACGTAAAGGTAGAGCGTATGTGTTTACCTAATTGCGCGAATTAATTGTTTTACGTGTTTTATATTTAATTTTATAACAATTGTTATTATTTTATTATATTATATAATTTTATTTTAATATTATTCATTATATATATATGTGTCTCGTATATATATATATATATGTGTTTAATTATTATTACTAATTCAATGATTATGCTAATTATATATTATGTTAATTAATCATGTTTTAATTAATTAATTGATTATTTATATATATATATATATATATTTTATACGTACAATATATTTGCATGGAGAATTTAATTATGCATGCAACCTAATATATTTATGCATGGGAATTTAATATGCATGAGTTTCATTTTAATTTTGCATGAAAATTTTATTTATGCATGCATGTTCATATATTTTGCATGAAAATCAAAATTTTTGCATGGGAATGATTTCTGCATGAGTTTTAATTCTTATGCATGAGAATTAATATATATCTTTGCATGAAATCATATTCATTTGCATGGGAATTTTATGTGTGCATGGAGTTTATAATTTTTGCATGAATTTCATAAAATGTGCATGTTATTAATTTTGTGCTTCGTTCTCTTATGAAATGATATCAAATTGCTATGATTTTATAATATGTTGTACATATATGTGTTATGAACTTGATTTTATGCTCAAATTATGTTTTTGAATTCATTTGTTATGTTAACGGATTTAATTTTAATTGAGGAACCAAAACGGGAGCTAACGAGCACTTAGCGTACCCTTGGTTCCGAATTTAATATCTTGAGCTCGGGAACTCGGATTCGAGTTCCGTCAACTCCGCTGAACTCGTAACGAAAATTCGAGTTTAGTAAACTTGGCCTTATAATTTTCCTAATTCATTTGAAACTCTGAATTTCAACCGAAAAACGAAACGGAGACCAACTTGACCTTGTTACACTAATTCATCCATAACTTGGCCAAACCACAACCAAATTAACCATGGTTTGATTCCTTTAAACCCTAACTCAACCATCTATCTAGATATTTCAAGCCTTGACCGAGATTATCATCACTCCATCCCCAAACATCAGCCAAAGCTACTGTTTTCTCTCCAGACCCGTAACCCTTCATCCCTTGGAGATTTTGGAGCTCAAATCTTCTCCAAACTTCAACCAATCATCAAGGTAAGCTTAGGGTTGTATTGTATGATTAATTCTGATCATTTCCATCTTTTCATTCATGAAGTTGAGCATGGTTTTCTCATTTCTGGACATTTTTTTCCCGAAAATGGAGTTTTTGTACAAATTCTTGATCTCTTTTGATTCTCAACGGTTTTGATCGATTCCAAGCATGAGAATGATTGTTTTGACATCCTCATTTCATTTATGATCATTGATTACATGGTTGTTGAGGTATTTATGATCTATCATTTATGACAATTTTCAGAGAATCCCACATGTATGTCACGTATGGTTGATGATTTGTTTGAGCTTGTTTGGAATTGATTTCCTTGTTGAATATATGATATTTTGCTGCACTTTTGAGGGACTTTTGGACTTGAATGAATCGGATTGATTGAGCTTGAGCATGCCCTGTTTTTCTTCACGTTTTACCCTGTTTTTCACGCAGAGATTTTTCTGTCAATTTGCTGTTTTTCCTTCTCCTTCTTGCTGTCATCTTTCATGGCTTTGTGGTGTGTGTTCATGTTGAGTTTGTGCTGCATTTTGTACCTTGTATAGCTGCTTGTGTTGCCTTCTTTCTTCTTGGAATTGGTTGCTCTGTTTCTGCGCATTTTCTGTCAAAGCAAGGCTGTTGCTGCTGCGTGTAACGGGCGTGCCATTTCTGCCCTTTCCAGCGCGACACGGGGGTGCAGACTTGGCCTGGGATTTCTGTACCGAGACACGGGAGTGTCTCGGCCTAAGCTTGGTGGGTGACACGGGGGTGTCACCCCGTTTTTCCTGAATTATTTTGCCTGCTTCTTCTTCTTCTTCCTCGCGTGAACATTGTTGCTGCTACTGTTTGTGGTTGTAAGGATATATATATATATATATATGTGTCTGTGTTGTGTGTGTGTTGATTGTGTGAAATGTGTGCATGCATGTGTTGCATGCATGTAAATTATATATAGTATATATATAATTATGCATGTAATATATGTAATATATATGCATGCATGTTGTGTGTGTGTGTACGTGAGTGTATATATATATATATATGGTGTATATATGTTATTATATATTATATATTTAGTATATTATATATATTACATTATATATATATATATATATATTTATTATATATTTTGAATATTATTTAATTTAATTCAATTCTAGAAATTAATTGATTTCCATTTCGCGTATTTAATTATCGACTTTTGATTGAACGTTTTATTCGTTTTATTCTTAAATGTGAAATTGAATAATATGTGTTATGCTTCTTAAATGAATTTTAGATTAATTGATATGCATTATGAATTTATGAAATCAAATGAAACATATGAATGAATGAAACATATGAATGAATGATTTGAATTTATGAAATTTATATGAACCTATGAATGTTATGAATTTATGGAATTTATATGAATTTATGAAGATTATATGAATGTTATGAATTTATGAAATTATGAAATTAAAATGAAATATATGAACGAATGAATGATTATATGTTTTAATTTTATTAATCGTGCACATGAACATTTTTATGATATAACATAATCATTTATGCATTCATGTCATATTCACGTCATGGCCGAGCGTCATATGTGGTCATTGCGTCTCATACCTTTTCTTTTGCACAGATTCGGGTTTGGTCAGGGACGAGGACGAGCCTTGAGACGCTTGTGCCTTTATTTCTACTTTGGTAAAGGTGGGTTTTTCTTCTATTAGTTAAACAACCCTATAAATCCCTTATGTGCAAAGTTTTAAGCCAAAATAGTATACTTATATAAATCGAGTCATTTTGGGTAAATGATTTCAAACGTTTGACCCCTTTTATTTATGAAACCCTACCTTATGTTTTGGCGAGATTGTATGTATGTTATATTCACGGGCCCCGGGACTTAGTATATGTGGCTAACCGAGGAAGCAAGGGCTGACGGGGATCCCATATACTAGTTCCAACCAAATCTACGACGATACGGACCTCGTTAGGAGTTTTGACGAGGAAACGCAGGTCGGGCTTTTGAGGATTCATGTACCTCACTAGCCATTATGTATGTTCCGGTGGTCAGGTCTAGCTAACTTGTCCACCACCCGGAGGAAAAAGGTGTATATGTATGATTATGATCATTTATGTATGTGCACGAAAGATATGTATGACAACCAATAATTATGATATGATTACACGAGGAGAAGGTTGGAGATTGTGCACGCTCACTCACCGAGCTTAAACCTTTATGAACAATTATGAATGAAAATGAACGTCGTAATCCCGTTGATGTTTTCTTTTGTTTTAACCACTTGGTAAATTCTTATAAAACTTCACACGGGATTAGGGCTTGCATGTATGTGTTTAAATTATGCGATATTATATATCTTATGCCCCGTTTTTATACCCACCAGTCTCTTTTAGACTGAACCCGGTTGTTTTCAGTTGTTTTGTGCAGGTATAGGAGTGCTAGGCGGGAATACAAGTCGTCTAGGTCTTGCATTTATGTTTAGCACTTCCTTTTGTCTCATATTCATACTCTTGCTGATATTTTGCTTATGATTATAGTTTTAATTTTGGAGCGTTATGATTTTGTAGGCCGTGAGTGCCGTTGAATATTTGGATGATCTTGTATATCTATTTTTGGAGCTTGGTGGCTCACTGTGTATATGTTTGATTATTCTTGCTTCCGCTTATTATTGTAACTCTGATTTTATGATTCCTGCACTGATTGGTTCAAGGGTTAGTCCCGCCTAGCATAGCGTGTGTGTTGTGTCCCCGTTCGCCGTGGATTTGGCACGTGTATGGACTTCCATTCCATATGCGGGTCGGGTCCCGGTGCGGGGGATGTGGTACCTTACGCTCGGGTGCTACATCCTTAAGTGGTATCAGAGCTTAGGGTTGCAAAACCCGGGCTCTAGTGTCGTGTTGAGTCAGTTAGGTCGTTCGGCTTTAGGAACAACTTGTCAATGTGTTGCATATGCATTGTTTACGTGCTTGTGTGCTCTAAATTTTGAATTTTGATCGAATTAATTGCACTCGCATGCATGGACTAAAGATAGCATGCATATTAGTGTTTCTTGAACAGGATGCCTCCACGTAGACATCGTGAGAGATCTCCCGGACATCGTCGTCATCATGATCGATCCCCTACGCCTCCACCCCAACCACAAGCACCACCGATGGATATGGGGAATTTCATGGAAGCGGTCTTCAACTATGTAGAGCATCGGAGAGCTCAAGCTTCCCCACCACAACAAGCAGAACAACCGGCGCCTCCACCAAATCATAATAACAATAGAGATCCTCATGGGGTGTTTCTGAGCTACAACCCTCCTCGATTTTCTGGTTCTATCGATGATGCGGCCTCGGAGGGTTGGTTGATTCGAGTAGAGAGGATATCTGGAGTCCGACAGTCTACTACGAAAAGGGAGGGAATCAAAAAGAAGGATCCGGTTTTTAGAGCTCCTATGGAAAGAGGTTCCGGATCGAACTCGGGAAAGAGGCCGATGATGCAAGCTAGTCCCCCTCCTAAGGTTCCGTTTAAGAAGCCAAGAATGGGAGGACCAACTTCCCCGGTCTCAAAAGCTTTGCCTACACCTACGAAAGATCGACAAGGTCCGAGCGTGGCGAGATTGGCTCAAGCTCCCTGTACATATTGTAGAGGACCCACTCATAATTACTATAACTGTCGGAGGAGGTTGAATTTGTGTCTCATTTGCGGGAAAGCTGACCATATAGTGGATACTTGTCCCTACAAAGACCCCGGATATCAAAGACGAGTTCAAAGGCCAATGATCCCGGCTCGTGCTTACGCCATCGAAGGTGAAGAGCAAGGTGCAGAGATTGACCCCACAGCTGCGGTAGAAGGTACTCTATGCATACATAACATGAGCATGCATACACTCTTCGATTCGGGTGTCACGCATTCTTTATTTCTTGTGACTTAGTTGCTATTCTGTGCTTGCCTGTTATTTGCTTTTTCTTCTTGGTGTTTGGTGAGTTCGCCACTGGGTGGTAGTCTTCAGACAGATCAGTTGGTTCGGGAGCGTTCAGTTCTGATGGAAGGATAAGTTGTGGTAATCTTCTTCGATGACATCTGGGTTATTCAAGAACTCCGGAGGATCATGCTAGACATCTCAGGATTGTGATGGATACCATAAGAGAGCATCGGATTGTATGCTAAGTTTAGCAAAGGCGAGTTTTGGATTGATCAAGTAGCATTTCTGGGTCATATTATTTCAAGGAAAGGTTTGGAGGTAGACCCTTCTAAGATTGAGACGGTTATTTCATGGCAAAGCCCGACATATGTTTCAGAAGTAGGGAGTTTCTGGGGTTTGGCAGATTACTATCGAAGCTTTGTACAGGATTTTCGAAGATTACAGCTCCTTTAACCCGATTGACGAAGAAGGTGGTTAAGTTTGAGTGGGACGAGGCATGAGGATAGCTTTCAACTTTTAAAGGAAAAGTTGACCACCGCTCCTGTATTAGCACTTCCTGAAGGTACAGAAAGATATACAGTTTATACGGACGCCTCAAAAGGAAGTTTGGGATGTGTGTCGATGCAAAATGGAAGAGTGATCGCCTATGCCTCAAGGAAACTGAAAGAGCATGAACCGAACTACCCCACTCACGATTCGGAATTAGTGACAGTGATCTTTGCTTTGAGTAATGAAGGGGACTTGGAAGTATTAAATACAGTGGATTTGCTGCTCAAGGCATTTAGAAACAAGGAAGTGGTTAAAATTAATGGCAGAGAACAGGCAGTAATAAATGAAGACGATGAAAGGTGAGAGACCTGAAGGAGAATTACGGTAAGGAAATTTTCAAAGCTGTGACATCAGCTCTGTTTGAGGTAAACGAATACAACCCGAGTGGACGTTACATTATTTCAGAAATGTGGAACTACAAGGAAGGTGGACAAAATCCGCTCATTTTCTTACAATCAGAATGTCCGATAACTGAATAAGTTGGCCAAGAGATACAATGACGATATTGTCAGGCTTCATGGGGTACTTGTTAGTATTGTCTCGGATAGGGATCCCAGATTTACTTCACGGTTATGGCAAGAATTGCAGAAGTGTTTGGAAACAAGGCTTCATTTCAGCACAGCTTTCCATCCTCAGACCGACGGACAATCAGAAAGGTTAATTAAGTATCTGGAGGATTTGTTGAGAGCATGTGCATTGGACTTTCAAAGCTCGTGGAATGAGCAGTTGCCGTTAATCGAGTTTGTTTACAACAATAGCTATCAAGCCTCGATTGAAATGACCCCTTATGAAGCTCTCTATGGACGTAAATGTCGATCACCGTTGTTCTTTGACTTGGAGGATTGGAATTGGGTCAAGCAAGAAGGAAAAACCCTCTAAGGTTGTACAAGAGGCTATTGATAAGGTCCAGATAATTAGACAGCGGATGAAGGCTGCTCAGGATCGACAAAAGATTTATGTAGGTCTTCGGAAGAAGAAATTGGAGGTTGAGATTGGAGATAAGGTTCTCTTAAAGGCATTTCCCACAAAAAGGATTCCCAAGGATTGGACGGAGAGGAAAGCTAAACACTTGGTATATGGGACCATATGAAATTTTGGAGAAGATTGAGGATACGGCCTATCGTTTAGACATGCCTCCGAGTTTGACTGGAATCCATAACGTGTTTCATGTCTCCCAGCTCCGAAAGTATTCTCGAGATGAGTCCGAGGTTCTACCAGTTGAAGAAGTGGAATTAGAACCGGATCTCACCTTCGTTCAGAAGCCGATTAAGATATTGGATCGGAAGTTTCAGGGACTTGAGATCGGCGTATTCCACTAGTCAAGATTCTTTGGAGAAGTGATAAAACCGAAGAGGTTACGTGGGAGACGAAGGATAAGATGAAAAGGATTTCACCTTCAGTTATTTCCGAGCGAGCAGTGAATCCGAGGACGGATTCTTTTAAGGGGGAGAGATTGTAACGCCCCGACTTTTCGGACGTAAAGGTAGAGCGTATGTGTTTACCTAATTGCGCGAATTAATTGTTTTACGTGTTTTATATTTAATTTTATAACAATTGTTATTATTTTATTATATTATATAATTTTATTTTAATATTATTCATTATATATATATGTGTCTCGTATATATATATATATATGTGTTTAATTATTATTACTAATTCAATGATTATGCTAATTATATATTATGTTAATTAATCATGTTTTAATTAATTAATTGATTATTTATATATATATATATATATATATTTTATACGTACAATATATTTGCATGGAGAATTTAATTATGCATGCAACCTAATATATTTATGCATGGGAATTTAATATGCATGAGTTTCATTTTAATTTTGCATGAAAATTTTATTTATGCATGCATGTTCATATATTTTGCATGAAAATCAAAATTTTTGCATGGGAATGATTTCTGCATGAGTTTTAATTCTTATGCATGAGAATTAATATATATCTTTGCATGAAATCATATTCATTTGCATGGGAATTTTATGTGTGCATGGAGTTTATAATTTTTGCATGAATTTCATAAAATGTGCATGTTATTAATTTTGTGCTTCGTTCTCTTATGAAATGATATCAAATTGCTATGATTTTATAATATGTTGTACATATATGTGTTATGAACTTGATTTTATGCTCAAATTATGTTTTTGAATTCATTTGTTATGTTAACGGATTTAATTTTAATTGAGGAACCAAAACGGGAGCTAACGAGCACTTAGCGTACCCTTGGTTCCGAATTTAATATCTTGAGCTCGGGAACTCGGATTCGAGTTCCGTCAACTCCGCTGAACTCGTAACGAAAATTCGAGTTTAGTAAACTTGGCCTTATAATTTTCCTAATTCATTTGAAACTCCGAATTTCAACCGAAAAACGAAACGGAGACCAACTTGACCTTGTTACACTAATTCATCCATAACTTGGCCAAACCACAACCAAATTAACCATGGTTTGATTCCTTTAAACCCTAACTCAACCATCTATCTAGATATTTCAAGCCTTGACCGAGATTATCATCACTCCATCCCCAAACATCAGCCAAAGCTACTGTTTTCTCTCCAGACCCGTAACCCTTCATCCCTTGGAGATTTTGGAGCTCAAATCTTCTCCAAACTTCAACCAATCATCAAGGTAAGCTTAGGGTTGTATTGTATGATTAATTCTGATCATTTCCATCTTTTCATTCATGAAGTTGAGCATGGTTTTCTCATTTCTGGACATTTTTTTCCCGAAAATGGAGTTTTTGTACAAATTCTTGATCTCTTTTGATTCTCAACGGTTTTGATCGATTCCAAGCATGAGAATGATTGTTTTGACATCCTCATTTCATTTATGATCATTGATTACATGGTTGTTGAGGTATTTATGATCTATCATTTATGACAATTTTCAGAGAATCCCACATGTATGTCACGTATGGTTGATGATTTGTTTGAGCTTGTTTGGAATTGATTTCCTTGTTGAATATATGATATTTTGCTGCACTTTTGAGGGACTTTTGGACTTGAATGAATCGGATTGATTGAGCTTGAGCATGCCCTGTTTTTCTTCACGTTTTACCCTGTTTTTCACGCAGAGATTTTTCTGTCAATTTGCTGTTTTTCCTTCTCCTTCTTGCTGTCATCTTTCATGGCTTTGTGGTGTGTGTTCATGTTGAGTTTGTGCTGCATTTTGTACCTTGTATAGCTGCTTGTGTTGCCTTCTTTCTTCTTGGAATTGGTTGCTCTGTTTCTGCGCATTTTCTGTCAAAGCAAGGCTGTTGCTGCTGCGTGTAACGGGCGTGCCATTTCTGCCCTTTCCAGCGCGACACGGGGGTGCAGACTTGGCCTGGGATTTCTGTACCGAGACACGGGAGTGTCTCGGCCTAAGCTTGGTGGGTGACACGGGGGTGTCACCCCGTTTTTCCTGAATTATTTTGCCTGCTTCTTCTTCTTCTTCCTCGCGTGAACATTGTTGCTGCTACTGTTTGTGGTTGTAAGGATATATATATATATATATGTGTCTGTGTTGTGTGTGTGTTGATTGTGTGAAATGTGTGCATGCATGTGTTGCATGCATGTAAATTATATATAGTATATATATAATTATGCATGTAATATATGTAATATATATGCATGCATGTTGTGTGTGTGTGTACGTGAGTGTATATATATATATATATGGTGTATATATGTTATTATATATTATATATTTAGTATATTATATATATTACATTATATATATATATATATATATATATATATTTATTATATATTTTGAATATTATTTAATTTAATTCAATTCTAGAAATTAATTGATTTCCATTTCGCGTATTTAATTATCGACTTTTGATTGAACGTTTTATTCGTTTTATTCTTAAATGTGAAATTGAATAATATGTGTTATGCTTCTTAAATGAATTTTAGATTAATTGATATGCATTATGAATTTATGAAATCAAATGAAACATATGAATGAATGAAACATATGAATGAATGATTTGAATTTATGAAATTTATATGAACCTATGAATGTTATGAATTTATGGAATTTATATGAATTTATGAAGATTATATGAATGTTATGAATTTATGAAATTATGAAATTAAAATGAAATATATGAACGAATGAATGATTATATGTTTTAATTTTATTAATCGTGCACATGAACATTTTTATGATATAACATAATCATTTATGCATTCATGTCATATTCACGTCATGGCCGAGCGTCATATGTGGTCATTGCGTCTCATACCTTTTCTTTTGCACAGATTCGGGTTTGGTCAGGGACGAGGACGAGCCTTGAGACGCTTGTGCCTTTATTTCTACTTTGGTAAAGGTGGGTTTTTCTTCTATTAGTTAAACAACCCTATAAATCCCTTATGTGCAAAGTTTTAAGCCAAAATAGTATACTTATATAAATCGAGTCATTTTGGGTAAATGATTTCAAACGTTTGACCCCTTTTATTTATGAAACCCTACCTTATGTTTTGGCGAGATTGTATGTATGTTATATTCACGGGTCCCGGGACTTAGTATATGTGGCTAACCGAGGAAGCAAGGGCTGACGGGGATCCCATATACTAGTTCCAACCAAATCTACGACGATACGGACCTCGTTAGGAGTTTTGACGAGGAAACGCAGGTCGGGCTTTTGAGGATTCATGTACCTCACTAGCCATTATGTATGTTCCGGTGGTCAGGTCTAGCTAACTTGTCCACCACCCGGAGGAAAAAGGTGTATATGTATGATTATGATCATTTATGTATGTGCACGAAAGATATGTATGACAACCAATAATTATGATATGATTACACGAGGAGAAGGTTGGAGATTGTGCACGCTCACTCGCCGAGCTTAAACCTTTATGAACAATTATGAATGAAAATGAACGTCGTAATCCCGTTGATGTTTTCTTTTGTTTTAACCACTTGGTAAATTCTTATAAAACTTCACACGGGATTAGGGCTTGCATGTATGTGTTTAAATTATGCGATATTATATATCTTATGCCCCGTTTTTATACCCACCAGTCTCTTTTAGACTGAACCCGGTTGTTTTCAGTTGTTTTGTGCAGGTATAGGAGTGCTAGGCGGGAATACAAGTCGTCTAGGTCTTGCATTTATGTTTAGCACTTCCTTTTGTCTCATATTCATACTCTTGCTGATATTTTGCTTATGATTATAGTTTTAATTTTGGAGCGTTATGATTTTGTAGGCCGTGAGTGCCGTTGAATATTTGGATGATCTTGTATATCTATTTTTGGAGCTTGGTGGCTCACTGTGTATATGTTTGATTATTCTTGCTTCCGCGTATTATTGTAACTCTGATTTTATGATTCCTGCACTGATTGGTTCAAGGGTTAGTCCCGCCTAGCATAGCGTGTGTGTTGTGTCCCCGTTCGCCGTGGATTTGGCACGTGTATGGACTTCCATTCCATATGCGGGTCGGGTCCCGGTGCGGGGGATGTGGTACCTTACGCTCGGGTGCTACATGTAGTATATACATATGCATGCATGAAGTATATATTGAGTATATAATTATATTTAAAACTTAATTTGCATGCATGAGACCTACCATATGTGTACGTAGGTATATATATCTATTATATTATTATTATTATATATATATTTATGCTATATTCTAAGTATTAAGTGATTTATTTTAATTATAGAATTTAATTGATTTCTATTTCGCGTATTTAAATTACCAATTATTATTTGAATATGTTTACTCGCTTAATTTCTAATTGTAAACGTGAAATAGTACGTGTTATCAAAATTATATGAAATTCTTGGAAATTAAATTGCTATCTATTTCATGTTATTTAAATTTCGATTTTGATTGAATGTAATCAATTATTTATTTTCTAAGCATAAACATGATACGGTACATGATATATTCGTTATTTGAATTCTTGTATTGAATTGTTATAAAATGTAAAATTCATGAATTGATTTTGTATGAGATGTGAAAGTTATGACTTGAATTGCTATGACATGGCTTGAGTGCTTCTATATGAAACGGTTGAACTCGAATAAATATGAACGTTTATAATAGCAAATAAATGGCTTGTTTATATGAGTTGAGTGCATTAATAGTGCACATGAACGTGTTCATCACATAACATCATTTCTTATGCATTTACATCATGATCATACATTGTCGTGCGTCATATATGGTTCATTTGGTAGTCTTGAGTCTCACAAACACGTTATGTTGTCCTTTGTATAGTTATCTCCAGGGTGGAGAAATCTTGACCATTCAGGCACATGATAACTCGTATCCTTGTCTCGTCATGTTTCAGGTGAGGGTGTTTTGGTTTAGCTATGTAACAAACCCTACAACCCTTATGTGAAAAGCTTTGGCCAAAACCTTATGATTATATATATGTTACTTTTAAAGTAAAGTCGTCGAGTAAATATTGATCGAGTAAACTCTTTTCAAATAAATTATGAAATATGTTATGTTTCTTATGGAATGAAATGTTTTGACGAGATTATGCATGTATGTATTTATGTTCACGGGCCCCGGGACTAAGTGCAAGTGGCTATCCGGAGAGGCAAGGGCCGACGGTGATCCCTTGTATTAGTCCCAAATTATGTACGGTGATACCGGCCCTCGCTAGGAGGTTTAGCGGGGAATGGGAGCTGAGTGCCCTTGGGGGAGTCATGAAACCCCATTGGCCTATGTATGAGGTGGTCGAGTCTTGCTAACCTGTCCACCACCCGGAGGAAGAAGGTTGGAACTTATTTATGATTATGACTATGATTATGTTTATGATTGATAGGCACCGTGCGGGAAGGCCGCGACACGGATTGCCCAAACGAATATGTTTAGGATATGATATATGATTTGTGTGTATTATGATATATTGCATGATCACCTATTTAAGGTATCAATGATATTTGTCGTACACGGTCGGAGTTTGGTTGGAGATGATGCACGCTCACTCTCCGAGCCTTTATCTTTATGTATGAATTATGAACTTAATGAATTTAATATGATCAGTCGTAAAGGCCGAGCATTGCTGAGTTATTCTCTTGCCCTTTTGGGAACTAACTTTAAATAAAACCTTGCTCGGGATTTATGACTTGTATGCGCATGTTTTATATATATTTATCGCTCCTGCTCACTCAGTCTTCTAGAGACTGACCCTCTCCCTCCCCAACCTTTTAGTGCACAGGTTTAGCGTTGGAGTTCGAGCTAGGCGGAGTTTTGGTCGAGTCTTTGAGTCGGTCAAGCTTAGTTAGAAGAGTCTCTGCACTCACATATGTACTTATATTGCATTTGATTCGACTCTATAAGGTCATGAATTTGACTCTTTATGTATTGGTTATTGAATTGCCTTGTCGGGCTTTGTTATGAATTAAAAGAGGCCTGAGGAGCCCAAGTCTGCCTGTGGTTCGAGTGTTTAATTTCTGCAGGCCCGTGGCCAATGAATGTGTTTGGTTTTAGTTCTCTGTTACTTTTTGAATTTGGTTGACTAGTTATATTTGCAGGGTCTAAGTTCCGCCTAGCTTAGGAAGGTTTTTCTGTTTGTCTCCCGTTCGCTATGGTTTGATACGGGTGCGGATTTACCATTTCGTTACTCTGGTTGAGCCATAGTACGGGGGATGTGGTGCCTCACATGCGGGGTGCTACATCCTTAAGTGGTATCAGAGCCCGGTTGCAAAACCGGTGTTTTCGAGTCGTGTTTGAGTTAGTCTAGGTCGTACGGCTTAGGAACTATGTGACAATGTGTGCATTGCATCGATCTTGAACATGAAATTTGGCTTTCCTTTTGAATTTTGTTGAACTATCTGTTGCATTATTATATGGATCCTTGTCTTTAATGTTGAATATGTGCCATGAGCATGCACTAATCGCATGCATATATTCTCGAAATGAGTTATGATTTCCAGGTTGTAAAGATAATATCAAACCACGGCCAAGTTCTATAATCACAACAATCTATTACAAATTCTTTCTGAGGCACGGAAGATAGGAATGATGCCCCGGGGAGGAATGTGGAGAATGCTAGATGCGTGGCTTCATAGACAGAGTTGGAATTAACGGTTAGGATTCAGAATGAGAGGTTCGACTTTAGCGATGCGATGGCAGAGGGACATTTGGTGAAATAGGAATAGGAGTTAATCACGGGATAGTTGTGACTCAAAAGATCAATTTATGTGAATCCACTACTTAGGGTGCTTTAATTGGATTCAACGGGATCTTTCAACCTAAGGAATGAAGTGGACAAAACCTTAAAGGTATTTTGGTCCCGGATTCGGATCATTGAAGAGGTATCAATAATTAAGAGGATTCGAGGTATGATGGGTTCGATAGGAGTTATGAACCAAGGGTTGACAAAGAAGGATTTTTGACTAAGCCTAGTGATTAGAAATCGAGTTTTAGAAGTCAAGGTCGGGAAGAAGTTGGATTCAGCTGCTCGGGATTTTGACTAAGATGGGAAGCAAGTCGAGAAGGGGTTAAAGAAAGATAAGTAATAGGATAACTACAATTCATGGAGGGTGATAATGCTAAGGACAGGATTTGAGTTCATTTTTCCAAATCCAAGCTGAATTGTCATGTTGTGAGGTTAAATTGGAAGATATGGAGCAACAAATGGAAACGGTAAAGAAAGGCAAAGACTCCTTGCAAGGAAATCATACGCTCAAGTATAATCAATTGGAGGTGAATTAAATTCAAAAAGGATAAGCGCGGGATTCTTGATCGGGGTGACGATTAGAAGTAAATGTCGAACTTCGAGGAGAAGTTTGGATGCTAACTCCGTGGACGTGGAAGAATTAGGGATCAAGAAATTGCAATCTCGGATAGTGGAAGGTACTAGTGGATTTACAAAGATTCATGGCAATCTCGAAGACCGTGGGAAAGGCAAGGAAGAACCACTAAGTCAACGTAACCTCGGGTTTTGGAGGAACGAGGAAAAGCTACCGAGCTAACAACTTACCACATTAGTGGTAGGTTCCAAAACATTCGTAGCACGTGCATCATACTTCGCATCAATTATTTATTCTTCTGGACTTAGGTTTATCTGTACATTTCTATTTGGTTTCGTTGAGCTAATGTGTCGCATAAATGCTTGATGTAAACGTGACACATGCATTGACATCTTTAACCGACATGCATTTTAGTGTTTACTTGGTAGGAAGTTCTTTGACCTCACTCATCAAGTATCTTTTCGATTGATCACATCTGGATGATGAGGAAAAGCAACAACAGGGTGGCACCTGATAAGGAAGATGACTTCGGAAAATAAAGAACTTCAAGTAAGGGATAGGTCGGTGGAAAGGAACTCCGAAGGAAAGTGAGATTAGATTTGGCTTCGGGGTGTTCGGATCGAATAAGAATAGAGAAGAAGGATTGAGGGAGTTCGACAAGTAAGGGCAGAAATTTTAAGGGGAAGAGCACAATCGAGATATAAATTGGAGGATGGAAGTGGTGCTCGAATGAATATGTTAGTAGTAATAACGGGGATGCAAATTAAGGAGAATCTAGAAATCTTAATGGTGGCAATTGGAAATGAATAAGACGACTATAATGGTTAATTCGTTAGGAGAGAAGCTACGTTGCAAAATTCGGGTTGAAGATTATCATAAGGTCTAGAGAAGATGGTTGTCAAATGTTTCTTTGTATGTCAGCTTGACTTGGAAATAAGGGAGTTATGAGAGAGTTAAGGAAACTCCTTAGTCGAGTTGTCAAGAGGGAACCGATTCAAGTTATCATAGGAAGGGATACTGTTAATAAAGTTTGGTTCAGTAAGTTTGGAAAGAGATCTGAGAAGTGACCAAACCGGCAAGGAGGAACCTTGGGAAACCTAAATCAAATCTCAAGAATCATCAAGAATATCCTATCTCTGATTAAAGAATGGTAGGAGCCGAATACCAAATTTCACCCTGACGGTTTAAGGAGAGTAAGAAGGGATCAATCGAATGGAAGAATAAGGAAAGATTTGGATGATATATTAAGGCCCAGAACGAAATTTTAAGGAAGCTAAGAGTAGTTATTTTGATGGTATGTTCGGTTTTGATTTGGTAAGGAATTAGTTGTGGATCCAATTCCGGGAACGGATGATCTAATAGTATTCGGGGAGTCAAGCTCGGTTAATTAAAAAGAATTGGTTGATCGAATTAAGATTATGGTAAACGGTGAAGACCTGAAACAGTACAAGTCAGAAGGGATCTAAGAGTATAAACCTTGAAGGATTCATCAATTGCTTCCCCTTGGTACCCTGAAGAGGTTCAAGACAAGCTGAGCGCTAAGCTTATCATCAGGACAAATCATACACTTGACAACGACAACTCATAATTCAAAATTTTGCAACTACGGTGAACGGTACTTATAGCATCCATGATACACGCATCCATGTGAATTTAACTTATATAATTTTTTTTTATGTTTGGTGCTTTGATTCCTTATCGTGTTAAATTACTTGGAGTAATTAAAAATTAACGTGGGCGTCTTACGTGATTTTAATTATGGTTTTGCGTGTGTTGCTTGGGAATATTAGAGACTTCCTTGCTTTATTTTTGTTCGAGAGACGGGGTGCTCTCATCGTTTGTAAGAGACGGGGATTCTCTTATTTTTGTTTGAGAGACGGGGTGCTCTCATTGTTGCTCGAGAGACGGGGCTCTCTCCTTGTTGCTTGCGAGAGACGGGGAATCTCTCATTGGTTGTTTCAGGCGTGTAGTGAATCCGAGGACGGATTCTTTTAAGGGGGAGAGATTATAACGCCCAGGCTTTTCATTTAAACTAATGTGTCGTAATTGTTTATAAATTGCGCAATTAAATCATTTAATTATGGGATTAATTGGTTATAAGTGTTTTAAATATTTAAATTTTACTATAAATTGTTATTATTTCATTTATTTTATTTTACCTAATATTTTATTTTAATTTAATATTATTTTAAATATTACGTTATTTCAAGCATCTATTTTAAATTATTGTTAATTTAATGATTAATGTTAATTAAGTGTTATGCTAATTAATCATGTTTTAACCCTATTAATAAATTTTTATGGTTTCCGTTGACTTCTAATTCTATTTAATATTAGAATTTAATTTACTAAGTTTAAATTTTATTATGCATGAATTTTTATGAATATGTGCATGGTTGTTTAAATTGTGCATCCTTCTTATATGAAATGATATCGAAATGTCGTGAAATTGTAGTATGTCGTAAATAAGTGTATTATGAACTTGTCTATAAGCCCGGTTTATGTTTTCGAACTCGTTTGATGTGTTAACGAATTTAATTTGAATCGTGGAACCAAATCGGGGGCTAACGAGCAATTAGCGCACCCTTGGTTCCGTGCGTGATATCTTGAGCTCGGGAACTCGAATTTGAGTTCCGTCAACTTCGTTGAACTCGTATCGAAGATTCAAGTTTAATACACCTAACCTTATATTTTACCGAAATCATTTGAACCTCCGAAATCCGAAAAATGGAACGGCACCAAAAACTACTATATTCCACTAAAATGGCCCTAACTTGGTCATACTTTGACCAAATTAACTATGGTTGGAGTCCGTGTAACCCTAGTTCAACTCTCTATTATCCCCTATACTCCCTCAACCGAACCAACCCTCACAAGAGCAAGAAAACTCAGCCAAACCTCCTGCACTCCAGTTTTCCCGTCACTTTGGCCTTTCTTGAGATTATGGAGCTCAAATCTCTCCCAACTTTCATCCAATCAACAAGGTGAGTTAGGATTATTTTATACATGCTTCTCTGGTCATTTTGATCCTTTCATCCCTAATTTTGAGTCAGTTCTTATGGAGTTTTGATGATTTGATTGAATAGTTAGGTTTAAGAGAGATTTGATGAATTCTTGAATTCCTTAGACTTATAACTTGTTTCAGTGATGTATATACGATTCTTTTCCCTCATTTATAACTGAGTATGCTTGTATTAGATGGTTGATTGTTCATGTAAATTCCTGCCTTGTTTCCATTCGTTTTCCTCTGTTTTCCTCACGTAAACCTGCCGCATAATTTCCTGGTTGTTGTTGCGTGTTGCAAGGCCGAGTTCAGGCTTGTTTTGGTGATCATTTGAAGCCTATTATTACCTTGATTATTAGCTTTTTTTGGTTGCAATTTTGTGTGAATATTTGGCCTGGTTTGAACCCTCCTTTTTCTTCCCCTGTTTTCCCGTAACTGTCTGTGCTGCTTCTGGGCTTCTGTAACACTCTCCCCAGTCGGGGAGAGTTTCCACTTGGAAAGTACCCGGCCGGGTACTTCTGCTGCATAAGCTTCTGTACTCCCTACCCGGCCGGGGAGATTTGTGGAGGGTTGGCTACCCATTGTTGCATTTCTGTTCCCCTGTTTCCTACCGCTGCTTCTGTTCTTTTCTCTTCCTTCTTGTTGCTGCTTCCTTCTCTTCTTGTTCTGCTGCGGGGGTGTTTGTTTGATCAGTCCTTGCTGCTGCTTTGTTTCTCAGTTTGCTGCTTCCTTCTTCATTTCCTGCTGCTGCTGCGTTTCCCTGTAACAGCCCAAAACAGGGCCTGGATGAAAACAGTAAGTTAAGGCAGTGGTAAAGCGTTTATAGACCGTGATCCAACTTTTTGAATCATCATGCATTGCATTCTTACATGAACTTTGTGCTCGTTTATGTTCTGACACGCTTTAAGGGGGAATTTTTGACCTTTGATACAGTTTACTATTCATAACCCGAGCCTACTTTGTTCATATTGATACTCGAACCCTAGAGGTTCATCACACATGTTTCCCAATCGTTTGAACTTGTTTCCCGAACTCAGAGAGGCTTTCTTGAGCCATAAGGGTATTTTTGGAACTTACCGACCAAAGTTACTATTCATCAGAAAATGAGCTTTTGATTCTGATACCTTTTTCTACCCAAGTTACAGTCGAATCGATCCTTGAGTCGAGACGAGTCTTTTGAAATCATTCTTGGCTTGGAAATCCATTCTGGAACTTTGTTTTATTGAAAACGTTTTGAAAACCCTAGTTTACTATTCCTTTTACGAACGGTTTTCATTCGGAAAATGTTTTCTCTTCGGATTTGCACTACTTGAGCTATTTCAAGATTTTTGAGATGTTTTACAACTCTTGATTCAAGTCCTAGCTTGAAATTTGGAAGCGTACGTTCGTACGTGAGAATTCACTATTCATCCTACGTTTTCAACTTTTTAACGGTAAAACGTTTTATAGTCGATTTTGGACTCAAAACGCTTCTCGATTTATTTCTTGAATTTTATAAGCAATCCGGACTTGAAAATTATTTTAGAAAGTCGTTTTTCACTCATGTCGAGTTTCGAGCTCAAAACTTTTATTCACTAAAACTAATGTATCTTTCAAACGGTAAATCCGATTTCGATGAATGAATATGCGTTTCGAAGCTAATTTTCTTGCCGTCGGAATGGTTATACTTCCAGACACTTATCCTCGAGCCTTGGGGGACGAAATTACAGAACTACCCCCAGCAGCCCCATTTTTTCCTTCTTAATCCCTAAAGCTTCTAGAAGACACAAGTGGATTAACTCTTGTTTTGCTCTCCTACCCTTAAGCCATCTCTAATTGCAAGGTGAGGGGCTTCTTCACACCTATAAATACCCCTCCCATGGCATTTCATTCCTTGCTCAAAGTTGTGTTGACAACACCCTTTCTCTCCCTCTCCTCCCCCTCTTGCCGTCGGCACCCCCCACTAGAGCTAGGTTAGTTTGTTTTGTTTTTATGTTATGTTTAGTTTAGTTTATGTTTTATGTTATGGTATGTTTATATTATGTTTAGGTTGGGTCTTAGGGTCTTCCCTAAGCCATATAGGATTTTATTTTATGCATTTATTATATAGTTTTCATGATATGTTTGTGTAGATGTTTATATGTTTTAATTGTTTAGTATATGCTTGAATATGTTATGAATTGCTCTAGTATATGCTATGATCATGTGATATGCTAGTTATATTATGAGAATTGATGCATGATTATGGAATTTGAATTATGTTCATGCATGTTTGCTAATGGAATAGTGATTTACAATTTATTATGTCACAACTTGTTACATGTTGATATGGAATTAAATTGTTACATGTTGCATGCCTAAAGGTTCATGATATATGATATGATATGATATGAGATATGTTGTGACATGTTGTCACATTGTTATATGACTCTTGAATTATGAATTGAGTTTATGTTATGAGTTGGATTAATGGATTAGTGCCTTGATCATGATATACACTTTAATAGTGTCACATGTTATAACCTAAGATAGAATAGTGTTTCATAACTTGATCTTATGCCTTAATTGGATCTCTTAACTATAGGTTATACCTTTAACCTAGATCACACTTGATTATTAACATGAACTTGAAACTATAGGATATAATCAAGATCATAATTTGATTAGGGTGTGTGTGTGTGTGCATGCCGTGTGTGTGTGTGTGTTCGTGCATGGTGTGTGTGTGTACCGTGTGTGTGTGGGTGTGTGTATAGTAAGGGTTTGACCCGACCCTTTGACCCGACATGTGAATAGTAACCTGTGAATAGTAATCGTGAATAGTAATCTGAATAGTACTTTTGAATAGTGCTTTTGAATAGTAAAAATGAATTAAAACTTGTGCATTCTCGATAGACATTTGCACCTAGGGTTTCCATATCCAGGGTCTAAAATGTGTTTTCAAAATGTGTTTTCTTTCGTGGACTTGTTTCTTAACTTAAGGTTTGCGATAGGATTCATAATTTGACTAAAGCTTACTCGGTTATAGTAAGATCATAGTCTAACGTTAAGAGTAACTCACTTTGATGTATTCCTTTGTGTGTTACCTTTCTTGAATACCTTAAATGGTATTACTCTCTTGTGTTACATGTTCTTTACATGTTCCTTGTTCATTGTTTCTTGCATTTCATATGCATCTTGGTTAGTAGTGGGTCTTAGTTGTTAAGCTCACTCTAGTACACCACCTACAGGAGTTAAAGTTGAGCACTGGGATCCCCAGGGCACCGCATAATCTGTCTACCTACCTTTGTTACTGATAGGTGAGGTGAAGTTATAAATGTTTTCCAACTGGAACCACGATTATACTATCGTATCATATGTTTTGAAATTCAAAGCTAAACCTCGTTTTGAACTACTCCCTTTTATCGGGACATTCTCTTGAAAGGATCATTCATACTTTAATAGTATACCTTGATCAACAGTACATGTTTTCCAAAGTTCTGCATTCTTGTTCAAAGACAGTTACATGATTGGCATATGTTTTCAAAGTACAGTTTACAGACAGTTTCACATGTTTTCAGACAGAATCATATGTTTTACAGACAACATCATATGTTACAGTTACAGTTTCACATGTTATAGTTAGCATACTGGAGTGTTACTCTGGTCACTGCTAATCTTAAATGCAAGCATACAGTTTACAGTTTGGGCCCGCCGGTTATGTGTGGAGGTGATGCTCGGGAGGTGAGCGCCAACGACATACCAATACCGGCCGCCACACTTAGACAATTGACACCGACTTTTAACAGGAGGTTTGTTAAGTCAGGACAATCTGTCTGGGAACGGACAGCAAATCTGTTCCCATTACATGTTTACAGGTCGCCTAGGGCTAGCTACCCGAAGTGACAACCGGTGGAGGATGGTGCATGTTTGTGTGTGTTGGTAAGAGTTGTTGTTGACCTTGGTCCAATAGTCTACTGTGTGCGGAGTTGTTGTTGACCTTGGTCCAATGCTCTACTTTATGTGGGGTTATTGTTGATCTTGGTCCGATACTCTACTATACGTGGAATTATTGTTGATCCTGGTCCGATGCTGAACCAAATCATGTTTTCTGGAGTAAGGATGGAGGAGCCTAGCTTGCGGGCAAAATTCTGTTTCATAAAGGATGGTTCATATCTGGAAAAGTTCACTTTACCCTTATCCCGTTTTATGAAAGAACTATGAACCATCAACTGCATATGTGTGCGCGTGTGATAGCATTCATGAAAATGTTTTTAACGTGCATTCTTTTACAGCATCGCATTCAAAGAGTTTTATCAATCGAACTTGTTTCAAGTTCTTCTTCAAAGCATTGCATTTAACAGTTTCGAACTTTACTTCAAGTTCTTTAATTCAGTACTTTCTTTAAAGTATTCCCTCACTTAGTCCTTTTGACTAATACCTCTCCCGTTTTCTTGCCTCGTGGTTTCAGGTCTTGCAGCCGCAGTCTAGAGGTATCTTGAAGCTCTAGATTGTCATTTTTGTTTCTGTCAGGACTTAGTATTACTTCCTCTTTTGCGTCCTGCATATGTTTTATGGCTGCATCACTTAATGTTTCTGTATATGTTTCTGAATATTTGAGTATCTTCGTTATACTCTTTCTGCTGCTCTGTTACCGATATTTTGAACTCTGCTGTATCGGTACTTTTATGTGAATCTGTTATATGTTCTGATATGCCGAGTCTCTCTTACACGATCAATATGTTCTTGCTTGTTACATGCCATCACGCACATGTTTTGAAAAGTTTTAAAATACTCTGATTTTCCGCTGCATAGCCACATCGTTGTACATGTATAGTTCTGATAGACAGCCGTTCGCTGGAGTATTTCTTGAGTGATGGCTCACACCGTTACTTGAGAGGTGCTTCAGTGCGGGGGTTGAGACGCCGCTCTCCTCTTGTTCTGGTACGGGTGGGGGCGTTACAGCCTGAGGTGGTATCAGAGCATCGGGTTAAGTAAGAAGAGACTTAACCTAGATTGCTCTCATGTTGTATCATGGATTGTTCACGCATTGCATCCAGGATCATTCTCATATTGCATCGAGACAGGATATTTGGGGATTGCATGGTTCTGTTATCTGGATTTCATATCTGTGGTATCTTCTGTATAGCTATGGCAGTTCAGCCACACCAGGATCCTAATCAGCAGATGGATGAGGCTTTCTTTGAGCAGTTTGAGGCCCCGAGTACTGTGGCAGTTTCTCGCCGTGAAGGCACTCGTTTCTATACTTGGCGTAGGTCTAGGAACAATGGCAGACCTGGGTATTCCTATCCTAACAGAGTTGTGCACTATCTCGAGTCTGAGAGAGATGGTTACTTTCAGGAGTATCAGAGGACCCGTGAGGTCAGGTTGGAGTCTATGCGCCATCAGGATCAGTCACTGCAGTACCAGATTGATAGGGACATCGCTCGTGAGCATGCTGCAGAGATGACTCATATTGCTGATCAGAGGGCTGCTCGTATTGCTGAGCTGGAGGCAGATCTTATGCAGATGACTATCGATCGTGACACCTCTATGGAGCGTCACCAGCACTACCGTGCCCGTGTGAGAGCTCGCCTGTATGATACCTATCACTTATCCGATGAGCAGGCAGTTGAAGAGGTCGAGGGTCAGGATGTTAGTCAGGCCTCTCAGGAGCCCGAGCCTATGCAGGATCAGTCTGATGGAGGCGATGGAGGGTCTGATGATGATGATGATGGCGGAGATGAGCCAGCAGGACACGGACAGGGTGAGGTCGTTGCCATTTCTGATGACACCACCAGGGGTTCTTTGGACCACAGTTATCAGGGTTGATTGCTGATGGGAGATTTCTGTATATAGTACTGATGCATATATATCTATCTATGGATGGCGGACGTATAGCCGAGACAGTTCAGGACTGACTTTTGGATTAGGGGATGTATAGCTCTGGTAGATGGTCCCCGACTTTTGGCACCACGGATGACGGTTCAGATGACTTGGTACCTACTAGGTTATTTTCAGCAGGGTTGGACAGATTGGTAAGGCCTGTAAGGGAGTCAACTCGATAGTATCGGGTCCTCCCCATTTTGAATTAATACTATTAACATGTGGCCTGTAGTAAATTTTACCAAACCTTGCACAGTTATAACACTTTCGGCTTTATGTTGAATATCTGTTTACTGCTTTCCATAACTGTCATTGCATGAGTCTTAGAGTTGCTTCAAGATACCATTAGGACCGTTGATAGGATCATGCCATTTCATTTATTGATAGCATGCTATTGTTCTTGATATGTTGAATACGCTTCTGGATATGTTGATCATGCTTCTGATCATGTTACAGTTCTTGTTGATATGACAGTACACGTTCTGTTCCCGTTTTACATGTTAATCATGTTTTGGGATATGTTATACATGTTTCTGATATGTTGATATGTTGCCCGAGCTTCTGTTCTCGTTTACATGTTATCTGACAATTGTTTCTGATTATATGATATGTTTGGAGATCTTGAATCTTTGCTGACATGTTGTTATGGGAATGTGTTATTCTCATACTTATATGTGACTACGTGAGAATGTGAATACGTGGTTACGGATTCTGTGAATCATTATATGTCATGCATCGAATATATGTATCTGAATGCTTATGAATTCAGTAACAACATGCCACCGAGAAGAGCACCCCGGAATCGTGTACCACCACTGCCACCCCAAAGAGATGTCACGCCACCCCCTGAAAGGGAAGGAACTCCGGAATTAAGGGATGTGCTACGACAATTTATGAGGGCTTGTGCACCGAGAGATAATCCTCCTAATGAAAGGTCATTGGAGAAATTTCTGAGGATGAATCCGCCTAAGTTCTATGGAGAACCGAACGACATAAAGGCTGAGAATTGGATTACCAGTCTTGAGAAAATTTTCGAGGGTATGGAGATCTACCCAGAGGATCGTGAACGAGTTCGATATGCTACTTTTCTTATGGAAGGAGCTGCATACAATTGGTGGAAGCACATTCAGCACATGTGGATTGAGAATAACGTTGAAGGGAATTGGGATGAGTTTAACAGGGAGTTTCAGCAGAAGTATACGCCTCAAGTGACTCGTGATGCACGAGAGGCTGAGTTTATGAGTCTGGTTCAGGGAACTATGAATGTGATGGAGTATGAAGGTAGGTTTGTGAGGCTGATCAAGTATGCGCCTCATATTCTGAATGATGAGCGTCGCAAGACGAAGAGGTTTATTGATGGACTGAAGCCTGAACTTCGGTTGGCACTTGCATCTTTGGTTATTGAGACCTACAACCAGGCTGTTGATAGAGCGCTAAGGGTTGAGGCTGCACACAAAGAGATCAAGATAACTACTGCCCGTCAAGGACCTTCTAACCCTAAGCCTTATCAAGGGAATAAGCAACCTTCCGGATCTTTTCTCCAAGGAACTGGAAAGAGGCCAATGGTAACACCACAGCGTCAGCAGCAGAATGCTCCACCGAAACAGCAAGCACAGAAGCAGAAAGCGCCACAGCAGTATCAGAAGGCGCCACAACAGCAGAGAGCACCTCAGCCAGGTCCAGAGGAAATTGTTTGCCGATATTGTCGTCGAACGGGACACACTGAGGAGAACTGTCGCAAGAAAGCTGGACAGTGTTTCGCGTGTGGTTCCCCTGAGCACCAGATGGATAGTTGCCCGCACAAGATCAGGAGATTTGGGGTCCAGGATAAAGGAAAAGCAGTGGTGGGTACGACGAACAAACCGGTGGTCAAAGGCAGAGCTTATGCTTTGGATGGTAAGGAGGAGGTTGATCCTTCGTCTGTTGTGGAAGGTATTGTGCACATTCTTAAAACGCCAGTTAAGGTCTTATATGACCCTGGTGCCACGCATTCATTTGTTGCTTCTAAATTATGTGCGCATTTACAGTTTCCGCTTGAATACTTGCCATATAAATTTGAAGTGAGTTCTCCTTTGGGAACTTGCCTTGTTACGGATCAAGTATATAAACGCTGCCCTGTGTGTATTGGTACCCGTTGTTACCCGACGGATCTTATTGAGTTACCAATGACAAGATATGATGTTATACTTGGTATGGATTGGTTGTCTAAGTACCGAGCTAAGTTGGATTGTTACAAGAAATAGATCATCTTGGAAGAAGATGAAAGTGGGATATCAGAAGGGAAAGTTGAGAAGTTATCAGTGATTTCTTCGATGGAAGCTAAGAAGTTGATTCAGAAAGGAGGTAGTGGATTTGTGGCTTATCTTTTGAATAGACCGAAAGATCAACTTAAGATCGAAGAAGTGGAAGTGGTGAACGAATTCCTAGAAGTGTTTCCTGAGCATTTGGATTCGTTACCTCCTCACCGAGAGTTGGAGTTTACGATCGAGACGATATCAGGAACTGAGCCGTACTCCAAGACACCTTATAGAATGGCACCAGCTGAATTAGATGAACTGAGAAAGCAATTGGACGAGTTGATTTAGTCAGGATATGTTCGACCGAGCACCTCGCCGTGGGGAGCGCCTGTACTTTTCGTTAAGAAAAAGGATGGATCATTGCGTTTATGCATTGACTATCGGGAGCTGAACAGGATGACAATCAAGAATAAGTATCCTCTCCCTCATATCGAAGAGCTGTTCGACATACTACAAGGATCAAAGGTCTACTCCAAGTTAGATCTAAGACAAGGGTATTATCAGTTGAAGATCAGGGAAGCAGATATTCCGAAGACTGCTTTCAACAGCCGATACGGACATTATGAGTTTGTAGTAATGCCGTTTGGTTTGACGAACGCACCAGCTGCATTCATGGATATGATGCACCGTATATTCAAGCCGTTTCTCGATAAGTTTGTAGTAATCTTCATCAACGATATTTTGGTATTTTCGAAGACACCGGAGGAACATGTTGAGCATCTTCGAATCGTGTTACGCACTTTGCTGGATCACAAGCTATATGCAAAGTTCAGTAAATGTGAGTTCTGGCTTGAGAGAGTTACATTTCTCGGACACATCATATCAGGATCTGGAATCGAAGTAGATCCCTCGAAGATCGAGACAATCATGGATTGGAAGTCACCGAAGAATCCTTCAGAAGTGAGGAGTTTTCTGGGATTAGCTGGTTACTACCGGAGGTTTGTCCAAGATTTCTCAAAAATAGCTACACCTCTCACTAAGTTGACAAAGAAAGAAGGGAAGTTTGAATGGACGGAGAAGTGTGAGCAAAGTTTTCAAAGATTGAAAGAGATGCTAACAACTGCACCCGTGTTAGCGTTACCAGAAGGAAAGGAAGGATACACAGTTTACACCGATGCTTCGAAAGAAGGACTAGGAGGAGTTTTGATGCAGAATGGAAAAGTGATTGCGTATGCATCAAGGAAACTCAAAACGCATGAAGTCAACTACCCGACACATGATTTGGAGTTAGCAGCGATAATTTTCGCTCTGGGAAAATGGAGACATTACCTGTATGGAGTTACGTTTGAGATCTTTACTGATCATAAGAGCCTGCGATATCTATTCACTCAGAGGGAGTTGAATATGCGACAGAGGAGATGGATGGAATTTCTGGAGGACTACGATTGCATTATTCAATACCATCCAGGAAAGGCGAATGTTGTAGCAGATGCTCTAAGCAGGAAAGTTCGTTTGGCACAGATTTCTGCCAACCCCGAGACTGATAAAAGAGAGAGAATGGAGGTGATAACTAAAGCTCGAATCGCGAACGTTGTGATTATATCACCTTTGAAAGAACAAGTGCTAGAGGCACAGAAGAACGACGAGTGGATTAAGAAATGTCTCGAATCTAAGGAGAAGGATGATGAGACTAAGTTCAGGGTTGATGAACATGGAATATTGAGGTACAAAGGTCGAGTATGTGTACCAACTGTTTTGAGGAAAGAGATTCTCGATGAAGCGCATAAGACTAAGTACACGATACATCCCGGAGGCACTAAGATGTATCAAGATGTTAAGATGCATTTCTGGTGGAACGGAATGAAGAGAGACATAGCCAACTATGTCAAGAAGTGCTTAACTTGTCAGAAAGTTAAAGCTGAGCACCAGAAGCCGAGTGGGAAGTTGCAACCATTACCGATTCCGACTTGGAAGTGGGAGCAAATCACGATGGATTTTGTCACTGGATTACCCAAAGTCAGAGGAGGACAAGATAGTATATGGGTGATCATTGATCGATTGACAAAGTCAGCGCACTTTTTGCCAGTTAAGACGACGGATAAGGTCAGCACGTTGGCAAAGCTGTATCAACAAGAGATTGTCAGATTACATGGAGTCCCGAACAGTATAGTCTCGGACAGAGATCCAAAATTCACGTCGCACTTGTGGAAAGAAATTCAGACTTTGATGGGAACAAAGTTGAACTTCAGTACTGCAGCGCATCCTCAGACGGATGGACAATCTGAAAGGATGATCAAATACTTGGAAGATATGCTAAGAGCTTGCGCTTTGGACTTCCAGGAAAGTTGGAAAGATTGTTTACCTCTTGTGGAGTTTGCATACAATAATAGTTATCAAGCTTCTATTAAAGCCGCTCCATATGAAGCTCTGTATGGAAGGAGATGTAGATCCCCGTTATACTGGGATTTGGATGAAGCGAGATGTACTGAGGAAGGACCGATCAGAGTGAATTCTGCCAAATGGATAAGAGAAGCGACAGAGAAGATTCAGATCATTCGCCAGAGAATGAAAGCTGCCCAGGATAGGCAGAAGAGTTATGCTGATCGTCGAAGAAGGGATTTGGAATTCGCCGTGGGCGAAAAGGTATTTCTGAAGGCATCGCCAAGAAAAGGGTTTTCCCGAATTGGGAAAGGAGGAAAGTTAAACCCGAGATATGTTGGACCGTATGAGATACTAGAGAGAGTCGGACCGACTGCTTATAGATTGGATTTGCCTGTAGGTCTTACAGGAATTCACAACGTATTTCATGTATCTCAGCTTCGCAAGTGTTTCTCGGATGAGACAGAGGTTGTGCAGGTAGAGGAGATACCGTTGGAACCGGATTTGACTTATGTTTTGAAGCCCGCTAAGATTCTTGATAAGAAGTTTCAAGAGCTGAGGAATAGGAAGATTCCTTTGGTTAAAGTCCTTTGGAAAGGACGTGGGACAGAAGAGACAACCTGGAAGACAGAAGAGAAAATGCAGAAACATCACCCTGAGTTGTTTGCAGTTACAGCGGAAGAATCTGAGGACAGATTCTCTTTAAGGAGGGGTGATTGTAACAGCCCAAAACAGGGCCTGGATGAAAACAGTAAGTTAAGGCAGTGGTAAAGCGTTTATAGACCGTGATCCAACTTTTTGAATCATCATGCATTGCATTCTTACATGAACTTTGTGCTCGTTTATGTTCTGACATGCTTTAAGGGGGAATTCTTGACCTTTGATACAGTTTACTATTCATAACCCGAGCCTACTTTGTTCATATTGATACTCGAACCCTAGAGGTTCATCACACATGTTTCCCAATCGTTTGAACTTGTTTCCCGAACTCAGAGAGTCTTTCTTGAGCCATAAGGGTATTTTTGGAACTTACCGACCAAAGTTACTATTCATCAGAAAATGAGCTTTTGATTCTGATACCTTTTTCTACCCAAGTTACAGTCGAATCGATCCTTGAGTCGAGACGAGTCTTTTGAAATCATTCTTGGCTTGGAAATCCATTCTGGAACTTTGTTTTATTGAAAACGTTTTGAAAACCCTAGTTTACTATTCCTTTTACGAACGGTTTTCATTCGGAAAATGTTTTCTCTTCGGATTTGCACTACTTGAGCTATTTCAAGATTTTTGAGATGTTTTACAACTCTTGATTCAAGTCCTAGCTTGAAATTTGGAAGCGTACGTTCGTACGTGAGAATTCACTATTCATCCTACGTTTTCAACTTTTTAACGGTAAAACGTTTTATAGTCGATTTTGGACTCAAAACGCTTCTCGATTTATTTCTTGAATTTTAGAAGCAATCCGGACTTGAAAATCATTTTAGAAAGTCGTTTTTCACTCATGTCGAGTTTCGAGCTCAAAACTTTTATTCACTAAAACTAATGTATCTTTCAAACGGTAAATCCGATTTCGATGAATGAATATGCGTTTCGAAGCTAATTTTCTTGCCGTCGGAATGGTTATACTTCCAGCCACTTATCCTCGAGCCTTGGGGGACGAAATTACAGAACTACCCCCAGCAGCCCCATTTTTTCCTTCTTAATCCCTAAAGCTTCTAGAAGACACAAGTGGATTAACTCTTGTTTTGCTCTCCTACCCTTAAGCCATCTCTAATTGCAAGGTGAGGGGCTTCTTCACACCTATAAATACCCCTCCCATGGCATTTCATTCCTTGCTCAAAGTTGTGTTGACAACACCCTTTCTCTCCCTCTCCTCCCCCTCTTGCCGTCGGCACCCCCCACTAGAGCTAGGTTAGTTTGTTTTGTTTTTATGTTATGTTTAGTTTAGTTTATGTTTTATGTTATGGTATGTTTATATTATGTTTAGGTTGGGTCTTAGGGTCTTCCCTAAGCCATATAGGATTTTATTTTATGCATTTATTATATAGTTTTCATGATATGTTTGTGTAGATGTTTATATGTTTTAATTGTTTAGTATATGCTTGAATATGTTATGAATTGCTCTAGTATATGCTATGATCATGTGATATGCTTGTTATATTATGAGAATTGATGCATGATTATGGAATTTGAATTATGTTCATGCATGCTTGCTAATGGAATAGTGATTTACAATTTATTATGTCACAACTTGTTACATGTTGATATGGAATTAAATTGTTACATGTTACATGCCTAAAGGTTCATGATATATGATATGATATGATATGAGATATGTTGTGACATGTTGTCACATTGTTATATGACTCTTGAATTATGAATTGAGTTTATGTTATGAGTTGGATTAATGGATTAGTGCCTTGATCATGATATACACTTTAATAGTGTCACATGTTATAACCTAAGATAGAATAGTGTTTCATAACTTGATCTTATGCCTTAATTGGATCTCTTAACTATAGGTTATACCTTTAACCTAGATCACACTTGATTATTAACATGAACTTGAAACTATAGGATATAATCAAGATCATAATTTGATTAGGGTGTGTGTGTGTGTGCATGCCGTGTGTGTGTGTGTGTTCGTGCATGGTGTGTGTGTGTACCGTGTGTGTGTGGGTGTGTGTATAGTAAGGGTTTGACCCGACCCTTTGACCCGACATGTGAATAGTAACCTGTGAATAGTAATCGTGAATAGTAAACTAATAGTACTTTTGAATAGTGCTTTTGAATAGTAAAAATGAATTAAAACTTGTGCATTCTCGATAGACATTTGCACCTAGGGTTTCCATATCCAGGGTCTAAAATGTGTTTTCAAAATGTGTTTTCTTTCGTGGACTTGTTTCTTAACTTAAGGTTTGCGATAGGATTCATAATTTGACTAAAGCTTACTCGGTTATAGTAAGATCATAGTCTAACGTTAAGAGTAACTCACTTTGATGTATTCCTTTGTGTGTTACCTTTCTTGAATACCTTAAATGGTATTACTCTCTTGTGTTACATGTTCTTTACATGTTCCTTGTTCATTGTTTCTTGCATTTCATATGCATCTTGGTTAGTAGTGGGTCTTAGTTGTTAAGCTCACTCTAGTACACCACCTACAGGAGTTAAAGTTGAGCACTGGGATCCCCAGGGCACCGCATAATCTGTCTACCTACCTTTGTTACTGATAGGTGAGGTGAAGTTATAAATGTTTTCCAACTGGAACCACGATTATACTATCGTATCATATGTTTTGAAATTCAAAGCTAAACCTCGTTTTGAACTACTCCCTTTTATCGGGACATTCTCTTGAAAGGATCATTCATACTTTAATAGTATACCTTGATCAACAGTACATGTTTTCCAAAGTTCTGCATTCTTGTTCAAAGACAGTTACATGATTGGCATATGTTTTCAAAGTACAGTTTACAGACAGTTTCACATGTTTTCAGAAAAAATCATATGTTTTACAGACAGCATCATATGTTACAGTTACAGTTTCACATGTTATAGTTAGCATACTGGAGTGTTACTCTGGTCACTGCTAATCTTAAATGCAAGCATACAGTTTACAGTTTGGGCCCGCCGGTTATGTGTGGAGGTGATGCTCGGGAGGTGAGCGCCAACGACATCACCAATACCGGCCGCCACACATAGACAATTGACACCGACTTTTAACAGGAGGTTTGTTAAGTCAGGACAATCTGTCTGGGAACGGACAGCAAATCTGTTCCCATTACATGTTTATAGGTCGCCTAGGGCTAGCTACCCGAAGTGACAACCGGTGGATGATGGTGCATGTTTGTGTGTGTTGGTAAGAGTTGTTGTTGACCTTGGTCCAATAGTCTACTGTGTGCGGAGTTGTTGTTGACCTTGGTCCAATGCTCTACTTTATGTGGGGTTATTGTTGATCTTGGTCCGATACTCTACTATACGTGGAATTATTGTTGATCCTGGTCCGATGCTGAACCAAATCATGTTTTCTGGAGTAAGGATGGAGGAGCCTAGCTTGCGGGCAAAATTCTGTTTCATAAAGGATGGTTCATATCTGGAAAAGTTCACTTTACCCTTATCCCGTTTTATGAAAGAACTATGAACCATCAACTGCATATGTGTGCGCGTGTGATAGCATTCATGAAAATGTTTTTAACGTGCATTCTTTTACAGCATCGCATTCAAAGAGTTTTATCAATCGAACTTGTTTCAAGTTCTTCTTCAAAGCATTGCATTTAACAGTTTCGAACTTTACTTCAAGTTCTTTAATTCAGTACTTTCTTTAAAGTATTCCCTCACTTAGTCCTTTTGACTAATACCTCTCCCGTTTTCTTGCCTCGTGGTTTCAGGTCTTGCAGCCGCAGTCTAGAGGTATCTTGAAGCTCTAGATTGTCATTTTTGTTTCTGTCAGGACTTAGTATTACTTCCTCTTTTGCGTCCTGCATATGTTTTATGGCTGCATCACTTAATGTTTCTGTATATGTTTCTGAATATTTGAGTATCTTCGTTATACTCTTTCTGCTACTCTGTTACCGATATTTTGAACTCTGTTGTATTGGTACTTTTATGTGAATCTGTTATATGTTCTGATATGCCGAGTCTCTCTTACACGATCAATATGTTCTTGCTTGTTACATGCCATCACGCGCATGTTTTGAAAAGTTTTAAAATACTCTGATTTTCCGCTGCATAGCCACATCGTTGTACATGTATAGTTCTGATAGACAGCCGTTCGCTGGAGTATTTCTTGAGTGATGGCTCACACCGTTACTTGAGAGGTGCTTCAGTGCGGGGGTTGAGACGCCGCTCTCCTCTTGTTCTGGTACGGGTGGGGGCGTTACATTCCCAGTTTTCTGCTGCTTCTCTTTTGCATTACTGTTGCAGCTTCTTCTGTGTTGTTGCTCTTGTGTGAGTGTATCTCTTGGTTCAGGTCTGCTACTGCTGCTGTTTTCCTTCCTTGGTCGCTGTGTGTGTGCATGAAAGGGAAGGGAAGGGATTTATTAAGTGTTGCATGCATGTGTGTTACTGTATATATATATACGTTGTGTGTGTGTGTCGTGCATGCATGGGTGTGTGCGTGAGCTGCAGGTATTATGTGTGTGCATGTATGATATATAATAAATAGATATTGTGTGTGTAGTATTATATATATATAAATATATATATATATGTAGTATATACATATGCATGCATGAAGTATATATTGAGTATATAATTATATTTAAAACTTAATTTGCATGCATGAGACCTACCATATGTGTACGTAGGTATATATATCTATTATATTATTATTATTATATATATATTTATGCTATATTCTAAGTATTAAGTGATTTATTTTAATTATAGAATTTAATTGATTTCTATTTCGCGTATTTAAATTACCAATTATTATTTGAATATGTTTTCTCGCTTAATTTCTAATTGTAAACGTGAAATAGTACGTGTTATCAATATTATATAAGATTCTTGGAAATTAAATTGCTATCTATTTCATGTTATTTAAATTTCGATTTTGATTGAATGTAATCAATTATTTATTTTCTAAGCATAAACATGATACGGTACATGATATATTCGTTATTTGAATTCTTGTATTGAATTGTTATAAAATGTAAAATTCATGAATTGATTTTGTATGAGATGTGAAAGTTATGACTTAAATTGCTATGACGTGGCTTGAGTGCTTCTATATGAAACGATTGAACTCGAATAAATATGAACGTTTATAATAGCAAATAAATGGCTTGTTTATATGAGTTGAGTGCATTAATAGTGCACATGAACGTGTTCATGACATAACATCATTTCTTATGCATTTACATCATGATCATACATTGCCGTGCGTCATATATGGTTCATTTGGTAGTCTTGAGTCTCACAAACACGTTATGTTGTCCTTTGTATAGTTATCTCCAGGGTGGAGAAATCTTGACCATTCAGGCACATGGTAACTCGTATCCTTGTCTCGTCATGTTTCAGGTGAGGGTGTTTTGTTTTAGCTATGTAACAAACCCTACAACCCTTATGTGAAAACCTTTGGCCAAAACCTTATGATTATATATATGTTACTTTTAAAGTAAAGTCGTCGAGTAAATATTGATCGAGTAAACCCTTTTCAAATGAATTATGAAATATGTTATGTTTCTTATGGAATGAAATGTTTTGGCGAGATTATGCGTGTATGTATTTATGTTCACGGGCCCAGGGACTTAGTGCAAGTGGCTATCCGGGGAGGCAAGGGCCGACGGTGATCCCTTGTATTAGTCCCAATTTATGTACGGTGATACCGGCCCTCGCTAGGAGGTTTAGCGGGGAATGGGAGCTGAGTGCCCTTGGGGGAGTCATGAAACCCCATTGGCCTATGTATTAGGTGGTCGGGTCTTGCTAACTTGTCCACCACCCGGAGGAAGAAGGTTGGAACTTATTTATGATTATGACTATGATTATGTTTATGATTGATAGGCACCGTGCGGGAAGGCCGGGACACGGATTGCCCAAACGAATATGTTTAGGATATGATATATGATTTGTGTGTATTATGATATATTGCATGATCACCTATTTAAGGTATCAATGATATTTGTCGTACACGGTCGGAGTTTGGTTGGAGATGATGCACGCTCACTCGCCGAGCCTTTATGTTTATGTATGAATTATGAACTTAATGAATTTAATATGATCAGTCGTAAAGGTCGAGCATTGCTGAGTTATTCTCTTGCCCTTTTGGGAACTAACTTTAAATAAAACCTTGCTCGGGATTTATGACTTATATGCCCATGTTTTATATATATTTATCGCTCCTGCTCACTCAGTCTTCTAGAGACTGACCCTCTCCCTCCCCAACCTTTTAGTGCGCAGGTTTAGCGTTGGAGTTCGAGCTAGGCGGAGTTTTGGTCGAGTCTTTGAGTCGGTCAAGCTTAGTTAGAAGAGTCTCTGCACTCACATATGTACTTATATTGCATTTGATTCGACTCTGTAAGGTCATGAATTTGACTCTTTATGTATTGGTTATTGAATTGCCTTGTCGGGCTTTGTTATGAATTAAAAGAGGCCTGAGGAGCCCAAGTTTGCTTGTGGTTCGAGTGTTTAATTTCTGTAGGCCCGTGGCCAATGAATGTGTTTGGTTTTAGTTCTCTGTTACTTTTTGAATTTGGTTGACTAGTTATATTTGCAGGGTCTAAGTTCCGCCTAGCTTAGGAAGGTTTTTCTGTTTGTCTCCCGTTCGCTATGGTTTGATACGGGTGCAGATTTACCATTTCGTTACTCGGGTTGAGCCATAGTGCGGGGGATGTGGTGCCTCACGTGCGGGGTGCTACAGAATGATTGATACGAGTTGTATGCAAATGCCACCCTATCACCAGAAAAAAATAAAAAATAATAAAATCCTGAACACCGTTGTCGAGTGCCCTCGACCTGGCTGATAGGATCCCACGTGCCCGTGAGACACCTAAATAACTTGACTTCCGTGTTCTACCTCCAGACACACATCACGCCAAGCTACAATTGAATTGGGATTGTTTTGGACACACACGATCGACGGCTCGAACAGCCCGATCAGTCTGTCAAAAGCAATACCCTGGGCCCGAACTTCTCTTAGGCGTCCCCAAGAGTAATAATAACTGAAACTTAATGATTAGCTTGTATGATAAAATTTAAAAGATTTATCATTTTGGAAAAACCAATCTCGTTTCCTTAATGCAATATATATAGATTTAAGATCATTTGTATGTAAAACCATTTAATTTAAAGTAAGAGCAAGTATTGAATAAATATCTAATTAGAATATATTATTATGTGCGGAAGAGAACAAATCAGGAAATGAAGGTCTTATGAAGGTTTATATATCTATCGTATAGTATTTTATAATATTAAAAATATAATTTGAAAAGAAACCAAAACCAAATAATTTTAAATTTTCCTCACCAACTTGTGATCTTGATCTCGAAAACCTGAATAAAAATAAATAGGGTAAGTTTCGAACAACTCTCAGTCCTAGTATACCCCGACTCATGATATCTACCCGATACATAACTCTAAGATAGCTCAAGTTTCCATTTAAGTCAAGTATAAGCACAAAGTATCATTCTACGAGTTCAATTAATTACATATGATCTCTTCACTCAAACAAACTTTCTAACTCTAGTGTAAGTACAAAATAGGTTGTAACTTACAGGTCAAAAAACGGATGAAACGAGACAAAAATGGGTCAACATAATAATAATAATAATAATAATAATAATAATAATAATAATAATAATAATAATAATAATAATAGAAAAAAAAATTGATTGGGTAGACCCAGATCTAGACCCAAATAGAGTGGGAATACTTTTTACCCATACATTCAGACCCATTGGGTCTATAATGGGTCTGGGTAGGATCTGGGTCCAACCATAAATAATGGGTAATTATTGGGTTTGGAGTTGGGCCTGAATAATATCCGCCCATTTACAGGCCTAACTGTAAGAATCAATTAAACTACAACTCTTATATTTATGAAAAATAGAAGCCAGGCATAAACTTCATTACTTGCATCTCCATTTTATCTGATCATAATTATAATTCAGCTAAACTATTGCTATTATAAAATTTATGACCTACGATTTTAGAATTTTAACAAATAATTGGTTGGCATGTCAAACATAGGAGATCACTTGTAGGTATGTACTCACAATTAAATGATCATGCCTGCACGTAACACCTTAGTCATTTGATCATTTCCATGACATATAAATATATCCATATATATTAAGCTTATAGACTTCTGAACTATGTTTTAAAACCCGGATCGGACGTCGAACCGGGACCTCTAACTGGTTACTGGTTTTACTGGTTCGACCGGTCGGACCATCGGTCGGACCGGTATGACGTCATAATTATGTAATATTATAAATATTAATTAAAAATAATCAAACAAGTTAAATAATATAAAAAATTAGATATAATTTTAAATTACTCCCAAGTACTTATTAATTTTTAATTCATATTTCTAATAATAAAATTTTATATTATAAATCTATAAAAAAAAAATATTATATTTTTATCATAGATAAAAAAAATATATATATCACATGTACATTTATATTTTATTGATATATATTATAAAAAATACTACATATAATTTCGTTTATATTTAAATTGAATCTTATAATATATTATAATATTTATTGTCATAATTAATATTTTTTAATTTTTAATTATAATTTATAAAATTGATGTGTTTATTTTTACGGAAAATTTTCCAACAAATTATCCGTTAAAAAAGAACTCATTTTTTCTCAATGGAAAAGTAGTAAGTATCTCTTTACATAATCTGTACTAATATCAAAATTTAAATTTTACATAACAACAATTGAGGTATCCAAGTTGGTTTGTACATCAATTTCTTATCCTTAGAACACAGGTTCGAATCCCAACATGCTCAAAAAATTTGAATTTTTACAAAAAAAACCGGTCCAACTGGTCTGCGAAACGGGCCGGTCCGGTTCCTTAGCCGGTTTTGGACTGGTTTTCACCGGTTCAAACTGGTCCGACCGTGGACTGGTTTTAAGGCCCTAACCGGACCGGACAAGCGGCCGGTCACCGGTTGAACCGGTCCGATCGGCCGGTCCGGTCCGGGTTTCAAAACACAGCTTCTCAATCATCCACTAGGCAATTGAACAATGAATTGTTATCATGAACAAGTTGGAGCATTTACATGGTTACACGTACAATTATACCGCATATTAATTAACATACTTCAATCTTGATTATCAAGCCCCACGTGTACACACATATGTGACACAGTAACTCAACAACTTTCTGTATATCAAATGACTTCCAAATTCCAGTTTCAAAATCTCCATTCCTTAAACACAATAATATATCAATAACCATCATTGTAATTCTCAAAATCCCAGGTTAACAAAGTAGATTTTCACTTATTATTATTATTGTTTCCTAACTCAAAACCTCACGTCTGTACCCAGATTATTTTAAAATAATCATAATTAATCACATAATTACATACTAACAAAGATAGGGTTTCACAAATTTTAGGGAAAATAAGAAAAATTACCCATAGTGGACATATTAAACTAGTTAGAGGTTAATAAAACTATACCCATCAATTGTTTACACAAAAAAAAATCAAATGACACAAAATTTTCTCATTTACATAAGTTTCAAACATTTAAAAAATATACTAAAATCAAATTATAAACCATGAGAAGTATTTACCTTGTAGTAGTGATTCTTGTATGTGTTTCTAAGATTTTTCCTCAAGCCAAAGTGAAATTCTTGCTTTTGTTATTTCAAAATTTCCCAATCTCTCTCTCTCTCTTTCGCGTTCGTATAGTAAGAAATCCTCCTACCTTGTGGGGCCGTGAGTCACCGTGATTTACCTCCTCTCCTACTGGTGTGGGGTCACTTAGGAGGGGTGCCTAAGGTGGACGATTCCACCTTTTGGAACAAGAAAAGGGAAATGGGTTTATGCTATCAGCCCCCAACAATTAGAATAGAAGAGAGAAGGATTTTCTTTGGTTAAATCCTAGCCATACATTTGTTTGACAAGATGTTGGGTAATGATTACATTTTTTTTTTAAACTTTTAATCTACACTCTCCATTTGTTTTAAAACTTGGAAGGTGGAGATTAATTGTTTAATAAAATTTAATCTAAGCCTCCCATTTGATAAAATAAATCAAGGGCTAGGATTGATTAGATAAAAACCTTTTCTAGTGAATTCATTAAAATATATATAAATATATATAACTAAGAGTAAATCCTAACCTCACAGGAATCTAAGAAATCAATGGTTAGGATTATTCTAATTTTTATTTTTTAAAATAAACATACAATATCACCTAATTAAAATACAATTCATAGAATATGATTAAATGCATGTAGGAAATAATAAATCAAATAATAAAATTATGAGAATATTCGAAATTAAATAAATGAAACACATACAATCCAAATTTTAAATTTTCATTTTCAATAACATGTATTATGAATGCATGAAATAAAGTGTTTCCTAAAATGCATATTATCAATTTTAATTTTAATTTTAATTTTATTTTTATTCTTTTAAATTATTATTACCTGCTTACGATTTTTCAAAAAAATCGGGGTGTCACAGTTCACATATGAGTAATTAAGTAATTTACACATTAAGTATGTAATTAAGGTTCAAACAAAACATAAACGAAAGTATTGAAAATTATACAAACATCCCTTGAAAATTCCATTCTGCGACGTTAATGGGGGTTAACAGATTTCAGGCTAAAAGTGGTAATGGGGGTTAACGGCAACAAGAGCGGTTAACGGGAGTTAACGATATCTAGGCAAAAAGGGGATAACGGGCATTAACAGCGTCAGGCGAAAAACCCCTGTTTTCCTCTTCTTCTTCCCCGCAAACATACACAACACACACCCCTGTTCAAGCTCCATGCTCAACAACCAACACTCCAAGGCAACCAATGATGACATAATCAAGGCAAATTCAATATACAATCATGTATGATCAAGAATTCAAGAAAAATAAAGGAAAAGGAATGATCAAGAAATTTATCTTCAAGCTCAAGAGACAAGTTCATTAATGGTGGATCATTCAATGTTCAACTACCATAAAAACTATGTTCATAAATGCAATAAGGAAGTTAAAATGATCACTTTCATGCTTTAAATCAATCAAAAGCTCCAAGGAATCAAAGAGATCAAGAAATCAATTCATAACCTAACTATTCATTTATCTCTTCCAAAAACCTATGAAAGGATGCTCAAAATTGGAGATGAATGTATCAAAATGACTCATAATGAATGTATATTACAACCCTAAGTTTACCTTGTGGATTGGATGAAGTTTGGAGGAGATTTGAGCTTGAATCTCCAAGGGTTGGCTTGAGCTACGGGAAAACTGGAATGCAGAGGAAAAATGGCTGAATTTCTCTAAGTGAGAGGGCTTCGTTTGGCTAGGGAGAGTAATATTAGGTTAGGTGGTTGAGTTAGGGTTCCATAGGCTTAAACCATAGTTAATTTGGTCAAGAGGTGAAAGAGTTAGGGCTCATTTAGTATAAGGTGGCAGCTTTCGCTTCCGTTGCGTGTTCCGGTTGAATTTCGGAGGTTCAAATAGCTTTGGAAAAATATAAGGCTAATTTCATCAAACTCGAATTTTCGATTCGAGTTTAACGAGGTTGACGAAACTCGAATCCGAGTTTCCTAACTCAAGTTATCAATTAAGGAACCAATGGTGCACTAATTACTCATTAGCCCCCGTTTTAGATTCCACAATCAAAATAAATTCCAAAACTCAATCAAGCGAATCTGAAAACATGAAACGAAAACCATATTTATAACACATATAAATCTAACATATTAAATTTCCACTAAATTCCGAATTCATTTCACGTATAAACGACAAGCAAACAATTCATTCAAGCGCAAATAGTTCAAAATTCATATAAATTCAAATTCAATTATTTCCAAATAATTAAATATTTCACTAATTTAATATAATATGTGATAATAAAAAAAATAATAACGTAATTAAAATAAATTAAATGCGCACGTAATTATCACATAATTCATACCTGAACGATTTGGAAAAATCGGGGCGTTACACCAATGGTCTTTAAAAGAAGGAAAAATAAAAAAAAATTATATATTAAATGAGATTAGTATATGGTTATTTTGGTAAAATTACTATTTAAATTAATTATCTTCACATATGAAGTAAATGACTAATTTAAGAAAACATGATTTTTATCTTTAAAAGTGAATAATAGATAATGACTAATTAATCCATTGAAAATACCTCCATCATCCTATAAGCCCAAAACGTTTCCTGGAAAAGTAAACGACTTCTTAGAAAAATAATAATAATATAAGGTGTAAGTTATTTCTTCCTCTAATAATTAACTAAAGAGATCATTTGTTTGGGAACCACTATAAGTCTTCTACAATCTAATCTGGTTTAGTTCCATATATTTGATAATTTTTATTTATTTGTTTACCTTTTTTTTTTGTTTGGTTTTTATTTGTTGCGGTAAAGAAAATTATGTTTTTAGTCTCGTTTGATATATATCGTTGCAAAATTAGTTTCACTCATTTTAAAAATTCAAAAATGATCTCATACTTTAAGAAAACGTTGCAATAATGGTCCCAGTGTTAACTAGGTAATGGGAAAGACAATAGCATCTGGCGTACTATTCTGATGCATTTAATGTGTGATCAGACACTTATCTTGTAAAGGGTGGCCCACGTGACCACTTACCGAGTTGAATGATCCGAACCATCAATCGAGCGAAGAGTTCGAACTCGGGGGGGGAGGGGGTGGCATCCTTGATTGTGACGGTCATCGTCGACTTTGAGGTTCAAATGAAGCGGTCGATCAACGTCAGTCAGTGGCCACGTGTGCCCTTGGAAGGTTGCCACATGAGATAGTGGGGGTCGATCAATATCGGTATTCATATAATATTAAACATGAAATCATTTAAAAGAAAAATGTGAATTATTTAATAAAAAAAATGTTGTGATTTCTCCAAATTTAGAAAAAAAATAAATTATGTAATTATGTTAGATTTTAGGCATCAAACAATAATTATTTCTTATATTATATTCATAAAGGGCTCTGGGTCGATCTTGATTCTAGGTCGATGATGACCACGATCGAGACATAACCATGGTAGAGATACTCTGACTTATGAAGTACCTGATTGTCATGGTCAACCTTTGTCCCTCGAGCGGGGCATGCCGACCAATAAGGGCAAGGATTGTAGCACCCGCAAAGATAGGTACCACATCCCCCGAACCATAAGTCTAGTCCACGTATGAAATGGATAGTCCATACATCAATCGGACTCATAACGAACGGGTGAAAAAGAAAAACGATCATAGCTAGGCCAAAATCTAACCCTGTACCAATCAATTCATCAAAGAATATTTGAAGTGCGGTGCGGAAGCAATAACATCATACATCAATTCCAATGATGGCTAAAAGCCCAAACCGTATTATAACTATATTAAAATCCATCATGCAACCTAACAACGGGTTCAACTAAGCATACAACATGTCCCGAATTCATTCCAGCAATAATTCATAATTGGCACACAGGCCCAAATACACAAAGTAATACAAATAAATCATAACAACGTGAAATGTGACTCAAGTGTACAATGTGACTCGAACAAGAATGCTAAGACTCGACTCCCACGTAGCAAAAACCTGTAATAACTAAAAAGTGGAAAGAGGGGTCAGTCTCTAGAAGACTGAGTGAGTAGGAGCTATACATATATACAAAAACATGCACATGCAAGCCATAAATCCCAAGCAAGTTTTAATTAAAGTTAGTTTTCGCGAAGGGCAAGAGATAGATAAGCAATGCTCGGACTTTACGACTAATTCATATTAAATTCATTAAGTTCATAATTCATAAATAATCATTATGGCTCGGCGAGTGAGCATGTATAATCTCCAATCAAACTCCGACCGTGTACAAGAAACATGATTTAATACTTTTGAATACGTGATCATGCAAGACATAATAATACATGCAAGTCATATATACATGAAACATGACCACTTGGGCAATCCGTGTCCCGACCTTCCCGCCGGTGAACAATAGTTCTAGCCTTCTCCCTCCTCTGGTCAGGCCTGCAGACCCGAACTAGTCCGTTAATAATATTGAGACGGGGGCTCTTGACTCCTACCCGCTCCTTCAATGGGTTAACCACCGGCTCAAGAATAGCTCACCTTCCACGCTTCTCGGTCGAGTGAGAAATTCTCAATGGGTACTACGTGGTAAGGCATGCCCGACGGCCTGATGCCATACCAATTTCTATTCACACATTTCCCCGGGCCCAATAACGTGAACATGATCGTGCATGATCTCACCATTTCAAGTCATGAAGATCGTTATACATTTCAAAATCCTTGGAAATAATTTACTCGATAAGAATTTACTCAATGACTCCACTTTGAAATAATATATATGTAAATATATATTTACACACACACACACATACACATACACACACACACATTGGATGTTTGGCCAAAACTTATCACATACGGTTATAGGGTTTGATACGTATCTAGAACGAAAACACCCTCACCTTGAATACCACGAGACACGGAACATGAGTAATACGGGTGCCTATTCCATTAAGAAGTCTCCGCCCTAGAAATGAACAATGTGTACTCATGAGAAATGACTTAATATGAAACCAAATATGACGCATGACATTGATATGAGGTGTCGCGGAATGATATGAAGTGATATAACATGTGTGCAAGAATTATAAAATGACTATGAATTCTATGTCATGATAGTGCTCATGTGCACAATTAATGTTCCACGTATCAAATAGGCATATAATTCAAGTGTAACGCCCAAGTTTTTCGGAAGTTCAGGTAAGCACGCCACGTGTGAGTTTTTGAGAGTTAGGAATTATTTTAATTCTTTCAACTTGTAATTTATATCTTTCATGATAATTTTATGAATTTTAATCTTAAGTGTTTATATGAAATTCGTAACGATTTGAGAATTATTGCATAAATTGAATTCGATTGATACGTGAATTAATTACCGAACGTGACTTAATTGCCAAATGTGATCTAATTACTTATATGTCCTGAATTGATTATTCTTTTAAATGTGAGGACTCAATTGCATGAAAACTTATTTGGACCAAAGTGATCATCTTTCATGAGTTGGGACTTAATTGCATTACTTACTAATCTTGGGGGACTGTGCAATTTGGAGCATTCTATCCCTTTTAATTGCTGCATATCAGGTAATGCATCTCTTCATTTTCATACAAAAAATATACAACACTTTGCTCCTTGTTTTGCTTCTCTCGATCAAACCCCAAGTGGAGGAAGAAGAGATTTCACCATCTTCAAGCCAATTTTCTGGAAAAATTGCATACTTTGAAGCTCAATCATCATCTCACTCCATCTCTTTTCTTCTCTTTTCCATTCAAGGTAAAGATGGAGATATTTGTGTGATTTCTTGAATTAATATGTGAAGCTAGGGTTTATGAATTCATTAGATAATTTGATTATTTGTTGTTGGAGACATGAATAGATGCTTTTAGCTTGAATTTATGCATGAATTCTTGGAATTTATGGAGCTACTTGATGAGTTGATATATGGGTTTGGTTTGATAAATCTTGATGATCAATGCATGATATGAGTATATATGTTAGATTTTATTGTGCTTTAAGTATGTATACATGTTTCGTCAAGTTTTGATTGCATTTGATGATTGAAAATTGGTGTTTTGGTTGGATTTTGGTGTTGTCCGAGAGCTCCCCTATTTTCTGCTCTGTTATGCATCTTCTGCATAACAGGAACAACCCTTCCCGTCCCAGTTCATTTCCGAAACGACCGTTCCCATAGTTTGAATGACCTAGCGCGAGATTGGGAACGACCCTTCCCAGTTTTGGCCTATGGCCGGAACGGCCATTCCCAACCCCCAAAATTACCATTTTCTTACAGACGCATGGGATTTGTTCGGGGAGCTGGGAACGGCCCTTCCTAGTTTACATTGAAACCCGGAACGACCGTTCCCATGCTCCAGGGGATTTTGAGAATTTTCTGCATAAACTTTACTTTTCCTAATCCATTTCGAAGCCCCTAAATGATCGATACATGTTATTATATGCTCATTTTATGTATGAATATGATCATGACATTCCATAATTGTTAATGCACAACATATTGATTCATGGTTACGCCGTTCATCTTAATTAGTTCATAAGGGTCGAGTCTCACGTACACTTGTCTTTCTTACATAGACCAGCTTCCTGGTGACGAGGAGCAGGCTCCGTAGGCTGTACCTTTGTCCTCTTTTGTCTGTACAGGTGCGGTTTAATTCTAGATACATAGAACCCTTAAAGCCCTTATGTGAATTTTTGGTCAAAATGTATTTATATATATATATGGAATTTTCATAAAACCTCAGGATTGAAAATGCACCATTTACTGTACTAAACCACCGTATTTTGGCGAGTATACTGTATTGCACTGTGGGCCCGAAGGTAGTGTATTGAGCCAACCGGGAAAGCAAGGGCTGACGGGTAACTTTTGCACTAGCCTCACTATTTTGGGATGACCCCTGAATCCACTAGAAGATTAGTGGAGGAAGGAGTTCCGGGCATAGGGATTCATGTACCCTACGCTCATCATGACTAGATGGTTGGGCTTTGCAAACCCACCATCACCCGGAGGAAAAAGGGTTACTGAAATTGCTATTGATTGATTGCACTGTAATACTTGCATGATCACCTACCCAAATAATAACCTAATTATTGTACACTGTCGGAGTAAATGTTGGAGACTTGCCCTCACTTGCCGGGCCACTGATTAACTGAATTTGATTAAAATTTTAAACTTAATAGTGGTAATCTTGGGCGATGGATACTTTGTTATTGAACTTATATTGTATTTTGCAAAACTTCTCCCAAGGTTATAACTTGCATGTACTTGTGCTTATATTTATTATGCCCCTCACTCAGTCTTCCATAGACTGACGCCTCCACCTTTCAGGTTGTTGCAGGTGCGTGCTAGGCGGGAATTAAAGTCGTGTGGAGTCTTTAATTTGGGTCTAGCACACTACACCTTCATGTTATTGATACATATCGATATTTATGACTTATTTATGTAATTTTGGGAGTTATTGTACATATATGGTTATAGTTGCACGTGTTGAAAAATATGAACTTTTGATGTAATTATTCTTGATTAATGATAATGGTTATGCTTCCGCAGATTTGCATTGTACAGATTATTTGGTTCAGGAGTTAGTCCCGCCTAGCTAGGATGGTTTTTTTATTATTGTCACCCGTTCGCTATATGTTTGGTTTATGTACGGAGTTTCCATTTCGTATGTGGACCGAAATATAGTGCGGGGGATGTGTTATCCTGACGTGTCGGGTACTATATCTTAAGGTGGTATCAGAGCCCAGTTGAAAACCCGGGTCTCTAGTGTCGTGTCTTGTGAGTCTAGGTTGTACGACATAAGGAATTAATTGTCAACTTGGGAGTATTGCATCTCTACTTGAAATTATTTGACATACTTGAATTATTTGAATTATTTTAACTACTTGAAGTATTTGAATTATGTGACTTATTTGTACCATGAGATTTAATTACACTCATTTACATTTGCTAATCAAACATGCATATTCAGTGTCTTGATTTCAGGATGCCTCACGGTCGCCCTCGTCGTGAGCACTCTCCTGGTCTTAGGCACCATCGCCTGATCAATCTCCTCCACCTCCACCTCCACCCCCTCAAACTCAACCATAAGGTTTTCTTAATGCCGTGGTTCATCTTATAGATCATAGGATGAGAGAGTATGTTCCTCCAGCACCACCGGTGCCACCACCACAACCGGGAGCACAGATTTCAGTTATTTTTTGAGAATTTCAGAATCAACATCTTCCGAAGTTCTTTAAGGGAAATGATATTCAAGTGGAACAGTGACTTAGGGAAGTTGAGAGGATTTGGGAGCTCATTCCTTGTGAATCTCGAGAGAATGCCTGGTGTACTATTTCATTAATCCAGGGCGATGCCTATTCTTGGTGGGAGAGTACACGGATTATCTTGGATGCTGCCGATGAAGAAGTAACTTGGGAGGTATTTGTCCGAGAATTTAAGAACAAGTTCATTCCTCCATTATCTCACACCCACAGATTGAAGGAGTTTACCGAGCTCAAGCAAGGAGGGAGATCTGTTTCTGAGTACATATCCGAGTTTGAAAGGTTATCTCGCTATGCACCTAATATAGCGAGTGATGATTTTCATAAGGTGAAGCAGTTTGTTCAGGGACTTAGGCTGGATATTCAGGCAGCTATTGAAGCGGTCAACACGAGCACCTGTGTAAAAGCCAATACAAAAGCTTTGAAGGTTGAGGATGCTGTTAATACTTAAAGATCTACTTACAGTTCAGGTTCAGCTTCAGGCTCGGGTTTAGGCTCGGGTACCAGTGTGGGCAAGAGGCCTATTTCTTATACATCTCCACCAACTCCAAAAGGGCCTTGGAAGAAGTCCCGACCAGCGGGACCGATTCAGAAAGCTCCTCCTTCACCTATTTTGCCACCACCTCCCGAGAAGCGAGGCGTTTGGGTTTATGTTTGATTTGTGGGAGTGCTAGCACATGGTGGATAGATGTCCGGATCGCCGAAATCCACCTGTTGGGGGTCAGAGGCCACTGATTCGATGCTCTTGAGGGAGAGGAGCAAGATGCTGATATTGATCCCGCCGCAGTAGTTGAAGGTACTATATGCATACATGGCACGAACATACCTACTTTATTTGATCCGGGAGCTACACACTCGTTTCTTGCGAGTGCTATTTCTGCTACTTTGCCTTTGCCTGTTACTTGCTCTTCTGCATGCTTTGTGTTTAGTTCTCCGTTTGGTAGTAGCATAGAAACTTATAGGGTGTTCAGAGAGGTTCCGGTGAGTATCGAGGGCCGAGTTTTCTTGACGGATTTCATTGAGTTTCCGATGACTCGCTACGGATCTATTCTGGGTATGGATTGGTTATACAGGCATTGTGCTACCATTGATTATCGGGCAAAGAAAGTTCAATTGGGTTTAGATATTACCGTGGGATAGAGTTCAAAGACTGTACCTTTGCTTTCTTTTACCGAGGCTCAAAAACTGGTTACGGAAGGAGCTACGGGTTTCATTGCCTACATTCTTAATAGGCCTAAGGATTAGATTAAATTTGAGGAGACAGAGGTAGTGAAGGATTTTCCCGAGAAGTTGGATTCTTTACCACCAGACCGAGAAATTGAATTTGTGATCGATTTCTACCCGAATGCAGAGCCATACTCCAAGACTCTGTATCACATGGCTCCGGTTGAGTTTAAAGAGTTGACGAATCAACTTGATGCATTGTTAGAGATTGGGCACATTAGGCCGAGTTCTTCTCCCTGGGGTGCGCTGGTTTTGTTTCTAAAGATGAAGGGCGAAACTTTAAGAATGTGTATCGATTATAGGGAGCTGAACCGGATGGCGATCAAGAAAAAGTATCCCCTTCCATATATCGAGGAATTATTTGATATACTCCGAGGATCAAAAGTTTACTCGAAACTTGATTTAAGACAAGGATACTATCAGCTGCGGATCCGAGCAGAGGATATTCCAAAGAGAGAATTTAATACTCGGTACGGGCATTATGAATTCGTGGTAATGTCATTCGGTTTAACTAATGCTCCTGCAGCCTTTATTGACATGATGCACCGAATTTTCCGACCATTTGTGGATAAATTTGTGGTGATTTTTCTTGATGATATTCTGGTATTCTCAAAGTCCGCCGAAGTGCACGCGAGACATCTTAAACTCATGTTGCAAACCTTGAAGGAGCATTAGTTATTTGCTAAGTTAAGTAAATGTGAATTTTGGATTGATCTGGTTTCTCTCTTGGGATATGTTATTTCGGGGAATCCTTCGAAAATTGAGGTCGTGCTGAAATGGGAGAAACTAAAGATTACCTCTGAAGTTAGAAGTTTCTTGGGTTTGGCGGGATATTATAGAAGATTTGTAAAGGACTTCTCAAAGATTACTGGTCCTTTAACCCGGTTAACGAAGAAAGAAGTGAACTTTGTGTGGGATGAAGCTTGTGAGAAAAGCTTTAACTTCTTGAAAGAAAAGCTCCAGTGTTAACACTTTCGGAAGGTTCCGAGGGTTATGCTGTTTATACGGATGCTTCTATGGATGGTTTGGGATGTGTGTTAATTCAGAAGGGAAAAGTGATTGCTTATGCTTCTCGGAAATTAAAAGTGAACATGAAAAGAATTATCCTATACATGACCTTGAGCTTGCAGCCGTGGTCTTTGCACTTGGAAAGTGGAGACATTATTTGTACGGGGTGTCTTTTGAGATTTTTACCGACCACAAAAGCCTCCAATATTTATTCACTCAGAAGGACTTGAATATGAGGCAACGGCGTTAGATGAAACATCTTGAGGATTATGAGTGCACTATCAAATACCATCCCGGTAAACCTAACGTGGTCGTCGATGCACTTAGTAGGAAGGCTAGTGTATCAAATTTAGAAGTGCATGAAGAAAGTGGAATCGAGCCTATTGTTATAAAAGCTCGAGTTTCTAATAGTTCCATCATCCGGACTTGAAACATCGATTATTTGAGGCACAGAATAACGATCCGAAAGTACAGAGGTTAGTACCTAAAGCAAGAGCTGATCTAGAATGTCCATTCGGGTTCGATGAAATTGGTCTTCTTCGTTTCAAGAACCTAGTGATTGTACCTGAAGAGTTGAAACAGGTGTTGCTCGAGGAAGCTCACAAATCGGCTTACTCTATCCACCCAGAAGGAAATAAAATGTATAAGGATTTGAAACAATATTATTGGTGGCACGGATTAAAGAAAGACGTAGCCGAGTATGTGAAGCATTGCATAACTTGTCAAAAAGTTAAAGCCGAGTATCCGAAACCTGGGGGTCTTCTAAAGCCGTTACCTATTCCAGAATGGATGTGGGAACGAGTGAAGATGGATTTTGTATCCGGGTTACCGAAAGTGAAAGGCGGATACGATGGTATTTGGGTTATCGTGGACCGTTTAACTAAGTCTGCGCATTTTCTATCAGTTCGGATGTAGCGCCCCAACGAAAAGCCCCCACATCCCCCACACCGGGACCCGACCCACATATGAAATGGGGAGTCCATATACGAGCCGAATCATAGCGAACGAGGACTCACTCACACTCTAGGCTAGGGGGGAACTAGAACCTTCAAAACCAATCAAACAAACCCAAGAGTTAAATGTGAATGGGGAAGCAAAACATAAGGTCAATCACGATGTAGGCAACAAGTGACGGGTTCAACTAACATAAATACCTAGTCCCGAAATTTCAAACAAAAATCACAAAATACAACCATAATAGTTCGTACATTCAATAAGTAACTTAATCAATTCACAATATGCGTGAAGTGACTCAACTTAGACACAGAACTTGACAGACTCAGAATCCCGCCTAGCACTCCCAAACCTGCAAGAACTGAAAACAAAGCCGGGTTCAGTCTATAAGAGACTGGTGGGTATAAAACAGGGCATAACATATAATATTGCAGAATTTAAACACCCACACATGCACGCCATAATCCCGTGCGAGCTTTTTAAGATATTTCCTAAGTGGGTAAAATAAAGGAAAACAACGCTCAGGATTACAACTATCAAATTTATTCATTCCATTCATAAGGTTTCATGGCCCGACGAGAGGGCGTGCATAATCTCCAACCTTCTCCTCGTGTGTGCATATCAATTCAATCTTTACATTTGTCATAGCCTAAGGTGCTTGTCCCACATTGGTTGGAGAGGGGAACAAAGCCTCCTTTATAAGGGGGTGGATACCTTTCCCTTGTTGAGGCCTTTTCCTGGGTGGGCGACTTTGGGCTTAAATTCCACCGGGAAGAACAAAACCGTGAGGGTGGTGTCGCTTAGCCCACCAAAGCGGACAATATCGACAGGCGGGTTTTCGGGCTGTTACAAATGGTATCAGAGCCGGGGCCCGGGTCGGTGTGCCAGTGAGGACGCTGGGCCCTTTTAGGGGGGTGGACTGTAATAGCCTAAGGTGCTTGTCCCACATCGGTTGGAGAGGGGAACAAAGCCTCCTTTATAAGGGGGTGGATACCTTTCCTGTAGCACCCGCACGGTGGGTCACCACATCCCCCGCACCAAAGTACGATCCACATACGAAATGGGAAGTCGGTACATGAACCAAACAGTGGCGAACGGGAGACTGACAAACTCACACCTAAGCTAGGCGGAACTTAGACCCTAAACAACAGAACCAAAAAGGCAACAAAAATGCGGAAGCGAAACAAGCCATGCAATAATCAAAACATACATAAACAGTTGACGGGTTCAACTAGCATAAATACCTAATCCCGAATATCAAACAATAATCGTAAATCCAACGGGTGCAACTAAATCGAGCAACCTGTCCTAACCTGTCCCGAAACATACATATCAATTCATAATTAAATTATGGATATCATAAACAAACATATCTTATACAAAAGCCGAATGAAAGAAATGCGAATGCAAGACCACCTACTAGCCAAAGACTCGAAAGAAAACTGCAAAGGACTGACACACTCCGCCTAGCACGAACTCCAAGCAGAACCTGCAAACTAAAAGGTAAAAAGGGAGGGGTTAGTCTTAACTCGACTGAGTGAGGGGTTAACACACTCACACTATATATATATAAGATCAGAGCACGTATCAAACTCATAATGTTCATGAACGCGGGGATAGTTTTTGCACACTAAATCATTTGTCGTGATATATACATATAGGGCTTACTTTAGCAAAATCAAACAAACCAAAATAATTTACCGAACAAACTTAGCAAAACCTATCAGCTCCTAACATATTCAAAACTTAGCTTATCTTACAAAACTCCCTTTTAATTTAAATTAGAATCTATCCCCGTTTCATAAACCTTAACAGAACATACATATCATATCATATAGAACTCGTCGGGTACGAGCTCCGACTCCTCCAATCTCCTCATAACATATCATATCAGAATCAAAACAAAAAACTTACATACAAATCATAACATATCATCCTCAACTCCGGGTGATGGAAGGGTGTATACGCCCAAACCATCCAGACAAACGAGGGGAGCGCCTTGTGAGTACTCAAACCCTCAGGATTCCTTCCCTCACCAAACCTCCTGGTGAGTTCAGGGGTGATCCTCTGCAAACATATGGAGACTATGCACAGGCTTAACCTGGACGGCCCTATACCGTCCCGAGGGCTCCTTACCCATAGCTCCGGGGCCCAACATACAGATATCATATCAGAACCCGCTACAACAGAGACAGACAGACATAACTTATACATATATACGTATACATACCACTTCCCGTTTCAATCAAACTCGGTCCTTGCCAAACTTGGCTCATGAGAAGTATACGGTTAGAAGCATAGCTTCACGTGGCAAAACATAACAAATCATTCCAAATCAAGCATACCTAGGCTCGTACTTTGCTTAACATACTTGCAAACTCGAGACATATTCAACAAATACATATTCCACACTTATTTATATACATATAAAGCTTATTAAATCACATGCAATCAAATCCGAGCACATTGCAATAAGGTGTAACTATATCCTAACCTCACCTGACACCGAAGTGGCCGAAGACACAACAAACGATCCACCCCGGAATCAACACGGCCAACAAAACACCACCCCGGGTGTACCTGAACAAACTGAATACGAAAACGGACTCAGACTCAATGATGAATCACATAGACGCACGACATATGCTTATGATTGGCATGAAATCATGGACCACGTATACAAATATAAAACAATCATGCATTAACGATAATTCACATTTCATGGACATATTAAAGCATACAATACCAATTCACATCAAAACATGTAGTTAAATCGAAATAATAAAGCTAAGGATGCAGAAAAAAGTCATAACAAAGTATATAAAACACAGAACACACAAAAGGCCCACGAAACAGGCGGGAACGGCCTCGCCCAAGGCGAGAAGGGCCGTTCCCACAAACGCCCCAAAGTTCCTGGACAACGGGAACGGCCGTTCCGAGCCCAAGCACAAACAGGGAACGGTCGTTCCCACACTCGGCACTGACGCCAGACCGGGAAGGGCCGTTCCCACCACAAGGCAAAACGGGAACGGCCGTTCCCACCTGGAACAGCTGAAAAGCAGCAGCAATTCGAAAATGGCGTCTGGAGAAGAAACAACAAGGCAACAGCAGCAAAACCACAACTACATCACACGAAAATAGCACAATAAAGCATGCTCGACACCTAGGTCACATAACTCCACGTTAGAGCTCGCAAAACGGGCTCGAACACCCCAAACTCCCAACCCCAACACTATTCATCATCTTCCCCAATTAGCCATACAACACATATCCGAGGCACGAAAAAGACAATAAATTACAACACGTAACGAGAGGGTCACAAATCTTACCTTGGGTCGTTAATCGGACGGTTGGATCTCCCAAACCCGAGCTCAAGGCTTGATGGCCAAAATGGGGCAAATATCTTCACCGCTCTTCCTTGCTTGTGCTGATCGATCAATGAGGAGAGAGAGAGGCTTGACCCTTTTTAGGGTCGGGCAAACGGGTCGGTTAAAACGGGTAGGCTCAAACGGTATCCGGTCCAAAAGTATCGGATTTAAAACGGTAGGGCTATCAGATGGCTTTAGAAATTAAAAGGTTAATTCATTGAATCCGAATCATCGAAACGAACTCAACGATAGGGTCCGAATTCGAATTCGAATTCCCGAGCTCAAATAGCCACGAAGGCTCAAACGTCCTAATTATAATTAGGTCCCTAAATTGCAAATATTAGACAATTTAGTGTAAGACATTAAAATAAATTCTAAAGCACACATAATTAAAATAAATATCACGTTGACACGTAAACATGCTAAATCACATATTTCACAAAATTACTGAATTAAACTCTCTCGTGACGCCGTACCTCGAATGCCGAAGAGGCGGGGCGTCACAATCTCCCCCCCCTTATGAGAACCTGGCCCCCAGGTTCTACCGGTCGTAACAAAACTACGAGCAACTCTCCCGTATTCACCGAAGTTCGGGGCTCGCTACACTCCGACAAGGGTTAGCCCGAGAAAGGTCTTCCAAGCACGAAGGGGGTTCGATCATCACTTCAAGCTTCACACGAACTGGATCCCTACTAGGAGTAGTTCAGACTCATCGCACGATATGGGGCTCACAAGTGATTCAACTCCCACCGCTTGAATCAATCCAAACCAACCCATAATTCGGGACCACGAGTGGAGTTGTTAAAGAACTCCCACCACTCGTTCTCCAACCCAAAAAGGGCCTTCAATCTTGTAGTTCGAAATTGACCTTCGAACGTTGCTCACCTCAAACGTGAACTCCGGGAACTTGTGGAGAAGACCGTTGCAAAGCACGACCCTCGACTTACCGTAAAGCAACAACACTCGCTCTCTCAACTCACCCCAAAGGGTAACCAACAACTCACAACAACAACACACACACCCAAAGCAAAGCAAAACAAAAGATGGATGATGCACGTGGTATGTATGTTTAATGTACCGTTCACCGAAGCGTTGGAATCTTATCTTTATGATGAATTGATCGATGCCAAAATTTCTTGGTTCCAGGTTATGCTCTGAAATTCCCAACGTGTCTCGAGCTTCGAATATCACCCTGATCTTTATCCCACGGTTGTTGTTTAGCTCAACTAACTCTTCTATTTCAATTCTCCACTCTTTATGGGTCTCATTTCCCAAAGTATTTGAATTCTTAGGACTTTGGTTAATCCTTGATAATTTCTCTAATTTAAACTCCATCTCTTAAGTGATCTCTTGATCTTGTTTTCGTTTCTCCCGAAATTCTTGTAGAAGTACTTAAGAAAAAGGTTGTGTCTGGAAACCGTAGTTCCTTCTCAAAGTCTTTCCCAAATCCCACTGCCCGAATTCTTCTCCCATTTGTGTATTGTGGAATTTTCCAATAATTGCCTTGCCTCGAAATCTTAGTTCCTTCCCAAGTGTTCTTCAAATTGGGTGCCGAACAACTCACCTTAACACCCTTCTCTTGAATATATAAGAAAGTGCGTCGTCCCTTGATTAATGCTATTGATTTCCTTTGGTAATCCTGAGGTAATTTCTTATGTGATCTATTCCACTCAGTGATTTAGTGAATCCCATAACCCAATTCCCGTAGTAATATGTTTCGTAGGCTCTCCCGAACCAATACCTTCTACTATACTTTAATTTCTTTCTCTTGAAGTTCAATAAAGGCTCGATTAGAATTTTCTAGCAAATTCTTCTCTTCAAGGCATGGTTAAATGGAAAGCGGTCACCATATCACGAAACTGCAGTTGATTAAATTCGTTCCCAACTCCCAAATCAATTCTTGTTCTAACCCTTGTTATTCTTGTTTAAATTCCACCGGTAGAGAATCTTAATGTCTTCTTCTAATTATTTTCAAGAGTCAGCTTCCTTCATTATTCTTAAATCCGAACTCCAAAACAAATCATGCCTTGTGCTTGGTGAAATAAGCTACCTCGAATCTTTAATTTTTCTTCAAAATATACCCCAATTCCTAAATTCTTCAACTTGGTACCGGGACCTCTCAAATCATTCTTCTTTATCATATTTTCCATGTCTCCATAACTCAACCCGAACTCCAAAAGAAATTCTTAATTCATTCCCTATCCAAACCATCTCTTCCAATTCCCATCGAACACAACTTGGTAACTTGAATGAAGAATTATCCTAAAATAAAACACTAAATATGCATGTTGAGTCAAAGTACGAATGAGATGCATCACTTAATCATCACTTAGACACATAATGGCATCAACAATTAACAACAATTAATAATGAATAGCAATTGATGACAATTAATAATTACGACACAAGAACAAATAATTGTAATATTTAAATATAGGATGAATGCTCGTGCCATGAATGCAATTACCTCAATTTTCGGGTTCCTGTTGGTTTCCAATTTGAAGTCGTTGATCCCGTGCTCGTTGTTTATTAGCTCTCGGTCGATCACACTTGGAAACCTTGTGCTCCTTTGACCCACAAATGTAGCACCTCTTCAATCTGTCCCAACATGCCTCGTAGGTATGAGTGGTTCCTCCACAATAAGCACACAATTGGGGCCTTTTTCCCAATGTTGAAGTATTCCCGGTCTTGTGTTTCTTTCCCCGAATTCTTTTGGCCCGAGTTCGATGTTGAGGAGGTTCTTCTTCCACTTGTAAGTTTGAGCATAAACCCGACTCAACATTAGACCCTGATACCTCTTCTTCATTGCCCTTTGTCATGATCAAAGTTTCGACTCTTAATACTTTCTTTGTAGCTTTATCCCACGTGGTCGTATCCTTTGCAATTAGAGCTTCCTTGAATTCATCCCGAAGACCTTCCATAAAGTGTTTGGCCTTCATCTGATCATTACCCATGATGTGAGACACATACGCGCCCAATTTCTCAAATTCCTCTATATACTCCATAACGGTCCTACCTCCTTGCTTCAAAGCGAGAAATTCTTCAAGTCCTCGCTCCTGTAAAATAGCCGGTGCAAACCTTCTTCAAAATTCCCGGACAAACACTTCCCAAGTCAACAATTCATTTGTAGTTTCTAGTTGTTGAGCCACCCTTTTCCACCATTGTCTTGCTTGTCCTTGCAAGAGAAATGTAGCAAGGCGAGCCATGTCCTGAGAATTACGTGGCCATATTTCAAAGATACCTTCTACTTCCGAAAGCCAATCTTCAGCCCTCACATCATCTCCTTATCGGAATTGGGGAGGCTAAAACGCTAAGAATTCCTGATACATGATTGTCATTGGATTCATTGCTAGTACTTTGGTTAGAGATGGTTCTTGATATCACAAATTTGGTTGAGTAGAATCGACCATAGGGTTGCTGACTCACTGGTACCCTGAAAAACTCAACAACTACAATATATATGCGTGTCAATTAGTAAGTGCTCATGTCACGTAGTAAGTCAAGTAAGAGCATCAAAGAAATGCAATGCACTACGTAATATAAAATCAATAAAGTGTTGAAATTCCAAATACATAGCTTATCAAATCATGATGCAAATGCACACATAATCAAATTGTCCTATGCCGTTCGACTTAGACAGACACGACCTGACACTGAACCCCGGTTTTTCAACCTGGGGCACTGATACCACTTAAGGATGTAGCACCCGCACGGTGAGTCACCATATCCCCCGCACCAAAGTCCGATCCACATACGAAATGGGAAGTCCGTACATGAACCAAACAGTGGCGAACGAGAGACGGACAGACTCACACCTAAGCTAGGCGGAACTTAGACCCTAAACAACAGAACCAAACAGACAACAAAAATGCGGAAGCGAAACAAGCCATGCAATAATCAAAACATACATAAACAGTTGACGGGTTCAACTAGCATAAATACCCAATCCCGAATATCAAACAATAATCATAAATCCAACGGTTTCAACTAAATCGAGCAACCTGTCCTAACTTGTCCCGAAACATACATATCAATTCATAATTAAATTCTGGATATCATAAACAAACATATCTTATACAAAAGCCGAATGAAAGAAATGCGAATGCAAGACCACCTACTAGACAAAGACTCGAAAGAAAACTGCAAAGGACTGACACACTCCGCCTAGCACGAACTCCAAGCAGAACCTGCAAACTAAAAGGTAAAAGGGGAGAGGTCAGTCTTAACTCGACTGAGTGAGGGGTTAACACACTCACACTATATATATAAGATCAGAGCACGTATCAAACTCATAATGTTCATGAACGCGGGGATAGTTTTTGCACACTAAATCATTTCCCGTGATATATACATATAGGGCTTACTTTAGCAAAATCAAACAAACCAAAATAATTTACCGAACAAACTTAGCAAAACCTATTAGTTACTAACATATTCAAAACTTAGCTTATCTTACAAAACTCCCTTTTAATTTAAATTAGAATCTATCCCCGTTTCATAAACCTTAACAGAACATTCATATCATATCATATAGAACTCGGCGGGTACGAGCTCCGACTCCTCCAATCTCCTCATAACATATCATATCAGAATCAAAACAAAAAACTTACATACAAATCATAACATATCATCCTCAACTCCGGGTGATGGAAGGGTGTATACGCCCAAACCATCCAGACAAACGAGGGGAGCGCCTTGTGAGTACTCAAACCCTCAGGATTCCTTCCCTCACCAAACCTCCTGGTGAGTTCAGGGGTGATCCTCTGCCAACATATGGAGACTATGCACAGGCTTAACCTCGACGGCCCTATGCCGTCCCGAGGGCTCCTTACCCATAGCTCCGGGGCCCAACATACAGATATCATATCAGAACCCGCTACAACAGAGACAAACATACTTAACTTATACATATATACGTATACATACCACTTCCCGTTTCAATCAAACTCGGTCCTTGCCAAACTTGGCTCATGAGAAGTATACGGTTAGAAGCATAGCTTCACGTGGCAAAACTTAACAAATCATTCCAAATCAAGCATACCTAGGCTCGTACTTTGCTTAACATATTTGCAAACTTGAGACATAATCAACAAATACATATTCCACACTTATTTATATACATATAAAGCTTATTAAATCACATGCAATCAAATCCGAGCACATTGCAATAAGGTGTAACTATATCCTATCCTCACCTGACACCGAAGTGGCCGAAGACACAACAAATGATCCACCCCGGAATCAACACGGCCAACAAAACACCACCCCGGGTGTACCTGAACAAACTGAATACGAAAACGGACTCAGACTCAATGATGAATCACATAGACGCACGACATATGCTTATGATTGGCATGAAGTCATGGACCACGTATACAAATATAAAACAATCAAGCATTAACGATAATTCACATTTCATGGACATATTAAAGCATACAATACCAATTCACATCAAAACATGTAGTTAAATCGAAATAATAAAGCTAAGGATGCAGAACAAAGTCATAACAAAGTATATAAAACACAGAACACACAAAAGGCCCACGAAACAGGCGGGAACGGCCTCGCCCAAGGCGAGAAGGGCCGTTCCCACAAACGTCCCAAAGTTCCTGGACAACGGGAACGGCCGTTCCGAGCCCAAGCACAAACAGGGAACGGTCGTTCCCACACTCGGCACTGACGCCAGACCGGGAAGGGCCGTTCCCACCACAAGGCAAAACGGGAACGGCCGTTCCCACCTGGAACAGCTGAAAAGCAGCAGCAATTCGAAAATGGCGTCTGGAGAAGAAACAACAAGGCAACAGCAGCAAAACCACAACTACATCACACGAAAATAGCACAATAAAGCATGCTCGACACCTAGGTCACATAACTCCACGTTAGAGCTCGCAAAACGGGCTCGAACACCCCAAACTCCCAACCCCAACACTATTCATCATCTTCCCCAATTAGCCATACAACACATATCCGAGGCACGAAAAAGACGATAAATTACAACACGTAACGAGAGGGTCACAAATCTTACCTTGGGTCGTTGATCGGACGGTTGGATGTCCCAAACCCGAGCTCAAGGCTTGATGGCCAAAATGGGGCAAATATCTTCATCTCTCTTCCCTGCTTGTGCTGATCGATCAATGAGGAGAGAGAGAGGCTTGGCCCTTTTTAGGGTCGGGCAAACGGGTCGGTTAAAACGGGTAGGGTCAAACGGTATCCGGTCCTAACGAATCGGATTTAAAACGGTAGGGCTATCAGATGGCTTTAGAAATTAAAAGGTTAATTCATTGAATCCTAATCATCGAAACGAACTCAACGATAGGGTCGGAATTCGAATTCGAATTCCCGAGCTCAAATAGCCACGAAGGCTCAAACGTCCTAATTATAATTAGGTCCCTAAATTGCAAATATTCGACAATTGAGTCCAAGACATTAAAATAAATTCTAAAGCACACATAATTAAAATAAATATCACGTTGACACGTAAACATCCTAAATCACATATTTCACAAAATTACTGAATTAAACTCTCTCGTGACGCCGTACCTGGAATGCCGAAGAGGCTGGGCGTCACATTTCCCTTGTTGAGGCCTTTTCCTGGGTGGGCGCCTTTGGGCTTAAATTCCACCGAGAAGAACAAAACCGTGAGGGTGGTGTCGCTTAGCCCACCAAAGCGGACAATATCGACAGGCGGGTTTTCGGGCTGTTACAACATTAGTAATCATTCACATTCATACATATTCGTTCACAATCATAATCATATCTTTCATAATCATAAACACATACACCTTCTTCCTCCGGGTGGTGGACGGGATTGCAAGGCCCAACCACCTAAACATATCAATGTGGCTATTGAGGTTCATGAGTCCTCAAAGCCCGGTTAGCGTTTCCTCGTCAAAAACTCCTTGACAAGGTCCGTTTCATCGTAGTTCATGGTGGAACTAGCACATCGGCCCGATGCCTCCCCGGATAGTCACATGTACTAAATTCCTAGGCCCGTGTTTATTTTATATCATGCACTCGCCAAAATCATAGATAGGGTTCATAAATAAAAGGGTCATACGTTTGAAATCATTTACCCAAAATGACTCGATATATAAATATACTATTTTGGTTTAAAAAATTTCACGTAAGGGATATACCGGGTCGTTTTAGCTATTAGAAGAGAAACCCACCTGTTACACCTTACCGACAATACCAAAAGAAAGAAAGACTTGAGGTGTCCTATGAACCCGACATCTCCGCCTTGGAGAAAACTGTACAAAGAAAACATAGTGTATACATGAGACTCAAGACTCCATATGAACCATATATGACGCACGGCAACGTAATGCATATGGTATGAGATGTTTAAGAAGTAAGATGATGTCATGAAGCCATATAATTCAAGTAATTCATTCAAGTACATTCAAAGCATAAAGGTTCCAAGCCCAAACATTTCATATCTTTCATTATCATTTGTTCATTCCATATCATTCACTCGTTCCTTATTAAAATTATGAAGATTTCTCATTTATTCTTTTCATAGTTCATATAAAACGTATTCAATAAATTCATAAACGTAATTCATAAAATATAACAAATAATTTAAATCATAAAATTACATTTAGATTACACATTTCATACATAAGAATTCATATAAAACCATAGGATAACATTTATAATTTAAATCATCAAATTAAAGCACTTAAATTCAAATTACTTAAATATATATATACGTACATGCACACATATTTGCATAACATATAATATACAATATATATACACGTACTGTACACCATAAATGCATAACAATTAAGAAATAATATGCATGGGAAATGAATTTAGAACACACTTAGTATGCATGCAACCTAATAAATGTCTAACATATTAATTCCACGCAAAACATATTCACGCTGCATACTTAATTCCGTGCAAAGTAAACCATGCAAGGTTTACAAATTAACCTCATGCATTCTCATGTAATCCATGCAAGAAAGCCATGCACATCATGCAATTGTTAAGAAAGCAAATGAAACACTCCAGGCTGCATCTCATATCCCCGCCCAGGGGAATTTTTGAACATAAAAGGTACCCTCCCGGGTACCTTTTATGCAGAATGTTTCTACATAGAAGGTACCCGGCCGGGTATTTTCATGAGCACAATCTCCCCGGCCGGGGAGACACATTCCAGTCGTAGAAATGGCAGCTGTTCAAGCTTCGGTCCCCTGTTCCCTAGGCAAGAAAACAGAGCAATAGCTAGTAGGTAACAAAGACAACAAACTCAGCAACAAAACAGGACATAAACTCCCACAAATCTGATCCAAAACTGACAGCAAGTAAAGGGGATGGAGAAAGGATCAAATTCATGCATATACTCAACCAAAACCTCAAGAACATTAATGGTATCTCTCACATACTCCAACTACCACCAAACTAAGATGTATATAACAATAGATGAAGTGTAAGTGATCAAGTTTATAGCCTCAAATGAAGAGAAACGCCAATAGGAAGTCAAGGAATTCAAATATGGAGCAAAACCTAACTATTCACTTCAAGGATCAAAAAATCAATCAAAACTGGATCAAATTCTGAATTTCTTGGATGAAAATGACCATTTAATCTTGTACATATCAAATACAAGCTTACCCCTTCAAGATGATGGAAGAAAATGGAGATTGGAGCTCAAAATCTCACTAGGGTTCAAGGTGACGGGAATGGGGGTCTGCTGCTCCAAAATCTGATCTCCCTCCTTTCTTTTGTGTATGGAACGAAATGGAGGGGGTATGGGATGATAATAGATTGAGTTAGTGGAGTGTCGGTCTAGGTTTCACTCCATTTGGTTAACTATGGTTCAAGTTATGGTTATAATGGTGGGAGGTGATCATTTAAGCGGGTTCGTCATGTTTCGGGCAAAATTCGAAGGTCGAAACGAGCTTTGAAAAATATGAGGCTGAGTTTATTAAACCTGAATCTTCGATACGAGTTCAACGAAGTTGACAGAACTCGAATCCGAGTTCCCTAGCTCAAAATATCACATACGGAACCAAGGGTACGCTAATTGCCCTTTAGCCCCCGATTTGGTTCCACAACTCAAAATAAATTCGTTACCACGTTAAATGAGATCAAAAACATGAAACGAGAAAATAGACATGTTCATAACACATAAATCTACGGCATACTAAATTTTCACGAATTTTCGATATCAAATCATATAAGAACGAAGCACGATTAAAACACTCATACGCAAACGTTAACAATTTAATATCATTTCCAAATTAAATAAGCATATTTATATTTCATTTTTAAATAAAATTAAAGTCAACGATTAATGAAATTAATTAATTAGCATAATTAAAACATGATTGATTAACATTAGTTCTTAATTATCGATTTAAATAAATTCCAATTTAATTAAATAAAGATAAAAATAAAAATAAAATAAACAAATAACAGTTTATATTAGAATTTAATATTTAAAACACTCATAAATAATTACTCAAATAATTAAATAATTTAATTGTGAAATTTATAAATACATACGGCATATTTGTACAAATGAAAAACCGGGGCGTTACAATCTCTCCTCTTTAAAAGAATCCGTCCTCGGATTCACTGCATGCCTAAAAACAATTAATGAGAGAACCCCGTCCCTCGCAAGCAACAAGGAGAGAACCCCATCTCTCGAACAACAATGAGAGAACCCCGTCTCTCAAAAGCAACAAAGAGAGAGCCCCGTCTCTCGAACAACAATGAGAGAACCCCGTCTCTCAAAAGCAACAAAGAAAGAACCCCGTCTCTCAAAAGCAACAAAGAATAAACACCAAGAAGAAAAGATTTCACAACGTGAATTACAATAATGAATAATCACGTAGCTCACACAGGGACACGTAATAAACATCAATTACAACATAACAAGGAACAATGAAAATAATTAATTAGCAAGGTATATATAGCATTAAGAAACTAATTGAATTAAATTGCATGTATGCATATGCCATGAATGTTTTATGTACCGTTCACCGTAGCCAAGAAGTTTGAAAATTGACTAATTCATGGTCCAATTGGATAATGCGACCCAAAAGCTGGCTTGGCTCTTGACTTTTCTTCTTCAATTTGACGGATTCCTTGGAATTCAATTAACTCTTAGAATAGTGCTCCCTTCCTTCTCTAACTCCTCACCCTTAACCTCTACATCTTCCCTTGACATGACTAACTCTTTCATCCAGTCGAACTCTGCTTTATCCTACATGTCATCGGAACATTCCTTCCATGAATCATATTTAAATCTTCTATCATTGTCGATTCCCGAATTCACCATACTCAAGGTCAACTATTTTCAAGGCCCTAAGTTCGATTCCCATCTCCTGATCGTTCCCACCACGGTTTTCTCCTTCATGAATTCTAACTTAATCAAGTTAAACCATCAATTCCTAGAGTCCGATCAATCTTCTCGGGGATTCTTTCCCAACTCTTATTCAAGTTATCCCTTTATTCTCTTCAAGCCTATAGGCAAGCATTTGGTTCCAGCCCATTCAATTCCCTAATTAAAAGTAAAACATTCCTTATAATTCTGGAAGTTTGATCCAAGTCCTGCAATGATCACCCTTTTCGATTCCTCTCAGGTTATCATAGAAAATGACAAGTGATTTCATATTATTTGTTTTGTTATATGTCATCCAAACCCCTTTTTACACATAATTGGATAAACCTTTATTGACATCCTCCGGTTATATGGTAGCTTGATTCGGTTTCCTTTTGCCAACACTAATAGGAGTTTCCAGAAGTTCCCTCATAATTCCATCATCTTCAGAATTTCAACCCCGTGCTATGAATATCACTTAGCAATCTTCAAGCTGAGTATAGTGATTTAACTTTCATTTTGATGGTTCCATCGTTAAGACCATTTTATTCTTTTCCTATCACAATCACTTGAACTTCCAAATCGTCTATGGATTGCATTTGTCGTTGTTCCTACTAGGATACTCTCCGGGCACAACTTTAAAGCTTAAGTTCGTCTCTTGGTCGTGCTCTCCCCCTTAATAAGAATTCCTGATCTCCCCAAACCTTATTTCCTTAGGACAAGCAACTCTAAGTAGAAATTGTGTTCGATGGCTTAGTTCACGTTCACTTTAAAGTGCTTAATTGGAGCAACGACCCTTTTTCTTTTGCTTCCCAAACTCCTGTTTAACTCCATTAAATTCCCTAACTTGTCTCATCCGATTTATATGTCCTGAAACCTTCCACTTCTGTCTTTGTCCCACTCTATCAACCCAAAATGTTCTTCTTCACTTTGCTCAATAGGACTTTGATCGAAGTAATAGTGAAAGTATTAAATGACGAATCCTAACAAGTAAACATTAAAATGATGCGTGCTGGGTTAAGATGATAAATGCATGTAGTGAATATTTTAAACAAGGAAATGCAACATCATAGCACATAATTCAACAAATAAGTATGCAGCAATAATTTAACAATTAGAGTATTAGAACGCATATAATAAGAATTTAAATAACTAATTTGCGATGCATGGTGCACGTGCTATGAATGCATTGAACCTGTCACCGTAGTGGTATCTTTAGCGCGATATCTTGTCTTTTGATCTCGATGTTGTGAGCATAAGTCGTAAGGTTGAATATTGTTCGATCGTTGATGATGCGTCCTATAGTCCTGAAATCTCCATGGTCCGAGATCACCATCTCTTAAACCCATATTCCTCTAGATCTTCAAAGTTTCCTTGTATCCACTTATGGGTTCCCGCTATCCGAAATTGAAATCCCTTGAACCCAATTTCTTCCACGCCCATGGAATCGGTATCTTGACTTCCTTCAAAGATTGATTCTAAATGATGTTCCAAATCTTACTCTTAATTGTCTCTCTGGTCAAGGTTCCTTTAAGTATTCCTTACGAATTCAATGATTGAATGAATTCATCTTCCAATTGCTTACACTTCAGCACATAATTTCCCTTCAACAACTCTTTACCTTTCTTTATCGTTTCCATTTGTTGCTCCATGTCTCCTAATTCGAATTCACAACTTGACAATTCAACTTAAGTCTGGAAAGCAGACTTCAATCCGACCGAAGATAGAGCGTTCGGCATCTTAGCTTTCCGTGATCTTGAAATTTCCATATCGATCGGTTCTCACTAACTCCTTTCAAGTTGACTTCTTCCTTGCCCGAAATCCGAGTGTCTCAATTTACGTCTTCTTCTCTCTTTTGCCCGAATTTGGGTTCTCTTGAAGGCCTTCGTCTCCTTGCTGATAAAATCCTTCCTTGTGGTTTCTATCCTGACTTCTCTTCCGATAAGGCCCTTTGAAACGATAAGAGAGCTTTGGTGCACCATGGTAAGGACACCAAAGAACATGACTTCATTTAGAAAAGACCACGAGCCCCTGATCTTTGTAGATAATCCCACCTTCTATCACGATGTTGAGTAATGAAATATAACTCCATGTTGATAGCCTTGCAGATTCAACATCCGATCTTCCAATCTCTTAATCCCATAGCCTCTCCATTGGTTTGATAGAAGAACTCATTTGTGAGGTTGATAAGAGCTTTATTAACATGACAAGAACCTATAACTAAAGATTCCACTCAAATATAGATGCATGTAGATTAACATATGCTTATGACATATATTTAGATCAATCAAAACACATAAAATGCAATTGCAACACCTGAAGCAACGAAATTGAAAGTAGATCACATATATCAAGAAATTTCGAGCAATTAATAACAATTAACCATGAAAATTCAATGCAATGCACACGTTAGCAAGTTGTTCCTATGCCGTACGACCTAAACTGACTCAATCACGACACAAGAACCCAGGTTTTGCAACCCTAGGCTCTGATACCACTTAATGATGTAGCGCCCCAACGAAAGGCCCCAACATCCCCCGCACCGGGACCCGACCCGCATATGAAATGGGGAGTCCATACACGAGCCCAATCACGGCGAACGAGGACTCACTCACACTCTAGGCTAGACGGGAACTAGAACCTTCGAAACCAATCAAACAAACCCAAGATTTAAATACGAATGCGGAAGCAAAACATAAGGTCAACCACGATGTAGGCAACAAGTGACGGGTTCAACTAACATAAATACCTAGTCCCGAAATTTCAAACATAAATCATAAAATACAACCATAATAGTTGGTACATTCAATGCGTAACTTAATCAATTGACAATATGTGTTAAGTGACTCAACTTAGATACAGAACTTGACAGACCCAGAATCCCGCCTAGCACTCCAAAACCGACAAGAACTGAAAACAAAGCTGGGTTTAGTCTATAAGAGACTGGTGGGTATAAAACAGGGCATAACATATAATATTGCAGAATTTAAAATCCCACGCATGCATGCTATAATCCCGTACGAGGATTTTAAGATATTTCCCAAGTGGGTGAAACAAAGGAAAACAACGATTAGGAGTACAACTATCAAATTTATTCATTCCATTCATAAGGTATCATGACACGGCGAGAGGGCGTGCATAATCTCCAACCTTCTCCTCATGTGTGCATATTAATTCAATCTTTACATTAGTGATCATTCACGTTCATACATATTCGTTCATAATCATAATCATAAACACATATACCTTCTTCGTCCGGGTGGTGGACGGGATTGCAAGGCCCGACCACCTAAACATATCAATGTGGCTATTGAGGTTCATGAGTCCTCAAAGCCCGGTTAGCGTTTCCTCATCAAAAACTCCTTGACGAGGTCCGTTTCGCCGTAGTTCATGGTGGAACAAGCACATGGGATCCCCGTCCGCCCGATGCCTCCCCGGATAGCCACATGTACTAAATTCCTGGGCCCGTGTTCAGTTCATATCATGCACTCGCAAAAATCATAGATAGGGTTCATAAATAAAAGGGTCATACGTTTGAAATCATTTACCCAAAATGACTAGATATATAAATATACTATTTTGGTTTAAAACATTTCACGTAAGGGATATACCGGGTCGTTTTAGCTATTAGAAGAGAAACCCACCTGTTACACCTTACCGACAATACCAAAAGAAAGAAAGACTTGAGGTGTCCTATGAACCCGGCATCTCCGCCCTGGAGATACATGAGACTCAAGACTCCATATGAACCATATATGACGCACGACAACGTAATGCATATGGTATGGGATGTTTAAGAAGTAAGATGATATCATGAAGCCACATAATTCAAGTAATTCATTCAAGTACATTCATAGCATAAAGGTTTCAAGCCCAAACATTTCATATCTTTCATTATCATTTGTTCATTCCATATCATTCACTCGTTCCTTATTCAAGTTATGAAGATTTCTCATTCATTCTTTTTATAGTTCATATAAAACGTATCAAATAAATTCATAAACATAATTCATAAAATATAACAAACAATTTAAATCATAAAATCACATTTAGATCACACATTTCATACATAAGATTTCATATAAAACCATACGATCACATTTATAATTTTAATCATCAAATTAAAGCACTTAAATTCAAATTGCTTAAATATATATATACGTACATGCACACATATTTGCATAACATATAATATACAATATATATACACGTACTGCACACCATAAATGCATAACAATTAAGAAATAATATGCATGGGAAATGAATTTAGAACACACTTAGTATGCATGCAACCTAATAAACGTCTAACATATTAATTCCACGCAAAACATATTCACGCTGCATACTTAATTCCATGCAAAGTAAACCATGCAAGGTTCACTAATTAACCTCATGCATTCTCACGTAATCCATGCAAGAAAGCCATGCACATCATGCAATTGTTAAGAATGCAAATGAAACACTCTAGGCTGCATCTCATCTCCCCGCCAAGGGGAATTTTTGCACATAAAAGTACCCTCCCGGGTACCTTTTATGCAGAATGTTTCTGCATAGAAGGTACCCAGCTGGGTATTTTCATGAGCACAATCTCCCTGGCCGGGGAGACACATTCCAGTCGCAGAAATGACAGCTGTTCAAGCTTCGGTCCCTTGTTCCCAAGGTAAGAAAACAGAGCAGCAGCTAGTAGGTCACAAAGGCAACAAACTCAGCAACAAAACAAGACATAAACTCCCACAAATCGGATCCAAAACTGACAGCAAGTAAAGGGGAAGGAGAAAGGATCAAATTCATGCATATACTCAACCAAAACCTCAAGAACATTAATGGTATCTCTCACATACTCCAACTACCAGCAAAATCAGATGTATATAACAATAAATGAAGTGTAAGTCATCAAGTTTATAGCCTCAATTCAAGAGAAACACCGTAAGGAAGTCATGAAATTCAAATATGGAGCAAAACCTAACTATTCAATTCAAGGATCAAAAACTCAATCAAAAATGGATCAAATTCTGAATCTCTTGGATGAAAATGAACATTTAATCATGTACATATCAAATGCAAGCTTACCCCTTGAAGATGATGGAAGAAAATGGAGATTGGAGCTCAAAATCTCACTAGGGTTCAAGGTGACGGGAATGGGGGTCTGCTGCTCCAAAATCTGATCTCCCTCCTCTCTTTTGTGTATGGAACGAAATGGAGGGGGTATGGGTTGATAATAAATTGAGTTAGTGGAGTGTGGGTCCAGGTTTCTCTCCATTTGGTCAACTATGGTTCAAGTTATGGTTAAAATGGTGGGAGGTGGTCATTTAAGCGGGTTCGTCATGTTTCGGGCAAAATTCGAAGGTCGAAACGAGCTTAGAAAAATATGAGTCTGAGTTCATTAAACCCGAATCTTCAATACAAGTTCAAGGAAGTTGACGGAACTCGAATCCGAGTTCCCGAGCTCAAAATATCACATACGGAACCAAGTGTGTGCTAATTGCCGGTTAGCCCCCAATTTGGTTCCACAACTCAAAATAAATTCGTTACCACGTTAAACGAGATCGAAAACATGAAACGAGCAAATAGACAAGTTCATAACACATAAATCTACGGCATACTAAATTTTCACGAATTTTCAATATCAAATCATATAAGAACGAAGCACGATTAAAACACTCATGCGCAAACGTTAACAATTTCATATCATTTCAAAATTAAATAAACATATTTATATTTTATTTTTAAATAAAATTAAAGTCAACGATTAATGAAATTAATTAATTAGCATAATTAAAACATGATTTGTTAACATTAATTCTTAATTATCGATTTAAATAAATTCAATTTAATGACATAAAAATAAAAATAAAATAAAATAAAATAAACTAATAACAGTTTATATTAAAATTTAATATTTAAAATACTCATAAATAATTACTCACATAATTAAATAATTTAATTGCGAAATTTAAAAACACATACGACATATTTGTACAAATGAAAAACCGGGGCGTTACATCGGATGTCTTATAAGATTCGCGAGCTAGCCGAGTTATATAACAGAGAAATTGTTCGACTTCATGGGATTCCGGTTAGCATCGTTTCAGATAGAGATCCGAGGTTTACTTCCAAGTTGTGGCAAGAGTTACAAGAGATGTTGGGTACGAAGCTTAAATTCAGTACATCATTTCACCCTCAAACGGATGGCCAATCCAAGATATTAATAAGGTATCTCGAGGACTTGCTTCGGGCTTGCCTTTAGATTTTTAGACTTCTTGGCATGAGCAGCTTCCTTTGATTGAGTTTGCATATAACAACAGTTTTCGAGCTTCGATCGGTATAGCCCCGTATGAATTTCTTTATGGTCGGAAATGTTGATCTCCGTTGTTCTTCGATTTAGAGGAGTGGAAATGAACTAAACAGGGAGGCGTTAAGAAGGGTGAGAAATTAGAGAAACCTTCTAAGGTCGTAAGAAACATGATTGAAAACGTCCAACAAATATAACAACAGATGAAATCTGCTCAGGCTAGAGAAAAGAGCTACGCCGACCGTCGCTGAATGGATCTCGAGTTCGAAGTTGGAGACCGGGTATTCTTGAAGGCATCTCCACGTAAGGGATTTGTTCGGATTGGGAAATGAGGAAAGCTTAATCCTCATTACGTATGTCCTTTTGAAATTATTGAAAGAATTGGTAAAGTAGCCTATTGTTTGGACCTACCACCGGGCCTTACGGGGATTCATAATGTATTTCACGTGTCTCAACTAAGAAAATATTACCCCGATGAAATCGAGATCCTTCCCGTTGAAGAAGTGGAGTTGGAACCGAACTTAACTTTTGTGCATAAACCAGTTAAGACTTTGGATAGAAAGTTTCAAGAGTTAAGAAACCGGAGAATCCCCATGGTTAAGGTTCTTTGGAGAAGTGACAAGACAAAAGAGGCCATGTGGGAAACCGAAGATAAGATGAGACGGTTCCATCCAGAGTTGTTTCCTTCTGATCAGTGAATCTGGGGACCAGATTCTTCTAAGCGGGGAGGAGTGTAACGCCCCAATTTTCCGGAAGTTCATGTAAGCACGCTACGTGTGAGTTTTTGAGAGTTAGGAATCATTTTAATTCTTTCAACTTGTAATTTATATCTTTCATTATAATTTTATGAATTTTAATCTTAAGTGTTTACATCAAATTCGTAACAATTTGAGAATTATTGCATAAATTGAATTCGATTGAGACGTGAATTAATTACCTAACGTGACTTAATTGCCAAATGTGATCTAATTACGTCTCTGTCCTTAATTGATTATTCTTTTAAATGTTAGGACTCAATTGCACGAAAACTTATTTGGACCAAAGTGATCATCTTTCATGAGTTGGGACTTAATTGCATTACTTACTAATCTTGGGGGACTTAATTGTAATTTGGAGCATTCCACCCCTTTTAATTGTTGCATATCATGTAGCACCCGCGACGAGAGCACCACATCCCCCGCACTATGAGTTCGGTCCACATATGAAATGGACTAATCCATACATGAACTAAACTCACAGCGAACGGAAGATAATAAAAAGACTGTCCTAGCTAGGCGGAATCTAATCCTGTAGCAATTCAACAATGACCAAGATGCGGAAGTAAGGTAATCCATATTCAATATCAATATCATGAATGCAATTTCAAGGAAAATAAATATGGGTTCCACTAAGCTATGTACCTGTCCTAACCTGTCCCTAAACATTTCAATACAATAATATAAAACGGGTTCAACTAAAGCCCTAGAAACCTGTCCCGAGTTCACTTTCATTCAATAAATAAATAGAGTGATAAGTCAATTCAATAAGTAAATACAATATGCAGTGGGTGTACAAGTGCAGGACTCGAACAAAGATAAATGACTCAATCCCGCCTAGCAGACACCTGTAAAGGACCTGGAAGAGAAAGGGAAAAGAGGGATCAGTCTCTAGAAGACTGAGTGAGCAGGAGGTACATATATATAGAAACATGCACACGCAAGTTGTAAATCCCGAGCAACATTTTAGTTAAAGTAGTTCATGTGAGCGCAAGAAATCACTTAAGTTATGCTCGGACTTTACAACTATCAATTTAGACGCACCAGAATCCCAAAAACTAACAAACACAATCGAGACATATAAAAAATAACGATTCAAGTTATACAAACTTTTACAATTTCTAATTTAAGTCATAACTTGTACACATTTTAGAATTAGCCAAAATGCATAAAGAAAACAAAATACAATGCATGTGACTCAAGCTATCCTCAACCTCGACTCAAAGACTAACGTCTAGCTCCAACACCTTAAAACGGGTACCTGCAAACTCAAATCAAAGGGGCAAAAAGAGAGAAATAATGAGGGTCGGTCCTAGAGACTGGTGAGGGGGCTAACACACGCACCCATACATATACATAAGAGCAAAGCAAGAACAAAGCTGAAATGGTTCATGAACCGGGTTCGGTTTTTGTATTTTAAAACATTTAACCCGTGGTAATATATATAAAGAAAGAAGTTTGGGGCCGAAGGCCAAATTCAGTCATGTTTTAGAGTTTAGAAATCCACCCCCGTTGCACAACCATAAACGAAACATAACGTACCAAAAGCTTGAAATTCCAACCCACTTACTCCATAACCAAAAGCAAAGCGAAAACAAAACGAATCACAAATCAATCCCCCCCCCCTCCACACCGTTTACGGAAGAGAGGTGCCCCTCTCAACCCCCACACTTACACTTATAATGAGTCAGGGGATCCCGCCCGCTCCTTCGACGGGCCATGACATATGCATCCGCCGGCATAAGAGAACTCGCTTTCCCCTCGACCACCCGAGGTTGAGCCAAGCCTCTCATTGGTGGAGTCGTGTTGATGAGAGAACCCGGCGACCCCATGGCCGACCCGGGATCAGATACCACTTCTCCGGGGCCCAAACTTACACTTACACTTATCAAACTTACGCTTATCACGCTTATCACATGAAGCTTATACACAAATCTTGTCACGCTTAAACACACACACTTATCAAAGCTTGTCAAAGTAAACGAAAGTAGAGCTTAGAAACATATAAAAGCGTTTTTCAAAGCCTCTTGACAAACGGAACAAAACCCACAAAATACGTATCAAAACACATATCTATATATATATACATATGTCAGTTGCATGAGGGTTGGAAATACAAATAGGGTTTTAGGTCATAATAACTAAAAGGAAAGAAAACCTCACCTTGTCGACCAAACCGAACAAAATGGACCGAAAGCAAACAAAAGAACCTCCTACTTAACAAGGGAATGAACCTAAGAGCAAAACAAAGAGCAAGAGGCAAACTTAGACTCAAAATGAACTATATTGATGCTCAGAAAATGCATATGAATGCTAGTGATTCGTATCAATATAATATGTTGGCATATAACGCATACAAGTTCATATTAAATAATAAGTCATATAAATCACGTAAAACGAATCCATAAGTTTCATATAAAAAATATATCATATCATACAACATGTTACCAACGCATTCATATCATGCAAGGGGTAAGGATTGATCATGCAAGGCATATAAACGAAACACGAAGTCACATACGCACGTTACAGGAGCATATCGCCCATATGAAGCCATAATTCAAAAACGAGCAGATAAATCAAGTCATAAATTCATAATACACAAGTTAACACATAATACATTAAGCTCACAATGCATATAGGTCACAAACGGGACGAGAGAAGGCAAGAAAAAGCAACGAAACGACGAAAGAAACTCCATCGGGGCGCTACCGTGACACATGACATGACCATGTCCGAAACGCAAAGGAAACGGACACGGCCGTGTCCAAATTAAATAAAATCAGATGCCCAAGTCGAACCATTAACACGGCCATTTCAAGAATCAGCACAAACTGGACACGACCGTGTCCAGTTCAAATTTCCGAAAAACAATTTTGGCGCAGCAACGGTTTTCATGGGCAAAAACAGGGCATTTTCGTGCAGCATCTTGGGGAGGGTTTCTTAGCCTATAAAGTACACATAACAAGCATTAAATTAACATCAAATCCTCACCAATTCATGCACTAAAACGCAGAAACAAGCAGCTCCAAAACAGCCCCACAAAATCGGTGTAAATAAGGTAGAAAACAACGCAGGCCATTCTCTCCAAGTTTGAGGCTAAAACAGGGGATAAGAGCTTGGAAACACTTAGGTAACATGTAGAAAAACTAAAGTACTTCATGTCCATGCAATTTCACACTATATGGAGCTCAAGAAATCACCAAACCAATCCAAAAATCATGACAACAGTTTGGTTAAAAAGGGAAGCAGATTTGCAGCAGTTTTTAAGGTCCAAGAACTCAAGTTTGCAACCAAAATGAAGCAAGAAATCAGGGAAAAATCAATCATATTCATAGAGCAACATGTGTAAGACATAACCATGCATTAATACATGAAATTGAATGCAAGAATTCAATCATTTGATCTCAAAACGTGACATCAGTTCGTATGTGGAAGAGCAGTTTATATTTTCAGTTTTCATACCCAAAAGCTCAAAGTTTCAATCAAGTTATCAAAGAGAAAACAACCCTAACACATCTTACATGAAGTATAAATCAAGAATGGAAGCAAATAAGTTCATATAATCATCAAAGAAGCATCAAATCAGCCCTAATCCTAAACTAAGACATGGAAGCAAGAATTGACCTCTAACCCTTCCTATTCATGCCATCTCCCAAACTCATATTAAATCTAAGTTAAAGCATGAAATTCACTGATCAAAATCATCATATAAACATGGAGATTTCGAAAATCTACTTACCTTTAAGAGTTCATGAAGTATGGAAGAGATCAAGCTTCAAAATCACAATCCATAGATGAGGATTTCTCTTTCTCTTCTTCTTCTCCATTTTCAGCAGCTTTTCCTCTCTCTTGGGTGTGTGTGGTTCAAATTGTTGTAGATAAGAAGAGATAGGGGTGAATCAAGGTCATATAAACCAAGGTTAAGGCTTAGGCATGGTTAGTTTGGGCCCACAAATATAGGACTAGTCAAAGATGGCTCCTTTGGTGCACGCTGCTCATTCCGGGCGAAAAAGGGGGTCCAAATGGGCTTAGAAAAATACCAAACCTGGTTCAAAAGTTTCCTTTCTTCGTTGCGAGTCCGACGCTTCTTCCTAAATTTGAATCCGAATTCCCGAGCTGAAGTTATAGCCTTAGGAGCACGAGGTTCGCTAAAACTAGTTAGGCCCTCATGTCCCTAGTGAAGCACTTAAGGTTTAAAACCTCGACAAACAAACCCAAAAACTTAAAACGAGCATGTAAACATATTCATAACTCACATATATCACGCCTATCAAAATTTCACAAAAATCGAAATTGAATTCCGGCACATAACGAGAAAATTACGAGCATTCAAACTTAAACGTTTAAAATTCAAAGTTCATATATAAACAATTAATTTCATATAAATTTAAATAATCAAATAAACATTAGAATTACACTCAATTACACAATTAAACAATTTAAATGCGCATATAACCCTCTCGTTATGGTGTACCTGGAAATCCGAGCGATCGGGATGTTACACCCTGGGTCACCCGTGGTGCCGGATTCTCCCAAGATCTCCTTTTCCCTCCATGATGGTTCGGGTAGCTAGCCCTCGCCATCCAGTCCATGTGAGCATCAGGAACATGACTCCTATGCCCGGACTCCTTCCTCCACTAATCTCCTAGTGGATTCAGGGGTCATCCCAACAGTGTGAGACTGTCCGATACCTCCCCGGCTCGCTCAATACACAAGTCTCAGGGCCCTCAATCAGTGTGCAGTACAGTATCTCGCCAAAACAGGAACGGTCAGTGAGTAACAATGACAATAGGTTCAATTTTAGCAAATGTTTACTCGATAACCATTTTGAAACAATATAAGCATAAATATGGATTTTAGGCCAAACTCCGTTCATGCAGGTTTTAGGGTTTTAATAAGTAACTAGAACGAAAACACCCTCACCTGACAAGCGACAGGACAAGACAACGTGCAAGAAAGGTTCACTCGATCGAGGATCCCCACCCTGGAGAAGAACTAGACAAGAAAGGAAACAATGTGTACTCGTGAGAGGAGACTCAACAATGATGCCAATTACGACGCACGGTATTGATATGAAATGGCATGAAATATATGAAACGGTATACAAGATGGTAAGCTAAGTCATGATCATGTTCTTATGTGCATTTAAGGGAAATTAAATCAATTAGCACTAACATTCAATAAACGAGTTTAATTACATGAAATTATGTAAGTAAAACGATGTAATAATACTTAGACATGCAAAGGAAGTCATGAAATAATAATACACAAACAAAACACATAAAAGCACTGAAACAGTGCCGGGAATGGCCTCTCTAGCTCTGGGAACGACCATGCTCAGCGGTCCCGCCCATGTGAACGGTCGTTTCGGTTCCACGCTTGAGCTGGGAATGGCCCCCGAACTTCTCCCCGCGGCTCTGTAAAGAATTGGCTGGTATGACTCCTGGGAATGGCCGTTCCCAACTCTAGTACAACACAGGAACGGCCGTTCCCATCTGGTTCGTCCAAAAAGAAGCAGGAACAACAACAATGGCACCTGGAGCTCCAATTCAAACACCAACACACCCCAAACCAGTCCAAAACACACGAAATTCACACCATGAACCAAGTAAAACATGTAGACCACATATATGCACATTAGAACTCGTAAAACAGCCTTGATCACATAGAACTCATGCCCCAGTTACTATTTATCATCTTCCCAAAACATCACATAGGTATAAATCTGAAGCACAAAAACTATATCAAATTAAAGCACGTAATGAATAGAGCACGAATCTTACCTTAGGTCGTTGATCGGATGGTTGGATCTTGAAAACCCGAGCTTGAGGTCTTGGAGCCAAAATTGGGAATTTTCTTGTCTCTTCCTTCATGGCTGATGATTGATCGATCAAAATGGGGAAAAAGGATAAGGCTGGCCCTTTTAGGGCAGGTCAATCGGGTCGGTAGAAATGGGTACGGTCAAGCGGGATCCGACCCAACCGGATTGGATTTTAAAACGGTTGTGCAATCAAATAGCTTTAGAAAAATAAAAGGTTAAGTATTTGAATCCGAATCACCGAAACGAACTCAATAATAAGGTTGGAATTTGAATCCGAATTCCCGGGCTCAAGGTAGCCACGAAGGCCTCAAAACACCCTAATTAAAATTAGGTTCCTATCTTGTAATTATTGGACAATTGAGTCCAAGTACAATTTAAATAAATTTCTAAAGCGCACATAATTAAATAAAATTACACGTTGACACGTTTAACATGCGACGTCACATAAATCACATAATTACTGGATTAAACTCTTTCGTGATGTCGTACTTGACTTGTCGGGAAAACGGGGTGTTACATATCACGTAATACATCTCTTCGTTTTCATACAAAAATATACAACACTTTGCTCCTTGCTTTGCTTCTCTCGAACAAACCCCAAGTGGCGGAAGAAGAGATTTCATCATCTTCAAGCCAATTTTCCAAAAAAATTCCATACTTTGAAGCTCAATCATCATCTCACTCCATCTCTTTTCTTCTCTTTCCCATTCAAGGTAAAGATGGAGATATTTGTGTGATTTCTTGAATTAATATGTGAAGCTAGGGTTTATGAATCCATTAGATAATTTGATTATTTGTTGTTGGAGACATGAATACATGCTTTTAGCTTGAATTTATGCATGAATTCTTGGAATTTATGGAGCTACTTGATGAGTTGATATATGGGTTTGGTTGGATAAATCTTGATGATCAATGCATGATATGAGTATATATGTTAGATTTTATTGTGCTTTAAGTATGTAAACATGTTTCTTCAAGTTTTGATTGCATTTGATGATTAAAAATTGGTGTTTCGATTGGATTTTGGTATTGTCCGAGGGCTCCCCTATTTGTCGCTCTGTTTTGCATCTTCTGCATAATGGGAACGACCCGTCTCGTCCCAATTCATTTCCACCCGTTTAAATGACCTAGCGTGAGACGGGGAACGACCCTTCCCAGTTTTGGCCTATGGCCGGAACGGCCATTCCCAACCCCCAAAATTACCATTTTCTTACAGACGCGTGGGATTTGTTCGGGGAGCTGGGAACGGCCCTTCCTAGTTTACATTGAAACCCAGAACGACCGTTCCCATGCTCCAGGGGATTTTGAGAATTTTCTGCATAAACTTTACTTTTCCTAATCCATTTCGAAGCCCCTAAATGATCGATACATGTTATTATATGCTCATTTTATGTATGAATATGATCATGACATTCCATAATTGTTAATGCACAACATATTGATTCATGGTTACGCCGTTCGTCTTAATTGGTTCATAAGGGTTGAGTCTCACGTACACTTAGTTTTCTTACACAGACCAACTTCCTGGTGACGAGGAGCAGGCTCCGTAGGCTTTATCCTTGTCCTCTTTTGTCTCTACAGGTGAGGTTTAATTCTAGATACATAGAACCCTTAAAGCCCTTATGTGGATTTCGGGCTAAAATATATTTACACGTATAAGAAATTTTCATAAAACCTAAAAGGATTGAAAATGCACCATTTATTGTACTGAACCACCATATTTTCGCGAGTATATTGTACTGCACTGTGGGCCCGAGGGTAGTGTATTGAGCCAATCGGGAAAGCAAGGGATGACGGGTAACTCTTGCACTAGCCTCACCATTTTGGGATGACCCCTGAATCCACTAGAAGATTAGTGGAGGAAGGAGTTCCGGGCATAGGGTTGGACCTTACAAACCCACCATCACCCGAAGGAAAAAGGGTTACTGAAATTTCTATTGATTGATTGCACTGTAATACTTGCATGATCACCTATCCAATTAATAACCTAATTATTGTACACTGTCGGAGTAAAGGTTGGAGACTTACCATCACTCGTCGGGCCACTGATTAACTGAATTTTATTAAATTGTTAAACTTGATAGTGGTAATCTTGGGTGACGGATACTTTGTTATTGAACTTATATTATATTTTACAAAACGTCTCGTGAGGTTATAACTTGCATGTACTTGCGCTTATATTTATTATGCCCCTCACTCAGTGTTCCATAGACTGATACCTCCACCTTTCAGGTTGTTGCAGGTGCGTGCTAGGCGGGAATTAAAGTCTTGTGGAGTCTTTAATTTTGGTCTAGCACACTACACCTTCATGTTATTGATACATATGGATATTTATGAGTTATTTATGCTATTTTGGGAATTATTGTACATATATGGTTATAGTTGCACGTGTTGGAAATTATGAACTTTTGATGTAATTATTCTTGCTTAATTATAATGGTTATGCTTCCGTTGATTTGCATTATACAGATTATTTGGTTCCGAAGTTAGTCCCGCCTAGTTAGGATGGTTTTTTTATTATTATCACCCGTTCGCTATATGTTTGGTTTATGTATGGATTTTCCATTTCGTATGTGGACTGAACTATAGTGCGGGGGATCTGGCATCCTGACGTGTCGGGTCCTACATCAAGTGTACGTGTGACATATGGTCGTGCAACAAAATATTAGAACATAACTAAATCACTCGATACAAAATGCGAGCAAATTGACATCAATTAAATCATGTAGGCATGCATGAAAATAAACAACTCTAATTATAATTTACACATAGCACTTAATCGAAGATCATACAATTACTTGTCATGGAATATGAATTCGATTACCATAAAATAATTAGGCATGTATAAAAATCATATAAATCACGTACGGGGTCGGGAAAACGAAAGGGAAGCATGGAAATGGAGTTTAGAGTAAGGTTGAACAAAAGTTGGAAGTTCCGAAAAGCACAAGTTGTATAGAAGTGAAAATATCTCAAGTTCTAGAAGTCGGAAAGGGGTTTCATTTATTAGATGTGAATGTAGACAAATAGATATTTCTGAATGTATATGGCTCAAATTGTGGTTCAAAAGTATCCAAAAATGACATAGGTTTGAAGTTGGACAAAAACAATTTCATGACAGCTTGGCGACACCAAATTAAAACGATCATATCTCACAATTTAGAAAAGATAGACAAGCCGTAAAAAGAAGAGTGTTCTACACTTGAAGAGGTATCTATAGTTAAAAATTTGGGGCAAACGGAGCATGTTAGGGGGGGTCGCCGATGCGACCAAAGTCGTTGCGACCACGACCGAAGGTCAGTGGCGTTTCTGCACTATAGTCGCGACCGCGACCAAAAACAGCCTGTAGGACACCCCGGCTGCCCCCCTACTACCTAGGTAGCAAAAATTCATCGAGAAAAATAGGGCAGCGGCTTAAATCGATCCTTGGATGCCAATGTCACACCGAGATCAACTGAAATCAAACAACAACGACAACAAGCATCAAACAAACAAGTATTAACCACTGAAACACGAATCAGAGCACATTAAAGCACAAACCCGCCAAACATATATACATATATTTACACATACATGTATACACACATTCTTCCTTAAAAAATTCCAACAATCAAATATAAAATTCATAGATTATCATATATCCATACATATACATAAAAGATTCAGGTTATTAAGCAAGAATCGTACAACCCTAGCTCATACATACAATTCATTCATAAATGCACATATATGCACATACCTTGGAAAAGAAGGAGGAGAAAAGGAAGAAATGGTTAAAGCTTGAATTCTTGTATCAAAACTTGAAGAAATCCTCTTGTCTCCTTCTTTGCTTGCTTGAATCGATCAAATGGTGAAGGGAGAAGAACCCTTGTTTTCTAGGAGAAAATGAAAGAAGAAGAATGGAGTTTTGAGTGGGGGTTGGATCGTATAATAGAGGGAGAAAGTGAGAGGAATTTGCACGTTGGTCCTCCAAGAATTTAAGTGCTACAATTAGGGCCCCAAGGTTTGGTAGGTTAGCAATTGGGTCCAATTTCAAAGTTCAATTGAGTCCAAGGATTTCATATAATTCAAATAAGTGCAAAATTGAAATACAATATTTATTTATCAAGTAAGCATGTTATAATGGAATTTAAATAGCATAGTCAATTAAATCATATAAGTCATATAATTTAAATTTAAATTAAAACACATACAAAGGAAAAGAAAGTTCCTAACTCTCAAACTATCATGTATAGCATGCGTACCTGAATATTTGAAAGTATGGGACGTTACAACCTCTTCCCTTTAAAAAGGACCTATCCTCAGGTCCGATGCCTCGAGTTTTGGACTCCAAGCACCACTTCTCCGTGTTCATCCCACACGAGGTTCGTGATATCCCGATAGGAATTAGTTGGGAAAACGTCTTCAAGAAATAGGGGTTCTTTACTTAGTTGTAGAGAAGATTCATCCTTGAACTTAATCCGGCGTTAAGCAAGTAGCTCCTATTTGAAAAACGGAATCAGAAAGCAACGGAAGTTTTAAAAATTTTCCAACAAAAGGATCGAAACTCGCAATCATGAATCCAAATTTGTAAGGTAAAGAAACTTACTTTTCAATAATCTTTCTTGAAGTGTTTCAAGCCACCCAAGACCACTCTTCTCGCGGCTTGATCCCCTCTCCTTGGTAAAGCTCGAATCTTTAAAAACTTCTAACTTGAAGCTCTCTAGAGATAGTCCACAAACTTGACTACAATCTAACTGGTAAGGATGCTAGTTCTCTAGTTAGTGTTTAGGCTTAACCTATGGTTTTTGTGATCTTGGAGAAAGGATGGTGTTCAACACATGAACCAAGAAGAATCGATCAATCCTTAAGGGGAGATCGAGCTCCCCTATATATATCAAGAGAGGCTTAACCTACGGTTTATGTGATCTTGGAGAAAGGATGATGTTCAACACATGAACCAAGAAGAATCGATCAATCCTTATGGGGAGCTCGAGCTCCCCTATATATAGCAAGAGAGGGACGGCCTGTAGCACCCCAAGCGATGGGCCACCACACCCCCGCACTATGGCACGACACGTGTACGAAATGGAAAGTCCGCACACGCACCAAGTCATAGCGAACGAGTGACAAACAAAAAACCAACCTAAGCTAGGCGGTACCTAAACCCTGTACAAGCGCAAATATGCAAGACCTGAATGCGGAAGCGATACAAAATATGAATTCTCAAAAACCTTAATCAACAATCATAATTCATATATTTCAAAAAGTAACTCAACATCAGCTAAACGGGTTCAACTGTCCTAGAAACCTGTCCCGATCAAACATATAATCAAAACGGGTTCATCTAAACCGAGCACCTGTCCTAACCTATCCCGAAATTCATACATCCAAATCATGAGTACCAACCTGCATAATATATACATATCATATGCATAGTTTCCTACCAAAATCAAAACAAGGTATTTAACAAATCAAACAGACCAACACAGACTCAACAGACCCGACTCAAGGCCGCCTAGCTCAAACCTGCAAGAACTGAAAAGTGGAAAAGAAGGGGGAGGGTCAGTCTCTAGAAGACTGAGCGAGCAGGAGCGATAAATATATATAAAAACATGCACATGCAAGTCATAAATCCCAAGCAAGGTTTTATTTAAAGTTAGTTCCCAAAAAGGGCCAAAGAATGACTAAGCAATGCTCAGACTTTACGACTATTCATATTAAATTCATTAAGTTCATAATTAATACATAAACATAAAGGCTCGGCGAGTGAGCGTGCATCATCTCCAACCAAACTCCAACCGTGTACGACAAATATCATTGATACATTAAATAGGTGATCATGTAATATATCATAATACACACAAATCATATATCATATCCTAAACATATTCGTTTGGGCAATCTGTGTCTCGGCCTTCCCGCACGGTGCCTATCAATCATAAACATAAACATAATCATAATCATAATCATAATCATAATCATAATCATAAAATAAGTTCCAACCTTCTTCCTCCGGGTGGTGGAAGGGTTAGCAAGACCCGACCACCTCATACATAGGTCAATGGGGTTTCATGACTCCCCCAAGGGCACTCAGCTCCCATTCCCCGCTTGTAACATCCCGCTACTTCGGCATTTCCAGGTACGCGTCACGAGAGAGTTTAATTTCGTGATTTATGTAATTCGTATGCCTTAAATGTCAAAGTGTAATTTATTTAAGTTTATGCGCTTTAGATTTAATTAATTGTTTGGGCTCGAATGCTCAATACTTGAAGTTTAGGGACCTAATTAATTAGGGTGCTTTGGCCTTCGTGGCAATCTTGAGCTCGGGAGTTGGAATTCGAATTCCGACCCCTTTATTGAGTTCGTTTCGACGATTCGGATTCGATGAAATTAACTTTATATTTTGAAAGTCGTTTGTTAGCTGTATCGTTTTAAAATCCGATTCGTTTGGATCGGATATCCTTTGATCCTACCCATTTTGTTAACCCGACCCGTTTCTTGGCCCTAAAAGGAACCGCTCTTTTCTTCCCCATTTTGAACGGTTCAAGCAAAGAGAGGAGGGAGAGAAGAAGAAAAGAAGAGAAGAAAGCAAACCCTTTTCTAACTCTAGAACCCCGACCCCCGTTCGCCCAATCAACGATCCAAGGTAAGCAATGTGACCCTCTCCTTACGTGTTTCGATTCTACCGATTGAATCTCGCTTTATTGCCGTATTTCTTGAGTTTGGGGATAGTGATGAATAGTATAGTTTTCGTGTTTTGGGTGTTTAGACTCCTTTCGAACCCCGATTTATGTTCTAATGTGATATATATATGTGATATATCTTGAATTTGTGTGTTTTTGGTGTATTATGTGATTGGAATGTGGTTTGGGGTGGTTTGGGAACCACCCCCCGTCGAGCTCTTGCTTTCCTGCTCTTTTTTTTCGTAGAAGATGACCCAACACGGCCGTGTCAGCCCCTAGTTCATTTCCGACACGGCCGTTTCAAGCCCTCGACTTTGAATTTTTTTTATTCGGACACGGCCGTGTCAGCTTCCAGGCCAATTTTGACACGGCCGTGCTGACCTCGTTTGAACTCGGATTTGCCTGATTTTTTAACCTACGGAAACCTCTTGAAGTCTAGAACATCCTCCAATTGTAATCACCTCAAAATTCGTTCTAGATTATGAGATATAATCGTTTGAAATTTGTGTCGCCATCCTGCTGAAATTCTGCTTTCGTCCAAGTTCAAACGTACGCCATTTTCGGCTCGCTTTGAACCACGTTTTGAGCCACCTACAAATTTAAAGATATTTGTGTCTAGTTTCAGTTTCAAGAAACAAAACTCAATTCCCATTTCTCAAACTCAAGTTATAACCGTTTTACTACAGCTTGTCCGTTTCGAAATAATTTCCAGTTTTTGCCGGTTTTGCTCGGAACAATCTCTTATGCTTTCCTTCCGCTTTTCTTGCACCTTGCCACCTCCGAACTCATTCCTAACTTGTTTTATCTTGTGTATGTGTATATACTTGTTGCTATATGTGTTTTATGTTGCTTATTTAATATGAATTATTTGCACGAAGCATCAATGCACCTTGTTATGTATCTCCGCCTTCTAATATGAATTGTTTGTGTGGATGAACATGTTATATGATTATAAATGAATATGTTGAGCTATGTATTGTCTTGTTTTGCAAGTAATTGATTCGAATATGTGTTATGCCTACTTGATTGCATCTCTTATATGTATGAACATACGCCGTGCATCTATGTGGTTCATTCTTGAGTCTAAGTCTTGTCTTTTGCCTTCAGTTTGTCCAGGTGCACCCGGGGTGGTATTTTATTCGTCAGTTGATTCCGGGGTGAATCAAGTGCTTTGTCTTCGGCTTCGTTTGGTTCGAGGTGAGGTTAGGATATAGTTATACCCTAATGAAATGTGCCGGTTTTCGAATGCATGCGACTTATAAGCCTTTATCTATATGTAGATATGTGTAAGATGCGTATTTTGTTGGCTTTGCAATAAGTTTGAAAGTATGAAGTTATGTATAAGCCTATGTAAGCTTAGCTTTGATTTTCTTATGATTTTGAGGTCAGTCTGCGTGATATGTACGTGCGATAGCTAAGTACGATATTCATGAAATATGTCTGTCTGTCTGTAGCGGGTTAAGCTTCCGATTTCCGTGATCTGTGTATGTGTGGGGCCCCAAATTCTGTGTATGGGATGTACCGGAACCCACCTGAGCGTAGGTTGGGGGATGGAGTCCGAGGGTTTGAGCAGCATTGAGCACTCCCCTCTTCCGCTTCTGGATGGCTAGGGTCGCGCAACCCTTCCATCACACCTACCTGGTATGTTTTGTTTTGTTCTGTTTTGTTTAGTCTGTCTATGTGCTCGTACCCGCCGAGTTCCGTATGTCTGTCGGTTATAAGTTCGTGAAACGGGGGTAGATTCTCAAACTAAGATAAAATTTGATATACTTTTAACCTAATAAAATATGTTTGGATATGTGTGCTTCGTCTGCTTGTTTTGAATGTACGCGTTAATAAGTTAAGTTTCGTTCGTTTTATTTTGCTAAATCACCCTGTATATATATTATCACGGGCAAATGTTTTGGTGTGCAAAAACTACTCCCGGCTTCATGAACATCTTCATTTTAAGTGCTTTGCTATGTATATTATGTATAGCGTGCGTGTGTTAACCCCTCGCTCAGTCAAGTGTGACTGACCCCTCCCTCTTTATGTTTTTAGCTCTGCAGGTTTGCTTTGGAGTTCGAGCTAGGCGGTGTGAGTCTCTTGGAGTCGAGTCTTGTATTAGTTGAGTCCTTGCATTTGCATGTTGATTTCAGTTTTAGAGTTGTATTATTAACCTATGAACAAATATGTTTAAATATGATTTGTTCAATTATGATTTGAAATCGGGACAGGTTAGGACAGATGCTCGGATTAGATGAACCTGTTTTGATTATATGATTATTCGGGACAGGTTAGGATAGGTGCTCGGATTAGGCGAACCCGTTTGTATTTATGATTTATGTTATGATTTAATTTCGGGATTAGGAATTATGCTAGATTGAACCCGTCAACTGTTTGCATGATTTGAATTTTTGTTTGGCATGATCACGCTTCCATATATAATTACTTGTAAAATAAAATATCGCATAGCTCAACATATTCACAAAGTAGATCAAGAGATGTTCTTATGCACAATCAATTCAAATAAACAAAATGGAAAGGCAATGCATGTCACATTATTTCATATAAATTCATATATCAAATGACTAAATCATATTCATACGAATAACTTATTTCTTACGTGCAAAAGTTTCTAATTTAATCATATAAGTTTCATACAATTCATATATTGCATAATAGGATTATTCTAAATTAAGTAATTAAACCTAAATTACAAAGTTTCAAATTAAATCACCCAAGACATACTAATTCAATTCTGACTAAATCATAAATTGCATAACAAATTCTTATATCATAAAACAAATTCCAATTCAAGTCATATTTCACATTTTACACAAAATCCACATATTACAAGACCAATTGAATCGTATAATAGCATGTGACGAATTCATTTAAACCTATGGGGTTACCTCCCAAATTCCGACTAAGCCATTTAATCATTCAAAGTTCATACATTTCATACATTGCATAATAGATTCAAATTCAATTTAGGTAATTAAACGTTAATTGCAAAAATCTCAAATTTAATTATTCAAGGCATAATAAATCAACTTTTACTTCATCAAAAAATAGCATAATCGTTTTCAAATGATAAGGTTCAATTAATTCAAGTTATACAAATTTATATTTTCTAAAATTACATAAACACCCCTTCTACAAGGGCTATATTACATTTAATGGCATGAAACGAACTATTATCAACAACAATCATGAAATCATACATTCATCATTCATTAGATATTTTCAAATACCATACAATGCATATTCATTAATTTATCGAGCATACAAGAGCGAATTACATTTTAAAACAATTAACAACTAATATAATTCAACATAACAGGGTTCAATTCACCATTCAAAGCATCAATACATATCACATTTCACTTAATACATAATTTTATATCCGTTGGCATACATATTGATCGACAAATACAATAATACACAATTTATTGCAATTAAAACAATTAATTCCAAATATTTAAATTATACAAAATAAATCACAATAAATCAACCGGGCATCCGATTGACGAACGGAAAGTGGCGTTGAACTCACCACAACGAGAGGAACTTGCTGTCCGAAGGTCGCCAGAATGCCGCCACCGTAGCAGGTCGAACAGCCACCGGAACACCGCCTCCGGTGATCGGAAAAATCCCCGGAAGGACAGAAACGTGCGCCTCGGCCTGCTTGACAAAAGCCCTCAACCAATTTCAGAAAATACCAAACATGCCGGACTTCGTTAACGAAAAACCGAACTAAAATCCTAGTACGAAAACTGAAATTAAATACAAACCGCTAAACGAAAATAAAATGCGGACATACCGTTGGAAAGCCCGTAACGAGCCCTACGGAAGCCCCTAACCAAAATGCAGGAAAAGTCGCCGAAAAATCGGACCGCCGGTCCAGAGCTGGTCCGCCACCGGTTCGCCGCCATCGGCCGGTTCTCGAGTCGGGGCCAACGCCATCCGCTACGTTCCATTATTCTGAGCAACTTCCGTGAAGGAACCACCACCAAAACCGACCGGAAAAAGGTCCCAAACCGCTACCAAAAGTCCGCCGGTGCGCCACTCGCCGGTTCAGCCATCTCCGCCGCGATTCGCTCAAAAAGGAAGACGGAAATGGATTCAGGGCACCAAAAAACCTAGGATACCACCCTTCAATGCCGGAAAAAGTTACCGGAGGCGGCGGAATCGTGCCGCTACAGTAGCTCCGCCGCCTGTCGCGACTTTCAGGCGGCGCGTGAGCCGCCGCCGCTGGCCGGATGGTTGCGCCGCCAACGCCATCGGATGCGCCGGGAGGTCCTTTATCTGGGTAGGGGGCGCGTGTCACCGGACTGTCGTCGGAAACCGCCGCGAAGGGACGGCGAAGTGGCGGCTCTCCGTTCCGCCGCCGCTGCTGTGCCGTAGCGACACCACCGCTGAGTTTTAGTCTCCGATTGTTGTACCATCGTGATGGGCTCGTCGAGCTGATAAATTTCCACTACTCACACTTCGAATTCCATCGAGAAACGAGCGGGAACGGGCTTGTGTGTGAAATCACACCTTGGAGTATGTGTGTACAGTGTTAGATCGTGGGAGAAAGAGAGAGGAAGCTGGAGCTGTGGTTCTGGTACGTAAAACAAGGATCCAGGGTATATATCTCGGGTCCTCGTATGTAAAACGATCGGAAGAACGGGCTAACGAAGTCAGAATGGGGCAAACTTAGAGTCTACGGACTCGTCTCGATGCCCCGAGTGCAAAAGAGGGGTCAAAGAGGTCGAACTCTCGACCGAACGAGAAATGACCTGTAGCACCCCGCACGTGAGGCACCACATCCCCCGCACTATGGCTCAACACGAGTAACGAAACAGTAAATCCGCACCCATATCAAACCATAGCGAACGGGAGACAAACATAAAACCTTCCTAAGCCAGGCGGAGCTAGACCCTGCAATGAGAACCAATCAACAAAGTATAATGCATCTCAAAGCTAAAGTTCAAACATATCAACTATAACCAGAATTGGGCTCTTCAGGCCTCTTTTAATTCATAGCAAAACCCAGTAAGAGCAGTTCAATAACAATAACATAAATATTCAAGTTCATGATACTTAAGAATCGAATCAGACATAATTCCAATACATAAATGAGTGCAGAGACTCTCCTAACCTAACATAACCAACTTAAAGACTCCAAACACCTCCGCCTACCTTGAAACTCCAAAGTCAAACCTGCACACTAAAAGATTGGGGAGGGAGAGGGTCAGTCTCTAGAAGACTGAGTGAGCAGGAGCGATATACATATATAAAAACATGCACATGCAGGTCGTAAATTCCGAACAAGGTTTTATTTGAAATTAGTTCCCAAAAAGGCCGAGAGAATGACTAATCAATGCTCGGATTTTATGACTAATCATATTAATTCATTTCGTTCATAAATCATACATAAACATAAGGCTCGGCGAGTGAGCGTGCACAATCTCCAACCAAGCTCCGACCGTGTACGACAAATATCATTAATATGTTGATTAGGTGTTCATGCAATATATCGTAATATATGCAGATCATATATCATAAATCATATTCGTTTGGGCAATCCGTGTCCCGGCCTTCCCGCACGGTGCATAACAATCATAACATAACATAAGCATATTCATAAATCAAGTTCCAACCTTCTTCCTCCGGGTGGTGGACGGGTTAGCAAGACCCGACCACCCAATCATATCAATGCGGCTATGAGGTTCATGAGGCCTCAAAGCCCGGTTAGCGTTTCCCCGTCAAGAACTCCCTTGACGAAGTCCGTTTCACCGTAGTTGGTTGGGACTAGTATATGGGATCCCCGTCAGCCCTTGCTTCCTCGGTTAGCCACATATACTAAGTCCCGGGGCCCAAACAATCATAAATGTGTCTCGCCAAACATATCAATTCATAAGAACATAACATATTTCATAATTCATTTGAAAAGGGTTTACTCGATCAATATTTACTCGATGACTTTACTTTAAAAGTAACATATATATATAATCATAAGGTTTTGGCCAAAGCTTTTCACATAAGGGCTTACGTAGCTAAAACAAAACACCCTCACCTGAACCGTGACGAAACAAGGAACGAGTACCAAGTGCCTGAACGATCAAGATCTCTCCACCCTGGAGATAAACTGTACAAAAGACAACATGACGTGTTCGTGAGACTCGAGACTCCAATGAACCATATAAGATGCACGGCATGCCATGAACATGATATGAATGCGTAACCGATGATATTATATCATAAAATGTTCATGTGCACTATTAAAGAATTTAAAACATATAATCAAACCATTCGTTCATTCATATCATTCAAATACATAAATTCATAAATTCATAACATTCATAATGCATATCAATTAATCCAAGAATTCATTTAATAATCATATCACATAATATTTATATTCACTATTAGGAATAAAAGAAATAAAACGTTCAATCAATAGTCGGTAATTTAAATACACGAAATAGTGATTAATTAATCTAAGAATTCATTCAATAATCATGACACATAGTATATCGCATTTATAATTAGAGAATAGGCAATTAATCACTTTAAATTGAAGATCGAAATTGAATAAAACATGAAACAATAATAACTAAATTCTATAAAAATAATCATTTAATACTTAAATTATATAATGAACATATATATATATATAATATATATGTATATATATATGTTTACGTAGGTCACCATGCATGTATATATATATATATATATATATATTAACATATACAATAATATATTACATGCATACACACACAACTCCCAAATATATATATATATATATATATATATATATATATACTCACGCACAAAACATGCATGCACAACATACACCCAAACACACAGCCATGCATGCACAAAACACACACCGCACATATATATATAGACACAGCATCTCATGCATGCACAACACACACAAATACAGTACGTATATATATAGATTTACAGCAGCCAACACACACATGCAACACAAGTATAAGTTCGGGAAAACAGGGTGACACCCCCGTGTCACCTCCAAAGCATAAACCGAGACACCCCCGTGTCTCGGTGCAGAAGTTCCAGCCCCATTCGCACCCCCGTTACATGCTGGTAAGAAGGAGAAAGACACTCTCGTGTCGCAAGCCTGCAGCAGCTCAACTTAAACACAGAAATAACCCTCCTGATTCTGTCATGAAATGCAACAGCTAGATGCAACAAGGAAAACCAAATGATGCAGCAACAATTCAGCCCCAACAACTCCCACAAAACTGACAGCAAAAAGGCAAGAAGGTGCAGCAGTTTTGACAGCAGCAACACAGTCCGAAAACAGGGCAAAATCACATAAAAACAGGGCACAACTGATCCCATTCATCCCCAACATGTTCAGGTCATTTAGACCAGCGAATACACAGCCAAGCAACACAAATTCAATATGCATATCAGTTCCTAAAAGAGCTCAACCGTGAACAACAGTTATACGTGACATTTCATGAAATCTCCCAAAGGGCCATAAATGATATCTCAATAATACTTCAACCACCATGAAATCAATGATCATAAATGATATGAGGATGTCAAAATAATCATTCTCAAGCTTGGAATCACTCAAATCCATCAAGAAAAGAAAGAGATCATCAAATTTGTCCCAAACCCATTATTTCGAATTCCAGCCAAAAACCTCATGAACCATGATCAAATTTGGGGATGAATGAATGAAAATGACTCATATTGAATATACATAACATATCCAAGCTTACCTTGTGGATTGGTGGAGGTTTGGAAGGAGATTTGAGCTTGAATCTCATGGCAAAGCTTGAGTTACGGGAGAGACTGGGAAGCAGAAGATGTTTGAGATATTTTCAGTAAGTGGGGAGGGTTATCTCGGTTTGGGGGGTTAAGGGATGAATAAAGGGTTGATTTAGGTTTCCATATCATCCAACCATAGTTAATTTGGTCAAGGTTTGAGCAAGATATGGTCATTACAGTGCAACAAGGTCAGTTTGGTCGCCGTCTCGTTTTTCGGTTGAATTTCGGAGGTCCAAATGACTTAGGAAAAATATAAGGCTAAGTTTACTAAATTCGAATTTTCGTTACGAGTTCAGCGAAGTTGACGGAACTCGAATCCGAGTTCCCGAGCTCAAGATATTAAATACGGAACCAAGGGTGCGCTAAATGCTTATTTGCCCCCGACTTGGATTCCAAAATTCAAATTAAATCCGAACCACAGGCAGATGAATTCGAAAATACGAAACGAACATATATTCATATACAAGACACGTATAAGTTCAACATATTAAATTTGCACGAAATTCCGGTATCAAATTAAATAGAAACGAGGCACGTAAATGTCATTCATACGCAATGAAACAATAAAATCCATAATATTAACAAATAATATACAAGTAAATGCGTAAATAATATATTATAATTAATGATGCATGTATATATATATATATATTTTATATAACATGCATGCATAAATTCATGCACACGTACACCAATAATATATATATATATTTATTTTATATAAATATTCAATATTAGCATCATAGAAATAATATATACGCATATATATATGTATTTATTATTTATATTATTAAAATAAAATAATTAACATTTAATACATTTAAAATAAGATTAAATATGTAAAACATGTATAAATAACTAATCATATAATTAAATAATTTAATTGCGCAAGTTTAGAAACAAATATGACATATTAATAAAATTGAAAAACCGGGGCGTTACATGACCGAATAACCCCTAAAAAGAGAAAATTACAAACAGGCCCCTAAACTCTAAAAGAGTTCAAAATAGGGCCAGGCAAAACACAAAATAATATAATTAGACACAAAATAAAGTTGAAACGTGGCATACCTTATACGTCGGACGAGCAGGGTGTTACACGGCCGAACCTAGTCCTTTTGGACTTAGGATTTGGTCCCTCTCTCTTATTACTTGATCATCAAGTAATTCCAAACCTTGATTTTGAATTATAATTCAAATCAACTTTTAAGAGAGCTAAAATATCCAAAACCCTTTTGGATAATATTATACTTTTTTTTATTTATTAATAAATAACTTATTTATCTAATTAATTAATTCATAATTAATTAAATAGATTAATTTCTCCAAAATAAGACTTTCATTTTAATTAAAAAATTAAACCAAAGTCTATTAAATAATTAACACATTAATTATTTAATACATAAACAATATACAGGTGGGACACACGTGTCCCCAAGGACACGTGCTAATCACGTGAACCACACGTGTGTTTCACACGTGTGGAATCCTCTTGGTATGATCAATTCGTTTAATCATTTTGAAGGCTTAACTCATGTAACCAAGTTGTTGTGTGTGACCCTCTAGGTTCTCAATTCAATTAGTAATGATCCTAATTAATTAATTCGTTAATTAATTAATCATTCCACAGATTAAACGACCATAGTCTAGCAATAGGTGTTTAACCCCTAGTTGAATTGGAATATCTCGATTCGACAGAACCTTTAAGTCATCAATTCATGTGAGATACAATCCTCCTACTTACTATCTCTCAACCAAGATCTAGGGTAAGGGAATAATCAGAACCCTCATAATCTGGTCTTAAAGCTAAGTGCATTTCATATCAATTTGATCTCAATCCAAGAAACCCTTTTCTTGATGTCTTGATCTACTGCCTTGGCCAAGGACTCCTTATGGCATATGAATGACTTACACAATAAGAGATCACCTTGCAAATGCAAGTGTAGGTCCTTTTTTGATTCTCATTCACTTTCATGAATCACTTGTGCAGCCCCAGCATAAGCCTTGAACCAGTTGTCTAAGGCGACACCCTTTAAAGCTTATACCTAAGACTACAGAGTTAACTCATAAAGTGACATGGAACCTCAAGTCTAAGGATCAATTAATCACATCAATGACTCGTGAGATATTTCCTAATCTGGAAGTTTCCATTTCCTGAAATAGAAACTTCGTTTCCCATTTAGGAATCTTGCCACACGGGGCACCTCAGTGAACTTACTTATGGAAGTAAGTACCCTCATGTATTAGGTACGTATCAACTATACACTTTGCACCTCCATGAAACAAGGTGGTACTTCTTAAGGGCGTGATCCCACAAGCAAGCCTTAAAGGAGTCAGGTTGACACTCCCATTGTCTGTAGGACTCATTAGCTTGGAATATTTTACTAATCATGACTTATATGATATAGGGCTCGTTTCATGAACCATTTCACTTAAATGGTAGAGTCCTAAAGTCATCAGGATTAGGGTAGTTCTCATACATGCACAACTAAAGTAAACGCATACCAAACAAGAGCATATAAAGAAGTGTTGCCTCAATTCGTTATTTTATTCAAAGATTGCCTGTGATTACAATAAGGAAAAGTACAAAGCGGATATACAATCGGCTTTCTAGGGTACTATTCCTAACAGCTCCGTCGGACTCATACAACAAGAGGGTCCAAAGGATTCATCTCTTATCGCTTTAGTCCATTACGACCTAACTGTTAGGGCGTGGTTTGAAAACGAGTATGGTGTCTTAGACAACCACTAACTCACAACCATGAGCCTAACCGAATTCTTCAATGGTTCAAAGTTAGATTCGATGTTGGAAAGATCAAACCATCTTTGATTAGGTACTCTGAAATGTTGTTGACAACTCGGGGCTTCACGAACTCTTCACGACCCTTAATTCACCATGAAACGTAAACACTCGTGAAGTCTAAGCTGCCTCCAGCGGCGAGTTAACCAACAATATGCAAAACTCACACACACGGCATGCACAAGGTATTAGTCATCACGCACATGCAATCACTAATGGGAAATCAAACAATAATTAACGATGTATGCATGAATGTACCATGAATGTTTTAATGTACTGTGCACTGAAGAATGAAATTGGAATTTGATGTTGATGATCCAAGCTTGCACGAATGTTCCATTCCAAGATTGATTCGAGGCTTACGTCCCTTTTCATCCTTTAAAGTGTATTCGGTAGAGAAGATAGCCCAGTCCTTAGTTGATCCGATTCTCCGCCTAACCCGACTCCTAGTAATCATGCTCTCTCTTCCTGATCATTCTTTCAAAATCTTGATCGTGTGCTTGGCTTCGACCCAAATTAATTCGGTCTCCAACGAGCTATGTTTGACGTCCTTGGTTGATTGAACCACTCCTCTAAGAGCCCGAATTACAATTTCCAACTCTTGTGGTGTTTCCGGTTCATCATGGAGAAACAACTGACAAACCGATAATTCATCTCATCTCATTATAAGAAAAATTGGCTTTAGCTACAAAATATTTTACTGTGCCATATAAGGCGTAGTAAAATGTAGTTATTTACTACGTAAAAGTTACCGTAGTGAATAATTACTAAATAAGACAAGCTTTTACTACGTAAATTAAATCGTAGGAAATAATTAACAAAAACGACGTCGTTTAATGTTTTTAGGATTTAAAATTAAAATTCTAAAAAAAAATGTCTCGTATAGTTTTGGCTCCAACTATTTTTCCTTCCCTCTTTTTTCCCCATAAAAGCCTATTCAACTTAAACTTTCTTTTTGGGTTATTTTCTTCTCTCTTTTGGACCAGAGAGGGTCTTCTTTCACCTACAAAAGAAAAGAGGCGAGAGGTTTTCTTCCATTTTCGTCGACGATACAGAGGGCTTTCTCCAAGGAAATTCAGAAATCTCCAACTCAAAGCGACAATCTGACAATGGGGGCTTGGGCCTTCTCTTAACTTTTCAAGACGGTAGTTTGGGGGGTCAGGGTTTTCTTCAAGGAAACTCAGAAATCTCCGAACTCAAGGCGGCACTGCGAGAAGTGCGACTTGAACTTTTTCTTAACATTTCTGGATGAAATTAGTACTTTTTCAAGACGGTGGTTTAGGGGTCTTCAGCTGCGGTTCTAAAGTTAAGAAACAGAAACATTTTTCCCAATGCAGGATTTTTGGAGCTCTTCTTCTTCTTCTTCATAGTTGGTCGAATTATCAGCAAAAAGGTAAATTTTGTGTTTGTGTTTTGGAATTCTTGCTGATTTGTGTCTAGAGCTTTGTTTATCTTGTTGCCTTTTCAGCTCTAATTATCTCAGAAAACATGAATAGTATCTATTTTGCCCAAAAAGTTTTGGCTGGTTATCCCCGTTGGTGTTTAAATTTATCTCAACTTCCATTGTTGACAGCATTATACAGATGTGTATTGCTTTCTCGTTCTATGTCGATTTGTGCCTATTCCATACTTGAGGATTTTTTTTTCTTTTTTGTTACTTCTCATGTTTTTGTTATTTGTTTGTCATGGAATTGATAGTTCGATTGATTTTTTATCGTCCTGGAAATTTGGAGGTTGATTTTCTTTTTCTTAATTTTTAAATTAGGCAGTTTGCTATGAGTGAATCAATAGAATACCTGGAGAAGTGGAGAAATTGATGGTAAATGCAAGTTGTTGTTGAGTGAGGAATTAAAACCAATTGGCGGAATTGGTTAGTTTTCTATTTATTTTGTGTCAATATGGTGTTGACTTGGATGTTCATATTTCTCAATGGATGTTGTGGCTTAACTCATATTGCTCATACGTAGGACCAGAAAGTATAGATTATGTATTTCTATTGAGTTCTTTTCTAGAATGTAGCCCAATTCTAAATAGTACTTGCATAAGAAAAGTACAAGCATCATTTTCATGTTGTTGGTTTGGTTATTGATGGTGGGTTGTTTGTTTGATGGTGTAAAGACTCCGTCTTTGGTGTGGGCAAGGAAATATCCATTTGTTTTTACCTGTGTTTATAGAGCTTGGGTCTTTTCCATTTTGGTGTAAATATTTTAACTATGTATTTCCATGATTTGTCGAGAGAAGAGTGTATAGGTTATCTCATTTTCTCATATTTTGTTATAATGTTTTTGAGAATATTTAAGATAAAATTTGACAGTCTTTTGTTTGTTGTTTTTCAGTTTGAATGAATTTGTCATGGACTGCGCTTTGCTAGAGACCATCGCAGCTCGTTAAGGACTTTTCTGTTTTCCCTATAGTAGCCATTTTACTCCCAATCTCTGAGTAAGAGCTTGACCAAGTAAGTTTTAGAAAAATACAATCTTGCTCTCTTGCTCATTTTTGTTTAGATACTGAATTTTCATGGAGTTGGCCACTGCTCTCTTTAAGGTTATGATTTGTGGTGCATTGTAATGTTTTTAAAGGAAACGATGTCTTTAAACCGGGCTTAGTCGTATTGGTGCTTTGGTTGTCCTTGTTTTATTATAAAGTATAACATATATAGCGGAATGAAAATTTAAATGGCAATAATACATATCAAGAAGTATTTTGATTGTATATATCACGACATAAGTTGATCAAACAATTCAATCTGATTTCTTGCACGCATAAAGTGGCTTGTAAATCCATAAAAAAAGAGATCAGTTGTCCAGTAATTGATCTAAGAAAACTAGAATTGTATTCAAGAATTCCTATTATACGAATTCCTATCATTGTAATTGATTTGGTATATACACCGTTGTGTTTGATGATCAGAATTATGGTGGTTGTTATTGCCTTGAAATTGGTTTGTTCAAATACTTAATAGTAACATACAATTAATTGATTCTAATTTGAGGCTTTTACTCTTATGAAGTAAAAAATAATAATAATAAATAAAAACTCAGGTGATATATGCCTAAGAGCCCATATTCCTTAGAAATAAACTATTTCTATGTTTGCATTTATAAACCGAATCCTTAGTATGATTTGCTTAGGCAAAGTTTCTTTCTTCTTTCCTTTTTTTCTTTATTTATTACTATGTTTTAAGGAATGAAAAAAAAATTTGGTTTTCTGTATACACAAACGACCCACATTATCTCACAAAGGATATAGTGTAAAGCATCTATGATTCTTCAATAAGAAAATACATGCTGAAGAATTTCTCTTTTGTCTTATATATATATATATATATTTTATTTTATTTTTCCATTTTTGAGACTTTTATGTATTGGTCGTAGAACATGTGCTGAAATACATGCTGAAATGTGATGAATTATATGATGAAATACTAAAATATGTGCTAAAATATATGATGAATTATGTTGAAATATATCCAGAAATAAGCTGAAATACATATTTAAATATGCTTAAATATAGGAAATTCCTCACAAAGCTAATCTAATATAGTATTAACTTTCTTTTGTGCAGACCCGTTGCTAATCCTTGATACCTACTTTAGAATATATGGTGAAAATAAGAAAATAAAAGGTTGTAAATAAGAAAATAAGAGTTTGAATTGTTTACGAGCTGGCTATGAATGCATCTCGATCCATAAAATGATCTTCTTTTTTTCATTTCTTGACATGAGTGATGTATTAGATTTGGCTTTGTGGGCTAAGTTGGTTATATTTTATAGCAATATAAAGAAAAATGGTTTGTATGCTAAACAACAATCTTTTGAACTAGTGGAGTTATATAACTTGATTTGGTATATATACCGTCTTACTTTGATGATTAGAATTCTGGCTGTTGTTATTACTTCCAAAATTGATTTGAGGCTTTTATGTATTGGTTGTAGAACCTGCGCTAACATACATGCTAAAATGTGCTGAATTATATGCTAAAATATATGATGAATTATGCTGAAATATATCTAGAAATATGCTGAAACATATATTTAAATATGCCTAAATATTGGCGATTCGTTACAAAGCTAATTTGTTTTTTTTTTTTTTAAATTTCAGAATTGCTGCTAATCTTGAGAGTGACTGTTAATGTACTTTCCTTGAGACCCACTGCTAAATGCAAAGAAAGAGGTGATCATCTTATATTTGTTTAAGTTTCTTTTCCTATTGTGAATGTTGATTTTACATTTTTGTTCTTTAATCATTTTATATGTGTGCTACTTGAATAATGTTATTTATATTTTAAATACATTTTTTGTTAGAAGTAAAACTTCTGGAAATGGACAAAACCTGGATTGATTTGTCTGATCGCCTATGTAATGATTACACTTCTGGAGTTGAGAATTTCTTGGATTTTGCATTCATATGTAAAGAAATTGGGTCCAAAGTTTGTTGTCCTTGTATAAAATGCAAAAACCGCCTCTATAAGAGCCGTGAAGATGTGATGTTACATTGCATTAGGGATGGTTTTAACACAAGATATAGAAATTGGACTTGTCATGGTGAACTTTATGTGCCACTTCCTATAGCAGAAAATGGTGAATCTACTCATTATTCAAATTTAGGAGATGATCTTATTGATATTTTACATAAGTCAATGGGAGTTCATGGTGATGATGCAAATGATAGCGAGCCAAACTAACTTACATGAGTTGCCTGAAGCTAATGCAGAAACAAAAAAGTTCTTGAAGTTATTAGCTGACACCGAAACTGAGATGTTCCCTGGATGTGGAAAGCAAAGAAAACTTAGTTTTCTTGCTCGTTTAGTGCAGATTAAAACAATATCATGTTGGTCTAACAAATCCTTTGACTTACTCCTTTAATTATTGAGAGACACTTTCCGTGATGGTGTAAATCTACCAGCAAACCACTATGAAGCTAATAAAATAACAACTGAACTGGGTTTTACCTATGACACAATTGATATATGTCTGAACAACTATATGTTGTTCAGGGGGAAAGACAACAAGTTAGATAAGTGTGAAATATGTGGTGAATCTAGTTATAAAGATCAATCTAAAAGAAAAGCAAATAAACGAGTGAGATATTTTCCTTTAAAGCCACGATTGCAAAAATTGTTTATGTCATCGATGACTACCTCTCATATTCAAATAAACGAGTGAGATATTTTCCTTTAAAGCCACGATGGTAATTTTCAAATTTAGTATTTTAAGTTTTAATATTTATTTCTAAGCAAGTTTTATTTGATTTGTTGAAGGTATTAATCTAGGAAAGAAAAGGAGCAACACACAAGAACATGTTGAAAATGATCTTAGGCCCCCCACGAGTTTACTTATAGGTAGGAACATTTACTTAATAGATAATGATTTTGCATTTCCACTGGTTTTGTTATTTTGTAGGTCGAAATAGATCAGATGTACAAATTCAAGAGAACTTGAGCCAAACACAAGTTCAAGTGAACTCAAGTCCAGCATTAACAACTCCAAACAGTTTAGAAAAAAGGTAATGTTTTTATCTATGTAACAAATATGAGATGTTTTCTTTTTAATCAACCTATGAAATGACACAACTTTTAACATTTTATGTGAATTTTCTGAAAATGCTCAAGCTAAAACCGGGAGAGGTGCAACAAGATTTCCTAAAGAATGGGACACAGGAAAACAGCTTCGAGTTTTCCTTGATAGAAATGAAAGTGTGGCTAAAGCTGACTATCATAAATTTGTCACCGCCCTTGGATGTTTGGCCCCGTATCGGGGTTAGGTTGCCATTAACTTGTAGGGCTTTCGCTGATATACCACAATATAGCAGAGATATGATTTAGGATGAAGTTGAGGTTAGACAAGGTTTGTTGCATACATCCATTTACAATATATGTCGATAAAATTGTAACATTTTATATTTTTAATTTGTTAAATACTTAGGCTAATACTGGATTACCTCCCGAAGCAAAGAGTGTTGTGATGAGTACAATTGCTGACATTTGGAGAAAATGGAAGAGTTATGTCAAAGCAAAATACTTTTTGCCATACGAAGACAGCGAAGTGTTTCCTAAGACACCATCTAGTGATGAAAGAATACAAGTAGATCAATGGTGGGAAATGGTCACATTCTGGAAAAATCCTAAAGTGCAGGTACTAATTTATTCGGATTCGTTAATTTCACTGTTGATTAGGCTGCCAACAATCAGATTTGGATCATGAGTACAAAAGGTTTCAGAATGAAAATAAAAATAAAATGTTCAAGTTATCCATAATGACATCATTTATATGTTGATCGATACTAATTTCATTTTATTACGAGGTTTTATGCATCTAAAGTAGTGGGAGCCCCAGAGTACATCCACATGACTCTAACAAATTGATGGGTCATTCTTTTATTGAGTACAAAATCATTCATCATTTTTTATTTTATTGTGACATAAATTGCAAGAGGTTGCAAAGCAAAATACACTAAATGTTTTAAAGAAAGAATATCTTCACCGAACTGGACGAACACCATTTTCTATTTTAGAGTACGAGGTAAGATATATCCCCACTTTTAAGGGGTTGCAATTTGTTAAATGAGTGATTACATTAATTTTATATTTCAATGAATTTTAGATGTTTGTACAAGGAGTGAGAGACCCCTCTCCCTTTGACGTGTGGATAGAATCACGCTCTCGAGGATAAGGGATTGATGATGATAATACAACATCCAATGTGCATGAAAACAAGTGACTTGTGCTTAAATTGATCATCTTTTATAATTATTTTCTTTTAATAGTATACATTTTAAACTTTGCAGGTTCAACTAATTAGAGAATATTCAAAGAAGCCGGAACAAGAAAGAACAAAAGAGTTCAAAGATGAACTTTTCTTCACAGCATTTGGGAAAGATAAGCACGGTCACGTTAGATGTGTAGGAAGAGGTAATGCCATTAATAAAACTCGTCCTAAAACTATATCAAGTGATAACAGATTTTTCTCTAAAGATCAAGAGGAATTACAAAAGCTTAGGAATGAGTTCGATAAACAAAAAGATGAGATGAAGGAAATGAAACAAGAATATATTCGAGAGAAAGAAAAATTTCTTGTAGAGCAAGAGAAAACAACCACGTTGAACAAAAAATTGGAAGCCCTCCTAAGTCAATTTCCTTCAATTTCATCTAGTCTATTAGATGGACATCACGTTAAAAATACATCATTAATGGTATATTTATTGATATTTCAAATTTTCTTTATTCTTTTGATAAAGTTGAAGTTTATATCATGACAGGTTCTTGATGCATCAACCTCACCCACTCCGATTTCCTATCCTTTGAAAAATTTCCACCTTAATGGTGAGCATCAATCTGGTGTTTTACAAGAGGCTCGTGCAACTCCAAATCAACAGGTTCTACAGTTTTTATATTTTCCTAGAAAAAAGGGCATTGTTTTTTTATATAAACGTGTTCTCGTCTTATAATAAAGCATTATTGAGTATAGGGAACTTAATTATGATAACTTTTAATTAATCTAGTAAATCTTTGTTTAATTGGCTGCTTGGCTATGGATTTTGTTTTAATACTATACGTTGAGAGTATTCTTTGTGGAGAAAAGTGGTAACAAAGTTCATTTTTTCATTTGATTTTGCACCTGAGAGAAAAATTCATTTGCATTGCGAGCCACATCTTTTTCCAGAACTGCCTCCAATAATATGTCAGATCTCCTTAAGTCATCTATAACATAATTCACTGATAGATTATTCATAAGGCAGGATAAGTGTAATTATCAAATTATTAGGGTGGTTAGTGTTAGTTCACATACTGCCGAGGGAAGTTATCGTAATTATTTCTCGGGGATGATGTTAATTAAAAGGGACAACTAGATTAGGAAACTGTTATGATGTTCGGGTTATTTCTTTCTCATTATTGAAAATTTTTTAGATTATTTATTTTATTGGTGAAAGCCAATGCTAAAGTTTGTAGTTTGATATGATGTTATAATTATAGGAGGTTGGTGACAAATGTAAAGGACAAATTTTTGGCCTTGGTTATACTTCGAAGGTATCTTATTTTGTTTACTTTTACATCATAAATTATAATGCATCATATCAATGATAATGATTGTAATTTGATACGATATTATAATTATAGAAGGTTAGTGACAAATGTAAAGGACAAATTGTTGGCCATGGTTATAATTCGAAGGTATCTTATTTTGTTTGCTTTTACATCATAAATTATAATGCATCATATCAATGATAACGATTGTAATTTGATATGATATTATAATTGTAGGAGGTTAGTGACAAATGTAAAGGACAAACTGTTGACCATGGTTTTAAGTTGAAGGTATCTTGTTTTTGTTTGCTTTTACATCAATGATAGTAAATATCTTGTGAAATATAGGAGAATTTCTTTTGAGATATCTGATTTTTATTTGCTTTTACATCATAATCTGTTTCAGATTAGGGCTGAAGTATACTTACACTGTCATGGTATACCAAAGAGAATTGTGGCAAAAGGTATTCTTATGGGATTTGTTAATGATTGTGGAGATAGGCATCGATATTGCAAGGTTGGGGTAACAAAGGCATTTGAAGCAAATGAACGCTTAGTGAAACCTCGTAAAGAGATTTTAACTATTGGGCAAGTTGTTAACAATGTTATTCAATGGGACTTAGTAAATATATGTAATTTATGCACTTCAAATTTTGGTAAGTTAACAATTTTCATATTGTACATTTCACTTTGAAGATTGTAATTGTTTCTATTTGTTTTTGTTATAGGTTAGTGGGGTGTAGATAAAGCTTTGGTTGCTATACGAACCTTGAAGGGAGATGATCATTTTGGTAAGGATTGAAGAAATTGTTTTAAATCTTCAAGTTTTTGTTTTGGTATGATATAAGTTTGAAGGGAGAAGTTTATTTCAGTGAATACTGAAGAAGTAGTTTTATATCTTCAGGTTTTTGGCTTTGGTATGATTTAATTTTGAAGGGAGAAGATGATTTTGGTGAAGATTGTAAAAGAAGTTCAAATCTTTAGGCTTTTATGTCTTGGTATGAGTGAAGAAACTGTAGGTGCTTATTTTTTAGAAGAATTAATGTTAATCCTATGCATTTTGTTTGTTGGGGAGAATGACTTTATGTATACTTATGTGTATCCCCATTCAAATATTGTAAATTGTATGTAGGAATGTATGGATGTTGATATGACAATATATATTCGATATTAGTTGATTATATATGTTTTCTTTTTAAGACAAGGATTCATATTATTTTACTATAGGTCAATTAAAAATAATGTACATTTCTTATTTAACGAAAAAATGAAAAAAAAAAAAAGAAAAGATTTTTCTAATATTTGCTATGACGAAGTAGCGTAGTAGAAGGTTAGAGAATCTTATTTATGGTAAAGTATTCACTACAAAGTCTTGGCCGTGAAAAATATTGTAACGCCCCAAATTCCGGAAGTTCAGGTAAGCACGCCACGTGCGGGTCTTCGGGAGTTGGGGGTTTACTTTTATATATTTACTTGCTTATTATAATTTTATTGCATTACTATGTGCATTAGGCATTCGTATGTATTTATATGAATTAACTTTTAGTGCGAAATTGTGAATTAAGTGATAATGTGCTTAATTGTCTCACACGACTTTGATTGATCATCTCATAAATTTATGGACTTAATTGCATTTCATGAATTGGGAGTTAAATGTCTAATTGTTAGAGATGATACTTGATTGCATTCATTTAAATGCTTGAGGGACTATTATGCAATTAGAGGTGAGTTATGCTTGTAGTGGGTGATATAATATATCAAGTATATGCATCTCTTCCATCACTCTCATACAATACATTACATACAAGAACATCACACACACACACACACACTAAGGATCGATTTTCGCACCTCAAGAGAAGGAGAAGAATTCATCTCTCAATCCAAGCTATTTTTGAGGAACTTTGGAGCTAAGATCATCAACATCATCACATCTTCACCTCATCATTTCTCTTCCTTCATTTCAAGGTATAAATGGAAGAATTACTTGAGCTTTTGATTATTGGTTGAGTAGGGTTTGATGATTGATTGATGCTTTCATGCTTATTCATGATTAGAAGCATGTTTAGCTCATATTTCCTTCATTTCTTGCATGAAACATGAAGTTATGTTGAAGTTGGAATTTTATGGGTTTCATTTGATTGAATCTTGATGATCCATGTATGATATGAGTTTATATGTTAGATTTTATTGTGCCTCAAGTATGGATACATGTTTTTTCCAAGTTTTGATTGCATTTGATGATGGAAATTTGGTGTTTTGTTTGATTTTTGGTGTTGTTCGTTTTTGCCCTGTTTTTCTGCTACGCACTGTTGACACGGGCGTGTCACCTTTTCCTTCTTCAGCGTGACACGGGGGTGCGTAGTGGTTTGGGTTACTTTTCTGTATCGTGACACGGGGGTGTCACGGATTGCTTTGTATTGGTGACACGGGCGTGCCACCTTCTGTTTGCATGCATGATTGTCTGCTGTACCGTGACACGGGGGTGTCACGGCCTAGTGTATTTTGGTGACACGGGCGTGTCACCCCTCTGTTTTCATGCATTTTTGTTTTGCATGCATGGGTGTGCTTGCGTGTGTTTTATACTCGGTTTATGGATAATCATGCTCTTATTTGACATTCATTAAATTGTAATTTCATGACTTTGCCGTTCGTCATAATTGGTTCATTCGAGTCGAGTCTTATTTCACTTGTCCTTGTTGCACAGATCACGGTCCCGGTTTCGTGGAGCCCGCTCCGTAGGGAGTTCTCTTGCTTTCTTTTGGTTGTTTGGTCAGGTGAGGCTTAAATTCTAGATAAATAGAACCCTTACAACCCCTATGTGACTCTTTCGGCCAAAATGTATATATATATATATCTATAGGTTGCGAACTTTATGACTTTCAAATGATTTGACAAAATTGATTGATTGATTGATTGATTGACGGATTGATTGTATTGGGCGAGTATTGTATTGCACGGTGGGCCCGAGGATAGTGGCTCGAGCCAACCGGGAAAGCATGGGCTGATAGGTAACTCGAGTGCTATCCTCACCATTTGGGATGACCCCTGACCCCCCTAGGAGATTAGGGGAGGACGGAGTTCCGGGCTTAGGTATTCATGTACCCTCTGCCCAGACTGATTGGATGGTGGGGCCTTACAATCCCACCATCACCCTGAGGAAGAAGGATGGACTGAAACTGCTAATTGTGCACCGTAATGAATTGCATGATCACCTAACTATTAAATAATTGACTGATTGTACACAGTTGGAGTAAGGTTGGAGAATTGCCCTCACTCGCCGGGCCACAATTGATTGTATTGAATTGATTAATTAATAAACTGAATTAGTTGTAACCTCGGGCGATTATATCTTTTGCTTTATTTAATTATATTTTTATCTTCCCAAACTTATTACCCGAGATTATAACTTGCATGTATGTGCGCATATATTTACTTATACCCCCTCGCTCAGTCCGTTTGGACTGATACCTCGACTTTTCAGCTTTGCAGGTTTGTACTAGGCGGGAATTAGAGTCTCGTTGTCTTTTATTCGGGTCTAGCACTGCACCTTCATACATTGTACTGTGTTGATACTAGTTATTTTGTAGTATGTCTTGAATTATACTTGGGATTGATATTGTAATGATATGAATTGTCGGTACCTATAAGTAAATATGTAAATATGGTACCTATATGTATTGAATGCTTTTGCTTCCGCTATTTTATCGCTCTGAGTGGTTTTGGTTTTATTTGAGGGTACCCGCCTAGCCTTGTGTGTTTTTTTTATTATCTCCCGTTCGCTATAGTTTCGGTTCATGTATGGATTAACCGTTTCATATGTGGATTGAGACTGTAGTGCAGGGGTTGTGGCGCCTAGCGTTCCGGGTGCTACATCCCAAGGTGGTATCAGAGCCCGGTTGTAAAATCGCGGCTCTAGTGTCGTGTCTTGTGAGTCTAAGGCGTACGGCATAGGATTAATTGATTATTTGAGAGTCTTGCAACCTACTTGAACTTATGTGACTCTATTTGAAGTACTTGGATTATGTGACTACGTGGTTGATTGCATTGTGTGTTGTAATTACCCTCATTTGCACTTGTTAATCAAACATGCATGTACAGTGTTTGAATTTCAGGATGGCTCGTGACCGACATCACCGTGATCGTTCTCCTTGATATCGACGTCGTCATCGGCATGATAGGACTCCTCCTCCTCCAGCTCAACCCCAAGATTTCTTAAATTCCATGGTGCAACTCATGGATCAGAGGCTAAGGGATTATGTTCCTCCAGCACCGCTAGCTCCTCCACCACCACAACAGGCACCTATCTCTACTATTTTAAGGGAATTTCAGAACCAACATCCGCCGAGATTCCAAAAGGGGAACGATATTCAAGCCGAGTAATGGCTTAAAGAAGTTGAACGGGTTTGGGAACTTATTCCATGTGAGTCTCGGGAAAAGGCTCGGTGCACTCTTACTCTCATTCAAGGGGAAGCATATTCATGGTGGGGGAGTACCAAAATCGTCTTGGATGCCGCCGAGGAGCAAATTACATGGGAGGTTTTTGAGAGAGAGTTCAAGAACAAGTTTATTCCTCCTTCTTCGCGCACTAGAAGACTTGAGGAGTTTACTGAGCTTAAACAAGGAGGAAGATCAATTTCGGAGTACATAGCCGAGTTCGAGAGGTTGTCCAAATATGCTCCTAACATTACTAGTGACGACTTCCACAAGGCTATGCAATTTGTTCAGGGTTTGAGGCCGGATATTCAAGTGGCAATCGAAGCGGTCAATACAAACACTTGGAAGAAGGCCACTACAAAAGCTCTTAAGGTTGAATATTCGGTCAACGCATGGAGATCCTCCTACAGATCGGGGCAAGGTTCAGGTTCCGGATCAAGATCGGGATACAATGCCGGCAAGAGGCCAATGGTTTATGATACAGCTCCTCCACAGTTTAAGGGCCCTATGAAGAAGTTTAAACCACAAGGGCCAGTCCAGAATACTCCTCAGCCACTGGTTAGGCCGCCACCACCGGAGAAACCCAAGTGTACTTTCTGCGGGCAACCTACACATCACTATGATAATTGCCGAAGGCGCCTAGTGTTATGCTTAATTTACGGGACTGCCGATCACATGGTGGATACTTGTCCGGATCGACGTAATCCGCCGCCTGGGGGGCAGAGGCCGATGATTAGGGCCCGTGCTTATGCCTTGGAAGGCGAGGAACATGATGCAAACGTGGACCTGGCTGCCGTTGTTGAAGGTACCATTTGCATTCATGGCATCAACATACACAGTTTATTTGATCCGGGAGCCACTCACTCCTTCATTTCTTATGATGTTTCTATTAAATTGCCCTTGTGTGTTACTTATTCTGATCCATGCTACGTGGTGAGTACTCCTTTTGGTGGTAGTATAGAAACTAACCGCGTTTTTAGAGAGGTGCCAGTGAGTATTGAGGGTCGGGTTTTCTCAATGGATTTCATTGATTTGCCTATGTCTCGGTATGGATCTATCTTGGGTATGGATTGGTTGTACAAGCACTATGCCACCGTTGACTTTCGGGCCAAGAAAGTTAGTTTGGGTTCTGAGTTTGTTACGGGTCAGAGTTCGAAGACGGTGCATTTGTTATCTTTTTCAGAAGCTCAGAAATTTGTTCGTGATGGAGCTACGGGATTCATAGCATATATTCTTAATCAACCGAAGGATCAAGTGAAATTAGAGGAAACCGAAGTAGTTAAAGAGTTTCCCGAAGTGTTTCCCGAGAGGTTGGATTCGTTACCGCCGGCAAGGGAGATAGAGTTTATGATTGATTTGTATTCAGATGCCGAACCTTATTCTAAGACTCCATATAGGATGGCGCCGGCAGAATTGAAGGAATTAAAAGTGCAACTTGATGGTCTTTTGGAAGTGGGGTATGTAAGACCGAGCTCGTCGCCATGGGGTGCTCCAGTTTTATTCGTGAAGAAGAAAGATGGTACTCTAAGAATGTGTATTGATTACCGGGAGCTTAATCGGATGACTGTTAAGAATAAATATCTTCTTCCACACATTGAGGAGTTGTTTGACATACTTCAGGGATCTAAAGTATATTCGAAGCTTGATTTGAGGCAAGGGTATTACCAATTACGAATTCGTGCGGAGGATATTCCGAAGACGGGTTTTAATACAAGATATGGGCATAATGAATTCGTAGTCATGCCTTTGGATTGACAAATGCTCCCGCTGCTTTTATGGACATGATGCATAGGATTTTTCGGCCGTTCCTTGACAAATTTGTTGTGATCTTCATTGACGATATATTGTTTTTCTCTAAATCGGCCGAGGAACATGCAAGGCATCTCAAATTGGTGTTAAGAACATTGAAGGAGCATCAATTATTTGTGAAGTTTAGCAAGTGTGAGTTTTGGATCGACCGAGTGTCCTTCTTGGGTCATATTATTTCGGGGAATGGATTAGAGGTTGATCCATCGAAGATTGAAGCGGTGTTGAAGTGGGAGAAGCCAAAGAACGCCTCTAAGATTAGGAGTTTCTTGGGATTGGCGGGGTACTCTAGAAGATTCGTACAAGATTTCTCTAAGATCGCTGCTCCTTTAACTCGGTTGACTAAGAAAGATGTGAAATATGAGTGGGATGAGAAGTGTGAGAAGAGCTTTGATGTTTTGAGGGAGAAATTGGTTTCTGCTCCAGTGCTAACTCTTCCAGAGGGTTCAGAGGGATATGCTGTGTATACTGACGCGTCGAAGGAAGGATTGGGGAGTGTTTTGACTCAGAATGGCAAGGTTGTTGCATATGCCTTTCGGAAGTTGAAGGATCATGAGAAGAACTACCCGACTCATGATTTAGAGCTTGCTGCCGTGATTTTCGCACTCGGGAAGTGGAGGCATTATTTGTATGGAGTGTCCTTCGAGATTTTCACCGATCATAAGAGCCTCCAGTATCTTTTCACTCAAAAGGAGCTCAATATGAGGCAACGGAGATGGATGGAGCGACTAGAAGATTATGATTGCGTTATAAAGTATCATCCCGGGAAAGCTAATGTAGTTGCCGACGCTCTAAGTAGGAAAGTGGGTGTTTCGAACTTGGAAGTGGGTGCAAGTAATGGAGTGGAGTCTATTGTCATTAAAACTCGAGTTTCCAATATCTCCATTTATCCGGACTTGAAGTATAGAATGTTTGAGGCTCAAGAAAAGGATCCGAGAGTTCAAAGATTGGTCTCTAAGGCTAGAGAGGATCCGGAGAGTCCATTTGGGTTCGATGAAACCGGTCTTCTTCGTTTCAAGAACCGAGTAGTAGTACCCGATGATTTGAAAAGGGTATTGCTCGTGGAAGCTCACAAGTCAGCTTATTCGATTCATCCTGGAGGGAATAAGATGTACCTAGATCTCAAACAGTATTATTGGTGGCGTGGCTTGAGGAAGGATGTAGCAGAATTCGTGAAGTGTTGTTTAACCTGTCAGAAGGTCAAAGCTGAGCATCAAAAGCCCGGAGGTCTTCTTCAGCCGTTACCTATTCCTGAGTGGAAGTGGGAACAGGTGACGATGGATTTTATATCCGGGTTACCTAGAGTGAAGGGTGGATTCAATGGTATTTGGCTGATAGTGGATCGTCTGACCAAGTCTGCTCATTTTCTACCGGTCAGAATGTCTTTCAAGATCCGGAAGTTGGCTGAGATTTAAAACCGGGAGATTGTACGACTTCATGGTATTCCGGTGAGTATTGTTTCGGATCGAGATCCCCGTTTTACTTCGAAGTTATGGCAAGAGTTACAAGAGATTTTGGGTACAAAGCTTCAGTTCAGTACGGCGTTTCATCCACAAACTGATGGGCAGTCTGAGAGGGTTATTCGATATTTGGAAGATCTACTTCGAGCTTGTGCCTTGGATTTTCAAACTTTGTGGCATGATCAACTTCCTTTGGTGGAGTTCGCCTACAATAACAGCTTCCGAGCGTCGATTGGTATGGCTCCGTATGAATTGTTATATGGGCGAAAATGTCGATCACCGTTATTCTTTGATTTGGAAGAGTGGAAATGGTCGAAACAGGAAGGAGTCAAGAAAGGGAGGAGGCTTGAGAAATCTTCTAAGGCTGTGGAAGCCATGATTGAGAAAGTTCAACAGATTCAACAACGGATGAAAGCGGCACAAGATAGACAGAAGAGTTGCGCCGATATTCGCCGTAGGGATCTCAAATTTGAAGTGGGGGACCGGGCTTTCTTGAAGGTATCTCCACGGAAGGGATTTTCTAGAATTGGAAAGGGAGGAAAGTTGAATCCCCGTTACCTAGGTCCGTTCGAGATTATCGAGAGAATTGGGGAAGTGGCTTATCGAGTGGACCTCCCTCCTAATCTTGCCGGAATTCACAATGTTTTTTATGTATCTGAACTCAGGAAGTATTATCCGGATGAAACAGAAATTCTCCCCGTTGAAGAAGTGGAGTTGGAACCGAATTTATCTTTTGTACAGAAGCCGGTCTAAATATTGGACAGGAAATTTCAAGAGTTGAGAAATCGGAATATTCCTATGGTGAAAGTGTTATGGCGGAGTGACAAGACCGAAGAAATGACTTGGGAGCCGAAAGAAAAGATGAAGAAGTTTCACCCGGAGTTATTTCCATCCGACCAATGAATCTGGGGGCCAGATTCTTCTAAGGGGGGGAGAGTTGTAACGCCCCAAATTCCGGAAGTTCAGGTAAGCACGCCACGTGCGGGTCTTCGGGAGTTGGGGGTTTAATTTTAAATATTTACTCGTATGTATTTATATGAATTAACTTTTAATGCGAAATTGTGAATTAAGTGATAATGTGCTTAATTGTCTCATACGACTTTGATTGATCATCTCATAAATTTATGGACTTAATTGCATTTCATGAATTGGGAGTTAAATGTCTAATTGTTAGAGATGATACTTGATTGCATTCATTTAAATGCTTGAGGGACTATTATGCAATTAGAGGTGAGTTATGCTTGTAGTGGGCGATATAATATATCAAGTATATGCATCTCTTCCATCACACTCATACAATACATTACATACAAGAACATCACACACACACACACACTAAGGATCGATTTTCACACCTCAAGAGAAGGAGAAGAATTCATCTCTTAATCCAAGCTATTTTTGAGGAACTTTGGAGCTAAGATCATCAACATCATCACATCTTCACCTCATCATTTCTCTTCCTTCATTTCAAGGTATAAATGGAAGAATTGCTTGAGCTTTTGATTATTGGTTGAGTAGGGTTTGATGATTGATTAATGCTTTCATGCTTATTAATGATTAGAAGCATGTTTAGCTCATATTTCCTTCATTTCTTGCATGAAACATGAAGTTATGTTGAAGTTGGAATTTTATGGGTTTCATTTGATTGAATCTTGATGATCCATGTATGATATGAGTTTATATGTTAGATTTTATTGTGCCTCAAGTATGGATACATGTTTTTTCCAAGTTTTGATTGCGTTTGATGATGGAAATTTGGTGTTTTGTTTGATTTTTGGTGTTGTTCGTTTTTGCCCTGTTTTTCTGCTACGCACTGTTGACACGGGCGTGTCACCTTTTCCTTCTTCAGCGTGACACGGGGGTGCGTAGTGGTTTGGGTTGCTTTTCTGTATCGTGACACGGGGGTGTCACGGATTGCTTTGTATTGGTGACATGGGCATGCCACCTTCTGTTTGCATGCATGATTGTCTGCTGTACCGTGACATGGGGGTGTCACGGCATAGTGTATTTTGGTGACACGGGCGTGTCACCCCCCTGTTTTCATGCATTTTTGTTTTGCATGCATGGGTGTGCTTGCGTGTGTTTTATACTCGGTTTATGGATAATCATGCTCTTATTTGACATTCATTAAATTGTAATTTCATGACTTTGCCGTTCGTCATAATTGGTTCATTCGAGTCGAGTCTTATTTCACTTGTCCTTGTTGCACAGATCACGGTCCCGGTTTCGTGGAGCCCGCTCCGTAGGGAGTTCTCTTGCTTTCTTTTGGTCGTTTGGTCAGGTGAGGTTTAAATTCTAGATAAATAGAACCCTTACAACCCCTATGTGACTATTTCGGCCAAAATGTATATATATATATATCTATAGTTTGCGAACTTTATGACTTTCAAATGATTTGACAAAATTGATTGATTGATTGATTGGTTGACGGATTGATTGTATTGGGCGAGTATTGTATTGCACTGTGGGCCCGAGGATAGTGGCTCGAGCCAACCACGAAAGCATGGGCAGATGGGTAACTCGAGTGCTATCCTCACCATTTGGGATGACCCTTGAACCCCCTAGGAGATTAGGGGAGGACGGAGTTCCGGGCTTGGGGATTCATGTACCCTCTGCCCAGACTGATTGGATGGTGGGGCCTTGCAATCCCACCATCACCCGGAGGAAGAAGGATGGACTAAAACTGCTAATTGTGCACCGTAATGAATTGCATGATCACCTAACTATTAAATAATTGACTGATTGTACACAGTTGGAGTAAGGTTGGAGAATTGCCCTCACTCGCCGGGCCACAATTGATTGTATTGAATTGTTTAATTAATAAACTGAATTAGTTGTAACCTCGGGCGATTATATCTTTTGCTTTATTTAATTGTATTTTTATCTTCCCAAACTTATTACCCGAGATTATAACTTGCATGTATCTGCGCATATATTTATTTATACCCCCTCGCTCAGTCCGTTTGGACTGAAACCTCGACTTTTCAGCTTTGCAGGTTTGTGCTAGGCGGGAATTAGAGTCTCGTTGTCTTTTATTCGGGTCTAGCACTGCACCTTCAGACATTGTACTGTGTTGATACTAGTTGTTTTGTAGTATGTCTTGAATTATACTTGGGATTGATATTGTAATGATATGAATTGTCGGTACCTATAAGTAAATATGTAAATATGGTACCTATATGTATTGAATGCTTTTGCTTCCGCTATTTTATCGCTCTGAGTTGTTTTGGTTTTAATTGAGGGTACCCGCCTAGCCTTGTGTGTTTTTTTTATTGTCTCCCTTTCGCTATAGTTTCGGTTCATGTATGGATTAACCGTTTCATATGTGGATTGAGACTGTAGTGCGGGGGTTGTGGCGTCTAGCGTTCCGGGTGCTACAAATATATTATCTAACAACTTTAAAAAAAATTCCTACGGATAGTTATGTGTAGTAATTACTATTTTTTTGTTACGGATAGGACAATCGTAGCAGATGATAGTATATTTCCTAGTTTATTTACTATGGAGAAATTACGATCGTAAATAGTAAAAAAACGTAGTAAAAGGTATTTGCTACGGCATTCTTACTGTAGCAAAATATTTGTTACGACTGTATCAACTACACCCCAAAATTCCTAGCAAACCCGTAGCAAAAAGGTTATTGCTACGAATTATGACCTGTTGCTACGCAATATGTACCATAGCAAAAGGCAAATTTTCTTGTAGTGTCTTAAAGCTTAATTGAATTGACTCTCACTTTGACCATCATAGAATATGATAATCTGATCGGGCTTTCCTTACCCGATATTCTTTTGTCATTTCTTGTAGTTCTTTTGTAACTCCATCATCTTCATCTACTTAAGTACCCGTTCCTCCCAACAACTTCTTGGAGTTCTAGTCATCTCGGCCTTGACGTTCTTCGAGTGCTAAAATTATTATTATTTTTTTGTTACTTATTCCTTATCACTTTTGTAGGTCCCGTAACTTGTTAAATCTTGCATTTTCGTTGTTCCTACTAGAAGTAGCTTCCTTGGCACGACCGGGAGCTTAAGTTTATTTCTTGGTTGTGCTCTCCCCCTTAAAATTCCCATCTTCGGTTGTTGAACTTAATCCACCGTTTCCTTATCAAAAAATTTCCCAATCTCTACAAGATTTATTTTAGCTTGAGTTAAATGTCTCTAGTTAGGGAATATGTTCGATTGTCTTGTCCACATTCACTTTGAAGTGATTGGTTGGGTTAGTAACCATACTTCATATGTTCTCAACCTCTAGTTCATCCTTCTTGCCTCCAACTTTCTATTCCATTTCCAACTAAGCTCTTCACCACCCAAAATTGTTCGCAATCTTAATTCCACTGTTATCCAGGGTCTACAACCACCCAAATTCTTCTTTTTCTTGATTCAACATGACTCGATCGAAACAATCCTTGGAAGAACGAGGTGGAGAAAATTTCCTATCAAACAACCACCAAGCTATACATGTTGGGAAGAATGCTCGATGCATGTCGTACATCTCCAATAATTAAGGTATGCAACATATTTAAGCAATTAAATCAATTAAACGTATATAAAAAGGAAATTGAATATTTTAATGCAATGAATGATGCACGTGCCATGAATGCAAATACCTTTCATTGTAGAGGTAAGCTTTTGCTTGACGGTTTGTCCTTTGTTCTCGAATTTGTTAATTACCTCTTGCTTACCCACGGTCTTCCAAACTTCTTAAATTTTCTAACATCCATCCACGTGTTCTAAAGTCTGAATTTGTTGTTTAGTTCTAATTCTTCAATACCCGAACATCTCGATACTTTAATTGTTCCCAAAATCTATTTGTAACGCCCCAGTTTTCCGAAAGTTCAGGTAAGCATGCCACGTGTGAGTTTCGAGAGTTAGGAATTATTTTATTTCTTTCACTTATTAATTTATACATTTCATGATAATTTTATGAATTATATTTCCAAGTGTTTATATGAAATTCGTATCAATTTGAGAATTATTGCATAAATTGAATGCGTTTGAGACGTGAATTAATTACCGAACATGACTTAATTGCTTATATGTCCTTAATTGATCATTCCTTTAAATTAGAGAACTCAGTTGCATGGAAACTTCTTTGGACTAAAGTGATCATTTTTCATGAGTTAAAACCCAATTGAATTACTTAATAATTTAGAGGATTTAATTACAATTTGAGACATTTTCACTCCTTTTTTGGTTGCCATCACATAACACACATACACATAGAAAACAACATACAAACACTTTGCTTCCTTGCTTCCATTTTTCTCGATCAAATACCAAGGAAAGAGGAAGAAGGGATTTCTCATCTCCAATCTATTTTGCCATCAAATTGCATATTTTGCAGCTCAATCAAGCATCTAACTCCATCTCTTTTCTTCTCTTTCTCATTCAAGGTATATTTATGTGGTAGGAGTGATTTCTTCAAATTATGGCTAGGAGCTAGGGTTATGGTTTATGGTTGATAACTTGGCTATTTGTTGGTGGAAGCATGATTGTAGCCTTTCAGCTTGAATTTGTGCAAGAATTCTTGAAGTTTATGGTGTTGAGTGATGAATTCATAATGGGTTTGATGTTGGTGATTTTGATGATCAAGGCATGATTTAGGTGTTTTTATTGGGTTTTGTTGTACTTTAAGTGTACATACATGTTTCTTTCATGATTTGTGGCATTTAGAAGTTGATTTGGTGATATTTTGATTGATTTTGGTTTTGGTTCGAAGAACCCTGGCTTCTGCTCTGTTTCTGCATCAACTGCATAACGGGAACGGCCCTTCCCGTTCCAAGTGTTTTTCGGAACGACCGTTCCCGTTCTTTTGAAAGAGCTGGAGTGAGATTGGGAATGACCTTTCCTAGTTTTGGCCCGCGGCCAGAACGGCCGTTTGCAAGTGCTAAAATCGCCATTTTCTTACACACACGTGGGATTTTTTGGGGAGAACTGGGAACGGCCCTTCCCATTTTACACTGAACCTGGAAAAGCTATTCCCATGCTCTAGAGATGTTTATTGATTTGCTGCTTGAACTTAAGCATTTCAATTTCGTTTCTAAGCCTCTAAATGGTCGATACTTTCTATTATATGCTCATTTTATACATGAATATGATCATGACACTCCATTATTGTCAATGCACGACATATTGTTTCATGAATACGCCGTTCGTCTTAATTGATTCATAAGAGTTGTGTCTCACGTACACTTGTCTTTCTTGCACAGAACAACTTCCTAGTGACGAGGAGCAGGCACCGTAGGCTGTATCCTTGGCCTCTTTTGTCCCTACAGGTGAGGATTAATTCTAGTTATATAGAACCCTTAACCCTTATGTGGATTTTTGGACCAAAATATATATATATATATATATATATATATATATATATATATATATATATATATATATATATATATATATATATAACTTTTATAAAACCTCAAAGGATTGAAAATGCACCATATTTATTGTACTGAACCACCATATTTTGGCGAGTATATTGTACTGCACTGTGGGCCCGAGGGTAGTGTATTGAGCCAACCGGGAAAGCAAGGGTTGAGGGGTAACTCGTGTGCTATCCTCACCATTTTGGGATGACCCCTGAATCTACGAGGAGATTGGTGGGGGAAGGAGTTTCGGGCATGGGATTCATGTACCCAATGCTCAACGAGACTGCACAGTTTGGGCCTTGCAAACCCAACATCACTCAGAGGGAAAAGGGTTACTGAAATTACTATTGATTGACTGCACTGTAATACTTGCATGATCACCTAACTAATTGATAACCTAATTACTGTACACTGTCGGAGCAAAGGTTGGAGACTTGCCCTCACTCGTCGGGCCACTGATTGACTGAAATTGAACTAATTGTTAAACTTGCTAGTTTTAATCTCGGGCGATGTTTATGTTCTTATTGAACTTATATTGACTCTTTTTGCAAAACCTTACCCGAGGTTATAACTTGTGTGATAATTGCGCTTATATTTATTAAATCCCTCAATCAGTCTTCCATACACTGACGCCTCCACCTTTCAGTATATTATAGGTGCATGCTAGGCGGGAATTAGTGTCCGTTAAAGTCTTTAATTTGTGTCTAGCATAGTACACCTTGACAGTATTGATGCATACGGATACTTATGACGTAATTTGCTACTTCAAAGGATTGTATATATTGTTATGATTTGCAAAAGCATACTTTTGATGTAGATAGCCTTGATCGATGATATATATATATTGCTTCCTGTTAAACTGTTATGCGTTGATTTACGTGGTTTGGGGTTAGTCCCGCATAGCTGGTATGATTTTTTTTTTTAATGTTGTCACCCGTTCGCTATATGTTTGGTTTATGTACAGATTATCCATTTCGTATGTGGACCGAGCTATAGTGCGGGGATGTGGCATCCTAGCGTATCGGGTGCTACATCTTAAGGTGGTATCAGAGCCTGGTTGTAAAACCAGGGTTCTAGTGTCGTGTCTTGTGAGTCTAAGTCGTGACATAGGAAATTATTTTCCAACGTGAGAGTCTTGCATTATAACTTGCAATTATTTGAATTATTTGAACTAACTTGAATTATGTGTTTGCCTTACAACTTGAGAATATTAATTGCACTCATTTGCATCTATTAATTGAATATGCATATTCAGTGTCTTGATTTGAGGATGCCTCGTGGTAGACCTCATCGGGTGCATTCTCCGGGTCACAGGATTTCCTTACCGTGATTGTGGTAGACCTCACCGTGATCGTTCGCCTCCACCTCCACCCCCTCAAGCTCAGCCAGGGGATTTCCTTAATGTCGTGGTTCACTTAATTGATCAGAGGATGAGAGAGTATGTTCCTCCAACACCACTAGTGCCACCACCACAACTGGGAGCACAGATTTCTGCCGTATTCAGGGAATTTCAGAACCAACATCCTCCAAAGTTCTTTAAAGGCAACGACATACAAGCTGAGCAGTGGCTAAAAGAAGTTGAGAGGATTTGGGAGCTTACTCCATGTGGCTCTCAAGAGAAGGCCCGGTGCACTATTTCTTTGATTCAGGGTGAAGCTTACTCATGGTGGGAGAGTACAAAGATTATATTAGATACCTCCGGTGAGGAAGTAACTTTGGAGGTATTTGTCCGGGAATTTAAGAACAAGTTTATTCCTCCATCATCCTGCACCCGCAAATTGAGGGAGTTCACCGAGTTAAAGCAAGGAGGGTGGTCTGTTTCTGTGTATATATCCGAGTTTGAGAGGTTGTCTCGCTAAGTACCTAATATAGCGAGTGATGATTTTCATAAAGCGATGCAGTTCATTCCGGGACTCAGACCGGATATTCGTGCAACTATAGAAGTGATCAGCAGAAGCACCTGGGTAAAGGCTACTACAAAAGCTTTGAAGGTTGAGGACGCCGTAAATGCCAGGAGATCTACGTACCGTTCAGGGAAGGCTTCAGGTTCAGGGTCCGGCTCGGGATCTAACGCCGGCAAGGGACCTGTTTCTTATACATCTCCACTGCCTCCTAGAGGACCTGGGAAGAAGTCCCGACCCGCGGGACCGGTTCAAAAAGCTCTACCTACACTTACTTTGCCACCACCTCCCGAGAAGCCCAAATGCACTTTTTGCGGGCAGCCTACCCATAATTATGATAATTGTAGAAGGCGTTTGGGTTTATGTTTGATTTGTGGGAGTGCCGAGCATATGGTGGATCGATGTCCAGATCGTCGTGAGCAGCCGGTTGGGGGTCAGAGGCCCCTTATTCGAGCTCGTGCCTATGCTTTAGAGGGAGAGGAGCAGAATGCATATGTTGATCCCGCTGCTGTAGTTGAAGGTAAACTATGCATAGATGGCACGAACATACATACTTTGTTTGATCCGGGAGCTACACACTCCTTTCTTTTGAGTGTTATTTCTGTTACCTTGTCTTTACCTGCTATGTGGGGGAAAAAGAGACAGAAACGCAGCGGAAATTTTAAAAAAAACTCCCAATAAGTTAGAATCGAATCTTGCAATTCCTATTCCCAAATTCGTAGAGATCAAGAAACTCACTTAGATAGTAGCTTTCTTGACACGTTCTAGCCGCGCAAGAACGCTCTTCATGTGGCTTGATCCCCAAAAGCTCCTTCAAATCTTTCAAGACTTCACGATAGTAGCCCTCTAGAGAATTAGTCCACCAACCGCGACCACGATCCGAATAGGGAGGGTGCTAGTTCTATATTCGGTGTTTAGGCTCTAGGGTTTAGTGTATAATATTTGGAGAAGGAGAAATTATGTATCATCATGCTATGGGGTTCGACCCCTATGTATTTATAAGCAAGGGGTTCGAACCCCTCTTCCTTGTCGGCCAAGAGTTCCAAACTCTTTTGGAAAGAGATTTCTTGCTTGGAGACCAAGTCTCTTACTTTGACCAAAAGTCTCCTTTTGACCAACTTGTCAAGCAAGAATAACATCTAACTTTCTTAGATATTTTAGTTTACTTTATTTATTAAATAATAAATAACTTGAAGACTAATAATTAATTAATTCACAATTAATTATTTATTAGACTTTAATTCTCCAAATTAGGACTTTAATATTAATTCAAAATTAAATCAAAGTCCATTAAATAATTAACACATTAATTATTAATATATACACATAAAACCACATGACTACACATGTCCCCAAGGACACGTGTCATACACGTCTCCCACATGTGTGGGCCCCACCATTCTCTGAATGGTTCGATCAACTCGTTTAATCGAATCAAGACTTAACCCACATGACCGGGTTGTTGTGTGTGACCCTCTAGGTTCTTAATTCAATTAGAAGTGACCCTAATTAATTAATTAATCAGTCCACAGATCGAACGATCATAGTCTAGCAACAGGTGTTTGACCCCTAGCTGAATAAGAATGTCTCGATTCGATAGAACCTTTAAGTCATTGACATATGTAAGATACAATCCTCCTACGTCCCATCTTTCAATCAAGATCAAGGGCAAGGGAATAATTAGAACCTAATAATCTTGATCTTAATGTTAAGTGCATTTCATATCCATTTGATCTCAATCTAAGAAACTCATTTCTTGATGTCTTGATCCACTGCCTTGGCCAAGGGCTCCTAGATGGCAAATGAATGACTTACACAATAAGAGATCATCATCTTGCTAATGCAAGCGTACGTCCTTTATCGATTCTGATATACTTTCATGTGTCACTTGTGCAGCCCCAACATAAGCCTTGAATGTAGCACCCGAGCGCAAGGTACCACATCCCCCGCACCGAGACCCGACCCGAATATGAAATGGACAATCCATACTCGAGCTAAGTCACGGCGAACGGGGATAAACACACACGCTATGCTAGGCGGGCTAACCCTTAAACCATAAAATCAGAGTGATTACAAATGCGGAAGCAATAACTGGCCATAATATAAACAATGAGCAATCAAACTCCAAAAATAGTCCATATACATTATCAAATGCCGTCAAGGCTCAAACAACCAATACGCTCCATTATTAATCAATACAATGATCCAACGTGCAATATGTGAGTGTAAGACCAAAATACAAGGGCTAAAAGATGAAAGTAAAACCTATGACTCGAAATCCCGCCTAGCTCCCTCGACACCTGCCTAACACAACTGAAGGCCAAACGGGTTCAGTCCAAAAGGGACTGGTGGGTATAAAAGCAGGGCATAATATAATATACGACAGTATTTAACAATCACATGCAAGCTATAATCCCAAGTGAGGTTTTGAAGAATTTCCCAAGTGGGCGAATAGAAATCATCAAAAGGGATTATAACAATTCATTAACATTAGGTCATTATAGGCCCGGCGAGTGGGCGTGCATTATCTCCAACCAACACCTCGTGTAATTCATTAACGTTCATTAACATTCATTAACATTCATTCATTCTTTCTTTTCATGCATTTCATTCTTTCGTGCTCATTCAATAACATTCCACCTTCTTCCTCCGGGTTGGTGGCGGGTTTGCAAGGCCCATCCACCCATTCATTGACCAAAAGGGGAACATGACTCCCTAGATGGCACTCAGCGTCCATTCCTCCCTAACTCCTAACGAGGTCCGGTTACGCCGTTCATTAGTGGGACTAGTGTGAGGGTTTCCCGTCAGCCCATGCCTCCTCGGGTCCCCACTCACACCAAGTCCCTGGGCCCCATTCATTGTGAACATTCATTCATTCTCGCCAAAACATTCGGTAGGTTCATGAAAGAAAGGCTTTACGTTAAAAACATTTACTCATTACAACGACTCTATATACATATATATGCTTTTGGCCGAAAACTTTTCACATTGGGACTATATAGGGTCATCTATCTACATAGAAAAGAAACCCACCTTAAACCGCAAAGGGGAAAACACAAGAGCCTCTCGGATCGGCCTCGTCTCCAACGGAATCAAAATCTGTGCAAGAAAGGTGAAGTGAGACTCATAATAACCAAATAGGATGCTCGACAATGTAATGATCATGATATGAATGAAGAGAAGATGCTATAGTGTAATGAACACGTTCATGTGCACTATTAAAGTCTTAAAGACATATAAACATTCAATTCATTCATTCAATGAAACATTCGTATTCAAACAAGTTCATATCCTTCACATTTCACGTTTTCAATCAATTCAATTCAAGAAATTCAAAGCACAAGATCCAACATTTAGGCAAATAAGAGCATTGAAGTAAATTAAGTTTAAAACACATTCAAACGTATTCAACCTTTCAAAAAACTCTACTACATACACCATATTACATAATGTAACATATTTCCAAAGTTTGAAAACAAGAAGATATCATATGATAAGGGAAATAGGTTACGGAAATTATAAACGCCACAAAACGCACATAAACGGCATTCATCAAAAGCATGCCTAAATCTCACCCAAAGGTTAAGAAATTAAACCACAATACTCCCAACACATAGTAAAACAAGTTCATAGTTCATCACAAATGAAGATAAAGGCATTAAAGAGGTGAAACAATCAAAAACCGAAAAGGAAAAGACAAGAAATGCGCACTGGGAGGGACACGCCCATGTCCCTCAACTTAAGTATACTGAGACACGGGGGTGTCTCAGTACAGACAGGCAAAAAGGATGTGACACGGGGGTGTCACATAATACAAGGCAAATGAGACACGGGGGTGTCTCGGTACAGACCTAAAAATGAAAACAAGGTTTTACCGACAAGACAAGCCTTATACAAAATCAGTCCAAAAGCATACCAAATCAACTCCAAATCTTATGAAACTTAATATACAACATATTTATCATGTGAGGAGCATATTTCATTTAGAGTGAAAAGTCCAAATCCCACGTTAAGAGCACCGAAACCGAGCAGGAAATCTGAGGCGCCAAAATCGCACATATGAGCCCGATTAGTTCAATCATGCCATGATCAAGTACTTAGGGGTTGAATTTGGATCTAAAACCTTGGGGAATGCATGCTAACAAACTAAAAAACTAATATAAATCATATATATGCAAAATGGCACGAATTGAAGCACATTAGAATGACCAACGAACCACAAAATGCAACAGCAACAGGTCTGTCATGGATTATGCATAAAAACAGGTCATGTATTTCGGTTTTGGGGCTTAAAATGGATCCAAAGGCTTGTAATATGAATCCTAAAATATAAAACAATGAGTGTACATCATCTCCATGCAAATTCACACGCAAAGAAGGCTATTTGATCAAGCAACAAGGCATAATTCCACACAACAGTCCCGAAACAGGGGAGGCAGTTTTGATCATCAAGTTTGGGGCTCTAAATCACATAATTTCATCAAAGGGTCTAAAGAGAAAATCATCCTAAAAGCATATACTATCAGTTATGAAACAAATAGGCCAAGAAACAAGCTCATATCATCATGTATAAGCAAGGAAATCAGCTATACAACTAGATAAGTCAATAGAGCAAAAATCCCCAAAATTTCATATCAAGCTCATAACTCAAACCCTAACCAAATCTGATCCAAAATCAGAAATAAATGGACGAAATCATGTATAAAATAGTAGAGGATACATAAATATTCATACCTTGAAGATTTGGTGAAGAAAGGAAGTGATTTGAGCTCAAAATCACAAAGGTAGCTAAGGTTCTCCTCTTCTCTTCCCTCCCTCTCTCTCGATTTGTTGCAGCAGAAAATGAGGGGGTTTGGCTCGGTTTTCGCTGACCAAAAGGGGGAAGAAAGCATTAACTCTAGCACACTAGTCATGGTTAAAGTATGGTTAGGTTAGAGAGGTGTTAAGGGGTCCCACCATGAAGACTAGTCAACAAAAGGGGTTCTTCTTGCATGAGTTGCTTGTTACGGTTGGATTTCACAGCTCTTAATGATCTCAAAAAGGTATGAGGCTTGTTCCATTGTCTCTGAATCATCGATACGAAGGCAACGGAGGTGACGGAATTCGAATCCGAATTCTCGAGCTCAAGATATGACGTCCGGAACCCAGGGCGCTCTTAAAAGCGTTTTAAGCCCTATAAGTTCCGTCTCCAATAACCAAAATCAAAATTAAATCAAACGAGCTTAAAATTACAACGTAAGCATGTAAACACGTTAATAACTCACATAATAAGTATACCAAGTTGGCACAAAAAAAATCGGAATTGGAAACGGAATTAAACAAATCAAAAACGGTTCGAAAGGATTTAAACGTATAAAACTTCAAACCTAAAACTTAATATCGTTATTCAATTATTCCACATAATTCAAATTATCGCATGCTTAATAATTAAATACACACTTAGCACATCCGTAACGTCGTACTTAGAAGATCGAAGGGTCGGGACGTTACATTGAATTAGTTGTCTAAGGCGACACCCTTTAAAGCGTACACCTAAGACTACAGAGTTAGCTCATAAAGTATCAATGGAACCTCAAGTCTAAGGATCACTTAATCACATCAATGACTCGTGAGATATTTCGTAATCGGGAAGTTTCTATTTCTAGATATATAAACTTCCTTTCCCATTTAGGATTCTTCTCACACGAGACACCTCAGTATTCCTACTTAGAATAAGTAAGCACCCCCATGTATCACGCACGTATCAACAATACACTTTGCACCCCATGAAACAAGGTGGTCCTTCTTAAGGGCATGATCACACGAGCAAGCCTCGAACGAGTCAGGTTGACACTCCCACTTTCTGTAGGACTCATCGGCTTGGAGTGATTTCTAGTCATGACTTATGTGATATCGGGCTCGTCTCATGAACCACTCTACCAAAATGGTTGAGTCCTATAAGTAATATTGATAAGGGGAGTTCTTATACATACACAGTCAAAAGTAAACACACAATCAAACAAGAGCACATAAAAAAGTGTTGCCTTATTTCGGATTATTCAAAGATTATCTGTGATTTACAAAAGGAAACTACAAAACACCTTCCTTGGCCTTTCATGTTAGGAATGGGGTCTTTCATGTTAGGAACGACATTCAATTCTTGAATGAAGTTTCTAATCCAAACACCTTCCTTAGCTGCTTCATTTGCAGCTAAGTATTCGGCCTCAGTGGTCGAGTCTGCAGTGGTCGTTTGCTTGGAACTTTTCCAACTCACTGCTCCACCGTTAAGGCAGAAAATGTGTCTTGACATTGACTTAAAATCATCTAAGTCAGATGCAAAGCTTGCATTGCAGTATCCTCCGATTACCAGATCTTTCTGTCCTCCGCATACTAAGAATAAATATTCCTTAGTGCTTCGTAAGTACTTTAGGATATTCATCAATGCAGTCTAGTGACCTTCTCCAGGGTCTGATTGGAAACAGCTCGTAACACTAAGTGCATAAGCCACATCCGGTCAAGTACATAGCATTGCATATATTATGCTACCTATTGCCGAGGCATAAGGCAGATGAGTCATTCTTTCCTTCTCAAGGTTCGTCTTAGGGCACATCTTCTTCGAAAGAGATGTTCCTACATTCACGGGAAGAACTTTGTTCTTCGCATTCTCCATACTAAACCATTTCAGTACTTTATCTATGTACATCGATTGTGACAGTCCTATCAATCTCTTAGATCTATCCCTATAGATCTTACTACCGAGAATGTAGGACGCATCACCAAGATCTTTCATCTCGAATAGGTTCGATAACCATGACTTGGTAACTTTCATGTCATCCTTCGAATTCCCAATTAGAAGGATGTCATCAACATAAAGCACCAAGAATTGCACTGAAGTCTCCAATTCCTTTCCATACACGCAGGACTCATTCAAATTTTGAACAAAGCTAAACGCTTTGACCGCTTCATCAAAACAAATGTTCCAATTCCTAGAAGCTAGATCAATCCATAGATTGATCTTTGGAGTTTGCAAACCTTTTGCTCACTCCCACTGAATGTGAAACCTATGGGTTGATCTATATAAATGTCCTTATCAATGTCTACATTGAGTGTGACACCCCGCTCGTTCGTACGTACAGGCTGGTACGACATGTGAGTTTAATTTCCGTAATTTTAATTATTTTTATATTATTTGATGCATTTCATTTGATTTATAATCTTATATTCATCTCTTATATGAAATACGTGAGAATTTTGATACGAGTTTGCTCTAGTTGAACGTTTGATATAGTATTTGAACCAACCATGCCTAATTCGCGTATAACATGTATTATATGAATCTTGGACTTAATTGTATGTTTTAAACTTATTTTGGACTTGTTTGATTTTGTTTGGACTCAATTGAATTTTATTTCAAACTTTTGGGCCAATTTGCAATTTGGCCACTCTTGAGTCATTTTCTCGTAACTTGAGCTCGGGAACTCAAATTCGAGTTTCGTCTTCACCATTGTACTCGAATCGATGATTCAAAAATAATAGAACAAGCCATGTACTTTTTCGATGCTGTTTTGACCCCCAACGACGTAGATTTTGACCCTACGTACCTATTACGTACCTACAAGCCCACTTGGAGACTATGAAACCTAACCTCAACTCTAGCCTTGACTTTTTTTTAACTAAACTCAGCCATCCCTCTCTCTTTGTGTGCTAAGATCGAACCAAAAAGAAAGGAAAGAGGAAGAAGAGAAGCTTCAAGCACAAACCTCCATTGTTGATCACCTTAAGATCAAGGTTTAACTTTTCTTGCTCCATTTCTTTAAGGTAAGATCTCAATTGAACTCTCCTTGTCGTATTGCATCTAATACTCCATAAGAATCATGCTCTAAGTTAAAATTTCAAGGGTTTTGGTATACCTTGTGACTAGGAAGGGCTTGGAAGAGATTGGTAATTCTTGTATATCTGTTTAATTCTTGCAATTATGGTACTTATATGTTGATCTAAGCATTTCATTCAATGCCTATTTATGATCTTAGGCCATGGTAGTTGAGCTTGATCAATCTCTTCATTTATGAACTTGATGATGGAGCATGAGAGTTGAGAATTTTGCATGAATTCTTTAAGCTATGCATGAATATGAGAAGAGTGATCAAGTTTTGAGTATTATATACAAGTTTGTTTCATTTTTATCTTCAATTAGGTGATCTCTTTCATAGCTTCTTGTTGCCTTGGTTGTCTTGTTGTTCTGCTTCGTTGCTTCAGGGCAGAATTTGCAGGTTTTGGATGCCTGGGGCTGTTAACACCCATTAAGGCATTTTCAAGCTTTGGGAGGTAACGCCCGTTACCTCATTTGCCTGAGCCACTGTACCAGGTAACGGGGGTTACAACCTGTGATCATGGGCAGTGGTAACGGTTGTTAACTGCACAGGAAATGCACCTGTACCAGTTAACGGGCGTTAGAAGTTTTATACACGCTTGAGGCTAACGACCGTTAGCCCCTACCTTGTATGTGCATGTGATTTTTCTTCCTTCTTTGCTTCTTATGCTCGTTTCTTTTACATTGTTATGACTGATACACATAAGATGCGTGTTATACTATATTTATGTGCAATGTATTAAATTTATGGCTTCCTTTGATACGTGATTTCCGAGTTATGAACTTATATGCTTTAAGTGATACGCATATGCACTTCAATTACATCCATTTCATGCATGAGCATTGCCGAGCGTCTATTTGGTTCATAATTGAGTCTAAGTCTCGAGTCTTGTGTTCTTTTGTTTAGGAGCCTCTTCCGGACATCCACAAGCCCGAGGTCTAGGTGTTCTTGCACGGTTTTGGCCGCGGTTTCTACCTTTTTGTTACAAGGTGAGGTTTAGGATTCTTTTCTTGTAGTTAAGCGACCTATGGCCTAATATATGTTGATTTCTCACTCTGCATGCGACTATATACCTAATATATAGTTAAATATGTGTATTTAAGATATGTTTATGATCTTATGAATAAGCTTTAAGTTATGAAATTTTGTATAAGTATATATAAGCTTATGTTTTAAATTCGTTTACGATTATGTATGAGCGAGTATGCCCTGAAAGGGAATTAGTATTGGTAAAGTATGTTGGACCCCGGGAATTGTGGGTAAGGACGCCCGGTACGGCAATGGCCATCGGCTTAAGCCTGTGTATGATTCCCAATCGTAGTGTTATGCGTGATTCTTGGAGGTTGATGAGGCGTGATGATCTGAGTACATTGTGGATTCGCTACCCCTTGTACATATGTAAGTAGGTGAAGAGGGTTTGATTCCCGAACACCACTGTTGTTGGGGTGGGATTGATTTATGATTTCAGTTTTTATGTTATGTTTGAAGGAGTAAGGGATAGTCCGTTGTCGCTGAACTTATGTTTATGTTTTGTTCGATGGATTGTGAATCGAATTAGGATTTCTCTATGTATTATATGTTATGCTTTAGATAACGTTTTGGTATGAAAAACCTTAGCTCGGTTCATGACCATCACCTTTACTACTTGCTATGCTCTATATTTATTTAGGTGTGGATGTGCATTTAGCCCCCTCACTCAGTCGAGTTTTGACTGACCCTCCCTTTTCTCACCTTCAGTTGCAGGTTACCTCGAGCTAGGCGGGGAAGTGCTTCGAGTCGTGTAGTACTTACAAGTCTAGGTCAAGTTGCATACATATTTCTTGCTTTTAGATACTTTTATATATTAGATATTCAGATTGTATATTTTGGAGATTGATGAATACTTGTTAGATGTACTCGATCTTTTGGGCTTGGGCCGTGAGGCCATGTAAATGTTATTGTTCTTTATATAATGAGCTCTTTTGATCCTGTTTGTTGCTTCCGCTTATTTACTTGTTTAGTTTGCATGCTCTGTTGGAGTCTTAGCCCCGCTTAGCCTAGTGTGTAAGTGTAGGTACCCGTCCGCTTAAACTTGGGCTCATGTATGGAATGCCATTTTATATGTGGGTTCGGGTTTAGGTGCGGGGGATGTCGTGGCCTAGTGCTCTGGGCGTCACATCCTAAAGTTGTATCAGAGCTCTCGGTTGCAAAACCGGAGCTTTAGAGTCGAGTCGGGTGTGTTTAGGTCGTACGGCATAGGACAATGTGGTTATATGATTTCATGTGTTTATTTGTTTATCTTTTTTTAATTGTGCACATGAACATGTACTGACCCGCACACATATGAACTAGAATTTCTTGATTCTTGTAGAATCATGCCTCCTAGAAGACACCATCGTCGGGATAGATCCCCTGAACGCCGTCATCACAGGGATCACCCTCCCCAACAAGAAGAGAACAATAATCCTCCACCACCACCACAAATGGACCCGGGCAATTTTATGGAAAGGCTCGCTGTATACTTGGTTCAAAGGAACAAGGAGAGAAATAATGCTCTCCCGGTCGGGAATCATGGAGGGAATCTTATTACCGCTACTCTCCCGGAGTTTAAAAATCAAAATTCACCACTCTTCGTTGGTGGTAATGATGTCCAAGCTGAGGTGTGGCTCATGCAAACCAATAGGGTATGGAATCTCATGCCTTGTGGGCTTATTGAAAAGCTTCAATGCACTCTCACGATGATTCAAGGCCAAGCCTATAATTGGTGGTCAAGTGTTCAAGGGAAATTGGAAGCCTCCGGGGAAGAGATTACGTGGGAGGTATTTGTTCGGGAATTTAAGAACAAATATATCCCAAAAGCTACAAGGAGCCGGCGCTTGAGGGAATTTATGGACCTGAAGCAAGGAAGTATGTCTGTGACGGATTATATCAACGAATTTGAAAGGCTTGCCCGCTATGCCCCAAATATTGCCAACGATGATGAGGCTAAGGCCTCCCAATTCCTTCAAGGACTTAGGGAGGATATAAATGATGCGTTAGAGGCTTCCAACACGAGTACGTGCGGAAAGGTGACCGATAAAGCTTTGAGGGTTGAGGATCGGGTAGTCTTGAGGAGGAAGACTTCACATTCTGGGTAGGGATCTAGCTCGGGGAGTTATACTAAATTCGAAAAGAGGCTCGTTTATCAAAGTTTTCAACATGCTAAGCCTCAAAACAAGCAACCCCGAACCACGGGACCAAATCCGAATCAACCCTTGGCCCTTCCAGCACCGGGCAAATGTACTCATTGCCAAGACAATCACCTCGTGGAAAATTGTTTTAAATTGCATAAGAGATGTTATGGTTGTGGAGTATCGGATCACATGTTGAGCACTTGCCCAAAAAAGAGACAGGGTCATTGTAACACCCTGAGTGTAGGGCGCCACATTCCCCGCACTAGGACCCGACACGTGTAATGAAACAGGGAATCCGTACACCCACCAAGCACTAGCGAACGGTTGACAAACAAAAGACCTTTCTAAGCTAGGCGGCCTAAACCCTCAAACAGAGTGTGCAAAACAAAAATCATACCATGCGGAAAAATAAGACAAACTTAAACAAAGCAAAGTATTAAGGTTACAAACCACTTAACTCAGATTACACACGAACTTTCCAAAACGGGACTCAAAGTAACAAATACAATTCATCACTCATATTACAACTTCAAACGTACAGATGCAACATGGTCTAAATACAAAATATAGACTTTTCTAGACCGACAAGACTCCAAGGAAAGCAAACCAAAACCGCCTAGCCCGAACCAACGAACCAGAACCTGCAAACTAAAAACATAAAGGGAGGGGTCAGCCCAAAGACTGAGTGAGGGGTTACACACGCACCCATATATATGTATACGGAGCACAGCACATAGCATAGGCGGGAGTCCATGAACCGGGGCGTGGTTTTTGCAATCTAATATCATTTTTACAAGTGATACTATGTATAGGGAATAAAAGAGTTAGGCCGAAGGGCAAAACAACCAAATTTTATTAATTAAGAATCCACTCCCGTTTCACGAACTATTTCTTAAATAACTAAACATAACGAAAAACAGACATAACCCACACGCACACGCAAATCATCCATCGACCTAAAATAAGCCGTCAGGGATGCAGAACAGATCAGAACTTATCGGAACCTCCGTCGACCTTATAAGCTGTCCAGGAGCATATCACGCACACAGACATATCGGAAGCAGAATCTTACCATAATCAGAGCATAACTAGGTCCGCGACCTATCTCATATCACAAAGCATAGCAAAAGGTATAAGCGTAAAGCATATCATACCAGAGGTACACAGCCTCAAGGACATAGCATAAGCGGAAGCATATACATAAACAAAACGTATTCATAAAACATTGCATAACCTTGACTTATTCACAACCCAAGTTATTCATATTCCAACACGTTCCTAACATAATTCTATCAAAACCTAACATAACATATCTTAACATAAGGCTTAACCTAATCAAAGTTCTAACATATTCATATTCTTAGCATATTTACCTGCATAGCAAACTGGATTCTTACCATATTCACATTCTCACATATTCTTAGTCTTATGTTCATATCATATTCATACCTCACATAATCATACTCACACGCATTACATATACAAAGGCTTATCTCACATGCAAACATATAGGGCACATATCATTCGGGTATAACTATAACCTAATCTCACCTTTCACCGACGAAACCAGGCAAACGGGGAACAGAACCAACACCTACGGAGCAATCTCGTCACCAACGGGATACTCCTCTGAACAGGACAAACACCAACCAAAACCTTAGACTCAACATGAACCTTATAAACACTCGGCAAATGCATATGAATGCGAATGATGCAATGCAACTCAAAACCATTTCACACTTAAGCAAATTCGGAGCCTTAAGCACACATCACATAACCGGTACTTGAATTGAACACATGACATGCTAAACAAACATATAACACACCAAAACATATCATATCCCAACCACACATTAGCTTAAAGCATTTAAGAGAAGCAATGAAGTAGCACTTACACCACATTGTATCAAATCAAAACAAAAATCACATATCTCATGTATTTCACGTTCATGAATCTCATGCAAGGTATATAATACATACGCATGAACATGATAAAACAAGTTAGGAATAAGTTCAAAGGTTTGAAGACACGAGAAAACGGAATAGGAACACAAAAAGGGGTTCTGTGTGAAATTGGGCCAAAGCTGACAGTTTTACCAAAATGGACAAGCTGTACGAAAACTGAAATATCTTGAGTTTCAGAAATGGGAATTGAGTTTTTCTTGTTGGAAATGAAACTATACACATAGATCTTTCTGATGATATATGGCACGAATCATGGTTCAAAGGTATACGAAAATGGCAGAGGTTTTAAGTTGAACGAATGCAGAATTTCGGTGAAGTGGCGACACCAAATTAAAACGATTATAACTCATAATATAGAATGAATTTTGGGTTGATTCCAATTTGAGATTGTTCTAGACTCAAAATGGTTGATCATATCCGAAAATAAGCTCAATCGGAGGTCATATGAGCAGGTACCCGGCCGGGGAAAACAATGTAGAAAAATCATCTGGAGTGAAATACCCGCCCGGGTACTTTTTGAACTAAAAACTACCCGTCCGGGTAGTCCTTCTGGGCAGCAAAACATGGCAGAAACAGGGGCTAAACACGGGAGGAACTAAAATTGAACAAACACACCTCAAAACTCAACCAAGTGCAATGAAAATCATGGTATAAGTTCATATAAACATGTTATATCACATATCTCAAGTTCAAAGCATGAAACAAGGTAGAAAACAAGTTGCCATTAAAGGTCATCTAAGCTCCAACAATGGAGTTTTAAGAAATATACAACCAAAAACCAAGAATTCATACAAATATGCAACAAAGAAGCCCAAAGAAACAATATATATCAATCTTGGAGCAAATAATTCAAGTTTGAGAGCATGGAAACAAATATTCATATTTCTACACTATTCAAGCTCTTAACTCAAAACCCTAGCAAAACATGCTCAAAATCTGAAATACATGGATGAAAATGACTACCAAAGGATGGAGGAACCAAATATATGCTTACCTTGAAGATTGGATGGAAGATGGAAGAGATTGGAGCTCAAAATCTCAAGGCTTGGAATAGTGACGGGATTTCTCTTTCTCTTCCTTGTTTCAGCTGAAATCCTCTCCCTCTTAGTGGGTGGTTCTAAATGAGGGAGAGTGGGATGGATAAGGGCTTAGTTGGGGTCAAGTGGGCCCAAGAATCACTTGATTTGGTCAAGAAATGAGCAAGTTATGGTCAAAACCGTGAAAGGTGGTCGATACGAGTGCGAGGTTCGGTTCGGGCCAAAATTCGAGAGGGTAAACGGGGTTAGAAAAATACAAGGCTTATTCCATCGAACTCGAATTGCCGAAACGAGTCCAATGGAGGTGTCGGAATTTGAATTCGAATTCCCGAGCTCAAGATATGCCGCCCGGAACCCAAGGTGCGCTAAATGCTCTTTAGCCCCCTTTAAGTTCCTTTACACCAAAGCAAACAAAACTCAAATAAACAAGTCAAAAACGCATATAAATCATATAATAGCATGCTTAAATAATTAATTTTGTACTTAGCACACCCGTGACGTTCGTACCTGGAAAGCCGGAGAATCGGGATGTTACAACCTCGCCCCCTTAAAAGGACCTAGTCCTCCAGGTCCAACCGCTAGCAACTCTCCCGTATTCACCCAAGTTCGAGGTCCATGACGTCCCGACGAGAGTTAGCCCGAGAAAGGTCTTCAAGAGTTGGCGGGGGTCTCCTTCACAACTTGGTTTCGGCTACGAGCAACTTGATTTGTCTCGCACGATGAGAGGGTCTAAACGAGATTCAACACCCACCATTTGATCCATTTCAAGTCAACTCAAGAGCTCGGAGTTACATGAATGGTGTAGTCACCGGACTTCCACTACTCACACCTTCTTGCGGTTGTAGAATCACCTAGGAAGCTCGATTAAAGCACGACCCTCGACTTACCGTAGAGCGAAAGCACCCGTACTCTCAAAGCCGTCTCTCCACGACATAACTAAAAAACAACAATCACACGTGTAAGTAATAAAGAAAGAAGAGAGACACACGCAAATAAAGGCACACGCATAAAGAGACAAGTACAAAAATAGGTGGGTTACCCCCAAATTTAAACGATGCGTGAAATGGAATGTTATGAATGTTTATAGTACCTTGCACCTCGACAATGGCATTAGGCTCGGCCTCGACTTCAACATTCACTTCCTCATCGACTTCCACTACATTGGCTTGAGCTTGTTCCGGAGATCTTGGAGGCATCATATTCAAGGGCTTCGGATTCGGATTTGTAGGGCAAAATCTCACCTTGTGTCCCATCTCTCCACATCCGAAACAGGTTCTCAACTTCTTCCTACAACTTTCCTCTGTGTGGTTTGGTCTCTCGCAAAAGGAGCATCGAATAGGTTCCGGTGGAGTACATATCGGATCCAGAGTTGGAAGTCGGGGCTTCTTGATAGCATCGAGAAATTCTTTGGGGTCGAAGGTTTGAGGTTCATCTTGAAATACCGGTCTCTTTCCCAAACCCGAACTTGATTCAGATTTTAGCTCCTAGTAGAAAGTTTGACGCTCCAAACGTTGTTGTCGAGTCTTAACTCTAATAGCTTTCTTCGTCCCCTTAGCCCATGTATCCACCATGGTAGCTCGCAAGGCCCACTGAATCTCTTCTATTAATCCTTGTACAAAGTTTCGAGCCTTCAACTCATCATCATCCGTAATGTGAGAGGCGTAAGGAGCAAGCCTCTCAAACTCGAGGATGTAGTCTTCAACTGTTCGCTCTCCTTGTTTGAGATCCATGAACTCTTGTAATCTTCTCTCTCGGGAGCTCGGAGGGATATACTTGTCAGAAAATTCCCTAACAAAGCTTTCCCAATTGAATTCCTCACCATTCCTTTCCAACCGAGCTCTTGTTCCCTTCAACCAATTTAAGGCTTGCCCTTGAATATAGTGAGTGGTACATATGGCCTTATCTTGTGAAGTACCGGGGTAAATCTCCCAAATCCCCGTAATTTAGGTTAACCATTCTTCCGCCTCAATGTCATTGCCTCCGAGCCATTTTGGAGGGTTGTTATCCTGGAATTCTTTATTAATCGCATTGACAACTCTCCCTTGTTCTTGACCTTGAGGGTTTGGCGGTTGTGGATTCCTTTGAAGATAGTCGAGGAGAGCTCGTAGGATATCCTTTGCAGTGGGTGGGGGTGACTGAGGAGTATTCTCGCGAGTTCTTCTTCTTGGAGGTATCCTAAAGAAGCACAATTTCAAGAGAATATCGATGCATGAAGGGTTTAGTGCATGCTCATATGAACAATTAATACAAATAAGAGGAAATAATACAGTTAAGAGCACCTTAGTCGCATATAATGAGAGTGAATGCAGATAGAGACACACATAATCCTAAGCCGAACGACCTACACCGACAGACACGACACACGAACTCCGGTTTTGCAACCCGGAGCTCTGATACCACCTTAGATGTAACACCCCGAGCATAGGGCGCTACATCCCCCGCACTAGGACCCGACACGTGTAACGAAACAAGGAATCCGTACACGCACCAAGCACTAGCGAACTGGTGACAAAGAAAAGACCTTCCTAAGCTAGGCAGCCTAAACCCTCAAACAGAGTGCGCAAAACAAAAATCATACCAAGCGGAAGCATAAGACAAACTTAAACAAAGCAAAGTATTAAGGTTACAAACCACTTAACTCATATTACACACGAACTTTCCAAAACGGGACTCAAAGTAACAAATACAAATCATCACTCATATTACAACTTCAAACGTATAGATGCAACATGATCTAAATACAAAATGCAGACTTCTCTAGACCGACAAGACTCCAAGGAAAGCAAACCAAAACCGACTAGCTCGAACCAACAGACCAGAACCTGCAAACTAAAAACATAAAGGGAGGGGTCAGTCCAAAGACTGAGTGAGGGGTTACATACGCACCCATATATACGTATACGGAGCACAACACATAGCATAGGCGGGAGTCCATGAACGGGGTCGTGGTTTTTGCAATCCAATATCATTTTCACACGTGATACTAAGTATAGGGAATAAAAGAGTTAGGCCTAAGGCCAAAATAACCAAATTTTATTAATTAAGAATCCACTCCCGTTTCACGAACTATTTCTTAAATAACTAAACATAACAAAAAACAGACATAACCCAGACGCACACACACATCATCCGTCGACCTAAAATAAGCCATCTGGGATGCAGAACAGATCAGAACTTATCATATCAGAACCTCCGTCGACCTTATAACCTGTCCCGGAGCATATCACGCACACAGACATATCGGAAGCAGAATCTTACCATAATCAGAGCATAACTAGGTCCGCGACCTATCTCATATCACAAAGCATAGCAAAAGGCATAAGCGTAAAGCATATCATACCAGAGGTACACAGCCTCAAGGACATATCATAAGCGGAAGCATATACATAAACATAACGTATTCATAAAACATTGCATAAACCTGACTTATTCACAACCCATCTTATTCATATTCCAACACGTTCCTAACTTAATCCTATCAAAACCTAACATAACATATCGTAACATGAGGCTTAACCTAATCATAGTTCTAACATATTCATATTCTTAGCGTATTTACCTCCATAGCAAACTGGATTCTTAGCATATTCACATTCTAACATATTCTTAGTCTTATATTCATATCATATTCATACCTCGCATAATCATACTCACACGCATTACATATACAAAGGCTTATCTCACATGCAAACATATAGGGCACATATCATTAGGGTATAACTATAACCTAACCTCACCTTTCACTGACGAAACCAGGTAAAACGGCGAACAGAACCAACACCTACGGAGCAATCTCGTCACCAACGGGATACTTCTCTGAACAGGATAAACACCAACCAAAACCTTAGACTCAACATGAACCTTATAAACGCTCGGCAAATGCATATGAATGCGAATGATGCAATGCAACTCAAAACCATTTCATACTTAAGCAAATTCGGAGCCTTATGCACACATCACATAACCGGTACTTGAATTAAACACATGACATGCTAAAAAAACATATAACACACCAAAACATATCATATCCCAAGCACACATTAGCTTAAAGAATGTAAGAGAAGCAATGAAGTAGTACTTAGACCACATTGTATCAAATCAAAACATAAATCACATATCTCATGTATTTCACGTTCATGAATCTCATGCAAGGTATATAATACATACACATGAACATGATAAAACAAGTTAGGAATAAGTTCAAAGGTGGGAAGACACGAGAAAACGGAATAAGAACACAAAAAGGGGTTCTGTGTGAAATTGGGCCAAAGCTGACAGCTTTACCAAAATGGACAAGCTGTATGAAAACTGAAATATCTTGAGTTTCAGAAATGGGAATTGAATTTTTCTTGTTGGAAATGAAACTATACACATAGATATTTCTGATGATATATGGTACGAATCCTGGTTTAAAGGTATCCGAAAATAGCGGAGGTTTGAAGTTGAACGAATGCAGAATTTCGGTGAAGTGACGACACCAAATTAAAACGATTAGAACTCATAATCTAGAACGAATTTTGGGTTGATTCCATTTGGAGATTGTTCTAGACTCAAAAATGTTGATCATATCCTAAAATTAGCTCAATCGGAGGTCACATGAGGGGGTACCCGGCCGGGGACAACAATGTAGAAAAATCGTCTGGGGCGGGTACTTTTTGAACTAAAAACTACCCGCTTGGCTAGTCCTTCTGGGCAGCAAAACATGGCAGAAACAGGGGCTAAACATGGGAGGAACTAAAATTGATCAAACACACCTCAAAACTCAACCAAGTGCAATGAAAATCAAGGTATAAGTTCATATAAACATGCTCTATCACATATCTCAAGTTCAAAGCATGAAAATGGGTAGAAAACAAGTTGCCATTAAAGCTCATCTAAGCTCCGACAATGGAGTTTTAAGAAATATACAACCGAAAACCAAGAATTCATACAAATATGCAACAAAGAAGCCCAAAGAAACAATATATATCAATCTTGGAGCAAATAATTCAATTTTGAGAGCATGGAAGCAAATATTCATATTTCTACACTATTCAAGCTCTTAACTCAAAACCCTAGCAAAACATGCTCAAAATCAGAAATCCATGGATGAAAATGACTACCAGAGGATGGAGGAACCGAATATATGCTTACCTTGAAGATTGGATGGAAGATGGAAGAGATTGGAGCTCAAAATCTTAAGGCTTGGAATAGTGACGGGATTTCTCTTTCTCTTCCTTACTTCAGCTGAAATCCTCTCCCTCTTGGTGGGTGGTTCGAAATGAGAGAGAGTGGGATGGATAATGGCTGAGTTGGGGTCAAGTGGGCCGAAGAATCACTTGATTTGGTCAAGAAATGAGCAAGTTATGGTCAAAACCGTGAAAGGTGGTCGATACGATCGCGAGGTTTGGTTCGGGCCAAAATTCGAGAGGGTAAACGGGGTTAGAAAAATACAAGGCTTATTCCATCGAACCCAAATCGCCGAACGAGTCCAATGGAGGTGTCAGAATTCGAATTCGAATTCCCGAGCTCAAGATATACCGCCCGGAACCCAAGGTGCGCTAAATGCTCTTTAGCCCCCTTTAAGTTCCGTTAAACCAAAGCAAACAAAACTCAAATAAACAAGTAAAAAACGCATATAAATCATATAATAGCATACTTAAATAATTAATTGTGCACTTAGCACACCCGTGATGTTCGTACCTGGAAAGCCAGAGAATCGGGATGTTACAGTCATGCTCAGTAAGGTAATCAAAGGCCCGCTATCCAAACTAGGGGGCCCTATGCTTTGGGAGGCGAGGAGGAAGAAGCTGTAGAACTTGATCTTAACGCCATGGTTGAGGTACAATTAGCATCCATGGCACTACATTTCATGCATTATTTGATCCCGTTGCTACTCATTCTTTTATTTCCCGGGACATTACTTCTTCTATGTCTCTGTCTGTATCCTTTTGTGCGCATGATTATGTGGTGAGTTCTCCCCTTGGGGGAATTTTGGTTACTTGTAGAGTTTATCAGGAGTGTCCGGTGAGCTTTGAGGGCCAAGTTTTCCTTGCCGAGTTGGTTGAGATGCCGATGCAGAGGTATGATGTGATTCTTGGTGTGGATTGGTTATTTGAGTATAGGGCTAAGATGGATTACCGTAAGAAGAAGGTTTCTTTTGTGATAGTTATGTTTACGGGCGAGAGAGTGAAGTCGAGCCCACTTATTTTTTTGTCGAGGCGAGTAAACTTGAGGTAGGTTTTGTGGTGCCCACGTAAACTTGAGCCCACGTAAGAAGAAGGTTTCTTTGTTTATGGTGCGATGGGTTTCGTGGCCTATCTCTTGAATAAACCAAAGGATTAGGCCAAACTTGAGGAGACGGAGGTCCTGCAAGTGTATGCTGATGTTTTCCCTGAGACGTTGGGTTCTCTACAACCCGATAGGGACATCGAGTTTGTAATAGACCCTTATCCTGGAGCAGAACCTTTCTCGAAGACTCCCTACAGAATGGCTATTGTAGAGTTAAAGGAGTTGAAAACGCATCTTGATGAGCTTTTAGCTTGCGGGTACATCCATCCGAGCACTTCTCCGTGGGGTACTCCCTTTTTGTTTGTAAAGACGAAGGATGGAACGTTACGGATGTGTATAGATTACCGTGAGTTGAACCAGTTGACCGTGAAGAACAAATACCCTTTACCTCACATCGAGGAGTTGTTTGATATTCTACAAGGTTCCAAAGTTTACTCAAAGTTAGATCTGAGGCAAGGTTATTACCAGCTGCGTTTTAGGGAGGAGGATATACCGAAGACTGGGTTCAATACTCGGTATGGGCATTTTAAGTTCGTCGTGATGCCGTTTGGATTGAAAAATCCCCGGCTGTGTTTATAGACATGATGCACCGACATTCTGGTGTACTCGAGGTCTGCTGAAGAGCATGCACAACATCTTCGGATTATCTTGGAGACACTAAGAGAACATAAGCTTTATGTTAAGTTCAGCAAGTGTGAGTTTTGGATCGACAGAGTCATCTTTCTAGGCCATATCATTTCAGATAATGGAATTGAGGTTGATCCATCCAAGATTGAAGCCGTACTGCACTGGGAGCGACCGAGGAATGCTTCCGAGATTAGGAGTTTTATTGGGTTGGCAGGGTATTATCGCAGGTTTATTAAGGAATTTTCTAAGATTGCGGCCCCATTGACTCGGTTAACTAAGAAGGAAGTGAAGTTTGAATGGGATGACAAGTGTAAAGCCAGTTTTCAGACGCTGAAGGTGAGATTGACTTAGACACCGATTCTTACCCTACCCGAGGGTACTCAAGGTTATGCAGTTTATACGGATGGTTCCGAAGATGGCCTGGGATATGTTTTGATGCAAAATGGTAGAGTGGTAGCTTATGCTTCAAGGAAGTTGCAGGAGCATGAGAAGAATTACCCTACCCACGATCTTGAATTAGCTGCCGTTGTGTTCGCTTTGATGAAGTGGCGACATTATCTCTATGGTACGACGCTTGAAGTGTTCACCGATTATCAGAGTCTTAATATCTCTTCTCTCAGAAGGATCTGAACGTAAGGCAGAGGCGTTGGATGGAGTTATTGGAGGATTATGATTACACTATCCAATATCATGCGGGTAAGGCGAATGTGGTAGTCGATGCCCTGAGTGGGAAAGCAAGTGTGGCTAATGTAGAAGCTGGTTCTTCAAGTTCGGGTTTAGAGGTTATGGTTTGGGGGACTTGGTTGTCTAACCTTACGGTAAAGCCGGATTTGTTGCAACAGTTGTTGGAAGCTCAGAATTCAAATTTGGAGATTCAGAGATTGGTTGCTCGTTCAAGGAATGATCTGAATTCTAAGTTTAGGGTTGATGAAATAGGTTTGTTGAGGTTTGAAGCAAGAGTTTGTGTCCCAGAAGAGCTCAGTAAACTTATACTTGAGGAGGCACATCGCTCAAGGTACTCTTTCCATTCGGGAGGTACCAAGACGTACCGGGATTTGAGAGAAAAATTCTGGTGGAATGGCATGAAAAGGGATGTCGTAAACTTCATGAAGCGATGTCTAACGCGCCAAAGAGTGAAAGCTGAGCACCAGAAGCCGGGAGGAACTCTCCAACCACTTCCTATTCCCGAATGGAAGTGGGAACAAGTGACAATGGACTTCGTTTCCGGCTTGCCTAGAGTTAAAGGAGGGTATAATGGAATATGGGTGATTGTGGATAGATTTACTAAGTCAGCCCATTTCCTCAAGGTTCGGATGTCCAATAAGGTACCAAAGCTAGGCAAGTTGTATGTTCGGGAGATTATCAGGCTACATGGAGTTCCGGCTAGTATTGTTTCAAATCGAGATCCAAGGTTCACTTTGATATTTTGGCAGAATCTTCAGAAGTGTTTAGGTACCCACGTCAAGTTTAGCACCCCCTTTCATCCTTAAACAGGTGGACAATCTGAAAGGTTAATTCAGTATTTGGAGGATATGCTTAGAGCGTGTGTGTTGGATTTCCAAAATCAGTGGGACGAACACCTGGCATTGGTTGAATTTGCTTGTAACAATGGTTATTAGGCTTCAATTAAGATGGCTCCGTACGAGGCACTTTATGGGAGAAAGTGCAGGTCTCCTTTGTTCTGGGATATCGAGGGTTGGAGATGGACCGAAGATGATAAGCTCGAGAAGGCAGAACCTAAGGAAAAGATTACCGAAATCATTGAGAAGGTTTATAAGATCCGGCAACGAATGAAGGCAGCTCAAGCTCATCAGAAGAGCTATGCCGATAAGAGAAGAAGGCCTTTGGAGTTTCAAGTCGGAGATAGAGTCTTTCTTAAGGCATCTCCTAGGAAGGGCTTTCCTATAATAGGTAAAGGTTGAAAGCTTAATCCACGATACCTCGGGCCTTTCGAGATATTGGAACGGATTAGAGAAACGGCGTATAGGTTGGACCTACCGCCAAGTTTGACCGGGATACACAACGTGTTTCATGTTTCTTAGCTTCGTAAGTATTATCCCGATGAGGCCACTATACTCCCAATTGAAGAGGTACAGTTAGAGCCGGATTTGACAATAGTAAGGCAACCGGTTGCGATTCAGGACCGGAAGATGCAAGAGTTAAGGAACCGGCAGATTCCTTTGGTGAGAGTCATTTGGAGAGATCAGAAATCCGAAGAGTCTACTTGGGAGACTGAAGAGAAGATGAGATCCTTGTACCCCGAGTTGTTTGAGACCCCGGTTCGGACCTAAGGATAGGTCCTTTTTAAGGGGCAGAGATTGTGACACCCCGCTCGTTCGCCAGTACAGGTTGGTACCACGTGTGAGTTTAATTTCCGTAATTTCAATTATTTTTATATTATTTGATGCATTTCATTTGATTTATATTCTTATATTCATCTCTTATATGAAATACGTGAGAATTTTGATACGAGTTTGCTCTAGTTGAAAGTTTGATATAGTATTTGAACCCGAGCATGCCTAATTCGTGTATAACGTGTATTATATGAATCTTGGACTTAATTGTATGTTTTAAACTTGTTTTGGACTTGTTTGATTTGGCTTGGACTCAATTTAATTTTATTTAAAACTTTTGGGCCAATTTGCAATTTGGCCACTCTTGAGTCATTTTCTCGTAACTTGAGCTCGGGAACTCCAATTCGAGTTCTGTCTTCACCATTGTACTCGAATCGATGATCCGAAAACAATGGCACAAGCCATGTACTTTTTCGATGCTGTTTTGACCCCCAACGATGTAGATTTCGACCCTACCTACCTATTGCGTGCCTACAAGCGCACTTGGTGACGATGAAACCTAACCTCAACTCTAGACTTGGCTTTTGTTTAACCAAACTCAGCCATCCCTCTCTCTTTTTGTGCTGAGATCGAACCAAAAAGAAAGGAAAGAGGATGAAGAGAAGCTTCAAGCACAAACCTCCATTGTTGATCACCTTAAGCTCAAGTTTTAAATTTTCTTGCTCCATTTCTTTAAGGTAAGAGAACTCTCCTTATTGTATTCCATCTAATACTCCATCTGAAGCATGCTCTAAGTTAGAATTTCATGGGTGTTGGTATTCCTTGTGAATAGGAAGGGTTTGGAAGAGATTGGTAATTCTTGTATATCTCTTGAATTCTTGCAATTATGGTACTTATATGTTGATCTAAGGAGTTCATTCAATGCCTAATTATGATCTTAGGCCATGGTTGTTGAGCTTGATCAATCTCTTCATTTATGAACTTGATGATGGAGCATGAGAGTTGAGAATTTTGCATGAATTCTTTAAGCTATGCATGAATATGAGAAGAGTGATAAAGGTTTGAGTATTATATACAAGTTTGCTTCATTTCTAGCTTGAATTAGGCGATCTCTTGCATAGCTTCTTGTTACCTTAGTTGTCTTTGTTTTGTGCTTCATTGCTTCAGGGGAGAATTTGTAGGTTTTGGACGCCTGGGGCTGTTAACGCCCGTTAAGGTATTTTCAAGCTTTGGGAGGTAACGCCCGTTACCTGCTTTGCCTGAGCCGCTATACCAGGTAATGGGGGTTACTGCCTGTGATCATGGGCAGTGGTAATGGTCGTTAACTGCACAAGAAATGCACTTGTACCAGTTAACGGGCGTTAGAAGTTTTATGCCGTTAGCCCCTACCTTGTATGCGCATGTGATTTTTCTTCCTTATTTGGTTCTTATGCTGGTTTATTTTACATGGTTATGATTGATACGCATCGTATACGTGTTATACTATATGTTATGTGCAATGTATTAAATTTATGGCTTCCTTTGATACGTGATTTTCGAGTTATGAACTTATATGCTTTAAGTGATACGTATATGCACTTCAATTACATCCATTTCATGCATGAGCATTGCCGAGCGTCTATTTGGTTCATAATTGAGTTTAAGTCTCGGGTCTTGTGTTCTTTTGTTTTAGAGCCTCTTTCGGACGTGCACGAGCCCGAGGTCTAGGTGTTCTTGCTCGGTTTTGGCCCCGGTTTCTACCCTTTTGTTACAAGGTGAGGTTTAGGATTCTTTTCTTGTAGTTAAGCGACCTATGGCCTAATATGTGTTGATTTCTCACCCCGCATGCGACTATATACCTAATATATAGTTAAATATGTGTATTTAAGATATGTTTATGATCGTATGAATAAGCTTTAAGTTATGAAATTCGGTATAAGTATAAGTCTATATAAGCTTATGTTTTAAAGTCGTTTACGATTATGTATGAGTGAGTATGCCCTGAAAGAAGGGAATTAGTATTGGTAAAGTATGTTGGGGCCCGGGAATTGTGGGTAAGGACGCCCGGGACGGCAAGGGCCATCGTGTTAAGCCTGTGCATGATTCCCAATCGTAGTGTTACGTGTGATTCTTGGAGGTTGATGAGGTGTGATGCTCCGAGTATATTGTGGGTTCGCTACCCCTTGTATATATGTAAGTAGGTGAAGAGGGTTTGACTCCCAAACATTACGGTTGTTGGGGTTGGATTGATTTATGATTTCAGTTTTTATGTTATGTGTGAAGGAGTAAGGGATAGTCCGTTCTTGCTGGACTTATGTTTATGTTTTGTTCGATGGACTGTGAATTGAGTTAGGATTTCTCTATGTATTATATGTTATGCTTTAGAAAACATCTTGGTATGAAAAACCTTAGCTCGGTTCATGAACATCACCTTTACTACTTGCGATGCTCTATAATTATATAGGTGTAGGTGTGCATTTAACCCCCTCACTCAGTCGAGTTTTAACTGACCCTCCCTTTTCCCACCTTCAGTTGCAGGTTACCTCGAGCTAGGCGGGGAAGTGCTTCGAGTCGTGTAGTACTTACAAGTTTAGGTCGAGTTGCATACATATTTCATGCTTTTAGGTAGTTTTATATATTTGATATTCAGATTGTATATTTTGGAGATTGATGAATACTTGTTAGATATACTTGATCTTTTGGGCCGTGAGGCCATGTAAATGTTATTGTTCGTTATATGATGAGCTCTTTTGATCCTGTTTGTTGCTTCTGCTTATTTACTTGTTTAGTTTACGCGCTCTGTTCGAGTCTTAGCCCCGCTTAGCCTAGTGTGTGAGTGTAGGTCCCCATCCGCTTAAACTTGGGCTCATGTATGGAAAGCCATTTCATATGTGGGTTCGGGTTTAGGTGCGGGGGATGTGGTGGCCTATCGCTCTGGGCGTCACATTGGGAAAGGTAGTTTTCACATCCATTTGTCATATCTCATAGTCGGAATATGCAGCTATGGCAAGCATGATCCGAATGGACTTTTGCATTACAACCGGTGAAAAGGTTTCATCAAAGTCCACACCAGGCCTTCGAGTGAAGCCTTTGGCAATGAGCCTTGCCTTATAGGCTGCAACATTTCCATCTACTTTGAGCTTTCTCTTAAAGATCCATTTGCAACCTATGGGTTTTACCCCATCAGGTAAATCAACCAAGGCCCAAACTTGGTTGGAGTACATGGAATCCATTCAGACTTCATGGCTTGTATCTACTGATCAAAATCGGAGTCTGACAGTGCTTCCTCATATGTTAGGGGATCATTATCCTCTTGAGGGATTTCATGGATAAAACTATACCATCTCTCAGGCTGTCTAGGTTTCCGTTCAGAATGCCTTAGAGGAGGATTTTCACGTGTATCGAAGTTCGTGATTGGTTGTGGGGTATTATATTGAGGCGTCTCTTGTGTGGGTGGTGTGGGATCATCTTGAATTTTTTCGAGTTCCGTGACCTTGCCTTCCTTTTCTTCTAGGAACGATTCCTCATGAAAAGTTTCATTTCTTGAAACAAACACCTTTTGTTTAGTTTGATCATAGAAGTAATATCCTATGGATTCCTTAGGATAGCCAACAAAGTAGCATAGGTTAGAACGAACTTGTAACTTACTCCCACTGTCCTCTTCACATAAGCAGGACAACCCCAAATTCTTAAGTAAGAATAACTAGGGATTTTACCATGCCACATTTCATAGGGCGTTTTAGGGGCTGACTTGAAAGGAACAAGATTCAGAATCTTGGCTGCACTTTCTAGAGCATAACCCCAGCAAGAAGGTGGTAAGTCAGTGAAAATCATCATAGAGCGAACCATATCAAGTATGGTTCGATTCCTTCTCTCAGAAACTCCATTAAGCTAAGGAGTTCCCGGAGGAGTCCATTGAGAGATAATTCCATTATCTCTGAGATGATTAAGGAATTCTTCACTAAGATACTCGCCACCTCGATCAGATCGAAGTGTCTTGATCTTGTGACCAGTTTGGCTCTCAACCTCCTTTTGAAATTCTAAGAATTTCTAAGAAGCCTCAGATTTGTACTTCATTAAGTAAACATAACCATAACGACTAAAGTCATTAGTAAAGGTTATGAAGTACTGATGATTGTTTTGAGTGCTTACGCTAAGCGGTCCACAAACATCAGAATGGATCAAATCCAAGGTCTTTGTGGCTTGTTCCACACTCCCTTTGAAAGGAGTTTTGGACATCTTTCCTTAGAGACGGGATTCGTATGAAGTAAACTGTTTAAGGTCATTTTCAGAGAATGTCCCTAAGGTAGTTAACTTCCTAATTCTGTTCTTAGAAATATGTCCTAATCTAGTATGCCATAAAGATGTTGAGACTTCATCATCTCTCTTACGTTTTGTTTCTCGTTGTATATTCAAAATATTACTATTTTGAGTTAGATAAAGTCCATTATTTAATGTACCAAGATGTATTGAAGAATTATTCTTTTTAAGGAAAAAGTTACCATTCTTAATATTAATTTCATAACCTTCGTAATCAAGTATTGGAACTGAAATAATATTACGAATAATGTCTGGTACATAAAGGACTTTATTTAAAACTAAAACAGAATGACCTAAATCTAATCTAATTGTTCCTAAAGCTTGAGCTTCGACCGTTGAGCCGTCCCCAATCTTCAAGACACATTCTCCTCCCTTCAGCCGCCGGACCTCACTTAGCATCTTTACGTCATTACAGTTATGAGATCCACAACCGGTATCAAGTACCCAAGAGTTAGAATTAATAGAAAGATTTACTTCAACGAGAAACATACCTTTCTTTAGAGTAGCCTTGTACTCTTGGCAATTTCTCCTCCAATACCTCGGTTTGCCACAATGGAAGCAAACATCCTCTTTCTGATCACGTTTTTTCTTTTGGGCTTTTCCCTTCGTGATGCCTCCATTGGGTCTAAGGGACTTCTTCTTCTTTTGGGCTTTCTTCCCTTGCCATTAGAAGGTTTAGAAGAAGATGGAGCAATGACCATCATAACCTTATTGTCCTTCTTGATCATGCTTTCAGCAGTTACAAGCTGACTAATCAGCTCAGCTACACTAGCATTTGCATGATTCATGTTGAAGTTAAGGACAAAAGGGTTCAATGATGGTGGGAGCGAGGCTAGCAACAGATCCACTGAAAGCTCATCTCTCAGTGGCATGTCCATGGAGGCAAGTTTCCCAGTAAGACCCAGAAACTTGAGTCCATATTCATGGACACTTGTACCTTCCTTCATTCTTAAATGGAATAATTCTTTTGAGGTGTTATACCTTGTAACACATTCATGCGGACGGTAAAGTTGCTCTAACTGGTCGTAAATCTCCCAAGTGAACTCCATGGACTCATGCTGTCTTTGCATGTCTGCAGACATGTTAGCAAGCATGAGACAACGGGCTTGGAGATTATCATCCTTCCATTTCTGGATCGCGTCCCGCTCAGCCCGGGTCGGAGCTTCCCGTTCAGGAACGGGCTCCGCCTCGTACAGAACATAAGTTCTATTCTCGGAATCTAGAACGATTTTTAGATTCCTAAGCCAATCAGAATAGTTGGGACCAATCAACTTGTTTGACTCGAGGATCGGTACTAGAGGGTTTTTGGTTGCCATTTCAAAACACGTAGAGAATCACAGAATCTACGACCTAAATGGAAAAACGGAGAACTAAGTGAGCATACTGAATAATAACGATATACATGAGATTAGGTCTTTAATCTATTTAGCTCCCACTGTTTTTAGAAGATCTATAATTCCCAAAGATCATAGAGGATTCTTGTTATCCCAATGGGTACTAAGATCCTAAGCACTTTATCTCAAACCCACGACTCGCAGACATTCTTAATAAAGCCTAAGGTAGGTACAACTTACCAATTCCAACACTGTGGAATTCTTAGTAATGTTTTTGCATCACCTATCTTTCAATATGGATCCACGACTCGTACGATATCCATATTTACTTAGGCGTTAAGCTAGACCCATCAATCATAAGATCAAGATCAAAACTTAGTTCGAACGACCCACGACTCGTGGACACCGCCCTCCCCAAAATTGACTTCGAAATATTGATCATTTAAAATGATCAATTAGGAAACTAAGAAATAATAGATTTCACATAATCACCCCACGACTCATGGACAGTGGCTAGCTTTCTCTATTAAGCATAAATCCTATTGATGGAATGCTAGAAATTTAATTCAAAATTTGCACCTCGAATTAGACAACTATTTTTTGAAGATTAGCTTAATATTTAATGGGAATTTTTTATTTAACCGGAGAGTTATCCGATCCGACCTCCCCAACATATATGTTATCCATTTTAATTAGTCTTGATTAATGCAGGTACAACTTAAATGCATTTCACACAAGCACATAGCAGATAACATGTCCTAGCATGATATAATATGTGATGATCATATGTTCTACTTATCTTATGCGTGATATGTGGGACCCAATCCACAATCACAAGATCTAACGTACATGCCACATAAAACAGTTTAAATCACATAAGGGAATTGGAAATAAAACGATGTCCTATCTATTACAATAATAGAATCCTCTCTAACACTTTGAGAGGTTTTCACTTATGGCCTCCATCTTGTTACTTGTTGTGCGGATCCATCTTACTCCATGGGTGCATTGTCTCCAAAATGAAAGAAAAAGACCTCACCAACTATCTCTCATCTCAAATTACAGTAAAAAGAAAAAGACATAAAGTAATAAGGTTCAATCTTCATATTGGTCTTAGACAATTACACGGGGCATACCCCGACCTCAAAAACAGTAATATGGAAAGCCACATAATAAACACATAACAGTACGCACATAAGTGGGGCACCGACCCCAATTGAAAAACGCACCTATGGGGCTCCAACCCCAATTTAAACCATTCACGTGCATAAATTAAAACCAATCATAAGACTAAACCCATGATCACCTAACATGCATAAGTAGCAAGAATTTAAATTTAACCAATAAATTAAAATTCTCGCTTTAAGCCCTAATGACTTAAAACATGACTTAGATGCAATTCTTGTTCAAGAGCCTTTTCTATAAAACCCGAAAAATAATAAACTAATAAAATTCCAATTAATTTCTGAAAATTAATAATTTTAATCCTTCAATATTTTCAAAAAATAAAGTTCGTAATTTTCCCAAAATTTATATCGTTTTAATTTCTCAAAATCCTATTTTAAACAATTATTTCAAAAATAATTTAATTTAATAAAACAAAATTTTACAGAAAAATTAAATCGGGATTTCAAGGACCGAAAATACGAAAACATAAAAATGTGGACGGGACGCCTCGGAATTGCGAAGCACCGCCGCGCGGCAGCACGCACGAACGCATGCGGCAGTTGCGCAGCAGTGTCGCACGTCTGGGGGGGATTCTAGGTGCGCGTCCCGTGCGGTTGTGGGACACTGTCGGGAGGCCTTCCGCGCGGTTGCGGGAGGGATGCTGTTGGAAAACACGAATCAGAAAGCAGCGGAATTTAAAAAAATTTCCCAACAAAAGGACCTTGGACTCGCAATCGTGTAACCAAATTCGTAGAGATAGAAAACTTACTTTTCTTTTATTCTTTCTTGAAGCGTTTCAAGCCACCCAAGAACGCTCTTCTCGCGGCTTGATCCCTCTCCTTGGTAAAGCTCGAATCTTCAAACTTCTAACTTGAAGTCTCTAGAGAAAGTCCACCAACTTGATCACAATCTAACTAGTAAGGATGCTAGTTCTCTAGTTAGTGTTTAGGCTTAACCTAGGGTTTATTTGATCTTGGAGAAAGGAAGGTGTTCAACACATGAACCAAAAGAATTGCCAATTCGTTCTAAAGGGGAGCATGAGCTCCCCTATATATAGGAAAGGGGAGGGGCGGCCGAAATCCTTGTCCTCATAGGCAAGGGTTTTGGTTCCTCTCTCCTATTACTTGATCTTCAAGTAATTTCCAACTTTGACTTTGAATTCAAATTCAAATCAACTTTAGGAGAGCTAAAAATATCCAAACTATTTTTGGATTATTTTATACTTTATTTATTTAAAATAAATAACTTATTTTATCTAATTAATTAATTCATAATTAATTAACTAGATTATTTTCTACAAAATAAGACTTTCTTTTTAATTCAAAATTAAACCAAAGTCTATTAAATAATTAACACATTTAATTATTTAATACATATATATACAATATATATTTATTCACACGTGTGTGACACGTGTCACTCACGTGAGCCACACGTGTGATTTCACACGTGTGGAACCCTCTTGGCCCGATTAACTCGTTTAATCATTTTTAAGCCTCAACTCATGTAACCAAGTTGTTGTGTGTGACCCTCTAGGTTCTCAATTCAATTAGCAGTGACCCTAATTAATTAATTCACTAATTAATTAATCAGTCCACAGATTAAACTACCATAGTCTAGCAACAGGTGTTTAACCCCTAGCTGAATTGGAATGTTCGGATTCGACAGAACCTTTAAGTCATTGATTCATGTGAGAGACAATCCTCCTACTTACTATCTCTCAACCAAGATCTAGGGTAAGGGAATAATCAGAACCCTAATGATCCGGTCTTAAAGCTAAGTGCATTTCTTATCCATTTGATCTCAATCCAAGAAACCCTTTTCTTGATGTCTTGATCTACTGCCTTGGCCAAAGACTCCATATGGCATATGCATGACTTACACAATAAAAGATCCCCTTGTAAATGCAAGTGTAGGTCCTTTCTTGATTCTCATTCACTTTCATGAATCACTTGTGCTGCCCCAGCATAAGCCTTGAATCAGTTGTCTAAGGCGACACCCTTTAAAGCTTATACCTAAGACTACAGAGTTAACTCATAAAGTGACAAGGAACCTCAAGTCTAAGGATCAATTAATCACATCAATGACTCGTGAGATATTTCCTAATCTGGAAGTTTCCATTTCCTGAAATAGAAACTTCCTTTCCCATTTAGGAATGTTCTCACACGGGGCACCTCAGTGAACTTACTTATTAAAGTAAGCACCCTCATGTATCACGCACGTATCAACTATACACTTTGCACCTTCATGAAACAAGGTGGTCCTTCTTAAGGGCGTGATCCCATAAGCAAGCCTTAGAGGAGTCAGGTTGACACTCCCACTGTCTATAGGACTCATCGGCTTGGAGTAATTTACTAATCATGACTTATGTGATATAGGGCTCGTTTCATGAACCATTTCACCTAAATGGTCGAGTCCTAAAGTCATCAGGATTAGGGGAGTTCTCATACATGCACAGCTAAAGTAAACGCATACCAAACAAGAGCATATAAAGAAGTGTTGCCTCAATTCGTTATTTCATTCAAAGATTGTCTGTGATTACAATAAGGAAATGCACAAAGCGGATATACAATCGGCTTTTAGGGCACTATTCCTAACAATCCCCCACTTGCCCGTCAAAGCCATTCTAAAGCTACTCTAAGTCCCATCTTCTGAAGATGACCTTGGAAAGCTTCTCGACTAAGGGGTTTAGTAAGTGGATCTGCCACGTTCTCTGCTGATGTGACCCTCTCAATTTGCACATCTCCTCTTTTGATAATATCACGGATTAGGTGATACTTCCTCATAATGTGCTTGGTCCGTTGGTGAGATCTTGGTTCTCTTACTTGAGCAACCGCCCCAGTGTTGTCACAAAACACAGTAATGGGGTCTTTCATGCTAGGAACAACATTAACTCTTGAATGAAGTTTCTAATCCAAACACCTTCCTTAGCTGCATCATTTGCAGGTAAGTATTCGGCCTCAGTGGTCGAATCTGCAGTGGTAGTTTGCTTGGAACTCTTCCAACTCACTGCTCCGCCGTTTAGGCAGAAAATGTATCCTGACATTGACTTAAAATCATCTAAGTCAGATGCAAAGCTTGCATCGCAATATCCTTCGACATTAAGATCTTTCTGACCTCCGTAAACTAAGAATAAATCTTTAGTACTTTTCAAGTACTTAAGAATATTCTTCACGGCAGCCCAGTGACCATCTCCAGGGTCAGATTGGAAACGACTTGTTACACTAAGTGCATAAGCCACATCCGATCGAGTACATAACATTGCATACATTATGCTACCTATTGCTGATGCATAAGGTGTATGAGCCATTCTTTCCTTCTCAAGGTTAGTCTTAGGACACATCTTCTTTGAAAGACATGTTCCTACACTCATAGGAAGGTTCTTAACCTTTGCTGACTCCATATTGAATCTTTTCAATACTTTGTCAATGTACATCGACTGTGATAGTCCTATTAACCTTCTAGATCTATCTCTATAGATTTTAATTCCAAGGATATAGGACGCATCACCAAGATCTTTCATCTCGAATTGGTTCGATAACCATAACTTAGTCACTTTCATGTCATCTTTCGAATTCCCAATAAGAAGGATGTCATCAACATAAAGTACTAAGAATTGCACTGAGGTCTCTAATTCCTTTCTATACACACAGGACTCATTCGAAATTTGAATGAAGCCAAACGCTTTGACTGATTCATCAAATCGAATGTTCCAATTCCTAGAAGCCTGTTTCAATCCATAGATTGATCTTTGGAGTTTGCAAACCTTTTTCTCACTCCCACTGAATGTGAAACCTATGGGTTGCTCCATATAAATGTCTTTGTCAATGTCACCATTGAGAAAGGTAGTTTTCACATCCATTTGCCATATCTCATAGTCATAATATGCAGCAATGGCAAGCATGATCCGAATAGACTTTTGCATTGCAACTGGCGAAAAAGTTTCATCAAAGTCCACACCGGGTCTTTGAGTGAATCCTTTTGCAACCAGTCTTGCTTTGTAGGCTGCAATGCTTCCATCAACTCCAAGCTTTCTCTTAAAGATCCATTTGCAACCTATGGGTTTGACCCCATCAGGCAAATCTACCAAGGTCCAAAGTTGGTTGGAGTTCATGGAGTCCATTTCGGATTTCATGGCTTCTATCCACTGTTCAGAGTCAGAATCTGAAAGTGCCTCCTCATATGTTAAAGGATCATTATCCTTTTGAGAGATTTCATGGAAGAATCCATACCATCTCTCCGGCTGTCCAGGAATGCGTTTAGAACGCCTTAGAGGAGGATTTATATGTGTATCGAAATTCGTGATTGGTTGTGGTTGATTAGAGTGGGACGTTTCTTCAGTGGGTGGTGTGGGGTCACTTTGTACTTCTTCTAATTCTATGATCTTGCCTTTCTTTTCTTTAAGGAACGGTTCCTCCAGAAAAGTAGCATTTCTGGAAACAAACACCTTTTGCTCAGATTGATCATAGAAATAGTGTCCTATGGATTCCTTAGGATAACCTACAAAGTAGCATAAGTTAGATTCTAACTTATCTCCCACTGTCCTCTTCACGTAAGCAGGACAACCCCAAATTCTTAAGTAAGAATAACTAGGGATTTTACCATGCCACATCTCATAGGGCGTTTTAGGGACTGACTTAGAGGGAACTAGATACAAAATCTTGGCTGCACTTTCGAGGGCATAACCCCAGAAATAAGGTGGTAAGTCAGTGAAACTCATCATGGAACGAACCATATCAAGTAAAGTTCGGTTCCTTCTCTCAGAAACTCCATTAAGCTGAGGAGTTCCCGGAGGAGTCCACTGAGAGATAATCCCATTATCTTTTAGATGATTAATGAATTCTTCACTGTGATATTCGCCTCCTCGATCAGATCGAAGTGCTTAGATCTTGTGAGCAGTTTGGTTCTCAACCTCCTTTTGAAATTCTAAGAATTTCTCAAAAGCTTCAGATTTATACTTCATTAAGTATACATAACCATACCGACTAAAGTCATCAGTAAAGGTTATGAAATACTGATGATTGCTTCTAGTGCTTACACTAAGCGGTCCACAAACATCAGTATGGATCAAATCCAAAACCTTAGTGGCACGCTCCACAGTTCCTTTAAAAGGGACTTTGGACATTTTTCCTTTGAGACAGGATTCGCAAGAAGTTAACTCCTTAAGATCATTTTCAGAGAATGATCCTAAAGTGTTTATCTTGCTAATTCTGTTCTTGGAAATGTGTCCTAATCTAGCGTGCCATAAGGGAGCTGAAACTTTGTCATCTGTCTTACGCTTTGTTTCTCGTTGTATATTCATAATATTGATATTTTGAGTTAGGTAAAGTCCATTGCTTAGAGTACCGATGTGAACGGAAGAGTTGTTCCGTTTGATAAAATATTTACCATTCTTAATATAAGTTTCATAACCTTCACAATCTAATATTGGAACTGAAATTATATTACGAATAATGCTCGGTACATAAAGGACTTTATTTAAGACTAACTCAAAACTACCCAAATCTAATCTAATTGTGCCTAAAGCTTGAGCTTCAACGTTTGAGCCATCGCCGATCTTCAAGACACATTCTCCTTCTTTGAGTTGTTGGACTTCACTTAGCATCTGTACATCATTACAGATATGAGTTCCACAACCGGTATCAAGTACCCAAGAACTAGAATTAATAGAAAGATTTATTTCAACGAGAAAAATACCTTTCTTTAGAGTAGCCTTGTACTTTGGGCAGTTTCTTTTGGGCCTTCCCCTTCGAAATGGCACCAGTGGGCCTAAGGGGTTTCTTCTTCTTCTTTTGGGCTTTCTTGCCGTTACCTTTAGAAGGCCCCGAAGAGGAAGATGGAGCATTTACCATCAAAACCTTATTGTCCTTCTTGATCGTGCTTTCAGCAGTCACAAGCTGACTAATCAGCTCAGCTACAGTAGCACCAGCATGATTCATGTTGAAGTTAAGAATAAATGGGTTGAATGATGGTGGGAGCGAAGCTAGCAACAAATCCACTGAAAGCTCATCTTTCAGTGGCATGTCCATGGAGGCAAGTTTCTCAGTAAGGGCAAGAAACTTGAGTCCATATTCATGGACACTTGAACCTTCCCTCATTCTTAAGTGGAACAATTCCTTTGAAGTGTTATACCGTGTAACACGTTCATGAGGGCGGTAAAGTTGCTCTAAGTGGTCGTAAATCTCCCAAGCGAATTCCATGGCCTCATGTTGCCTTTGCTAGTCCGGAGACATGTTAGCCAACATAAGGCAACGAGCTTGGAGATTATCATCCTTCCACTTCTGAATCGCGTCCCGCTCGGCCCGAGTGGGAGCCTCCCCTTCGGGACTAGGCTCCCCTTCGAAGAGAACATAAGTTCTCTTCTCAGAATCTAAAATGATTTTTAGATTCCTCAACCAATCAGAATAGTTGGGACCAGTCAAATTGTTTGACTCGAGGATCGATACAAGAGGGTTTTTGGTTGCCATTTCAAAACACGTAGAGAATCACAGAATCTATGACCTAAATGGTAAAACAGAGAACTAGTGAGCATGCTGAATTATAACGATATACAAAAGATAAGGTCTTTAATCTATTGTAGCTCCCACTGTTTTTCAAAGATCTATAATTCCCAAAGATCTAAGAGGAACACGTTTCCCAATGGGTACTAAGATCCTAGGCATTTTACCTCGAACCCACGACTCGCGGACATTCTAAGTAAGAACCCTAGGTAGGTACAACTTACCAATTCTAACACCTTTAGAACTCTAAGTAATTGTTTTTGCATCACCTATCTTTCAATATGGACCCACGACTCGTGCGACATCCATATTTACTTAGGCGTTAAGCTAAACCCATCAATCATAAGATCATGACCAAAACTTAGTTCGAACGACCCACGACTCGCGGACATCGCCCTTGCTAAAATCGATCATGAAATATTGATCATTTAAAATGATCAATTAGGTAACTAAGAACTAATAAGCTCCACTAGCTATCCCACGACTCGCGAACAATAACTAGCTTCACTTACTAAACTTAAAACCTATTGATGGAATGCTAGGAATTTAATTCAAAATTTGCATCTCGAATTAAACACCTATTTGTTCGAAATTAGCTTAATATTTAATGGGAATTTTCGAATCAACCGGAGAGTTATCCGGTTCGACCTCACCAACATATATGTTATCCAATTTTATTAGTCTTGATTAATGCAAGTACACTTAAATGCATTTCAAACAAGCACATAAACAGATAACATGTCCTAGCATGATACTAACATGTAATGATCATGGGTTCTACCTATCTTATGCGTGATATGTAGGAGCCACTCCACAATCACAAGTTCTAACATACATGCCACATAAACAGTTTAAATCACATAAGGGAAAGCGGTAACAAAATACGAGCCCTATCTCTATTACATTTAACAATTGAGATTCCCCTCCCTAACATTTTGAAGGGTCTTCACTTATGGCCTCCTTGTTACTTGAATGTGGTCCATCTTACTCCATGGGTGCATTGTCTCCAAAATGAAAATAAAACCTCACCACCTATCTCTACTCTCAAATTAATAAAAGAAAAAGACATAAAGTAATAAGGCTCAATCTTCATATTGGCCTTAGACAATTACACGGGGCATACCCCGACCTCAAAAACAGTAATATGGAAAGCCACATAATAAATCACATAACAGTACGCACATAAGTGAGGCTCCAACCTCAATTGAAAAACGCAACTATAGGGCTCCAACCCCAATTTAAACCATTCATGTGCATAAATTAAAACCATACATAGATCTAAACCCATGATCACCTAACATGCTTTTGCAAGAATTTAAATTTAACCAATAAATTAAAATTCTCGCTTTAAGCTCTAATAGCTTAAAACATGACTCAGATGCAATTCTTGTTCAAGAGCCTTTTCAACAAAACCCGAAAAACAATAAACCAATAAAATTCCAATTAATTTCCAAAATTAATAATTTTATTCTTTCATTATTTTCAGAAAATAAAGTTCATAATTTTTTTCCCAAAATCCAAATCGCTTTAATTTCTCAAGAATCCCAATTTAATCAAAAAATTTAAAATAATTTTATTTTAGCAAAACTGATTTTTAAAATAAAATTAAATCGGGATTTTCAAGGACCGAAAATGCGAAACACGAAACACGAAGATTTGCCCGAAACCATCTGCCCAAAGGAGGGCACCGCCGCGCGAACAGCGTGCGGCAATTGCCGCCCGCGTGCGCTCGTTGGGCAGCGCACGCGATGCCCGCCCGATGGCGGGCGGTCTCGGCCAGGGCATCCCGCTCTGTTGCGGGACGGTGCGGGCGGCTGTCCCGCGCGGTTGCGGGACAGGCGAGCAGTCGCGCCTAGGCGCGGGCGGGAGGGCCTCCCGCGGTTGCGGTAGGGCTGGGCGGTGGCGACGGGCTGGGCGTGCGACTTGCTATCACGCCTAGGCTCGTCCTATTTCGTGTTCGTTTCGTATTTTTAAAGTTTCTTCAAAACCCGTTTCAATAAAAAATTCGATTTAGATAAATTTCAACTAAAACAATTTTCAAAAACACGATTTGAGAAAACAATTTTAGAAATTCAGGAAAAATTACAGTTTCGTATTTCAAGCTTTCTAAAAGAACTCATGAATACCTAATTTGCATCTAAGCCTAAGAATTTCTACCAAATTCAGAATAGTTGAGACGAATCAGAAACACGATTAACGAGGTGGCTCTGATACCACTTGTTGGAGGACACGAATCAGAAAGCAGCGGAATTTAAAAAATTTTCCCAACAAAAGGACCTTGGACTCGCAATCGTGTAACCAAATTCGTAGAGATAGAAAACTTACTTTTCTTTTATTCTTTCTTGAAGCGTTTCAAGCCACCCAAGAACGCTCTTCTCGCGGCTTGATCCCTCTCCTTGGTAAAGCTCGAATCTTCAAACTTCTAACTTGAAGTCTCTAGAGAAAGTCCACCAACTTGATCACAATCTAACTAGTAAGGATGCTAGTTCTCTAGTTAGTGTTTAGGCTTAACCTAGGGTTTATTTGATCTTGGAGAAAGGAAGGTGTTCAACACATGAACCAAAAGAATTGTCAATTCGCTCTAAAGGGGAGCATGAGCTCCCCTATATATAGGAAAGGGGAGGGGCGGCCGAAATCCTTGTCCTCATAGGCAAGGGTTTTGGTTCCTCTCTCCTATTACTTGATCTTCAAGTAATTTCCAACTTTGACTTTGAATTCAAATTCAAATCAACTTTAGGAGAGCTAAAAATATCCAAACTATTTTTGGATTATTTTATACTTTATTTATTTAAAATAAATAACTTATTTTATCTAATTAATTAATTCATAATTAATTAACTAGATTATTTTCTCCAAAATAAGACTTTCTTTTTAATTCAAAATTAAACCAAAGTCTATTAAATAATTAACACATTTAATTATTTAATACATATATATACAATATATATTTATTCACACGTGTGATTTCACACGTGTGGAACCCTCTTGGCCCGATTAACTCGTTCAATCATTTTTAAGCCTCAACTCATATAACCAAGTTGTTGTGTGTGACCCTCTAGGTTCTCAATTCAATTAGCAGTGACCCTAATTAATTAATTCACTAATTAATTAATCAGTCCACAGATTAAACTACCATAGTCTAGCAACAGGTGTTTAACCCCTAGCCGAATTGGAATGTTCGGATTCGACAGAACCTTTAAGTCATTGATTCATGTGAGAGACAATCCTCCTACTTACTATCTCTCAACCAAGATCTAGGGTAAGGGAATAATCAGAACCCTAATGATCCGGTCTTAAAGCTAAGTGCATTTCTTATCCATTTGATCTCAATCCAAGAAACCCTTTTCTTGATGTCCTGATCTACTGCCTTGGCCAAAGACTCCATATGGCATATGCATGACTTACACAATAAAAGATCCCCTTGTAAATGCAAGTGTAGGTCCTTTCTTGATTCTCATTCACTTTCATGAATCACTTGTGCTGCCCCAGCATAAGCCTTGAATCAGTTGTCTAAGGCGACACCCTTTAAAGCTTATACCTAAGACTACAGAGTTAACTCATAAAGTGACAAGGAACCTCAAGTCTAAGGATCAATTAATCACATCAATGACTCGTGAGATATTTCCTAATCTGGAAGTTTCCATTTCCTGAAATAGAAACTTCCTTTCCCATTTAGGAATGTTCTCACACGGGGCACCTCAGTGAACTTACTTATTAAAGTAAGCACCCTCATGTATCACGCACGTATCAACTATACACTTTGCACCTTCATGAAACAAGGTGGTCCTTCTTAAGGGCGTGATCCCATAAGCAAGCCTTAGAGGAGTCAGGTTGACACTCCCACTCTATGTAGGACTCATCGGTTTGGAGTAATTTACTAATCATGACTTATGTGATATAGGGCTCATTTCATGAACCATTTCACCTAAATGGTAGAGTCCTAAAGTCATCAGGATTAGGGAAGTTCTCATACATGCACAACTAAAGTAAACGCATACCAAACAAGAGCATATAAAGAAGTGTTGCCTCAATTCGTTATTTCATTCAAAGATTGTCTGTGATTACAATAAGGAAAAACACAAAGCGGATATACAATCGGCTTTTAGGGTACTATTCCAAACAGATGCGGCCACGCCTAGGAAGCGTCGAGCGCAGTTGCGCGATGGTGGCATGCGGGGTTGAGGCGTGCTACTCGTTGGAATGTCTCAATCTCACGTGTTCGTTTCGTGTTTCATTTCGTATATCAGGTTTCTCCAAAACCCAATTCAATCCAATATTAAAAATATGATTTAAAGAAATTTCAACAAAAATAGTTTTTCAATGACACAATTTAAAAAAATAGTTTTCAGAAACTTTTAGGAAAAATATAGTTTCGTATTTCAGGCTTTCAAAAAGAACTCAAGAATACTCAATTCATATCTAAGCCTAAGAATTTCCACCAACTTCAGACTAATAAAGACGAATCAGAAATAGGCCTTGCAAGGTGGCTCTGATATCACTTGTTGGGAAAATGAGACATAAAAGCTGCGAAAATTTAAAATTTTTTTCCAATAAGTTAGAATCGAATCTTGCAATTCCTATTCCCAAATTCGTAGAGATCAAGAAACTCACTTAGATAGTAGCTTTCTTGACTCATTCTAGCGTCCCATGAATGCTCTTCACGCGGCTTGATCCCCAAAAGTCCCTTCGAATCTTTCAAGACTTCACGATTGTAGCCCTTTAGAGAATTAGTCCACCAACAGTGACCACGATCCGAATAGGGAGGATTCTAGTTCTATATTCGGTGTTTAGACTCTAAGGTTTAGTGTATAATATTTGGAGAAGGAGAAATTGTGTATCATCATGCCATGGGGTTCGACCCCTATGTACTTATAGGCAAGGGGTTCGAACCCCTCTTCTTTGTCGACCAAGAGTTCCAAACTCTTTTGGAAACGAATTTATTGCTTGGAGACCAAGTCTCTTACTTTGACCAAAAGTCTCATTTTGACTAACTTGTCAAGCAAGAATAACATCTAACTCGCTTAGATATTTTATTTTACTTTATTTATTAAATAATAAATAACTTGACGACTAATAATTAATTAATTCATAATTAATTATTTATTAGACTTTAATTCTCCAAATTAGGACTTTAATATTAATTCAAAATTAAATCAAAGTCCATTAAATAATTAACACATTAATTATTTAATATATACACATAATACCACGTGACTACCTGTATCCCCAAGGACACATGTCATACACACCTCCCACACGTGTGCTTCACACATGTGGGCCCCATCAACTCGTGATCGGGTTGTTGTGTGTGACCCTCTAGGTTCTTAATTCAATTAGCAGTGACCCTAATTAATTATTCAGTCCACAGATCGACCGACCATAGTCTAGCAACAAGTGTTTGACCCCTAGCTGAATAAGAATGTCTCAATTCGACAAAACCTTTAAATCATTGACATATGTGAGATACAATCCTCCTACGTCCCATCTCTTAATCAAGATCTAGGGCAAGGGAATAATTAGAACCCTAATAATCTTGATCTTAATGTTAAGTGTATTTCATATCCATTTGATCTCAATCCAAGAAACTCATTTCTTGATGTCTTCATCCACTGCCTCGGCCAAGGACTCCTAGATGGCATATGAATGACTTACACAATAAGAGATCATCATCTTGCTAATGCAAACGTATGTCCTTTATCGATTCTCATAAACTTTCATGTGCCACTTGGGCAGCCCCAGCATAAGCCTTGAATCAGTTGTCTAAGGAGACACCCTTTAAAGCTTACACCTAAGACTACAGAGTTAGCTCGTAAAGTATCAATGGAACCTCAAGTCTAAGGATCACTTAATCACATCAATGACTCGTGAGATATTTCCTAATCTGGAAGTTTCTATTTCTATATATAGAAACTTCCTTTCCCATTAAGGAATCTTCTCACGCAGGATACCTCAGTGTTCCTACTTAGAATAAGTAAGCACCCCCATGTATGATGCACGTATCAACAATACAGTTTGCACCCCATGAAACAAGGTGGCCCTTGTTAAGGGCGTGATCACACGAGCAAGCCTCGAACGAGTCAGGTTGACACTCCCACTGTCTGTAGGACTCATCGGCTTGGAGTTATTTCTAATCATGACTTATGTGATATAGGGCTCGTCTCATGAACCACTTCGCCTAAATGGTTGAGTCCTCTAAGTCATATTGATTAGGGGAGTTCTTATACATGCACAGTCAAAAGTAAACACACAATCAAACAAGAGCATATAAAGAAGTGTTGCCTTAATTCGTATTATTCAAAGTATGTCTTTGATTTACAAAAGAAAAGCACTAAAAGCTGACTATTACATTGGCTTTCAAGGCACTATTCCTAACCTGCTATTCGTTCTTCTGCTTGTTATGTGGTTAGTTCACCTTTTGGTAGTAGCATAGAAACTGATCGGGTGTTCAGAGAGGTTCCGGTGAGTATCGAGGGTCGAGTTTTTCTAACAGATTTCATTGAGATGCCGATGACTCGATATTGATCTATTCTGGGTGGATTGGCTATACTGACACTGTGCTACGGTTGATTGTGGAGCAAAGAGAGTTCAGTTGGGTTCAGAGGTTACCGCGGGTTGGAGTTTGTTGAGTGTGAAATTCGTATGGATTTAAGCGTTAATTAGAGTATACTTTTGTGTCGTTTGGTGCGTTTATCTATTTATTTCACTCCATTTAGGTGTTTTTTGTGTTGGAGATAAGAAATGGCAAAGCAAGACGAATTCACGCGTTTTTGGAGGAAAAAGGAGTAACTCCCATTACCCTTTAGAAGAACAAATGTGTTAACCCCCGTTAACCGACACAGGAGCAACACTTTTGGCGAATCAGAGTGGTAACTCCCGTTACCCCTGGGCAGAGGAAAAGTGGTAACACCCGTTACCACTTATAAAAGCGTTATTGCGATTTCAAGGATGTAACGGGCATTAACGAGGATTGCGCATAGATAGGTAAGGCCCGTTACCTAGGGCAGCGAGATAGAATTTTGGGCAGCTATTTAAGTGCGTTTTGGAGTCTTTTTGAGGGTCGGCTTCTTCCGTTCGTAACCTAGCCTGAGGAGAGAAGTTCTGGAGTTTTGAAGAATTGTTCAAAGAATTTTGAGAAGATGAAAGGATCGAGTTCTTAAACAATTTCTGTTTTTCGGTTTATTTACTGCTTTAATTTCTCAAACTAATTCCTTTAAGTTTGGTTTTAGTTAGTTTTCATGTTAGATTCATTTTTCCAGATTCTTACTGAATGTTTATGAGTTTAATTTTGAGACCTTGTCTTGGTTTGATGAACATGAATTTCCTTAATGAACTTTATTTTAGTTTTAGGAGTTTTTCTTTAATTATGAGTAGCTAAACCCCTAGGGCTAGGGGAGTGATGATGAATGTATGATATGTGTTTGATTTGATGCTTGAATGACTTGTGCTAGTTCTTAGTGTGAAAACTAGTTTGAATTGAATTGTGAAGGCCTGATCACCCTTAGCATAATCTAGGATTAACGGAGAATAGAAAGGTTAATGGTAATTGAGATGGTTTTCATAACTAGTAGATTGTATGAATGCAAAGAGATTTGGTTCTGGTCTATACAACAGTAAATCTTATTCCATGCCAAGCCGCTAGAATTGGAATTGCACTAGTCTTGGTCTTATTGGTTTAATTAATACATTGATGATTGCGAGAGCAACGTTGAGCTTAATTAAATACATGATTATACCTTGAGAGAGAATAATTCATATATAAGTGACTAGGGGAGTGATGATGAATGTATGATATGCGTTTGATATGATGCTTGAATGACTTGTGCTAGCTCTTAGTGTGAAAACTGAATTGTGAAGGCCTGATCACCCTTAGCATAATCTAGGATTATGTTGAGTGTGCAGTTCGCATGAATATTAGCATTGATTAGACTATATTTTTGTGCCGTTTGATGCGTTTATGTGTTTATTTTGCTCAATTTAGATAATTATTTCATTGGAGATGACAAACGGCGTTCCAAGGCGAATTCACGCATTTTTGGAGGAAAAAGAGGTAACACCCGTTACCTTATGGGAGAACAAAGTCAGTAACCCCCGTTAACAGACACAGGAGCAAAGCCTTTGGCAAATCAGAGGGTTAACGCCCGTTAAGCCCGTTACCACTAATAAAAGCGTTATGGCGATTTCAACGGTAACGGGCGTTAACGATATTTGTGCATGGATGGGTAATGCCCGTTACCAGAGTCGGTGAGAGAACAATTAGGGTTGCTATTTAAGTGCGTTTTGGAGTCTTTTTGGGGAGAGTTTTTTCTTCCGGGTTGTGCCCTAGTTTTGGAGAGAAGACAACGAAGTTTCAGAGAGGAGTTTGAGAGAATTCGAGAAGACGAAAGGATTGAATTCTTAGAAAAATCTCAGTTTTTCGGTTTTATTATTGCTTCCCTTCCCTTTGGGATATAGAGTAGTGATTGATTTCCCTTCCCTGTGGGTACGATCCTATTGTGCCACGCGAATGTTAATGTACACTTGCACGATTGGTTTTAGCTGAAGTAGAACACAGCAACAAGTTTTTGGCGCTGTTGCCGGGGAAGGCGTTTCAAGTCAATATTACTTAAATATTTTAATGTAGTGCTTTAGACTATTACTTTACTTTGTGTTCATATTTTTTGTCACTGTGGATTTGGACTGAGGATTTCTTTTTCCTTTGTGCAGGTTTACGGTGCATTCGAAGATCTCAAGATCCGGAATTGGTACCATACGATCCGGAGATCGAGAGAACACTTAGTGCTATTAGCAGGAAGCGTAAAAAGGATAAGAAATCGACTACCATAGCGATGGTTGACCCACCTCAAGATCCACCACCACCGGCCACAAGAGATTATAACGTACTGCAGGCTGGAGCAATTCAGACTACAGCCCGTCCCCCGATCGCAGCAAACAATTTTGAGATGAAACCAGCTATCATCAATCTGCTGCAGAACAATCCGTTTTTAGGATTACCACTGGAGGATCCGACATCACATCATGAGTATTTTCTTGAGGTGTGTGATGCCTTCAAGATTCACAATGTTTGTAGCACCCGTGACGATAGACACCACATCTCCCGCACCATAAGTCTAGTCCACACTCGAAATGGATTGTCCAAGCATGAACCGGACTCCTGGCGAACGGGTGATAAATAAAAACAACGACCTGACTAGGAGGAATCTAATCCTGTACCAAATAAATCACAATGCCAAAACATGGTGCGGAAGCAATAATTAAACATGAATTTCAATAATGCTATAAGCCCAACAATTCCACAACATAATTAAAGTTCAACATGGATCCTAACAACGGGTTCAACTAAACAAACAACCTGTCCCGAATCCATATAATGTAATCATAACAATTCATACATTCTTTTATAACTTATTTAAATTACAATATGTGTGTGAAATGACTCCGACTCAACCACAGGACTCGACAGACTCAAAATCCTGCCTAGCACTCCAAAACCTGCAAAAAAACTGAAAACAAAGCTGGGTTCAGTCTATAAGACATTGGTGGGTATAAAACAGGGTATATAATAATTAGATTTCAGAATTTAAACACCCCCACATGCAAGCTATAATCCCGTGCGAGGTTTTTAAAATATTTCCCAAGTGGGTTAAAACAAAGAAAACAACGCTCGGGATTACAACAATCAATTTCATTCATAATCATAATCGTTCATGCGGTCAATACGTGAGCCCTGGCGGGTGGGCGAATATCTCCAACCTACTCCTCGTGTGTGCATATCAATTTAATCTTTACATTAGCGATCATACACACTCATACATATTCGTTCATAATCATTCATAATCATAAACACTTACACCTTTTTCCTCCGGGTGGTGGACGGGCTTACATGACCCGGCCACCGGTCCATACATAGGCCAATGGGGGTACATGAATCTCCCAAGGGCACTCAGCTCCCATTCCTCGCTAAAGCTCCTAGCGATGGCCGGTATCACCGTAAATGTGGTGGGACTAGTACAAGGGATCACCATTGGCCCTTGCCTCCCCGGATAGCCACTTGCACTAAGTTCCTGGGCCCGTTCATTCATAATCATGTCCACGCCAAAAATCATAAGGTGGGGATACATACAAGAAGGGCTTTACGTTGGAAATCATAGACTCTTTTGAAAAGACTCGATATATATATATATAATACTTTGGCTTAAAACTTTCACATAAAGGATACATCGGGTCATCATAGCTAATAGAAGAGAAACCCACCTGTACACATTACCAAACAAAATCTAGAAAACAAGGAGACTCGGGGATAACCTATGAACCCGACACGTCTCCGCCCTGGAGAAAACTATACAAAAGAAGGCATAACGTGTACTCTTGAGAAATGACTCAATATGAAACTAAAAAAGACGTATGAGGTGTCATGAATGTTATGACATGCGTGCGAGAATTATAGAATGAGATACTAGGTCATGAGAGTGTTCATGTGCATAATTAATGTTCTACGCAATAGGCGATCATATAAAGTCATACCACCACGAACAATCAAGCAATAATCAATTACCAAGACAAGGGGTGCAATTAGAAATGTATTAATCAATTAGACATGTACAATATGCATTTAAGTCACATAATAGGTCGGGGGAGTGAAATGAAAGCGATAAAAGGGGTTTTGGCAATGTTCAGCAAGAGATAAGAATTTTCAGAATTGCGCAAGTTGTGGGAAAATGGATATATCATGAGTTTGAGAAATTTAAATGGGGTTTTGTTTGTTGGATAAAAAACTAGACAAATATGGCTTTCCAAGCATGTATGGCTTGAATCATGGTTCAAAGCGAGGTGAAAATGGCGGAGGCCTGAATTTGGATGAATGCAGATTTTTGGGGAAGTGGCGACACCAAAATGGATTAATTATAACCCAAAATTGACAAAAGATATAGAGATCATTCCAATTGTAGAATATTTTGGACTTCAAGAGGTTTCCGTGGGTTCAACATTCAGGTCAATCAGAGTTCGTTTGAGGGGTAAACAGAACAAAACAAACTCAATCAAAAAACAGGGGAGGATCCGGAGTCCTTGCCTCAAATCCACGACCGTGGATTCTCAAGGCATAAAAATCCACGACCGTGGATTCGTAGGTAGCAAAAATAGGGTACAAATGCAGGAGAAAGCAACCAACACCAAAACACCTCAAAACTCAACCCAAAACTATAACATCCCGATCATCCGGATCTACAAGTATGCCTTTACGGGGTGTTACGTGTGTAATTTATTTATTTATTTATGCCATCGTATTACTTTTTATTGTTTAAGTATTTACTTAGAATTTCTTGAGTATTTGCTTTCTTGAGTTCTTTGCACGTTTATGTTCTTTTATTTGAGTTTTGCCCTCTATATGCTAGACTTTGATTCTGATTTTTGTGAATTCTTGATATACTTGAACTATGTGACTTATGTACATGTTAGCATGCTCGTTTTGTGGTTTTGGATTCGTTTGTTTGAGCTTTGTGCTCATTTTGTTTTCTTCGGAACCTAGAGGAGGGTTAAAGGGCATCTAGCGCACATCGGGATCCGGGCGGCGTATCTTGAGCTAAGGAATTCGGATTCGAATTCTAGAAGAGGCGTTGGACTCGTGACAAGATTTTCAAGCTTTAGAGCCTAACCTCACACTTTTCTAAGCCCTTTTAGACCTCCGAAAACCGACCGGAACGAGCCCTTGTGACAAGAATTGCCCTTTTGTTGACTTGTCTCACTTGTGGGACCCCAATTAACCCCTAACCTTGACTTATATGCACCTAACTCAGCTCTAACCCTCTCCCATACCCCCTATACCGAACCAACCCCAAAAAGAAGAGAGAAAAAGTTCCCCAACTTCGGCTCCAAAGAAGAACAAGAAGAAGAAGGTGACACTATTCCAAATTTGAAGATTTTGCACTCTTAGCTCCTCCATTTCTTATCAAATTCAAGAGGTAAGTATATTTTTGAGTCCTCCTTCATTAGTTGGTTCTTTTAAGTGTAATATCTTGAGCTATAGCCTTGATTTGCATGAGTGTTGGCACATAAGGTGAATAGTAGGGTTTGACACGTTTGCTTTAAATTGGAGTGATCTTGGATTGATTTTCTTGGAAGTTATGCATCCCAATTGATCTTGAGACATCATATATTACCTGTATGGTTGGAATCTGAATGAAAGTTTGAGAAACTTTGGGATTCATTTTGAGTTTTTAAAGTTTTTGCATGATTATGCCTTCTTCACCCCTTTTGCTTGATGTGTTGTTCTTTAAGCTACTTTATGACTTGGATTGCTTAGTTTATTACTTCGTATACTTGCCTTTATGTGTTAGCTTAGTCCCTTGTTGGTTTGGTTTGAGTTTTGCAAGAATTTAGAGCTCAGAATTCAAAATTATCGCCCCTGGACAAGATCCACGGCCCTGGATTATTGTGCTTTGAAAAACCCATGGCCGTGGATATGGGGATAGATTTTGGCAGTTTTTTGCCTTGGAATCCACGTCCGTGGATGTCCCCTTTGAACAAAATCCACAGACCTGGATTTTAGGGCAGAAACGTTTTGAGTTTCGAACTTCGTTTCTTGTTTCGTTTTGTTTTCCTTTCGTTCCTCCACCCCCTTTTCTTATTCCTTACCTTGTTTACTAGTATCTTATGTGTTGTAGTTGTGTTGTGCTATATGTTTTGTTGTTCTTTTCCAAGTTGTGGATTCATTTGTTCAGAAACGTTTAAGTTTTGCTCCTATTGCTACTTTGTTACACTTATGGCATCTCATACGCATCATACGCATTCATATGCATCTACCGAGTGTCAATGTGGTTCATGTTGAGTCTAAGAGTACCCCTTGTTGTTTGTTTTGTTCAGAGGATCTTCCCGTCGATGACGAGGTTGCCCCTTGAGTGCCCGATTTACTCTCTTCTCCGCTACCCTTGTTAATGTGAGGTTTTTTTTCTTTTAGTTATTTGACCTACAACCCCTATATGGTTTGAAGCCTCGTATGCGAATTACGTATATTATATGATAGATACGTATATGATATATATGTTGTGGGCTTGTCCCGTTTTTTATAAGACTTTGAAAACACTTCGTATACGTATATTAGCTATTTTGCCTTTTGTTTTGGAAAAGTTTGGTTAAGTGTGAGTGTGTAAGCGAGATATGTGGCTTTGAAAGATAAGATTTTCTATAAGTATGATTTTTGTGATAAGTTTTGGGCCCCGGACAGTGGTATGGTAATCTCGGAATGACCGTGGGGTCGCCGAGCTCTGCCATCAACATTCTCCATAGGAGAGTCTCACCCAACCTCGGGAGGTTGGGGAATGGTGTTTCTCTTGAGTCGGCGGAGGAAACCGTCAAAGGTTTCAAGGTCGTAATTAAACCTTGTCTCTCACGATTTTTGGATAGCTAGGGTCGATCAACCCTTCTATCACCCGGTGTTAAGGTTGGATTATGCTTTGTTTTGCTTTGTTATACCTTTCGTTTATGGAAGTTTGGATGTGTGACTCGTACTCGCCGAGTTGGTTGGTTGTGTATAATCTATGAAACAAGAGTGGACTTCTAAGTATCTAAAACTTGATGTTTGGCCTTTGGCCTAAAATCCTAGTATGTATATGTATACCACGGGTAAAGTCTTTGGTTTGCAGAAACCACTCTTGGTTCATGGATCCTTTCGATTTTGAATAAGTGTTATGCTCTGGATGTATATTGGGTGTGTGAGTTAACCCTTTCACTAGTCTCTAGGACTAATCCTCGTTGTTTTTCCCTTTTTTTTCCTTTTCTTTTGAGTTTGCAGGTACCTTCTGAGTCGAGCTAAGCGGCAGGTGTCTATCGAGTTTACTTGTGGTGTAGCTCGGGTCTCATGCATATGTAGTGGTTTTTGTACCTTACCTTTATGCACTTTTGAATTATGTAATTCAAATACTTATGATATTTTGATCCCGATGGGCGTTGTATATGTTGTATAAATTCGTTTATGACTTAGCATGACAACTTGAACCCTTTTATTATATGTTATGTGATCTTGGGGATTATGTATGAATGTTTTAACGCTTCCGCTACTCTTGTTTTATTTTGCACTGTTCTTGAGGGTCTAGGCCGCCTAGCGAGGGTGTGAGTTTTGTGTGTCTCCCGTTCGCTATGGTTGGATTCGGGTGCAAACCCTTCATTTCGTTACTCGGATTAGACCATGGTCCGGGGGATGTGGCGCCCTTCGCTTCAGGGTGTTACATCCTTGCGTGGTATCAGAGCTCTGGGTTGCAAAACCGGAGCTCTGGAGTCGTGTTGAGTTTATCTAGGTCGTTCGGTTTAGGGCAATGTGATTCTTTGCATTCACTCTCATATTTATGTGACTTATTTACTTAAATTCATGATAATTGATCTCACGAACATACATTGAACCCCGTGGATCAATATTTCCATGATTTGTGAATTTTCAGGATGCCTCCAAGAAGGAGAGTGGATAGGGAGCAAACCCCGGATCTTAATCAACCTCCACCACAAGGGCATGGACCACCTCCTCCACCACCCTTAAATGCCGAGAATATCGTACAAGCTCTCTTGAATCAACTTCAGCAGAATCAGAGGAATAACCCTCAAGGAGATGGGCAAGAGGGACAAGTAACCCCGGTCTTCAAAGCCCAAGGTCCTAATTTCTAACAAGAAAGCCCGACCCCCTGCTCCAGCTCTACCGGCACCGATACAATGTGCTTATTGCAAAGGCCCCAATCACACCGAGGAGACAAGCCGGAAGAAACTTAAGAGGTGTTATAAATGTGGAGAGGCCGGCCATTTGATCAATGCTTGCCCGCAAATGAGAGTCCCTCAACCTCGAGGCCCTTAACCTTTGAATGTGATGCCTCCGAGAGCCTTTATCTAAGCGAGAGCTTATGCTTTGGAAGGAAAAGAGGAGAATGTGGAAGTGGATGCAAATGCCATTATTGAAGGTACCATTAGCATACATGGCATTCCATTACATGCATTGTTTGATCCGAGAGCAACACATTCATTTATTACTTCCGGGCTTGTTCATAAAATCTCCTTGCCTGTTGCTTGCTTTGATGATACCTTTGTTGTTACTTCTCCTCTTGGTGGTAATTTGGTTACGAAATGTGTTTACCATGCTTGTCCGGTGGTTGTGGAACATCAAGAGTACCCGACTGATTTGGTTGAGATGCCTATAAAGAAGTTTGGGGTGATTTTGGGGATGGATTGGTTGTTTCGACACCGAGCTAACATGGATTGCTTTGAGAAGAAGGTTATTTTGGGTTCTACGGTGTTCTCGGGCCAATGGTTGAAGACTTGCCCGTTTATTTCCTTTATGGAAGCTAACAAGATGTTCCGGGATGGTGCGACGGGCTATGTGGCTTATCTTTTAAACAAGCCGAGAGATCAAGCCAAGCTCGAAGAGACGGACATTGTGAAGGAATTTCCCGATGTCTTTTCAGAGAGTTTGAGGTCTCTACCTTCGGATCGAGACATTGAGTTTGTAATCGATCTCTATCCCGGATCGGAACCGTTTACGAAGTCTCCCTATAGGACGGCTCCAGTTGAGTTGAAGGAGCTGAAGGCACAACTTGATGAGCTCTTATAATGTGGTTATATCCGCCCGCGTGCTTCTCCATGGGGTGCTTCCATCCTGTTTGTAAAGAAGAAGGATGGGACGTTGCGGATGTGTATTGACTACCATGAGTTGAACCGGTTAACAGTTAAGAACGAATACCCACTTCCTCATATAGAAGAGTTGTTTGATATTCTTCAAGGTTCGAGTGTCTACTCCAAGTTGGATTTGAGGCAAGGGTATTATCAATTGCGTATCCGGGAAGAAGATGTACAGAAGACGGGTTTCAACACACAGTATGGGCATTTTAAGTTTGTGGTAATGCCTTTTGGTCATACTAATGCCCCAGCTGCGTTTATGGACATGATGCACCGGATATTCCGGCCTTACCTCGATAAATTCATGGTCATCTTTATAGATGATATTTTGGTGTATTCGAGGTTCGTGGAAGAGCATGCGCAACACTTAAGGACGGTTTTGCTGGCACTTCGAGAGCACCGTTTGTTTCCCAAGTTCAGTAAGTGCAAGTTTTGGTTGGATCGACTTTCTTTCTTGGGTCACTTTATCTCGGGAAAAGGGGTAGAAGTGGATCCAGCGAAGATTGAGACAGTTATGCTTTGGAAGCAACCGAAGAATGCCTCAGAAGTGAGAAGTTTTCTGGGATTAGCGGGGTACTATAGGCGCTTTGTGAAAGATTTCTCAAAGATTGCCTCCTCGTTGACCCGGTTAACAAAGAAAGAGGCTAAATTCGAGTGGGATGAGGCATGTGAGAAGAGTTTCCAAACTTTTAAGGAGAAGTTGACTACTGCACCAGTTTTAACCTTACCTGAAGGTTCAGAAGGCTACTCAGTCTACACCGATGCTTCGAAGGAAGGGCTCGGTTGTGAGTTGATGCAGAATGGCAAAGTGGTAGCCTATGCCTCAAGGAAATTAAAGGATCACGAGAGGAATTATCCCAATCATGATTTGGAACTTGCCGCGGTTGTCTTTGCTTTGTTGAAATGGCGTCACTACCTCTATGGAGCTACCTTTGATGTGTTTACCAATCACCAGAGTTTGAAGTATTTGTTAACCCAGAAGGATTTGAATGTGAGGCAACGACGTTGGGTTGAACTTTTTGAGGATTATGGTTGTAAGATTCAATACCATCCGGGTAAAGCCAATATAGTTGCGGATGCTTTGAGCCGCAAAGCTAGTGTTTCGGGTTTGGAATCGAGTTTGAGCCAGAAAGTTTCGGTGACTCTAGTTTCAGAAGCTCGCCTAGCAAACATCTCTGTTCAACTCGTTTTCAGGCAAAGCTTGATCAAAGCTCAATCTAATGATCCGAAAATACAAAGATTGATGGCGAAAGCAAGGATTGATCCGGAAACTAAGTTTGGGTTTGATGGTTCGGGTTTGTTTTGGTTTAAGGCTCGGTTTTGTATTCCAGATGAGTTGAAGAGGTTAGTTTTGGATGAGGCACATAAGTCGGCTTATAGGTACATCCCGGTACTACCAAGATGTATAGAGATTTGAAGACTCTATATTGGTGGAACGGCATGAAGAGAGATGTCGCTAACTATGTTAGAAGATGTCAAACGTGTCAAGTGGTGCAAGCTGAACACCAAAAGCCGGGAGGAACTCTCCAACCATTTCCAATTCCCGAATGGAAGTGGGAGCAAGTGACAATGGACTTTGTGTCCGGCTAGCCAAGGACCAAAGGATGTTTCGACGGGATATGGGTTATTATTGATCGGTTGATGAAGTAGGCCCATTTTCTCAAAATCCGAATGTCCGACAAAGTGCTTAAGCTCGCCCGGTTGTATCGGAAAGAGATTATCAAGTTACATGGTACACCGGCCAGTATTGTTTCAGATAGGGATCCTCGGTTCACATCAAATTTTTGGCAAGAGTTACAGAAGTGTTTGGGAACAAAGCTCCAGTTTAGCACTGCTTTTCACCCACAAACGGATGGGCAATCCGAGAGATTGATAAGGTATCTTGAGGACATGCTTCGTGCTTGTGCCTTGGATGATCAGGATTTGTGGGATGAGCAGTTGGATTTGGTCGAGTACGCCTACAATAACAGTTTTCAGTCTTCAATTGGTATGGCCCCGTATGAAGCTCTCTATGGAAGAAAGTGTCGGTCCCCTCTCTTTTGGGATATTGATGAGTGGAGATGGTCTAATGATGGAAAGCTCGAGAGAGCTAAGAAACCGAAGGAAATTCAGGATACCATTGAGAAAGTGAACGTGATTAAACAGAGGTTGAAAGGAGCACAAGATCGACAGAAGAGTTATGCGGATAAGAGAAGACGTCCCTTGGAGTTTGAAGTCGGAGTTAAGGTCTTTTTAATGGCATCTCCTAGAAAAGGGATTGCTCAGATTGGTAAAGGTGGGAAGCTTAACCCACGCTACTTAGGCCCCTTTAAGATCCTTGATCGAATTGGGGAAGTAGCTTATTGACTTGAATTGCCACCGAGCTTAACCGGGATTCATAATGTTTTCCATGTCTCTCAACTCCGGAAGCATTATCCCGATGAGTCTTCTATTCTACCGGTTCAAGAAGTACAACATGAGCTGGATTTGACAATGAAGAGACATCCGGTTAGGATTTTGGATCGAAAGATGCAAGAGTTGAAGAACCGGCAAATACCTCTTGTTAAGGTGTTGTGGCGAGATCAGAAATCCGAGGAAGCCATGTGGGAGACAAAGGCTAAGATTGTAGCACCCCAATCCCAGAACCCCGCACCGTCGTACCTCTCAAGTGGCTAGAAGTCCCACAACCCCGCACCGTCGTACCTCTCAAGTGGCTGGGAGACCTAGCACCCAAGAAGCGCGCCGGCGAACGGACAAAACATTACAAGATCACACTACTAGAAGGGAACATTGCAACGGAAATATGAGAAATTTAAAACTTTCAAAACATGAATCAGGAGACACAAGAGGCTAGTAACCAAGTACAAGGACTATACAGGAATTGAGTATTGAAAGAGATATTTCGATAGAGTATCAAGGGATAATATAACTAGTGTAAACAAGTAACAAAGGACACCGGAGGCTAGATCGATAAACACCTAATTGAACACTACATTATGATCAAGAGGGTAGTGTCCAAGATGGTTCAGAAAAACCTGACCATAAGAGCACAACAAAGGACTTCCTATACTTCAAGATACCAGCCACCCAGCGACCACTAAACCTGAAACCATGAGGTCAGAAAACCGGGTAAAGGTATTGGTCAAAAGGACTAAGTGAGGCATGACTTTTGAAATAGTATAAGTACTTGAAAGCTTTAAGATTTTCAGAAGGGGTTTACTTCAAATTGCAATTTAAAACTGAATTTCAGAGCTTTTTCTTTAAAACTTTAAATCAGAACCGTACTTCAAAGCATTACTTTGAAACAAGATTTCCAAGCAAGCACACACATGTACACACATCAGAGTTTCTGGTTCATATATACTTTATAAACAGGGAACAGGGTACGGGATATTTTCCAAAAGTATGAACCAGACTTTAAAACTAAAGTTTGCCCACAAGCTAGGCCATATCCATCCTTTACTCCTCAAAAACATTTACAAAGTTGGTATCGAGATCCAATAGGACCCCAACACCCATATACACATGCACCACCCCTTCTCCCCTTATTGTTGCGCCTAAGGAGCTATCCCGCGGTGACATAAACAAAACGGGAGGAATTTACCACCTTTCCCGACCTTCGATGTGGAGTAACCAACCTCCGATTAAACCATCACCAAGGTCAGTACGGCGGCCAGTGTCATAGTAGCCATTGGCGCACGCCTCCCGGTCAACTACTTAAACATACCGCCAGGGCCCAACATAACAAAATTTCGAAAGCTTGCATTTAGAATAACAAAAGTACATAAGCACATAGAGTTCAGGAGACTGAACCTTTATTCAAGACAGTGTAGCAGTGTACAGGATATATATCAGAGATCATTAACTTTAAACTTGAAATCTTGCCCCAAAAAGGGAACTATTCAAGTATACGGTATATATACTGTATGTATACGGTATTTATACTGTATGTATAAATGTATTTATATGGTATGTATACGGTATTTATACTGTATGTATACGGTATTTATACGGGGATACCTACCGTATTTCTACAGTATCTGTACAGGGTACATACAGTATTTATACAAGAATACATGCGACACTTATACAAGAATACATACGGTAACGAAAGTGTACACGAATTTATACATAATAGAATCAATTACGTATACGTATAATATAGATCTATACCATAATATATATCAATTGGTCAAGTATAATTATGTAACAATTAATTAAACATGTAACATTTGAAACTATGGGTTATACTTTAATTATGTAACAATAAATAACATGTAACATTAAATTAAATCATTTAATCAATTAAATTACCTAAGTATGATCATAAAATAATTAAATTGTAACGTATAACATGCTAGAGTAATTGTCACATAATTAATTTGTAACAAAATTAAATTTTGTAACACTTTCATAATAAACTATACTATAAGAGACATAATTCATAAATTCATGAATATTTAAAACATAAATTAAATCACACAATTCATGCATAAAATAAAACATACATTAAAGGCTAAACCTATCATAATTAATAAATAAATTAAAACATGAATTCAAACATAATTTAAAACATAAAATAAACTAATTGTAACATAAAAAAAAAAACAAAAGAAAACATACCTTTCAAGGGGAAGGAGCTCGGTTTTTAGGGGAGTAAATGAGTACATTTTGAAGGCCTCTCATGCTTTATTTATAGGTGAAGGTTGGGGTCACTTTGCAATTTTTCCAAAATTAATGGAGAATATGGGGTTCTTTTCATAATTTCTCTAAAATAGGTTAGTTTCTTTCATAATTGTTGGAAGAGGGGTATTCTGGTAATTATACCTTTACACTGTGTGTTTTAGTAGCTGAACAAGTTTCCAAGATCTAGGAAATAAAATTAGCTTCGAAACGGTTACTCAAGGGTCAAAATCGGACGTACGGTTTAAAAGTTATAAGCTCCGGAAGATAGGATTTTCTTGAATTTCGAAAATTGATTTAATTATGAAATAAATACTAGGATAAAATTTAAAGGTCCGAAAGGCTTTCCAAAAATGTAGAAAAAATCGAGGAACGTTATGGTGATGATCTGAAGGGTTAAATCATTATATCGAAGGAAATATATTCTACCGACGGAAATTTTTATTTGAAAATAAATTCTTAAATTTCTCTGGACACATAAACGAAACCTCAAAGCATTGAAAAGAGAGTTGAAAAATTCTAAGAAGATAGGTATAGGTTATTTAGGGGTTCTCGAATAAAATGGCATAGTGCTGGTTCGGAAAATGAATAGTACTTTTAACAAAAATTCCCAAAATACTCCTAATGATCAAGAAAGGATTTCGAAGCTTGGAAAACATGGTCATATGACTGGGAAACATGAGTTATGAACCTCTAGGGTTCCAATGAGATGATAGGACATGGTAGGCTCGGGAAATGAATAGTAAATTCAGTTCGTGGTAAGGAAATCCCTCTTAAAACACAATACGACTAATGAATGCACATTGTTCACATAAGAATGCAATGCATGAACATTTGTAAAGGTGAACCAAGGTATATAAATGCATTCTTGTCCTCTTTGATTTATTGTTTCCCGCTAGGTCCTGATACGGGCTATTACAATCTTCCCCCCTTAAAAGGAATCTATCCTCAGATTCCACAACCATTCAAGGGACAACTTAGGGTGATGTTCTTGTATCCTTTTCTCGGTTCCTACCCTACTTTTCAAGTGTCGTGTCCTTTCCTCAGGATCTTGGTTAGGAGATTTTCCAATATCTCAAACCAAGTAACTTTATTTCCAAAATCTCTATCTGGATTAAACCATCGGTTGAGCTTGATCCCCACGGTACCTCCTTCATTACCAAGGTACCCGAGAGTCTAATGTACATACCTTCATCATGTCCTCTAGACTCTTTATCATCCTTAGTGACTATCCATCTGTCTGAGGATGGGCTGTTATGATGAAGTCTAAGTTTTTTCCTGTAACTCTGGAATACTCTGCCGAAATTATATGTAAACTTTGGATCTCTATCAGCCTCTATATTAGACGGTGCTCCATGAGATCTCACAATCCCCTCTTGATACCGTTTTGCCAAAGATTTAACCTTATTCGCTATCTTAACTGATAAGAAATGTGCTGATTTAATAAATCTATAGCCTATGACCCTTATACAGTTCTGTCCTCTTCCGTCTCACGGTAAGCTGGTGACAAATTCCATAGTTATTTGATCTATTTGATCTATTATTTGGATATTTTGCTTTAACCTCTTGAAAATCTGAGCATTTCTTGACATTTTCAGCTACGTTTCTTGATACCGTTTTGCCAATGTGAACATGTCTTGATCCACTCATCATTAGATTGTGCTTTCATCCCTTCCTATTACAGTGGTGATAGTATATTGGGTTAGCTAGTCTAGCTTTCCAACTTAGTACATCAACTACCACATTAGCTTCTTAGGATGGTACCAGATTATCCAGTCATGGTCCTCGTGAATGAAAGATAGCATAAACTCTTTCGATTTGTGAAAACTTCAAATATAACCCAATAAAAGTAATGCTTCCACCTGATAAGAGCGAAAAATACTCCTGGTAACTCCAAGTCATGTGTAACACCCGAGCGCAAGGTACCACATCCCCCGCACCGAGACCCGACCCGTATATGAAATAGAAGTCCATACACGTGCCAAATCACGGCGAACGGGGACACAACACACACGCTATGCTAGGCGGGACTAACCCTTAAACCATTCAAGATCAAGACAAAATAAAATCAGAGCGGAAATAAAATGCGGAAGCAAGATTAACATACATTATATACAACCAAGCTCCAAAATAGATATACAAAATCATCCATGTATCCAACGCCACACGGCCTACCAAATCATAACGCTCCATATCACGGTCATATAAAAAATAGCAATAAGAGTATGAGTGTATAAGATACTGAAAAGAAGTGCTAAACATAAATGCAAGACCTACACGACTTTTATTCGCGCCTAGCACTCCTATGCCTGCACAAAACAAATGAAAACAAACCGGGTTCAGTCTATACGAGACTAGTGGGTATGAAACGAGGCATAAGATATAATATCGCATAAATTAAACACCATTCATACAAGCCCTAATCCCATGTTAAGTTTGATAAGAATTTCCCAAGTGGGCAAAACAAAGAAAACATCAACGGGATTACGACATTCATATTCATTCATAATTGTTCGTAAGGTTTTATGGCCCGGCGAGTGGGCGTGCACAATCTCCAACCAACACCTCGTGTAATCATAACATGAATTATTCGTTATCACACATAAATCTTTTGTGCTCATACATATCATGATCATAATCATTCATATACACCTTCTTCCTCCGGGTGGTGGACGGGTTTGCAAGGCCCGACCACCTAATCATATCAATGTGGCTAGTGAAGTACATGAATCCTGAAAAGCCCGGTTAGCCTTTCCTCGTTAAAAACTCCTTAACGAGGTCGGTTTCGCCGTAAATAGGTTGGAACTAGTGTATGGGATCACCGTCGGCCCTTGCCTCCCCGGATAGCCACATACACTAAGTCCCTGGGCCCGTGTTCAATTCATATCATGCACTCACCAAAATCATAAGGTAGGGTTTCATAAATAAAATGGGGTCATACGTTTGAAATCATTTACTCAAAAGGACTCGATATATATAAATATACTATTTTGGCTTAAAAACCTTTCACGTAAGGGATATTTCAGGTCGCTTTAGCTATTAGAAGAGAAACCCACCTTTAAGAATAAAAGAAAGGCACAAGCGTCTCAATGCTCGCCCTCGTCTCCGACCAAACCCGAATATGTGCAAAAGAAAAGGTATAAGACTCAAAATGACCATATATGACGCTCGGCAATGAAATGAATATGATATGAATACGTAGAAGATGATATTATGTCATGAAAATGTTCATGTGCACTATTAAGGAATTTAAGGTATAAAATAAGCCATTCGCTCAATCATTCATTTAAATTCATAAATTCACAATTCAAATCAATTTAATCTAAGAATTTCATATAATAACCATAGCACGTATTATTTCACGTTTACAATTAGAAATTAGCAAGTAAACATATTCAAATAATAATTGGTAATTTAAATACGTGAATTAGAAATCAATTAAATTCTAAAATTGAAATAATCAATTAATACTTAAAATATATAATAAATATATATATATATATATATATATATATATATATTTATTTATATATATGTACGTACACATAGCACATAGGTCTCATGCATGCATAAATACCTTTTAAATATAACTATATACTCATATATGCGTGCAATTCAAATATATTAAACATAGATATTACATATATAATATAATTATATCCATGCACATACATAATGCATGCATGCAATTACACACAAATATATATATATATATATATATATATATATATATACACAAGAAACACATGCATGCAAAACACCTCCCATGCAGTCACAACCATAACAGCATAGATACTCACGCACACCCCTGCACAAATGAAGAACAGCAGCAGCACATTCAAGTCTCCATCCAAGCATACAACCAAGCAGAAAAGAGAAGAAAGAAAAGAATGAAACAGCAACAGATGAAAGGAAAAAGAAAAGAGAGAAGCAGTAGGGGAAGAAATGAAAAGAGGGACAGAAGCTGCACCGCGGCAGCTACCCGCCCTGGTAGATTTCCCAAAGAAATCTTCCCCGGCCGGTTAGGCGATGCAGAAGGATCTGCAGCAGGAGTACCCGGTCGGGTACTCCCCAAGAACAAACTCTCCCCGCCCGGGGAGAGTGTTACAACAGCAAACCAACAGTAACAGTAGTAACAACGAAACAGGGGAAGAAAAGAATGGAAAAAGAACAGGCCAATTCAAGCACAAAACTACAACCAATTCATGCCAACAATTAAGGTCATAACACAGCAGCAATACAAGACTTAACTCTCACAATTAGGTTGAAAACGACCAGCAGCACAGCAAGAAAATTGAGCAGCAGTTTCATGAAGAAAAACAGGGGCAAAACTGAACGAAACAGGGTAAGACTTTCACATACACAAACAACCATCAATACAGCTGCTAATAAGATAAAAAGGAACAACATTTGACATAAAAACAAATCCCAAAAGCTAGCAACAGTTCAGTACGTGAGGGAGGGAAAGAAATCAGTTGGAGTTCAAGCATTTCATAACAATTCATTAATGCTATTTCACCAAACTCTTAACCATCAATTAATACAAGCATAATCAGTCATAAATGAAGTAAAAGAATCATATATATAACATCAAAACAAGTTATAGATCAAAGGGATTCAAGAATCCATCAAAATACTCTTAAACCTAACTATTCAATCACATCTTCAAAACTCCATGAAATCTGACTCAAAATTAGGGATGAAAGGATCAAAAGGACCAGAGATGCATGTGTAACAGAATCCTAACTCACCTTGTTGATTGGATGAAAGTTGGTAGAGATTTGAGCTCCAAAATCTCAAGAATTGGCAGAGTGACGGGAAACTGGAATGTAGGAGCTTTAGATGAGTTTTCTTGCTTGTGTGAGGGAGTGTTCGGTTAGACCTGGGCATGGGAAGATAGAGAGTTCAACTAGGGTTACAAGGACTCCAACCATAGTTAATTTGGTTAAGAATTGAAAGCGTTATGGCCATTTTAGTGAAATGTGGTTGTTTTGATGCCGTTTCGTTTTTCGGTTGGATTTCGGAGGTTCAAATGATTTCGGAAAAATATAAGGCTAAGTTTATTAAACTAGAATCTTCGATACAAGTTGAACGAAGTTGACAGAACTCGAATCCGAGTTACCGAGCTCAAGATATCACATACGGAACCAAGGGTGCGCTAATTGCTCGTTAGCCCCTGATTTGGTTCCACAATTCAAATTAAATCCGTTAACACGTCAAACGAGTTCGAAAACATAAACCGAGCATACAATCATGTTTATAACTCATAAATTTACGACAAACTAAATTTCCACGACATTTCGATATCATTTCATATAAGAACGAAGCACAAATAAACATTCATGCGCATATTCTTAATAATTCATACATTATAAATTAAAACTAACATATAAATTCTATTCTAATTATAATTCAAAGTGAACGGATTTGAATAATTTAATACAGATTATTAAGGCATGATTAAGGTTATAACTTAATTAACACTAAACACTTAATTAACAACTTAATTAACATTATTCACTTAATTACTAATTTAAAATAATTACTTAAAGAACGAAATAAATAACATAATATTAAATTGAAATAAAATAAAATAAAATAAAACAATAACAATTTATAATAAAATTAAATATAAAACACGTATAAACGATTAATTCGCTCAAATTGGTAAACACATACGTCGTATCTTTACGTCTGAAAAGTCGGGGCGTTACAATCTCTCCCCCTTAAAAGAATCCGTCCTCGGATTCACTTCTCGCTCGGAAATAATTCGGTGTGATACTTTCGCATCTTTTACTCCGTCTCCGACATAGCCTCTTCGGTTTTTTCACTTCTCCAAAGAACCTTGACTAGTGGAATACGCCGATTTCGAAGTTCCAGAAATTTTCGATCCAATATCTTAATCGGCTTTTGAACGAAGGTGAGATCCGGTTCTAATTCCACTTCTTCAACCGGTAGAACCTCGGACTCGTCTCGATAATATTTTCGGAGTTGTGAAACATGAAACACGTTATGAATTCCAGTCAAACTCGGAGCAAATCCAATCGATAGGCCGTATCCCCAACCTTCTCTAAAATCTTATACGGTCCCATATACCGAAGGTTTAATTTTCCTCCTCAACCAATCCTTGAGAACCCTTTTCGTGGAGATGCCTTTAAGAAAACCCTGTCTCCAATCTCAAACTCAAGATTCTTTCTCCGAAGGTATGCATAACTCTTTTGTCGATCCTGAGCGGCCTTCATCCGTTGTCTAATTATCTGGACCTTCTCAATAGCCTCTTGTACAGCCTTAGAGGGTTTTTCCTTCTTCTCCCCTCTTTTCACGCCTTCCTATTTAGTCCAATTCCGTTCCTCCAAGTCAAAGAACAACGGATATCTACATTAACGTCCGTAAAGAGCTTCATAAGGGGCCATCTCAATCGAGGCTTGGTAGTTATTGTTGTAAGCGAACTAGATTAACGGCAACTGTTCATTCCACCAGCTTTGAAAGTCCAATGCACATGATCTCAACATATCCTCCAGATACTTAATCAACCTCTCTGATTGTCCGTCGGTCTGAGGATGGAAAGTTGTGCTGAATTGAAGCCTTGTTCCCAAACACTTCTTTAATTCTTGCCAAAACCGTGAAGTAAATCGTGGATCCCCATCCGAGACAATACTAACAGGTACTCCATGAAGCCTGACAATCTCATCATTATATCTCTTGGCCAATTTACTCACTTTATCGGACATTCTGATAGCAAGGAAATGAGCTAATTTTGTCAATCTGTCCACAATAACCCAAATTCCATCAAAACCTCCTCTTACTCTTGGTAATCCCGAAACAAAATCCATAGCTATTTGTTCCCATTTCCAGTCTGGGATAAGCAATGGTTGAAGTAGCCCCGATGGCTTTTGATGTTCTGCTTTTACCACTTGACAGGTCATACAATATTTCACGAAGTTGATAACATACCGTTCCAAACCATTCCACCAATAGAATTTCTTTAAATCCTTATACATTTTGTTCCCTCCGGGATGTATCGAATACCCTGACCGATGGGCTTCCTCAAGAATAATCCTTTTTAACTCTTCCGGCACAACAACTCTATTCTTGAACCTTAGAAGTCCCGTATCATCAAACCCAAACGGACACTCTGAATCAGCTCGAGCTTTCTCCGCTAACTTCTGAACTTTGGGATCAATCCTCTGAGCTTCAAATAATATCTGCCTGAGATCTGGTTGAACCGTGATATTCCGAAGACTAGCCCTCAGTTTCAACGACTCATTCTCATCTCCAATTTCCACTTTCACATTGGACATGCTAGCTTTCCTACTAAGCGCACCCGTAACCAAGTTGGCTTTGCCGGGATGGTATTGGATTGTACACTCATAATCCGCCAAAAGTTCCATCCAACGCCGTTATCTCTTGTTCAATTCCTTTTGTGAGAATAAGTATTAGAGACTCTTGTGATCGGAAAAGACCTCGAACGATATTCCATAAAGATAGTGTCTCCACTTACCCAAAGCAAAGATCACCGCTGATAACTCTAAATCGTGAGTGGGGTACTTCTGCTCATCACCCTTCAATTTCGTTGAGGCATAGACGATTACCCTTCCATTCTGCATCAACACACATCCCAAACCTTCCTTTGAGGCATCCGTATAAACTGTATATCCTTCTGTACCTTCGGGAAGCGCTAATACAGGGGCAGTGGTCAACTTTTCCTTTAAAAGTTGAAAGCTAGCCTCACATGCCTCGTCCCACTCAAACTTAACCGTTTTCTTAGTCAATCGGGTTAAAGGCGCCGCAATCTTCGAGAAATACTGTACGAATCTCCGATAGTAGCCTGCCAAACCCAAGAAACTCCTCACTTCTGAAGCATTTTTATGGCTTTGCCACTGAATAACCGTCTAAATCTTAGAAGGATCTACTTCCAAGCCTTTCCTTGAGATAATATGGCCCAAAAATGCTACTCGATCAATCCAGAACTCGCATTTGCTAAACTTAGCATATAACCGATGTTCCCTCAAGGTGTCCAAGACAATTCTGAGATGCCTGGCATGATCTTCCGGAGTTCTCGAATAAACCAAGATGTCATCGATGAATATCACCACAAACTTATCCAAATAAGGTCAGAAAATTCGATGCATCATATCCATAAAAGCAGAAGGAGCATTAGTCAGTCCAAAAGGCATCACTACGAACTCATAGTGCCCGTACCGGGTGTTAAATCCCGTCTTCTGAATGTCCTCTTCCGGATCTTCAATTGATAGTATCCTTGTCTCAAGTCCAATTTCGAATATACCTCCGAACCTTGTAACATATCGAATAAATCCTCAATATGGGGCAAAGGATACTTGTTCTTTATGGTCATCCGATTAAGCTCCCGGTAATCTATACACATTCTTAAGGTTACATCTTTCTTCTTAACGAAAAGAACCGGAGCACCCCAAGGTGATGAACTTGGCCGAATATATCCAACTTTGAGCAATTCGTCTAATTGAATCTTTAATTCCTTTAACTCGGCCGGCACGATTCTGTACGGAGTCTTAGAATATGGTTTGGATCCCGGATATAAATCGATAACAAATTCAATCTCACGGTCTGGTGGTAAAGAACTCAAATTCTCCGGAAACACATCGGGAAAATCCTTAACAACCGCGGTATCCTCCAACTTGACTTGATCTTTCGGCTTATTGAGAAGATAAGCAATAAATCCCGTTGCTCCTTCTCTCATCAACTTATGAGCTTCCATATAAGACAAGAGAGGTACCGATCTTGATCCACTACCAATCACCAATTCATCGCCCAAAATCACCTTTTTCGCAAAACAATCAACATTGGCCCGATGCCTGGACAACCAATCCATACCCAAAATAACCCCATACCTCTTCATAGGCATAACAATTAAATCAGCCGGATATTCTTTCCCTTCAATTAGAACTGAAGACTCCCCGAACCAACTGATCTGTCTGAAGACTCCCACCAAGTGGCGAACTCACCAAGTAACAAGAAGATAAACAGGTAACAGGCAAGCACAGAGTGGCAACTAAATCACAAGAAATAAAGGAATCTGTGGCACCCGGATCAAAGAGTGCATTGATGTTCATGTTATGTATGCATAGAGTACCTTCCACCACAGCGGTAGGATCAATCTCTGCATCTTGCTCCTCACCCTCGAGGGCATAAGCACGAGCCGGGATCATTGGCCTTTGAGCTCATTTTCGAAATCCGGGGTTCTTGTCAGGACAAGTATCCGCCATATGGTTACCTTTTCCACATATGAGAAAAAAATTCAACCTTCTTCGACAATTGTAGAAATTGTGAGTTGGCCCTCCACAATGTGTACAAGGAAATTGAGCCAATCTAGCCAAACTCGGAGCTTGTCGATCTCTCGTTGGCGTAGGCAAAACTTTTGGAATGGGTGGGGCTTGTCCTCCCATTCTTGGCTTCTTAAAAGGACCTTTAGGAGGGGTAGAAGCTTGAATCATTGGTCTCTTCCCCGAATTTGATCCGGAACCTCTTCCCATTGGTGCTCTAAAGACCGGATCCTTCTTCTTGAACTCTTCCTCTTGGACCAAAGCCCTTTGCACGGTGTCAGCAAACTACTCGAAGTTGTGACCCGCTTGGCCATGTCTCAAGTCCTGTCTTAATCCTACAATAAATTTCCTTGATTTTCTCTTCTCATCTCGGGTGATATGAGGGGCATATTTTCCAAGCCTGTTGAATACGGCAAGATATTGGGTCACCGTACGCGCCCCTTGCTTTAAGTCCATAAACTCCTGTTCCTTCCTTTCCCTTACCACTTCCGGTACAAAACATTCTCGAAATTCCCTCTTGAAGACCTCCCATGTAACTTCCTCTCCATCCACTTCAAGTTTTTGTCTTTTTCTTTCCCACCATTCATAAGCATCGCCATCTAGTTGAAATATGGAAAATTGAGGCCTCTCTTATGTAGTGAACTGTCGGACTCCGAAAATCCTCTCCAATCGAATCAACCAACCCTCCGAAACTGCATCAAGAATAGAACCAGAAACCCGAGGGGGGTTGTAGCTCAAAAACACCCCATGAGGATCCCTATTATTATTGTTTGGTGGAGGAGCCGGTTGTTCTGCTTGTTGCGGTGGGGGAGCTTGAGCCCTCTTATGCTTGACATAATTAAAAACTGCTTCCATGAAATTCCCCATATCCATTGGAAGCGCTTGTGGTTGTGGTGTAGGAGATCGATCATGATGATGGCATCGCCCTGTAGATCTCTCACGGTGTCTACGTGGAGGCATCCTATCCAAGAAACACTGAAATGCATGCTATCTTTAGTCCATGCATGCAAGTGCAATTAATTCAATCAAAATTCGAAATGTATAGCACATAAACACGTAAAGAATGCATATGCAACACATTAACAAGTTGTTCGTAAAGTCGAACGACTTAACTGACTCAACACGACACGAGAGCTCGGCTTTTGCAACCCTAAGCTCTGATACAACATAAGGATGTAGCACCCGAGCGCAAGGTACGACATCCCCCCGCACCGAGACCCGACCCGTATATGAAATAGAAGTCCATACACGTGCCAAATCACGACGAATCGGGACACAACACACACGCTATGCTAGGCGGGACTAACCCTTAAACCATTCAAGATCAAGACAAAATAAAATCAGAGCGGTAATAAAATGCGGAAGTAAGATTAACATACATTATATACAATGAGCCACCAAGCACCAAAATAGATATACAAAATCATCCATGTATCCAAGGCCACACGGCCTACCAAATCATAACGCTCCATATCACGGTCATATACAAAATAACAATAAGAGTATGAGTGTATGAGATACTGAAAAGAAGTGCTAAACATAAATGCAAGACCTAGACGACTTGTATTCCCGTCTATGTAACAGCCCAAAACAGGGCCTGGATGAAAACAGTAAGTTAAGGCAGTGGTAAAGCGTTTATAGACCGTGATCCAACTTTTTGAATCATCATGCATTGCATTCTTACATGAACTTTGTGCTCGTATATGTTCTGACATGCTTTAAGGGGAAATTCTTGACCTTTGATACAGTTTACTATTCATAACCCGAGCCTACCTTGTTCATATTGCTACTCGAACCCTAGAGGTTCATCACACATGTTTCCCAATCATTTGAACTGGTTTCCCGAACTCAGAAAGTCTTTCTTGAGCCATAAGGGTATTTTTGGAACTTACCGACCAAAGTTACTATTTATCAGAAAATGAGCTTTTGATTCTGATACCTTTTTCTACCCAAGTTACAGTCGAATCAATCCTTGGGTCGAGACGAGTCTTTTGAAATCATTCTTGGCTTGGAAATCCATTCCGGAACTTTGTTTTATTAAAAACGTTTTTGAAAACCCTAGCTTACTATTCCTTTTACGAACGGTTTTCATTCGGAAAATGTTTTCTCTTCGGATTTGCACTACTTGAGCTATTTCAAGATTTTTGAGTTGTTTTACAACTCTTGATTCAAACCCTAGCTTGAAAGTTTGAAGCGTACGTTCGTACGTGAGAATTCACTATTCACTCTACGTTTTCAACTTTTTAACGGTAAAACGTTTTATAGTCGATTTTGGACTCAAAACGCTTCTCGATTTATTTCTTGAATTTTGGAAGCAATCCGGACTTGAAAATCATTCTAGAAAGTCGTTTTTCACTCATGTCGAGTTTCGAGCTCAAAACTTTTATTCACTAAAACTAATGTATCTTTCAAACGGTAAATCCGATTTCGATGAATGAATATGCGTTTCGAAGCTAATTTTCTTGCCGTTGGAATGGTTATACTTCCAGCCACTTATCCTTGAGTCTTGGGGGACGAAATTAGAGAAATACCCCCAGCAGCCCCATTTTAGTTTCAACATGCCTAAAGCTTCCAAGAGAATCTATCCAAATTTTGCTCTCCTACCCTTCTCCACATTTTATTTCCAAGGTGAGGGGCTTCTCTTCAACTATAAATAGAGGGTTCATGGCATTTCATTCCTTGCTCAAAGTTGTGTTAACAACACCCTTTCTCTCCCTCTTGCCGTCGGCACCCCCCCATTAGAGCTAGGTTAGTTTGTTTTGTTTTTATGTTATGTTAGTTTAGTTTATGTTTTTATGTTATGGTATGTTTATATTATGTTTAGGTTGGGTCTTAGAGTCTTCCCTAAGCCATATAGGATTTTATTTTATGCATTTATTATATAGTTTTCATGATATGTTTTGATAGTTGTTTATATGTTTTAATTGTTTAGTATATGCTTAAATATGTTATGAATTGCTCTAGTATATGCTATGATCATGTGATATGGTTGTTATATTATGAGAATTGATGCATGATTATGGAATTTGAATTATGTTCATGCATGTTTGCTAATGGAATAGTGATTTACAATTTATTATGTCACAACTTGTTACATGTTGATATTGGAATTAAATTGTTACATGTTACATGCCCAAAGGTTTATGATATATGATATGATATGATATATGTTGTGACATGTTGTCACATTGTTATATGACTCTTGAATTATGAATTGAGCTTATGATATGATATGGATTAATGGATTAGTGCCTTGATTATGTTATACACTTTAATGGTGTCGCATGTTATAACCTAAGATAGATTAGTGTTTCATAACTTGATCTTATGCCTTAATTCGATCTCTTAACTATAGGTTATACCTTTAACCTAGATCACACTTGATTATATTAACATGAACTTGTAACTATAGGTTATAATCAAGATCATAATTTGATTAGGGTGTGTGTGTGTGTGCATGCCGTGTGTGTGTGTGTTCGTGCATGGTGTGTGTGTGTGTACCGTGTGTGTGTGGGTGTGTGTATAGTAAGGGTTTGACTCGACCCTTTGACCCGACATGTGAATAGTAACCTGTGAACAGTAATCGTGAATAGTAATCTGGAATAGTACTTTTGAATAGTGCTTTTGAATAGTAAAAATGAATTAAAACTTGTGTTTTCTTAATAGACATTTGCACCTAGGGTTTCCATATCCAGGGTCTAAAATGTGTTTTCAAAATGTGTTTTCTTTCGTGGACTTGTTTTATAACTTAAGGTTTGCGATAGGATTCATAATTTGACTAAAGCTTACTCGGTCATAGTAAGATCATAGTCTCACGTTGAGAGTTACTCACTTTGACGTATTCCTTTGTGTGTTACTTTTCTTGAATACCTTAAATGGTATTACTCTCTTGTGTTACATGTTCCTTGTTCATTTGTTTCATACATTTCATATGCATCATGGTTAGTAGTGGGTCTTAGTTGTTAAGCTCACTCTAGTACACCACCTACAGGAGTTAAAGTTGAGCACTGGGATCCCCAGGGCACCGCTTAATCTGTCTACCTACCTTTTGGTACTATTAGGTGAGGTGAAGTTATAAATGTTTTCCAACTGGAACCACGATTATACTATCGTATCATATGTTTTCAAAGTACAGTTTACAGACAGTTTCACATGTTTTCCAAAGTTCTGCATTCTTGTTCAAAGACAGTTACATGTTTTGCATATGTTTTATGGCTGCATCACTTTATACCTCTGTATATGTTTCTGAATACTTGAGTATCTTTGTTATACTCTTTCTGCTACTCTGTTACCGATATTTTGAACTTTGCTGTATCGGTACTTATATGTGAATCTGTTATATGTTCTGATATGCCGAGTCTCTCTTACACGATGAATATGTTCTTGCTTGTTACATGCCATCACGCACATGTTTTGAAAAGTTTTAAAATACTCTGATTTTTCGCTGCATAGCCACATCGTTGCACATGTATAGTTCTGATAGTCAGCCGTTCGCTGGAGTATTTCTTGAGTGATGGCTCACACCATTACTTGAGAGGTGCTTCAGTGCGGGGGTTGAGACGCCGCTCTCCTCTTGTTCTGGTACGGGTGGGGGCGTTACAGCTTGAGGTGGTATCAGAGCATCGGGTTAAGTAAGAAGAGACTTAACCTAGATTGCTCTCATGTTGCATCATGGATTGTTCACGCATTGCATCCAGGATCATTCTCATATTGCATCGAGACAGGATATTTGGGGATTGCATGGTTCTGTTATCTGGATTTCATATCTGTGGTATCTTCTGTATAGCTATGGCAGTTCAGCCACACCAGGATCCTAATCAGCAGATGGATGAGGCTTTCTTTGAGCAGTTTGAGGCCCCGCGTACTGTGGCAGTTTCTCGCCGTGGAGGCACTCGTTTCTACACTTTGCGTAGGTCTAGGAACAGTGGCAGACCTGGGTATTCCTATCCTAACAGAGTTGTGCACTATCTCGAGTCTGAGAGAGATGGTTACTTTCAGGAGTATCAGAGGACCCGTGAGGTCAGGTTGGAGTCTCTGCGCTATCAGGATCAGTCACTGCAGTACCAGATTGATAGGGACATCGCTCGTGAGCATGCTGCAGAGATGACTCATATTGCTGATCAGAGGGCTGCTCGTATTGCTGAGCTGGAGACAGATCTTATGCAGATGACTATCGATCGCGATACCTCTATGGAGCGTCACCAGCACTACCGTACCCGCGTGAGAGCTCGCCTGTATGATACCTATCACTTATCTGATGAGCAGGCAGTTGAGGAGGTCGAGGGTCAGGATGCCAGTCAGGCCTCTCAGGAGCCCGAGCCTATGCAGGATCAGTCTGATGGAGACGATGGAGGGTCTGATGATGATGATGATGGCGGAGATGATCCAGCAGGACACGGACAGGGTGAGGTCGTTGCCGTTTCTGATGACACCACCAGGGGTTCTTTGGACCACAGTTATCAGGGTTGATTGCTGATGGGAGATTTCTGTATATAGTACTGATGCATATATATCTATCTATGGATGGCGGACGTATAGCCGGGACAGTTCAGGACTGACTTTTGGATGAGGGGATGTATAGCTCTGGTAGATGATCCCCGACTTTTGGCACCACGGATGACGGTTCAGATGACTTGGTACCTACTAGGTTATTTTCAGCAGGGTTGGACGGATTGGTAAGGCCTGTAAGGGAGTCAACTCGATGGTATTGGGTCCTCCCCATTTTGAATTAATACTGTTAACATGTGGCCTGTAGTAAATTTTACCAAACCTTGCACAGTTATAACACTTTCGGCTTTATGTTGGATATCTGTTTACTGCTTTCCGTAACTGTCATTGCATGAGTCTTAGAGTTGCTTCAAGATACCATTAGGACCGTTGATAGGATCATGCCATTTCATTTATTGTTAGCATGCTATTGTTCTTGATATGTTGAATACGCTTCTGGATATGTTGATCATGCTTCTGATCATGCTATTCATGTTACAGTTCTTGTTGTTATGACAGTACACGTTCTGTTCCCGTTTTACATGTTGATCATGTTTTGGGATAAGTATATATGTTTCTGATATGTTGATATGTTACCCGAGCTTCTGTTCTCGTTTACATGTTGTCTGACAATTGTTTCTGATATGTTGATATGTTTGGAGATCTTGAATCTTTGCTGACATGTTGTTATGGGAATGTGTTGTTCTCATACTTATGTGTGACTACGTGAGAATGTGAATACATGGTTACGGATTCTGTGAATCATTATATGTCATGCATCGAATATATGTATCTGAATGCTTGTGAATTCAGTAACAACATGCCACCGAGAAGAGCACCCCGGAATCGTGTACCACCACTGCCACCCCAAAGAGATGTCACGCCACCCCCTGAAAGGGAAGGAACTCCGGAATTAAGGGATGTGCTACGACAATTTATGAGGGCTTGTGCACCGAGAGATAATCCTCCTAATGAAAGGTCATTGGAGAAGTATCTGAGGATGAATCCACCTAAGTTCTATGGAGAACCGAACGACATAAAGGCTGAGAATTGGATTACCAGTCTTGAGAAGATTTTCGAGGCTATGGAGATCTACCCAGAGGATCGTGAACGAGTTCGGTATGCTACTTTTCTTATGGAAGGAGCTGCATACAATTGGTGGAAGCACGTTCAGCATATATGGATTGAGAATAACGTTGAAGGAGGTTGGGATGAGTTTATCAGAGAGTTTCAGCAGAAGTATACGCCTCAAGTGACTCGTGATGCACGGGAGGCTGAGTTTATGAGTCTGGTTCAGGGAACAATGAATGTGATGGAGTATGAGGCTAGGTTTGTGAGGCTGATCAAGTATGCGCCTCATATTCAGAATGATGAGCGTCGCAAGACGATGAGGTTTATTGATGGACTGAAGCCCGAACTTCGGTTGGCACTTGCTTCTTTGGTTATTGAGACCTACAACCAGGCTGTTGATAGGGCGCTAAGGGTTGAAGCTGCACACAAGGAGATCAAGAAAACTACTGCCCGTCAAGGACCTTCTAACCCTAAGCCTTATCAAGGGAATAAGCGACCTTCCGGACCTTTTCCCCAAGGAACTGGAAAGAGGCCAATGGTAACACCACAGCGTCAGCAGCAGAATGCTCCACCGAAACAGCAAGCACAGAAGCAGAAAGCGCCACAGCAGTACCAGAAGGCGCCACAACAGCAGAGAGCACCTCAGCCAGGTCCAGAGGAAATTGTTTGCCGATATTGTCGCCGAACGGGACACACTGAGGAGAACTGTCGCAAGAAAGCTGGACAGTGTTTCGCGTGTGGTTCCCCTGAGCACCAGATGGATAGTTGCCCGCACAAGATCAGGAGATTTGGGGTCCAGGATAAAGGAAAAGCAGTGGTGGGTACGACGAACAAACCGGTGGTCAAAGGCAGAGCTTATGCTTTGGATGGTAAGGAGGAGGTTGATCCTTCGTCTGTTGTGGAAGGTATTGTGCACATTCTTAACACGCAAGTTAAGGTCTTGTATGACCCTGGCGCTACGCATTCATTTGTTGCTTCTAAATTATGTGCGCATTTATAGTTTCCGCTTGAATACTTGCCATATAAATTTGAAGTGAGTTCTCCTTTGGGAACTTGCCTTGTTACGGATCAAGTATATAAACGCTGCCCTATATGTATTGGTACCCGTTGTTACCCGACGGATCTGATTGAGTTACCGATGACAAGATACGATGTTATACTTGGTATGGATTGGTTGTCTAAGTACCGAGCTAAGTTGGATTGTTACAAGAAAGAGATCATCTTGGAAGAAGATGAAAGTGGGACATCAGAAGGGAAAGTTGAGAAGTTATTAGTGATTTCTTCGATGGAAGCTAAGAAGTTGATTCAGAAAGGAGCTAGTGGATTTGTGGCTTATCTTTTGAATAGACCGAAAGATCAACTTAAGATTGAAGAAGTGGAAGTGGTGAACGAGTTCCTAGATGTGTTTCCTAAGCATTTAGATTCGTTACCCCCTGACCGAGAGTTGGAGTTTACGATCGAGACGATATCAGGAGCTGAGCCGTACTCGAAGACACCTTATAGAATGGCTCCAGCTGAATTAGATGAACTGAGAAAGCAATTGGACGAGTTGATTGAGTCAGGATATGTTCGACCGAGCACCTCGACGTGGGGAACGCCTGTGCTTTTCGTTAAAAAGAAGGATGGATCATTGCGTTTATGCATTGACTATTGGGAGCTGAACAGGATGACAATCAAGAATAAGTATCCTCTCCCTCATATCGAAGAGCTGTTCGACATACTACAAGGATCAAAGGCCTACTCCAAGTTAGATCTTAGACAAGTGTATTATCAGTTGAAGATCAGGGAAGCAGATATTCCAAAGACTGCTTTCAACAACCGATATGGACATTATGAGTTTGTAGTAATGCCGTTTGGTTTGACGAACGCACCAGCTGCATTCATGGATATGATGCACCGTATATTCAAGCCGTTTCTCGACAAGTTTGTAGTGATCTTCATCGACGATATTTTAGTATTTTCAAAGACACCGGAGGAACATGCTGAACATCTTCGAATCGTGTTACGCACTTTGCTGGATCACAAGCTATATGCAAAGTTCAGTAAATGTGAGTTCTGGCTTGAGAGAGTTACATTTCTCGGACACATCATATCAGGATCTGGAATCGAAGTAGATCCCACGAAGATCAAAACGATTATGGATTGGAAGTCACCGAAGAATCCTTCAGAAGTAAGGAGTTTTCTGGGATTAGCTGGTTACTACCGGAGGTTTGTCCAAGATTTCTCGAAGATAGCTACACCTCTCACTAAGTTGACAAAGAAAGAAGAGAAGTTTGAATGGACGGAGAAGTGTGAGCAAAGTTTTCAAAGATTGAAGGAGATGCTAACAACTGCACCCGTGTTAGCGTTACCCGAAGGAAAAGAAGGTTACACTGTTTACACCGATGCTTCGAAAGAAGGACTAGGAGGAGTTTTGATGCAGAATGGAAAGGTGATTGCGTATGCATCAAGGAAACTCAAAACGCATGAAGTCAACTACCCGACACATGATTTGGAGTTAGCAGCGATAATTTTCGCTCTGGGAAAGTGGAGACATTACCTGTATGGAGTTACGTTTGAGATCTTTACTGATCATAAGAGCCTGCGATATCTATTCACTCAGAAGGAGTTGAATATGCGACAGAGAAGATGGATGGAATTTCTGGAGGACTACGATTGCATTATTCAATACCATCCAGGAAAGGCGAATGTTGTAGCAGATGCACTAAGCAGGAAAGTTTGTTTGGCACAGATTTCTGCCAACCCCGAGGTTGATAAAAGAGAAAGAATAGGAGTGATAACTAAAGCTCGAGTCGCGAACGTTGTGATGATATCACCTTTGAAAGAACAAGTACTGGAAGCACAGAAAAACGATGAGTGGATCAAGAAATGTCTCGAATCGAAGGAGAAAGATGATGAGACCAAGTTCAAGGTTGATGAACATGGAATAGTGAGGTACAAAGGTCGAGTATGCGTACCAACTGTTTTGAGGAAAGAGATTCTCGACGAAGCGCATAAGACTAAGTACACGATACATCCCGGAGGTACTAAGATGTATCAAGATGTTAAAACGCATTTCTGGTGGAACGGAATGAAGAGAGACATAGCCAACTATGTCAAGAAGTGCTTAACTTGTCAGAAAGTTAAAGCTGAGCACCAGAAACCGAGTGGTAAGTTGCAACCATTACCGATTCCGACTTGGAAGTGGGAGCAAATCACGATGGATTTTGTCACTGGATTACCCAAAGTCAGAGGAGGACAAGATAGTATTTGGGTGATCATTGATCGATTGACAAAGTCAGCACACTTTTTGCCAGTTAAGACGACGGATAAGGTCAGCACGTTGGCAAAGTTGTATCAACAAGAGATTGTTAGATTACATGGAGTCCCAAGCAGTATAGTGTCGGAGAGAGATCCGAAATTCACGTCGCACTTATGGAAAGAAATTCAGACTTTGATGGGGACGAAGTTGAACTTCAGTACTGCAGCGCATCCTCAGACGGATGGACAATCAGAAAGGATGATCAAATACTTGGAAGATATGCTGAGAGCTTGCGCTTTGGACTTCCGGGAAAGTTGGAAAGAGTGTTTACCTCTTGTGGAGTTTGCATACAATAATAGTTATCAAGCTTCTATTAAAGCTGCTCCATATGAAGCTCTGTATGGAAGGAGATGTAGATCCCCGTTATACTGGGATATGGATGAAGCGAGATGTACCGAGGAAGGACCGATCAGAGTGAATTCAGCTAAATGGATAAGAGAAGCGACGGAAAAGATTCAGATCATTCGCCAGAGAATGAAAGCTGCCCAGGACAGGCAGAAAAGTTATGCTGATCGACGAAGAAGGGATTTGGAATTCGCAGTGGGTGAAAAGGTATTTCTGAAGGCATCGCCAAGAAAAGGGTTTTCCCGAATTGGGAAAGGTGGAAAGTTAAACCCGAGATATGTTGGACCGTATGAGATACTAGAGAGAGTCGGACCGACTGCTTATAGATTGGATTTGCCTGTAGGTCTAACAGGAATCCACAATGTATTTCATGTATCTCAGCTTCGCAAGTGTTTCTCGGATGAGACAGAGGTTGTGCCGGTAGAGGAGATACCATTGGAACCGGATCTGACTTATGTTTTGAAACCCGCTAAGGTTCTAGACAGGAAGTTTCAAGAGCTGAGGAATAGGAAGATTCCTTTAGTTAAAGTCCTTTGGAAGGGACATGGGACAGAAGAGGCAACCTGGGAGACAGAAGAGAAAATGCAGAAACATCACCCTGAGTTGTTTGCAGTTACAGCGGAAGAATCTGAGGACAGATTCTCTTTAAGGAGGGGTGATTGTAACAACCCAAAATAGGGCCTGGATGAAAACAGTAAGTTAAGGCAGTGGTAAAGCGTTTATAGACCGTGATCCAACTTTTTGAATCATCATGCATTGCATTCTTACATGAACTTTGTGCTCGTATATGTTCTGACATGCTTTAAGGGGGAATTCTTGAGCTTTGATACAGTTTACTATTCATAACCCGAGCCTACCTTGTTCATATTGCTACTCGAACCCTAGAGGTTCATCACACATGTTTCCCAATCATTTGAACTGGTTTCCCGAACTCAGAAAGTCTTTCTTGAGCCATAAGGGTATTTTTGGAACTTACCGACCAAAGTTACTATTCATCAGAAAATGAGCTTTTGATTCTGATACCTTTTTCTACCCAAGTTACAGTCGAATCGATCCTTGGGTCGAGGCGAGTCTTTTGAAATCATTCTTGGCTTGGAAATCCATTCCGGAACTTTGTTTTATTAAAAACGTTTTTGAAAACCCTAGTTTACTATTCCTTTTACGAACGGTTTTCATTCGGAAAATGTTTTCTCTTCGGATTTGCACTACTTGAGCTATTTCAAGATTTTTGAGTTGTTTTACAACTCTTGATTCAAACCCTAGCTTGAAAGTTTGAAGCGTACGTTCGTACGTGAGAATTCACTATTCACTCTACGTTTTCAACTTTTTAACGGTAAAACGTTTTATAGTCGATTTTGGACTCAAAACGCTTCTCGATTTATTTCTTGAATTTTGGAAGCAATCCGGACTTGAAAATCATTCTAGAAAGTCGTTTTTCACTCATGTCGAGTTTCGAGCTCAAAACTTTTATTCACTAAAACTAATGTATCTTTCAAACGGTAAATCCGATTTCGATGCATGAATATGCGTTTCGAAGCTAATTTTCTTGCCGTCGGAATGGTTATACTTCCAGCCACTTATCCTTGAGTCTTGGGGGATGAAATTAGAGAAATACCCCCAGCAGCCCCATTTTAGCTTCAACATGCCTAAAGCTTCCAAGAGAATCTATCCAAATTTTGCTCTCCTACCCTTCTCCACATTTTATTTCCAAGGTGAGGGGCTTCTATTCAACTATAAATATAGGGTTCATGGCATTTCATTCCTTGCTCAAAGTTGTGTTAACAACACCCTTTCTCTCCCTCTCCTCCCCCTCTTGCCGTCGGCACCCCCCCCATTAGAGCTAGGTTAGTTTGTTTTGTTTTTATGTTATGTTAGTTTAGTTTATGTTTTTATGTTATGGTATGTTTATATTATGTTTAGGTTGGGTCTTAGGGTCTTCCCTAAGCCATATAGGATTTTATTTTATGCATTTATTATATAGTTTTCAAGATATGTTTTGATAGTTGTTTATATGTTTTAATTGTTTAGTATATGCTTGAATATGTTATGAATTGCTCTAGTATATGCTATGATCATGTGATATGGTTGTTATATTATGAGAATTGATGCATGATTATGGAATTTGAATTATGTTCATGCATGTTTGCTAATGGAATAGTGATTTACAATTTATTATGTCACAACTTGTTACATGTTGATATTGGAATTAAATTGTTACATGTTACATGCCCAAAGGTTTATGATATATGATATGATATGATATATGTTGTGACATGTTGTCACATTGTTATATGACTCTTGAATTATGAATTGAGCTTATGATATGATATGGATTAATGGATTAGTGCCTTGATTATGTTATACACTTTAATGGTGTCGCATGTTATAACCTAAGATAGATTAGTGTTTCATAACTTGATCTTATGCCTTAATTGGATCTCTTAACTATAGGTTATACCTTTAACCTAGATCACACTTGATTATATTAACATGAACTTGTAACTATAGGTTATAATCAAGATCATAATTTGATTAGGGTGTGTGTGTGTGTGCATGCCGTGTGTGTGTGTGCTCGTGCATGGTGTGTGTGTGTACCGTGTGTGTGTGGGTGTGTGTATAGTAAGGGTTTGACCCGACCCTTTGACCCGATATGTGAATAGTAACCTGTGAATAGTAATCGCGAATAGTAATCTGGAATAGTACTTTTGAATAGTGCTTTTGAATAGTAAAAATGAATTAAAACTTGTGTTTTCTTAATAGACATTTGCACCTAGGGTTTCCATATCCAGGGTCTAAAATGTGTTTTCAAAATGTGTTTTCTTTCGTGGACTTGTTTTATAACTTAAGGTTTGCGATAGGATTCATAATTTGACTAAAGCTTACTCGGTTATAGTAAGATCATAGTCTCACGTTGAGAGTTACTCACTTTGACGTATTCCTTTGTGTGTTACTTTTCTTGAATACCTTAAATGGTATTACTCTCTTGTGTTACATGTTCCTTGTTCATTTGTTTCCTGCATTTCATATGCATCTTGGTTAGTAGTGGGTCTTAGTTGTTAAGCTCACTCTAGTACACCACCTACAGGAGTTAAAGTTGAGCACTGGGATCCCCAGGGCACCGCTTAATCTGTCTACCTACCTTTTGGTACTATTAGGTGAGGTGAAGTTATAAATGTTTTCCAACTGGAACCACGATTATACTATCGTATCATATGTTTTGAAAGTACAGTTTACAGACAGTTTCACATGTTTTCCAAAGTTCTGCATTCTTGTTCAAAGACAGTTACATGTTTTGCATATGTTTTATGGCTGCATCACTTTATACCTCTGTATATGTTTCTGAATACTTGAGTATCTTTGTTATACTCTTTCTGCTACTCTGTTACCGATATTTTGAACTCTGCTGTATCGGTACTTATATGTGAATCTGTTATATGTTCTGATATGCCGAGTCTCTCTTACACGATCAATATGTTCTTGCTTGTTACATGCCATCACGCACATGTTTTGAAAAGTTTTAAAATACTCTGATTTTCCGCTGCATAGCCACATCGTTGCACATGTATAGTTCTGATAGACAACCGTTCGCTGGAGTATTTCTTGAGTGATGGCTCACACCATTACTTGAGAGGTGCTTTAGTGCGGGGGTTGAGACGCCGCTCTCCTCTTGTTCTGGTACGGGTGGGGGCGTTACAGTCTAGCACTCCTATACCTGCACAAAACAACTGAAAACAAGCCGGGTTCAGTCTATACGAGACTTGTGGGTATGAAACGAGGCATAAGATATAATATCGCATAAATTAAACACCATTCATACAAGCCCTAATCCCATGTTAAGTTTGATAAGAATTTCCCAAGTGGGCAAAACAAAGAAAACATCAACGGGATTACGACATTCATATTCATTCATAATTGTTCGTAAGGTTTTATGGCCCGGCGAGTGGGCGTGCACAATCTCCAACCAACACCTCGTGTAATCATAACATGAATTATTCGTTATCACACATAAATCTTTTGTGCTCATACATATCATGATCATAATCATTCATATACACCTTCTTCCTCCGGGTGCTGGACGGGTTTGCAAGGCCTGACCACCTAATCATATCAATGTGGCTAGTGAGGTACATGAATCCTCAAAAGCCCGGTTAGCCTTTCCTCATTAAAAACTCCTTAAAGAGGTCGGTTTCACCGTAAATTGGTTTGAACTAGTGTATGGGATCACCGTTGGCCCTTGCCTCCTCGGATAGCCACATACACTAAGTCCCTCACTCGCCAAAATCATAAGGTAGGGTTTCATAAATAAAAAGGGGTCATACGTTTGAAATCATTTATTCAAAAGGACTCGATATATATAAATATACTATTTTGGCTTAAAAACCTTTCACGTAAGGTATATATCAGGTCGCTTTAGCTATTAGAAGAGAAACCCACCTTTAAGAACAAAAGAAAGGCACAAGCGTCTCAATGCTTGCCCTCGTCTCCGACCAAACCCGAATCTGTGCAAAAGAAAAGGTATGAGACTCAAAATGACCATATATGACGCTCGGCAATGAAATGAATATGATATGAATACGTAAAAGATGATATTATGTCATGAAAATGTTCATGTGCACTATTAAGGAATTTAAGGTATAAAATAAGCTATTCGCTCAATCATTCATTTAAATTCATAAATTCACAATTCAAATCAATTTAATCTAAGAATTTCATATAATAACCATAACACGTATTATTTCACGTTTACAATTAGAAATTAGCAAGTAAACATGTTCAAATAATAATTGGTAATTTAATTACGTGAATTAGAAATCAATTAAATTCTAAAATTGAAATAATCAATTAATACTTAAAATATATAATAAATATGTATATATTTATTTATATATCTGTACGTACACATATCACATATGTCTCATGCATGCATAAATACCTTTTAAATATAACTATATACTCATATATGCATGCAATTCAAATATATTAAACATAGATATTACATATATAATATAATTATATCCATGCACATACATAATGCATGCATGCAATTACATACAAATATATATATATATATATATATATATATATATATATATATATATATACACAAGAAACACATGCATGCAAAACACCTCCCATGCAGTCACAACCATAACAGCATAGATACTCACGCACACCCCTGCACAAATGAAGAACCGCAGCAGCACATTTAAGTCTCCATCCAAGCATACAACCAAGCAGAAAAGAGAAGAAAGAAAAGAATGAAGCAGCAGCAGAAGAAAGGAAAAAGAAAAGAGAGAAGCAGCAGGGGAAGAAATGAAAAGAGGGACAGAAGCAGCACCGCGGCAGCTAACCGCCCGGGTAGATTTCCCAAAGAAATCTTCCTCGGCTGGTTAGGTGATGCAGAAGGATCTGCAGCAGGAGTACCCGGTCGGGTACTCCCCAAGAACAAACTCTCCCCGCCCGGGGAGACTGTTACAACAGGAAACCAGCAGTAACAGTAGTAACAACGAAACAGGGGAAGAAAAGAATGGAAAAATAACAGGCCAATTCAAGCACAAAACTACAACCAATTCATGCCAACAATTAAGGTCATAACACAGCAGCAATACAAGACTTAACTCTCACAATTAGCTTGAAAATGAACAGCTGCACAACAAGAAAATTGAGCAGCAGTTTCATGAAGAAAAACAGGGGCAAAACTGAACGAAATAGGGTAAGACTTTCACATACACAAAAAACCATCAATACAGCTACAAATAAGATAAAAAGGAACAACATTTGACATCGAAACAAATCCCAAAAGCTAGCAACAATTCAGTACGAGAGGAATGGAAAGAAATGAGTTGGAGTTAAGCATTTCATAACAATTCATTAATGGTATTTCACCAAACTCTTAACCATCAATTAGTACAAGCATACTCAGTCATAAATGAAGTAAAAGAATCATATATATAGCATCGAAACAAGTTATAGATCAAAGGGATTCAAGAATCCATCAAAATACTCTTAAACCTAACTATTCAATCACATCTTCAAAACTCCATGAAATCTGACTCAAAATTAGGGATGAAAGGATCAAAATGACCATAGATGTATGTGTAACATAATCCTAACTCACCTTGTTGATTGGATGAAAGTTGGTAGAGATTTGAGCTCCAAAATATCAAGAATTGGCACAGTGACGGGAAACTGGAATGCAGGAGATTTAGCTGAGTTTTCTTGCTTTTTTGAGGGAGTGTTTGGTTAGGTCTAGGTATGGGAAGATAGAGAGTTGAAATAGGGTTATAAAGACTCCAACCATAGTTAATTTGGTTAAGAATTGAAAGAGTTATGGCCATTTTAGTGAAATGTGGTTGTTTTGATGCACTTTTGCTTTTCGGTTGGATTTCGGAGGTTCAAATGATATCGGAAAAATATAAGGCTAAGTTTATTAAACTCGAATCTTCGATACGAGTTCAATGAAGTTGACGGAACTCAAATCCGAGTTCCCGAGCTCAAGATATAACATACGGAACCAAGGGTGCGCTAATTGCTCGTTAGCCCCCGATTTGGTTCCACAATTCAAATTAAATCCGTTAACACGTCAAACGAGTTCAAAAACATAAACCGAGTATATAAGCATGTTCATAACTCATAAATTTATGAGATACTAATTTTCCACGACATTTCGATATCATTTCATATAAGAACGAAGCACAAATAAACATTCATGCACATATTCTTAATAATTCATACATTATAAATTAAAACTAACATATAAATCCTATTCTAATTATAATTCAAATTCAACGGATTTGAATAATTTAATAAAGATTATTAAGGCATGATTAAGGTTACAACGAAATAATTACTTAAATAACGAAATAAATAACATAATATTAAATTTAAATAAAATAAAATAAAATAAAACAATAACAATTTATAATAAAATTAAATATAAAACACGTATAAACGATTAATTCGCACAAATTGGTAAACACATACGTCATACCTTTACGTCTGGAAAGCCAGGCCGTTACATCATGTGTAGGGTAATTGATCTCATGTGGTTTAAGCTTTTCTTAAAGCATGCGTTGTTATTTCTCCATATGGCTTCAAAATGCTATCTCATCCTTCCTTCGACGCATCTGTATAGGTTGTATAACCCCCGTTCCTTCAAAGAAATTCCTTGACGGTTTCCACTTCACAATTATTTCGAATTTTGAGAGATCCACACTAATCCTTAAACAGTTGCGATACGCCCGAGAATTGTGACTCTTTCTCCAGCCAAAATTTGCATTATCTGAACTTGGCTTATGGCTTGTGATCAAGCAAAGTGTTTATCACTAAATAAAGGAGGTCATTTTTACTCTTTCAACAAGGTTGTTATGGGTACATAAGCCGATCTTTATGTAATTTCTTTGGAGACACTTTATAATATTCCATCTGGCAAGAAGCCTTTACTTTAGATGTACTCTGTGATAATATCAAATCCATCACTGTTTCTATCCTTGAAGGTTTGTCTGCAACTTCCTGAGCCAGAGGTGATACGATCAAAGAGTGTTTCTCTTTTCCACCTAAAATTGTATTCATCGAACTTAGTCGTTGACTTGTGCTCCAGCGAAGTGCCCAATACTAGTTGTCATATGAATCATGCATCTTTAGCCATTAAGTACACCAGGATGTTGCCAATGGAGCTCAGGATAACTTGTAAAGATACCATCTGGAAATCCAACACATTCTCAATTATTGTAGGTATAATAGTCAGTTCCACGATATCGATGTGAAATTGGAGTGCCCTTAGTTCTGTATGGAAAACGGTCCTGGAACATCCTTCTTTGACCTTGAATTGGGGACACGCTACCTCTATTCAAATCTAACTTGAAGCATAATCGGGAATCTCGTAGTTTTCCAAATAACTTCTCGGTCAGCGGTAGGGGATGTTACATTTTTTCTTACTATCAGGGAATTCAGTTCTCTTCATATCATTATACCAATCTGGATGTTTCACATTACGTGAGCGTTTCCTACAACAACGCGCAATGGTAGTTACATCTCAACTTTATAACTTTAATAGGTTACTTCTTCCATCCTCTTATACTCAGTCGGAGTTGTTCATTATGGTTTTCCTCAAAAGTTGTCTTACTTCCCTCATGGCTGATATAGTCTTAACACACTTATACTCTGGAGGTAATAAGTTTCGGTGTCCAAGGACTCCTTTAAGAACTCATATACTACCTCCATTCCTCTTACAAAGTTGATCTTTATTGATTATTCAAAGAACAGGCTACGTCGTCCCACGAAGATTACTGTTTAACTTCCCATAACACATACTTCGTTTCTTCTACTTCCCAACCTTTATCCTTTCCTTGTATGATCCCATATCTCATTCCAGTAGCATGACAGAATTCAACGAGTAGTAGCGATTGACACCCGATAAAGTTATGCGTTTATATACCAATTGGTTAACAAAGCAAATATCAAAAGGGATTTATTATGATGCTTGCATGAGCAAGTACTCAATAGGAACAAGTACGCACACATATAACTTTGATGTAATGAATGCATGGCGCCAGGGTTATAGAACCTTAACTGACGTGTTAAGAGCATGTACCGTACTTCTGGACATATCAACGAAATCCGAGTTCCCACTTCGTTCTAAAGCAGGTACTTTTGGAAGTCAGGAACAACAATTAAAATATAATGCATGTGGGTCAGGAATGGTGCACAGCATGTAACACCCCGGAGCGGAGGGCGCCACATCCCCCGCACCATAGCCCAACCCGGGTGCCGAAATGCGAACTCCGTCCCCGCGTCGAACTATGGCGAACGGGTGACCCTGAACAGAGTGCGCAACAAAATAAATCGAAAGTGCGGAAGCTACAGGATCACATAACAAAACCAATTACAGGCATATAAGCTTAAAACAAGATATACATACTGCAACATGCTTTGCCCACCCCCGGGCCAAAAGAAATATTCAAGCCTCACATTACAGAACATAGTTTCTAATTATTTATACGTAGTACCAAATATACATAGTACCGAAGCAGGAAAGTAAATATGCAAATGCAAGGACGCTACAAAGACTCGAACGACACCCAAGACTCGAAAGACAACCGCCGCCTACCCAGACTCCCAACCGAGTACCTGCAAAGCTCAAAACAAAGGGGAAAAAGAAAGAAGCAACGAGGGTCAGTCCTAGAGACTGGTGAGGGGGCTACACACGCACACATACGTATAGGTAGGAGCATAGCATGTTCAAATCAAAAGTGTTCATGAACCGGGTGTGGTTTTGGCACTCCAAAAGGGTTTAACCCGTGATATTATATATATACAAGTAAAGATTTAGGGCCAAAGGACAAATTCATCCACGTTTTACCAGTTATGAGTCCACCCCGTTTCACAATCCGTATCGGATACATAAGCATAAGCATAAACATAACACGGCGAGAACGAGTTCTCACACACACTTACTTATACCAAAACAAAACTCATAAACAATCCCACCTCCACACCATTGGGGAAGAGAGGTGCCCCTCTCGACCCTCCACAGAACGAAACTTGTGAACCGGAGGATCCCGCCCGGTTCCTTCGACGGCCAACTTTAAAGTGCTCCTCGGCATAGGAGAACTAAGTCTCCCGTAAATTGAGTCGTGTTGATGAGAGAGCCTGGCGACCCCATGGCCGACCCGAGATCACATACCACTTTTCCGAGGCCCACACACAGATCACATAACTCACACACACATATCTCACAAAGCGTATACTTATCACAAAAGCTTTCTTGTCAAAACTTAACATGTACACACACCAACCTTTTTCGAAAACGAATAAACAAAACATAGCTTACATACATATAAAAGCATTTTCAACGGATTTCATAGCAAATGGGCCAATTCCCGCAAAATACATATCGAACACTTATTTATACGTATATATAGTTCGCATGCGGGCTTAGATTACATATTGGGTTGTAGGTCATAATAGCTAAAAAGAAAGAAACCTCACCTCCGAGAAGCTACGGGAGCGAAGGAAGCAAACAAACGTGTAGAGGACAACCTCGTCAATCAAGGAACGAACCTAATGGCAAAGCAAAAACAAAAGACAAACTTAGACTCAATATGAACCACATTAGACGCTTGGCAGATGCGTATGTATGTTCATGATGCAGAGGACATAAAATAAATTCACACTTAAGTCATATGAGAGCATGTGTTGCATATAAGTTCATAATTCACAAACGAGGTTATAAAACAAGTCAAGGATTCACAATATTAAGCTTAACACATAATGTAACAAGTTAATGAAGTATACAAGTCATAAATAAGACAAGAAAGCTAACTAAAAGAAATGAAAAGGAAGCAAAGCCATGCAAAGACGGGCGAAAAAACAAGAATTCCTAGGGGACACGCCCGTGGCCCCCTGGAAGAACAAGCTGACACACCCCGTGTCTCAGTACAGGAGACGAACAACGGATACCAGAAGGTGACACGCCCGTGTCACCAACATAGAGCAAACCGAGACACCCCCGTGTCTCTGTACAGAGAAGACCAGACAGCAAGCAACAAATCAGATTTTGGAGAGAAAAACAGGGGATTTCGGTACAGGCCTTGGGGAGTCTCTAAAGCCAATGAAAACACATAAACCAAACATGAAAATAACACTAATTCATCATAGATTCATGCCATATAAGTAGCAACAACTTCAATCACCAAATATGCAAGAAACAAAGCAAGGAAAGGGGGAAGAAATGCATCAAGGTATCATCCAATTCTCAAGCACTCATCAATGGCCAATCACTCATAATCAAGCAACCATGAAAGGAGATGAAATAAATGTAACACCCCCGGAGCGAAGGGTGCCACATCCCCCGCACTAAGGTCCAATACGAGTAACGAAATGGAAGTTCGCACCCGTATCAAACCATAGCGAACGGGAGACACACAAAACTCACACCCTCGCTAGGCGGCCTAGACCCTCAAGAACTACGAGAATTAAAATCAGAGTAGCGGAAGCAAATCATATACCAAACATGATTCCCAAGATCACATATATACATATCAAAATGGGGAAGGGTCAAGTATTCCAATCAACAAGCTAGCTTATATACAAATGTACAATGCCATCACGGCCAAAATAGCATAAGTGTATACTGAATACATAATCCAAACTGCGTAACGTAAGGAAAAGGAAAATCCACTACGATGCATGAAGACCCAAGCTATACCACAAGTAAACCCAAAAGACACTTACCGCCTAGCTTGACTCGGAAGAACCTGCAAACTCAAAAGAAAGGGAAAAGGGGAAAAACAACAACGAGGGTTAGTCCTAGCGACTAGTGAGGGGGCTAACTCACGCACCCGATATATATGTATATAGAGCAAAGCATTTAATCAAAACGGAAGAATCCTTGAACCGAGAGTGGTTTTTGCAAGCCAAATTAATTCCCGTGATATAGATATATATAGGTTAAAGGAAAGGAAAAAGGCCAAAAGCCAAACTCCAAGTTTTAGGTAAATTAAGAATCCACTCTCGTTCCATAGATCATATAAAGCTAAACCAACTCGGCGAGTATGAGTCACACACATCCCAACTTCCATATACAAAGATCAAAGCAAAACAAAACAAATCAGAATCCATCCCCAACACCGGTTGATAGAAGGGTTGATTGGCCCTAAATATCCACATACACAAACGAGACAAGGTTTAATTACTACCTTGAAACCTTCGGCGGTTGCCTCCGCCGGCTCAAGAGAAACACCCTTCCTCAACCTCCCAAGGTTGGGCGAGACTCTCAAATGGAGGTGTTGATGGAAGAGCTCGGCGACCCCTCGGTCGTCCCGAGATTACCATACCACACTCCGGGGCCCAAACATATCACGAAAGTCACACAAACATACCTCAAAGCTTATCTTTCAAATCCACATCTCGCTTACATACACACACTTGCACAAAACTAAACTTTTCAAACGAAAACAAAATAGCTTATATACTTATACAAAACGTTTTCAAACTCTTATAGCAAATGGGAGAAGTCCCGCAACATATGTATCAACACTTATTTACCCTATATTATACGTATTCGCATGCGAGGTTTCAAATCAAATAGGGTTATAGGTCGAGTAACTAGAAGAACAAAAACCTCACCTTGTCAACGAACGTAGTGGAGACAAAAGTGTGACAACCGGACACCTACGGAGCAAGCTCATCCTCTACAGGGAGATCCTCTGAACAAGACAAACAACAAGGAACACTCTTAGACTCAATATGAACCACATTGACGCTCGGTACATGCGTGTGTATGTTTATGATGCAAATGGTATGAAATGAATCCACATTTAGACCATTTGTGAGCATTCAATGCATATACGGACATAAATCATAAACGAGGAGATAAAACAAAGCACAATTTCATAACATAAGGCTTAACAGAAAATATAACAAGTTGGTCATCCATACACACCAAAACGAGGCAAGAAGGATCAACAAGAAGCAACCGAAAGGAAGAAAAACCAAGCAAAGGTGGACGAAAAACTAGAGTTCCTAGGGGACACGCCCGTGCCCCCCTGGAAGGGCAACTTGAGACACCCCCGTGTCTCAGTACAGAAACCGAACAACAGAATCCTGAAGGTGACACGCCCGTGTCACCAACAAAGGGCAAACCGAGACACCCCCGTGTATCGGTACAGAAAAATGAACAACAGAATCCCGAAGGTGACACGCCCGTGTCACCACCAAAGGGCAAACCGAGACACCCCGTATCTCGGTACAGAAAAACGTAATCGGCTCAAACAACAAACTCAGCAACCCCATTAAAACTAAACACTCATACTCCAACTACCAAGTAAGGAAATGCAATAAATGCTAAGAATTAAGTCCTAGGAGCATAATATCATCATCAAATCTCAAGAAAAGAAGAATGGAAGCAAAGATCAACAAATTCTCCCAACATCTACTATCCACAAGCTTGCTATATCTCATCAATCAACTATGGAAATGAACTCAAGAGCACATAAAAGAGAGAAGAGAGAGAGTAGATGAAAACCATGAACTCACCTTTCAAATTTGAGAAGCTTGGGTGAAGATTTGAGCTCAAACTTAAGAAAAGGGACAAAGGGGTTTCTTCTTCCTTCTTGCTTCCCTGTGCTGATCAGTTTTGGGAGAGAGAGGGAGAGATTGGATCGATTTTTAGAGGTTAAGGGGGAGAGGAGAGCTTAACTCATGGATATAAAGTCAAGGTTAAGGTTGGGTTGAGTTAAGAGGGGTCCACAAAGACTTATTAGGTGAAAAAGGTGTCTCTCAAGCATAAGGGGCTCGTTACGGGAGAAATTCGAAGGTCTTAACGAGCTTAGAAAAATGTGAGGATTGTCCCATTAAACCCGAATCATCGAAATGAATTCAACGGAGGTGACGAAATTCGAATCCGAATTCCCGAGCTCAACATACGCGTCCCGGAACCCAAGGTGCGCTAAATGCTCTTTATCCTCCTTTAGGTCCCGTCTCCAAAACGAACCCAAAAAGGGGTAACCAAATCAAATACCAAAACATATAACGAGCACATAACCAAGTCCATAAAGCATATAATTAACACATATCACGAATTCACAAAAATCAGAATTAAATATGAATCTAAAACGAGCAAAATACAAAGTGAAGGAAAATTAAACGTTCAAGTTGAACAAATTCATACCGAAGCAATTAAGTTCAAATAACTTCAATTAATCCACGTTAGCAATTAAATATCACATAATCACTTAAAATAATAATTAAAAAGCGCACATAAGAGGTTACCTGAAAATTCTGATCAGTCGGGATGTTACAAACCTCCCTCCTTCAAAAGGACCTGTCCTCAGGTCCGAGGCGAGGTCTTGAAAAGATCCGGATACAACCGTTTCATCTTATCCTCAGTCTCCCAAGTGGCTTCCTCGGATTCCTGATCACGCCACAAGACTTTCACAAGAGGGATCTGTCTATTCCTCAACTCTTGCATCTTCCGATCCAACACCTGAACTGGATACTTCTTAAAAGTCAAATCCGGTTCTAACTGAACTTTCTCGACTGGAAGAATAGAAGACTCATCGGGATAATGTTTCCAAAGCTGAGAGACATGAAACACATTGTGAATCCCGGTCAAACTCTGTGGTAAATCAAGTCTGTAGGCTACTTCCCCAACTCGATCAAGGATCTCAAAGGGGCCTAAGTAGCGAGGGTTAAGCTTCCCGCCTTTACCAATCCGAGCATACCCTTTTCTAGGAGATGCCTTTAAAAAGACCTTATCTCCTTTCTCAAACTCTAAGGGTCGTCTTCTCCTATCTGCATAGCTTTTCTGCCGGTCTTGTGCTGCTTTCAACCTTAGTTTAATCACTTTCACCCTCTCAATGGTATCCTGAATTTCCTTAGGCTTCTTAGCTCTCTCGAGCTTTCCATCTTTAGTCCATCTCCACTCATCTATATCCCAAAAGAGAGGGGATCGGCACTTCCTTCCATATAGAGCCTCATACGGTGCCATTCCGATAGAAGACTGAAAGTTGTTATTGTAGGCATACTCAATCAAATCCAACTGCTCATCCCACGAATCTTGATAATCTAAGGCACAAGCACGAAGCATGTCCTCGAGATACCTTATTAGCCTTTCAGACTGGCCATCCGTCTGTGGGTGGAATGCAGTACTAAAGTGGAGCTTCGTCCCCAAACACTTCTGTAATTCCTGCCGAAAACTGGATGTGAACTGAGGATCTCTATCTGAAATAATGCTGACCGGAGTACCATGCAATCTAAAAATCTCCTTCCGATATAACCGAGCCAACTTAGGAACCTTATCGGACATCTTCACCTTAAGAAAATGTGCCGACTTCGTCAACCGATCAATAATCACCCAAATTCCATCGGAACCTCCTTTAGTCCTTGGCAAGCCGGACACGAAGTCCATTGTCACTTGCTCCCACTTCCACTCGGGTATTGGAAGTGGTTGGAGAGTTCCTCCCGGTTACTGGTGTTCTGCTTTCACCACTTGGCATATTTGACATCTTCTAACATAGTTAGCAACGTCTCTCTTCATGCCGTTCCACCAATATAAAGTTCTTAGATCGTTGTACATTTTGGTGGTACCGGGATGTACTGCATACACTGACTTGTGGGCTTCATCAAGTACCAACTGCTTAAGATCTTCCGGAACACACACCCGAGCCTTAAACCTGAACAACCCTGAATCATCAAATCCAAACTTGGTTTCAGGATCAATCCTTGATTTAGTTATCAATTTCTGAATCTCGGGATCCACAGATTGAGCTTCTATCAATCTCTGCTTCAAAACCGGCTGAACCGAGATATTAGCCAAACGAGCCTCTGAAACCAGAATCACTGAACCTTGTCTACTAGAACCTGCTTCCAAAACTGAAACACTCGCTTTCCTACAAAGCATCCGCCACCACATTGGTTTTCCCCGGATGGTACTGAATCTTACAATCATAATCCTCAAGTGTCTCCATCCATCTCCTCTGTCTTACGTTCAAATCCTTGTGGGTAAATAGATACTTAAGACTCTGGTGGTCGGTGAACACTTCAAAAGTAACACCATAAAGGTAATGTCGCCATTTCATCAAGGCAAACACCACTGCCGCGAGTTCCAAGTCATGAGTGGGATAGTTTCTCTCGTGATCCTTTAACTTCCGTGAGGCGTAGGCTACAACCTTACCATTCTGCATTAACACACAACCGAGACCTTCCTTCGAAGCATCGGTATAGACTGAGTAGCCTTCCGAACCCTCGGGTAGGGTTAAAATCGGTGCAGTAGTCAATCTCTCCTTAAGAGTTTGGAAACTCGTCTCACACGCCTCATTCCACTCGAACTTCACCTCTTTCTTAGTTAACCGGGTCAACAGGGAGGCAATCTTCGAGAAATCTTTCACAAAGCGCCTATAATACCCTGCCCACCCGAGAAAACTTCTCACTTCCGAGGCATTCTTAGGTTGCTTCCAAAGCATAACCGTTTCAATCTTCGCCGGATCCACTTCTATACCATTCCCTGAAATGAAGTGACCCAAAAAGGAAACTCGATCCAACCAGAACTCGCACTTACTGAACTTGGCGAACAATCTGTGCTCCCGAAGCATAGACAAGACAATACTCAAATGCCGCGCGTGCTCTTCCTCGGACCTCGAATACACCAGAATATCATCTATAAAGATGACCATGAATTTATCGAGGTAAGGCCAGAATATTCGGTGCATCATATCCATAAACGCAGCTGGGGCATTGGTAAGACCAAAAGGCATGACCACAAACTCGAAATGCCCATATCTCGTGTTGAAACCCTTCTTCGGTATATCTCCCTCCCGGATACGCAATTGGTAATACCCTTGTCTTAAATCCAACTTGGAATAAACACTCGAGCCTTGCAGGAGATCGAACAACTCTTCAATGTGAGGGAGCGGGTATTTGTTCTTAACCGTTAACCGGTTCAGCTCACGGTAGTCAATACACATTCGCAAAGTCCCGTCTTTCTTCTTTACAAACAGGACCGGAGCACCCCACGGAGAAGTGCTCGGGCGAATGTAACCACACTCTAAGAGCTCGTCCAATTGCGTCTTCAACTCCTTCAACTCGGCTGGAGCCATCCTATAGGGAGATTTCGCATACGGTTCTGCTCCGGGATAGAGATCTATTACAAACTCGACGTCCCGATCCGGAGGTAAAGATCCCAAATTCTCCGGAAACACATCAGGGAATTCCTTCACGATCTCCGTCTCTTCGAGCTTGGCCTGATCCTTCGGCTTATTAAAAAGGTAGGCCACCTAGCCCGTCGCACCGTCCCGGAACAATCTACTTGCTTCCATAAAGGAAATAAACGGGCAGGTCTTCAAGCTCTGACCCGCAAAGACCGTAGAACCCAAAGTCACCCTCTTGGCAAAACAATCCATCATAGCTCGGTAACGGTACAACCAGTCCATTCCCTGAATCACCCCATACTTCTTAATCGGCATCTTGATCAAATCTGGCGGATACTCTTGATCTTCCACAACCACCGGACAACCACGGTAAACACAACTCGTAGCCAAAGTAGCACCAAGGGGAGAAGAAACAATAAAGGAATCATCTAGGCAAGCAACAGGCAAAGGAAGAGTAGAAACAAGCCGGGAAGCAATAAATGAATGCGTTGCTCCCGGATCAAACAAAGCATGTAATGGAATGCTATGAATGTGGATAGTACCTTCAACAACGGCATTGGCATCCACCTCTACATTCTCATCCTCGCCCTCCAAAGCATAGGCTCTCGCTTGGATCGGTGCTCTTGGAGGCATCACATTCAACGGTTGAGGGGCTCGAGGCTGAGGTGCTCTCACTTGAGGACAAGTGCTAATCAAATGGCCAGGCTCTCCACACTTATAACATCTCCTCAATTTCTTTCGGTAATTCTCCTCGGTGTGATTGGGACCCTTGCAATAACTACATTGAATCGGGGTCGGTAGAGCTGGTGCCGCCGGTACCGGAGGTCGAGCTTTCTTAACTGAAGTAGTAGGACCTTGGGGTTTGAAAACCGGAGGCCCACTATAGGATGCAGGCCTCTTCCCCAAATTAGAGCTCGAACCTTGGCCCGAAAAGTAAGTCGGTCTCAATCTTCTGTTGTTAGCTTCCACTTTGATAGCCTTCCTCGTAGCCTTTTCCCACGTATCCACGGTAGCAGCCGTAAGAGCATTTTGGATATCATATCTTAAGCCATGAACGAAATTACGGGCTTTCTGGGTGTCATCATTGGTGATGTGTGGAGCATACGGTGCAAGTCTCTCAAATTCCAAAATATACTCTTCAACCGAATGGTTCCCTTGTCTCAATTCCGTAAATTGTTGAAGTCTTCTCTCACGAGCACTTGATGGAACATACTTGTGACGAAACTCTCTCACAAAGCTCTCCCAATCAAACTCTTCTCCATTGCTCTCCAATCGAGCTCTCATAGCCTTGAGCCAATTGGACGCGGGGCCTTGAACAAACCGGGCCGTGCAAACAGCTTTCCCATGCGAAGGAGCAGGGTAAATTTCCCAAATTCCCGCAACTTCTGACAACCACTCTTCGGCTTGGATGTCATCTTCTCCATACCACTTCGGGGGATTGTTGTTTCTGAACTCATTAAAGGCCGGAGTTACTTGCCCACCTTGTCCTTCCCAATGTGGATTATCTCTTTGATTCTGCTGAAGCTGATTCAAAAGAGCCTGCACAATATTCGCAGCATTCATCGGAGGAGGTGGAGGTGCTTGTGGAGGGGGTTGATTGAGACCAGGAGTCTGCTCCCTATCTGCTCTCCTTCTTGGAGGCATCCTGAAATTCACAAATCAAGAAGATATCGATGCATGGGGTTCAGTTCGTGATCATGAAGTCAATTATTAGGAATTTAAACAATTAAGTCACATAGAGGTGTAGATGAATGCAAATAATCACATACTCCTATACCGAACGACCTAGACAGACCCAACACGACTCCAGAGCTCTGGTTTTGCAACCGAGAGCTCTGATACCACGCAAGGATGTAAGATCCCCCGGAGCGAAGGGTGCCACATCCCCCGCACTAAGGTCCAATACGAGTAACGAAATGGAAGTTCGCACCCATATCAAACCATAGCGAACGGGGAGACACACAAAACTCACACCCTCGCTAGGCGGCCTAGACCCTCAAGAACTGCGAGAATTAAAATCAGAGTAGCGGAAGCAAATCATATACCAAACATGATTCCCAAGATCACATATATACATATCAAAATGGGGAAAGGTCAAGTATTCCAATCAACAAGCTACCTTATATACAAATGTACAATGCCATCACGACCAAAATAGCATAAGTGTATACCGAATACATAATCCAAAATGCGTAACGTAAGGAAAAGGAAAATCCACTATGATGCATGAAGACCCAAGCTATACCACAAGTAAACCCAAAAGACACTTGCCGCCTAGCTTGACCCGAAAGAACCTGCAAACTCAAAAGAAAGGGAAAAGGGGAAAAACACCAACGAGGGTTAGTCCTAGCGACTAGTGAGGGGGCTAACTCACACACCCGATATATATGTATATAGAGCAAAGCATTTAATCAAAACGGAAGAATCCTTGAACCGAGAGTGGTTTTTGCAAGCCAAATTAATTCCCGTGATATAGATATATATAGGTTAAAGGAGAGGAAAAAGGCCAAAAGCCAAACTCCAAGTTTTAGGTAAATTAAGAATCCACTCTCGTTCTATAGATCATATAAAGCTAAACCAACTCGGCGAGTACGAGTCACACACATCCTAACTTCCATATACAAAGATCAAAGCAAAACAAAACAAATCAGAATCCAACCCTAACACCGGTTGATAGAAGGGTTGATCGGCCCTAACTATCCACATACACAGACGAGACAAGGTTTAATTACTACCTTGAAACCTTCGGCGGTTGCCTCCGACGGCTCAAGAGAAACACCCTTCCTCAACCTCCCAAGGTTGGACGAGACTCTCAAATGGAAGTGTTGATGGAAGAGCTCGGCGACCCCTTGGTCGTCCCGAGATTACCATACCACACTCCGGGGCCCAAACATATCACGAAAGTCACAGAAACATACCTCAAAGCTTATCTTTCAAAGCTACATCTCGCTTACACACACACACTTGCACAAAACTAAACTTTTCAAACGAAAGCCAAATAGCTTATATACTTATACAAAAGGTTTTCAAACTCTTATAGCAAATGGGAGAAGTACCGCAACATATGTATCATACACTTATTTACCCTATATTATACGTATTCGCATGCGAGGTTTCAAATCAAATAGGGTTATAGGTCGAGTAACTAGAAGAACAAAAACCTCACCTTGTCAACGAAAGTAGTCGAGACAAAAGTGTGACAACCGGACACCTACGGAGCAAGCTCGTCCTCTACAGGGAGATCCTCTGAACAAGACAAACAACAAGGAACACTCTTAGACTCAATATGAACCACATTGACGCTCGGTACATGCGTGTGTATGTTTATGATGCAAATGGTATGATATGAATCCACATTTAGACCATTTGTGAGCATTCAATGCATATACGGACATAAATCATAAACGAGGAGATAAAACAAAGCACAAATTCATAACATAAGGCTTAACACAAAATATAACAAGTTGGTCATCCATACACACCAAAACGAGGCAAGAAGGATCAACAAGAAGCAACGGAAAGGAAGCAAAACCAAGCAAAGACGGACCAAAAACTAGAGTTCCTAGGGGACACACCCGTGGCCCCCTGGAAGGGCAAGTTGAGACACCCCCGTGTCTCAGTACAGAAACCGAACAACAGAATCCTGAAGGTGACACGCCCGTGTCACCAACAAAGGGAAAACCGAGACACCCCCGTGTCTCGGTACAGAAAAACGAACAACAGAATCCCGAAGGTGACACGCCCGTGTCACCACCAAAGGGCAAATCGAGACACCCCTGTGTCTCTGTACAGAAAAACGTAATCGGCTCAAACAACAAACTCAGCAACCCCATTAAAACTAAACACTGATACTCCAACTACCAAGTAAGGAAATGCAATAAATGCTAAGAATTAAGTCCTAGGAGCATAATATCATCATGAAATCTCAAGAAAACAAGAATGGAAGCAAAGATCAACAAAATCTCCCAACATCTACTATTCACAAGCTTCCTATATGTCATCAATCAACCATGGAAATGAACTCACGAGTACATAAAAGAGAGAAAAGGAGAGTAGATGACAACCATGAACTCACCTTTCAAATTTGAGAAGCTTGGGTGAAGATTTGAGCTCAAAATCAAGAAAGGGGACAAAGGGGTTTCTTCTTCCTTCTTGCTTCCTTGTGCTGATCGATTTTGGGAGAGAGAGGTAGAGATTGGATCGGTTTTCAGAGGTTAAGAGGGAGAGGAGAGCTTAACTCATGGATAGAAAGTCAAGGTTAAGGTTGGGTTGAGTTAAGAGGGGTCCACAAAGACTTATTAGGTCAAAAAGGTGTCTCTCAAGCATAAGGGGCTCGTTACGGGTGAAATTCAAAGGTCTTAACGAGCTTAGAAAAATGTGAGGCTTGTCCCATTAAACCCGAATCGTCAAAACGAGTTGAATGGAGGTGACGGAATTCGAATCCGAATTCCCGAACTCAAGATACGCGTCCCAGAACCCAAGGGGCGCTAAATGCTCTTTAGCCTCCTTTAGGTCACGTCTCCAAAACGAACCCAAAAAGGGGTAACCAAATCAAATACCAAAACATATAACGGAGTCCATAAAGCATATAATTAACACATATCACGAATTCACAAAAATTAGAATTAAATACGAATCTAAAACGAGCAAAATACAAAGTGAAGGAAAATTAAACGTTCAAGTTAAACAAATTCATACCAAAGCAATTAAGTTCAAATAACTTCAATTAATCCACGTTAGCAATTAAATATCGCATAATCACTTAAAATAATAATTAAAAAGCGCACATAAGAGGTTACCTGAAAAGTCTGATCAGTCGGGATGTTACAATAAATACATAGAATCAAGTCATAGAAGCAATACATCATCACCAAGAATCAAGGGAACAAGAAGGGAAGCAAGAATCATCATATTCATCCAATCTCTACTATTCACATGCTTGCTAGAACTCAAGAATCAACCAATGAATTCAACTCAAATTCACATAAAAGAGAGAAGAGGGAGTGTAGAATACAATCATAAAATTACCTTTCAAATTAGAGAAACTTTGGATGTGATTTGAGCTCAAACTCATGAAAATGGCCAAGGGTTTCTTCCTTCTCTTCTTGGAGCTGAAGTTGCTGCACTTTCCTTTCTTTTTCTTGGGTGTGGGACGAAATGGGGGAGTAGGAGAGAGTGAGGGATGGTTAGATATATATTAGTCAAGGTTAGAAGCTTAATTGGGGTTAAATGGGGTCCCACAAGTGAAGATTAGTCAGCAAAAGGGTACTCTTAAGCACAAGTCTTCGTTGCGAGTCCAACGCATCTTCCGAAATTCGAATCCGAATTCCCCAGCTCAAGTTACGCCTTCCGGAACACAAGGTGCGCTAAAGCCCGTTAGACCCTTATGTCCCTAAAACATAAAACGGTTTCAAAACCGTATCAAACGAACTAAAAAACAAGTAATAAGCATAAAGATACATTCATAACACATATAAGTCGCACATAGCACATAGTCACAAAGATCGAAAACGAAAACGAACACAAACGGAGCAAGAACGAAACAAAGAGAACGAACACGTATAAGTAAATCACATAAGCTCAAATAAGTTTCAAATAATTCAAATATATCACATAGAAGTATAATAAACACTTAATTTACATAATTAAATAATTAAAAGCGCACATAGCTCACCCGTGAAGGCGTGCCTGGAAAGGCCGGACGAGCGGGATGTTACAAACTCCCCTCCTTCAAAAGGACCTGTCCTCAGGTCCTAAGCGAGACCTAAGAGAACACTTGAACAAGCTCGACTCCACGCTTCCGCTGCACTACTCTGATCCAAGAGTAGTAATCTCCTCGGGACATGGCTTCCTTAAATAAAAATATAAGGAAGACTTCTCCTGTCCCGATCACTCGGTGGTACTCACCAAATCCGAGTGAATCCCCTTAGTTTAGCAAACTTTGGTTTGCTCCTACTTCTGATTAAAATCGAAAAGCAGTTGGGGAAAACTACCGGTTTTTTTATGTTCGGTCTTCTACCGAAAGCACTTTAGACATTGCTACACTAAGTCTACAATGTCTCTTCTTATTCCAACACCATTACCGGCTCTTCAAGTCTCGAACCATGAGTGGAATTAGTCTCGTGGCTAAGCACTTCTTGAGACATGGCTCCAACCCTCCGTAGCAACGCACAACCGAAGTCTTCCTTAGTACCTCGATCGTAATGGAAAAGTTTGAGTATCCTCGTGTAATCAAGGTAACTCTCTTCAAAAGCCTTATCCACTCGAACCATGCCTCTTCCTTGTCTTTCATGTCATGGGACGACACTTGTGCAACGACAAACCCTCTGTTGACTCCCAATGAAACTAGAGACTTAATCTCTGAGGCAATTCTCGGTTCCTCTACCAAAATGCGTAGTCGACCATACCCTTGTTGAAACCACACTCACCAAAGACCACAGAACACTGAAGAAGAACTAACGACTCTTCGAAGCAAGCAAGAAGGGTATTCATCTTCCACCGTTAACTTGTGCAGCTCACGGTAACATATACTCATCCTAAATCCCGTCTTCTTTTTAGATGGGACCAAGGTACTCCACAAAGAAGTATTCGCAAGGATGCAATTACCTTCTAAGAGCTCGTCAACTACGACTTAACTCCAACAACCTCGCTAGAGTCCACTGGAAGAGAAACTCCAAGTACAAAACAATTCCGGGATAAAGATCACGACAACCACGATGTCCTCATTGGGTGGAAACGAATTCCATCTTCAAAGAAACACCAAAGGTGGCTTACTTCGATCTTTGTCTCCTTAAGCTTGGCTCGACCTCTAAGTTAACTCAAAGGAAAGCCACGAAGCTTATCGCACAGTCCCAGAATTACCAACCACTTCTACAAAAGATATTAACGGGCTAGCCTTCCATTTAACACCCGTAGATACCGTTGAGCCCCGAATGGACCTTCTACTAACAACTACCCACGCCTATGGTAACACCGTTACCTTAACAGAACTAGGCGCCTTCAAGAACAACCGCCGGAAGAGAACCGCCACCAAGCAAGCTCGGCCCTCGCAACTCACCAACCACTCGACACTCTTCTCACCAACCTCTCACCAAAGAGAGAGACAACACAAAGGAGAAAAGGAAAGGGGAAACCACAAGCAAGCAAGTAATAACAAAGACACGCAAGCACCGAGAACAACAAGAAAAAGAAAAGTAACACCAATTAAAATAAAATGTATGTATGTAGTGCCATGAATGTTCGGTGTAGCTTTCACCATGGGAAAATGTTGATCTCGCCATGAAGCTCCTCACCTCCACTTGCATCAACTCGGACCTGTCTTGGAGTCTTGGAATTCTGGCTCTTGGTAGTCCTTGAATGCTTAGTCTTCGGGCAACTTTTCACCTTATGTCCCGGTTCCCCACACTTGTAACATCTCCCGAGTTTCTTTTAGCAAACTTCTTCGGTGTGAATAGGGCCTTGACAATAAGAGCATTGAATTATCTCCAATGGAAGAGATATCAGATCCATCTTTGGTGGTTGAAGTTTCTTCTTCATGGTGTAGTCGACCTCTTGAAGTTCTTAGGTTTCCTATCGGAACATAGGCCTCTTATTTGAGTTTAAGCTTGATCCTGGATTATATTCCTCCTTATAAATGAGAAACTTCACCTCTTGCTTATTCATTTCATCTTGAACCACTCTTCTAACTTCCTCGGACCATTTATGTACCAGTGAGCTTTGGAAAGCATGTTGAATCTCGTCTCTACGCCTTTGTATATATCCCCAGACCTTGGGGCAATCTTGGTTAGCTCTCGAGTTTTCTAGCTCCATTACAAGATCATCCATCATCTTCAATTCTTGCTGAAGATCTAGAAATTCTTGGAGTCTCCTAATCAATTCATTTGGAGAGATATACTTATAACAAAATTCTCGGATAAACCTTTCCCAATGGAGCTCTTCTCCGGACTTCTTTAGATGTGATCTTATTTCCTTGAACCATTTTGAAGCTTCATCTTGTAATAAGAGGGATGTGTGCTTTACTTTCTCTTGTGAGGTTCCCAGACAATTTTTCCAAATCCACAATACCACGGATAGCCACTCCTCGGCTTCAATACTATCGCCTCCATGTCACTTCGGTGGACTAATGTAACGCCCCCACCCGTACTGGAACAAGAGGAGAGCGGCGTCTCAACCCCCGCACTGAAGCACCTCTCAAGTAATGGTGTGAGCCATCACTCAAGAAATACTCCAGCGAACGGCTGTCTATCTCAGAACTATACATGTACAACGATGTGGCTATGCAGTGGAAAATCAGAGTATTTTAAAACTTTTGAAAACATGTGCTTGATGGCATGTAACAAGCAAGAACATATTGATCGTGTAAGAGAGACTCGGCATATCAGAACATGTAACATAATCACATATAAATACCGATACAGCAGAATTCAAAATATCGGTAACAGAGTAGCAGAAAGAGTATAACAAAGATACTCAAGTATTCAGAAACATAAAGTAATGCAGCCATAAAACATATGCAGGACGCAAAAGAGGAAGTAATACTAAGTCCTGACTGAAACAAAAATGACAATCTAGAGCTTCAAGCTACCTCTAGACTGCGGCTACAAGACCTGAAACCACGAGGCAAGAAAACGGGAGAGGTATTAGTCAAAAGGACTAAGTGAGGGAATACTTTAAAGAAAGTACTGAGTGATACAGAATTTGAAGTAAAGTTCAGAACTGTTAAATGCAATGCTGTAAAAGTATGCACATTTTAAAACAATTTCATGAATGCTATCACACACGCACACATATGTTGTTGATGGTTCATAGTTCTTTCATAAAACGGGATAAGGGTAAAGTGAACTTTTCCAAATATGAACCATCTTATATGAAACAGAATTTTGCCCGCAAGCTAGGCTCCTCCATCCTTACTCCAGAAAAACATGATTTCGTAGAGTATCGGACCGAGGTCAACAATAACTCCACACACAGTAGATTATCAGACCAAGGTCAACAATACCCCACTAACGCATACAAACATGCACCATCCTCCACCGGTTGTCACTTCCGGTAGCTAGCCCTAGGCGACCTATAAACATGTAATGGGAACAGATTTGTTGTCCGTTCCCAGACAGATTGTCCTGACTTAACCAACCTCCTGTTAAAAGTCGGTGTCAATTGTCTAAGTGTGGCGGCCGGTATTGGTGATGTCGTTGGCGCTCACCTCCCGAGCATCACCTCCACACATAACCGCCGGGCCCAAACTGTAAACTGTATGCTTGCATTTAAGAATTAGCAGTGACAAGAGTACCACTCCAGTATGCTAACAATAACATGTGAAACTGTAACTGTAACATATCATGTTGTCTGTAAAACATATGATTCTGTCTGAAAACATGTGATTCTGTCTGTAAACTGTACTTTGAAAACATATGCAAAACATGTAACTGTCTTTCAACAAGAATGCAGAACTTTGGAAAACATGTACTGTAGATCAAGGTATACTATTAAAGTATGAATGATCCTTTCAAAAGAATGTCCCGATAACAGGGATAGTTCAAAACGAGGTTTATCTTTGAATTTTAAAACATATGATACGATAGTATAATCGTGGTTCCAGTTGGAAAACATTTATAACTTCACCTCTCCTAATAGTAACAAAAGGTAGGTAGACAGATTATGCGGTGCCCTGGGGATCCCAGTGCTCAACTTTAACTCCTGTAGATGGTGTACTAGAGTGAGCTTAAGAACTAAGACCCACTACTAACCAAGATGCATATGAAATGCATGAAACAATGAACAAGGAACATGTAAAGAACATGTAACACAAGAGAGTAATACCATTTAAGGTAGTCAAGAAAGGTAACACACAAAGGAATACATCAAAGTGAGTTACTCTCAACGTGAGACTATGATCTTACTATAACCGAGTAAGCTTTAGTCAAAATATGAATCCTATCGCAAACCTTAAGTTATAAAAGAAGTCCACGAAAGAAAACACATTTTGAAAACACATTTTAGACCCTGGATATGGAAACCCTAGGTGCAAATATCTATTAAGAAAACACAAGTTTTAATTCATTTTTACTATTCAAAAGCACTATTCAAAAGTACTATTCAAGATTACTATTCACGATTACTATTCACATGTCGGGTCAAAGGGTCGGGTCAACCCTTACTATGCACACACCCCCACACACACGGTACACACACACACCATGCATGAACACACACACACACGGCATGCACACACACACACACACCCTAATTAAATTATGATCTTGATTATAACCTATAGTTTCAAGTTCATGTTAATGAAATCAAGTGTGATCTAGGTTAAAGGTACAACCTATGGTTAAGAGATCCAATTAAGGCATAAGATCAAGTTATGAAACACTATTCTATCTTAGGTTATAACATTTGACACTATTAAAGTGTATAATATATGATCAAGGCACTATTCCATTAATCCAAATCATACCATAAGCTCAATTCATAATTCAAGAATCATATAACAATGTGACAACATATCACAACATATATCATATCATATCATATCATATATCATGAACCTTTAGGCATGTAACATGTAACAATTTAATTCCATATCAACATGTAACAAGTTGTGACATAATTAATTGTAAATCACTATTCCATTAGCTAGCATGCATGAACATAATTCAAATTCCATAATCATGCATCAATTCTCATAATATAACAACCATATCACATGATCATAGTATATACTAGAGCAATTCATAACATATTCAAGCATATACTAAACAATTAAAGCATATAAACATATACACAAACATATCATGAAAACTATATAATAAATGCATAAAATAAAATCCTATATGGCTTAGGGAAGACCCTAAGACCCAACCTAAACATAATATAAACATACCATAACATAAAACATAAACTAAACTAAAACATAACATAAACTAAAGCATAAAAAATAAAACAAACCTAGCTAATGGAGGGGGGTGGCCGACGGCAAGAGGGGGGAATGAGAGGGAGAGAAAGGGTGTTGTTAACACAACATTGCGCAAGGAATGAAATGCCTCTTGGCCTCTATTTATAGTTGAAGAGAAGCCCCTCACCTTGGAAATAAAATGTGGAGAAGGGTATGAGAGCAAAATGGAATAGCTTCTGTTGGAAGCTTTAGGCATATGAAGCTAAAAATGGGGCTGCTGGGGGTATTTCTGTAATTTCATTGCCCAAGGCTCGAGGATAAGTGGCTGGAAGTATAACCATTCCGACGATAAGAAAATTATCTTCGAAACGCATATTCATTCGTCGAAATCGGATTTACCGTTTGAAAGATACATTTGTTTTAGTGAATAAAAGTTTTGAGCTCGAAACTCAACACGAATGAAAAACGACTTTCTAGAATGATTTTCAAGTCCGGATTGTTTCCAAAATTCAAGAAATAAATCGAGAAGCGTTTTGAGTCCAAAATCGACTATAAAACGTTTTACCGTTAAAAAGTTGAAAATGTAGAGTGAATAGTGAATCCTCACGTACGAACGTACGCTTCAAAATTTCAAGCTAGGGTTTGACTCAAGAGTTGTAAAACATCTAAAAAATCTTGAAATAGCTCAAGTAATGCAAATCCGAAGAGAAAACATTTTCCGAATGAAAACCGTTCGTAGAAGAAATAGTGAAGTAAGGTTTTCGAAAACATTTTCAATAAAACAAAGTTCCGGAATAGATTTCCAAGCCAAGAATGATTTCAAAAGATTCGTCTCGACTCAAGGATCCATTCGACTATAAACTTGGGTAGGAAAGGTATCAGAATCAAAAGCTCATTTTCTGATGAATAGTAACTTTGGTCGGTAAGTTCCAAAAATACCCTTATGGTTCAAGAAAGACTTTCTGAGCTCGGGAAACAAGTTCAAACGATTGGGAAACATGTGTCATGAACCTCTAGGGTTCGAGTAGCAATATGAACAAGGTAGGCTCGGGTTATGAATAGTAAATTGTATCAAAGGTCAAGAATTCCCCCTTGAAACATGTCAGATCATATACGAGCACAAATTCATGTAAGAATGCAATGCATGATGATTCAAAAAGTTGGATCACTGTCTATAAACGCTTTACCAATGCCCTTAACTTACTGTTTTCATTCAGGCCCTGTTTTGGGCTGTTACAATCACCCCTCCTTAAAGAGAATCTGTCCTCAGATTCTTCCACTGTTACTGCAAACAACTCAGGGTGATGCTTCCGCATTTTCTCTTCTGTCTCCCAGGTTGCCTCTTCTGTCCCATGTTCCTTCCAAAGGACTTCAACCAAAGGAATCTTCCTATTCCTTAACTCTTGAAACTTCCTGTCTAGAATCTTAGCGGGCTTCAAAACATAAGTCAAATCCGGTTCCAACGGTATCTCCTCTACCGGCACAACCTCTGTCTCATCCGAGAAACACTTGCGAAGCTAAGATACATGAAATACGTTGTGGATTCCTGTTAGACCTACAGGCAAATCCAATCTATAAGCAGTCGGTCCGACTCTCTCTCGTATCTCATACGGTCCAACATATCTCGGGTTTAATTTTCCACCTTTCCCAATTCGGGAAAACCCATTCCTTGGCGATGCCTTCAGAAATACCTTTTCACCCACTGCGAATTCCAAATCCCTTTTTCGTCGATCCGCATAACTCTTCTGCCTGTCCTGGGCAGCTTTCATTCTCTGGCGAATGATCTGAATCTTTTATGTCGCTTCTCTTATCCATTTAGCAGAATTCACTCTGATTGGTCCTTCCTCAGTACATCTTGCTTCATCCAAATCCCAGTATAACGGGGATCTACATTTCCTTCCATACAGAGCTTCATATGGAGCAGCTTTAATAGAAGCTTGATAACTATTGTTGTATGCAAACTCCACAAGAGATAAACACTCTTTCCAACTTTCCTGGAAGTCCAAAGCGCAAGCTCTTAGCATATCTTCCAAGTATTTGATCATCCTTTCTGATTGTCCATCTGTCTGAGGATGCGCTGCAGTACTGAAGTTCAACTTTGTTCCCATCAAAGTCTGAATTTCTTTCCACAATTGCGACGTGAATTTCGGATCTCTGTCCGAGACTATACTGTTCGGGACTCCATGTAATCTGACAATCTCTTGTTGGTACAGCTTTGCCAACGTGCTGACCTTATCCGTCGTCTTAACTGGCAAAAAGTGCGCTGACTTTGTCAATCGATCAATGATCACCCAGATACTATCTTGTCCTCCTCTGACTTTGGGTAATCCAGTGACAAAATCCATCGTGACTTGCTCCCATTTCCAAGTCTGAATCGGTAATGGTTGCAACTTCCCACTCGGCTTTTGGTGCTCAGCTTTAACTTTCTGACAAGTTAAGCACTTCTTGACATAGTTGGCTATGTCTCTCTTCATTCCGTTCCACCAGAATTGCGTCTTAACATCTTGATACATCTTAGTGCCTCCGGGATGTATTGTGTACTTAGTCTTGTGCGCTTCGTCGAGAATCTCTTTCCTCAAAACAGTTGGTACGCATACTCGACCTTTGTACCTCAATATTCCATGTTCATCAACCTTGAACTTGGTCTCATCATCTTTCTCCTTAGATTCGAGACATTTCTTGATCCACTCGTCGTTCTTCTGAGCTTCCAACACTTGTTCTTTCAAAGGTGATATCATTACAACGTTCACGACTCGAGCTTTAGTTATCACCTCCATTCTCTCTCTTTGATCAACCTCGGGATTGGCAGAAATCTGTGCCAAACGAACTTTCCTGCTTAGAGCATCTACTACAACATTTACCTTTCCTGGATGGTACTGAATAATGCAATCGTAGTCCTCCAGAAATTCCATCCATCTCATCTGTCGCATATTCAACTCCTTCTGAGTGAATAGATATCGCAAGCTCTTACGATCAGTAAAGATCTCAAACGTAACTCCATAGAGGTAATGTCTCCACTTTCGAAGAGCAAAAATTATCGCGGCTAACTCCAAATCATGTGTCGGGTAGTTGACTTCATGCGTTTTGAGTTTCCTTGATGCATACGCAATCACCTTTCCATTCTGCATCAAAACTCCTCCTAGTCCTTCTTTCGAAGCATCGGTGTAGACTGTGTATCCTTCTTTTCCTTCTGGTAACGCTAAGACGGGTGCAGTAGTTAGCATCTCCTTCAATCTTTGAAAACTTTGCTCACACTTCTCAGTCTATTCAAACTTCTCTTCTTTTTTTGTCAACTTAGTGAGAGGTGTAGCTATCTTCGAGAAATCTTTGACAAACCTCCGGTAGTAACCAGCTAATCCCAGAAAACTTCTCACTTCTGAAGGATTCTTCGGTGACTTCGAATCCATGATCGTTTCGATCTTCGTGGGATCTACTTCGATTCCAGATCCTGATATGATGTGTCCGAGAAACGTAACTCTCTCAAGCCAGAACTCACATTTGCTGAACTTTGCATATAGCTTCTGATCCAGCAAAGTGCGTAACACGATTCGAAGATGTTCAGCATATTCCTTCGGTGTCTTCGAAAATACCAAAATATCATCGATGAAGATTACTACAAACTTGTCGAGAAACGGCTTGAATATACGGTGCATCATATCCATGAATGCAGCGGGTGCATTCGTCAAACCAAACGGCATTACTACAAATTCAAAATGTCCGTATCGGCTGTTGAAAGCAGTCTTCGGAATATCTGCTTCCTTGATCTTCAATTGATAATATCCTTGTCTTAGATCTAACTTAGAGTAGACCTTCGATCCTTGAAGTATATCGACCAGTTCTTCAATATGAGGGAGAGGATACTTGTAACAGCCCAAAACAGGGCCTGGATGAAAACAGTAAGTTAAGGCAGTGGTAAAGCGTTTATAGACCGTGATCCAACTTTTTGAATCATCATGCATTGCATTCTTACATGAACTTTGTGCTCGTATATGTTCTGACATGCTTTAAGGGGGAATTCTTGACCTTTGATACAGTTTACTATTCATAACCCGAGCCTACTTTGTTCATATTGATACTCGAACCCTAGAGGTTCATCACACATGTTTCCCAATCGTTTGAACTTGTTTCCCGAACTCAGAGAGTCTTTCTTGAGCCATAAGGGTATTTTTGGAACTTACCGACCAAAGTTACTATTCATCAGAAAATGAGCTTTTGATTCTGATACCTTTTTCTACCCAAGTTACAGTCGAATCGATCCTTGAGTCGAGACGAGTCTTTTGAAATCATTCTTGGCTTGGAAATCCATTCCGGAACTTTGTTTTATTGAAAACGTTTTTGAAAACCCTAGTTTACTATTCCTTTTACGAACGGTTTTCATTCGGAAAATGTTTTCTCTTCGGATTTGCACTACTTGAGCTATTTCAAGATTTTTGAGATGTTTTACAACTCTTGATTCAAGTCCTAGCTTGAAATTTGGAATCGTACGTTCGTACGTGAGAATTCACTATTCATCCTACGTTTTCAACTTTTTAACGGTAAAACGTTTTATAGTCGATTTTGGACTCAAAACGCTTCTCGATTTATTTCTTGAATTTTAGAAGCAATCCGGACTTGAAAAATCATTTTAGAAAGTCGTTTTTCACTCATGACGAGTTTCGAGCTCAAAACTTTTATTCACTAAAACTAATGTATCTTTCAAACGGTAAATCCGATTTCGACGAATGAATATGCGTTTCGAAGCTAATTTTCTTGCTGTCGGAATGGTTATACTTCCAGCCACTTATCCTTGAGCCTTGGGGGACGAAATTACAGAACTACCCCCAGCAGCCCCATTTTTTCCTTCTTAATCCCTAAAGCTTCTAGAAGACACAAGTGGATGAACTCTTGTTTTGCTCTCCTACCCTTAAGTCAACTCTAATTGCAAGGTGAGGGGCTTCTTCACACCTATAAATACCCCTCCCATGGCATTTCATTCCTTGCTCAAAGTTGTGTTAACAACACCCTTTCTTCTCTCCCTCTCCCCCTCATTGCCGTCGGCACCCCCCTCTAGAGCTAGGTTTGTTTTATTTTATGCTTTAGTTTATGTTATGTTAGTTTAGTTTATGTTTTTATGTTATGGTATGTTTATATTATGTTTAGGTTGGGTCTTAGGGTCTTCCCTAAGCCATATAGGATTTTATTTTATGCATTTATTATATAGTTTTTATGATATGTTTTGATAGTTGTTTATATGTTTTAATTGTTTAGTATATGCTTGAATATGTTATGAATTGCTCTAGTATATGCTATGATCATGTGATATGCTTGTTATATTATGAGAATTGATGCATGATTATGGAATTTGAATTATGTTCATGCATCCTTGCTAATGGAATAGTGATTTACAATTTATTATGTCACAACTTGTTACATGTTGATATTGAATTAAATTGTTACATGTTACATGCCTAAAGGTTCATGATATATGATATGATATGATATGAGATATGTTGTGACATGTTGTCACATTGTTATATGACTCTTGAATTATGAATTGAGTTTATGTTATGAGTTGGATTAATGGATTAGTGCCTTGATCATGATATACACTTTAATAGTGTCACATGTTATAACCTAAGATAGAATAGTGTTTCATAACTTGATCTTATGCCTTAATTGGATCTCTTAACTATAAGTTATACCTTTAACCTAGATCACACTTGATTATATTAACATGAACTTGAAACTGTAGGTTATAATCAAGATCATAATTTGATTAGGGTGTGTGTGTGTGTGCATGCCGTGTGTGTGTGTGTGTTCGTGCATGGTGTGTGTGTGTACCGTGTGTGTGTGGGTGTGTGTATAGTAAGGGTTTGACCCGACCCTTTGACCCGACATGTGAATAGTAACCTGTGAATAGTAATCATGAATAGTAATCTGGAATAGTGCTTTTGAATAGTAAAAATGAATTAAAACTTGTGCATTCTCGATAGACATTTGCACCTAGGGTTTCCATATCCAGGGTCTAAAATGTGTTTTCAAAATGTGTTTTCTTTCGTGGACTTGTTTCTTAACTTAAGGTTTGCGATAGGATTCATAATTTGACTAAAGCTTACTCGGTTATAGTAAGATCATAGTCTAACGTTAAGAGTAACTCACTTTGATGTATTCCTTTGTGTGTTACCTTTCTTGAATACCTTAAATGGTATTACTCTCTTGTGTTACATGTTCCTTGTTCATTGTTTCTTGCATTTCATATGCATCTTGGTTAGTAGTGGGTCTTAGTTGTTAAGCTCACTCTAGTACACCACCTACAGGAGTTAAAGTTGAGCACTGGGATCCCCAGGGCACCGCATAATCTGTCTACCTACCTTTGTTACTGATAGGTGAGGTGAAGTTATAAATGTTTTCCAACTGGAACCACGATTATACTATCGTATCATATGTTTTGAAATTCAAAACTAAACCTCGTTTTGAACTACTCCCTTTTATCGGGACATTCTCTTGAAAGGATCATTCATACTTTAATAGTATACCTTGATCAACAGTACATGTTTTCCAAAGTTCTGCATTCTTGTTCAAAGACAGTTACATGATTGGCATATGTTTTCAAAGTACAGTTTACAGACAGTTTCACATGTTTTCAGACAGAATCATATGTTTTACAGACAGCATCATATTTTACAGTTACAGTTTCACATGTTATAGTTAGCATACTGGAGTGTACTCTGGTCACTGCTAATCTTAAATGCAAGCATACAGTTTACAGTTTGGGCCCGGCGGTTATGTGTGGAGGTGATGCTCGGGAGGTGAGCGCCAACGACATCACCAATACCGGCCGCCACACTTAGACAATTGACACCGACTTTTAACAGGAGGTTTGTTAAGTCAGGACAATCTGTCTGGGAACGGACAACAAATCTGTTCCCATTACATGTTTACAGGTCGCCTAGGGCTAGCTACCCGAAGTGACAACCGGTGGAGGATGGTGCATGTTTGTGTGTGTTGGTAAGAGTCGTTGTTGACCTTGGTCCAATAGTCTATTGTGTGCGGAGTTGTTGTTGACCTTGGTCCAATGCTCTACTTTATGTGGGGTTATTGTTGATCTTGGTCCGATACTCTACTATACGTGGAATTATTGTTGATCCTGGTCCGATGCTTAACCAAATCATGTTTTCTGGAGTAAGGATGGAGGAGCCTAGCTTGCGGGCAAAATTCTGTTTCATAAAGGATGGTTCATATCTGGAAAAGTTCACTTTACCCTTATCCCGTTTTATGAAAGAACTATGAACCATCAACTGCATATGTGTGCGCGTGTGATAGCATTCATGAAAATGTTTTTAACGTGCATTCTTTTACAGCATCGCATTCAAAGAGTTTTATCAATCGAACTTGTTTCAAGTTCTTCTTCAAAGCATTGCATTTAACAGTTTCGAACTTTACTTCAAGTTCTTTAATTCAGTACTTTCTTTAAAGTATTCCCTCACTTAGTCCTTTTGACTAATACCTCTCCCGTTTTCTTGCCTCGTGGTTTCAGGTCTTGCAGCCGCAGTCTAGAGGTATCTTGAAGCTCTAGATTGTCATTTTTGTTTCAGTCAGGACTTAGTATTACTTCCTCTTTTGCGTCCTGCATATGTTTTATGGCTGCATCACTTAATGTTTCTGTATATGTTTCTGAATATTTGAGTATCTTCGTTATACTCTTTCTGCTACTCTGTTACCGATATTATGAACTCTGCTGTATCGGTACTTATATGTGAATCTGTTATATGTTCTGATATGCCGAGTCTCTCTTACACGATCAATATGTTCTTGCTTGTTACATGCCATCACGCACATGTTTTGAAAAGTTTTAAAATACTCTGATTTTCCGCTGCATAGCCACATCGTTGTACATGTATAGTTCTGATAGACAGCCGTTCGCTGGAGTATTTCTTGAGTGATGGCTCACACCATTACTTGAGAGGTGCTTCAGTGCGGGGGTTGAGACGCCGCTCTCCTCTTGTTCTGGTACGGGTGGGGGCGTTACAGCTCTGAGGTGGTATCAGAGCATCGGGTTAAGTAAGAAGAGACTTAACCTAGATTGCTCTCATGTTGCATCATGGATTGTTCACGCATTGCATCCAGGATCATTCTCATATTGCATCGAGACAGGATATTTGGGGATTGCATGGTTCTGTTATCTGGATTTCATATCTGTGGTATCTTCTGTATAGCTATGGCAGTTCAGCCACACCAGGATCCTAATCAGCAGATGGATGAGGCTTTCTTTGAGCAGTTTGAGGCCCCGCGTACTGTGGCAGTTTCTCGCCGTGGAGGCACTCGTTTCTATACCTGGCGTAGGTCTAGGAACAGTGGCAGACCTGGGTATTCCTATCCTAACAGAGTTGTGCACTATCTCGAGTCTGAGAGAGATGGTTACTTTCAGGAGTATCAGAGGACCCGTGAGGTCAGGTTGGAGTCTCTGCGCTATCAGGATCAGTCACTGCAGTACCAGATTGACAGGGACATCGCTCGTGAGCATGCTGCAGAGATGACTCATATTGCTGATCAGAGGGCTGCTCGTATTGCTGAGCTGGAGACAGATCTTATGCAGATGACTATTGATCGCGACACCTCTATGGAGCGTCACCAGCACTACCGTGCCCGTGTGAGAGCTCGCCTGTATGATACCTATCACTTATCCGATGAGCAGGCAGTTGAGGAGGTCGAGGGTCAGGATGTCAGTCAGGCTTCTCAGGAGCCCGAGCCTATGCAGGAGCAGTCTGATGGAGGCGATGGAGGATCTGATGATGATGATGATGATGGCGGAGATGAGCCAGCAGGACACGGACAGGGTGAGGTCGTTGCCGTTTCTGATGACACCACCAGGGGTTCTTTGGACCACAGTTATCAGGGTTGATTGCTGATGGGAGATTTCTGTATATAGTACTGATGCATATATATCTATCTATGGATGGCGGACGTATAGCCGGGACAGTTCAGGACTGACTTTTGGATGAGGGGATGTATAGCTCTGGTAGATGGTCCCCGACTTTTGGCACCACGGATGACGGTTCAGATGACTTGGTACCTACTAGGTTATTTTCAGCAGGGTTGGACGGATTGGTAAGGCCTGTAAGGGAGTCAACTCGATAGTATCGGGTCCTCCCCATTTTGAATTAATACTGTTAACATATGGCCTGTAGTAAATTTTACCAAACCTTGCACAGTTATAACACTTTCGGCTTTATGTTGAATATCTGTTTACTGCTTTCCATAACTGTCATTGCATGAGTCTTAGAGTTGCTTCAAGATACCATTAGGACCGTTGATAGGATCATGCCATTTCATTTATTGATAGCATGCTATTGTTCTTGATATGTTGAATACGCTTCTGGATATGTTGATCATGCTTCTGATCATGTTACAGTTCTTGTTGATATGACAGTACACGTTCTGTTCCCGTTTTACATGTTAATCATGTTTTGGGATATGTTATACATGTTTCTGATATGTTGATATGTTACCCGAGCTTCTGTTCTCGTTTACATGTTGTCTGACAATTGTTTCTGATTATATGATATGTTTGGAGATCTTGAATCTTTGCTGACATGTTGTTATGGGAATGTGTTGTTCTCATACTTATGTGTGACTACGTGAGAATGTGAATACGTGGTTACGGACTCTGTGAATCATTATATGTCATGCATCGAATATATGTATCTGAATGCTTGTGAATTCAGTAACAACATGCCACCGAGAAGAGTACCCCGGAATCGTGTACCACCACTGCCACCCCAAAGAGAGTTCACGCCGCCCCAAAGAGATGTCACGCCACCCCCTGAAAGGGAAGGAACTCCGGAATTAAGGGATGTGCTACGACAATTTATGAGGGCTTGTGCACCGAGAGATAACCCTCCTAATGAAAGGTCATTGGAGAAGTTTCTGAGGATGAATCCGCCTAAGTTCTATGGAGAACCGAACGACCTAAAGGCTGAGAATTGGATTACCAGTCTTGAGAAGATTTTCGAGGCTATGGAGATCTACCCAGAGGATCGTGAACGAGTTCGGTATGCTACTTTTCTTATGGAAGGAGCTGCATACAATTGGTGGAAGCACGTTCAGCATATGTGGATTGAGAATAACGTCGAGGGAAGTTGGGATGAGTTTATCAGAGAGTTTCAGCAGAAGTATACGCCTCAAGTGACTCGTGATGCACGAGAGGCCGAGTTTATGAGTCTGGTTCAGGGAACTATGAATGTGATGGAGTATGAGGCTAGGTTTGTGAGGCTGATCAAGTATGCGCCTCATATTCTGAATGATGAGCGTCGCAAGACGAAGAGGTTTATTGATGGACTGAAGCCCGAACTTCGGTTGGCACTTGCATCTTTGGTTATTGAGACCTACAACCAGGTTGTTGATAGAGCGCTAAGGGTTGAGGCTGCACACAAGGAAATCAAGATAACTACTGCACGTCAAGGACCCTCTAACCCTAAGCCTTATCAAGGTAATAAGCGACCTTCCGGATCTTTTCTCCAAGGAACTGGAAAGAGGCCAATGGTAACACCACAGCGTCAGCAGCCGAATGCTCCACCGAAACAGCAAGCACAGAAGCAGAAAGCGCCACAGCAGTATCAGAAGGCGCCACAACAGCAGAGAGCACCTCAGCCAGGTCCAGAGCAAATTGTTTGCCGATATTGTCGCCGAACGGGACACACTGAGGAGAACTGTCGCAAGAAAGCTGGACAGTGTTTCGCGTGTGGTTCCCCTGAGCACCAGATGGATAGTTGCCCGCACAAGATCAGGAGATTTGGGGTCCAGGATAAAGGAAAAGCAGTGGTGGGTACGACGAACAAACCGGTGGTCAAAGGCAGAGCTTATGCTTTGGATGGTAAGGAGGAGGTTGATCCTTCGTCTGTTGTGGAAGGTATTGTGCACATTCTTAAAATGCCAGTTAAGGTCTTCTATGACCCTGGTGCCACGCATTCATTTGTTGCTTCTAAATTATGTGCGCATTTACAGTTTCCGCTTGAATACTTGCCATATAAATTTGAAGTGAGTTCTCCTTTGGGAACTTGCCTTGTTACGGATCAAGTATATAAACGCTGCCCTATATGTATTGGTACCCGTTGTTGCCCGACGGATCTTATTGAGTTGCCGATGACGAGATATGATGTTATACTTGGTATGGATTGGTTGTCTAAGTACCGAGCTAAGTTGGATTGTTACAAGAAAGAGATCATCTTGGAAGAAGATGAAAGTGGGACATCAGAAGGGAAAGTTGAGAAGTTATCAGTGATTTCTTCGATGGAAGCTAAGAAGTTGATTCAGAAAGGAGCTAGTGGATTTGTGGCTTATCTTTTGAATAGACCGAAAGATCAACTTAAGATCGAAGAAGTGGAAGTGGTGAACGAATTCCTAGAAGTGTTTCCTGAGCATTTGGATTCGTTACCTCCTGACCGAGAGTTGGAGTTTACGATCGAGACGATATCAGGAGCTGAGCCGTACTCAAAGACACCTTATAGATTGGCACCAGCTGAATTAGATGAACTGAGAAAGCAATTGGACGAGTTGACTGAGTCAGGATATGTTCGACCGAGCACCTCGCCGTGGGGAGCGCCTGTACTTTTCGTTAAGAAAAAGGATGGATCATTGCGTTTATGCATTGACTATCGGGAGCTGAACAGGATGACAATCAAGAATAAGTATCCTCTCCCTCATATCGAAGAGCTGTTCGACATACTACAAGGATCAAAGGTCTACTCCAAGTTAGATCTAAGACAAGGGTATTATCAATTGAAGATCAGGGAAGCAGATATTCCGAAGACTGCTTTCAACAGCCGATACGGACATTATGAGTTTGTAGTAATGCCGTTTGGTTTGACGAACGCACCAGCTGCATTCATGGATATGATGCACCGTATATTCAAGCCGTTTCTCGATAAGTTTGTAGTAATCTTCATCGACGATAATTTGGTATTTTCGAAGACACCGGAAGAACATGCTGAGCATCTTCGAATCGTGTTACGCACTTTGCTGGATCACAAGCTATATGCAAAGTTCAGTAAATGTGAGTTCTGGCTTGAGAGAGTTACATTTCTCGGACACATCATATCAGGATCTGGAATCGAAGTAGATCCCTCGAAGATCGAGACAATCATGGATTGGAAGTCAACGAAGAATCCTTCAGAAGTGAGGAGTTTTCTGGGATTAGCTGGTTACTACCGGAGGTTTGTCCAAGATTTCTCGAAAATAGCTACACCTCTCACTAAGTTGACAAAGAAAGAAGGGAAGTTTGAATGGACGGAGAAGTGTGAGCAAAGTTTTCAAAGATTGAAAGAGATGCTAACAACTGCACCCGTGTTAGCGTTACCAGAAGGAAAGGAAGGATAAACAGTTTACACCGATGCTTCGAAAGAAGGACTAGGAGGAGTTTTGATGCAGAATGGAAAAGTGATTGCGTATGCATCAAGGAAACTCAAAACGCATGAAGTCAACTACCCGACACATGATTTGGAGTTAGCAGCGATAATTTTCGCTCTGGGAAAATGGAGACATTACCTGTATGGAGTTACGTTTGAGATCTTTACTGATCATAAGAGCCTGCGATATCTATTCACTCAGAAGGAGTTGAATATGCGACAGAGGAGATGGATGGAATTTCTAGAGGACTACGATTGCATTATTCAATACCATCCAGGAAAGGCGAATGTTGTAGCAGATGCCCTAAGCAGGAAAGTTCGTTTGGCACAGATTTCTGCCAACCCCGAGGTTGAACGAAGAGAGAGAATGGAGGTGATAACTAAAGCTCGAATCGCGAATGTTGTGATTATATCACCTTTGAAAGAACAGGTGCTGGAGGCACAGAAGAACGACGAGTGGAGTAAGAAATGTCTCGAATCTAAGGAGAAGGATGATGAGACTAAGTTCAGGGTTGATGAACATGGAATATTGAGGTACAAAGGTCGAGTATGCGTACCAACTGTTTTGAGGAAAGAGATTCTCGATGAAGCGCATAAGACTAAGTACACGATACATCCCGGAGGCACTAAGATGTATCAAGATGTTAAGATGCATTTCTGGTGGAACGGAATGAAGAGAGACATAGCCAACTATGTCAAGAAGTGCTTAACTTGTCAGAAAGTTAAAGCTGAGCACCAAAAGCCGAGTGGGAAGTTGCAACCATTACCGATTCCGACTTGGAAGTGGGAGCAAATCACGATGGATTTTGTCACTGGATTACCCAAAGTCAGAGGAGGACAAGATAGTATCTGGGTGATCATTGATCGATTGACAAAGTCAGCGCACTTTTTGCCAGTTAAGACGACGGATAAGGTCAGCACGTTGGCAAAGCTGTATCAACAAGAGATTGTCAGATTACATGGAGTCCCAAACAGTATAGTCTCGGATAGAGATCCGAAATTCACGTCGCACTTATGGAAAGAAATTCAGACTTTGATGGGAACAAAGTTGAACTTCAGTACTGCAGCGCATCCTCAGACTGATGGACAATCTGAAAGGATGATCAAATACTTGGAAGATATGCTAAGAGCTTGCGCTTTGGACTTCCAGGAAAGTTGGAAAGATTATTTACCTCTTGTGGAGTTTGCATACAATAATAGTTATCAAGCTTCTATTAAAGCCGCTCCATATGAAGCTCTGTATGGAAAGAGATGTAGATCCCCGTTATACTGGGATTTGGATGAAGCGAGATGTACTGAGGAAGGACCGATCAGAGTGAATTCTGCCAAATGGATAAGAGAAGCGACAGAGAAGATTCAGATCATTCGCCAGAGAATGAAAGCTGCCCAGGATAGGCAGAAGAGTTATGCTGATCGTCGAAGAAGGGATTTGGAATTCGCAGTGGGCGAAAAGGTATTTCTGAAGGCATCGCCAAGAAAAGGGTTTTCCCGAATTGGGAAAGGAGGAAAGTTAAACCCGAGATATGTTGGACCGTATGAGATACTAGAGAGAGTCGGACCGACTGCTTATAGATTGGATTTGCCTGTAGGTCTTACAGGAATTCACAACGTATTTCATGTATCTCAGCTTCGCAAGTGTTTCTCGGATGAGACAGAGGTTGTGCAGGTAGAGGAGATACCTTTGGAACCGGATTTGACTTATGTTTTGAAGCCCGCTAAGATTCTTGATAAGAAGTTTCAAGAGCTCAGGAATAGGAAGATTCCTTTGGTTAAAGTCCTTTGGAAGGGATATGGGACAGAAGAGGCAACCTGGGAGACAGAAGAGAAAATGCAGAAACATCACCCTGAGTTGTTTGCAGTTACAGCGGAAGAATCTGAGGACAGATTCTCTTTAAGGAGGGGTGATTGTAACAGCCCAAAACAGGGCCTGGATGAAAACAGTAAGTTAAGGCAGTGGTAAAGCGTTTATAGACCGTGATCCAACTTTTTGAATCATCATGCATTGCATTCTTACATGAACTTTGTGCTCGTATATGTTCTGACATGCTTTAAGGGGGAATTCTTGACCTTTGATACAATTTACTATTCATAACCCGAGCCTACTTTGTTCATATTGATACTCGAACCCTAGAGGTTCATCACACATGTTTCCCAATCGTTTGAACTTGTTTCCCGAACTCAGAGAGTCTTTCTTGAGCCATAAGGGTATTTTTTGAACTTACCGACCAAAGTTAGTATTCATCAGAAAATGAGCTTTTGATTCTGATACCTTTTTCTACCCAAGTTACAGTCGAATCGATCCTTGAGTCGAGACGAGTCTTTTGAAATCATTCTTGGCTTGGAAATCCATTCCGGAACTTTGTTTTATTGAAAACGTTTTTGAAAACCCTAGTTTACTATTCCTTTTACGAACGGTTTTCATTCGGAAAATGTTTTCTCTTTGGATTTGCACTACTTGAGCTATTTCAAGATTTTTGAGATGTTTTACAACTCTTGATTCAAGTCCTAGCTTGAAATTTGGAATCGTACGTTCGTACGTGAGAATTCACTATTCATCCTACGTTTTCAACTTTTTAACGGTAAAACGTTTTATAGTCGATTTTAGACTCAAAACGCTTCTCGATTTATTTCTTGAATTTTAGAAGCAATCCGGACTTGAAAAATCATTTTAGAAAGTCGTTTTTCACTCATGACGAGTTTCGAGCTCAAAACTTTTATTCACTAAAACTAATGTATCTTTCAAACGGTAAATCCGATTTCGACGAATGAATATGCGTTTCGAAGCTAATTTTCTTGCTGTCGGAATGGTTATACTTCCAGCCACTTATCCTTGAGCCTTGGGGGACGAAATTACAGAACTACCCCCAGCAGCCCCATTTTTTCCTTCTTAATCCCTAAAGCTTCTAGAAGACACAAGTGGATGAACTCTTGTTTTGCTCTCCTACCCTTAAGCCATCTCTAATTGCAAGGTGAGGGGCTTCTTCACACCTATAAATACCCCTCCCATGGCATTTCATTCCTTGCTCAAAGTTGTGTTAACAACACCCTTTCTTCTCTCCCTCTCCCCCTCATTGCCGTCGGCACCCCCCTCTAGAGCTAGGTTTGTTTTATTTTATGCTTTAGTTTATGTTATGTTAGTTTAGTTTATGTTTTTATGTTATGGTATGTTTATATTATGTTTAGGTTGGGTCTTAGGGTCTTCCCTAAGCCATATAGGATTTTATTTTATGCATTTATTATATAGTTTTTATGATATGTTTTGATAGTTGTTTATATGTTTTAATTGTTTAGTATATGCTTGAATATGTTATGAATTGCTCTAGTATATGCTATGATCATGTGATATGCTTGTTATATTATGAGAATTGATGCATGATTATGGAATTTGAATTATGTTCATGCATCCTTGCTAATGGAATAGTGATTTACAATTTATTATGTCACAACTTGTTACATGTTGATATTGAATTAAATTGTTACATGTTACATGCCTAAAGGTTCATGATATATGATATGATATGATATGAGATATGTTGTGACATGTTGTCACATTGTTATATGACTCTTGAATTATGAATTGAGTTTATGTTATGAGTTGGATTAATGGATTAGTGCCTTGATCATGATATACACTTTAATAGTGTCACATGTTATAACCTAAGATAGAATAGTGTTTCATAACTTGATCTTATGCCTTAATTGGATCTCTTAACTATAGGTTATACCTTTAACCTAGATCACACTTGATTATATTAACATGAACTTGAAACTATAGGTTATAATCAAGATCATAATTTGATTAGGGTGTGTGTGTGTGTGCATGCTGTGTGTGTGTGTGTGTTCGTGCATGGTGTGTGTATGTGTACCGTGTGTGTGTGGATGTGTGTATAGTAAGGGTTTGACCCGACCCTTTGACCCGACATGTGAATAGTAACCTATGAATAGTAATCGTGAATAGTAATCTGGAATAGTGCTTTTGAATAGTAAAAATGAATTAAAACTTGTGCATTCTCGATAGACATTTGCACCTAGGGTTTCCATATCCAGGGTCTAAAATGTGTTTTCAAAATGTGTTTTCTTTCGTGGACTTGTTTCTTAACTTAAGGTTTGCGATAGGATTCATAATTTGACTAAAGCTTACTCGGTTATAGTAAGATCATAGTCTAACGTTAAGAGTAACTCACTTTGATGTATTCCTTTGTGTGTTACCTTTCTTGAATACCTTAAATGGTATTACTCTCTTGTGTTACATGTTCCTTGTTCATTGTTTCTTGCATTTCATATGCATCTTGGTTAGTAGTGGGTCTTAGTTGTTAAGCTCACTCTAGTACACCACCTACAGGAGTTAAAGTTGAGTACTGGGATCCCCAGGGCACCGCATAATCTGTCTACCTACCTTTGTTACTGATAGGTGAGGTGAAGTTATAAATGTTTTCCAACTAGAACCACGATTATACTATCGTATCATATGTTTTGAAATTCAAAGCTAAACCTCGTTTTGAACTACTCCCTTTTATCGGGACATTCTCTTGAAAGGATCATTCATACTTTAATAGTATACCTTGATCAACAGTACATGTTTTCCAAAGTTCTGCATTCTTGTTCAAAGACAGTTACATGATTGGCATATGTTTTCAAAGTACAGTTTACAGACAGTTTCACATGTTTTCAGACAGAATCATATGTTTTACAGACAGCATCATATTTTACAGTTACAGTTCCACATGTTATAGTTAGCATACTGGAGTGTACTCTGGTCACTGCTAATCTTAAATGGAAGCATACAGTTTATAGTTTGGGCCCGGCGGTTATGTGTGGAGGTGATGCTCGGGAGGTGAGCGCCAACGACATCACCAATACCGGCCGCCACACTTAGACAATTGACACCGACTTTTAACAGGAGGTTTGTTAAGTCAGGACAATCTGTCTGGGAACGGACAGCAAATCTGTTCCCATTACATGTTTACAGGTCGCCTAGGGCTAGCTACCCGAAGTGACAACCGGTGGAGGATGGTGCATGTTTGTGTGTGTTGGTAAGAGTCGTTGTTGACCTTGGTCCAATAGTCTACTGTGTGCGGAGTTGTTGTTGACCTTGGTCCAATGCTCTACTTTATGTGGGGTTATTGTTGATCTTGGTCCGATACTCTACTATACGTGGAATTATTGTTGATCCTGGTCCGATGCTCAACCAAATCATGTTTTCTGGAGTAAGGATGGAGGAGCCTAGCTTGCGGGCAAAATTCTGTTTCATAAAGGATGGTTCATATCTGGAAAAGTTCACTTTACCCTTATCCCGTTTTATGAAAGAACTATGAACCATCAACTGCATATGTGTGCGCGTGTGATAGCATTCATGAAAATGTTTTTAACGTGCATTCTTTTATAGCATCGCATTCAAAGAGTTTTATCAATCGAACTTGTTTCAAGTTCTTCTTCAAAGCATTGCATTTAACAGTTTCGAACTTTACTTCAAGTTCTTTATTTCAGTACTTTCTTTAAAGTATTCCCTCACTTAGTCCTTTTGACTAATACCTCTCCCGTTTTCTTGCCTCGTGGTTTCAGGTCTTGCAGCCGCAGTCTAGAGGTATCTTGAAGCTCTAGATTGTCATTTTTGTTTCAGTCAGGACTTAGTATTACTTCCTCTTTTGCGTCCTGCATATGTTTTATGGCTGCATCACTTAATGTTTCTGTATATGTTTCTGAATATTTGAGTATCTTCGTTATACTCTTTCTGCTACTCTGTTACCGATATTTTGAACTCTGCTGTATCGGTACTTATATGTGAATCTGTTATATGTTCTGATATGCCGAGTCTCTCTTACACGATCAATATGTTCTTGCTTGTTACATGCCATCACGCACATGTTTTGAAAAGTTTTAAAATACTCTGATTTTCCGCTGCATAGCCACATCGTTGTACATGTATAGTTCTGATAGACAGCCGTTCGCTGGAGTATTTCTTGAGTGATGGCTCACACCATTACTTGAGAGGTGCTTCAGTGCGGGGGTTGAGACGCCGCTCTCCTCTTGTTCTGGTACGGGTGGGGGCGTTACAATACTTATTTTTGATTATCATCCTATTCAGCTCCCGATAGTAAATGCATAAACGCAATGATCCATCCTTCTTCTTAACGAAAAGCACAGGCGCTCCCCACGGCAAAGTGCTCGGTCGAACATATCCAGACTCAATCAGTTCATCCAATTGCTTCCTCAGTTTTTCCAATTCAGCTAGAGCCGTTCTGTAAGGTGTCTTTGAGTACGGCTCAGCTCCTGATATCGTCTCGATCGTAAACTCCAACTCTCTGTCAGGAGGTAACGAATCCAAATGCTCAGGAAACACATCTAAGAATTTATTCACCACTTCCACTTCTTCAATCTTAAGTTGATCTTTCGGTCTATTCAAAAGATACCCAACAAATCCGCTAGCTCCTTTCTGAATCAACTTCTTAGCTTCCATCGAAGAAATCACTGACAACTTCTCAACTTTCCCTTCTGATGTCCCACTTTCATCTTCTTCCAAGATGATCTCTTTCTTGTAACAATCCAACTTAGCTCGGTACTTAGACAACCAATCCATACCAAGTATAACATCGTATCTTATCATCGGCAACTCAATAAGATCCGTCGGGTAACAACGGGTACCAATACATATAGGGCAGCGTTTATATACTTGATTCATAACAAGGCAAGTTCCCAAAGGAGAACTCACTTCAAATTTATATGGCAAGTATTCAAGTGGAAACTGTAAATGCGCACATAATTTAGAAGCAACAAATGAATGCGTGGCGCCAGGGTCATACAAGACCTTAACTGGCGTGTTAAGAATGTGCACAATACCTTCCACAACAGACGAAGGATAAACCTCCTCCTTACCATCCAAAGCATAAGCTCTGCCTTTGACCACCGATTTGTTCGTCGTACCTACCACCCCTTTTCCTTTATCCTGGACCCCAAATCTCCTGATCTTGTGCGGGCAACTATCCATCTGGTGCTCAGGGGAACCACACGCGAAACACTGTCCAGCTTTCTTGCGACAGTTCTCCTCAGTGTGTCCCGTTCGGCGACAATATAGACAAACAATTTCCTCTGGACCTGGCTGAGGTACTCTCTGCTGTTGTGGCGCCCTCTGGTACTGTTGTGGCGCTTTCTGCTTCTGTGTTTGCGGTCTCGGTGGAGCGTTCTGCTGCTGACGCTGTGGTGTTACCATTGGTCTCTTTCCAGTTCCTTAGGGAAAAGATCCGGATGGTCGCTTATTCCCTTGATAAGGCTTAGGGTTAGAAGTTCCTTGACTTGCAGTAGTTATCTTGATCTCCTTGTGTGCAGCTTCCACCCTTAGCGCTCTATCGATAGCCTGGTTGTAGGTCTCAATGTCCAAAGATGCAAGTGCCAACCGAAGTTCGGGCTCCAGTTCATCAATAAACCTCTTTGTCTTGCGACGCTCATCAGTCAGAATATGAGGCGCATACTTGATTAGCCTCACAAACCTAGCCTCATACTCCATCACATTCATAGTTCCCTGAACCAGACTCATAAACTCAGCCTCTCGTGCATCACGAGTTACTTGAGGCGTATACTTCTGCTGAAACTCTCTGATAAACTCATCCCAACTTCCCTCAACGTTATTATCAATCCACATGTGCTGAACGTGCTTCCACCAATTGTATGCAGCTCCTTCCATAAGAAAAGTAGCATATCGAACTTGTTCACGATCCTCTGGGTAGATCTCCATAGCCTCGAAAATCTTCTCAAGACTAGTAATCCAATTCTCATCCTTTAGGTCGTTCGGTTCTCCATAGAACTTAGGTGGATTCATCCTCAGAAATTTCTCCAACGACCTTTCATTAGGAGGGTTATCTCTCGGTGCACAATCCCTCATAAATTGTCGTAGCACATCTCTTAATTCCGGAGTTCCTTCCCGTTCAGGGGGTGGCGTGACATCTCTTTGGGGTGGCAGTGGTGGTACACGATTCTGGGGCGCTCTTCTCGGTGGCATGTTGTTACTGAATTCACAAGCATTCAGATACATATATTCTATGCGTGACATATAATGATTCACAGAATCCGTAACCACGTATTCACATTCCCACGTAGTCACACATAAGTATGAGAACAACACATTCCCATAACAACATGTCAGCAAAGATTTAAGATCTCCAAACATATCATATAATCATAAACAATTATCAGACAACATGTAAACGGGAACAGAAGCTCGGGTAACATATCAACATATCAGAAACATGTATAACATATCCCAAAACATGATCAACATGTAAACGGGAACAGAACGTGTACTGTCATATCAGAAAGAACTGTAACATGATCAGAAGCATGATCAACATATCCAGAAGCGTATTCAACATAACAAGAATAATAGCATGCTAACAATAAATGAAATGGCATGATCCTATCAACGGTCCTAATGGTATCTTGAAGCAACTCTAAGACTCATGCAATGACAGTTATGGAAAGCAGTAAACAGATATCCAACATAAAGCCGAAAGTGTTATAACTGTGCAAGGTTTGGTAAAATTTACTACAGGCCACATGTTAACAGTATTAATTCAAAATGGGGAGGACCCAATACTATCAAGTTGACTCCCTTACAGGCCTTACCAATCCGTCCAACCCTGCTGAAAATAACCTAGTAGGTACCAAGTCATCTGAACCGTCATCCGTGGTGCCAAAAGTCGGGGATCATCTACTCAAGCTATACATCCCCTCATCCACAAGTCAGTCCTGAACTGTCCCGACTATACGTCCGCCATCCATAGATAGATATATATCCATCAGTACTATATACAGAAATCTCCCTTAACGGATTTTAAAATACCCTCGAGAATAACTACCCCTGACAACCTTGACGATTCAATCCCTACCTAGAGGTATTCGTCATTAGGATCTACCTTAACACGAATCCTTTTCCATCTTCCGATCATGGTATCCATTCATTCCCTTTGACCCCTTAAGGTTATATTTGGCATCTAGCTCCACATTTCTTGAATCGAAGATAAAATGTTCTTGATGCATTCTGAAGTTTGATGTAAATCCTCCAATGATCATCTTTTCCGGTTTGGTTTCTTCTTAGATTTCCTTCCGAAGTATCGTGGGAATAACCGAAGACTTGATAATATTGTCATTGTTGAACCCCCTTTTGTACCCTATTGGATTACTCGTGATCGCCATCATTCCATCATATGCCAACTTGATTCGACGCTCTCTCTTGTCAATTCTGACTTAGGAGTTTCCAGAAGCTCCCTTATAATCTGTTATCCCCAGATCCATGTTCTATACATAGGGATATTCTCCAAGCCATTTCCGTTATACCTAATGAGGGGCTCCAACCCGAATTGAGTAACTTAACTCTCCTCTTAACAACTTAACCATTCAAGTCGTCTTGTTTATTTCTGATCATCACTAATAGGACTCCCAGGTCTTCCTTAATTTGCAATTTCGTTATTCTTACTGAAATATTTCTTCGAGCACCCTTTCAATCGTCCAATTTGTTCCTCGGTCGTGCTCTCCCCCTTAAATTTCTGTTGTCCCGGGTTGAACTCCATCGATTCTTCTTTTATCGAAACTCTTGATGAGTAAATCCCATTAGGTGGAGTTTAACTGATATAGAAATCAAAGATTTGGCCTTTCAACTCCTTCCCTAGTTCTCTTGATGTCCGAAACTCCTTTCTTAATCTTGTCCGGAACTCTAGTCTCACTTCTCCTCCTGAATTCTTGTTTCCGTTAACCTATCCCTTAATAGAAGTTCTTATTTCCCAAATTCACCTTCCTTCTAATATCATCCTATTATTTCTCTTCCTCATAACTCGGATGCGGTTCGGTTGAACTGATACTTGATAGTTGAGGCGAAAGGACTTCCTATCAAGTAAACACTAAAATGCATGTTGGGTTAAAATGACAATGCATGGGTCACGTTTACATCAAGCAATTATACAACACATTAGCGCAACGAAACCAATTAGAAATGCACGGATAAACATAAAGTCAAAAGAATAAATAATTAATGCAAAATATGATGCACGTGCTATGAATGTCTTGGAACCTGTCACCAAGGTGGTAAGTAGTTAGCTCGGTAGCTTTTCCTCGTTCCTCCAATCCCGAGGTTACTTTGACTTGGTGATTATCCCTTGCCTTTCCCACGGTCTTCAAGTTTTCCATGAGTCTTTTTGCATCACTTGTATCTTCCACTATCCGAGATTGCAATTCCTTAATCCTTAATTCTTCCACGTCCACAGAGTTAGTATCCAAACTTCTCCTCGAAATTCGACCTTTACTTCTAATCGTCACCTCAATCAAGAATTCCGCACTTATCCTTTGTGAATTTAATTCACCTCCAATTGCTTATACTTGAGCGCATGATTTCCTTTCTTTCCCGTTTCCATTTGTTGCTCCATATCTTCCAATTTAACCTCACAACATGACAATTCAGCTTGGATTTGGAAAAATGAACTCAAATCCTGTTCTCCATATCGCCATCTTCCCTCTATTTGTGTTTACCCAATTTCTTGCCTTCTAGAACCCGACTTCTAATCACTAGGCTTAGTTCGAAGTCCTTCTTTGTAGACCCTAGATGCATAACCTCTACCGGACCCCTGTTATCTCTACTCCTCTTAATTACTAGTACCTCTTCCATGATCCAAATCCGGGACCAATATATCTTCAAGGTTTTGTTCCCTTCATTCCTTAGGTTGCAAGATCCTGTTGAATCCAATTAATGCACTTCAAGTAGTGGATTCACATAAGTTGTTCTTCTGAGTCACAACCATCCCTTGATTAACTCCTATTCTTATTCCCCCAAATGTTCCTCTGCCATCGCATCGCCAAGGTCGAACCTCCCATTCGGAATCCCAACCGTTGATTGCAACTCAGTCTACAAAGCCACACAACTAGCATTCTCCACATTCCTCCCCGGGCATCCTTCATATCTTCCGTGCCTCCGAAGGAATTGTAATAGATTGTTGTGATCATAGAACTTGGCCATGGTTTGATATCATCTTTATAACCTGGAAATCATAACTCATTTCAAAAATGGATGCATGCGATTAGTGCATGCTCATGGCACATATTCAATACGAAAGACAAGAATCCATATAAAATGCAACAAGTAATTCAACAAAATTCTTAAGGAAACCAAATTCCATATTCAAGATTGATGCAATGCACACAATATCACATAGTCCCTATGCCGTTCGACTTAGACTGACTCCAACACGACTCAACAACACCGGTTTTGCAACCGGGCTCTGATACCACTTAAGGATGTAGCACCCCGCACGTGAGGCACCACATCCCCCGCACTAAGGCTCAACACGAGTAACGAAATAGTAAATCCGCACCCGTATCAAACCCTAGCGAATGGGAGACAAACATAAAAACCTTCCTAAGCCAGGCGGAACTAGACCCTGCAAAGATAACCAATCAACCAAAGTATAATGCATTGCAAAGCCAAAATTCAAACATACCAACCATAAATAGAATTTGGGCTCGTCAGGCCTCTTTTAAACTCATAAATACAGTCCAACAAACCAATTCAATAATAATTACATAATTATTCAAGTTTATGATACTGCAGAATCGAATCAAACCTAAATCCAATACAAGAGTGAGTGCAGAGACTCTCCTAACCTAACTCGACCCACCTAAAGACTCCAAACACCTCCGCCTAGCTCGAAACTCCAAAATCAAACCTGCACACTAAAAAGTTGGGGAGGGAGAGGGTCAGTCTCTAGAAGACTGAGTGAGCAGGAGCGATATACATATATAAAAACATGCACATGCGAGTCATAAATTCCGAACAAGGTTTTGTTTGCGATTAGTTCCCTAAAAGGGCAAGAGAATGGTTAATCAATGCTCGGATTTTATGACCAATCATATTAATTCATTACATTCATAAATCATACATAAATATAAGGCTCGGCGAGTGAGCGTGCATCATCTCCAACCAAACTCCGATCGTGTACGACAAATATCAATAATATTTTAAATAGGTGATCATGCAATACGTCATAATACACACAGACCATAAATCATATCATAAACATATTCCTTTGGGCGATCCGGATCCCGACATTCCCGCACGGTGCATAATCATATCATAACCAACCTTCTTCCTCCGAGTGGTGGACGGGCTTGCAAGACCCGGCCACCGGTTCATACATAATGGCTAGTGAGGTACATGAATCCTCAAAAGCCCGACCTGCGTTTCCTCGTCAAAACTCCTAACGAGGTCCGTATCGTCGTAAATTTGGTTGGAACTAGTATATGGGATCCCCGTCAGCCCTTGCTTCCTCGGTTAGCCACATATACTAAGTCCCGGGGCCCGTGAACATAACGTACATGCAATCTCGCCAAAAACATATCAATACATACATAGAATACATACTATAAGAAGTCATACCTTACCGTGTAACTCGGCATATGCTATATACGTACCTCTCCGTGTCATCTGAATCCGTAGTTAGCATGAAGACACACGGTTTGGAGCATAGCCTCATTACAAAACTATTTTTAAGCTTATATACGCTCATACGTATAATTCAGAAGAATTTACTCAATAACTTCATTTGAAAACCATATATATATAATCATAAGGTTTTGGCCAAAGCTTTTCACATAATGGTTGTAGGGTTTGTTACATAGCTAAAACAAAACCACCCTCACCTGAACCGTGACGAAACAAGGATACGAGTACCAAGTGCCTGAACGATCAAGATCTCTCCACCCTGGAGATAAACTGTACAAAAGACAACATGACGTGTTTGTGAGACTCGAGACCCCAATGAACCATATATGAGGCTCGGCAATGAAGTGAATATGACATGAATGCATAAATGATCATATTATATCAATAAAATGTTCATGTGCACTATTAAGAATTTTAAAACATATAATCATTCATTCGTTCATATATTTCATTCAATTTCATAAGTTCATAAATTCATATAAATTTCATAAATTCATAACATTCATAATATTCATAAATTCATAAATCCATAATTCATAATGCATATCAATTAATCCATGAATTCATTTAATAATCATAACACATAATATTCAAATTCACATTTAGGAATAAAATAAATAAAACGTTCAATCAAAAGTCGATAATTAAATACGCGAAATGGAAATCAATTAATTTCAATAATTAAATTAAATCAAATAATATTTAAAATATATATATTAAATATATATATAACATATATAACTATTATATAAATAACATAAGTATATATATTATGTATATATATATATATATATATATATATATATACGTACACATACAAACATACACATGCATGCACGTATATATATATTACATGCAATATATATATATATTTACTATATATTACACACATGCAACACTCCATGCTCACACAACTCACAACCATGCATGCACAAGCACACACACTGCACCAAACTACAGCAGCAACACACATTCATGCAGGGAAGAAGAAGACGCAGGCAACAGCAGCCTAAACACACAGCAGCAACCCAGAAACGCAGGCAAAAGATTCAGGAAAAACGGGGTGACACCCCCGTGTCACCCTCCAAACCTAAACCGAGACACCCCCGTGTCTCGGTACAGAAATCCCAGGCCGGTTTGCACCCCCGTTCCTCCCAGGAACTGCCAAAAATGGCACGCCCGTGCCACGATCCAGAACAGCTCAGTTACAGACAGCAGAAACGCAGAAACAGAGCAGCCGTTGACACAGGAAAAGCAGGCAATATATGCAACAATATAAGGCATGATTTTCAACAAAAATTCAGCCTCAACACACACCACAAATCCACGAAACTGACAGCAAAAGAAGGAAGGAATTTACAGCAGTTTTGACAGTAAACATTCAGCGCGAAAACAGGGCAAAGCTTCGAAGAAAAACAGAGCAAGAAAGGTTCACTTCATCTCCAGCTATACATATCAGTTTAGGCCAACAATTATGCAGTAAAACAACATGAATTCAACAAGTAAATCAGTTCCAAAAGTGATCAACCAAGACATCAACCGTACGTGACCTTCAAGTGGAAATTTTCTCAAAAATGTAATAAATGTTATATCATAATTATCTCAACAACCACGAAATCAATGACCATAAATGATATGAGGATGTCAAAACAAACAAACTCAAGCTTGGAATCACTCAAAACCATTGAGAAACGAAGGAGATCAACATTTGCCCAAAATCACCCCATTTCGGAAAAAGCCCAGAATATCTCGAATCCATGCTCAAAATCGTGGATGAAAGGATGAAAAGGCTAAGAAATAAACATATAATACAATCCTAAACTTACCTTGATGATTGGATGAAGTTTGGATGAGATTTGAGCTCCAAAATCTCCAAGAGATGAAGGGTTTCGGGACTGGACTGTAGAGCAGTAGCTTTGGCTAATGTTTGGGGATTGTGTGAGGGTTATCTTGGTTAGGGCTTGATATGTAATGATAGGTGGTTGAGTTAGGGATTTAAAGAATCAAACCATGGTTAATTTGGTTATGGTTTGGACAAGATATGGCTGATTTTGTACAACAAGGTCAAATTGGTCGCCGATTCGTTTTTCGGTTGAATTTCGGAGGTTCAAACGACTTAGGAAAAATGTAAGGCTAAGTTTACTAAACTCGAATTTTCGTTACGAGTTCAGCGGAGTTGATGGAACTCGAATCCGAGTTCCCGAGCTCAAGATATTAAATTCGGAACCAAGGGTACGCTAAGTGCTCGTTAGCCCCCGATTTGGTTCCTCAACACAAATTAAATCCGTTGGCATATCAAATGAATTCGAAAATATAAAACGAGCATAAAATCATATTCATAACACATATATTTACGACATACTAAATATTCGTGGCAATCCGAAATCATTTCATATAAGAACGAAGCTCAAACTTAGTGATATGATCAATCCATGCAATTCATGCATAATTTTTAAAATCCCATGCAAAAATATAATTTCCCATGCAATAAACATTTAAATAAATAAATAAAATCTAATATTAAATAAATTATATTAAGCACGTAATTAATTAACTAAAACATGATTAATTAACATAACATATAATTAGCAACATAATTAACATTGATCATTAAATTAATACTAATATAAATAAACGTATACATATATACTTAAACAAATAGTTATATATATATATATATATATATATATATATATATATATATATATATATATAATACGATATATATATATTTAGAATTAATAATAAACTAAAAATAAAATAATAAAAATTATAATAAAATTAAATATAAAACACATAAAAACAATTAATAACATAATTAAATAATTAAATTGCGAAATTTAGAAGCAAATAAGGCATATTAATAAAATTGAAAAAACCGGGTCGTTACAAAACATGAATTAAAAAATAATTTAAAACCTAAAATAAGCTAATTATAACATAAAAAAAAATATAAAAGAAAACATGCCTTTCAAGGGGGAAGGAGCTCGGTTTTTAGGGGTGTAAATGAGCACATTTTGAAGGCCTCTCATACTCTATTTATAGGTTAAGTTTGGGGTCACTTTGCAAATTTTCTAAAATTAATGGATAACATGGGGTTCTTTTCATAATTTCTCTAAAATAGGTTAGTTTCTTTCATAGTTGTTGGAAGAGGGGTATTCTGGTAATTATACCTTTACACTGTGTGTTTTAGTAGCTGAAAAAGTGTCCAAGATCTAGGAAATAAAATTAGCTTCGAAACGGTTACTCACGGGTCAAAATCGGACGTACGGTTTAAAAGTTATCAGCTCCGAAAGATAGGATTTTCTTGAATTTTAAAATTGATTTAATTATGAAATAAATACTAGAATAAAATTTGAAGGTCCGAAAGGCTTTCCAAAAATGTAGAAAAAATCGAGGAACGTTATGGTGATGATCTCAAGGGTTAAATAATTCTATCGAAGGAAATATATTCTACCGACGGAAATATTTATTTGAAAATAAATTCTTAAATTGGTCTGGACACATAAACGAAACCTCAAAGCATTGAAATGAGAGTTGAAAATTTCTAAGAAGCTAGGTATAGGTTCTTTAGGGTTTCTCGAATAAAATGACATAGTGCTGGTTCGGAAAATGAATAGTACTTTTGACAAAAATTCCCAAAATACTCCTAATGATCAAGAAAGGATTTCGAAGCTTGGAAAACATGTTCATATGACTAGGAAACATGAGTTATGAACCTCTAGGGTTCCAATGAGATGCTAGGACAAGGTAGGCTCGGGAAATGAATAGTAAATTCGGTTCGTAGTAAGGAAATCCCCCTTAAAACACAATACGACTAATGAATGCACATTGTTCACATAAGAATGCAATGCATGAACATTTGTAAAGGTGAACCAAGGTATACAAATGCATTCTTGTCCTCTTTGATTTGTTGTTTCCCGCTGAGTCCTGATACGGGCTGTTACAAAGGTGGTACAATTGTATCCAAATCTTTTCAAAACCCTCGCTTCGGACCTAAGGGCAGGTCCTTTTGAAGGTGGGGAGGTCGTAACATCCCCATCATCCAAATCTACAGGTATGCCTTTACGGGGTGTTACGTGTGTAATTTATTTATTTATTTATGCCGTCATATTACTTTTTATTGTTTAAGTATTTACTTGGAATTTCTTGAGTATTTGCTTTCTTGAGTTCTTTGCACGTTTATGTTCTTTTGTTTGAGTTTTGCCCTCTATATGCTCGAATTTGATTCTGATTTTTGTGAATTCTTGATATACGTGAACTACGTGACTTATGTACATGTTAGCATGCTTGTTTTGTGGTTTTGGATTCGTTTGTTTGAGCTTTGTGCTCGTTTTGTTTTCTTCGGAACCTAGAGGACGGTTAAAGGGCATCTAGCATACCTCGGGATCCGGGCGGCGTATCTTGAGCTAGGGAATTCGGATTCGAATTTCGGAAGAGGCATTGGACTCGTGACAAGATTTTCAAGCTTTAGAGCCTAACCTCACACTTTTCTAAGCCCTTTTAGACCTCGGAAAACTGACCGGAACGAGCCCTTGTGACAAGAATTGCCCTTTAGTTGACTTATCTCACTTGTGGGACCCCAATTAAGACCTAACCTTGACTTATATGCACCTAACTCAGCTTTAACCCTCTCCCATACCCCATATACCGAACCAACCCCAAAAAGAAGAGAGAAAAAGTTCCCCAACTTAAGCTCCAAAGAAGAACAAGAGGAAGAAGGTGACACTATTCCAAATTTGAAGATTTTGCACTCTTAGCTCCTCCATTTCTTATCAAATTCAAGAGGTAAGTATATTTTTGAGTCTTCCTTGATTATGTGGTTCTTTTAAGTGTAATATCTTGAGTTATAGCCTTGATTTGCATGTGTGTTGGCACATAAGGTGAATAGTAAGGTTTGGCAAGTTTGCTTGAAATTGGAGTGATCTTGGATTGATTTTGTTTGAAGTTATGCATCCTAATTGATCTTGAGATATCATATATTATGTGTATGGTTGGAATTTTCATGAAAGTTTGAGAAACTTTGGGATTCATTTTGACTTTTTGAAGTTTTTGTATGATTTTGCCCTCTTCACCCCTTTTGCTTGATGTGTTGTTCTTTAAGCTACTTTATAACTTGGATTGCTTGGTGTTTGGTTTGAGTTTTGCAAGAATTTAGAGCTTAGAATTCAAAATTTTCGCCCCTGGACCAGATCCACGACCCTGGATTTTTGTGGTTTGAAAAACCCACAGCTGTGGATATGGGGACAGATTTTGGCAGTTTTCTACCTTGGAATCCAAGGTCGTGGATGTCCCCTTTGAAAAAAATCCACGGGCCTGGATTTCAAAGCAGAAACGTTTTGAGTTTCGAACTTCATTTTCTTGTTTCCCCACCCCCTTTTCTTGTTCCTTACCTTGTTTATTAGTATCTTATGTGTTGTAGTTGTGTTGTGATATATGTTTTGTTGTTCGTTTCCAAGTTCTGGATTCATTTGTTTAGAAACGTGCAAGTTTTGCTCCCATTGCTACGTTGTTATGCTTATGGCATCTCATAGGCATCATACGTATTCATATGCATCTACCGAGCGTCAATGTGGTTCATGTTGAGTCTGAGAGTACCCCTTGTTGTTTGTTTTGTTCAGAGGATCTTCCCGTGGATGACGAGGTTGCCCCTTGAGTGCCCGGTTTACTCTCTTTTGTCTCCGCTACCCGTGTTAAGGTGAGGTTTTGTTTCTTTTAGTTATTTGACCTACAACCCCTATATGGTTTGAAGCCTCGCATGCGAATTACATATATTATATGATAGATACGTGTATGATATATATGTTGTGGGCTTGTCCCATTTGTTATAAGACTTTGAAAACATTTTGTATACGTATATAAGCTATTTTGCCTTTTGTTTTGGAAAAGTTTGGTTAAGTGTGAGTGTGTAAGCGAGATATGTGGCTTTGAATGGTAAGCTTTGCTATAAGTATGATTTTTGTGATAAGTTTTGGGCCCCGAAGAGTGGTATAGTAATCTCGGGACGGCCATGGGGTCGCCGAGCTCTGCCATCAACATTCTCCATTTGAGAGTCTCACCCAACCTCGGGAGGTTGGGGAAGGGTGTTTCTCTTGAGCCGGCTGAGGTAATCGTCGAAGGTTCCAAGGTCGTGATTAAACCTTGTCTGTCGCGATTTTTGGATAGCTAGGGTCGATCAACCCTTCTATCACCCGGTGTTAAGGTTGGATTATGCTTTGTTTTGCTTTGTTATGCCTTTCGTTTATGGAAGTTTGGATGTGTGACTCGTACTCGCCGAGTTGGTTGGTTGTGTATGATCTATGAAACAAAATTGGACTTCTAAGTATCTAAAACTTGATGTTTGGCCTTTGGCCTAAAATCCTAGTATATATATGTACACCACGGGTAAAGTCTTTGGTTTACAAAAACCACTCTTGGTTCATGGATCCTTTCGATTTTGAATAAGTGCTACGCTCTGTATGTATATTGGGTGTGTGAGTTAACCCCCTCACTAGTCTCTAGGACTAATCCTCGTTGTTTTTCCCTTTTTTTTTCCTTTTCTTTTGAGTTTGCAGGTACCTTCTGAGTCGAGCTAGGCGGCAGGTGTCTGTCGAGTTTACTTGTGGTATAGCTCGGGTCTCATGCATATGTAGTGGTTTTTGTACCTTACCTTTATGCACTTTTGAATTATGTAATTCGAATACTTATGATATTTTGGCCCCGATGGGCATTGTATATGATGTATAAATTCGTTAATGACTTAGCCTGACAACTTGAACCCTCTTATTACATGTTATGTAATCTTGGGGATTATGTATGAATGTTTTAATGCTTCCGCTACTCTTGTTTTATTTTGCTCGGTTCTTGAGGGTCTAGGCCGCCTAGCGAGGGTGTGAGTTTTGTGTGTCTCCCGTTCGCTATGGTTGGATTCGGGTGCGAACCCTTCATTTCATTACTCGGATAAGACCATGGTGCGGGGGATGTGGCACCCTTCTCTCCGGGGTGTTACAAAACACTTAAAACATGTATTAAACCATGTAGGAACATCAAATGCAAATTTAGGAAAATTTAAAACACATTAATCCACAAACTCAAATAAAAAAAAAAACATATATATACATACACACACATATCGACTAATTCTTGAAATAAAATCATAGATCTTAACATAAATTAGCATAATATCATCAAGAAACAAGAATGTAAACTTAAATCATATTAATCTCTATCAAAACACACATTCACACACATGAACACACACACACACATATATATATATATATATATATATATCTATGTACACACCTTGAAATGGGATGAGGGAGATGGAGGAATGAAATGATCGAGATGATGATGATGATTGCTTGGCTTCCCCTTTTTCTTCCTCTTGCTTGAATCAAATGGAATGTATGTGTGAAGAGATTGAGAGCAAGTGTGTGTTTATGGTGTGTTAGAGATGTAGTGTGTGTAGTGGTTATGTGATGTTTTGTGTGTATGTGTGTATATATGTTTAATATAATTTGATATAGTTGTATATATATATATGTATAAAGTGTAGTGGAAGATATTATGATATATAATATGTATATAAGTATATATATACTTTATTTTAATATGAGATGTGTGTATGAAGTATATATGATGTATATGCATATATATATATATGTATAAGTATGTATATTCATATAAGTGTAAGTAATATATATATATATATATAAGTTGGAAGAAAATTTATGAAATGATTATGAATGAATCTTATAAAATATTTACATGTTATGAAATGGCTTGCGAATAAAATTCATGTATGTCACATAATTCAATTAAATCAAATAATTCAAGTAAGGTTATCAAATAATAAAGCATGCGAGTACGAAATTATATAAACAGTTAACCTAACTCTCGAAAAATCACACGTGTGGTGCGTACCTGTAAGACGAAAACACGGGGCGTTACAATGTCACTACTGATGCTATCCGAGTCAGGATTTTTCCCTTCTCGCTGAGGGAACAAGCTAAAGCATGGTTGAGTATTGTCCCAAATGAATCCTTTCAGACTTGGGCAGCATTGTCTCAGGCTTTCTCAACCAAGTTCTTCCAACTTAGCAAAACCATGAAGTACAGGAATGATATTCAAGGTCTCAGACATCTAGATGGGGAATCTTTCTATGAGGCATGGGAGAGATTTAAGGATTTACAGAATAAGTGTCCACATCACGGGATTCCCAGTTGGTTATTGATTCAGACTTTTTATAATGGGATGTCCCCTACTTCAGAGGAGCGATGGATGCCGCAGCTGGCAGAGCTTTCTTGTTAAAATCTGAAGCAGTTGCTACTGAGTTGTTAGATAATATGTCACAAAATGATGGTTTTGTGCATGAGAGGGGCCATTCGTAACCAGCGAAAGTGCAAGCAGGAGTCATAGAGTTAGATGGCCTAACCGCCATGAATGCCAAATTTGAGGCCCTTAACAAGAAATTGGATAACTTTCTGTCAATGCAATTGGGACACCATCCCAACCAGTTCAGGTACCTTGTGAAATCTGTAGTGGTCCACATGCGTTTAATATGTGTCCTCATACCAATGCAGGAGAACAGGTGTAATAGTAGGTGAACTATGCAAACAACTCCAAACCAGTAAATGATCCCTGCTCAAACACCTACAATCCAGGATGGAAGAACCACCCTTACTTTTCTTGGTATAATAATCAGAATGTTCAACAACCATCTCAACCTAGGCCATAGTTTCAGCCTAGACAGCAATTTCAACCACGACCACCAGCCCCATTTAATGTTGTGCCCCCTCAATTGGAATAGAAGTAGGGATGCGAGGTTGCACTTGAGAAATTCATAGTTGTGTCTACGGGTCGACATCAGAAGTTGGAAGCTCAATTAGATCAAGTGGTAAATCAGACCAGAACTTTGGAAACTCAGATTAGTCAGATTACCCAATCTTTGAATATGAGAGGCTCAGGAATGCTACCAAGTCAAACCAAAAACAATCCGAAGGAGTATTGTCAGGCCATATTTGTACGAGATGATAGAGAGTATGAAGGTCTGAAATTACTTGCAGGTGCATATGAGGAGAAATTTGATTGTGAGAAAGCTGAAAAGGTAGATGATTTTGAAAGGGTGAATACAGAAGAGAGGAAGGAAGAGTTCCCTTCAAAGCCAAAGGTGAATATGGAAACTGATTCATATGTGCCACTGATTTCTTCTCCCCAACTATTTCAGAAGCAGGAGTTAGAGAAAGGATTGGTTTCAAGTAAAGGGAAGTCTGCAGACTTCATCGCCGTCGCATTTACAAAGGAATGCAGTGCCATTATTCAGCATAAGTTTCCCCCGAAACTTAAAGATCGAGGGAGTTTTTCAATTCCTCTAACCATTGGTCCCTTGCAATTTCATAATGTTTTATGTGATTTAGGAGCTAGTGTGAGTATAAACCCTTTATCTACTTGCAGATAATTAGGAGTGAAGGAGCTTAAACTGACCACTATGACACTCCAACTAGCTGATAGATTGGTGAAATACCCGATTAAAATTCTTGAAGATGTGTTGGTAAAAGTTGGAAGATTCCACATTCCTAATGATGTTGTAGTTCTCGATGTTGAGAGTGATGAGAGGATGCCATTGATCCTTGGGAGGTCGTTTCTAGCCAAGACTGGAGCAGATATTGATGTTCAGAATAGACGCCTCACGTTCAAAATAGGAGATGAAAGCTTAGAGTTTAGGAAATTTGGTTTCATACCACCATCATTGATTCCGGATAAATGTGGCATGATCAAGGTGATAAGTGAGACCCCGGACGGAGTGGTGTTATTTTCGGAGAAAAGGGATGCAGTTGATTGGGGTGGAGAACCGAAGTCCCGAAATTCAAGAGGAGAGGATGTTTTGAAATTAAACACTTGGAGTTTAAGCTCCGGTGTTGTGAGCAACAAGAACGAGGTCACTCCATGTAACTCGTGGCTTGGGGATTGTTAATCCCTAATCCAGTTTTCAAAGTCAAGCTAACGACTATAACTTAGAACTGATTTTTCTTTCCCTTTTCCCTTTTGTTTTTCTTTTCGTTGTTTTCGTTTCTTTCGTCCTCGTCTTTCTCGCGTTAATTGAGTTATCTCTCTCATTTTTCAGGTCACTTGATGTTCTGCTAGGAAGCCGAAGTTTAGATGGAAGCAAGGATCGTGATTTGAGCTTAAATGTCAACAATGAGGTCCATTTACTTTATTTGTATAGGTGTACACTAGATTGATGTGTTTATGTGGAGAATGACTTGTTGTGATATTTTGCAATTTTTGCTTAGAGATGTTTGCGTGTTACGAGATTGGTGCACTATGGTTTGATTAAATTCTATAAGTTAATTTCGGTTAGTTAACGTGATTAAGCACCATCTGGATTGTGTTTGTGTTTTATTTGTATGTGTTTAGGCGGAACTATCAGTAACAGGCGTTACACCCTCGTAGTTATTTTTTGGTAACGCCCGTCAACAGTGTCAGACATCTAGGGCAGTAAGGGTAACGGTCGTAACCCCATGCAAGAGGAAACCCGGTAACGCCCATTACCGGGACGATTACGCGAAATCGTCTCACCCGGTAACGACCGTTACACCCTCGTAGTTATTTTTTGGTAACGCCCGTTAACAGGGTCAAACGTCTAGGGTAGTAAGGGTAACGGTCGTTACCCCGTGCAAGAGAAAACCCGGTAACGCCTGTTACCGGGACGATTACGCGAAATCCTAGTTTAGGAAACACGTTTTTAGGGTTAATTTAATTCCTTTCCTACCCAATTTCGGATTTTCCTCCCCCAAACCTATAAATACACTTGCACACACTCATTCTCCCTTACAAGAGATTCAATAGTTCCCCTTGGTCAACCATTATCAATTTGTAACAAAGAAGCACCACCACCAAGTGACTCTCTCTCTTTCTTTTTGAATCAAGGTAAGTCAATATCCCTTTATTAAGGTGAATTGTTGGGATTAATTCTTCCAATCTAAGATTAAAACCTAGGATTAAATTTGCTTGATTAAGAAAACTTTGAGATTGAATTGACGAATATTGATAGATTATGCATGCTGGAATCAGGATCAATGTTTTAGAGTGAATTTACCTTGAATTAGGTTGAATTTGTGAAGGATCCTAATCTGCTAGAATCAGGATCAATGTTTTAGAGTGAATTTACCTTGAATAAGGTTGAATTTGTGAAGGATCCTAATCTCTAATTAGCTTTGATTCCGAATTGTAAGGTTGGAAGTGGAGAATCTTGAGCCTACATGGTAGATTATAGGCTAGTGTGGATTTGAGTAGGGTAGAATGAAGAAGTTAGTTGAAACTCACACCCTAGGCCTATGCACACAAGGTGTTTGATAAACTGTCTAAGTGACTTGTGATTGATTTTTGTGTGCCTCGTTTTGCTATTTTTGGTTGATGTAGTTACCATGGGACGTACTAAGCGCTCTAGAGTTCCTGAGCCCTTCAGTACTTTATCCCGGTTAGATCATCAACCATTGGAATCGGTCAATATAACGATGAATACTATGGTTAATCCCTTTCAAAGGAACTGGACAAGGAACATTGTGTCCATTAGGTTCTTCAAGGACTTATGATGGAGAAGTTTGAGGCATGGGAAGAAGTGAAACGATTGTTTGACAACATCGGTTCCATTCCTGATTAGGAAGGATTTGACGTATGTCGAGATGATGGCCGCTTTCTTCACCACCATGAACTTCAAGCCGGTGGACAACACATTGACTTTTACTCTAGATAACATGGAAAATCGAGTTTCGAATGCTGGCCGGATAAGGGAGATTCTTCGTTTTCCTGTAAGTGCCATCAATTCCTTGCCTAAGTCAAATGATGCTCAAAGAGAAAGACTTTGGAGATCCTTCCCGTTGCGTAAGGTTGCCCTGAGTTATTCCCTACGATGCACTCATGATAGCTATCTTGACTCATTGGCTTGGGTGCTAGTTCATAGGATTTTGGCCACGGGATTTTGTGCTAGATATGGAAGAGATAGCCACATTAATGAGACTGAGCTGGGAATAATGTATATAATGAAGGAAGGTATCAAGTTTGATGGTACGATTGAGTTTTTATGGAAGCTTCAGGAGATTGCTAGGAGTGTTACGGGTATAATAGCCCATGGCGCGTTTGTCACTATGTTTGCTCGAGAGATGGATTGAAGGCTTAGGGGATTGTTGCCCATTGACTTTGGTTATGATATTGGTCCACAGTACTTGCAGACTGTCGGGTTGACTATTGCTTGGGAAAGTGGACAACTCAAGGAGTGTAATTTGCCATGGTAGCCAATTTGGGATAGAGATCGGCTCTGGCAGATGTATAGCTGGGGTAAGGCCCATTTTGATGAGCTTTCAGAGATGCAGAACGAGCTGTTAGCTCGGATTCCTGATACGCCGGATGACGAGTTTGGGATTCTCCGTAGTACCGCGCCGGTTGTTGATGAGGCTAATGATGAAAACTATTTACTGTGACAGGCCTTCGTACAGAGTTGGCAGGATTAAGGGCTGATTTGAGCACCGTGATCACAAGGATTGAGGATCTAACCCAGTATGTTGATGAGCGATTTGATGAGTGGAAGGCTCAGGTGGAGGCGAAGTTCGAAGGGTTCTATGCTCGTATTCATCAGTATGTTGGAGGCCCCCCATAGCCTTGATGATGCTATCTTTCTTTTCCCCATGTTTGCGTCTATTTTAGACATTCTATTTAGGCATGTTATTTTAGACACTTAGATCTTCGCATATGTTTGAACTCCGTGGATTTTGTTTATGCAATTGTGCCCTTCTTTTACTTGGAATTTGTGACTTATGTGATGATTGTTGAATGCATGTTCATTGTCAATTGTCTTTGCACTTGATCCGTGTTTTCCAGTCACGTCTTTCAGGTTTTGGAAGCTTTGCTAGGACAATGCCGGTTCTTCAATTGATAAGGGAGTTTTCTTGATCCTTATTTCTTTATGTTGTATGAGGACATTGCACAGATTAAGGGTGGGGGAGGAAGTGTATGCTTGATGTGAGTTTTCTTGACTACTTGCATGATTAGATGTTTGTTCCACTTGTGAATTGCTAAGAATTGAGTAATTTTGAAAATTTTCCCTCGTTTTGAACTTTTTCTGTAAAGTTTAATTGTTGAGTTTTTGCTAGAATGAGTTAAGTTATTTGAATTGAGGAAAATTTGCATGAGATTTGATGATTTAGTGTGTTATTATACCCATATATTTCGAGCATTTATGAACGTCATGATGTACTCTGCTTAGGAAGATGAATTGATGATTTCCGAATGAGTCTATGAATTGAGTAGGATGCATTTTAGTCCTATCGAGGTAAAATTTTGAGTTCATGAAAGATTAAGGAAGTGAAGTAGGCATTCGTTGTCGGAGGATTTTAATCCTTTAAATTTTTAGTCGTGTTTCACTAAATAACGTAATCTTATTGACCCCGCTGGGCCTAATTGTTGTGCAAAGATTTTTGTAGCCACATTAGAAGCCTAATGCATAACAAAAGAATAACCACCTTGATAATTTTACACCGAGGCTTGCCCATTTGATTTTAATGGTAATTGTCCATCTTTTGACCCCTTTTGATTGTTCGTGTGGTTGAAATTAAGAGATTGTTGTAAAGAAAGAAAAAGAATGAGAAAAAGTGTGAAAAAGAAAAGATCTGAAAAAGAGAAGAAAGAGCAAAAGAAAAGAAAAAAAAATTATAGGAAGTGTGAAATTGAGAGTGTGGTATTCAATTGTTGCAAGGGGAAGGATTATGTGTTTAATGGCAAAATTGAAGTGCCATTAGTTTAAAGATTGAATGATGTAAGCTTGGTGAGTAGTCACTCGATCCAAATGTCCATAACCTTACCCAAAGCCTACGTTACAAGCTCGAAAGACCTACCGATCCCAAGTCTTGATTTAATTCTATTAGTGGAGATAGGTACGAAGAGTGTATTCCAAAGTCGACGATTAGAACTTAGGAGGAAATTGTGAATTTGTCATTCTAGTCTTTGTACATTGTTTCATTCTAATCACACAATACACAAGGGTACGCTTCTCATACTAAGTTTTGATGATCTCATGTTTATGGGTACTTAATATGAATTGTTAGACTTGTTTAGGTGAAGGTTCGATGATTGCTTTGACGAGAATGTTTGATTAGGTGAAGGTTCGATGATCACCCTTAGCATGTGTTATAATTGCCTATAGATCGAGAGATTGATGGTAATTTAGATGGTTTTCATAACTTGTAAGTTGTAGAGTACAAACAGATTTGATTCTAGCTTATACAACAGTAATCTTATTCCATGCCGAGTCGCTAGATTATTGAATTGCACTAATCTTGTTCCTATGGTCTAATTAACTATCCGTGATTGCGAGAGCAACATTGAACACTTATTAAGCACTTGGTTACACCTTGAGAGAGGGTAACACAAATATGAGTGACTAGGTTGTAGAATTACAGTTGTGAAACGAGTATCATCTTAACTCTTGATTGTATGATTCATTACTTTCCATGCCTACTTATTTTACCGAAGTTACTTCACGTGTGTTTTAGTTGTCACTTGTGTTTATCCCTAGTTATTCAATTAATTATGTCTTTAGTAGATTAAGAGATAACAACAATTGCTTTTCTTTAGGTCTTTAGATTAGAAAGAAGTGTTGAGTAATGATTGATTTCCCTTCCCTCTGGGTACGATCCTATTGTGCTACGCGTATGTTAGTATACACTTGCACGATTTTTTTTAACTGAAGTAGAACACAACAACAGATTACCGGGGAATCGAGAGGTTAATGGTAATTGAGATGGTTTTCATAACTAGTAGATTGTATGAATGCAAAGAGATTTGGTTCTGGTCTATACAACAGTAAATCTTATTCCATGCCAAGCCACTAGAATAGGAATTGTACTAGTCTTGGTCTTGTTGGTTTAATTAATACATTGATGATTGCGAGAGCAACGTTGAGCTAAATTAAATACATGATTATACCTTGAGAGAGGATAATTCATATATAAGTGACTAGGTTGTAGGATTGCACTTGTCAAACAATTATTATATTTAATCCTGAATGCATAAGTCATTACTTCCCTACCTATTAAGTCTACTGAGTTTAATCCGTGTTTAAGTGTGTTCTTTGTGTTTTCTTAGAGTTAATTACTTCAATTTTATTCTAGCAGGTAGATATAACTACTTGAATTGATTCGATCTTTAGATTAGAAAGAAGTGTTGAGTAGTGATTGATTTCTCTTCCCTGTGGGTACGATCCTATTGTGTTAAGCGTATATTAAGTGTACACTTGCACGATTAGTTTTAACTTAGTGAATCTAAACCACAACAAGTTTTTGGCGCCGTTGCCGGGGAAGACGTTTTAAATCAATATTACTTAAAAATTTTGATCTAGTGCTTTAGACCATTACTTTATTTTGTGTTTTGATCTTAGTCATTATGGCATGGAGCTAAGGATTTTCTTTGCTTGTGTGTAGGTATACAGTGCATGCAAAGATCTCAAGATTCGGAACTAGTTCCCTACAATTCGGAAATCGAGAGAACACTCAGTGCTGTTAGGAAGAAGAAAAAGAAAAGCAAGAAATCTGCAACCGAATCAATGGCAGTAGATCCGAACAATGCAAGAGGCGGAGGGGTTGTAGATCAACCACCACCACCTCCTCCTGCAATTAGAGATTACAACTTGCTAAATGCTGGAGCAAGTCAGACTGCAACTCATCCCGGAATGGAGCAAACAACTTTAAGATCAAACCAGTTATAATAAATTTGCTGCAGAACAATCCGTTTTCAGGATTATCACTAGAGGATCCAACATCACATCTTGAGTATTTCCTTGAGGTGTGCGATACCTTCAAGATCCACAATGTCACAACTGATGTTATTCGAGTCAGGCTTTTCCCGTTTTCACTACGGGAAAGAGCCAAAGCATGGTTAAGTAATGTACCGAATGAGTCCTTTCTGAAGTGGGATGCTCTTTCTCAGGCTTTCTTAGCCAAGTTCTTTCCTCTCAGTAAGACCACGAAGTACAGGAATGATATTCAAGGTTTCAGATAACTAGACGGAGAATCCTTCTATGAGGCGTGGGAAAGATTCAAGGATTTGTAGAAGAAGTGCCCTCATCATGGGATTCCCGGTTGGTTATTGATTCAGACTTTCTATAATGGCATGTCCCCTACATATAGAGAGTGATGGATGCCGCTGCGGGTGGAGCTTTCTTGTCCAAATCTGAAACCATTGCTAAAGAACTGTTAGATAATATGTCACATAATGATGTTTTTGTGCATGACAGAAGCCATTCCCAACCAGCTAAAGTGCAAGCAGTAGTTGCAAAACGAGATGGGTTAACCTCCATCAATGCCCAGTTTGAAGCTCTTAACAAGAGATTAGACCAACTCTCCGTGAATGCAGTTAGGACACAAGCCCAACCAGTTCAGGTAATTTGTGAAATTTGTGGTGGTCCACATGCAATTAACGTGTGTCCACATACTAATGCAGGAGAATAGGTGCAAGAGCAAGTGAATCTGTAAACAACTCAAAATCGGTGAATGACCCTTACTCGAATACCTACCCTCCAGGATGGACGAATCATCCCCATCTTTCCTGGTCTAACAATCAGAATGTTCAACAACCACCATCTCAACCTAGACTGCAATTTCAGCCGAGAGCTCAGTTTCAACAAAGACCACCGGTCCCATACCACACCCCACCTCCTCAGCAGGAACAGAAGCAAAGATGGGAAGCTGCACTTGAGAAATTCATAGTTGTGTCTACAGAACGTTATCAGAAATTGGAGACTCAAGTGGAACAGGTGGTGAATTAGAACAGAAATTTGGAGAATCAGATTGGCCAGATTGCCCAATCTTTGAATATGAGAGGTCCAGGAATGTTGCCGAGTCAAACCGAAAACAAACCCAAGGAGCACTGTAAGGCCATTTTTGTGCAAAGCAATAGCGAAAATGATAGTCCAAAGTTGGTGGTAGATTTTGAATTTGAAGAGTTGAGTTGTGAGAGGGTTGAAGAGGTAGTTGAGATCGTGAAAGTTGAGATGGACGAGAAAAAGGAAGAGGTCCCTTCAAAGCCAAAAGTGAGTGTGGCAACGAAAGAACAAGTGCTACCGGTGGTATTTCCTCAGAAATTACAGATGCAGAAGTTAGAAAAACAAATTGAGACGTTTTTTAGCATGTTCAAGCAGCTTCACATTAACACCTCTTTCGCGAAGGCTTTAGCTCAACTGCCTACGTATTTGAAGTTTTTGATGGAAGTGATTTCAAGAAAAGGGAAGCCCAAAGACTTTGCTACCATTTCACTCACTGAAAAGTGCAGTGCTATGATTCAGCAGAAGCTTCCCCAGAAGCTCAAGGACCCGGAGAGTTTTTCTATCCCTCTAACTATTGGTTCCTTACAGTTTAATAATGTTTTGTGTGATTTAGGAGCTTGTGTGAGTCTAATCCCTTTATCTACTTACAGGAAATTAGGAGTGAAGGAGCTCAAACAGACTAATATGGCACTCCAGCTAGTGGGCAGATCAATGAAATACCCTATAGGAATCCTTGAGGATGTGTTGGTAAAAGTTGGGAAATTCTACATTCCTAATGATTTTGTAGTTCTTGATGTTGAGAATGATGAGAGTATGCCATTGATGCTTGGAAGACCGTTTTTAACTATGGCTGGAGCAGATATTGATGTTCAGAATAGACTTCTCACATTCAAAATAGGAGATGAAAGTATGGAGTTTAGTACTTTTACCTCCATGGCATCCCCATCGGTACCGGATGAGTGTCGCATGAGTTGGGCTATAAGTGAGACATTAGACGGAGTGTTACGGTTCGCAAACAAAAGAGATTTGGTTAATTGGGGGAGAAAACCAAAATCTCAACAATTGAGGATGAAGAATGTGTCGGAATTAGATATGGGGAAATTAAGATTTGGTGTTGAAAGCAACAAGAATGAGGTCACGCCTTGTGACTCGTCACGAGGGGATTGTTAATTCCCAATCCGGTTTCCAAAGTCAAGCTAACGACCATAACTTATAACTAATTTATCTCTCTTGTTTCTTTTCTTTTCTTTTTCGTTCCTTTTGTCCGCCTCGTTTTTCTCATGTAATTTTAGTTTTCTCTCTCTCGTGTTACAGGTCAAGTGAGGTGTTGTCAGAGTATGGAGGCAAGGATGGTGATTGAGCTTGAATGTTGGCATTAAGGTCCATTTTCTTGCGTGTGAGCATGTATACGTAGGATTGGATTTGCTTGTGAGGAGCATGAATTGTTGTGATAATTTGCAATATGTGCTTTGAGATGTTTGTGTGTTACGAGATTGGTGCACTATGGTTTGATTGCAAATTTTGGGTTAATCTGTGTGAATTAACGTGATTAAGCACCGTCCGAGTTAGCTTTTATGTAAGAGAGAGTTTTGTGCGAAAATGTGAGTAATGGGTGTTACTCCCCTTCTAAGCCTTTTCCGGTAACGCCCATTCATGGAGTCAAGCGTCTCAAGCATAGTTGGTAACGGGCGTTACACCTCTTTAGTTCATTTTCTGTAACGCCCGATAAAGAGTACGGGTGAAGTAGGACAGTAGGAGTAACAGGCGTTACTCCTGGTAGGCATAATGAGGTAACGCCAGTTAACGGCCCAAAATCAAGTTTTAATTATAAAAGAGGAAAACTTGTGTTTGAAGTTTAAATCCTAATTCCTCTCAACTTAGGTCCTACCCCACCATAACCTATATATTTAGCTTACCCTCTCTTCTTTTCTCACATAATACAATATTAGAAGAGAAGTAATGTAACACCCCGGAGTGAAGGGTGCCACATCCCCCGCACCATGGCTCAACATGTGTAACGAAATGGGGACTCCGCACCCGCATCGAACCATGGCGAACGGGTGACACACAAAACTCACCTCTAGGCTAGGCGGTCTAGACCCTGAATAGACTGCGCAAGAAAAAAAATCAAAAGCAAAAGCGGAAGCAACAAGATCGCATAACACGCATAACAAAATACATGCATCCAAATAAAAGCAAGATAAATCAAATTATTACATGCCTTGCCCAACCCGGGCCAAATAAAACATACTTAAGTTCAAATTCGGAAAACAAAGCTTAACTTATACATATTTATACATAGTACCAAATTATACATACTATCATAGCAGAAAAGTAAAGATGCATATGCAAAGACTCTTCTACAACTCAAACGACTCCAAAAGAAAAGACGGCCACCTAGCTCAAACTCCCCAACCGGGTACCTTTAACTAAAAGAAAAGGGGGAAAAATAAACAACGAAGAGGGGTCAGTCCTAAAGACTACTGAGGGGCTAACACACGCACCCGTACATATAAGTAAGAGCATAGCAAAATCAAATCGAAGAATGTTCATGAACCAGGGTTGGTTTTTGCATTCCAAATCATGTAAACCCGTGATACTACATATATGAAAAAAGATTTAGGGCCGAAGGCCAGAATCAACCAAGTTTTAGGGAAATTAGAAATCCAATTCCGATTCAGTAACCATAACGAAAGCTAAAACTTAAGCATAATGACTCGGTGAGTTCGAGTCCTAACCCACTTACTCCGTAAGCAAAGCAAAACAAAGATAAAGTAAAAAGCATAAACCAATCCAACCTTTCTCCGTTTGAGGAAGAGAGCGGCCGGTCTCAACCCCCGCACTTACCTTAAAGCAATGACGCTTAAACGTCAGGGTCACGACGTTCATGACACTCACGCCCAAGGATTCCATCCCCCACTAACCTCCTAGCAGGTTTCGGGTTGATCCTATGAAGGTGGAGAAGTATACAGGGGTTACAACCGGCGATCCCATGGCCAACCCGGGTCTCCCTTACATACAACTCCGGGGCCCAAACTTACACTTACACTTATACTTACACTTACACTTATCACGCTTATAAAGGCTTATCATAAAAGGCAAGTTTCACCAAAACGTAACACGCACACATACTAACCCGTATTCAAAACGAACAAACGAAAATATAGATTACTTATACATAAAAGCGGTTTTCAAACGTCTTATAACAAAAGCGTCATTTCCCTCAAAATACATATCATACACATATCTATATACATATATACGTATAATTTCCATATGGGCTTAGAACACGTTTAGGGTTGTAGGTCATATTAGCTAAAAGGAAAGAAAACCCCACATTGACGACCAAACCGAACAAAAAGGAACCACCACTTCAACCTCGAGACGAACCTAAGAACAAAAAAAAGAGCAAAGGACAAACTTAGACTCAATATGAACCAATTAGATGCTCGGCATATGTATATGGGTGCAAATGATGCATAAGAGATGAGATGAAGTTAACACTTAGGTCACCTTAATCCATATTGATTCATAATGAAACATAGCTCACATATTTCACGTTAAACAAGTTTATGAATTTCAAATAACACATATAACATGTCATATAACACAAAAGTAATGCATATAGTTCATATAAGAGCAAGTAGATTACATGCCATGCAATTAAACAAAGTACAAAGTCATTAATGCACGTAGAAGTACACTTTGAATCATATAAGTCACGAATCACGTCAAACGAATCCATAATCTTAATACAACATGCATGACACATTATTCAAACGTAAAACATATCACATTCAAGCATTAACAAGTCATAGAAAAACATATCATACATATAAACAAGTATTCAACACATGAGGAACAAGATCGGGGAGGGAAACTAGCAAAATGAACAAGAAAACAAAGTTCGGGAGCAAAGAAGTCACTGCCCCAAATCCACCCCGGTGGATTTTTTTTCAGAAGGGGAATCTAGCCCTGTGGATTTAGGTCAGGAATTTCCAGGAGGGATTGCCTCAAATCCACCCCCATGGATTTGGGTCAGGGGCCAACATTTTTGAAATCTTGCTCCCAAACACACCAAAAATTTAAAGCCAACCAAATTAACATCAAGCCAACACATTAATCAAGGTATATGTAACAAAGATCCAAAGATTCATCCCTAATTCATGCAAAAACCGAGCTAAAGTGAGGAGAAAGGAAGAGATGCATCAACATGTCCATGTTCTTTAAGCCTCAAGCAAAACCAACACTGGAAACTTCATGAATCCTCATAAAACATGAAAAATAAGTTTATTCACATAAAAAATGATGTATTGGGATCTAAATACATGCTTCATGCCCAAAGAATTCACAAGAATGCAAGCTAGAATCATGAAAATGCTCTAAACCCTCACTATTCATACCAACATCCATAACTCATGCAAACCTTGGTGAAAACCTATCGAATTGAGCTTAAAAGTAGCACATAGACATGGAGGAGTAAAAAATGAACATGCCTCTTCAATTTGAGAAGAAATGGTGGGGAGATGAACTCAAAATCTTCAAAAGTGAATAGTTGCTTCTCTTCTTCCTCTTCTTCTCTTGGGAGCTGAATTTGGGGCCTTTTTTCTTTGTCTCGGGAAGGGGGAGGCCGATATGATCAGGTATGGGGAAGAGATAATGATTTTTGTTGTTAAAAGTCATGGGTTAAGCTTAATTGGGGTTAAAGTGGGGCCCATAAGCACGACTTGTCAACAAAAGGTAGCTCTTGGCGCAAGGTGCTGGTTCCGGTCGACTTTCGAAGGTTCAAATGAGCTTAGAAAAATAAAAAATCAGGCTCCTTGGCTTTTTTTCTTCGTTATAAATCCAACGCATCTTCCAGAATTCGAATCCGAATTCCCGAACTCAAGTTACGCCTTCCAGAACATGAGGTGCGCTAAACGAGTTAGACCCTCAAGTCTCTCATAAATCCCGTTCTTACAGAACAAGCTAGGAACCAAATAAAACCAACTCCAAAACATGCAACGAGCACATAATCACGTACATAACTCACGCAGTTCACATATATCAAAAATTCACAAGAAAGGGAAATCAAATCGGGCACATGCGGAGTATACTACAAAGCACTCATGCATAAGCTTTAAAACTCGAGTTATAAGTTAAACAATTAATATCAAATAATGACATTAGCATTAAAATAACGAACTATATGCACCCACAACCCTGTGTTTTATGAAATGAGCCAAAAAAACCCTATAAAAAAAAAATTAGTAAAATAAACCCTGTATTTTTTATTTTTTGCAAACCGGCCCTTTACACCATTTAGTCAAAGAACCGACGTGTTTTGTCAAAATTGCCCTTCTTTAATTACAATACATTCTTAAAGAACTATATGCACCCACAACCCTATGTTTTATGAAATGAGCCAAAAAAACCCTGTAAAAAATTAAATAGTCCAAAAATTATAATATTTATATATATATATATATATATATATATATATATATATATATATATGTAAATATATGCAATAAATAAAATATTAATTGTATATATATAATTATAATTAGTGTACAATACATATATATTTTCATTATAATATTATATATATTTATTTATAAGATTTTTAATAAATATATAATATAATTTATATATTTATATACATTATATATATACATATTAAATATTATTTATATGTATTGTAAAATAATTATAATTATATATATATATATATATGTATATTAAATAAATTTATAAATAATATTTAATACATATAGTACATTAGTAATTTTAATATTTTATACATATGCATGTATATATATAATATATTATATAATACATACATATAAAAGAAATTTCAAAAGGAAAAAAAAGACATTACATATATACATATTAAATATTATTTATATGTATAGTACAATAATTATAATTATATATATATATATATATATATATATATATATATATATGTATGTTCAATAAATTTACAAATTCTACCAAAAATAAATAAATAAATTCATAAATAATATTTAATACATATAGTACATTAGTAATTTTATACATATACATGTATATATATAATATACTATATAATACATACATATATATACATATAAAAGAAATTTCAAAAAAAAAAAGTTGATAGGATTTCTTCCGCCGAAATTTCAAAAACGCACCTCAGGGTTTTTTCTGCAAAAATTTGAAAACATAGGGTTTTATATGATAATTTTTTTTTCACGGGGTCTTTTTTTATCATTTCACATGACACAAGGGGTTCCTTGCAAAAAAACCAAATATAATGTTGGGGTAAATTTGTCATTTTACTCGAAAAAGTGAAGAAAAATCCAATATCACACGCAGTAAACGCGCGTGTGATTCAAAAACGCGTCTCAGGGTTTTTTCTGCAAAAATTTGAAAACATAGGGTTTTATATGAGAATTTATTTTTCACGGGGTCTTTTTTAATCATTTCACATGACACAAGGGGTTTCCTCGCAAAAAACCCTTAAAATAACACATAATTTGATAATTAAATAATTAAAAGCGCACATAGCTCTCTCGTAGAGACATACCTGGAATGGCCGGACGAACGGGATGTTACAAACTCCCCTCCTTCAGAAGGACCTGTCCTCGGGTCCTAAGCGAGACCTGAGATGACTCTTGAGACGAACCCAACTCCACACTTCCTCTGCCCCACTCTGATCCAAGAGGCTGTAATCTCCTCGGGATATCATTTTCTCAATTAGAAGCGAAGAAGGCTTCTCATATCTCGGTAATCTCCTTAGTTTAGTAAACTTCGTGTCCGGTTTGCTCCCACTTCCGATTAGAATTCGAAAGTAGTTGGGGAATCTTGCCAGAAAGGTTCTCGATCTTCTATCGATAGCACTTTAGGCATTGCTACACCAAGTCTATAATGTCTCTTCTCATGCCACAATACCATTACTGGCTCTTCAAGTCTCGAACCATGAGTGGAGTTAGTCTCGTGATCAAGCACTTCCAGAGACATTGGCTCTAACTCTCCGTTACCAACGCCCAACTGAAGTCTTCCTTAGTACCGCGATTGTGACGGAGGAGTTTTGAGTATCCTCGTGTAAACAAGGTAACTCTCTTCAAAAAGCCTTATCCACTCGAACCATACCTCTTCCTTGTCTTTCATGTCACGGGACGACAATTGTGTAACGAAGAAACTCCTGTTGACTCCCGATAACATTAGAGACTTATTCTCTGAGGCAAATCTTGGTTCTTCTATCAAACGATTAGTCGACCATACCCTTGTTGAAACCACACTAGGTGAAGGCCACCGAACCCGGAAGAAGGACGAAAAACTCCTCAAGTAAGAAAAAAGGTATTCTTCTCTCACAGTTAACCCGTGTCGCTCATGGTAATTTAACTCATCCTAAGTCCCTTCCTCTTCTAAGATAGGGCCAAGGTAATCCACAAAGAAATACTCAAACGGATGAAATTACCTTCTAAGAGCTCGTCAACTATGACTTAACTCCAACAACCATGCTAAAGCCCACCGGAAGGGAAACTTCGAACAAGAACCAATTCTGGGATAAAGACCACGATAACCTCGATGTCTTTATTGGGTGGAAACGAATTCCATCCTTCAAAGAAACATCAAAGGCGGCTTACTTCGATCTTTGCCTCCTTAAGCTTAGCTCGAACTCTAGGTTAACACAAAGGGAAGCCACAAAGCTTATTGCACCGTCCCGGAATAATCAACCTCTCCTTCGGAGGATATAAATGGGTTAGCCTTTCATCTATTACCCGAAAATATTGTTGAGCCCTAAAAAGGACCTCCAAAAACGTCACCTTAACAAGAACTAGGCGCCTTCAAGAACAACCACCGGGCAAGATCGGCCCTCACAACTCACAAAACACTCGAACACTCACCTCACCAAACTCCCTCCAAGAAGATAGACAACACAAAAAGGAAAAGAAAAGGTGTAACACCCCGGAGCGAAGGGTGCCACATCCCCCGCACCATAGCCCAACACGTGAAACGAAATGGGGACTCCGTTCACGCATCGAACCATAGGAAACGGGTGACACAAAAAACTCACCTCTAGGCTAGGCGGTCTAGACCCTAAACAGAGTGCGCAAGAAAAATAAAAGCAAAAGCGGAAGCAACAGGATCGCATAACATAACAAAATACATGCATCCAACCAAAAGCACAAAATACAATTATTACATGCCTTGCCCACCCCGGGCCAAATTAAAACATACATAAGTTCATAATTCACAATGCAAAGATTAACTTATCCATATTTATACATAGTACCAAATTATACATAGTACCAGAGTGGGAAATTAAAGATGCATATGCAAAGACTCTTCTACAACTAGAACAACTCCAAAAGAAAGAGACCGCCGCCTAGCTCAAACTTCCCCAACCGGGCACCTGCAAACTCAAGAGAAAAAGGGAAAAAACAAACAACGAAGAGAGAAAAGTCCTAAAGTCTGGTGAGGGGGCTAACACACGCACACGTACGTATAAGTAGAGCATAGCATAGCATAGTCAAATCGAAGAGTGTTCTTGAACCGGGGTTGGTTTTTGTATTCCAAATCATTTAAACCCCTGATAGTATATATAGTAAGAAAGATTTAGGGCCGAAGTCCAAAATCCATCAAGTTTTAGAATTAGAAATCTAATCCCGCTTCACAAACCATTAACGGAAGCGAAGACTTAAACCTAATGACTCGGCGAGTTCGAGTCCCAACTAACTTACTCCATAGTAAAGCAAAGCGAAGTCAAAGCAAAAAGCATAAACCAATCCAACCTTTCTCCGTTTGGGGAAGAGAGCGTCCGTTCTCTACACCCGCACTTTATCTTATAGTCAGTGAGCTTTTTACGTCAGGGCAGTGAGTTTCATGACACTCATGCCCAAGGACTCCGTCCCCCACCTCCCTCCGAGTGGGTTTCAGGTTGATCCTATAAAATGGAGAAGTGTCCTGGGGTTGCAACCGGCGACCCCAATGGTCGTCCCAGGTCTCCCGAACCACACAACTCCGGGGCCCAAACATACCCTTACACTTACACTTATCACAAAGCTTATCTCACCAAAACATATCACACACACAAACTAACCCATTTTCAAAACAAACAAACGAAAATATAGCTTACTTATACATAAAAGCAGTTTTCAAACGTCTTATAACAAAAGGGACCAATTCCCACAAAATACATATCATACACATATCTATTTACATATATACGTATAAGTCGCATGCGGCCTTAAAACACATTTAGGGTTGTCGGTCATATTAGCTAAAAGGAAAGAAAACCCCACCTTGCCGACCATCCGAACAAAAGGAACCACCTCTTCAACCTCGAGACAAACCTAAGAACAAAAGCAAAGTGCAAGGCAAAGCTTAGACTCAATATGAACCAATTAGACGCTCGGCATATGCGTATGGGTGCAAATGATGTGTAAGAAATGAGATGAAGTTAACACTTAGGTCACAATAAAACATATCGAATCATATCAAAGCATAGGTCGCATATTCCATGTTAAACAAACTAATGAACTTCATATAATCCATATAACATGTCAAATACCAAGTTAAGAGTGTATACATCTCATATAAGAGCAAAGGAATTCCAAGTAAGGTAAGCATACAAGGTAGGAAGTCGTACTCGCACGTAAGGGAGCACTTAGATCACATAAGGCATGAATCACATTAAAATCAAGCAAGGACAAGTTATAGCATAGCACATTACACATATAAACAAGTATATATCACATTAGGGTCAAGAACCAAAAGGGAATCGAACAAAACGATGAAGAAAACAAGTATGAGCTCAAGGTATGATCGTACCCAGATCCAGGGCCGTGGGATTTTAACAAAGAAAAGATCCACGGCCGTGGATCTGAGTACAAAAAATCCCCACACAGCTTGTAACATCCCATTCGTTTGACTTATAAGGTACGCCTCATTTCCACCTTTTTATGTGTTTAATTATGTGATTTTGTATTTTGCTTGGCCCTATTTTGAACTCTTTTAGAGTTCAGGGGCCCCTTTGTAATTTTCTCTTTTTAGGGGTTTTTCGGTCATTTCTCGTTCGATCGAGTTTTTGACTTTGTTGACCCCTTCAACACGTTTGGGGCATCGAGACGAGTCCATAGACTCTGAGTTTGTCCTATTCTGACGTCGTTTGCTCCTTCTACCATTCATTTTGCGTGCGAGGACCTGGGATAAAAGACCCGGATCCTTGTTTTTCGTAACAGATCTGAGCTCTCTCTCTCCCGCGATCTCCCTCTCCTTTCACGATCCCACACACACACTTGAGGTGTGATTTCACACACATGCCCAAACTTGCTCGTTTCTCGACGGATTTCGACAAACCCTTAGTGCTTTTCGACGATCTCGACGAGCCCGTTACAATGGTACCAGAATCGCGGCCAAACGAGGAACGATGGTGGAGATATGGCGGATTTTCAGTCGCGGCTGAAGAGGAGTGGCGGAGCCGCCACTTCGCCGACGTCCCGCGGTGGTTTCCGGCCACCATTTTTGACACGCGCCCCAAGGACGGATAGAAGACTCCCCGACACATCGTTCTGGACAGGCGGCGCCGCCATCGGGGCGGCGAGGAGGCCGCACGCACCGCCCAAAGCGGACGGCGGGCAGTGGTGCTACTGTAGTGGCGCGATTCCGCCGCCTCAGGCGACTTTTTTCGGTGAACTTCGATGGTTTCCAAGGTTTTTTGGGGCCCTGGTTCCATTTCCGGCCTCCTTTTTGTTAGATTCGCGTCGGAGATAAGGTTTTCCGGCATGGTGGTTGCGGGGGTGAAGAGGGCGGCGGTTCGGCCTTTTCCGGCGAGTTTTTGATATCGGACCCTTCACGAGAATTACTCAGCACGACGAGGCCGATTTTTCCATGTAGGTGGCGGCCCAAGAACCGACCGTTGGCGGCGGACCGGTGGTCCGATTTTCCGGCGATTTTTCCGGTGTTTGGCTAGGGGGCTTTATAGGGCTCGTTACGGGATTTCCAATGGTATGTTCGGATTCCGTTTTCGTTTTGCGGTTTGCATTTAATTTCAATTTTCGTCGTTGAGATTTAGTTCGGTTTTTCGTCAACGAAGTCCGGCGTGTTTGTTATTTTCTAAAATTGGTTGAGGGCTTTTGTCGAGAAGGCCGAGATACACATTTCTGTGCTTCCGGGGAATTTTCCGACCACCGGAGGTGGTCGTCCGGCGGCTGCACGTGGCAGTCCGACGGGTTTCGACGGCGGCGTTCCGACGCCCTTTGTACAGCGAGTTCCTTTCGTCGTGGTGAGTTCAACGCCACATTCCGTTCGTCAATCGGGTGCCCGGTTGATTTGTTTTGAATTTTTGAAGTTTTACGAATCAATTGTTAATTGCTCTAATTTGTAATTCGTTCATGTATGCTTAGCAATTCGAGGCATATGTGTTGTATGAAATCTGAAAATATGTATTGAATTATGGAATAAATGAATTTATGATTCGTTGTTGATATTAGCCTCGTTTTATGCCTACGGTTTAAATATGATTATTGGACGAGGAACGTTTATGTAATTTTAGGAGAAAATAATTTTGTATGATTTGAATTAATTAAACTTTGTAACTTGGTAAATAAATATGCTAATTATGATTTCGTTATACGAAGTTAACATCTATAACCTTGAAAATTTGAATTAAGGTTTAATCACGTTAATCGTAATTTGATCTGTTATGAAACTTGTGAATTCGTTATACATTATAAAATTATACGAAACCTTGCATAATTAAATAACTTAATATCCTTCGTTTGTACATTCTATGATTCGGTTGGAACTTGTTATATAACTTCGTTATCTTTAAATAAATTCGTAGCATGCTAATACATGATTTATTTGGCTTGATAATACGTGCAATTTAATGAAATGTAATAGCTGAATTTAAGTTGATTTGGTTGCTTTGTAAAGGTGTAATATATGAATCCTTTATGCGACATTTGAATTGAATGAGACTTATATGATTAAATTAGAAACCTTTGCATGTAAGAATGGTTTAATTACACGAATGTAGACTGGTTATGCAATACATGAGTTAATATGATTTCTCTGAGTTATATAATGAATTATTTTGTAAGTAATTGATATGAATTTGAACCCTGTTTATGTGATTGTATTTCGTGATTGCTTGAGCATTGCCGTGCGTCTCTGTGTGGTTGTCTGAGTTTGAGTCTCAGCCCTGTGTTGTGTTTATGTGTTCAGTTGGTTCAGGTGCACCCGGGGTGGTGACAAGTGTGTCGTGCAGGTTCTGGGGTGGACCTTCTGCTTTGTGTTCGGCTGTGTTTGGTACCAGGTGAGGTTAGGATATAGTTATACCCTATTGCAACGTGCTCGTTTTCGAATGCATGCGGTTTATAAGCCTTATGTATATGTAGATATGTGCGAAGTACGTATTTTGCTGGTTTTGTCATATGATTTGATTTGAAAAGTATGAAACGCTATGTATGAGCCTATGTATGCTTTGTCTCAGTTCTGTTATGATTTCGAGGTCAGTGTGTGTGATATGTACGTGTGCTATGATAAGCACAATATGCATGAGATATGTTTGTCTGTCTGTGTGTGGCGGGTTGAGTACCTGATATATGTCTGTTTATCTGTGTGATGGGCCCCGGAGTTGTGGGTAAGGGAGACCCAGGACGACCATGGGGTCGCCGGTTACGACCCCTGTGCACTTCTCCACCAACGGGAGACTTAGTTCTCCTATGCCGACGGAGCGCATTTTGGCTGGCCGTCGAAGGAACCGGGCGGGATCCTCCGGTTCACATGTTTCGTTCTGTGGTGGGTTGAGAGGGGCACCTCTCTTCCCCAATGGTGTGAAGGTGGGATTGTTTTATGAGTTTTGCTTTGGTATGAGTAAGAGTGTTCTGTCTATCCGTCTGTCATGAGTTCGAAACGGGGGTAGATTCTTAAATTAAGATAAAATTTGATTCGCTATTAACCTAATAAGTTATGTTCCGGTACGTGTGCTAAGTCTACTTGGGTTTGTACGTATGCTTTGAATTGTGTATAAGTTGAGCTTTGTTCGTTTTGTTTTGATAAGTCACCCCGTATACATATTATCATGAGATAAAGGTTTTAGTGTGCAAAAACTAGTCCCGAGTTCACGAACAGTTTTATTTTGAATGTGCTGTGCTCTGTATATATATGTATAATGTGCGTGCGTTAACCCCTCGCTCAGTCTTTGGACTGACCCCTCCCCCTTTTATGTTTTAGAATGCAGGTTTTGGTTTGGGTTTGCGTTGGAGTTCGTGCTAGGCGGCGGTGTGTCGTGTCTTTTGAGTCTGTGTCTGCACGTTTCAGTTTGTTGAGTATTTTGTTCTTATTTATAATCTGTAAATTTCGTATAAGATATGTTTTGTATAGGTTTGAAATTATGATTTGAATGTTTGATTATTCGGGACAGGTTAGGACAGGTGCTGGGATTAGTTGAACCCGTTTTGTTGTTTGATTATTCGGGACAGGTTAGGACAGGTGCTTGGATTAGTTGAACCCGTGTAGATGATTTTGATTTCTGTACTGCTCAATATGTTTCATGTTTGAAAGTTTTTGAAAGTTGTCATTTTGTATTGCTTCCGCTGTCATGTTTTGCATTCTTTCACTTGTATAGGGTTAGATACCGCCTAGCCAGTGGGTGCGTTTTTCGTTTGTCACCCGTTAGCTGTGACTTGGTACGTGTACGGACTCTCCATTTCGTATACGTGTCAGGTCATAGTGCGGGGGTGTGATGCCCCACCGCTTGGGCTGTTACACAGCTGCATGAAATCCACGGCCGTGGATTGTTTCAAAGCATAAAATCCACGGCCTTGGATCTGCTTCAGCGCCCAAAACTCAAAGTTTTACCCCTGAAACACCAAAACTCGACCCCAAACTCATGATAAGACATAATCCAATATATATGCAACAATTATTCAAATATTCATGCCCTAGATCATACAAAAATCGAGCTAAAGTGAAGGAAAAGAAGAGATGCATCACATATTCAAGTTTCTTCAAAATCAACAATGGTAACTCCAAGAATCCTCAACCAACATGCATACTAAGTTCATTGACGTCATATAGGATATCTTAGGGTCATATATCATGCTTCACATCAAAATATTTCACAAGAATACAAGCAAAATTCATGAAAAAGCATCAAACCCACACTATTCATGCTATAAGCCATAACTCATGCAAACATGGATGGATTCTTGCAAAATGAAAGGTAAAAGAACGACAAAGACATGGAGAGATCAAATATGGACTTACCTCTTGAATTGGAGTAGATTTGATGGAGATTGAGTTGAATTCTTGAAGAAGATGAATAGTGGAACCCCTTTCTTCTCTTCTTCTCTTCTTTCCTCACATTTGGGGCTGATTTCTCTTAATGGGGGAGGGTGTTTCGAATTTCAGCTGATAAGGGGGAGATAGAGAGCTTAACTCATGTCATTTACTCTTGGTTTAGGTCTGGTTAAGATTAAAATGGGTCCCACAAGTGCAAGACTAGTCAAAGAGGTCAGGTTGGTGCAAGCAGCTTATTCCGGGTGAAGAACGGGGGATCAAATGGGCTTAGAAAAATATGAATCTTGATTCCTTGGCTTGATTTCTTTGTTACGAGTCCAATGCATCTTCCGGAATGCAAATCCGAATTCCCGAACTCAAGTTATGCCTTCCCGAACATAAGGTGCGCTAAAGCTCGTTAGGCCCTTATATCCCTAACACATAAAACGGTTCCAAAAACCGTATCAAATGAACTCAAAATCAAGTAACGAGCATAAAGACACACTCAAAACACGTATTAATCATGCTTAGCACATAGTCACAAAAATCGAAAACGTAAACAGACACAAACTGAGCAACAACGAAGCAAAAAGGGCAAATACGTACAAATAGATCATATAAGGTTCAAATATAAGTCATATAATTCAAATATACCACAGAAGGAATATAATAAACATATAATTCACGTAATTAAATAATTAAAAGTGCACGTAGCTCTCTCGTGAAAGCGTACCTAGAAAGGCCGGACGAGTGGGATGTTACAACCTCCCCTCCTTCAAAAGGACCTGTCCTCAGGTCCTACACGAGACCCATGAGAACTCTTGAACGTACTCAACTCCACGCTTCCGCTACGCTACTTTGATCGAAATGAGTTTGGTAGCTCAGGATATCACTTCCTCAATTAGAGACGAGGGAGACTTCTCATATCCCGGTAACTCGGTGGCGCTTGCCAACTCCGAGTGAGTCTCCTTAGTTTTAGCAAACTCTATGTCCGGTTTGCTCCTACTTCCAAATAGAATTCAAAAGTAGTTGGAGAATCCCGCCGGAATGGTTCTCGATCATCTATCGATAGCACTTTAGACATTGCTACTGTAATAGCCCTACTCAGGGCCAAGTCGAGAAAGGAAAGTAAAGGGTTAATCCAAAAGCGTTTATAGCCTCGATCCTTATTAATTCTCTTTATGCATTGCATTTTATGTGACTTATGTGCTTTTATGTGTTACACTTTAATTAAATGTTCGTAGATTTAATTATTTTCTCTATTTAACTCGTACCTTGAAACTCTTTTCATAAAAACATAGAATTCTAATATTCATTCCCTTCTAGCACCTAAAACTCCTTCATATGCTTCAAAACCCATTCCTACAGTTTTAGGTTGGAAATTACGAAAATACCCCTATAGCTCAAAAATATTCCTACATTTTCCGAAGCACTTTCACTACCCAATATTATAACCAAAAGAATCCTCACATTATTTCGAGGATCGTGATACCCTCTGTGAACCATAATTCCCATTCTAACTCTAGTAGTATCAAAAACCGGTGAAAACCCTAGCTTATGATTCGATCATCAATAAATCCCTTCTCATTTACGTTTTGATATTCAAAATTATAACCAAAACAACCCTTAAATTATTTTATGAATTTTCATGCATTTACTAAAAACTCGATTTCACCATAGCATATTTTATAAATATTTTTCTTTCTAAAAATCATCATTTTATTTAAACAAATTAGCTTTTATTCAATAGTCGAAATTATACTTGAAACGATCCTTGAATTTTCCTCTACATTATAGTGATTTTTCCAAACTTTAAACTTTAACATAGCTTCGTTTATATAATTTTCCTATGATTTTCATCATCTTTAATATTTATAATTTATAAACGAAAGCTCTAAATATTCTACATTTATAATCAAAACAAAGCTCATTTTTCACTCATTCTTTCATCAATTCACTACTTCAAGTTTTTACCTCTCGACACTTGAATAAATTTTATATTATTTTAAATTTATTTTTGTTCAAAATGACATCATCCATGACCACATGATCTTCTAGAAGGATTAATTAAATGAGCATAATTTCTCCACATTTCCTAAGTTATTACCAAGCATTTGTTCATAATATAATTTAACCACATCTCCTAATTAATTACCAAGCATTTCTTGAAATCATAAGCAACCACATCTCCCTTAAACTTTCATAAATTGCTCAAAGACCCCTCATGACTACCTATAAATACCCCCCTTAAGCCTCATTTATACCTCACAAATCAACACACAAAATCACTCTCTTCTCTCCCCAACCTCACGCCATTCCCTCTCCATCTCTCTAAGCTATGTTTTTCTTTTATTATTTCATGCTTTATATAATGTTCTTAGTATAATAATAATAGTAGCATGCCTAGGATTAATCAAATTATGTCTTAGGAATTTATTTTATGAAATAAGTGCATAGTTGTTAGTTTAAATACAATGTGTGTACATTATGGAATTTTATTTAATTAAATGCATGAATTATGATATGAAATGATGTGAATATGTATTTAAATGCTTAAGATAATGTTTGATTAAATTCATGCCTAAAGTAATTTATTTAGAATTATTTTTCATAGAAAGTTCATATATTTTGCTATATAATGCTTTAATCTTATGTTTTGAATATGAATGTGATAGAACATGTTACACACCCTCTTTGAATATTCAAATAAGCTCAAGAACATGTTCATAATGTTCTTGGATGTGTGTGTGTGCATGTGTGGGCCGTGACTAGTGTGTGTATGTGTGTGAGTTTGATTTTGTGTTATAAAGTGTTTAATTCATATGAAATTGAATAGTAAATGTTTTCAATAGTAATTTTGACTTTTTGGTCAACCAAAATTAAATTAATTTCGAAATTAATAACAAACTAATTATAAAAATTAGTTTTGGAATTTTAAAGAAAGATTTTTCCCCGAATTTTCCAAAAATCGGTAAACTATGTAATATTTTCAAAGATAACCTACATTGTCAAATTTAACCATAAATCTTATTTCAAATCTTATAATTATAATTATCATATGGTATATATATATTTGATTAGCTAAAGATCCCATAAACCCTAAATTATTAATCAAATTCCCTTAAACGGGTAAATTTAGGGTTTACCGGGAAATCTTTAACATATTACATAATGTGTACCTTATGGTGTGTATGATTGATTAATTTGAATATTGGAACCTAGCTCTAAGCCAGTAGTAGTTATTACTTTCAGGCGAGGATATAATTGAACAGTGGAATCCCAAGGATTTTATCTAGACCATCAAGACACTCGTGAGGGTTAAAATGTTTTCAACTGGAATCATGCCTATACATATGTATCTATATAAAAGCTATTTTCAAGCCTACCTACTATTTTGATTTATTACCCTATATACATATTACTCTACTACAATGTCGCTCTTAAGGGAAAAATACTTTCATGCCGGAATCAACGTTTTACTAGAACATTATATATTTCAAGTCCATTTTATCGAAACATTGATTCCGGGTTATGCAAGCAAAATATTGTTCTTGATTCATGTTATGGGCCCCGGCTGTATCCGTAGCGAGCAATTACCCGGAAGGTATCGGGCCGAGGGTATTGTTGGTGCTGCGGACTGCTACCACCTCTTGGTAGTGGTTTAACTGGAGGTTAGTTACTCCACGCCAAGGGATGAGGGAGAGATAGCTGCCTCCCGAATCTAGTTCATGGTCTCTAGGGTTGGCTCCCCTATTGACACCAAGGAGTAGCGGAGTTATTATCATATTGGTTTTACTGAAGTATCGGTGTCTTGATCAACGCCGTTACTATTTTATCATGATCTAAGGAGTTACGCATGGAGAGGCCTGGCTTGCGGGCATTAAAGTTCTTGTTACAAACGGTTCATATTTCTACAAATATTCCAAGTTACCCCTGTCCCTATTTTTACAAATATTATGAACCGTTCCCTATTTGCTATATCCTATTGCCACTATTTTGATCAAGATCTTCTTGATTATATAAATATATATACATATACTTATACCTATAATTTATTACACCCCTTTCATTTAGTCACTTTGACTAACCCTCTCGCCTGGTTTCAAATACATGATTTCAGGAATCCACGGAACGGCGCCTTAGAGGTATCTTGAAACTTTAAGGTGTCATATCTTAGCCAATCAGGATTATACTAAGAGTGCACGTACATATTTCAATAATTACTCTCCTATGAAATTAGATCTATCGCTGTAATTACTTATCCAACTTAATAATATGTGTTTCGTTATAACCCCTTTTATTGCTCAAGTTTATTTTCCGTTGCGTTTAAATTTCATACTCTGGTATTGTATAGTCTTGTCCGTTCGCCGGAGTATTTCTCGAGTGCTAGGTCTCACATCCACTCGGGAAGTACAACGGTGCGGGGTTGTAGTGTTAAGGGGCGCTACAGCTACACCAAGTCTATAATATTTCTTCTTATGCCAACACCGTTACCGGCTCTTCAAGTCTCGAACCATGAGTGGAATTACTCTCGTGAGTAAGCACTTCTTGAGACATAGGCTCTAACTCTCCATTAGCCACGCACAGCCGCAGTCTTCCTTAGTACCTCGATTGTAACGGAGAAGTTTGAGTATCCTCGTGTAATCAAGGTAACTCTCTTCAAAAGCCTTATCCACTCGAACCATGCCTCTTCCTTGTCCTTCATATCACCGAACGACACTGGTGTAACGACGAACCCCTTGTACAATCCCGATAACACTAGAGACTTATTCTCTGAGGCAAATCTCGGTTCTTCTACCAAACGCGTAGTCGACAATACCCTTGTTGAAACCACACTCAGCAAAGACCACGGCATGCTGAAGAAGGACGAACGACTCCTCGAAGCAAGCAAGAAGGGTATTTATCTTCCACAGTTAACCTATACTCATCCTAAATCCCGTTTTCTTCTTAGATGGGACCAAGGTACTCCACAAAGAAGTACTTAAATGGATGATATTACCTTCTAAGAGCTCGTCAACCACGACTTAACTCCAACAACCACGCTAGAGCCCCACTGGAAGGGAAACTCCAAACACGAACCAATTCCGGGATAAAGACCACGACAACCTCGATGTCCTTATCGGGTGGAAACGAATTCCAACCTTAAAAGAAACATCAAAGGTGTCTTACTTCGATCTTTGTCTCCTTAAGCTTAGCTCGACCTCTAAGTCAATCTAAAGGAAAGCCACAAAGCTTATTGCATCGTCCTGGAATATCAACCACTCCCACGAAGGATATAAATGGGTTAGCCTTACATCTACTACCCGAAAATATTATTGAGCTCTAAAAAGGACCTCCAAAAGCACCCACCTACGCCTACGATGACACAGTCACCTTAACACGAACTAGGCGCCTTCAAGAACAACCACCGGGCAAGCTCGGCCCTCACAACTCACCAAACACTCGACACTTTCCTCACCAAACTCTCTCCAAGAAGAGAGTCAACACAAAAAGGAAAAAGAAAAAGGAAACCACAAGTAAGCAAGCAACAATAAGGACACCTAAGCACCGAAAAACAACAAGAAAGAAAAGTAACTCGAATTGAAATAAAATGCATGTATGTAGTGCCATGAATGCTTAGTGTACCTTTCACCATGGCAAAAATGTTGATCTCCACATCAAGCTCCTTGCTTCCACTTACATCAACTCGGACTTGTCTTGGAGTCTTGGAATCAAGGCTGTTTGTAGTCCTTGGATTCTTGTTCTTCCGACAACCACTCACCCTATGCCTCGGTTCCCCACACTTGTAGTACCTCTTGAGCTTCTTCCGACAAACTTCTTCCATATGGTTCGGCCTTGACAAAAGGAACATTGAATCGGTTCCATTGGAGGAGGTATCGAATCCATCTTCATGAGTTGAAGTTCTTTTTTCTTCTTAATGTCGATGACTTCTTGAAATCCTTGGGATTCCTGGTCTTTTGCTTTAGCTTGAACTTGATTCTTGATCTTGTCCCACATAAGTAGTGTGAGAACCATCTTTTCCTCATGCATTGCCTCTTGCACCGCTCTTCTAACTTCCTCGGACCAATCATGCACCGGTGAGATTTGGAGAGCTTGTTTAATCTCATCCCTTCGCTCTTGTATATAGCTCCGAACTTTAGGGCATTCTTGGTTAACTCCCGAACCTTCTAGCTCTATCATAAGCTCATCCATCTCTTCATTTCTTGTTCAAGGTTCAAGAATTCTTGAAGTTTTGTAACCATTTCCTTTGGAGGAATTTACTTGTAGCAAAATTCTCGGATGAATTTCTTCCACATGAGCTCTTCTCCGGACTCCTTTAACCTCGATCTTACTTCTTTGAGCCATTTTAAAGATTCACCTTGGAGTAGACGGGAAATGCACTTGACTTTCTTTTGTGAAGTCCCCGGACAATTCTCCCAAGTCCATAGCATCATGGAGAGCCACTCCTTGGCTTCAGTAGCATCATCACCAAACCAGTTCGACCGATTAAAGTCATCGAACTCCTTGTAGATTGAAGACACTTGTTCCCTTTGTTTCCTTATTGACAAAATATGTATATGTGGGGATACCATCCTGAAAAAAGAAAATGATTCCCAAAATATCGATGCATGCAGGGTTTAGTACGTGTTCATGTGAGCAATTACTACAAATAAGTCAAATAATTCAAGTAATTCACATAATATATGAGAGTGAATGCAAATAATCAGATAATCCTAAGCCGAACGACCTAGACAGACTTTACACGACACCAAAGCTCCAGTTTTGCAACCAAGAGCTCTGATTCCACGCAAGGATGTAACACCCCAGAGCGAAGGGCGCCACATCCCCCGCACCATAGCCCAACACGTGAAACGAAATGGGGACTCCGCTCATGCATCGAACCGTGGCGAACGGGTGACACACAAAACTCACCTCTAGGCTAGGCGGTCTAGACCCTAAACAGAGTGCGCAAGAAAATCAAAAGCAAAAGCGTAAGCAACAGGATCGTATAACATAACAAAATACATGCATCCAACGAAAAGCACAAAATACAATTATTACATGCCTTGCCCACCCTGGGCCAAATTTAAACATACATAAGTTCATAATTTACAATGCAAAGCTTAACTTATCCATATTTATACATAATACCAAATTATACATAGTACCAGAGCGGGAAATTAAAGATGCATATGCAAAGACTCTTCTACAACACTAACAACTCCAAAAGAAAGAGACCGCCGCCTAGCTCAAACTTCCCCAACCGGGCACCTGCAAACTCAAGATACAAGGGGGAAAAACAAACAACGAAGGGGGTCAGTCCTAAAGACTGGTGGGGGGGCTAGCACACGCACACGTACGTATAAGTAGAGCATAGCATAGCATAGTCAAATCGAAGAGTGTTCATGAACCGGGGTTGGTTTTTGCATTCCAAATCATTTAAACCCGTGATACTACATATAGTAAGAAAGATTTAGGGCCGAAGGCCAAAGTCCATCAAGTTTTAGAAATTAGAAATCCGATCTCGTTTCACAAACCATAAACAGAAACGAAGACTTAAACCTAATGACTCGGCGAGTTCGAGTCCTAACTAACTTACTCCATAGCAAAGCAAAGCGAAGTCAAAGCAAAAAGCATAAACCAATCCAACCTTTCTTTATTTGGGGAAGAGAGCGGTCGCTCTCTACCCCCGTACTTACCTTATAGTCAGCGTGCTTTTTACGTCAGGGCAGTGAGTTTCATGACACTCACGCCCAAGGACTCCGTCCCCTACTTCCCTCCGAGTGGGTTTCGGGTTGATCCTATAAATTGGAGAAGTGCCCTGGGGTTACAACCGGCGGCCCAAATAGTCGTCCCGGGTCTCCCGAACCACACAACTCCAGGGCCCAAAATTACACTTACACTTACACTTATCACAAAGCTTATCTCGCCAAAACATATCACACACACGAACTAACCCATTTTCAAAATAAAAAACGAAAATTTAGCTTACTTATACATAAAACCAGTTTTCAAACGTCTCATAACAAAAGGGACCAATTCCCACAAAATACATATCATACACATATCTATTTACATATATACGTATAAGTCCCATGCGGGCTTAAAACACATTTAGGGTTGTAGGTCATTTTAGCTAAAAGGAAAGAAAACCCCACCTTACCAACCATCTGAACAAAATGAACCACCTCTTCAACCTCGAGACACACCTAAGAACAAAAGCAAAGAGCAAAGACAAGCTTAGACTCAATATGAACCAATTAGATGCTCGGCATATGCGTATGGGTGTAAATGATGCGTAAGAAATGAGACGAAGTTAACACATAGGTCACATTGAAACATATCGAATCATATCAAAGCATAGGTCGCATATTCCATGTTAAACAAACTCATGAACTTCATATAATCCATATAACATGTCAAATACCATGTTAAGAGTGCATACATGTCAAATTCCAAGTAAGGCAAGCATACAAGGTAGGAAGTCATACTCACATGCAAGGGAGCACTTAGATCACATAAGGCACATTTCACGTCAAACGAATCCATGAACGTAATGCAATGTACACGAAACTCATAACGCATTATTAAATCATGAATCACATTAAAATCAAGCAAGGACAAGTTATAGCATAGCACATTACACATATAAACAAGTATATATCACATTAGGGTCAAGAACGGGGAGGGAATCGAACAAAACGATCAAGAAAACAAGTATGAGCTCAAGGTATGACCGTACCCAGATCCAGGGCCGTGGGATTTTAACAAAGAGAAGATCCATGGCCGTAGATCTTAGTACAAAAATTCCCCATGCAGCTGCATCAAATCCACGGCCGTGGATTGTTTCAAAGTATAAAATCCACGGCCCTGGATCTGCTTCAGCGCCCAAAACTCAAAGTTTTACCCCTGAAACACCAAAACTCAACCCCAAACTCATGATAAGACATAATACAAGATATATGCAACAATTATTCAAATATTCATGCACTAGATCATACAAACACCGAGCTAAAGTGAAGGAAAGGAAGAGATGCATCACATATTCAAGTTTCTTCAAAATCAACAATGGTAACTCCAAGAACCCTCAACCAACATGCATACTAAGTTCATTGACGTCATATAGGATATCTTAGGGTCATATATCATGCTTCACATCAAAAGATTTCACAAGAATGCAAGCAAAATTCATGAAAAAGCATCAAACCCACACTATTCATGCTATAAGCCATAACTCAGGCAACATGGATGGATTCTTGCAAAATGAAAGGTAAAAGAACCACAAAGACATGGAGAGATCAAATATGGACTTACCTCTTGAATTGGAGTAGATTTGATGGAGATTGAGTTGAATTCTTGAAGAAGATGAATAGTGGAACCCCTTTCTTCTCTTCTTCCCTTCTTTCCTCAAATTTGGGGCTGATTTCTCATAATGGGGGAGGGGGTTTCGAATTTCAGCTGATAAGGGGGAGATATAGAGCTTAACTCATGTCATTTAGTCTTGTTTTAGGTTTGGTTAAGATTAAAATGGGTCCCACAAGTGTAAGACTAGTCAAAGGGGTCACTTTGGTGCAAGCTGCTCATTCCGGGCGAAGAACGGGGGATGAAATGGGCTTAGAAAAATACGAATCTTGATTCCTTGGCTTTCTTTCTTCGTTACGAGTCCAACCCATCTTTCGAAATTTGAATCTGAATTCCCGAGCTCAAGTTATGCCTTCCGGAACTCAAGGTGCGCTAAAGCTCGTTAGGCCCTCATGTCCCTAACACATAAAACAGTTCCAAAAACCGTATCAAATGAACTCAAAATCAAGTAACGAGCATAAAGACAAACTCAAACATGTATTAATCATGCTTAGCACATAGTCACAAAAATCAAAAACAGAAACGGACACAAACTGAGCAAGAACGAAGCAAAGAGCGCAAATACGTACAAATAGATCATATAAGGTTCAAATATAAGTCATATAATTCAAATATACCACAAAAGGAATATAATAAACATATAATTCACGTAATTAAATAATTAAAAGTGCACGTAACACTCTCATGAAAGCGTACATGGAAAGGCCAGACGAGCGGGATGTTACAAAAGGAGACCACAAGCGATCAACAACAAGCGCTGCGACATCAAGAAAAGAAAGCAACAAAATCAAGAAAATTAAAGATGCATGTATCAAGTGCCATGAATGCTTAGTATACCTTTCACCATGGGAAAATATTGATCTCGACATCAAGCTCTTCGCTTCCACTTGCATCAACCCGGACTTGTCTTGGAGTCTTAAGATCACGGCTCTTCATAGGTTTTGGATTCTTGTTCTTCGGGCAACCACTGACCATATGCCTCGGTTCTCCACACTTGTAGCATCTTGAGCTTCTTCCGACAAAATTCTTCCAAATGGTTCGGGCCTTGGCAATAGGAACATTGAATTGGTTCCATTGGATGAGGCATCAAATCCATCTTCATGAGTTGAAGTTTATTCTTCTTGGTGTCGTTGCTATCTTGAAGTCCTTGGAATTTCTCTCGGAACATCGGTCTCTTGCTTGAGCTCGAACTTGATCCTTGATCTTGTCCCACATAAGAAGTGTGAGACACAATATTTTGCTTAACCATTTCGTCTTGAACCGCCTTTCTAACTTCCTCGGACCATTCATGCACCGGTGAAATTTGAAAAGCTCGTTGGATCTCGTCTCTTCGCACTTGTATATAGCTCCGGACTTTAGGACAATTTTGGTTGGCTCTCTAATCTTCTAGCTCCATCATAAGATCATCCAACATCTTCATTTCTTGTTCAAGGTTTGAGAATTCTTGAAATCTCCTAACCATTTCCGTTAGAGGAATGTATTTGTAGAAAAATTCTCAGATGAATTTTTTCCACGTGAGCTCTTCTCCGGATTCCTTTACTCTCGATCTTATTTCCTTGAGCCATTTTGAAGCTTCACCTTGGAGTAAACGGGAAGTGCACTTAACTCTCTCTTGTGAAGTCCCCTGACATTTCTCCCAAATCCGTAGCACCATGGAAAGCCACTCCTCGGCTACAATATCATCACCGTCAAATCACTTCGGCGGACTAAAATCTTCAAACTTCTTATAGATTGAAGATACTTGTTCCCTTTATTCCTTTTTGATAATGTATGTATATGTGGAGACACCATCCTGAAATAAGAAAATGATTCCAAAATATCGATGCATGCTGGGTTTAGTACGTGTTCATGTGAATGATTATTACAACTAAGTTAAATAATTCAAGTAATTCACATAATAGATGAGAGTGAATGCAGGCAAACACATAATCCTAAGCGGAACGACCAAGATAGGCCCGACACGACACCAGAGCTCCGGTTTTGCAACCAAGAGCTCTGATACCACGCAAGGCTGTAACACCCCGGAGCGAAGGGTGCCACATCCCCGCACCAAGGCTCAACACGTGTAACAAAATGGGGACTCCGCACACACATCGAACCATGGCGAATGTGTGACACACAAAACTCACCTCTAGGCTAGGCGGTCTAGACCCTGAACAGAGTGCACAAGAAAAAAAAAATCAAAAGCAAAAGCGGAAGCAACAGGATCGCATAACATGCATACCAAAATACATGCATCCAAATAAAAGCAAGATAAATCAAATTATTACATGTCTTGCCCACCCCGGGCCAAATAAAAGATACTTAAGTTCAAATTCGGAAAACAAAGCTTAACTTATACATATTTATACATAGTACCAGAGCGGAAAAGTAAAGATACATATCCAAACACTCTCCTACAACTCAAACGACTCCAAAACAAAAGACCGTCGCCTAGCTCAAACTCCCCAACCGGGTACCTGTAACTCAAAGAAAAGGGGGAAAAACAAACAACGAAGAGGGGTCAGTCCTAAAGACTGGTAAGGGGGCTAACACACGTACCCGTACTTATAAGTAAGAGCATAGTATAATCAAATTGAAGAATGTTCATGAACGGGGGGTTGTTTTTGCATTCCAAATCATGTAAACCCGTGATACTACATATATGAAGAAAGATTTAGGGCCGAAGGCCAGTATCGACCAAGTTTTAGGGAAATTAGAAATCCAATCCCGATTCACAAACCATAACGGAAGCTAAAACTTAAACATAATGACTCGGCGAGTTCGAGTCCTAACCCACTTACTCCATAAGCAAAGCAAAACAAAGATAAAGCAAAAAGCATAAACCAATCCAACCTTTCTCCGTTTGACGAAGAGAGAGGCCGCTCTCAACTCCCGCACTTACCTTAAAGCAATCACGCTTAAACGTCAGGGTCGTGAGGTTCATGACACTCACGCCCAAGGATTCCGTCCCCCACTAACCTCCTAGCGAGTTTCGGGTTGATCCTATGAAGGTGGATAAGTATACGGGGCGACCCCATGGCCAACCCCGGTCTCCCTTATATACAACTCCGGGGCCCAAACTTACACTTACACTTATACTTACACTTACACTTATCACACTTATAAAGGCTTATCATCAAATCTAAGTCTCGCCAAAACATAACACGCACACATACTAACCCGTATTCAAAACGAACAAACGAAAATATAGATTACTTATACATAAAAGCGGTTTTCAAATGTCTTATAACAAAAGGGCCATTTCCCACAAAATACATATCATACACATATCTATATACATATATACGTATAAGTCACATGCGGGCTTAGAACACGTTTAGGGTTGTAGGTCATATTAGCTAAAAGGAAAGAAAACCCCGCCTTGACGACCAAGCCGAACAAAATGGAACCACCTCTTCAACCTCAAGACGAACCTAGGAACAAAACAAAGAGCAAAGGATAAACTTAGACTCAATATGAACCAATTAGATGCTCGGCATATCCATATGGGTGCAAATGATGCATAAGAGATGAGATGAAGTTAACACTTAGGTCACCTTAATCCATATTGAATCATATCGAAACATAGCTCACATATTTCATGTTAAACAAGTTCATGAATTTCAAATAACACATATAACATGTCATATAACACAAAAGTAATGCATATAGTTCATATAAGAGCAAGTAGATTACATGCAATGCAATTAAACAGAGTACAAAGTCATTCATGCATGTAGATGTCACATTGAATCATATAAGGCACGAACCACGTCAAACGAATCCATAATCTAAATAGAATATGCATGACACATTATTCAAACATAAAACATATCACATTCGAGCATTAACAAGTCATAGCAAAGCATATCATACAAATAAACAAGTACTCAGGACATTAGGAACAAGATCGGGGAGGGAAACGAGCAAAACAAACAAGAAAACAAAGTTCGGGAGCAAAGAAGTCACTACCCCAAATCCACCCCGGTGGATTTTTTTCAAAAGGGGAATCTAGCCCCGTGGATTTAGGTCAGGAAGTTCCAGGAGGGCCTGCCTCAAATCCACCCCAGTGGATTTTTTTTCAAAGAGAAAATCCACCCCCGTGGATTTGGGTCAGGGGCCAACATTTTCGAAATCTTGCTCCCAAACACACCAAAAATTCAAAGCCAAACAAATTAATATTAAGACAACACATAAATATAGGTATATGTAACAAAGATCCAAAGATTCATGCCCTAATTCTTGCAAAAACCGAGCTAAATGAGGAGAAAGGAAGAGATGCATCAACATGTTCATGTTCTTCAAGCCTCAAGCAAAACCAACACTGGCAACATCATGAATCCTCATACAACATGCAAAATAAGTTTATACATGTCAAAAATGATGTATTAGGATCTAAATACATGCTTCATGCCCAAAGAATTCACAAGAATGCAAGCTAGAATCATGAAAATTCTCTGAACCCTCACTATTCATGCCAACAACCATAACTCGTGCAAACCTTGGTGAAAACCTATCAAATTGAACTTAAAAGTACCACATAGACATGGAAGCGTCAAAAATGAACATACCTCTTCAATTGGAGAAGAAATGGTGGGGAGATGAACTCAAAATCTTCAAAAGTGAATAGTTGCTTCTTTTCTTCCTCTTCTTCTCTTTGGAGCTGAACTTGGGGCCTTTTTTCTTTGTCTTGGGAAGGGGGAGGCCGATATGATCAGGTAATGGGGAGAGAAGAATGAGTTTTGGTGTTAAAAGTCATGGGTTAAGCTTAATTGGGGTTAAAGTGGGGCCCACAAGCAAGATTTGTCAACTAAAGGTAGCTCTGGTGCAAGGTGCTCGTTTCGGTCGACTTTCGAAGGTTCAAATGAGCTTAGAAAAATACAAAATCAGGCCCCTTGACTTTCGTTCTTCATTATGAATCCAACGCATCTTCCAGAATTCAAATCCGAATTCCCGAACTCAAGTTACGCCTTCCGGAAGACGAGGTGTGCTAAAGGAGTTAGGCCCTCAAGTCCATCATAAATCCCGTTCTTACAGAACGAGCCAGGAACCAAATAAAACAAACTGCAAAACATGCATAACTCACGTAGTTAATATATATAAAAAATTGAAAAGAAACGGAAATCAAATCAGACACATGCGGAGCATATTACAAAGCACTCATGCATAAGCGTTAAAACTCGAGTTATAAGTTAAACAATTAATATCTAATAATGACATTAGCATTAAAATAACACATAATTTCATAATTATATAATTAAAAGCGCACGTAGCTCTCTCGTAGAGGCATACCTGGAATGACAAGACGAACGGGATGGTACAACTCCCCTCCTTCAAAAGGACCTGTCCTCAGGTCCTAAGCGAGACCTGAGACGACTCTTGAGACGAACCCAACTCCACACTTGCGCTGCACCACTCTGATCCAAGAGGGCTTTAATCTCCTCGGGATATCACTTCCTCAATTAGAAGCGAACAAGGCTTCTTATATCCCGGTAATCTCCTTAGTTTAGCAAACTTCGTGTCCGGTTTGCTCCCACTTCCGATTAGAATTCGAAAGTAGTTGGAGAATCTTGCCGGAAAGGTTCTCGATCTTCTATCGATAGCACTTTAGACATTGCTACACCAAGTCTACAATGTCTCTTCTCATGCCACAACATCATTACTGGCTCTTCAAGTCTCCAACCATGAGTGGAGTGAGTCTCGTGATCAAGCACTTCCAGAGACATTGGCTTTAACTCTCCGTTAGCAACGCCCAACCGAAGTTTTCCTTAGTACCGCGACTGTGACGGAGGAGTTTTGAGTATCCTAGTGTAAACAAGGTAACTCTCTTCAAAAAGCCTTATCCATTTGAACCATACCTCTTCCTTGTCTTTCATGTCACGGGATGACAATTGTGTAACGACGAAACTCCTTTTGACTCCCGATAACATTAGAGACTTATTCTCTGAGGCAAATCTCGGTTCTTCTATCAAACGGGTAGTCGACCATACCCTTGTTGAAACCGCACTAGGTGAAGGCCACGGAACGTGGAAGAAGGACAAACAACTCCTCGAAGTAAGAAAAAGGGTATTCTTCTCTCACGGTTAACCCATGTAGCTCACGGTAATTTAACTCATCCTAAGTCCCTTCTTCTTCTAAGATAGGACTAAGGTACTCCACAAAGAAATACTCAAATGGTTGAAATTACCTTCTAAGAGCTCGTCAACTACGACTTAACTCCAACAACCACGCTAAAGCCCACCAGAAGGGAAGCTTCGAACAAGAACCAATTTCGGGATAAAGACCACGATAACCTCGATGTCCTTATCTGGTGGAAACAATTTCCAACCTTCAAAGAAACATCAAAGGCGGCTTACTTTGATCTTTGTCTCCTTAAGCTTGGCTCGACCTCTAGGTTAACCTAAAGGAAAGCCACAAAGCTTATTGCACCATCCCGGAACAATCAACTACTCCTTCGGAGGATATAAACGGTTTAGCCTTCCATCTATTACCCAAAAATATCATTGAGCCCAAAAAAGGACCTCCAAAAGCACCCACCTACGCCTACGGTGACAACATCACCTTAACAAGAACTAGGCATGTAACAGTCCGAAACAGGGCCAAGTTGAAAATTACGAAAATACCCCTAAAACCCTAGAATTTTCCTACATTCCCGAAAGTACTTTTACTATCCAATATTGTGACCAAAAGAATCCTCACATTATTTCGAGGATCTTGACACTCTCTGTGAACCATAATTCCCATCCTAATTCTAGTAGCATAAAAAATCGGCAAAACCCTAGCTTATAGTTCGATCGTAAATAACTCTTTACTCATCTACCTTTCGATATTCAATATTATAGTCAAAACGATCCTTGAATTATTTTGTGAATTTTTATCATTTACCAAAACTCGATTTCACCCATAGCATATTTTATAAATATTTTCCCTTTTAGAAATTGTCATTTTATTTTAAACAATTAGCTTTCATTCAATATTCGAAATTTTACTCAAAACGTTTCTTGAATTTTTCTCTAAAATATGATAATTTTTACAACCTTTAACCTTCGTCATAGCTTCGTTTAAATAATTTTCTTATGATTTTCATCATCTTTAATATTCATAATTTATAAACGAAAACTCTAAATATTCCACATTTATAATCAAAACGAAGCTTATTTTTCACTCGTTCTTTCATTAATTCACTACTTCAAGCTTTTACCTCTCCACTCTTGAATAAATTTTATATTATTTTACATTTATTTTTATTCAAAATGACATCATTCATGACAACATGAGCTTCTAGAAGATTTAATTAAATGAATGTAATTTCTCCACATTACCTATGTTATTATCAAGCATTTGTTTGAAATATAATTCAACCACATCTCCTAAATAATCACCAAGCATTTGTATGAATTAGGAGACATCCACATCTCCCTTAAACTTTCATAAATTGCTTAAAGACCCCTCATGACTACCTATAAATACCCCCCTCAAGCCTCATTTATAACTCACAAATCAACACACAAAACTCTAACTCTCTCCCCCTAGACTCACGACAATCCCTCCCTTCTCTCTACAAGGTATGTTTTCTTCTATTATTTCATGCTTTATATTATGTTCTTTGTATAATAATAATAGTAGCATGTCTAGGATTAATTAAATTATGCTTTAGGAATTTTATTTTATGAAACATGTGCATAATTGTTATTTTTAAAATGTGTGTACATTATGGAATTTTATTTAATTAAATACATGACTTATGATATGATATAATGTGAGCATGTATTCAAGTGATTATGATCTTGTTTGATTAAATTCATGCCTAGAGTAATTTATTTAGAATTATTTTTCATAGAGAATTCATATATTTTGCTATATTATGCTTCAAATTCTATGTTATAAATATGAATATGATCAAGTGTGTTACATACCTTCTTTGAATATTCAAATAGGCTCAAGAACATGTTCATGTTGTTCTTGAACAATTTTAAGTGCACGTATGATAGTGTGTGAGTGTGTGTGTTCGGTTTTATGTTATAAGGTGTTCAATTCATAAAAAATTGAACAGTAAATGTTTTCAATAGTAATTTTGACTTTTTGGTCGGCACATATACAATTAATTTCGAAAATTAATTAAAAATAATTATAAAATGGGTTTTGGAATTTTTAAAGAAGGATTTTATCCAAATTATTCCAAAAATTGGTAACTTGTAAAATAATTTCAAGAACCAACCTACATTGTCAAATTAAATTCTAAATTCCATTTCTAATGTTATAATTAAGATTATAATGTGATTAATAAATATTTAAGTGGTTAAAGAATTCATGAAACCTGATTAATTACTTAATTTCCCTTAAACGGTTAAAATTAGAGTCTACCGGGAATTCTCTAACATGATATAGTTTATGTGTTTACTTGATGTAATCTTTTTATGCATGAACATTATGTGTTTTATGTGCTTATTTAATTAAAATAAGGAACCTAGCTCTAAGCCCATAGTAGTTAATACTTTCAGGCGCACTGGAATCCACATTACAATGTCTGACTACCGGTATAGGTGAGGGCTAAGATGTTTTCAACTGGAATCATGCTATACATATGTATCTATATAAAAACTATTTCCAAGGCTACCTATCATTTTGATTTACTACCCTATATACATATTATTTTACTACAATGTCCCTCTTAAGGGAAAAATACTTTCATGTCGGAATCAACGTTTTACTAAGACATTATATATTTCAAGTCCACTTTATCAAAACATTGTTTCCGGGTAATGCAAGCAAAACATTGTTCCTGATTCATGTTATGGCCCCGGCTGTATCCGTAGCGAGCAATTACCTGGAAGGTATCGGGCCGAGGGTATTGTTGGTGCTGCGGACTGCCACCACCTCTTGGTAGTGGTTTAACTGGAGGTTAGTTAATCCACGCCAAGGGATGAGGGTGAGATAGCTGCCTCCCGAATCTAGTTCGTGGTCTCTAGGGTTTGATTCCCTATTGACATCAAGGAGTAGTGGAGTTAATATTCTTGGTTTTATTGAAGTATCAGAGCCTGATCAGCCCGATACTATTTTACCAATTATTTAAGGAGTTATGGATGGAGAGGCCTAGCTTGCGGGCATTAATGTTCTTGTTACAAACGGTTCATATTTTTACAAATATTCCAAACTACCCCTATCCCTGTTTTACAATTATTATGAACCGTTTCCTATTTGTTACATCCTATTGTTAATATTTCAGATCAAGATCTTCTTGATATATATATATATATATATATATATATATATATATATATATATATATATATACATATATCAATAAGTTATCATACCCCCTTCACTTAGTCACTTTGACTAACCCTCTCACCTATTTTTAAAATGCATGATTTCAGGAATCAATGAACGACAACTAGAGGTATCTTGAAGCATTACAACCATAGGTGGGATCCGATCCTAAGAGTACACTGTCTTGAGCCTACTCTCTGTAGAAACAAACCATCTCATACTTTTTCCTTGCATGTCAACCTGTTGTACTCTTTTGCGAACTACTTTGATCAATAATGATAATCTTTGCTCATTGTACGTTATCCTCCCCGTTCATTGGTAAATTGAATCTCTTTATCTTCCGCTGCACTGTGTCACATACTCCATTCATATATTATCTTGACCGTTCGCCGTAGTATTTCCTGAATGTTGAGTCTAACCTCCACTCAGGGAGTATTGCGGTGCGGGGTTGTAGTATTGGGGAGGCACTACAAGGCACCTTGAAGAACAACCACCGGGCAAGCTTGGCCCTCACAACTCACCAAACACTCGAACACTCACCTCACCAAACTCCCTCCAAGAAGAGAGCCAACACAAAAAGGAAAAAAAAGGAGACCACAAGCGAGCAACAACAAGCGCTACGGCATTAAGAAAAGAAAGCAACACAAAATCAAGAAAATTAAAGATGCATGTCTGAAGTGCCAAATGATACGAACTCCACGTACTTGCCGTGAAACCCTATATCAATACTTGGAGTTCTTGAAACTGATCGTCCAATTCAAGGTTGAAAATAAGAGGAGTGTGACCCGTTTACTATATTGAGCAAAGAACCAACACTATCAGATTGAAGTAACGCACCCCGTCGACTATAAGGAGTTGAGAAATAACGTTATCCGGGAAATGGGTTTGAAACCCTAATGTCGTTCATCAAAGAACTTGAGAGAAAATCTCACTTGAATGAAAATTCAATAATTTTACTTCTTGATTGAAAGAAAAACAAGTTACAATGCTGAATATAAAGATGCATGCATGGAAACCTAAGAGACACTAGAATACTAAAGGACACAAGCTATTCCCGCCACTTGCCATGAAGGCTTACAAAAGTGGGCTTAAATAAACTAATATGCAGCTAAATAATGATAAAATAAAGGCCCAAATAATACTATAATAGGCTTAGGGCCGAATTACATCATTTCCACACTTTGGACTTTAGGAATTGGACATAAAAACATTGAAGTATTCTGAATTTGGTTCAGCAGCCCATCTTGAAGGTTGGAGTCCAGTTTGAGCAAATTGGTTTAAGAGATTTCCAACTTCCTCGTGGATAATTTTGGCCCGAGCTCTTGTTATTGGACCACCATAACTTTGTTCCTTTTGTATGCTATCTTCTTGAGCTGTGGATCGGTCCAACTCTTCATTTAGGACAAGATATGGCCGCGGTTCATCATGATTCACATCATTCCGCCCTTCTTGAAAAGGATTCGTCCCCGAATCTGAATCTGCATGAAAGGGAGATAAATCAGCAACATTAAAGGTGGAACTTACACTATACGTATCCGGGAGATGAATTTTGTAAGCATTATCATTGATCCTTTTCAACACTTTGAATGGTCCGTCCCCCCGTGGGTCAAGTTTGGATTTTCGCTGATGATTGAATCTCTCTTTCCTAAAGTGAACCCAAACCAAGTCTCCTTCCTTGAAAACAACTTTCTTTCGTCCCTTGTTGGCTTGAATCATAGCTTGGTTGTTTCTTTAGAGAATGTGAAGCCGAGTATCCTCATGCATTTTCTTCACAAGTTCAGCTTTCTCCTTGCCATCTAAGCCTACAAGTTCATTCATAGGTAAAGGAAGCAAATCTAAAGGAGTTAAGGGATTAAAACCATAAACAAGCTCAAAGGGTGAGAAAGAAGTAGAAGAATGTATTGAACAGTTATATGCAAATTCGACAAATGGAATACACTCAACCCAATTCTTTGAATATGTTTTAAACACAGCTCTTAAAAGAGTTCCCAAGGTTCGATTCACTACTTCCGTTTGTCCATCCGTTTGAGGATGACAAGTGGTGGAAAATAACAGTTTTGTTCCCAATTTTCCCCACAATGCTCGCCAAAAGTGACTTAAAAACTTCACATCTCGATCACTTACAATTGATTTTGGGATTCGATGAAGTCTTACTACTTCCCGAAAGAACAATCCAGCCACATGTGTTGCATCATCAGTTTTATTACAAGGAATGAAATGTGCCATTTTAGAAAATCGATCAACAACAACAAAAATTGAATCCTTTCCATTTTGTGTTCTTGGCATTCCTAGCACAAAATCCATAGAAATATCAGTCCACGGATGCGTTGGAACAGGTAAGGTTGTGTAAAGGTCGTGAGGTTTAACTCGTGATTTAACCTTTCTACAAGTTACGCATCTATGACAAGTCCGTTCAACATCCCGTTTCATATGAGGCCAAAAGAAATGATACTTAAGTATGCCCAAAGTTTTTAAAACACCAAAATGTCCCATTAATCCTCCCCAATGAGACTCACGGATTAGCAACTGATGCAAAGAACAATTTGGAATGCATAGCTTGTTTTCTCTAAACAAATAACCATCTTGAACATAAAATTTATCACAAGGCTTTTGTTCACAAGATGCAAATATTTCAGCAAAATCAGAATCACTCAAGTATAGTTCCTTAATATGATCAAATCCCATGAATTTAGCACTTAAGGTAGAGAGAAGAATGTACCTTCGTGATAAGGCATCAGCAACAACATTATCCTTACCTTGCTTCTACCGAATCACATAAGGAAACATCTCTATAAATTCAACCCAACGAGCATGCCTTCGGTTCAAACTTCCTTGCCCCTTTAAATGTTTTAATGACTCATGATCCGTATGAATGATGAACTCTTTCGACCACAAGTAATGTTGCCACGTCTCCAAGGCCCTAATTATGGCATAAAGCTCATTGTTATAAGTAGAGTAGTTCAATGCAGCCCCATTGAGTTTCTCACTAAAGTATGCAATTGGTTTCTTCTCTTGCATGAGCACAACACCTATACCAACAGCCGAAGCATCACATTCGATTTCAAAGGCTTTAGAAAAATCCGGTAAAAGTAAAAGAGGAGCTGAACTTAGTTTTGTTTTCAATGTTTGGAATGCCATTTCTTGAGCTTCTCCCCACTTAAATCCCACGCTTTTCTTGATGATTTTCGTCAAGGGGGCAGCTATGGTGCTGAAATTGGGCACGAATCTCCTATAGAACCCGGCCAAACCATGAAAACTCCTTAGTTTCGTGATGGTCTTAGGTGTAGGCCACTCTTTGATTGCCTTAACCTTTTCTTCATCTACCTCTATACCACCTGCACTCACAACAAATCCAAGGAACACGACTTATCCATGCAAAAGCTACACTTCTTAAGATTAGCATATAACTTTTCATGCCTTAATACCTCAAGTACTAACCTCAAATGCTCAATATGTTCATGCAAATTACGTCTAAAGATCAGTATATCATCAAAGTAAACCACTACGAATTTACCAATATAAGCACGCAATACATGATTCATCAATCTCATGAAGGTACTAGGTGTGTTAGTTAAGCCAAAAGGCATTACTAACCACTCATACAATCCATGCTTAGTTTTAAAAGCTGTTTTCCATTCATCACCTTCTTGCATTCTTATTTGGTGATAGCCACTTTTCAAATCAATTTTAGTGAAGATTGTAGAACCATGCAATTCATCAATCATATCATCAAGGCGAGGTATGGGATAACGATACTTTACCGTGATCTTGTTGACAACCCTACAATCCATGCACATTCGCCAAGTACCATCCTTTTTAGGCACCAAAAGAACCGAAACAACACATGGACTCATGCTCTCACGCACATATCCCTTTGTAAGCAACTCTTCAACTTGTTTTTGAAGCTCTTTTGTCTCTTGAGGGGTGCTTCGGTAAGCTGGTCGGTTTGGGATGGCAGCCCCGGGGATGAGGTCGATTTGGTGTTCTATTCCTCGTATAGGAGGTAAACCGGGTGGTATTTCCTCCGGGAATACAACCTCAAACTCCTGCAAGAGAGAAGAAACAACACTAGGCAAGGGAGGGGTTTCAGTAGATGAAAGAAATATGTTTTTATACATCATCATCATCACAAGCTTTTCTTTTTTTATCACCCCCTCAATCTCTTTTTCTTTTATAAAGAAACTCACATTTTTTCTTTTTTTCTTTTTAACTAGTTTCTTTTCTCCCTCTTCTTTTCTGCTACACTCTTTTTCTTTTTCCTTCTCCTTTTCTTTTTCATGTTCTTTTTCCTTTTTTTTTTCACATTCTTTCTCACTATTACAATCACTTTGTTTTGAAGAAACTGAAATGGATTTCTTAATTTGGCACTGTTCTTCATACACTTGGCTTGGTGGTAAAGGTGCCAAGGTGATGTTTCGCCCATCCTTGGTAAAACTATATCGATTCTTGTAGCCATCATGAACAGTTAGTCTATCAAATTGCCATGGTCTTCCATGTAATATATGGCCAGCTTGCATTGGTACGACATCACAAAGAACCTCATCCATGTATTTGCCAATTGAAAAGGAGATAAGAACTTGTTTTGTTACCTTCATTTCACCATGTTCATTCAGCAATTGGAGCTTATATGGTCTCGGGTGCTTCAAGGTTTTAAGGCCGAGCCTTTCCACCATCAATTTACTAGCCACGTTCACGCAACTCCCGCTGTCAATGATCAGCCCACACACTCGCTCCTTAACATGACACCGTGTGTAAAAGATGTTTTCCCGTTGTTGTTCATCTTTGTCCTCAAGAGCTTGGATGTGCAAAGCTCTTAGAACCACCAAACTTTGCCCCACAACCGCATGCTCAACATCACTGGCCTCATCCGATGTTTCAAGGCCTCCATCATCACCCTCACTTTTGGTTTCAAGTTCTCCATTGTCTAACAAGATCATGGCTCTTTTGTTTGGACATTGAGACATTATATGACCTGCTCCTTGACATTTAAAGCATTTATATCACGATTGCGATGTGTAGAGGTGTTATCTTTCTCAAACGAACCCTTTGTTGTAGGTGGATCCTCCTTTGGTTTTGAAGGCTTTTCGACTGTTTTTGGAGAAGAACTCCACTTTGGTTTAGAGGTATTTGAATCATCACGCTTAACCACAGTCCGTCCTTTCTTAAATTGCCTTTCCACCTTGATAGCCATGTGGACCACTTCCTCAAGTTCAACATAGTGATGAAGTTCCACTACATTAGCGATCTCTCGGTTGAGACCACATATGAACCGAGCCATGGTTGCCTCACGATCCTCCTCAATATTTGCTCGAATCATTGCCATGTCCACTTCTTTGTAGTATTCCTCTACCGTTTTGAACCCTTGCCTCAAACTTTGCAACTTAAGGTGTAGGTCCCGATAGTAGTGAGGAGGTACGAACCTCTTCCTCATAACCACCTTCATGTCATCCCAAGTTTAAATAGGGTACTCACCACTTCTTCGTCTACTTATCACTACTTGATCCCACCATACAATAGCATAGTCCGTAAAGGATACGGCTGCAAGTTTTACCTTTTTCCCTTCCGAATAGTTGTGGCAGTCATAAATTAACTCCACCTTTCGTTCCCATTCAATGTAAGCTTCCGAGTCATTTTGTCCTTTGAAGGAAGGAATAGAAAGCTTGATAGATCCGAGGTTATTGTCAATTACCCCTCTTCCTCTTCGTTGTTGTTGGTATCTTGGACGTCTATGATCTCTCCTTGAAGAGGCATTTGATGCAGCCTCATCCAAGTCATCTTCCTCATCATCAAATCCACCACGAGGATTGATACCCAAATCGGCTGGTCGTCGGTTTGGTCTCCTAGCCGGGAGAGCATTTTGTTGTAATCCAGTCACTCGTTCATCATTTTGATCCAATCGATCCCGGATCTCACCAAATTGTACGTTCAACCTATCAAATTGTTGTTGCATTGCACAGAGGACAAAGTTAACGTCCATTGGAGGCAGTTCATTTCGTTCTTCCGTCATGTTTTAAACCTGCAAGAAAAATCGTTAGTAAAAATTACCTCACAACACTCCCTCGCGTGTTTGCCCTCGTTTAGAAGCACTCACGCTCGTGTATCACTCAAAAATATGGCTTTTTCCCTCTTTTGTGCTCACAACTCAAGCCTTTTACCACTCTTTTCTCTCAATTCTTGAAGAAAGACACAAGATATTTCAGATCCCTCAACCAAATAATCCTTAAGATGAATGAATCAACAAGGGTGCTAAAATTGTCACAAACGAATTGTTACAACTAAAAAGATACAAACAAACAAATCCACATGACTTATGATTTGAGATTACAAAGAAAATGACTGAAACAATGCTTCTCTTTTTTTTTTTTTTTTTTTTTTTTTTTGCCTTTTTCGATTTTTTTGCAGCAATACAAGAATAATGAAAAGAAATTATACAAAAGATAAAAGATACGGATACGTAACCTTGGATGGAAACCTAAGCTCTGATACTAAATGATACGAACTCCACGTACTTGCCGTGAAACCCTATATTAATACTTGGAGTTCTTGAAACTGATCGTCCAATTCAAGGTTGAAAATAAGAGGAGTGCGACCCGTTTGCTATATTGAGCAAAGAACCAACACTATCAGATTGAAGTAACGCACCCCGTCAACTATAAGGAGTCGAGAAATAACGTTATCCGGGAAAGGGGTTTGAAACCCTAATGTCGTTCAGCAAAGAATTTGAGAGAAAATCTCACTTGAATGAAAATTCAATAATTTTACTTCTTGATTGAAAGAAAAACAAGTTACAAGCTGAATATAAAGATGCATGCATGGAAACCTAAGAGACACTAGAATACTAAAGGACACAAGCTATTCCCGCCACTTGCCATGAAGGTTTACAAAAGTGGGCTTAAATAAACTAATATACAGCTAAATAATGATAAAATAAAGGCCCAAATAATACTATAATAGGCTTAGGGCCGAATTACATCATTTCCACACTTTGGACATTAGGAATTGGACATAAAAACATTGAAGTATTCTGAATTTGGTTCAGCATCCCATCTTGAAGGTTGGAGTCCAGTTTGAGCAAATTGGTTCAAGAGATTTCCAACTTCCTCTTGGATAATTTTGGCCTGAGCTCTTGTAATTGGACCACCATAACTTTGTTCCTTTTGTATGCTATCTTCTTGAGCTGTGGATCGGTCCAGCTCTTCATTTGGGACAAGATATGGCCGCGGTTCATCGTGATTCACATCATGAATGCTTAGTGTACCTTTCACCATGGGAAAATGTTGATCTCGACATCAAGCTCTTTACATCCACTTGCATCAACCCGGACTTGTCTTGGAGTCTTAGGATCACGGATCTTCATAGCCTTTGGATTCTTGTTCTTCGGGCAACCACTCACCATATGCCTCGGTTCTCCACACTTGTAGCATCTTGAGCTTCTTCCGAGAAACTTCTTTAAAAATGGTTCGGGCCTTGGCAATAGGAACATTGAATTGGTTCCATTGAAGGAGGCATCGAATCCATCTTCGTGAGTTCAAGTTACTTCTTCTTGGTGTCGTTGCTATCTTGAAGTCCTTGGGATTTTTCTCGGAACATGGGTCTCTTGCTTGAGCTCGAACTTGATCCTTGATCTTGTCCCACATAAGAAGTGTGAGACACCATATTTTGCTTAACTATTTCATCTTGAACCGCCTTTCTAACTTCCTCGGACCATTCATGCACCGGTGAAATTTGAAAAGCTCGTTGGATCTCGTCTCTTCGCACTTGTATATAGCTCCGGACTTTAGGACAATCTTGGTTGGCTCTCTATTCTTCTAGCTCCATCATAAGATCACCCAACATCTTCATTTCTTGTTCAAGGTTTGAGAATTCTTGTAATCTCCTAACCATTTCCTTTAGAGGAATGTATTTGTAGCAAAATTCTCAGATGAATTTTTCCCACGTGAGCTCTTCTCCGGATTCCTTTACTCCCGATCTTATTTCCTTGAGCCATTTTGAAGCTACATCTTGGAGTAAACGGGAAGTGCACTTGACTCTCTCTTGTGAAGTCCCCTGACAATTCTCCTAAATCCGTAGCACCATGGAAAGCCACTCCTCGGCTACAATATCATCACCTTCAAATCACTTCGGCGGACTAAAATCTTCAAACTTCTTATAGATTGAAGAAACTTGTTGCCTTGTTTTCTTTTTCATAATGTATGTATATATGGAGATACCATCCTGAAATAAGAAAATGATTCCAAAATATCGATGCATGCAGGGTTTTGTACGTGTTCATGTGAATGATTATTAAAAATAAGTTAAATAATTCAAGTAATTCACATAATAGATGAGAGTGAATGCAGACAATCACATAATCCTAAGCCGAACGACCTAGGCAGGCCCGACACGACGCCAGAGCTCTGGTTTTGCAACCAAGAGCTCTGATACCATGCAAGGCTGTAACACCCCGGAGCGAAGGGTACCACATCCCCCGCACCATGGCTCAACACGTGTAACAAAATGGGGACTCCGCACACGTATCGAACCATGGCGAATGGGTGACACACAAAACTCACCTCTAGGCTAGGGGGTCTAGACCTTGAACAGAGTGCACAAGAAAAAAAAATCAAAAGCAAAAGCGGAAGCAACAGGATCGCATAACACGCATAACAAAATACATGCATCCAAATAAAATCAAGATAAATCAAATTATTACATGCCTTGCCCACACCGGGCAGAATAAAACATACTTAAGTCCAAATTCGGAAAACAAAGCTTAACTTATAGATATTTATACATAGTACCAAATTATACGTAGTACCAGAGCGGAGAGGTAAAGATGCATATGCAAAGACTATTCTACAACTCAAACGACTCCAAAAGAAAGGACCGCCGCCTAGCTCAAACTCCCCAACCGGGTACCTGTAACACAAAGAAAATGGGGGAAAACAAACAACGAAGAGGGGTCTGTCCTAAAGACTGGTGAGGGGGCTAACACAAGCACCTGTACCTATAAGTAAGAGAATAGAATAATCAAATCGAAGAATGTTCATGAACCGGGGTTGGTTTTTGCATTCCAAATGATGTAAACCCGTGATACTACATATATGAAGAAAGATTTAGGGTCGAAGTGTTGGAAAACACGAATCAGAAAGAAGCGGAATTTAAAAAAAAAATTCCCAACAAAAGGACCTTGGACTCGCAATCGTGTAACCAAATTCGTAGAGATAGAAAACTTACTTTTCTTTTATTCTTTCTTAAAGCATTTCAAGCCACCCAAGAACGCTCTTCTCGTAGCTTGATCCCCTCTCCTTGGTAAAGCTCGAATCTTCAAACTTCTAACTTGAAGTCTCTAGAGAAAGTCCACCAACTTGATCACAATCTAACTAGTAAGGATGCTAGTTCTCTAGTTAGTGTTTAGGCTTAACCTAGGGTTTTATTTAATCTTGGAGAAAGGAAGGTGTTCAACACATGAACCAAAAGAATTGTCAATTAGCTCTAAAGGGGAGCATGAGCTCCCCTATATATAGGAAAGGGAGAGGGGCGCCGATCCTATTCCTTGTTGGGCAAGGATTTGGTCCCTCTCTCTCCTATTACTGGATCATCAAGTAATTTCCAACTTTGACTTTGAATTCTAATTCAAATCAACTTTCAAGAGAGCTAAAAATATCCAAACTATTTTTGGATAATTTTATACTTTATTTATTTAAAATAAACAACTTATTTTATCTAATTAATTAATTCATAATTAATTAACTAGATTGTTTTTCTCCAAAATTAGACTTTCTTTTTAATTCAAAATTAAACCAAAGTCTATTAAATAATTAACACATTCAATTATTTAATATACATATACAATATATATATTCACACGTGTGGGACACGTGTCACAAGGACATGTGTCATTCACGTGACCCACACGTGTGGTTTCACACGTGTGGAACCCTCTAGGCCCGATTAACTCGTTTAATCATTTTTAAGCCTCAACTCATGTAACCAAGTTGCTGTGTGTGACCCTCTAGGTTCTCAATTCAATTAACAGTGACCCTAATTAATTAATTCACTAATTAATTAATCAGTCCACAGATTAAACGACCATAGTCTAGCAACAGGTGTTTAACCCCTAGCTGAATTGGAATGTTCGGATTCGACAGAACCTTTAAGTCATTGATTCAGGTGAGATACAATCCTCCTACTTACTATCTCTCAACCAAGATCTAGGGTAAGGGAATAATCAGAACCCTAACAATCCGGTCTTAAAGCTAAGTGCATTTCATATCCATTTGATCTCAATCCAAGAAACCCTTTTCTTGATGTCTTGATCCACTGCCTTGGCCAAGGACTCCATATGGCATATGAATGACTTACACAATAAGAGATCACCTTGCAAATGCAAGTGTAGGTCCTTTCTTGATTCTCATTCACTTTCGTGAATCCCTTGTGCAGCCCCAGCATAAGCCTTGAATTAGTTGTCTAAGGCGACACCCTTTAAAGCTTATACCTAAGACTACAGAGTTAACTCATAAAGTGACAAGGAACCTCAAGTCTAAGGATCAATTAATCACATCAATGACTCGTGAGATATTTCCTAATCTGGAAGTTTCCATTTCCTGAAATAGAAACTTCCTTTCCCATTTAGGAATGTTCTCACACGGGGCACCTCAGTGAACTTACTTATTAAAGTAAGCACCCTCATGTATCACGCACGTATCAACTATACACTTTGCACCTCCATGAAACAAGGTGGTCCTTCTTAAGGGCGTGATCCCACAAGCAAGCCTTAGAGGAGTAAGGTTGACACTCCCACTGTCTGTAGGACTCATCGGCTTGGAGTATTTTACTAATCATGACTTATGTGATATAGGGCTCGTTTCATGAACCATTTCACCAAAATGGTAGAGTCCTAAAGTCATCAGGATTAGGGGAGTTCTCATACATGCACAGCTAAAGTAAACGCATACAAAAAAAGAGCATATAAAGAAGTGTTGCCTCAATTCGTTATTTCATTCAAAGATTGTCTGTGATTACAATAAGGAAAAGCACAAAGCGGATATACAATCGGCTTTCTAGGGCACTTTTCCTAACAATCTCCCACTTGCCCGTCAAAGCCATTCTAAAGCTACTCTAAGTCCCATCTTCTGAAGATGACCTTGGAAAGCTTCTCGACTAAGGGGTTTAGTAAGTGGATCTGCCATGTTCTCTGTTGATGTGACCCTCTCAATTTGCACATCTCCTCTTTTGATAATATCACGGATTAGGTGATACTTCCTCATAATGTGCTTGGTCCGTTGGTGAGATCTTGGTTCTCTTGCTTGAGCAACCGCCCCAGTGTTGTCACAAAACACAGTAATGGGGTCTTTTATGCTAGGAACAACATTCAACTCTTGAATGAAGTTTCTAATCCAAACACCTTCCTTAGCTGCATCATTTGCAGCTAAGTATTCGGCCTCAGTGGTCGAATCTGCAGTGGTAGTTTGCTTGGAACTCTTCCAACTCACTGCTCCGCCGTTTAGGCAGAAAATGTATCCTGACATTGACTTAAAATCATCTAAGTAAGATGCAAAGCTCGCATCGCAGTATCCTTCGACAGTAAGATCTTTCTGACCTCCGTAAACTAAGAATAAATCTTTAGTACTTCTCAAGTACTTAAGAATATTCTTCACGGCAGCCCAGTGACCATCTCCAGGGTCAGATTGGAAACGACTCGTCACAGTAAGTGCGTAAGCCACATCCGGTCGAGTACATAACATTGCATACATTATGCTACCTATTGCTGATGCATAAGGTGTATGAGTCATTCTTTCCTTCTCAAGGTTAGTCTTAGGACACATCTTCTTTGAAAGACATGTTCCTACACTCATAGGAAGGTTCTTAACCTTTGCTGACTCCATATTGAATCTCTTCAATACTTTGTCAATGTACATCGACTGTGATAGTCCTATTAACCTTCTAGATCTATCTCTATAGATTTTAATTCCAAGGATATAGGACGCATCACCAAGATCTTTCATCTCAAATTGGTTTGATAACCATAACTTAGTCACTTTCATGTCATCCTTCGAATTCCCAATAAGAAGGATGTCATCAACATAAAGTACTAAGATTTGCACTGAGGTCTCCAATTCCTTTCTATACACACAGGACTCATTCGAAATTTGAATGAAGCCAAACGCTTTGACTGATTCATCAAATCGAATGTTCCAATTCCTAGAAGCCTATTTCAATCCATAGATTGAAATTTGGAGTTTGCAAACCTTTTGCTCACTCCCACTGAATGTGAAACCTATGGGTTGCTCCATATAAATGTCTTTATCAATGTCACCATTGAGAAAGGCAGTTTTCACATCCATCTGCCATATCTCGTAGTCATAATACGCAGCAATGGCAAACATGATCCGAATAGACTTTTGCATTGCAACTGGTGAAAAAGTTTCATCAAAGTCCACGCCGGGTCTTTGAGTGAATCCTTTTGCAACCAGTCTTGCTTTATAAGCTGGAATGCTTCCATCAACTCCAAGCTTTCTCTTAAAGATCCATTTGCAACCTATGGGTTTGACCCCATCAGGCAAATCTACCAAGGTCCAAACTTGGTTGGAGTTCATGGAATCCATTTCGGATTTCATGGCTTCTATCCACTGTTCAGAGTCAGAATCTGAAAGTGCCTCCTCATATGTTAAAGGATCGTTATCCTTTTGAGAGATTTCATGGAAGAATCCATACCATCTCTGCGGCTGTCTAGGAGTGCGTTCAGAACGCCTCAGAGGAGGATTTACGTGTGTATCGAAATTCGTGATTGGTTGTAGTTGATCAGAAGGGGACGTTTCTTCAGTGGGTGGTGTGGGATCACTTTGTACTTCTTCTAATTCTATGATCTTGCCTTTCTTTTCTTTAAGGAACGGTTCCTCAAGAAAAGTAGCATTTCTGGAAACAAACACCTTTTGCTCAGATTGATCATAGAAGTAATATCCTATGGATTCCTTAGGATAACCTACAAAGTAGCATAAGTTAGAACGAGATTCTAACTTATCTCCCACTGTCCTCTTCACGTAAGCAGGACAACCCCAAATTCTTAGGTAAGAATAACTAGGGATTTTACCATGCCACATTTCATAGGGCGTTTTAGGGACTGACTTAGAGGGAACAAGGTTCAAAATCTTTGCTGCACTTTCTAGGGCATAACCCCAGAAAGAAGGTGGTAAGTCAGTGAAACTCATCATGGAACGAACCATATCAAGTAGGGTTCGATTCCTTATCTCAGAAACTCCATTAAGCTGAGGAGTTCCCGGAGGAGTCCACTGAGAGATAATCCTATTATCTTTGAGATGATTAAGGAATTCTTCACTAAGATACTCGCCTCCTCGATCAGATCGAAGTGCTTTGATCTTGTGACCAGTTTGGTTCTCAACCTCCTTTTGAAATTCTAAGAATTTCTCAAAAGCTTCAGATTTATACTTCATTAAGTATACATAACCATACCGACTGAAGTCATCAGTAAAGGTTATGAAATACTGATGATTGTTTCTTGTGCTTACATTGAGCGGTCCACAAACATCAGTATGGATCAAATCCAAAACCTTAGTGGCACGTTCCACGGTTCCTTTAAAAGGAACTTTGGACATCTTTCCTTTGAGACAGGATTCGCAAGAAGTTAACTCCTTAAGATCATTTTCAGAGAATGATCCTAAAGTGTTTATCTTGCTAATTCTGTTCTTGGAAATGTGTCCTAATCTAGCGTGCCATAAGGGAGCTGAAACTTTGTCATCTCTCTTACGCTTCGTTTCTCGTTGTATATTCATGATATTGATATTTTAAGTTAGGTAAAGTCCATTACTTAGAGTACCGATGTGAACGGAAGAGTTGTTCCGTTTGATAAAATATTTACCATTCTTAATATAAGTTCCATTACCTTCTCAATCTAATATTGGAACTGAAATTATATTACGAATAATGCTCGGTACATAAAGGACTTTATTCAAGCCTAACTCAAAACTACCTAAATCTAATCTCATTGTGCCTAAAGCTCGAGCTTCAACGTTTGAGCCATCGCCGATCTTCAAGACACATTATCCTTCTTTGAGTGGTTGGACTTCACTTAGCATCTGTACATCATTACAGATATGAGTTCCACAACCGGTATCAAGTACCCAAGAACTAGAATTAACAGAAAGATTTACTTCAACGAGAAAGATACCTTTCTTTAGAGTAGCCTTGTACTCTGGGTAGTTTCTCTTCCAATGTCCCGCTTTGCCACAATGGAAGCAAACATCCTCTTTCTGATCACGCTTCTTCTTTTGGGCCTTCCCCTTCGAAATGCCACCAGTGGGCCTAAGGGGTTTCTTTTTCTTCTTTTGGGCTTTCTTGCCCTTACCTTTAGAAGGCCCAGAAGAGGAAGATGGAGCATTCACCATCAAAACCTTATTGTCCTTCTTGATCGTGCTTTCAGCAGTCACAAGCTGACTAATCAGCTCAGCTACAGTAGCACCAGCATGATTCATGTTGAAGTTAAGGACAAATGGATTGAATGATGGTGGGAGCGAAGCCAACAACAAATCCACTGAAAGCTTATCTTTCAGTGGCATGTCCATGGAAGCAAGTTTCTCAGTAAGGGTAAGAAACTTGAGTCCATATTCATGGACACTTGAACCTTCCCTCATTCTCAAGTGGAACAATTCCTTTGAAATGTTATACCTTGTAACACGTTCATGAGGGCGGTAAAGTTGCTCTAAGTGGTCGTAAATCTCCCAAGCAAATTCCATGGCCTCATGTTGCCTTTGCAAGTCCGGAGATATGTTAGCCAACATAAGGCAACGGGCTTGGAGATTATCATCCTTCCACTTCTGAATCGCATACCACTCGGCCCGAGTGGGAGCCTCCCCTTCGGGACTAGGCTCCCCTTCGAAGAGAACATAAGTTCTCTTCTCAGAATCTAAAATGATTTTTAGATTCCTCAGCCAATCAGAATAGTTGGGACCAGTCAACTTGTTTGACTCGAGGATTGATACAAGAGGGTTTTTGGTTGCCATTTCAAAACACGTAGAGAATCACAGAATCTACGACCTAAATGGTAAAACAGAGAACTAGTGAGCATGCTGAATTATAACGATATACAAAAGATAAGGTCTTTAATCTAATGTAGCTCCCACAGTTTTTCAAAGATCTATAATTCCCAAAGATCTAAGAGGAACATGTTTCCCAATGGGCACTAAGATCCTAGGCATTTTACCTCGAACCCACGACTCGCGGACATTCTAAGTAAGAACCCTAGGTAGGTACAACTTACCTATTCTAACACCTTTAGAACTCTTAGCAATTATTTTTTGCATCACCTATCTTTCAATATGGACCCACGACTCGTGCGACATCCATATTTACTTAGGCGTTAAGCTAGACCCATCAATCATAAGATCATGACCAAAACTTAGTTCGAACGACCCACGACTCGCGGACATCGCCCTTGCCAAAATTGATCACAAAATTTTGACCATTTAAAATGATCAATTAGGTAACTAAGAACTAATAAGCTCCACTAGCTATCCCACGACTCGCGGACAATAACTAGCTTCACTTACTAAACTTAAAACCTATTGATGGAACGCTAGGAATTTAATTCAAAATTTGCATCTCGAATTAAACACCTATTTGTTCGAAATTAGCTTAATATTTAATGGGAATTTTCGAATCAACCGGAGAGTTGTCCGGTTCGACCTCACCAACATATATGTTATCCAATTTTATTAGTCTTGATTAATGCAAGTACACTTAAATGCATTTCAAACAAGCACATAAACAGATAACATGTCCTAGCATGATACTAACATGTAATGATCATGGGTTCTACCTATCTTATGCGTGATATGTGGGAGCCACTCCACAATCACAAGTTCTAACATACATGCCACATAAACAGTTTAAATCACATAAGGGAAAGCGGTAACAAAATACGAGCCCTATCTCTATTACATTTAACAATTGAGATCCCCCTCCCTAACATTTCGAGGGGTCTTCACTTATGGCCTCCTTGTTACTTGAATGTGGTCCATCTTACTCCATGGGTGCATTGTCTCCAAAATGAAAATAAAACCTCACCACCTATCTCTACTCTCAAATTACAATAAAAAGAAAAAGACATAAAGTATTAAGGCTCAATCTTCATATTGGCCTTAGACAATTACACGGGGCATACCCCGGCCTAAAAAACAGTAATATGGAAAGCCACATAATAAATCACATAACAGTACGCACATAAGTGAGGATCCAACCTCAATTGAAAAACGCAACTATAGGGCTCCAACCCCAATTTAAACCATCCATGTGCATAAATTAAAACCATACATAGATCTAAACCCATGATCACCTAACATGCATTTGCGAGAATTTAAATTTAGCCAATAAATTAAAATTCTCGTTTCAAGTCCTAATGACTTAAAACACGACTTAGATGCAATTCTTGTTCAAGAGCCTCTTCAATAAAACCCGAAAAACAATAAACCAATAAAATTCCAATTAATTTCCAAAATTAATAATTTTATTCTTTCATTATTTTCAGAAAATAAAGTTCATAATTTTTTCCCAAAATCCAAATCGCTTTAATTTCTCAAAAATCCCAATTTAATCAAAAATTTTAAAATAATTTTACTTTAGTAAAACTGATTTTAAAAGATAAAATTAAACTAAAATTAAATCGGGATTTTAAGGACCGAAAATACGAAAAACACGAAACGCGCGCAAGCAGCGCGCACAGCGCGCGGCAGTTGCCGCTCGCGTGCGCAAGCTGGGCGTGCATCATGCGCGCGTCGCGAGTAGCAGCGCTCGCCGCGACTAGGCGGGCTGTGCAGGCGTCCCGCGCGGTTGCGGGACGGACTGGGCGGGCGTGCATTGGCACGCCCGAGATGGCTCCTGCGCGGTTGCGGGAGGGGGTGGGCGGCATGCGCGCAGGCCTGGGGCGTGCTACACATTCGCACGTCCCAATCCCGCGCATTTGTTTCGCGTCTCGTTTCGTGTCTAGGTTTCTTAAAACCAATTCAATCCAAAATTAAAAAATTCGATTTAGATAAATTTCAACTAAAACAATTTTCAAAAACAGTTTTAGAAATTCAGGAAAAATTACAGTTTCGTATTTCAGGCTTTCTAAAAGAACTCAAGAAAACTCAATTCGCATATAAGCCTAAGAATTTCTACCAAATTCAGAATAATTGAGACGAATAAAAAACACGATTAACGAGGTGGCTCTGATACCACTTGTTGCAAAACACGAATCAGAAAGCAGCGGAATTTAAAAAAAAATTTCCCAACAAAAGGACATTGGACTCGCAATCGTGTAACCAAATTCGTAGAGATAGAAAACTTACTTTTCTTTTATTCTTTCCTGAAGCGTTTCAAGCCACCCAAGAACGCTATTCTCGCGGCTTGATCCCCTCTCCTTGGTAAAGCTCGAATCTTCAAACTTCTAACTTGAAGTCTCTAGCGAAAGTCCACCAACTTGATCACAATCTAACTAGTAAGGATGCTAGTTCTCTAGTTAGTGTTTAGGCTTAACCTAGGGTTTTATTTAGTCTTGGAGAAAGGAAGGTGTTCAACACATGAACCAAAAGAATTGTCAATTAGCTCTAAAGGGGAGCATGAGCTCCCCTATATATAGGAAAGGGAGAGGGGCGCCGATCCTATTCCTTGTTGGGCAAGGATTTGGTCCCTCTCTCTCCTATTACTGGATCATCAAGTAATTTCCAACTTTGACTTTGAATTCTAATTCAAATCAACTTTCAAGAGAGCTAAAAATATCCAAACTATTTTTGGATAATTTTATACTTTATTTATTTAAAATAAACAACTTATTTTATCTAATTAATTAATTCATAATTAATTAACTAGATTATTTTTCTCCAAAATTTGACTTTTTTTTTAATTCAAAATTAAACCAAAGTCTATTAAATAATTAACACAATCAATTATTTAATATATATATACAATATATATATTCACACGTGTGGGACACGTGTCACAAGGACATGTGTCACTCACGTGACCCACACGAGTGGTTTCACACGTGTAGAACCCTCTAGGCCCGATTAACTCGTTTAATCATTTTTAAGCCTCAACTCATGTAACCAAGTTGTTGTGTGTGACCCTCTAGGTTCTCAATTCAATTAGCAGTGACCCTAATTAATTAATTCACTAATTAATTAATCAGTCCACAGATTAAACGACCATAGTCTAGCAACAGGTGTTTAACCCCTAGCTGAATTGGAATGTTCGGATTCGACAGAACCTTTAAGTCATTGATTCATGTGAGATACAATCCTCCTACTTACTATCTCTCAACCAAGATCTAGGGTAAGAGAATAATCAGAACCCTAACAATCCGGTCTTAAAGCTAAGTGCATTTCATATCCATTTGATCTCAATCCAAGAAACCCTTTTCTTGATGTCTTGATCCACTGCCTTGGCCAAGGACTCCATATGGCATATGAATGACTTACACAATAAGAGATCACCTTGCAAATGCAAGTGTAGGTCCTTTCTTGATTCTCATTCACTTTCATGAATCACTTGTGCAACCCCAGCATAAGCCTTGAATCAGTTGTCTAAGGCGACACCCTTTAAAGCTTATACTTAAGACTACAGAGTTAACTCATAAAAGTGACATGGAACCTCAAGTCTAAGGATCAATTAATCACATCAATGACTCGTGAGATATTTCCTAATCTGGAAGTTTCCATTTCCTGAAATAGAAACTTCCTTTCCCATTTAGGAATGTTCTCACACGGGGCACCTCAGTGAACTTACTTATTAAAGTAAGCACCCTCATTTATCACGCACGTATCAACTATACACTTTGCACCTCCATGAAAGAAGGTGGTCCTTCTTAAGGGTGTGATCCCACAAGCAAGCCTTAGAGGAGTCAGGTTGACACTCCCACTGTCTGTAGGACTCATCGGCTTGGAGTATTTCACTAATCATGACTTATGTGATATAGGGCTCGTTTCATGAACCATTTCACCAAAATGGTAGAGTCCTAAAGTCATTAGGATTAGGGGAGTTCTCATACATGCACAGCTAAAGTAAACGCATACCAAACCAGAGCATATAAAGAAGTGTTGCCTTAATTCGTTATTTCATTCAAAGATTGTCTGTGATTACAATAAGCAAAAGCACAAAGTGGATATACAATCGGCTTTCTAGGGCACTATTCCTAACACGAAGGCCAGAATCAACCAAGTTTTAGGGAAATTAGAAATCCAATCCCGATTCACAAACCATAACGGAAGCTAAAACTTAAACATAATGACTCGGCGAGTTCGAGTCCTAACCCACTTACTCCATAAGCAAAGAAAAAAAAAGATAAAGCAATCCAACCTTTCTCCGTTTGAGGAAGAGAGCGGCCGCTATCAACCCCCGCACATACCTTAAAGCAATCACGCTTAAACGTCAGGGTCGTGAAGTTCATGACACTCACGCCCAAGGATTCCATCCCCCACTAACCTCCTAGCGAGTTTCGGGTTGATCCTATGAAGGTGGAGAAGTATACAGGGGTTGCAATCGGCGACCCCATGGCCAACCCCGGTCTCCCTTACATACAACTCCGCGGCCCAAACTTACACTTACACTTACACTTACACTTACACTTATCATACTTATAAAGGCTTATCATCAAAGCCAAGTCTTGCCAAAACATAACTCGCACACATACTAACCCGTATTCAAAACGAACAAACGAAAATATAGATTACTTATACATAAAAACGGTTTTCAAACGTCTTATAAGAAAAGGGCCATTTCCCACAAAATACATATCATACACATATCTATATGCATATATACGTATAAGTCACATGCGGGCTTAGAACACATTTAGGGTTGTAGGTCATATTAGCCAAAAGGAAACAAAACCCCACCTTGACGACCAAACTGAACAAAAGGGAACCACCTCTTCAACCTCGAGACGAACCTAGGAACAAAACAAAGAGGAAAGGACAAACTTAGATTTAATATGAACCAATTAGATGCTCGGCATATCCATATGGGTGCAAATGATGCATAAGAGATGAGATGAATTTAACACTTAGGTCACCTTAATCCATATTGAATCATATCGAAACATATCTCACATATTTCACGTTAAACAAGTTCATGAATTTCAAATAACACATATAACATGTCATATAACACAAAAGTAATGCATATAGTTCATATAAGAGCAAGTAGATTACATGCAATGCAATTAAACAAAGTACAAAGTCATTCATGCACGTAGAAGTACACATTGAATCATATAAGGCACGAATCACGTCAAACGAATCCATAATCTAAATACAATATGCATGACACATTATTCAAACATAAAACATATCACATTCGAGCATTAAAAAGTCATAGTAAAGCATATCATACATATAAACAAGTATTCAGCACATTAGGAACAAGATCGGGGAGGGAAACGAGCAAAACGAACTAGAAAACAAAGTTCGGGAGCAAAGAAGTCACTGCCCCAAATCCACCCCGGCGGATTTTTTTCAGAAGGGGAATCTAGCCCCGTGGATTTAGGTCAGGAAGTTCCAGGAGGGCCTGCCTCAAATCCACCCCAGTGGATTTTTTTTAAAAGAGAAAATCTACCCCCGTGGATTTGGGTCAGGGGCCAACATTTTCGAAATCTTGCTCCCAAACACACGAAAAATTAAAAGCCAACCAAATTAATATTAAGCCAAAACATAAATAAAGGTATATGTAACAAAGATCCAAAGATTCATGCAAAAACCGAGCTCAAGTGAGGAGAAAGGAAGAGATGCATCAACATGTTCATGTTCTTCAAGCTTCAAACAAAACCAACACTGGAAACTTCATGAATCCTCATACAACATGCAAAATAATTTTATACATGTCAAAAATGATGTATTAGGATCTAAATACATGCTTCATGCCCAAAGAATTCACAAGAATGCAAGCTAGAATCATGAAAATGCTCTAAACCCTCACTATTCATACCAACATCCATAACTCATGCAAACCTTGGTGAAAACCTATCAAATTGAACTTAAAAGTACCAAATAGACATGGAGGAGTCAAAAATGAACATACCTCTTCAATTGGAGAAGAAATGGTGGGGAGATGAACTCTAAATCTTCAAAAGTGAATAGTTGCTTCTCTTCTTCCTCTTCTTCTCTTGGGAGCTGAACTTGGGGCCTTTTTTCTTTGTCTTGGGAAGGGGGAGGCCGATATGATCTGGTGCAGGGGAGAGAAGAATGAGTTTTGGTGTTAAAAGTCATGGGTTAAGCTTAAGTGGGGTTAAAGTGGGGCCCACAAGCAAGATTTCTCAACTAAAGGTAGCTCTGGTGCAAGATGCTCGTTTCGGTCGACTTTCGAAGGTTCAAATGAGCTTAGAAAAATACAAAATCAGGCTCCTTGGCTTTCTCTCTTCATTATGAATTCAACGCATCTTCCAGAATTCAAATCCGAATTCCCGAACTCAAGTTACGCCTTCCGGAAGACGAGGTGCGCTAAACGAGTTAGGCCCTCAAGTCCCTCATAAATCCCGTTCTTACAGAACGAGCCAGGAACCCAATAAAACAAACTCCAAAACATGCATAACTCACGTAGTTAATATATATAAAAAATTCACAAGAAACGGAAATCAAATCGGACAAATACGGAGCATATTACAAAGCACTCATGCATAAGCGTTAAAACTCGAGTTATAAGTTAAACAATTAATATCTAATAATGACATTATCATTAAAATAACACATAATTTCATAATTAAATAATTAAAAGTGCACGTAGCTCTCTCGTAGAGGCGTACCTGGAATGACCGGACGAACGGGATGGTACAAACTCCCCTCCTTCAAAAGGACCTGTCCTCGGGTCCTAAGCGAGACCTGAGACGAATCTTGAGACGAACACAACTCCACACTTCCGCTGCACCACTCTGATCCAAGAGGGCTGTAATCTCGTCGGGATATCACTTCCTCAATTAGAAGCGAAGAAGGCTTCTTATATCTCGGTAATCTCCTTAGTTTAGCAAACTTCGTGTCCGGCTTGCTCCCACTTCCGATTAGAATTCGAAAGTAGTTGGAGAATCTTGCCGGAAAGGTTCTCGATCTTCTATCGATAGCACTTTAGACATTGCTACACCAAGTCTACAATGTCTCTTCTCTTGCCACAACACCGTTACCGGCTCTTCAAGTCTTGAACCATGAGTGGAGTTAGTCTCGTGATCATGCACTTCTAGAGACATTGGCTATAACTCTCCGTTAGCAACGCCCAATCGAAGTCTTCCTTAGTACCGTGATTGTGACGGAGGAGTTTTGAGTATCCTCGTGTAAACAAGGTAACTCTCTTCAAAAAGTCTTATCCATTTGAACCATACCTCTTCCTTGTCTTTCATGTCACGGGATGACAATTTTGTAACGACGAAACTCCTGTTGACTCCCGATAACATTAGAGACTTATTCTCTGAGGCAAATCTCGGTTCTTCTATCAAACGCATAGTCGACCATACCCTTGTTGAATCCACACTAGGTGAAGGCCACGGAACATGGAAGAAGGACGAACAACTCCTCGAAGTAAGAAAAAGGGTATTCTTCTCTCACGGTTTACCCATGTAGCTCACGGTAATTTAACTCATCCTAAGTCCCTTCTTCTTCTAAGATAGGACCAAGGTACTCCACAAAGAAATACTCAAACGGATGAAACTACCTTCTAAGAGCTCGTCAACTACGACTTAACTCCAACAACCACGCTAAAGCCCACCAGAAGGGAAACTTCGAACAAGAACCAATTTCGGGATAAAGACCACAATAACCTCGATGTCCTTATCGGGTGGAAACGATCTCCAACCTTAAAAGAAATATCAAAGGCGTCTTACTTTGATCTTTATCTCCTTAAGCTTGGCTCGACCTCTAGGTTAACCCAAAGGAAAGCCACAAAGCTTATTGCACCATCCCGGAACAATCAACTTCTCCTTCGGAGGATATAAACGGTTTAGCCTTCCATCTATTACCCGAAAATATCATTGAGCCCTACAAAGGACCTCCAAAAGCACCCACCTACGCCTACGGTGACAACGTCACCTTAACAAGAACTAGGCGCCTTGAAGAACAACCACCGGGTAAGCTTGGCCCTCATAACTCACCAAACACTCGAACACTCACCTCACCAAACTCCCTCCAAAAAGAGAGCTAACACAAAAAGGAAAAGAAAAGGAGACCACAAGCGAGCAACAACAAACGCTACGACATTAAGAAAAGAAAGCAACACAAAATCAAGAAAATTAAAGATGCATGTCTAAAGTGCCATGAATGCTTAGTGTACCTTTCACCATGGGAAAATGTTGATCTCGACATCAAGCTCTTTACTTCCACTTGCATCAACCCAGACTTGTCTTGGAGTCTTAGGATCACGGATCTTCATAGGCTTTGGATTGTTGTTCTTCGGGCAACCACTAACCATATGCCTCGGTTCTCCACACTTGTAGTATCTTGAGCTTCTTCCGATAAACTTCTTCCAAATGGTTCGGGCCTTGGCAATAGGAACATTGAATTAGTTCCATTGGAGGAGGCATCAAATCCATCTTCGTGAGTTTAAGTTTCTTCTTCTTGGTGTCGTTGCTATCTTGAAGTCCTTGGGATTTCTCTCGGAACATGGGTCTCTTGCTTGAGCTCGAACTTGATCCTTGATCTTGTCCCACATAAGAAGTGTGAGACACCATATTATGCTTAACTATTTCATCTTGAACCACCTTTCTAACTTCCTCGGACCATTCATGCACCGGTGAAGTTTGAAAAGCTCGTTGGATCTCGTCTCTTCGCACTTGTATATAGCTCCGGACTTTACGACAATCTTGGTTGGCTCTCTATTCTTCTAGCTCCATCATAAGATCACCCAACATCTTCATTTCTTGTTCAAGGTTTGAGAATTCTTGAAATCTCCTAACCATTTCCTTTCGAGGAATGTATTTGTAGCAACATTCTCAGATGAATTTTTCCCACGTGAGCTCTTCTCCGGATTCCTTTACTCTCGATCTTATTTCCTTGAGCCATTTTGAAGCTACATCTTGGAGTAAACGGGAAGTGCACTTGACTCTCTCTTGTGAAGTCCCCTGACAATTCTCCTAAATTCGTAGCACCATGGAAAGCCACTCCTCGGCTACAATATCATCACCATGAAGAGGCGGACTAAAATCTTCAAACTTCTTATATATCGAAGATACTTGTTCCCTTGTTTCCTTTTTGATAATGTATGTATATGTGGAGATACCATCCTGAAATAAGAAAATGATTCCAAAATATCGATGCATGCGGGGTTTTGTACGTGTTCATGTGAATGATTATTACAAATAAGTTAAATAATTCAAGTAATTCACATAATAGATGAGAGTGAATGCAGACAATCACATAATCCTAAGCCGAACGACCTAGACAGGCCCGACACGAGGCCAGAGCTCCGGTTTTGCAACCAAGAGCTCTGATACCATGCAAGGCTATAACACCCCGGAGCGAAGGGTACCACATCCCCCGTACCATGGCTCAACACGTGTAACAAAATGGTGACTCCGCACACGTATCGAACCATGGCGAATGGGTGACACACAAAATTCAACTCTAGACTAGGTGGTCTAGACCCTGAACAGAGTGCGCAAGAAAAAAAATCAAAAGCAAAAGCGGAAGCAACAGGATCGCATAACACGCACAACAAAATACATGCATCCAAATGAAACATACTTAAGTTCAAATTCGGAAAACAAAGCTTAACTTATACATATTTATACATAGTACCAAATTATACATAGTACCAGAGCGGAAAGGTAAAGATGCATATGCAAAGACAATTCTACAACTCAAAAGACTCCAAAAGAAAAGAACGCCGCCTAGCTCAAACTCCCCAACCAGGTATCTGTAACTCAAAGAAAATGGGGAAAAACAAACAACGAAGAGGGGTCTGTCCTAAAGACTGGTGAGGGGGCTAACACAAGCACCTGTACATATAAGTAAGAGCATAGCATAATCAAATCGAAGAATGTTCATGAACCGGGGTTGGTTTTTACATTCCAAATTATGTAAACCCTTGATACTACATATATGAAGAAAGATTTAGGGCCGAAGGCCAGAATCAACCAAGTTTTAGGGAAATTAGAAATCCAATCCCGATTCACAAACCATAACGGAAGCAAAAACCTAAACATAATGACTCGGCGAGTTCGAGTCCTAACCGACTTACTCCATTATCAAAGCAAAACAAAGATAAAGCAAAAAGCATAAACCAATCCAACCTTTCTCCGTTTGAGGGTCGTGAGTTTCATGACAATAAACGTTAAAGCAATCACGCTTAAACGTCAGGGTCGTGAGTTTCATGACAATCACGCCCAAGGAATCCGTCCCCCACTAAGCTCCTAGCGGGTTTCGGGTTGATCCTTACATACAACTTCCGGCGACCCCATGGCCAACCCAGGTCTCCCTTACATACAACTTCCAGGCCCAAACATACACTTACACTTATACCTACACTTACACTTATCACGCTCATAAAGGCTTATCATCAAAGCCAAGTCTCGCCAAAACATAACACACACACACACTAACCCGTATTCAAAACGAATAAACGAAAATATAGATTACTTATACATAAAAGCGGTTTTCAAACGTCTTATAACAAAAGGGCCATTTCCCACAAAATACATATCATACACATACCTATATACATATATATATATAAGTCACATGCGGGCTTAAAATGCATTTAGGGTTATAGGTCATATTAGCTCAAAGGAAAGAAAACCCCACCTTGACGACCAAACCGAGCAAAAGGAAACCACCTCTTCAACCTCGACATAAAACAAAGAGCAAAGGAGAAACTTAGACTCAATATGAACCAATTAGAAGCTCGGCATATGCATATGGGTGCAAACGATGCATAAGAGACGAGATGAAGTTAAAACTTAGGTCACCTTAACCCATGTTGGATCATATCGAAACATAGCTCACATATTTCAAGTTAAACAAGTTCATGAATTTCAAATAACACATATAACATGTCATACAACATATAAGTAATGGATATAGTTCATATAAGAGCAATTAGATTACATACAATGCAATTAAACAAAGGACAAAGTCATTCATGCATGTAGAAGTGTACATTGAATCGTATAAGGCACGAATCACGTCAAACGAATCCATAATCTTCATACAACATGCATGACACAATATTTAAACATACAACATTTCACATTCAAGGATTAACAAGTAATAGCAAAGCATATCATACATATAAACAAGTATTCATCACATTAGGGACAAGATCGGGGAGGGAAACAAGCAAAACGAACAAGAAAACAAAGTTCGGGAGCAAAGAAGTCACTGCCCTAAATCCACCCCGGTGGATTTTTTTCAGAAGGGGAATACACCCCCTTGGATTTAGGTCAGGAAGTTACAGGAGGGCGTACCTCAAATCGTGGATTTTTTTTCAAAGAGAAAATCTACCTCCGTGGATTTAGGTCAGGGGCCAACATTTTCGAAATCTTGCTCCCAAACACACCAAAAATTCAAAGCCAACCAAATTAACATCAATCCAACATATAAATCAAAGTATATGCAATAAAGATCCAAATATTCATGCCGTAATTCATGCAAGAACCGAGCTAAAGTGAGGAGAAAGGAAGAGATGCATCAACATGTTCATGTTCTTCAAGCCTCAAGCAAAACCAACAATGGAAACTTAATGAATCCTCATCCAAGATGTAAAATAAGTTTATACATATCAAGAATGTTGTATTGGGATCTAAATACATGCTTCATGCCCAAAGAATTCACAAGAATGAAAGCTAGAATGATGAAAATGCTCTAAACCCTCACTATTCATACCAACATCCATACCTCCTGCAAACCTTGGTGCAAACCTATAAAATTGAACTTAAAAGTACCAAATAGACATGGAGGAGTCAAAAATGAACATACCTCTTCAATTGGAGAAGAAATGGTGGGGAGATGAACTCAAAATCTTCAGAAGTGAATAGTTGCTTCTCTTCTTCCTCTTGTTCTCTTGGGAGCTGAACTTGGGGCCTTTTTTCATTGTCTTGGGAAGGGAGAGGCCGAAATGATCAGGTATGGGGGAGAGACAAATGAGTTTTGGTGTTAAAAGTCATGGGTTAAGCTTAATTGGGGTTAAAGTGGGGCCCACAAGCAAGACTAGTCAATAAAAGGTAGTTGTTGGTGCAATTTGCTCGTTCCGGTCGACTTTCGAAGGTTCAAATGAGCTTAGAAAAATACAAAATTAGGTTCCTTGGCTTGTTTTCTTTGTTATGAATCCAACGCATCTTTCAGAATTCGAGTTTAAATTCCCGAACTCAAGTTACGCCTTCCGGGACACGAGGTGCGCTAAACGCGTTAGGCACTCAAGTCCCTCATAAATCCCGTTATTACAGAACGAGCCAGGAACCAAATAAAACAAACTCCAAAACATACAATGAGCACATAATCATCTACATAACTCACGTAGTTCACGTATATCAAAAATTGACAAAAAACAGAAATCAAATCGGGCACATACGGAGCATATTACAAAGCACTCATGCATAAGCGTTAAAACTTGAGTTATAAGTTAAACAATTAATATCAAATACTCACATTAGCATTAAAATAACACATATTACATAAATAAATAGTTAAAAGCGCACGTAGCTCTCTAGTAGAGGCGTACCTAGAATGGCCGGACGAACGGGATGTTACAAGTAAGCAATTCTTCCTAATCAAGGTACCACCAACATCACACATACTCCTTTCTCTCTAAGCTTGAATTGGTAAGTAATCCCTCTCTCTCTCTAAGCTTGAATTGGTAAGTATTCCCCCTCTCTCTCTAAGCTTGATGTTAGAAGGAATTCTTCCTATCTAAGATGAATTTTTTGCTAGAATTGTTGAATTTGGAGAATCTATGCATGTTAGAGATAGGATTAATGATTTGTAGTAAGTTCATCTTGAATTGAGTGAATTTTGGAAGAACCCTAGTCTCTAGCTAGCCTTTGAATTTTAATTGGGGAATTGATTTTGGGAGAATTTTTTAACTTGAGTCATAACTCTTTAGAGCCTTGTTGAATTGAATTGGGTAGATTTAAGAATCTTGATCAAAACTTACACCCTAGGGTAGTGCATACAAGGTGTTCGATAAATTGTCTGAATGACTCATGATTGATTTTTATGTGCTTTTCCTTGTCTTATATGAATAATATAGGTACTATGGGTTGTACTAATTGTTCTTGGTCTATCGAGCCCTTCACTACTTCTTCTCCACTGAGTCATCAATCAAGGGAGTCGGTCAATATAACGGTGAATGCTATGGGTAACCCCTTTCAGAGGAATTCGACTAGGAACATTGTGTCTACTAGATTCTTCCAGGCAACATGGATGGAGAAGTTTGGAGCTTGGAAAGAAGTGGAAAGATTGTTCGATAACATCGGGTGGTTACCTTTCCTTACTCGGAAGGATTTGACTTATGCCGAGATGACGGCCGCTTTCTTCACCACAATGAATTTTAACCCGGTTGATAGCACTCTAACGTTTACTCTGGATGACCGGGAAACTCAAGTTTGGAATGCGGGCCGGATAAGGGAGATTCTTGGTTTTCCAGTAAATGCCACTACTTCTTTGCCTAAATGGAGTGATGCTCAGAGAGAGGCGGTATGGAGATCCTTCCCGTTGCGAATGGGTGTTCCTAGTTATTCCCCCCAGAATACACAGGATAGCTATCTTCAAGTTTGATGGAACGACTGAATTCCTTTGGAAGCTTCAGGAGATTGCTGGGAGTGTTACTAGTACGATAGCCCATGGCGCGTCTGTCACTATGTTTGCTCGAGAGATGCATGGAGGCCTAGGGGATTGTTGCATGTTGACTTTGGCTATGATATTGGTCCACAGTACTTGGAGAATATGGGCTTGGCTATTGCTTGGGAGAGTGGACACCTCAAGGAGCATATTTTACCTTGGTGGCCAATTCGGGATAGAGATAGGCTTTGGAAGATGTATAGCTGGGGCAAGGCTCGTTTCGAGGAGTTTACAGAGGTGCAGAGGGAGCTTTTAGCTCAGATTTCTGATAGGACAGATGATGAGTTTGAGATCCTTCGCAGTGCCGCGCCAGTTGTTGTTGAAGAAGCTAATGGAACTCCGATTACTGTGAGAGGCCTTCGTGCAGAATTGGCAGGATTAAGGGCTGATTTGACCACCGTGATCGAGAGAGTTAAGGATCCAGCACATTATGTGGATGGGCGATTTGTTGCGTGGGAGGCTCTGTTGGAGGTGAAGTTTGAAGGGTTCTGTGCTCGTGTTGATCAATATTTTCGAGGACCCCCATCACCCTAATTCTGTTATTATTATTTTTCTCCCCTGATTTTTAGACATTCTTTTTAGGCATACTCGTTGATATGTTTGGATGATTTTGGTACGCTTATTTCTTTTCTTTGTTTTGTAGTCACATATTTTAGGTTTTCGAAGCTTTGCTAGCACGGTGCCGGATTTCAATCGATAAGGGAGTTTTCTTGAACTTTAATTCTTTCTTTTGCATGAGGACATAGCAAAGATTAAGTGTGGGGGAGCAGTCTAGGGATGTTAGGAGTTTTTATTGAATATTTGCATGATTAGATGTTTTGTTACACTTGGGAATTACTAGGAATTGAAAAATGTTGAGAATTTTGAAAAATTCCCCCGTTTTGAACTTTTTCTTCGAGTTTGATTGTTGAATTGATGCTAGAACGAGTTAGGCTTTTTGAATTAAGGAAAATTTGCATGAGATTAGATGACTTAGTATGTTAGTATGCCATCTTATTTTGAGCACTTCCAACGTTGTAATGTACTTTGCTTAGAAAGGTGAATTGATGATTTCCAAATAAGTCTATGAATTGATTAGGATGCATTTTAGTCCTATTAAGGCGAAATTTTGAGTTAATGAAAGATTAAGGAAGTCAAGTAGGCATTCGTTGTCGGAGGATGTTAAGCCTTTAAATTTTTAGTCGTTTTGCACTAAATATCGTAATCTTATTGACCCCGCTGAGCCTAATTGTTGTGCCCCAATTTTTGTAGCCACATTGTAAGCCTAATGCACGATAAAATAAACCATCTTGATAATTCAACGCCAAGGCTTGCTTGTTTGATTTTATATTGAATGTCTATCCTTTGACCCGTTTTGATTGTTCCTATGTTTGAATTTGAGAGATTCATGAGAAGAAAGAAAAAGAACGAGAAAAAGTGTGAAAAAGAAAAGATATGAAAAAGAAAAGCAAGAGAAAAAAGAAAAGAAAAATATTTAGGCAAAGAGTGAGATTGGAAGAGGTGGGATACAAATGTCCAAGTGTGGAGGAAACTAGTGTTTCAGGGCTAAAGAAGAGTGTCGTGTTTTAGATTGAATGATGTAAGCTTGGTGAGTAGTCACTTGATCCAAATTTCCATAACCTTACCCCGAAGCCTACATTACAAGCTCGAAAAACCTACCGATCCCGAGTCTCAAGTTAACTCCATTAGTGGAGATAGGTGCGAAGAGTGTATTCCGAAGTTGATGATTAGAACTAAGGAGGAAATTGTCAATTTGTCATTCTAGTCGTTGTACATTGTTTCGTTCGAATTCACACAATACACAAGGGTACACTCTTCATACTATGTTTGATGATCTTGTGTCATGAGTACTTGATTTGGTTTGCTAGACTTGTTTAGGCGATGGTTCGATGATTGCTTTGAGGATGAGGTTTGATGGGGATGTGTTTTCTTTATTTTCGTATTACTCGAGGACGAGCAATAGGGAAATGTGGGGGAATTTGTTGAGTGAGAAATTCGTATGGATTTAAGCGTTAATTAGAGTATACTTTTGTGCCGTTTGGTTCGTTTATGTGTTTATTTTGCTCCGTTTAGGTGTTTTTTGGGTTGGAGATAACAAATGGAAAGGCAAGACGAATTCACGCGTTTTTGGAGGAAAAAGGAGTAACTCCCGTTACCCTTTGAAGAACAAAGGTGTTAACCCCCGTTAACAGACACAGGAGCAACACTTTTGGCGAATCAGAGTGGTAAATCCCGTTACCCTTGGGTAGAGGAAAAGTGGTAACGTCCGTTACCACTTATAAAAGCGTTGTTATTATGATTTCAAGGTAATAACGGGTGTTAACGAGGTTTGCGCGTAGATAGGAAACGCCCGTTACCTAGGGCGGCGAGACAGAATTTTGGGCAGCTATTTAAGTACGTTTCTGGAGTCTTTTTTAGGGTTGGCTTCTTTCGTTCGTAAACTAGCCTAAGGAGAGAAGTTCTGGAGTTTTGAAGAATTGTTCAAAGAATTTCGAGAAGATGAAAGGATCGAGTTCTTAAACAATTTCGGTTTTTTGATTTATTTACTACTTTAATTTCTCAAACTAATTCCTTTAAGTTTGGTTTTAGTTAGTTTTCATGTTAGATTCGTTTTTCCAGATTCTTACTGAATGTTTATGAGTTTAATTTTGAGACCTTGTCTTGGTTTAATGAATATGAATTTCCTTAATGCACTTTATTTTAGTTTTAGGAGTTTTGCTTTAACTATGAGTAGCTAAACCCCTAGGGCTAGGGGAGTGATGATGAATGTATGATATGTGTTTGATATGATGCTTGAATGACTTGTGCTAGTTCTCAGTGTGAAAACTGGTTTGAATTGAATTGTGAAGGCCTGATCACGCTCAGCATAATCTAGGATTACCGGAGAATCGAAAGGTTAATGGTAATTAAGATGGTTTTCATAACTAGTAGATTGTATGAATGCAAAGAGATTTGGTTCTGGTCTATACAACAGTAAATCTTATTCCATTCCAAGCCGCTAGAATAGTAATTGCACTAGTCTTGGTCTTGTTGGTTTAATTAATACATTGATGATTGCGAGAGCAACGTTGAGCTTAATTAAATACAAGATTATACCTTGAGAGAGGATAATTCATATACAAGTGACTAGGTTGTAGGATTGCACTTGTCAAATAAGTATTGTATTAAATCCTGAATGCATAAGTCATTACTTCCCTACCTATTTAGTCTACTGAGTTTAATCCGTGTTTAAGTGTGTTCTTTGTGCTTTCTTAGAGTTAATTACTTCAATTTTATTCTAGTAGGTAGATATAACAACTTGAATTCATTCGGTCTTTAGATTAGAAAGAAGTGTTGAGTAGTGATTGATTTCTCTTCCCTGTGGGAACGATCCTATTGTGCTACGCGTATATTAAGTGTACACTTCCATGATTGGTTTTAACTTAGTGAATCTAAACCACAACAGAGTTCAAAGACCGTACCTTTGCTTTCTTTTACTGAAGCTCAGAAATTAGTTCGGGATGGAGCTACGGAGTTTACTGTGTATATTCTTAACAGGCCTAAGGATCAGATAAAGTTGGAGGAAATAGAAGTAGTAAAGGATTTTCCCGAGGTTTTCCCCGAGAAATTGGACTCTTTACCTCCAGATAGAGAAATTGAATTCGTGATTTACTAATACCCGAATGCAGAGCCATTCTCCAAGACTCCGTATCGTATGGCTCAGGCTGAGTTGAAAGAGTTGAAGACTCAACTTGATGCGTTGTTGGAGATTGGGCACATTAGACCGAGTTCTTCTCCCTGGGGTGCGCCGGTCTTGTTTATGAAGAAGAAGGATGGAACTTTAAGAATGTGTATCGACTATAGGGAGTTAAACCGGATGACGATCAAGAACAAGTATCCCCTTCCACATATCGAGGAATTATTTGATATACTTCAAGGATCAAAGGTTTATTCAAAACTTGATCTAAGACAGGGATACTATCAGTTGTGGATCCAAGCATAGGATATTCCAAAGAAGGGATTCAATACTCGATACGGGTATTATGAGTTCGTAGTGATGCCGTTCGGTTTAACTAATGCCCCTGCAGCTTTTATGGACATAAAGCACCAAATTTTTCGACCTTTTCTGGATAAGGTTGTGGTGATTTTTAACGATGATATTTTGGTATTCTCAAAGACTACCGAAGAGCACGTGAGACATCTTAAACTCGTGTTGCAAACTCTAAAGGAGCATCAGTTATTTGCCAAGTTCAGTAAGTTTGAATTTTGGATTGATCGGGTTTCTTTCTTGGGGCATCTTATTTCAAGAAATGGCTTGGAAGTGGATCCTTCAAAGATGGAAGCCATGTTGAAATGGGAGAAACCGAAGAATGCATTTCAAGTAGAAGTTTCTTGGGTTAGCGGGACATTATAGAAGATTTGTAAAGGACTTCTCAAAGATCGCTGCTCCTTTAACCGGACTAACGAAGAAAGAGGTGAAATTTGTTTGGAATGAAACTTGTGAGAAAAGTTCTAATTTCTTGAAAGAAAAATTAGTTTCTGCTCCGGTGTTGACACTTCCGGAAGGTTCCGAGGGTTATGTTGTTTATACGGATGCTTCTAAAGAAGGTTTGGGATGTGTGTTAACGCAGAAAGGAAAAATGATTGCTTATGATTCTCGAAAGTTGAAATAACATGAAAAGAATTTTCCTACACACGACCTTGAGCTTGCAGCCGTGGTCTTTGCACTTGGAAAGTGGAGACATTATTTGTACGGGGTGTCTTTTGAGATTTTTACCGACCACAAAAGCCTCAAATATTTGTTCACTCAGAGGGACTTGAATATGAGGCAACGACGTTGGATGGAATTTCTTGAAGACTATGAGTGCACTATCAAGTACCATCCCGGCAAAGCTAACGTGGTCGCCGATGCACTTAGTAGGAAGGCTAGTGTATCGAACTTGGAAGTGGGTGAAAGTAGTGGGACTGAGCCAATTGTTGTAAAAGCTCGGGTTGTTAATATTTCCATACAACCATAATTGAAGCATAGATTATTTGAGGCTCAGAATAATGATCCGAAGTGCAGAGATTGGTAGTTAAAGAAAGAGCTGATCTGGAATGTCCATTCGGGTTCGATGAAACCGATCTTCTTGGTTTCAAGAGCCGAGTGGTTGTGCCCGAGGAATTAAAATGGGTGTTGCTCGAGGAAGCTCATAAATCAGCTTATTCTATCCACCCTGGAGGGAATAAAATATAAGGATTTGAAACAATATTATTGGTGGCATGGATTAAAGAAAGACGTAGCCGAGTACGTGAGACATTGCATAACCTGCCAGAAAGTTAAAGCCGAGCATCAGAAACCCGGAGGTCTTCTACAGCCGTTACCTATTCCAGAGTGGAAGTGGGAACAGGTGACAATGGATTTTGTATCCGGGTTACCAAAAGTAAAAGGTGGGTACGATGGTATTTGGGTGATTGTAGACCGTTTAACTAAGTCTGTGCATTTTCTACCGGTTCGGATGTCTTACAAGATTCGCAAGCTAGCCGAGCTATATAACAGAGAAATTATTTGACTTCACGGGATTCCGGTTAGCATTGTTTCAGATAGAGATCCGAGATTTACTTCAAAGTTGTGGCAAGAATTACAAGGCATTTTGGGTACGAAACTCAAGTTTAGTATATCATCTCACCCACAAACAGATGGCTAATCCGAGAAATTAATAAGGTATCTCGAGGACTTTCTTCGAGCTTGTGCTTTCGACTTTCAGACTTCGTGGCACGAGCAACTTTCTTTAATCGAGTTTGCCTATAATAATAGTTTTCAAGCTTCAATCAGTATGGCTTCGTATGAATTACTCTATGGTCGGAAATATCGGTCCCCGTTGTTCTTTGATTTAGAAGAGTGGAAATGGACTAAACAGGAAGGAGTTAAGAAGGGTGAGAAATTGGAGAAACCTTCTAAGGCCGTAAGAGACATGATTGAAAAAGTTCAACAACAGATGAAATCAGCTCAAGATAGACAAAAGAGCTATGCCGACCTTCGCCGAAGGGCTCAACTTTGAAGTTGGAGACCGGGTATTCTTGAAGGCGTCTCCACGCAAAGGATTTGCTCGGATTGGGAAAGAAGGAAAGCTTAATCCTCGTTACTTAGGTTCTTTACAAATTCTTGAAAGAGTTGGTGAAGTAGCCTATCGATTGGACCTACCTCCGAGCCTTACGAGGATTCATAATGTATTCCACGTGTCTCAACTAAGAAGATACTACCCCGACGAAACTGAGATCCTACTCGTTGATGAAGTGGAATTGGAACCGAACTTAACCTTTGTTCAGAAGTCAGTTAAGATTTTGGATAGAAAGTTTCAAGAGTTAAGAAACCGAAAAATTCCCATGGTTAAGGTTCTTTGGAGAAGTGACAAGACGGAAGAAGCCACGTGGGAAATCGAACACAAGATGAAACGGTTCCATCCAGAGTTGTTTCCTTTCGATCAGTGAATCTGGGGACCAGATTCTTCTAACAGGGGAGGGTTGTAACGCCCCAGTTTTCCGAAAGTTCAAGTAAACACGCCACATGTGAGTTTCGAGAGTTAGGAATTATTTTAATTCTTTCACTTATTAATTTATACATTTCATGATAATTTTATGAATTATATTTCCAAGTGTTTATATGAAATTCGTATCAAATTGAGAATTATTGCATAAATTGAATGCGTTTGAGACGTGAATTAATTACCGAACATAACTTAATTGCTTATATGTCCTTACTTGATCATTCCTTTAAATTAGAGAGCCCAATTGCAAGGAAACTTCTTTGGACTAAAGTGATCATTTTTCATGAATTAGAACCTAATTGAATTACTTAATAATTTGGAGGATTTAATTGCAATTTGAGATATTTTCACTCATTTTTTTGGCTGCCATCACATAACACACAAACTGTAACAGCCCAAAACAGGGCCTGGATGAAAACAGTAAGTTAAGGCAGTGGTAAAGCGTTTATAGACCGTGATCCAACTTTTTGAATCATCCTGCATTGCATTCTTACATGAACTTTGTGCTCGTATATGTTCTGACATGTTTTAAGGGGGAATTCTTGACCTTTGATACAGTTTACTATTCATAACCCGAGCCTACCTTGTTCATATTGCTACTCGAACCCTAGAGGTTCATCACACATGTTTCCCAATCGTTTGAACTTGTTTCCCGAGCTCAGAAAGTCTTTCTTGAGCCATAAGGGTATTTTTGGAACTTACCGACCAAAGTACTATTCATCAGAAAATGAGCTTTTGATTCTGATACCTTTTTCTACCCAAGTTACAGTCGAATCGATCCTTGAGTCGAGACGAGTCTTTTGAAATTATTCTTGGCTTGGAAATCCATTCCGGAACTTTGTTTTATTGAAAACGTTTTTGAAAACCCTAGTTTACTATTCCTTTTACGAACGGTTTTCATTCGGAAAATGTTTTCTCTTCGGATTTTCATTTCTTGAGCTATTTCAAGATTTTTGAGATGTTTTACAACTCTTGATTCAAACCCTAGCTTGAAATTTTGAAGCGTACGTTCGTACGTGAGAATTCACTATTCACTCTACGTTTTCAACTTTTTAACGGTAAAACGTTTTATAGTCGATTTTGGACTCAAAATGCTTCTCGATTTATTTCTTGAATTTTAGAAGCAATCCGGACTTGAAAATCATTTTAGAAAGTCGTTTTTCACTCATGTCGAGTTTCGAGCTCTAAACTTTTATTCACTAAAACTAATGTATCTTTCAAACGGTAAATCCGATTTCGACGAATGAATATGCGTTTCGAAGCTAATTTTCTTGCCGTCGGAATGGTTATACTTCCAGCCACTTATCCTTCAGTCTTGGGGGACGAAATTACAGAAATACCCCCAGCAGCCCCATTTTTTCCTTCTTAATCCCTAAAGCTTCTAGAAGATACAAGTGGATGAACTCTTGTTTTGCTCTCCTACCCTTAAGCCATCTCTAATTGCAAGGTGAGGGGCTTCTTCACAACTATAAATACCCCTCCCATGGCATTTCATTCCTTGCTCAAAGTTGTGTTGACAACACCCTTTCTCTCCCTCTCCTCCCCCTCTTGCCGTCGGCACCCCCCATTAGAAGCTAGGTTAGTTTGTTTTGTTTTTATGTTATGTTAGTTTAGTTTATGTTTTTATGTTATGGTATGTTTATATTATGTTTAGGTTGGGTCTTAGGGTGTTCCCTAAGCCATATAGGATTTTATTTTATGCATTTATTATATAGTTTTCATGATATGTTTTGATAGTTGTTTATATGTATTAATTGTTTAGTATATGCTTGAATATGTTATGAATTGCTCTAGTATATGCTATGATCATGTAATATGATTGTTATATTATGAGAATTGATGCATGATTATGGAATTTGAATTATGTTCATGCATGTTTGCTAATGGAATAGTGATTTACAATTAATTATGTCATAACTTGTTACATGTTGATATGGAATTAAATTGTTACATGTTACATGCCCAAAGGTTTATGATATATGATATGATATGATATGAGATATGTTGTGACATGTTGTCACATTGTTATATGACTCTTGAATTATGAATTGAGCTTATGATATGATTTGGATTAATGGATTAGTGCCTTGATCATGTTATACACTTTAATAGTGTCACATGTTATAACCTAAGATAGATTAGTGTTTCATAACTTGATCTTATGCCTTAATTGGATCTCTTAACTATAGGTTATACCTTTAACCTAGATCACACTTGATTATATTAACATGAACTTGAAACTATAGATTATAATCAAGATCATAATTTGATTAGGGTGTGTGTGTGTGTGTGCATGCCGTGTGTGTGTGTGTGTGTTCGTGCATGGTGTGTGTGTGTACCGTGTGTGTGTGGGTGTGTGTATAGTAAGGGTTTGACCCGACCCTTTGACCCGACATGTGAATAGTAACCTGTGAATAGTAATCGTGAATAGTAATCTGGAATAGTACTTTTGAATAGTGCTTTTGAATAGTAAAAATGAATTAAAACTTGTGCTTTCTTAATAGACATTTGCACCTAGGATTTCCATATCCAGGGTCTAAAATGTGTTTTCAAAATGTGTTTTCTTTCGTGGACTTGTTTCTTAACCTAAGGTTTGCGATAGGATTCATAATTTGACTAAAGCTTACTCGGTTATAGTAGATCATAGTCTAACGTTAAGAGTAACTCACTTTGACGTATTCCTTTGTGTGTTACTTTTCTTGAATACCTTAAATGGTATTACTCTCTTGTGTTACATGTTCTTTACATGTTCCTTGTTCTTTGTTCTTGCATTTCATATGCATCTTGGTCAGTAGTGGGTCTTAGTTGTTAAGCTCACTCTAGTACACCACCTACATGAGTTAAAGTTGAGCACTGGGATCCCCAGGGCACCGCTTAATCTGTCTACCTACCTTTTGGTACTATTAGGTGAGGTGAAGTTATAAATTTTTTCCAACTGGAACCACGATTATACTATCGTATCATATGTTTTGAAATTCAAAGCTAAACCTTGTTTTGAACTATCCCTTTTATCGGGACATTCTCTTGAAAGGATCATTCATTCTCTTGAAAGGATCATTCATACTTTAATTGTATACCTTGATCAACAGTACATGTTTTCCAAAGTTCTGCATTCTTGTTCAAAGACAGTTACATGTTTTGTATATGTTTTCAAAGTACAGTTGCATATGTTTTAAGACAGAATCACATGTTTTCAGACAGAATCATATGTTTTACAGACAGCATCATATGTTACAGTTACAGTTTCACATGTTATAGTTAGCATACTGGAGTGATACTCTGGTCACTGCTAATCTTAAATGCAAGCATACAGTTTACAGTTTGGGCCCGGCGGTTATGTGTGGAGGTGATGCTCGGGAGGTGAGCGCCAACGACATCACCAATACCGGCCGCCACACTTAGACAATTGACACCGACTTTTAACAGGTGGTTTGTTAAGTCAGGACAATCTGTCTGGGAACGGACAGCAAATATGTTCCCATTACATGTTTACAGGTCGCCTAGGGCTAGCTACCCGAAGTGACAACCGGTGGAGGATGGTGCATGTTTGTATGTGTTGGTAAGAGTTGTTGTTGACCTTGGTCCAATAGTCTACTGTGTGCGGAGTTGTTGTTGACCTTGGTCCAATGCTCTACTTTATGTGGGGTTATTGTTGATCTTGGTCCGATACTCTACTATACGTGGAATTATTATTGATCCTGGTCCGATGCTCAACCAAATCATGTTTTCTGGAGTAAGGATGGAGGAGCCTAGCTTGCGGGCAAAAATTCTGTTTCATAAAGGATGGTTCATATCTGAAAAGTTCACTTTACCCTTATCCCGTTTTATGAAAGAACTATGAACCATCAACAGCATATGTGTGCGCGTGTGATAGCATTCATGAAAATGTTTTATAACGTGCATTCTTTTACAGCATCGCATTCAAAGAGTTTTATCAACCGAACTTGTTTCGAGTTCTTCTTTAAAGCATCGCATTTAACAGTTTCGAACTTTACTTCAAGTTCTTTAATTCAGTACTTTCTTTAAAGTATTCCCTCACTTAGTCCTTTTGACTAATACCTCTCCCGTTTTCTTGCCTCGTGGTTTCAGGTCTTGCAGCCGCAGTCTAGAGGTATCTTGAAGCTCTAGATTGTCATTTTTGTTTCAGTCAGGACTTAGTATTACTTCCTCTTTTGCGTCCTGCATATGTTTTATAGCTGCATCACTTTATACTTCTGTATATGTTTCTGAATACTTGAGTATCTTTGTTATACTCTTTCTGTTACTCTGTTACCGATATTTTGAACTCTACTGTATTGGTACTTATATGTGAATCTGTTATATGTTCTGATATGCCGAGTCTCTCTTACACGATCAATATGTTCTTGCTTGTTACATGCCATCACGCACATGTTTTGAAAAGTTTTAAAATACTCTGATTTTCCGCTGCATAGCCACATCGTTGTACATGTATAGTTCTGATAGACAGCCGTTCGCTGGAGTATTTCTTGAGTGATGGCTCACACCGTTACTTGAGAGGTGCTTCAGTGCGGGGGTTGAGACGCCGCTCTCCTCTTGTTCTGGTACGGGTGGGGGCGTTACAGCCTGAGGTGGTATCAGAGCATCGGGTTAAGTAAGAAGAGACTTAACCTAGATTGCTCTCATGTTGCATCATGGATTGTTCACGCATTGCATCCAGGATCATTCTCATATTGCATCGAGACAGGATATTTGGGGATTGCATGGTTCTGTTATCTGGATTTCATATCTGTGGTATCTTCTGTATAGCTATGGCAGTTCAGCCACACCAGGATCCTAATCAGCAGATGGATGAGGCTTTCTTTGAGCAGTTTGAGGCCCCGCGTACTGTGGCAGTTTCTCGCCGTGGAGGCACTCGTTTCTACACCTGGCGTAGGTCTAGGAACAGTGGCAGACCTGGGTATTCCTATCCTAACAGAGTTGTGCACTATCTCGAGTCTGAGAGAGATGGTTACTTTCAGGAGTATCAGAGGACCCGTGAGGTCAGGTTGGAGTCTCTGCGCTATCAGGATCAGTCACTGCAGTACCAGATTGACAGGGACATCGCTCGTGAGCATGCTGCAGAGATGACTCATATTGCTGATCAGAGAGCTGCTCGTATTGCTGAGCTGGAGGCAGATCTTATGCAGATGACTATCGATCGCGACACCTCTATGGAGCGTCACCAGCACTACCGTGCCCGCGTGAGAGCTCGCCTGTATGATACCTATCACTTATCCGATGAGCAGGCAGTTGAGGAGGTCGAGGGTCAGGATGTCAGTCAGGCCTCTCTTGGAGCCCGAGCCTATGCAGGAGCAGTCTGATGGAGGCGATGGAGGGTCTGATGATGATGATGATGGCGGAGATGAGCCAGCAGGACACGGACAGGGTGAGGTCGTTGCCGTTTCTGATGACACCACCAGGGGTTCTTTGGACCACAGTTATCAGGGTTGATTGCTGATGAGAGATTTCTGTATATAGTACTGATGCATATATATCTATCTATGGATGGCGGACGTATAGCCGGGACAGTTCAGGACTGACTTTTGGATGAGGGGATGTATAGCTCTGGTAGATGATCCCCGACTTTTGGCACCACGGATGACGGTTCAGATGACTTGGTACCTACTAGGTTATTTTCAGCAGGGTTGGACGGATTGGTAAGGCCTGTAAGGGAGTCAACTCGATAGTATCGGGTCCTCCCCATTTTGAATTAATACTGTTAACATGTGGCCTGTAGTAAATTTTACCAAACCTTGCACAGTTATAACACTTTCGGCTTTATGTTGAATATCTGTTTACTGCTTTCCATAACTGTCATTGCAAGAGTCTTAGAGTTTGCTTCAAGATATCATTAGGACCGTTGATAGGATCATGCCATTTCATTTATGGTTAGCATGCTATTATTCTTGATATGTTGAATACGCTTCTGGATATGTTGATCATGTTACAGTTCTTGTTGTTATGACAGTACACGTTCTGTTCCCGTTTTACATGTTGATCATGTTTTGGGATATGTTATACATGTTTCTGATATGTTGATATGTTACCCGAGCTTCTGTTCTCGTTTACATGTTGTCTGACAATTGTTTCTGATTATATGATATGTTTGGAGATCTTGAATCTTTGCTGACATGTTGTTATGGGAATGTGTTGTTCTCATACTTGTGTGTGACTACGTGAGAATGTGAATACGTAGTTACGGATTCTGTGAATCATTATATGTCATGCATCGAATATATGTATCTGAATGCTTATGAATTCAGTAACAACATGCCACCGAGAAGAGCACCCCGGAATCGTGTACCACCACTGCCACCCCAAAGAGATGTTACGCCACCCCAAAGAGATGTCACGCCACCCCCTGAAAGGGAAAGAACTCCGGAATTAAGGGATGTGCTACGACAATTTATGAGGGCTTGTGCACCGAGAGATAATCCTCCTAATGAAAGGTCATTGGAGAAGTTTCTGAGGATGAATCCGCCTAGGTTCTATGGAGAACCGAACGACATAAAGGCTGAGAATTGGATTACCAGTCTTGAGAAGATTTTCGAGGCTATGGAGATCTACCCAGAGGATCGTGAACGAGTTCGGTATGCTACTTTTCTTATGGAAGGAGCTGCATACAATTGGTGGAAGCACGTTCAGCATATGTGGATTGAGAATAACGTTGAAGGAAGTTGGGATGAGTTTATCAGAGAGTTTCAGCAGAAGTACACGCCTCAAGTGACTCGTGATACACGAGAGGCTGAGTTTATGAGTCTGGTTCAGGGAACAATGAATGTGATGGAGTATGAAGCTAGGTTTGTGAGGCTGATCAAGTATGCGCCTCATATTCTGACTGATGAGCGTCGCAAGACGAAGAGGTTTATTGATGGACTGAAGCCCGAACTTCGGTTGGCACTTGCTTCTTTGGTTATTGAGACCTACAACTGTGCTGTTGATAGAGGGCTAAGGGTTGAAGCTGCACACAAGGAGATCAAGATAACTACTGCACGTCAAGGACCTTCTAACCCTAAGCCTTATCAAGGGAATAAGCGACCTTCCGGACCTTTTCCCCAAGGAACTGGAAAGAGGCCAATGGTAACACCACAGCGTCAGCAGCAGAATGCTCCACCGAAACAGCAAGCACAGAAGAAGAAAGCGCCACAGCAGTACCAGAAGGCGCCACAACAGCAGAGAGCACCTCAGCCAGGTCCAGAGGAAATTGTTTGCCGATATTGTCGCCGAACGGGACACACTGAGGAGAACTGTCGCAAGAAAGCTGGACAGTGTTTCGCGTGTGGTTCCCCTGAGCACCAGATGGATAGTTTCCCGCACAAGATCAGGAGATTTGGGGTCCAGGATAAAGGAAAAGTAGTGGTGGGTACGACGAACAAACCGGTGGTCAAAGGCAGAGCTTATGCTTTAGATGGTAAGGAGGAGGTTGATCCTTCGTCTGTTGTGGAAGGTATTGTGCACATTCTTAACACGCCAGTTAAGGTCTTGTATGACCCTGGTGCCACGCATTCTTTTGTTGCTTCTGAATTATGTGCGCATTTACAGTTTCCGCTTGAATACTTGCCATATAAATTTGAAGTGAGTTCTCCTTTGGGAACTTGCCTTGTTATGGATCAAGTATATAAACGCTGCCCTATATGTATTGGTACCCGTTGTTACCCGACGGATCTGATTGAGTTACCGATGACAAGATACGATGTTATACTTGGTATGGATTGGTTGTCTAAGTACCGAGCTAAGTTGGATTGTTACAAGAAAGAGATCATCTTGGAAGAAGATGAAAGTCGGACATTAGAAGGGAAAGTTGAGAAGTTATCAGTGATTTCTTCGATGGAAGCTAAGAAGTTGATTCAGGAAGGAGCTAGTGGATTTGTGGCTTATCTTCTGAATAGACCGAAAGATCAACTTAAGATTGAAGAAGTGGAAGTGGTGAACGAGTTCCTAGATGTGTTTCCTGAGCATTTGGATTCGTTACCCCCTGACCGAGAGTTGGAATTTACGATCGAGACGATATCAGGAGCTGAGCCGTACTCCAAGACACCTTACAGAATGGCTCCAGCTGAATTAGATGAACTGAGAAAGCAATTGGACGAGTTGATTGAGTCAGGATATGTTCGACCGAGCACATCGCCGTGGGGAGCGCCTGTGCTTTTCGTTAAGAAGAAGGATGGATCATTGCGTTTATGCATTGACTATCGGGAGCTGAACAGGATGACAATCAAGAATAAATATCCTCTCCCTCATATCGAAGAGCTGTTCGACATACTACAAGGATCAAAGGTCTACTCCAAGTTAGATCTTAGACAAGGGTATTATCAGTTGAAGATCAGGGAAGCAGATATTCCGAAGACTGCTTTCAACAGCCGATATGGACATTATGAGTTTGTAGTAATGTCGTTTGGTTTGACGAACGCACCAGCTGCATTCATGGATATGATGCACCGTATATTCAAGCCGTTTCTTGATAAGTTTGTAGTGATCTTCATCGACGATATTTTGGTATTTTCGAAGACACCGGAGGAACATGCTGAACATCTTCGAATCGTGTTACGCACTTTGCTGGATCACAAGCTATATGCAAAGTTCAGTAAATGTGAGTTCTGGCTTGAGAGAGTTACATTTCTCGGACACATTATATCAGGATCTGGAATCGAAGTAGATCCCTCGAAGATCGAGACGATTATGGATTGGAAGTCACCGAAGAATCCTTCAGAAGTGAGGAGTTTTCTGGGATTAGCTGGTTACTACCGGAGGTTTGTCCAAGATTTCTCGAAGATAGCTACACCTCTCACTAAGTTGACAAAGAAAGAAGGGAAGTTTGAATGGACGGAGAAGTGTGAGCAAAGTTTTCAAAGATTGAAGGAGATGCTAACAACTGCACCCGTGTTAGCGTTACCAGAAGGAAAAGAAGGATACACAGTCTACACCGATGCTTCCAAAGAAGGACTAGGAGGAGTTTTGATGCAGAATGGAAAGGTGATTGCGTATGCATCAAGGAAACTCAAAACACATGAAGTTAACTACCCGACACATGATTTGGAGTTAGCAGCGATAATTTTTGCTATGGGAAAGTGGAGACATTACCTGTATGGTGTTACGTTTGAGATCTTTACTGATCATAAGAGCCTGCGATATCTATTCACTCAGAAGGAGTTGAATATGCGACAAAGGAGATGGATGGAATTTCTGGAGGACTACGATTGCATTATTCAGTACCATCCAGGAAAGGCGAATGTTGTAGCAGATGCACTAAGCAGGAAAGTTCGTTTGGCACAGATTTCTGCCAATCCCGAGTTTGAACAAAGAGAGAGAATGGAGGTGATAACTAAAGCTCGAATTGCGAACGTTGTGATGATATCACCTTTGAAAGAACAAGTGCTGGAAGCACAGAAGAACGACGAATGGATTAAGAAATGTCTCGAATCTAAGGAGAAAGATGATGAGACCAAGTTCAAGGTTGATGAACATGGAATATTGAGGTACAAAGGTCGAGTATGCGTGCCGACTGTTTTGAGGAAAGAGATTCTCGACGAAACGCATAAGACTAAGTACACGATACATCCCGGAGGTACTAAGATGTATCAAGATGTTAAAACGCATTTCTGGTGGAACGGAATGAAGAGAGACATAGCCAACTATGTCAAGAAGTGCTTAACTTGTCAGAAAGTTAAAGCTGAGCACCAGAAGCCGAGTGGGAAGTTGCAACCATTACCGATTCCGACTTGGAAGTGGGAGCAAATCACGATGGATTTTGTCACTGGATTACCCAAAGTCAGAGGAGGACAAGATAGTATCTGGGTGATCATTGATCGATTGACAAAGTCAGCACACTTTTTGCCAGTTAAGACGACGGATAAGGTCAGCACGTTGGCAAAGCTGTACCAACAAGAGATTGTCAGATTACATGGAGTTCCGAACAGTATAGTGTCGGACAGAGATCCGAAATTCACGTCGCACTTATGGAAAGAAATTCAGACTTTGATGGGCAGCGCATCCTCAGACGGATGGACAATCAGAAAGGATGATCAAATACTTGGAAGATATGCTAAGAGCTTGCGCTTTGGACTTCCAGGAAAGCTGGAAAGATTGTTTACCTCTTGTGGAGTTTGCATACAACAATAGTTATCAAGCTTCTATTAAAGCTGCTCCATATGAAGCTCTATATGGACGGAGATGTAGATCCCCGTTGTACTGGGATTTGGATGAAGCGAGATGTACCGAGGGAGGACCGATCAGAGTGAATTCAGCTAAATGGATAAGAGAAGCGACAGAAAAGATTCAGATCATTTGCCAGAGAAGGAAAGCTGCCCAGGACAGGCAGAAGAGTTATGTTGATCGACGAAGAAGGGATTGGGAATTCGCAGTGGGCGAAAAGGTATTTCTGAAGGCATCGCCAAGAAAAGGATTTTCCCGAATTAGGAAAGGTGGAAAGTTAAACCCGAGATATGTTGGACCGTATGAGATACTTGAGAGAGTCGGACCGACTGCTTATAGATTGGATTTGCCTGTAGTTCTAACAGGAATCCACAACGTATTTCATGTATCTCAGCTTCGCAAGTGTTTCTCGGATGAGACAGAGGTTGTGCCGGTAGAGGAGATACCGTTGGAACCGGATCTGACTTATGTTTTGAAGCCCGCTAAGATTCTTGATAGGAAGTTTCAAGAGCTGAGGAATAGGAAGATTCCTTTGGTTAAAGTCCTTTGGAAGGGACATGGGACAGAAGAGGCAACCTAGGAGACAGAAGAGAAAATGCAGAAACATCACCCTGAGTTGTTTGCAGTTACAGCAGAAGAATCTGAGGACAGATTCTCTTTAAGGAGGGGTGATTGTAACAGCCCAAAACAGGGCCTGGATGAAAACAGTAAGTTAAGGCAGTGGTAAAGCGTTTATAGACCATGATCCAACTTTTTGAATCATCGTGCATTGCATTCTTACATGAACTTTGTGCTCGTATATGTTCTGACATGTTTTAAGGGGGAATTCTTGACCTTTGATACAGTTTACTATTCATAACCCGAGCCTACCTTGTTCATATTGCTACTCGAACCCTAGAGGTTCATCACACATGTTTCCCAATCGTTTGAACTTGTTTCCCGAGCTCAGAAAGTCTTTCTTGAGCCATAAGGGTATTTTTGGAACTTACCGACCAAAGTTACTATTCATCAGAAAATGAGCTTTTGATTCTGATACCTTTTTCTACCCAAGTTACAGTCGAATCAATCCTTGACTCGAGACGAGTCTTTTGAAATTATTCTTGGCTTGGAAATCCATTCCGGAACTTTGTTTTATTGAAAACGTTTTTGAAAACCCTAGTTTACTATTCCCTTTACGAACGGTTTTCATTCGGAAAATGTTTTCTCTTCGGATTTGCATTTCTTGAGCTATTTCAAGATTTTTGAGATGTTTTACAACTCTTGATTCAAACCCTAGCTTGAAATTTTGAAGCGTACGTTCGTACGTGAGAATTCACTATTCACTCTACGTTTTCAACTTTTTAACGGTAAAACGTTTTATAGTCGATTTTGGACTCAAAACGCTTCTCGATTTATTTCTTGAATTTTAGAAGCAATCCGGACTTGAAAATAATTTTAGAAAGTCGTTTTTCACTCAAGTCGAGTTTCGAGCTCAAAACTTTTATTCACTAAAACTAATGTATCTTTCAAACGGTAAATCCGATTTCGACGAATGAATATGCGTTTCGAAGCTAATTTTCTTTCCGTCGGAATGGTTATACTTCCAGCCACTTATCCTTCAGTCTTGGGGGACGAAATTACAGAAATACCCCCAGCAGCCCCATTTTTTCCTTCTTAATCCCTAAAGCTTCTAGAAGATACAAGTGGATGAACTCTTGTTTTGCTCTCCTACCCTTAAGCCATCTCTAATTGCAAGGTGAGGGGCTTATTCACAACTATAAATACCCCTCCCATGGCATTTCATTCCTTGCTCAAAGTTGTGTTGACAACACCCTTTCTCTCCCTCTCCTCCCCCTCTTGCCGTCGGCACCCCCCATTAGAACCTAGGTTAGTTTGTTTTGTTTTTATGTTATGTTAGTTTAGTTTATGTTTTTATGTTATGGTCTGTTTATATTATGTTTAGGTTGGGTCTTAGGGTCTTCCCTAAGCCATATAGGATTTTATTTTATGCATTTATTATATAGTTTTCATGATATGTTTTGATAGTTGTTTATATGTTTTAATTGTTTAGTATATGCTTGAATATGTTATGAATTGCTCTAGTATATGCTATGATCATGTAATATGATTGTTATATTATGAGAATTGATGCATGATTATGGAATTTGAATTATGTTCATGCATGTTTGCTAATGGAATAGTGATTTACAATTAATTATGTCACAACTTGTTACATGTTGATATGGAATTAAATTGTTACATGTTACATGCCCAAAGGTTTATGATATATGATATGATATGATATGAGATATGTTGTGACATGTTGTCACATTGTTATATGACTCTTGAATTATGAATTGAGCTTATGATATGATTTGGATTAATGGATTAGTGCCTTGATCATGTTATACACTTTAATAGTGTCACTTGTTATAACCTAAGATAGATTAGTGTTTCATAACTTGATCTTATGCCTTAATTGGATCTCTTAACTATAGGTTATACCTTTAACCTAGATCACACTTGATTATATTAACATGAACTTGAAACTATAGGTTATAATCAAGATCATAATTTGATTAGGGTGTGTGTGTGTGTGCATGCCGTGTGTGTGTGTGTGTTCGTGCATGGTGTGTGTGTGTACCGTGTGTGTGTGGGTGTGTGTATAGTAAGGGTTTAACCCGACCCTTTGACCCGACATGTGAATAGTAACCTGTGAATAGTAATCGTGAATAGTAATCTGGAATAGTACTTTTGAATAGTGCTTTTGAATAGTAAAAATGAATTAAAACTTGTGCTTTCTTAATAGACATTTGCACCTAGGATTTCCATATCCAGGGTCTAAAATGTGTTTTCAAACTGTGTTTTCTTTCGTGGACTTGTTTCTTAACCTAAGGTTTGCGATAGGATTCATAATTTGACTAAAGCTTACTCGGTTATAGTAGATCATAGTCTAACGTTAAGAGTAACTCACTTTGACGTATTCCTTTGTGTGTTACTTTTCTTGAATACCTTAAATGGTATTACTCTCTTGTGTTACATGTTCTTTACATGTTCCTTGTTCTTTGTTCTTGCATTTCATATGCATCTTGGTCAGTAGTGGGTCTTAGTTGTTAAGCTCACTCTAGTACACCACCTACATGAGTTAAAGTTGAGCACTGGGATCCCCAGGGCACCGCTTAATCTGTCTACCTACCTTTTGGTACTATTAGGTGAGGTGAAGTTATAAATGTTTTCCAACTGTAGCAACGATTATACTATCGTATCATATGTTTTGAAATTCAAAGCTAAACCTTGTTTTGAACTATCCCTTTTATCGGGACATTCTCTTGAAAGGATCATTCATACTTTAATAGTATACCTTGATCAACAGTACATGTTTTCCAAAGTTCTGCATTCTTGTTCAAAGACAGTTACATGTTTTGCATATGTTTTCAAAGTACAGTTGCATATGTTTTCAGACAGAATCACATGTTTTCAGACAGAATCATATGTTTTACAGACAGCATCATATGTTACAGTTACAGTTTCACATGTTATAGTTAGCATACTGGAGTGATACTCTGGTCACTGCTAATCTTAAATGCAAGCATACTGTTTACAGTTTGGGCCCGGCGGTTATGTGTGGAGGTGATGCTCGGGAGGTGAGCGCCAACGACATCACCAATACCGGCCGCCACACTTAGACAATTGACACCGACTTTTAACAGGAGGTTTGTCAAGTCAGGACAATCTGTCTGGGAACGGACAGCAAATCTGTTCCCATTACATGTTTACAGGTCGCCTAGGGCTAGCTACCCGAAGTGACAACCGGTGGAGGATGGTGCATGTTTGTATGTGTTGGTAAGAGTTGTTGTTGACCTTGGTCCAATAGTCTACTGTGTGCGGAGTTGTTGTTGACCTTGGTCCAATGCTCTACTTTATGTGGGGTTATTGTTGATCTTGGTCCGATACTCTACTATAGACCTTGGTCCAATGCTCTACTTTATGTGGGGTTATTGTTGATCTTGGTCCGATACTCTACTATACGTGGAATTATTGTTGATCCTGGTCCGATGCTCAACCAAATCATGTTTTCTGGAGTAAGGATGGAGGAGCCTAGCTTGTGGGCAAAAATTCTGTTTCATAAAGGATGGTTCATATCTGAAAAGTTCACTTTACCCTTATCCCGTTTTATGAAAGAACTATGAACCATCAACAACATATGTGTGCGCGTGTGATAGCATTCATGAAAATGTTTTATAACGTGCATTCTTTTACAGCATCGCATTCAAAGAGTTTTATCAACCGAACTTGTTTCGAGTTCTTCTTTAAAGCATCGCATTTAACAGTTTTGAACTTTACTTCAAGTTCTTTAATTCAGTACTTTCTTTAAAGTATTCCCTCACTTAGTCCTTTTGACTAATACCTCTCCCGTTTTCTTGCCTCGTGGTTTCAGGTCTTGCAGCCGCAGTCTAGAGGTATCTTGAAGCTCTAGATTGTCATTTTTGTTTCAGTCAGGACTTAGTATTACTTCCTCTTTTGCGTCCTGCATATGTTTTATAGCTGCATCACTTTATACTTCTGTATATGTTTCTGAATACTTGAGTATCTTTGTTATACTCTTTCTGCTACTCTGTTACCGATATTTTGAACTCTGCTGTATCGGTACTTATATGTGAATCTGTTATATGTTCTGATATGCCGAGTCTCTCTTACATGATCAATATGTTCTTGCTTGTTACATGCCATCACGCACATGTTTTGAAAAGTTTTAAAATACTCTAATTCTCCGCTGCATAGCCACATCGTTGTACATGTATAGTTCTGATAGACAGCCGTTCGCTGGAGTATTTCTTGAGTGATGGCTCACACCATTACTTGAGAGGTGCTTCAGTGCGGGGGTTGAGACGCCGCTCTCCTCTTGTTCTGGTACGGGTGGGGGCGTTACACAAACACATACAAAACAACATACAAACACTTTGCTTCCTTGCTTCCATTTTTCTTGATCAAACACCAAGGAAGGAGGAAGAAGTGATTTCTCATCTCCAAGCTATTTTTCCATCAAATTGCATATTTTGGAGCTCAATCAAGCATCTAACTCCATCTCTTTTCTTCTCTTTCTCATTCAAGGTATATTTGTGTGGTAGGAGTGATTTCTTGAAATTATGGATTGGAGCTAGGGTTATGGTTTATGGTTGATAACTTGGCTATTTGTTGGTGGAAGCATGATTGTAGCCTTTTAGCTTGAATTTGTGCAAGAATTCTTGAACTTTATGGTGCTGAGTGATGAATTCATATATGGGTTTGATGTTGGTGATTTTGATGATCAAGGCATGATTTAGGTGTTTTTATTGGGTTTTGTTGTACTTTAAGTGTATATACATGTGTCTTTCATGATTTGTGGCATTTAGAAGTTGATTTGGTGATATTTTGATTGATTTTTGTTTTGGTTCGAAGAACCCCTGCTTCTGTTCTGTTTCTGCATCAACTGCATAACAAGAATGGCCCTTCCCGTTCCAAGTGTTTTCCGGAATGGCCCTTCCCGTTCCAAGTGTTTTCTGGAAACACCCCTTTCTAGTTTTGGCCTATGGCCGGAACGGCCGTTCCCAAGTGCTAAAATCGCCGTTTTCTTACAAACGCGTGGGATTTTTCGGGGAGAGCTGGGAACGGCCGTTCCTATTTTTCACTGAACCTGGAACGACCATTCCCAAGCTCCAGAGATGTTTATTGATTTTCTGCTGGAACTTAAGTAATTCAATTCTGTTTCTAAGCCTCTAAATGGTCGATACTTGCTATTACATGCTCATTTTATACATGAATATGATCATGACACTCCATAATTGTCAATGCACGACATATTGTTTCATGAATACACCGTTCGTCTTAACTGGTTTATAATAGTCGTGCCTCACGTACACTTATCTTTCTTGCACAGACCAGCTTCCTGGTGACGACCAGCAGATACCTTAGGCTGTATCCTTGTTCCCTTTTGTCCCTACAGGTGAGGTTTAATTCTAGATATATAGAACCCTTAAAACCCTTATGTGGATTTTTAGCCCAAAATATATCTATATATATATATATATATATATATATATGTAACTTTTACAAAACCTCAAAGGATTGAAAATGCACCATATTTATTGTACTGGACCACCATATTTTGGCGAGTATATTATACTGCAGTGTGGACCCGAGGGTAGTGTATTGAGCCAATCGGGAGAGCAAGGGCTGATGGGTAACTCTTGCACTATCCTCACCATATTGGGATGACCCCTGAATCCACCAGGAGATTAGTGGAGGAAGGAGTTCCGGGCATGGGATTCATGTACCCGATCCTCAACGAGACTGGATGGTTCGGGCCTTGCAAACCCAACCATCACCTGGAGGGAAAAGGGTTACTGAAATTGCTATTGACTGACTGCACTATAATACTTGCATGATCACCTAACTAATTGATAACCTAATTATTGTACACAATCGGAGTAAAGGTTGGAGACTTGCCCTCACTCGTCGGGCCATTTATGAACTAATTATTAAACTTGCTAGTTGTAATCTTGGGCAATGTTTATATTCTTATTGAACTTATATTGACTCTTTTTGTGAAACCTTACCCGAGGTTATAACTTGTGTGATAATTATGTTTATATTTATTAAACCCCTCACTCAGTCTTCCATAGACTGACGCCTCCACCTTTCAGTGTTTTACAGGTGCGTGCTAGGGGGGGAATTAGAGTCCGTTGGAGTCTTTAATTTGTGTCTAGCATAGTACACCTTCACATTATTGATGCATACGGAAACTTATGACGTAATTTGCTACTTCTAAGGATTGTATATATTGTTATGATTTGGAGAAGCATACTTTTGATGTAGATAGCCTTGATCAATGATATATATATATATTGCTTCCGCTTAAACTGTTATGCATTGATTTAGGTGGTTTGGGGTTAGTCTCGCCTAGCTGGTATGGGTTTTTTTTTATTATTGCCACCCGTTCGCTATACGTTTGCTTTATGTACGGATTGTCCATTTTGTATGTGGACCGAGCTATAGTGTAGGGGATGTGGCATCCTAGCGTATCGGGTGCTACACTATTCCAAGTTTCCGAAGTTGTTATTTTAAATCCAATGCCCTTCATACCCGTATTTCTCGATCCCTAAATTTCCTTCCCAAATCCAAATCCTAAATTGTCTGAATCTTCACCATAGTTGTTAACTTGAGAGGAGCCTTATTATTCCATTCTTGGTGATTTCATAAGGTGAATGAACCATCATTTACGATTAGGTAATCCTATTTCTTTCCCTCCGTTCCGAATACCGAACTTGAATGTAACACCCCGACTCTTCGGTCGTACAGGTACGCCCTAACGAGAGAGTTAGTTATGTATTTTAATTAATTATTTATATTCTTATATATTCAATATAATGTTTAAGTGCTTATTTTAATTTATATGAATTAAATTGTTAAGTGTTTTATATGAATTTTATTGAGTATTTGCTCGACTGCCTCGTAACTTGAACCGTATGTGCTTGTATTTGATTTTCGATTTTGTGATAATTTTCTATGCCTGAAATACGTGCATTACGAACTTGTTTATATGCTCGTTAATTGTTTTTGAGTTCATTTGATACGGTTTCTAAACCGTTTTGTTTGTTAAGGGATTCGAGGGCCTAACTCGTTTTAGCGCACCTTGGATTTCGGAAGGCATATCTTAAACTCGGGAATTTGGATTCAAATTCCGGAAAAGGCGGGAATCGTAACAAGATTTGGAAGCTTTCAAACCTAGCCTTGTATTTTTTTTATGCCCGTTTGAATCCCCGAATTTCGCCTGTACCGTGAGCCTCGCGCATGTTTGCCACCTTTTATGGTTTTAGCCAGAACTCACTCATTTCTTAACCAAATGCCTCGATTCTTAAGCCCACGTATCGAACTTAGCTTGGAGAGAGACGATTAGAACTGGAAACCGAGATCAAGAAAGGAGAAGAGAAGAGAGACACGACACTGTTCATTCGAAGCCATTTTAAGCTCGGTTTTTTGTCAATTCTTCTCCGAATCTAGAGGTAAGCATGTTTTCTTGATGTCCATTCGTTTTTGCTTCTTTCAAGCCTAGATTTTCATGAATTCATTGTGATTTGAGCATGTATTGGTCATGTATTTGAATAATAAGGGTTTCATGAACTTTTGATGATTGCTTGCAAACCTGGAGCATTTCTTGAATTAGAGCTGAATTTATGATCTTTATGACTTCCGTAATCCATGAGTGTTGATTGATTTCATGTTATTTGGCTAGAAATCAAACCACCATGGCTTCTACTTGAAGAACTTCTTGAATATGTGATGAATATTAACTCCTTGCTCACCTTGCTCGACACCTTGAACTTGTTGCTAATTTCTTGCATGATTTGAAGTGTTTTTATTGTGTTTTATTGTTGGTTAACTGCTTCTTCGTCCTTTCCACCCCTCCCCTATGTTGCTACCCTGTTTCAGCTATTTTTCGTGCAGCAACGTCCAGTGTCGCGGCCGTGATTGCGCAAGGAAGGATTCTTGTCACGGCCGCGATGCTGCTTATTTTTCAGGTCTGTTGTGGTGGTGCGGCCGCACCATTTCTTATCGCGGCCACGACCACCATGTAGTGGGTAGTTCGGGACGTGTGGCGTGGCCGTGACGTTCCTTTATGCAGCCGCGAGACCTCCTTTTCATGGCAGATGTTGTGGCGCGGCCTAGTCGGCAACGACGCCCCTCTTTGCCTTCTAGCTTGTTTTTCTTGCTTTTCTCTTGCCTTACATGTTGTTTACGTACTACGCTTCGTGCTAGGGTTTTCTTTGAGAACTTGTAACGTGATTTATGTGCTTGGAAACGATGTATGTTCTTCTTGCGACTTCACTCGTATCTTTCTTGATTTGTTGATCACTCCTTGCTCTAATTGGCTTGTTTTCGATTTATATGGCTTGTTAACACTATGTATTATGTGTTATATGCATGATTATGAAGTTATTATGTGACTTCGATGCTCGTAGATGCAATACATGACAAGATATGCCTTAAACGCTTTTATACGTATATGTATGAACTTGTGCCTTCATTATTTGAATTATATGATATTTTCTTGCTTGTTTCATGAAACGTATGCCTTGCTAACATGATATTTGACATGTTATGTACCTTATATGTGAATTATGAATCCGTTTGACGTGATTTATGCCCGGTATGACTTGAAATGATTTGATACGTCTAAGTATGATTTGAATGCTACCTTGTTACATTTCACCTGCAACATTTGCATGCATTCACATATACCGAGCGTCTAATTGGTGCATTTTAAGTCTAAGTTTATCTCTTGCCTCTTGTCTTGTTCAGGGAATCATCTCATTGGTTACGTGGTGGTCCATAGGCGTCCGTTTGCCTTCTTTTGTTCTCGTTACGTCTTGAAGGTGAGGTTTTGTTCTTTTAGTTATTCTTGACCTAAAACCATATGTGATTTGAAGCCCGCATGTGATATATGTTTATGATATGGTAGATATGTGCTTGATATGTATTTTGACGGCTTGTCCCGCTTGTCACAAATTTTGAAAAATGCTTTTATATGTATATACGCTATGTTTTGTTTTAAAAGCTTTGAGTACGTTTTAAACTTGTTGCGAGATATGACCTTGAAAGATAGGTCGCTTGACATGATCTTGTTCTTGACTTGATAGGCCCCGGAGATTATGGGATAGAGCATCCGGGTCGGCCAAGGGGTCACCGGATAAACCTCTCGTTCATGATCTCCACTTCATAGGACAAACCCGGAACCCACTAGGAAGTTGGTGGGGGATGGAGTCCTCGGGCGTGAGTGTTGAGAAACTCACGACCCATACATACACGCTTGCTTGGATGGTTAGGGGAGTACAACCCTTCCATCACTGGAGTTGAGGTAGGTTTATTTTGTTTTGTCTTGCTTGACTTGAACTTGTCTTGACACGAGGAGTTCGGAGGAAACCCATACTCGCCGGGAATTTTGTCTTGTCTTGTTTTGTCTTGAAATCTATGAAACGGGAATAGATTCTTAACTATTTAGAATTTATTATTTTAGCCTTCGGGCCTTAACTTCTTTTAAATATATATATTAATTATCACGGGAAATGTTTTGGCGTGTAAAAACCATCCCCTCTTCAAGGATTATTTACGATCTTCTTACGTGCTTTGCTCTATATGTATATGGGTACGTGTGTTAGCCCCCTCACCAGTCTCTAGGACTGACCGTCATGGTTTCTCTCTTTTTCCCCCTTGTCTTTGAGTTGCAGTGTGACACCCTATCTTCTCGACAATCCAGGTATGTCGTCACGAGAGAGTTTAATTTGATAATTTTGAGATTTACGTGAATTCGCATGTCTTACGTGTCAATTTGTATTTTATATAATATGTGCGCATTAGAATTTAATTAAATATATTTGGACTCAATCATCCAATATTTGCAAATTAAGGACCTAATTATAAATTAGGGTGTTTTAGCCTTCGTGGCTACCTTGAGCTCAAGAATTCGAATTCGAATTCTAACCTTGCCATTGAGTTCGTTTCAATGACTCGGATTCAATGAATTAACCTTTATTTTCTAAAGTCGTTTGTTCATCCAATCGTTTTAAAATCCGATCCGAATGGACCGGATATCGTTTGACCCTACCGGATCTGCCTAACCCGTTTCAACCTTAAAAGCTGAAAATACCCTTTCCTCTCCTCATTTTGGACCAGCACAAGCAAGAGGGAAGAAGAAAAGAGAAAAACATCCCCTTTGGCCTCAAGCTTTGGCTCAAGCTCGTGCCTCGTGCGACCATCCGATCGAAGAACGAAGGTAAGCAATGTGATCCTCTCTTTACGTGCTTTGATTCTACCCGATTGAATATTGTTTTATTCCTTGATTCTTGAGCTTTAGAGAAGATGATGAATAGTGTAGGTTTCGTGTTTTGGGTGTTCGGGTTCGTTTGAAAGTCCAATTTGTGTTCTAATGTGTTATATATATGTGATATACCTTGAATTTGGGTGTTTTTGGTGTATTAATTGATTGGTATGTGACAAACCACCCCCGTCGATCCCCTGTTTTTCTGCTCTTTTTTTTCAGAGAAGATGACCCAACACGGCCGTGTCAACCCTCGGTTCATTTCCAACACGGCCGTGTTAAGCCTTCGAGTTGGAATTTTTTTATTCCGACACGGCCATATCAGCTTCTAGGCCAATTTTGACACTGTCGTTCAACCTTCGTTTGTGGTCCGTTTGGCCTGAATTTTGGACTGTAGAAACCTTTTTGAGTCTAAAACATTCTCCAGTTGGAATCACCTCAAAATTTGTTCTAGAATGTGAGATGTAACCGTTTGAAAATTGTGTTGCCACTTCGTCGGAATTTTGCTTTCACCCAATTTCGAACCTATGCCATTTTCGCCTCCCTTTGAACCATATTTCGAGCCATATACCATTTGAAAGATCTATGTGTCTAGTTTTATTTCCAAGAAGAAAAACTTAATTCCCATTTCTTAAACTCAAGTTATGAGCGTTTTCCTACGGCCTATCCGTTTCGAAAAATTTCCAGCTTTTGCCCATTTTTGCTCAGAACTTTTTCTTATGCTTTTCTTCCGCTTTTCTTGCACCTTTTCACCTTCAAACTCATTCCCAACTTGTTATAACTTACACATGTGTATGTATTTGTTCTTAATTACATTTTTATTTCGCTTAAGTAATGTGAATTGTTTGCAAGAAGCACATATGCACCTTGTTATGTATCTCCACTTTGTGAAATGCATCCCTTTGTGTGATATGAGTTTGAGTATGAATCTTGCCTATGTATTTGCCTATTTCAAGTGCCTATACATACGCTGTGCTTCTATGTGGTTCATCCTTGGGTCTAAGCTTTATGTTTTGCCTTCAGTTTGTTTAGGTGCACCTGGGGTGTTGTTTCGTTAGCCGTGTTGATTCCGGGGTGGATCAATCATCTCGTTCTCGGTTCCGTTGGTATAAGGTGAGGTTAGGTTATAGTTAAACCCTATGAAAAGGGCTCGTTTTCTACGCATACGAACTATAACCTTAAGCATGAGTAAATATGTGCGAAATATGTAAGTTTATGATTTGCTAAGACTTTACAAGTACGATAAGCTATGTACAAGCCTAGGTATGCTTGTTTGGTATGTTCTGATTTGTTATGTTTGAAACATTAACAATACTTCAAACCGTGTGCCTCTTATGATCCGGGAGCTACGGGCTCTGGATATGTTATGGATTTGATTCGGTGAGGTATGTATAGTATAGTTGTTGCAAGGTAAGGTGTGTTTGGTAAGTTCTATAGCGGGTTATGTTATACTCTGATATGATATGTTTTGGTTTGTTGGGCCCCGGAGTTATGGGTAAGGGAGACCCAGGATGGCCGTGGGGTCACCGGTTGTCACCCCTGTGCACATCTCGTTTGATTTGGATTACCCCTGATCTCACCAGGAGGTTTGGTGAGTGATGGAGATCCTGAGGGTTTGGAGTAGCTTGCACTCCCCTCACCTGTCTAGATGGTTTGGGTCGCGCAACCCTTCTATCACCGAAGAAAGGAGGTTTGGTTGGTATGTCTATTTTTCTTTGATATGTCTGATACATTATGTCTGAGGAGCCTGAGGAGGATGGGATTTAGGTCTCGTACCCGTCGAGTTATGTTTGTATGCTCTGTTAAGTTAGTGAAACGAGGATAGACTCTCAATTAAGATAAAATATGAATCCTTTGGAAGTACAAGTTAAGTTATGAAATGTTTGAGAAGATTTGATACATATGAATCTGTTCAGTTAAGTTTTGTTTTGTTTTGATAAGAATCTCTATATGTATTTATCACGGGCAAAGTTTGGTGTGCAAAAACTATCCCTGAGTTCACGAACCGTGTGTGATTGAATATGCTTTGCTCTTTATACGTACGTAGTGTGTGTGGGTAGCCCCTGACTCAGTCTGTGTGACTGACCCCTCTCCCCTGTTGTTTTCAGTGTGCAAGTTTGTGTGGAGTTCAAGCTAGGCGGAGTCTGTCGAATCTTTTGTCGAGTTTAGTCCTTGCATTGGACTTCTGAATTTGTATAAGTTTGATCATTTGTATGGATACCATATGATTATTTTGATATGCTATATTTCGGGACAGGCTTCTAGGAAACAGATTGAACTCATTTGCATTATGATTTATGTTATATTCGGGATTAGGGATCTATGTTAGTTGAACTCGTCAACTGTTTCTTGTAATTTAAGTTTGATTATATGAATTGCTTCCGCATGCGATTAGTTTTTGTTGGTTGGTTTAATTTACAGGGTCTACATTCTGCATAGCTTAGGTGTGTGTTTGTTTGTCTCCCGTTCGCCTTTGCTTGGTTCATATACGGGTTTCCCATCTCGTATGTTGATTGGGCTTAGGTGCGGGGGATGTGGTGACCCACCGTGCGGGGTGCTACATCCTAAATTCGTATCAGAGCTCTAGGTTGTAAAACCTGAGCTCAGAGTCGTGTTGTCTCAGTCTAGGTCGAGCGGCATAGGACAATGTGGCTATGTGCTTGCATGTGCATCGTTATTTGTTGTGATATGTAACACCCCCGGAGTGAAGGGTGCCACATGCCCCGCACTACGGTCTAACACGAGTAACGAAATAGGGAGTTCGTACCCGTATCAAACCCTAGCGAACGGGAGACACACAAAACTCACACCCTCGCTAGGCGGCCTAGACCCTCAAAAACTGCGCAAATTGAAAATCAGAGTAGCGGAAGCAAATCATAAGATATACATAAATCCCAAGATCATCATATATACATATCTAAAATGGGGGAGGGTCAAGTATCTAAGCTACAAGCTAGATCATATACAAATGTACAATGCCATCACGGCCAAAATAGCATAAGTGTATTCAGAATACATAATCCAGAATTACATAAAGCAAAGGAAAGGAAATTCACTACTATGCATGCGGACTCAAGCTATACCACAAGTAACCCAAAAGACACTTGCCGCCTAGCTTGACTCGGAAGAACATGCAAACTCAAAAGAAAGGGAAAAGGGGAAAACAACAACGAGGGTTAGTCCTAGTGACTAGTGAGGGGGTTAACTCACACACCCGATATACATATAGAGCAAAGGAATTAATCAAAACGGAAGGATCCTAGAACGAGAGTGGTTTTTGCAAGCCAAAGTAGTTCACGTGGTATAAATATACATAAGAGTAAAGAAAAGGCAAAAAGCCCAAATCCCAAGTTTTAGGTAATTAGGAATCCACTCTCGTTCCATAGATCATACAAAGCTAAACCGACTCGGCGAGTACGAGTCACACTCCAAACTTCCATATACGAAGAACAAAGCAAAGTAAAACAAATCAGAATCCATCCCCAACACCGGTTGATAGAAGGGTTGATCGGCCCTAACTATCCACATACACAGACGAGATAAGGTTTAATTACTACCTTGAAACCTTCGACGGTTGCCTCCGTCGGCTCAAGAGAAACACCCTTCCCCAAACCTCCCAAGGTTAGGTGAGACTCTCAAATGGAGGTGTTGATGGAAGAGCTCGGCGACCCCTCGGCCATCCCGAGATTACCATACCACATTCCGGGGCCCAAACAGATCACGAAATCACACATACATATCTCAAAGCTTATCTTTTAAAGCCACCTCTCGCTTACACACACACACTTGCAGAAAGCTAAACTTTCCAAACAAAGGCAAAATAGCTTATATATTTATACAAAACGTTTTCCAACTCTTATAACAAACGGGAAAATCCTGCAACATATGTATCATACACTTATTTACCATATATTATAATATTCGCATGCGAGGCTTCAAATCAAATAGGGTCATAGGTCGAATAGCTAAAAGAACAAAAACCTCACCTTGTCAACGAGCGTAGTGCAGACAAAAAGGGGAAACCGGACACCTACGGAGCAAGCTCGTCCTCAACATGAAGATCCTCTGAACAAGACAAGCAACAAGGAACACTCTTAGACTCAATATGAACCACATTGACGCTCGGTACATGCATATGTATGCTTATGATGCAAATGATATGAGATGAATCCACATTTATGCCATTTACGAGTATACAATGCACATAAGAACATATATCATAAACGAGGACGTAAATTAAGTCACAAATTCATAACATAAGGCTTAGCACGTAATATAACAAGTTAATCATGCATACACATCAAAACCGAGGCAAGAAAAATCAACAAGAAACAACGAAAAGGCAAAAGAAATCTCCCCGGATGCCACCCTGTTGGACACGGCCGTGTCAGAAATGCAAAGGGGGCGGACACGGCTGTGTCAAGCGAATTAATTCCAAAAAAACATTTCCGAGAGCTCAACACGGCCGTGTCCATTTTCCTTTGTAACCTGACACGGCCGTGTGAGGCATTCGGGCTGGAAAAAAAAAATAACGCAGCAACACCGAATTTTGAAGGCAAAAACAGGGGATTTCGGGTCTTGGCTCCAAGGAGTCTCTTATGCCATCCAAAGTATACTCAACATACATCAAAATAACACCAATTCATCATATATTCATGCCATAGAAGAAGCAACAACTTCAGCTACAAAAATGCAAGCAAACAAGGCAAGAATGAGAGGAAATGCATCAAGGTCTATCATCAAAATCTCAAGAATTCATTAATGGCCAATTAATCCTATCTCAACTACCATGATAGGAGAAGCAATAAATGTCAAGAATCAAGCTCTATAAGTCATATATCATCACCCAATCTCAAGGAAACAAGAAAGGAGCAAGAATCAACAATTTCCTCCAACTACTACTATTCACATGCTTGCCATATCTCATGAATCCACCAAGGAAATTAGCTCAAAATCACATAAAAGAGAGAAGAGAGAGTGTAGATTACAACAATGAACTTACCTTTCAAAATTGAGAAGCTAAGGTGGTGATTTGAGCTCAAAAATCACAAAATGGCCAAAAGGGTTCTTCTCCTCTTTCCTTTGCTTGAGCTGATCGGATCTTGTGGGAGAGAGAGGAAATAGATCGGTATTTCGGGGGGGTTAAGGGCTGAAGGAGTGGGTTAACTCAAGGCTCAAATCAAGGTTAAGGGTTGGTTAAGTTTAGGTGGGGTCCACAAAGCAATATTAGGTCAAATGGTAACTCTCAAGCGTAAGGGGCTTGTTTCGGTTGAAATTCGAGGGTCTTAATGAGCTTATAAAAATGTGAGGCTTATACCATTGAACTCGAATCGTCGAAACGAGTTCAACGGAGGTGACGGAATTCGAATCCGAATTCCCGAGCTGAAGATACGTTTCCCTGAACCCAAGGTGCGCTAAATGCTCTTTAGCCTCCTTTAGGTCCCGTCTCCAAAACGAACCCAAAAAGGCAAGCAAAACAAATACCAAAACATATAACGAGCACATAAACGAGTCCATAAAGCATATAATTAACACATATCATGAATTCACAGAAATCAGAATTAAATACGGATCCAAAACGAACAAAATACGAAGCAAAGAAAGTTAAACGTTCAAGTTAAACAAATGCATACCAAGGAAATTAAGTTCAAATAACTTCATTTAGTCCACGTTAGCAATTAAATATCACATAATCACATAAGGGAATTAATTAAATAGCACACATAATAGGTTACCTGAGAGTCTGATCAGTCGTGATGTTACATGATATGTGTTTGAATTCGTAACACTTTGTTCATTTTACATTTCGTGATGCATTGCATTTATCGAATTGCTCTTACTTGATTTAATTATGTGTCATTCTCACGTACTAACCGGCATGTACATATCTATGTTATATTTGTGAGATTTTCAGGAGGCCGCCTCGATGACAAGATTTCGGTCCATCATCACATCAACATCCTTATCATCGAGAATAAACAATGACAGAATTGCCACCTATGAGTCGGATGGAAACATTGTATCGAGACTTCAGAATATTCAACCCTCCCCAATTTAGAGAAGGCAATGATATCCGGGCGAAAGAGTGGCTCTCCGAGATTGAAAGTATATTCGAGGTATGGCCATGCGACTCACACGATAAGGCTCACCTTGCCTTACTACTTTTGCGAGGACAAGCAAGACAGTGGTGGAAAAGAGTTGCCCCATAAATTGAAGCAACGAACGAAGGATTGACATGGGATACCTTCATTCAAGAATTTAGAAGAAGGTACTCACAGGCTATTTTACAAGACCGAACATTTGAGGAGTTCCTACCCTAAAACAAGGAGACAAAATGGTCACGGAGTACCTTGAAGTGTTCGAGAGGTTAGGCACCTACGTGCCTCATATCATGAACGATGAGGAGATGAAGAATTGGTACTTCATGGAAGGACTTCGGGATGAGTACAAGGAGGCCTTAATTGCGGAGGATACGAGCACTTGGGGCAAAGCTACAACGAGAGCTTTAAGGGTTGAAAATCGAAGAATAACAAAAGTTAAGGAGGAAGAGAATTCGGGATTGAGAGATGAATCGGGATTATGCTCGAATCTACAAGTAGAAGAGAGATTCCATCAACATGGTACTCGAGCTAAAAAGGTTCGTGGGAAAAAAAAACATAAGATCGGAGATTATCCGAATTAAAGAGAGAGTCTCGATCATTCGCCTATTGTGGGGGAGATAACAGTACCTATGAGGCGTGTCGGGATAGGTTGAAAAGATGCTACGCATGCGGATCATCAGAACATATGGTTTCCGATTGTGAACAATCGAGAGCTAATAAACAAAGGGTGCGTGAGCAAAGGGTTCAGTTTGGGAGCCAACATGAATCCGAAGATGGAGGTAGTTGCACTCATGGCACGTGCATCCATGACATATTCAATTTTGCACTTATTTACTCTTTGCATCGAAATTATTGCTTGTAGCATTTTATGTGTTTAGGTGAAATTATGTGATGCATGGCATCGGCATATGTAACCCAACATGCATATTTAGTGTTAGTTTGATAGGATGTCGTCTCTTTCAATCTCCAAGTTTTATGCCCGAGGAAGTTAGAAAGGATGGTTAGAGAAAGGACCAGAGTTGAAGACCCCTTCTTGAGATCGGGTTGAAGGTTGTAAGATGTTATGAAGAAGGTGTTGAAGGGTATTGGTTTGGAAAGTCTACAAACGAGATTGAAGATTTAAGGAAATTGGAAACCCACTTTGAAGGAGAATTAATTTTCTTGATAAGGTATCGTGATGGAAGTGTTGAAGAGGGTATGATTAATCCACGATGGATATTAGGGAGAATCCTAATTATGGGCACAAAATAGGGTTAACCAAAATCTCATGGCATGGAGATTGATTCCCTATTCGACCGTGCCTTTAAAGAAGGAGTTTGAAGAGAATTAAAAGATGGTTTTGGTCGGGCTTTTGGGGGACTTCATTAGATTGAGGTAAAATCTTGAATAAAGTTGTAGTTAAGAGCGAGATGATGGAAAACAAATTTAACAAGGAAGATGAGTACTAACCGTGGGGAAATAATTCCACGCCCGAAGGAACTTACCCGAGAAATTATTAAAGTTATGAGCGAGGCAATTCGGCAATGAAGAAAGGTGCTCAGATAAAGAGGCTTTCGATGCACTTCTCTTATATTCCCAAAAAAGAAAATCGATGCGGTACTTTGGAGCACCTTAACGAAGAGGAACTATGATTACAAGACAATACCTCTTCTTTAGGATTTCTACGAGCAAGTCTTCGAGTAAAGGAATCAGGATTAAGGCCGTTGGTGATGAATTAGAGCTCGAGGGATTTAATTCTTGGGACCAATAATAAGACCAAGAGAACATTTAAGAGTGTAAGATTGGGTTAGAGGAAATTCCGAGGATAGGCAACAATTATGGGATGAAGACCGGAATGATGTTCATCGCACGAGATGCATTGGGAATTTGAAGGTATGGTTGTGGGCTAGAAGATTTCAGCTTTGAGCATATCATCACAAGATCAACTTACCACTTCGGTGAATGGTAAACTTGAACATGCATATCACGTGCATCATGCATTTTAATTTTGTTTTATGTTTTGAGTGTTCAAGAGTGTTGTTTTGGTAAGATGAGGCTCGAGCTTTGCAACAATTCAACCAGTCTCTTGAAGAGTTGAAGATGTAAGAAGAGGGTTCGGATGTTAGACACTTCGAACTTTAGATCGTAGATAAGAAGGAAATTCGGTTTGAGCTTGGTTATGTAAGTGGCGTGAGTTGTAGCTATGCACTTTGAGAGAACACTGAGCTTGGGAGTTGACTCAAATAAACTCAAACGGAGAGAGTTGAATCTACTTTAGACCCTCTTTATCGTGCGAGTCGATCGAGCAATTCAAATGACTGGATCGATTTGAAGATTCAAACCCCTTGTGCTTGAAGACCTTGCCAAGCTAACCCTTGTCGGGACGTCATGAACCTCGAACATGGGTGAATACGGAAAGTTGTTTGAGCTTGAAACTCGAGCAGGCGAACTTGGGGACCAGGTTCTCTTAAGGGGGGCAGTTTGTGACATCCTGTCTTCTCGACAATCCAGGTATGTCGTCACGAGAGAGTTTAATTTGATAATTTGGAGATTTACGTGAATTCGCATGTCTTACGTGTCAATTTGTATTTTATAAATTATGTGTGCATTAGAATTGAATTAAATGTACTTGGACTCAATCATTCAATATTTGCAAATTAAGGACCTAGTTGTAAATTAGGGTGTTTTAGCCTTCGTGGCTACCTTGAGCTCGAGAATTCGAATTCGAATTCTAACCTTGTCATTGAGTTCATTTCGATCATTCGGATTCAATGAATTAACCTTTATTTTCTAAATCCGTTTGTTCGTCCTATCGTTTTAAAATCTGATCCGAATGGACCGGATATCATTTGACCCTACCTGATTTGCCCAGCCCGTTTCAGGCTTAAAAGCTAAAAATACCCTTTCCTCTCCTCATTTTGGATCAGCACAAGCAAGAGGGAAGAAGAGAAGAGAAAAACATCCCCTTTGGCCACTAGCTTTGGCTCAAGCTCGTGCCTCGTCCGACCATCCGATCGAAGAACCAAGGTAAGCAATGTGATCCTCTCTTTACGTGCTTTGATTCTACCCGATTGAATATTGTTTTATTTCTTGATTCTTGAGCTTTAGAGAAGATGATGAATAGTGTAGGTTTCGTGTTTTGGGTGTTCGGGCTCGTTTCAAAGTCCAATTTGTGTTCTAATGTGTTATATATATGTGATATACCTTGAATTTGGGTGTTTTTGGTGTATTAATTGATTGGTATGTGATTTGAGGTGGTTTGGGAACCACCCCCATCGATCCCCTACTTTTCTGCTCTTTTTTTTCGAAGAAGGTGACCCAACACAGCCGCGTCAACCCTCAGTTCATTTCCAACACGGCCGTGTTAAGCCTTCGAGTTGGAATTTTTTTATTCCGACATGGCCATGTTAGCTTCTAGGCCAATTTTCACACAGCTGTGTAGCCTTCGTTTGTGGTCCATTTGGCCTGAATTTTGGACTATAGAAACCTTTCTGAGTCTAGAACATTCTCCAGTTGGAATCACCACAAAATTCACTCTAGATTGTGCGATATAAGCGTTTGAAAATTGTGTTGCCAGTTCGTCGGAATTCTGCTTTCACCCAACTTCGAACCTATTCCATTTTTGCCTCGCTTTGAAGCATGTTTCGAGCCATATACCATTTGAAAGATCTATGTGTCTAGTTTTATTTCAAAGAATAAAAACTTAATTCCCATTTCTCAAACTCAAGTTATGATCGTTTTCCTACAGCCTATCCGTTTCGGAAAATTTCAAGCTTTTGCCCGTTTTTGCTCGGAACCTTTTCTCATGCTTTTCTTTGGCTTTTCTCGCACCTTTTCACCTTCGAACTTATTTCCAACTTGTTATAACTTACGCATGTGTATGTATTTGTCCTTAATTGCATTTTTATGTCACTTAAGTAATGTGAATTGTTTGCACGAAGCACATATGCATCTTGTTATGTATCTCCACTTTGTGAAATGCATCCCTTTGTGTGAAATGAGTTTGAGTATGAATCTTTCCTATGTATTTGCCTCTTTTAAGTGCCTATGCATATGTCGTGCGTCTATGTGGTTCATCATTGGGTCTAAGCTTTGTGTTTTGCCTTCAGTTTGTTCGGGTGCACCAGGGGTGGTGTTTCGTTAACCGTGTTATCGTCTCGTTTTTTGTTCGATTGGTATAAGGTGTGGTTAGGTTATAGTTAAACCCTATGAAACGTGCTCGTTTTCTATGCATGCGAACTATAACCTTAAGCACAAGTAAATATGTTCGAAATATGTAAGTTTATGATTTGCTCAGACTTTACAAGTATGATACGTTATGTACGACCCTATGTACGCTTGTTTGGTATTTTCTAATTTGTTATGTTTACAACATTAACTATGCTTCAAACCGTGTGCCTCTTATGAGTCGAGAGCTACGGGCTATGGATATCTTATGGATTTGACACGGAGAGGTATGTATAGCATAGTTGTTGCAAGGTAAGGTGTGTTTGGTAAGTTTTGCTTACGTTAAGTTCTGTAGTGGGTTAGGTTATGCTCTGATATGATATGTTTTGGTATGTTAGGCCCCGGAGTTGTGGGTAAGGGAGACCCAGGATGGCCATGGGGTCGCCGGTTATCACCCCTATGCACATCTCCACAGTTTGATTCGGATTACCTCTGATCTCACCAGGAGGTTTGGTGAGTGATGGAGATCCTGAGGGTTTGGAGTAGCTTGTAATCCCCTCACCTGTCTGGATGGTTAGGGTCGCGCAACCCTTCCATCACCGGAGAAAGGAGGTTTGTTTGCTATGGTTATTTTACTTTGATATGTCTGATACGTTATGTCTGAGGAGCCCAGGATGGGATTTAGGACTCGCACCCGCCGAGTTATATTTGTATGCTCTGTTAAGTTCGTGAAACGGGGATAGACTCTGAATTAAGATAAAACATGAATCCTTTGGAAGTAGAAGTTAAGTTACAAAATGTTTGATAAGATTTGATACGTATGAATCTATTCAATTAAGTTTTTTTTTGTTTTTATACGAATCCCTATATGTATGTTTCACGGGCAAAGTTTGGTGCGCAAAAAGTATCCATGAGTTCACGAACCGTGTGTGATTGAATGTACTTTGCTCCTTATACGTACGTAGTGTGTGTGGGTAGCCCCTCACTCAGTCTGTGTGACTGACCCCTCTCCCCTTTTGTTTTTAGTGTGCAGGCTTGCATGGAGTTCGAGAGAGGTGGAGTCTGTCGAGTTTTTTGTCAAGTTTAGTCCTTGCATTGCACTTCTGAATTTGTATAAGTTTGAACGTTTGTATGGATACTATATGATTATTTTGATATATTATATTTCGGGACAGGCTTCTAGGAAACAGATTGAACCCGTTTGCATTATGATTTATGTTATATTCGGGATTAGGGATCTATGTTAGTTGAACCCGTCAACTGTTGCTTGTAATTTAAGTTTGATTGTCTGAATTGCTTCCGCATATGATTTCGTTTTTGTTGGTTGGTTTAATTTGTAGGGTCTACGTTCCACCTAGCTTAGGTGTGTGTCTGTCTGTCTCCCGTTCGCCTCTGCTTGGTTCATGTACGGGGTTTCCCATCTCGTATGTAGATTGGGCTTAGGTGCGGGGGATGTGGTGACCCACTATACGGGGTGCTACATGCAAGTTTTGGCGTGGCTCATGCTAGGCGGCGGTTTTCGCTTTTGAATCTTGGAGTCGTGTTTGAGTCTCATGCATCTCTTGTATTTATTTTTTGTAATCTTGAGCTTTTGGAATTATGTATATGATCATGATACGTTTTGAAGAGCATGATATGAATTTAATTTGCCCACGTAGTGGCATGGTTTGTATAATTGATTTAATTTAGAACTTGTATATTGTATGTATGCATACTTGTATTTTGGATCCTGTTGCTTCCGCTTTTGCTTTGATTTTCTATGCGCACTCTGATTTGGGTTCTAGACCGCCTAGCCTAGTGTTTTGTTTTTGTTTGTCTCCTGTTTGCTGTGGTTTGATACGTGTACGAAGTACTTGTTTCGTTACACGTGTCGAGCCATGGTACGGGGGATGTGGCACCCACCGCTCGGGGTGCTACATTGAATGCAACTCAAGTATCTTGACATCCCATAAGTTTATGTTGATTATCACGTTGCTTGGTTCCTCTACTTGTTGTCTTCATGAATCCAAAATTGGTCGGTCCTTTTACCGTTCCAAATGAATCTGAACTTTATTTCAAAACTCAAAGTATCCCGACTCATCTCTTTCTTCTTGATCTCTTATTTCAACCTTAAGGGACTTTACCCCAAGTGTAACTTCCAATCTTAACTTCGACCTTAACCATCTTGATTTAGCCCTTCAATTCCGATAGTGTAATTCTTTTGAAAACTCCCCTTTTTTAACCTTCTTTCGATTATCATCCAAGGATTAAATTTGTTTTGACATCTCCTTGAAGATCCCTAGCTCGCTTGCCTTCTCGAACCTCAACTCTAACACCTTCAAGATTCTTTTCCTTAATCATTTATACTGAACAATCCCTTTTTATCCCACTGTCTCGATCCCAATTGAACATCTTGTAATTTCCCCAACTTGCTCATACATTAAAGCCTCGAATTTTGATGTCTTCAAGGTTTCACTTCTCCTTTGAATTAAACGAGCCTCTTGAACCTGGTTGATCAACTTCGTTTGTGGTGTAGGTACATGTGTTTATCTTGCGGGTTATACACATCACACACCCATACCATTACTTTATCCATACCGATCTTCACGCATGATTTAATTCTCATCTCGAGCTTCAACTCCCAACCTAAACCTTGTCATAAGAATCACTAATTATCCAAATTCCTCTTAACCTCCGGGGTCTTCTTCAAGCCACCCATATCCAAAAGGAATACCTGTAGTATATGGTTGTTATTGTGAAAATTTGGTTTAACGTTGTGGTAGTAACATACAAATCACAACTCAATTTGAATACAAATGCAAATGGGATAGTGAATGCATATGTCACATAATTAGCACCAAAAGCACGTATTTGATGAAGAAAGCAACACATAATTCAACAAAATTTAAATAAAACACATTTACCTATATATATATATATATCTCATCAAATTTCAATAATTAATGCTCATGTTCAAAGTAATGCACACGTTCACATTTAGTTCGTATGTCATTCGACCAAACTGGAAATAACATGATGCAAGAAACCCCGGTTTTGCAACCTGGGGCTCTGATACCAATTTAGGATGTAGCACCCACAACGATAGGCACCACATCCCCCGCACCATAAGTCTAATTCACGTATGAAATGGATAGTCCATATATGAACCAGACTCATAGCGAACGGCTGACAAAGAAAAACGATCCTGGCTAGGCAGAAATCTAACAATGTATCAATCAATCAATCAAAGAATACTCAAAGTGCGGTGCAGAAGCAATAACATCATACATGAATTCCAATGATGGCTACAAGCCCAAACCATATCATAATTATATTTAAATCCATCATGCAACCTAACAACGGGTTCAACTAAGCATACAACCTGTCCCGAATTCATTCCAACAATAATTCATAATTGGCACACAGGCCCAAATACATGAAGTAATACAAATAAATCATAACAATGTGAAATATGACTCAAGTGTACAATGAAACTCGAACAAGAATGCTAAGACTCGACTCCCGCCTAGCAAAAACCTGCAATAACTGAAAAGTGGAAAGAGGGGTCGGTCTCTAGAAGACCGACTGAGCAGGAGCTATACATATATATAAATATATGCACATGCAAGTCATAAATCCTAAGCAAAGTTTTACGACTAATTCATATTAAATTCATTAAGTTCATAATTCATAAATAATCATTGTGGCTCGGCGAGTGAGAAATTCTCAATGGGTACTACGTGCTAAGGCGTGCCCGATGGCCCGATGTCGTACTAGTTTACATTCACACATTTCCTCGGGCTCAATAACGTGAAGATGATCATCCATGATCTCGCCAAAACATTTTAAGTCATGAAGATCGTTATACATTTCAAAATCCTTGGAAATAATTTACTCAATAAGAATTTACTCGATGACTCCACTTTGAAACAATATATATATATATATGTACACATTAGGTTTTTGGTTAAAACTTGTCACATAAGGTTATAGGGTTAGATAGGTATCAAGAACGAAAACACCCTCACCTTGAATACCACGAGACATGGAACATGAGTAATACGGGTGCCTATCGATCCGGAAGTCTCCGCCCTGGATATGAACTGTACAAGAGAAGGAACAATGTGTACTCGTGACAAATGACTCAATATGAAACCAAATATGACGCACGGCATTGATATGAGGTGTCGTGGAATGATATGAAGTGATATAACATGTGTGCGAGAATTATAAAATGATATGCTATGTCATGATAGTGTTCATGTTCACAATTAATGTTCCACATATCAAATAGGCATATAATTCAAGTGTACGTGTGACATATGGCCATGCAACCAAATATTAGAACATAACTAAATCACTTGACACAAAATGCGAGCAAATTGGCATCAATTAAATCATGTAGCAATACATGACAACAAACAACTCAAATTATAATATACACATAGCATTTAATCGAAGATCACACAATTACTTGTTATGGAATATGAATTCAATCGCCATCAAATAATTAGGCATGTATAAAAATCATGTAAGTCACGTACAGGGTCGGGAAAACGAAGGGGTAGCACGGAAATGGAGTTTAGAGTAAGGTTGAACAAAAGTTGGAAGTTCCAAAATGCACAAGCTGTAAAGAAATGAAAATATCTCGAGTTCAAGAAGTTGGAAAGGGGTTTCGTTTGTTAGATGTGAAAGTAGACAAATAGATCTTTCCGAAGGTGTATGGCTCGAATTGTGGTTCAAAAGTATCCAAAATTGGCATAGGTTTGAAGTTGGACAAAAGCACTTTTACAACAGCTTGGCACACCAAATTAAAACGATCCTATCCCACAATCTAGAAAAGATATTGACAAGACATAAAAAGAAGAGTGTTCTACACTTGAAGAGGTATTTAAAGTTAAAAATTCAGGCCAAACGAAGCACGTTAGACGGGGTCGAGTGTGCGACCAAAATCGTCGTCGTGGCCGTGACCGAAGGTTAGTGGCGTTTCTGCACTATGGTCGCGAGCACGGCCAAAAACAGCCTGCGGGACATTGCGGCCACACCCCAGCTACCTGGGCAGCAGAAATTCATCGAGAAAAATAGGGCAACGACTTAAATTGATCCAGGGACGCCAACGACACACCAAGATCAACCGAAATCAAATAACGACGATAACAAGCATCAAACAAACAAGTATTAACCACCGAAACACAAATCGAAGCACATTGAAGCACAAACCCACCAAATATATATACATATATTTACACATACATATATACACACATTCTTGCTCCAAGAATTCCAACAATCAAACATAAAATTCATAGATTATCATATATTCATACATATACACAAACATTCAAGTTATTAAGCAAGAATCGCACAACCCTAGCTCAATCATACAATTCATTCATAAATGCACATATATACACATACCTTGGAAAAGAAGGAGGAGAAGAGGAAGAAATGGTTGAAGCTTGAATTCTTGGATCAAAACTTGAAGAAATCCTCTTGTCTCCTTATTTGCTTGCTTGAATCGATCAAATGGTGATGGGAGAAGAAGTTGGGAACCCTTGTTTGCTAGGAGAAAATGAAAGAAGAAGAACGGGTTTGTGAGAGGGGTTTGGATCATGTAGTAGAGGGAGAGAGTGAGAGGAATTTGCACTTTGGTCCTCCAAGAATTTAAGTGCTACAATTAGGCCCCAAGGTTTGGTAGGTTAGCAACTGGGTCCAATTTCAAAGTTCAATTGAGTCCAAGGATTTCATATAATTCAAATAAGTGCATAATTGAATTAAAACATTTATTTATCAAGTAAGCATGTTATAATCGAATTTAAATAGCATAGTCAATTAAATCATATAAGTCATATAATTGAAATTGAAATTAAAACACATACAAAGGAAAAGAAAGTTCCTAACTCTCAAACTCTCACGTATGGTGTGCGTACCTAGATAATTGAAAGTACGGGGCGTTACAATGATAGGGGTCGACGCGACTCGAACGGCTAAAGGATGACGTGTCACCTAAAGACGTGCCTATCCACGTGGCGGAGCTTATCTACGTGTCCCTCAAACTTATGCTGCTACGTGGCGACACATGATGTATCAGTAAAGGTCCCCATCATTAGCCCCCCAGGTGGTCAGGCGTGTGTGATGTGGTTGGCAACCTTTCGTCGAAAGCTATAACATCTCGATCGTTCGGACTTGCAGGTATGACGTCGCAGGTGTGTTAATTGCATTTTTTAAGTATTTTATTATACAATTATTTGATATTTTAATGTTTATATGACTATTTGAATTTTATAAAATTAGTTGTTTAAGTCATGATTCGAATTTTGAGCGTTTATGCCTATATGCCTTAGAACTTGGTCCATATACATCCAAATTCAATTCCGATTTTTGTGAAATTTTGATATGCATGAAATACATGAGTTATGAATATGATTATATTCTTTTTATGTGATTTTCAATTTATTTGGTTGAGTTTTGGCTCGTTTTTATTTTACGGGACCTAAAGGGGGCTAAAGGGCATTTAATGCACCTTGGGTTCCGAGCGGCGTAAGCTGGGAATTTGGATTCAATTCCGTTACAGCCTCTAGAGTCAAATCGATGATTTGGGTTCGATGGAATTAGCCTCATAATTTTTCAAGCTTGTTTGAACCTCCGAAACTTCACGGAAAAAGCCTCGTTAGCCAAATCTGCCACCCTTGACTAAATTTGCCATAACTTTTTCAATATTTGACCAAATAACCTCATCTTAGGACCCAAATGCTCCTAACACAACATAATTTCATCCCATCTCTCTCTCATTTCGATCAATACCCCAAGAAAAGAGGAAATCAGCTCCAAAAACTGAGATCAAGAAGAGGGAAGAAGAGGACTATTCACAACTCTTGATTTTGAGCTCTTGTCTTCTTCATTTCTTCTCCAATCCAAAAGGTAAGCCTATGCTTGTGTTCTCCATCTCTCTGTGATCATTTTAAGTATAAGCTTGCATATTTTCTCCATGTTTTGAGCATGCTTTGGTTAAAGACTTGAATAGTAAGGGTTAGAGATGAATTTTTGAATCCATGACTTAGCTTGAGTTTTGAGGAGATTTGATGCATGTTTGTTGATCATTTGAGCTTATTAACTTCAAATTATGACTTATAATTCAAGGTAAATATGTAATAAATGAGATGCCATTAATGACTTTGAAGAATTTTGGAGATTTTGGACATGAAACTTGAGATATAATCTAATCTACTTGAACTACTGTTGTTGTGTTGTTTATGGGACCGAAATGATTGATTCATGAGCTGATTTTTGTGTGTTTTTACAGGGTTATCAATTAAATATCTTGCCCTACATGTATACCCTATTTTCCCTTGGTTTTGGATAGTTTTTCAGCAGCAAAACGAAGATAACAGTAGCTGCCCGAGAAGCGAATGCCCCGTTCGCGCGATGATGAAGAATGGACAGAATGACCGTTCAGTCCATGGCTACACTTTTTGTACAGGTGAACAACTGTTCAGGACATGTGAGGCTGTTCAGTCCCATTTTGGCCCCGGAGGTGGTTCTGTTCGTGTGAACGCCAGTTCGTGATGAAAGTGAACGCCTGTTCACTCCCCTACACCTGCTGCTGCATTTTTCTTACTTTCTTTGTGCTTTAAGTGATCTGTTAGCTTCATGAATGCTACATGTATGTTGTTAACTTGTTTTTATGCATGTTAATCTTTCGTTAAGCACTTATAACGTGATTTTGATGCTTATATGCAAGATATGGCCTAATGTGACCTAAGTGTTAAATTGTCTCATTTCATTTGCAACATATACATTCATATGCATTTATTGAGCGTTTATTTGGTTTATATTGAGTCTAAAAGTGTCTTTTGTTGTTTGTTTTATTCAGTGGACCCTCCCTTTGACGACGAGGCTGCTCCCTTGGCGTCCGTTGCACTCTTTTGTCCCCATTACATGTTTTTTTGGTGAGGTTTTGCTCTTTTAGCTAAAATGACCTACAACCCTATATGTTTTGAAGCCCGCATGTGAAATATTTATATTATATGATAGATATGTGTATGATATATACTTTGAGGGCTTGTCCCATTTGTTATAAGACTTTGAAAACGATTTGTACACGTATATAAGTTATTTTCCGTTTGATTTGAAAACCTTTGATAAGTGTGTGTGCGTAAGCGAGATATGTGCTTTGAAAGATAGGCTTTGCTAGAAATATGATTTTGAACATGGATTTTTGGGCCCCGGAGAGTGGTATAGTAACTCGGGACGACTGTGGGTCGCTGAGCACTCCCATCAATACTTTCCTTCGAGAGTCTAGTCCAACCTTAGGAGGTTGAGGAAGGGTGTTTCTCTTGAGTCGAGGGAAGCAACCACCGAAGGTTTCAAGGACGTAATTAAGCCTTATCTCCTGTGAATTTGAACCCTAGTTAGGGCCGTCAACCCTTCTATCACCAGGAGAAATATTAGTTTATGATTTTTGTTTTGATTATGATTATATCTTTGAATAAGAGAAGTTTGGAGGGAGAACTCATACTCGCCAAGTTAGTCTGACTGTGAATGAATCTATGAAATGGGAATGGACTTCTAAATACTTAAAATTTATCTTTTTGGCCTATGGCCCTTAAATTCTTTTAAGTATCTATATCTATTATCACGGGAAACGTTTTAGCTTGCAAAAACCATTCTCGTTTCATAGATCTTTATGAATTTTGTTAAGTGCTTTGCTCTATACGTATTATGGGTGCATGTGGTAGCCCCCTCACTAGTCATTAGGACTAACCCTGGTTGTTGTTTCTTCTTTTCCCCCTTTTCCTTTGAGTTTCAGGTATGGTCAGGGTTGAGCTATCTGGCAAGTAGTCGTCGTGTTTTACTTGTGGTTTAGCTCGAGTCTCCTTCTTGCATTGTAGTTGTAACAGCCCAAAACAGGGCCTGGATGAAAACAGTAAGTTAAAGCAGTGGTAAAGCGTTTATAGACCGTGATCCAACTTTTTGAATCATCATGCATTGCATTCTTACATGAACTTTGTGCTCGTTTACGTTCTGACATGCTTTAAGGGGGAATTCTTGACCTTTGATACAGTTTACTATTCATAACCCGAGCCTACTTTGTTCATATTGATACTCGAACCCTAGAGGTTCATCACACATGTTTCCCAATCGTTTGAACTTGTTTCCCGAACTCAGAGAGTCTTTCTTGAGCCATAAGGGTATTTTTGGAACTTACCGACCAAAGTTACTATTCATCAGAAAATGAGCTTTTGATTCTGATACCTTTTTCTACCCAAGTTACAGTCGAATCGATCCTTGAGTCGAGACGAGTCTTTTGATATTATTCTTGGCTTGGAAATCCATTCTGGAACTTTGTTTTTATTGAAAATGTTTTCGAAAACCCTAGTTCACTATTCCTTCTACGAACGGTTTTCATTCGGAAAATGTTTTCTCTTCGGATTTATATTACTTGAGCTATTTCAAGATTTTTGAAATGTTTTACAACTCTTGATTCAAACCCTAGCTTGAAATTTTGAGGCGTACGTTCGTACGTGAGAATTCACTATTCACTCTACGTTTTCAACTTTTTAACGGTAAAACGTTTTATAGTCGATTTTGGACTCAAAACGCTTCTCGATTTATTTCTTGAATTTTGGAAACAATCCGGACTTGAAAATCATTTTAGAAAGTCGTTTTTCACTCATGTCGAGTTTCGAGCTCAAAACTTTTATTCACTAAAACTAATGTATCTTTCAAACGGTAAATCCGATTTCGACGAATGAATACGCGTTTCGAAGCTAATTTTCTTGCCATCGGAATGGTTATACTTCCAGCCACTTATCCTCGAGCCTTGGGGGACGAAATTACAGAACTACCCCCAGCAGCCCCATTTTTTCCTTCTTAATCCCTAAAGCTTCTAGAAGACACAAGTGGATGAACTCTTGTTTTGCTCTCCTACCCTTAAGCCATCTCTAATTGCAAGGTGAGGGGCTTCTTCACACCTATAAATACCCCTCCCATGGCATTTCATTCCTTGCTCAAAGTTGTGTTGACAACACCCTTTCTCTCCCTCTCCTCCCCCTCTTGCCGTCGGCACCCCCCACTAGAGCTAGGTTAGTTTGTTTTGTTTTTATGTTATGTTTAGTTTAGTTTATGTTTTATGTTATGGTATGTTTATATTATGTTTAGGTTGGGTCTTAGGGTCTTACCTAAGTCATATAGGATTTTATTTTATGCATTTATTATATAGTTTTTATGATATGTTTTGATAGTTGTTTATATGTTTTAATTGTTTAGTATATGCTTGAATATGTTATGAATTGCTCTAGTATATGCTATGATCATGTGATATGGTTGTTATATTATGAGAATTGATGCATGATTATGGAATTTAAATTATGTTCATGCATGCTTGCTAATGGAATAGTGATTTACAATTTATTATGTCACAACTTGTTACATGTTGATATGGAATTAAATTGTTACATGTTACATGCCTAAAGGTTCATGATATATGATATGATATGATATGAGATATGTTGTGACATGTTGTCACATTGTTATATGACTCTTGAATTATGAATTGAGTTTATGTTATGAGTTGGATTAATGGATTAGTGCCTTGATCATGATATACACTTTAATAGTGTCACATGTTATAACCTAAGATAGAATAGTGTTTCATAACTTGATCTTATGCCTTAATTGGATCTCTTAACTATAGGTTATACCTTTAACCTAGATCACACTTGATTATATTAACATGAACTTGAAACTATAGGATATAATCAAGATCATAATTTGATTAGGGTGTGTGTGTGTGTGCATGCCGTGTGTGTGTGTGTGTTCGTGCATGGTGTGTGTGTGTACCGTGTGTGTGTGGGTGTGTGTATAGTAAGGGTTTGACCCGACATGTGAATAGTAACCTGTGAATAGTAATCGTGAATAGTAATCTGAATAGTACTTTTGAATAGTGCTTTTGAATAGTAAAAATGAATTAAAACTTGTGCATTCTCGATAGACATTTACACCTAGGGTTTCCATATCCAGGGTCTAAAATGTGTTTTCAAAATGTGTTTTCTTTCGTGGACTTGTTTCTTAACTTAAGGTTTGCGATAGGATTCATAATTTGACTAAAGCTTACTCGGTTATAGTAAGATCATAGTCTAACGTTAAGAGTAACTCACTTTGATGTATTCCTTTGTGTGTTACCTTTCTTGAATACCTTAAATGGTATTACTCTCTTGTGTTACATGTTCTTTACATGTTCCTTGTTCATTGTTTCTTGCATTTCATATGCATCTTGGTTAGTAGTGGGTCTTAGTTGTTAAGCTCACTCTAGTACACCACCTACAGGAGTTAAAGTTGAGCACTGGGATCCCCAGGGCACCGCATAATCTGTCTACCTACCTTTGTTACTGATAGGTGAGGTGAAGTTATAAATGTTTTCCAACTGGAACCACGATTATACTATCGTATCATATGTTTTGAAATTCAACGCTAAACCTCGTTTTGAACTACTCCCTTTTATCGGGACATTCTCTGGAAAGGATCATTCATACTTTAATAGTATACCTTGATCAACAGTACATGTTTTCCAAAGTTCTGCATTCTTGTTCAAAAACAGTTACATGATTGGCATATGTTTTCAAAGTACAGTTTACAGACAGTTTCACATGTTTTCAGACAGAATCATATGTTTTACAGACAGCATCATATGTTACAGTTACAGTTTCACATGTTATAGTTAGCATACTGGAGTGTTACTCTGGTCACTGCTAGTCTTAAATGCAAGCATACAGTTTACAGTTTGGGCCCGGCAGTTATGTGTGGAGGTGATGCTCGGGAGGTGAGCGCCAACGACATCACCAATACCGGCCGCCACACTTAGACAATTGACACCGACTTTTAACATGAGGTTTGTTAAGTCAGGACAATCTGTCTGGGAACGGACAGCAAATCTGTTCCCATTACATGTTTACAGGTCGCCTAGGGCTAGCTACCCGAAGTGACAACCGGTGGAGGATGGTGCATGTTTGTGTGTGTTGGTAAGAGTCGTTGTTGACCTTGGTCCAATAGTCTACTGTGTGAGGAGTTGTTGTTGACCTTGGTCCAATGCTCTACTTTATGTGGGGTTATTGTTGATCTTGGTCCGATACTCTACTATACGTGGAATTATTGTTGATCCTGGTCCGATGCTCAACCAAATCATGTTTTCTGGAGTAAGGATGGAGGAGCCTAGCTTGCGGGCAAAATTCTGTTTCATAAAGGATGGTTCATATCTGGAAAAGTTCACTTTACCCTTATCCCGTTTTATGAAAGAACTATGAACCATCAACTGCATATGTGTGCGCGTGTGATAGCATTCATGAAAATGTTTTTAACGTGCATTCTTTTACAGCATCGCATTCAAAGAGTTTTATCAATCGAACTTGTTTCAAGTTCTTCTTCAAAGCATTGCATTTAACAATTTCGAACTTTACTTCAAGTTCTTTAATTCAGTACTTTCTTTAAAGTATTCCCTCACTTAGTCCTTTTGACTAATACCTCTCCCGTTTTCTTGCCTCGTGGTTTCAGGTCTTGCAGCCGCAGTCTAGAGGTATCTTGAAGCTCTAGATTGTCATTTTTGTTTCTGTCAGGACTTAGTATTACTTCCTCTTTTGCGTCCTGCATATGTTTTATGGCTGCATCACTTAATGTTTCTGTATATGTTTCTGAATATTTGAGTATCTTCGTTATACTCTTTCTGCTACTCTGTTACCGATATTTTGAACTCTGCTGTATCGGTACTTTTATGTGAATCTGTTATATGTTCTGATATGCCGAGTCTCTCTTACACGATCAATATGTTCTTGCTTGTTACATGCCATCACACACATGTTTTGAAAAGTTTTAAAATACTCTGATTTTCCGCTGCATAGCCACATCGTTGTACATGTATAGTTCTGATAGACAGCCGTTCGCTGGAGTATTTCTTGAGTGATGGCTCACACCGTTACTTGAGAGGTGCTTCAGTGCGGGGGTTGAGACGCCGCTCTCCTCTTGTTCTGGTACGGGTGGGGGCGTTACAGCCTGAGGTGGTATCAGTGTTAGGAATAGTGCCCTAGAAAGCCGATTGTATATCCGCTTTGTGCTTTTCCTTATTGTAATCACAGACAATCTTTGAATGAAATAACGAATTGAGGCAACACTTCTTTATATGCTCTTGTTTGGTATGCGTTTACTTTAGCTGTGCATGTATGAGAACTCCCCTAATCCTGATGACTTTAGGACTCTACCATTTAGGTGAAATGGTTCATGAAACGAGCCCTATATCACATAACTCATGATTAGTAAAATACTCCAAGCCGATGAGTCCTACAGACAGTGGGAGTGTCAACCTGACTCCTCTAAGGCTTGCTTGTGGGATCACGCCCTTAAGAAGGACCACCTTGTTTCATGGAGGTGCAAAGTGTATAGTTGATACGTGCGTGATACATGAGGGTGCTTACTTTAACAAGTAAGTTCACCGAGGTGCCCCGTGTGAGAACATTCCTAAATGGGAAAGGAAGTTTCTATTTCAGGAAATGGAAACTTCCAGATTAGGAAATATCTCACGAGTCATTGATGTGATTAATTGATCCTTAGACTTGAGGTTCCATGTTACTTTATGAGTTAACTCTGTAGTCTTTGGTATAAGCTTTAAAGGGTGTCGCCTTAGACAACTGATTCAAGGCTTATGCTGGGGCTGCACAAGTGATTCATGAAAGTGAATGAGAATCAAGAAAGGACCTACACTTGCATATGCAAGGTGATCTCTTATTGTGTAAGTCATTCATATGCCATATGGAGTCCTTGGCCAAGGCAGTAGATCAAGACATCAAGAAAAGGGTTTCTTGGATTGAGATCAAATGGATATGAAATGCACTTAGCTTTAAGACCAGATTATTAGGGTTCTGATTATTCCCTTGCCCTAGATCTTGGTTGAGAGATAGTAAGTAGGAGGATTGTATCTCACATGAATCAATGACTTAAAGGTTCTATCGAATCCGAACATTCCAATTCAGCTAGGGGTTAAACACCTGTTGCTAGACTATGGTCGTTTAATCTGTGGACTGATTAATTAATTAGTGAATTAATTAATTAGGGTCACTGCTAATTGAATTGAGAACCTAGAGGGTCACACACAACAACTTGGTTACATGAGTTGAGGCTTGAAAATGATTAAACGAGTTAAATCGGGCCAAGAGGGTTCCACACGTGTGAAGTCACACGTGTGGCTCACATGAGTGACACGTGTCACTGTGACACGTGTCACACACGTGTGTATATATATATATCATATATATGTTAAATAATTAATTAGTTAATTATTTAATAGACTTTGGTTTAATTTTGAATTAAAAAGAAAGTCTAATTTTGGAGAAAATAATCTAGTTAATTAATTATGAATTAATTAATTAGATAAAATAAGTTATTTATTTTTATAATAAATAAAGTATAAAATTATCCAAAAATAGTTTGAATATTTTTAGCTCTCTTAAAAGTTGACTTGAAATAGAATTCAAAGTCAAAGTTGGAAAATACTTAATGATCAAGTAATAGGAGAGAGAGGGACCAAATCCTTTGTCCATTAGGACTAGGTTCGGCCGCCCCTCCCCTTTCCTATATATAGGGGAGCTCATGCTCCCCTTTAGAGCTAATTGACAATTCTTGGTTCATGTGTGGAACACCTTCCTTTCTCCAAGATTAAATTAAACCCTAGGTTAAGCCTAAACACTGACTAGAGAACTAGCATCCTTACTAGTTAGATTGTGATCAAGTTGGTGGACTTTCTCTAGAGACTTCAAGTTAGAAGTTTGAAGATTCGAGCTTTACCAAGGAGAGGGGATCAAGTCGCGAGAAGAGCGTTCTTGGGTGGCTTGAAACGCTTCAAGAAAGAATAAAAGAAAAGTAAGTTTCTATCTTTACGAATTTGGTTACACGATTGCGAGTTCAAGGTCCTTTTGTTGGGAAAAATTTTTAAATTTCGCTGCTTTCTGATTCGTGTTTTCCAACAAGTGGTATCAGAGCCACCTCGTTAATCGTGTTTCTGATTCGTCTCAATTATTCTGAATTTGGTAGAAATTCTTAGGCTTGGATGCGAATTAGGTATTCAAGAGTTCTTTTAGAAAGCCTGAAATACGAAACTGTAATTTTTCTTGAATTTCTGAAACTGTTTTCTTAAATTGTGTTTTTGAAAAACCGTTTTGATAGAAATTAATTTAAATCGTGTTTTTGAATTTGGATTGTTTTGGTTTTTGAACTAAAAATACGAAACACGAAATCGTGTTACGAAAACGCGAGCCTGGACGTGCTAAGGCGTAGCACGCCAGGCCCGCGCGACCGCACGCCCAGCAGTCCCGCAACCGCGCGGGACTGCCCGCCACTGCCCGCCACTGCCGCCCGCCAGCGCCTAGGCCCCCGCCTAGGCACGCCCGCCTGCCTGTCCCGCAACCGCGCGGGACAGCCGCCCGCACGCTCCCGCAACCGCGCGGGAGCACCCGCCCGGCATCGCCCGCACGCGAGCAGCAGCAAGCTGCGCGCAGGGTGTGCGCCTAGTGCGCGCGACGCTGCGCGGCGAGCCTGTACTCGTTCCGGGCGGTTCCGGGCACGGTTTTGGCGTTTTCGTGTTTTCGTGTTTTCGGTCCTTGAAATCCCGATTTAATTTTTTCTAAAAAATTTTATTTATGAAATTTGAATTATTTTTGAAATAATTGTTTAAATTGGGATTTTGAAAATTTGAGCGATTTAAATTTTGAAAAATTACAATCTTTATTTTCTGAAAATATTGAAAGAATAAAATTATTAATTTTCAGAAATTAATTGGAATTTTATTAGTTTATTGTTTTTCGGGTTTTATTGAAAAGGCTCTTGAACAAGAATTGCATCTAAGTGGTGTTTTAAGCTATTAGAGCTTAAAGCGAGAATTTTAATTTATTGGTTAAATTTAAATTCTTGCAAAAGCATGTTAGGTGATCATGGGTTTAGATCTATGTATGGTTTTAATTTATGCACATGGATGGTTTAAATTGGGGTTGGAGCCCTATAGTTGCGTTTTTCAATTGAGGTTGGAGCCTCACTTATGTGCGTACTGTTATTTGATTTATTATGTGGCTTTCCATATTACTGTTTTTGAGGCCGGGGTATGCCCCGTGTAATTGTCTAAGGCCAATATGAAGATTGAGCCTTATTACTTTATGTCTTTTTCTTTTTATTGTAATTTGAGAGTAGAGATAGGTGGTGAGGTTTTATTTTCATTTTGGAGACAATGCACCCATGGAGTAAGATGGACCACATTCAAGTAACAAGGAGGCCATAAGTGAAGACCCCTCAAAATGTTAGGGAGGGGAATCTCAATTGTTAAATGTAATAGACATAGGGCTCGTATTTTGTTACTGCTTTCCCTTATGTGATTTGAACTGTTTATGTGGCATGTATGTTAGAACTTGTGATTGTGGAGTGGCTCCCACATATCACGCATAAGATAGGTAGAACCCATGATCATTACATGTTAGTATCATGCTAGGACATGTTATCTGTTTATGTGCTTGTTTGAAATGCATTTAAGTGTACTTGCATTAATCAAGACTAATAAAATTGGATAACATATATGTTGGTGAGGTCGAACCGGACAACCCTCCGGTTAATTCGAAAATTCCCATTAAATATTAAGCTAATTTCGAACAAATAGGTGTTTAATTCGAGATGCAAATTTTGAATTAAATTCCTAGCATTCCATCAATAGGTTTTAAGTTTAGTAAGTAAAGCTAGTTATTGTCCGCGAGTCGTGGGATAGCTAGTGGAGCTTATTAGTTCTTAGTTACCTAATTAATCATTTTAAATGGTCAATATTTCGTGGTCAATTTTAGCAAGGGCGATGTCTGCGAGTCGTGGGTCGTTCGAACTAAGTTTTGGTCATGATCTTATGATTGATGGGTCTAGCTTAACGCCTAAGTAAATATGGATGTCGCACGAGTCGTGGGTCCATATTGAAAGATAGGTGATGCAAAAAACAATTACTAAGAGTTCTAAAGGTGTTAGAATTGGTAAGTTGTACCTACCTAGGGTTCTTACTTAGAATGTCCGCGAGTCGTGGGTTCGAGGTAAAATGCCTAGGATCTTAGTACCCATTGGGAAACGTGTTCCTCTTAGATCTTTGGGAATTATAGATCTTTGAAAAACAGTGGGAGCTACATTAGATTAAAGACCTTATCTTTTGTATATCGTTATAATTCAGCATGCTCACTAGTTCTCTGTTTTACCATTTAGGTCGTAGATTCTGTGATTCTCTACGTGTTTTGAAATGGCAACCAAAAACCCTCTTGTATCGATCCTCGAGTCAAACAAGTTGACTGGTCCCAACTATTCTGATTGGCTGAGGAATCTAAAAATCATTTTAGATTCTGAGAAGAGAACTTATGTTCTCTTCGAAGGGGAGCCTAGTCCCGAAGGGGAGGCTCCCACTCGGGCCGAGCGGGACGCGATTCAGAAGTGGAAGGATGATAATCTCCAAGCCCGTTGCCTTATGTTGGCTAACATGTCTCCGGACTTGCAAAGGCAACATGAGGCCATGGAATTTGCTTGGGAGATTTACGACCACTTAGAGCAACTTTACCGCCCTCATGAACGTGTTACAAGGTATAACACTTCAAAGGAATTGTTCCACTTGAGAATGAGGGAAGGTTCAAGTGTCCATGAATATGGACTCAAGTTTCTTGCCCTTACTGAGAAACTTGCTTCCATGGACATGCCACTGAAAGATGAACTTTCAGTGGATTTGTTGCTAGCTTCGCTCCCACCATCATTCAACCCATTTGTCCTTAACTTCAACATGAATCATGCTGGTGCTACTGTAGCTGAGTTGATTAGTCAGCTTGTGACTGCTGAAAGCACGATCAAGAAGGACAATAAGGTTTTGATGGTGAATGCTCCATCTTCCTCTTCTGGGCCTTCTAAAGGTAAGGGTAAGAAAGCCCAAAAGAAGAAGAAGAAACCCCTTAGGCCCACTGGTGGCATTTCGAAGGGGAAGGCCCAAAAGAAGAAGCGTGATCAGAAAGAGGATGTTTGCTTCCATTGTGGCAAAGCGGGACATTGGAAGAGAAACTGCCCAGAGTACAAGGCTACTCTAAAGAAAGGTATCTTTCTCGTTGAAGTAAATCTTTCTATTAATTCTAGTTCTTGGGTACTTGATACCGGTTGTGGGACTCATATCTGTAATGATGTACAAATGCTAAGTGAAGTCCAACAACTCAAAGAAGGAGAATGTGTCTTGAAGATCGGCGATGGCTCAAACGTTGAAGCTCGAGCTTTAGGCACAATTAGATTAGATTTAGGTAGTTTTGAGTTAGTATTAAATAAAGTCCTTTATGTACCGAGCATTATTCGTAATATAATTTCAATTCCAATATTGGATTGTGAAGGTTATGAAACTTATATTAAGAATGGTAAATATTTTATCAAACGGAACAACTCTTCCGTTCACATCGGTACTCTAAGTAATGGACTTTACCTAACTCAAAATATCAATATTATGAATATTCAACGAGAAACAAAGCGTAAGAGAGATGACAAATTTTCAGCTCCCTTATGGCACGCTAGATTAGGACACATTTCCAAGAACAGAATTAGCAAGATAAACACTTTAGGATCATTCTCTGAAAATGATCTCAAAGAGTTGACCTCTTGCGAATCCTGTCTCAAAGGAAAGATGTCCAAAGTTCCTTTTAAAGGAACTGTGGAACGTGCCACTGAGGTTTTGGATTTGATCCATACTGATGTTTGTGGACCGCTTAGTGTAAGCACTAGAAACAATCATCAGTACTTCATAACCTTTACTGATGACTTTAGTCGGTATGGTTATGTATACTTAATGAAGTATAAATCTGAAGCTTTTGAGAAATTCTTAGAATTTCAAAAGGAGGTTAAGAACCAAACTGGTCACAAGATCAAAGCACTTCGATCTGATCGAGGAGGCGAATATCTTAGTGAAGAATTCCTTAATCATCTCAAGGACAATGGGATTATCTCTCAGTGGACTCCTCCGGGAACTCCTCAGCTTAATGGAGTTTCTGAGAGAAGGAATCGAACCCTACTTGATATGGTTCGTTCCATGATGAGTTTCACTGACTTACCACCTTCTTTCTGGGGTTATGCCCTAGAAAGTGCAGCAAAGATTTTGAATCTAGTTCCCTCTAAGTCAGTCCCTAAAACGCCCTATGAAATGTGGCATGGTAAAATCCCTAGTTATTCTTACTTAAGAATTTGGGGTTGTCCTGCTTACGAGAAGAGGACAGTGGGAGATAAGTTAGAATCTCGTTCTAACTTATGCTACTTTGTAGGTTATCCTAAGGAATCCATAGGATACTACTTCTATGATCAATCTGAGCAAAAGGTGTTTGTTTCCAGAAATGCCACTTTTCTTGAGGAACCGTTCCTTAAAGAAAAGAAAGGAAAGATCATAGAATTAGAAGAAGTACAAAGTAACCCCACGCCACCTACTGAAGAAACGTCCCCTACTGATCAACCACAACCAATCACGAATTTCGATACACATGTAAATCCTCCTCTAAGGCGTTCTGAACGCACTCCTAGACAGCCGGAGAGATGGTATGGATTCTTCCATGAAATCTCTCAAAAGGATAATGATCCTTCAACATATGAGGAGGCACTTTCAGATTCTGACTCTGAACAGTGGATAGAAGCCATGAAATCCGAAATGGATTCCATGAACTCCAACCAAGTTTGGACCTTGGTAGATTTGCCTGATGGGGTCAAACCCATAGGTTGCAAATGGATCTTTAAGAGAAAGCTTGGAGTTGATGGAAGCATTGCAGCCTACAAAGCAAGACTGGTTGCAAAAGGATTCACTCAAAGACCCGGCGTGGACTTTGACGAAACCTTTTCACCAGTTGCAATGCAAAAGTCCATTCGAATCATGCTTGCCATTGCTGCATATTATGACTATGAGATATAGCAAATGGATGTGAAAACTGCCTTTCTCAATGGTGACATTGACAAAGACATTTATATGGAGCAACCCATAGGTTTCACATTCAGTGGGAGTGAGCAAAAGGTTTGCAAACTCCAAAGATCAATCTATGGATTGAAACAGGCTTCTAGGAATTGGAACATTCGATTTGATGAATCGGTCAAAGCTTTTGGCTTCATCCAAATTTCGAATGAATCATGTGTGTATAGAAAGGAATTGGAGACCTCAGTGCAATTCTTAGTACTTTATGTTGATGACATCCTTCTTATTGGGAATTCGAAGGATGACATGAAAGTGACTAAGTTATGGTTATCGAACCAATTCGAGATGAAAGATCTTGGTGATGCGTCCTATATCCTTGGAATTAAAATCTATAGAGATAGATCTAGAAGGTTAATAGGACTATCACAGTCGATGTACATTGAAAAAGTATTGAAGAGATTCAATATGGAGTCGACAAAGGTTAAGAACCTTCCTATGAGTGTAGGAACATGTCTTTCAAAGAAGATGTGTCCTAAGACTAACCTTGAGAAGGAAAGAATGACTCATACACCTTATGCATCAGCAATAGGTAGCATAATGTATGCAATGTTATGTACTCGACCGGATCTGGCTTATGCACTTAGTGTAACAAGTCGTTTCCAATCTGACCCTGGAGATGGTCACTGGGTTGCCGTGAAGAATATTCTTAAGTACTTGAAAAGTACTAAAGATTTATTCTTAGTTTACGGAGGTCAGAAAGATCTTACTGTCGAAGGATACTGCGATGCAAGCTTTGCATCTGACTTAGATGATTTTAAGTCAATGTCAGGATACATTTTCTGACTAAACGGCGGAGCAGTGAGTTGGAAGAGTTCCAAGCAAACAACCACTGTAGATTCGACCACAGAGGCCGAATACTTAGCTGCAAATGATGCAGCAAAAGAAGGTGTTTGGATTAGAAACTTCATTCAAGAGTTGAATGTTGTTCCTAGCATGAAAGACCCCATTACTGTGTTTTGTGACAACACTGGGGCGGTTGCTCAAGCAAGAGAACCAAGATCTCACCAACGGACCAAGCACATTATGAGGAAGTATCACCTAATCCGTGATATTATCAAAAGAGGAGATGTGCTAATTGAGAGGGTCACATCAGCAGAGAACGTGGCAGATCCACTTACTAAACCCCTTAGTCGAGAAGCTTTCCAAGGTCATCTTCAGAAGATGGGACTTAGAGTAGCTTTAGAATGGCTTTGACGGGCAAGTGGGAGATTGTTAGGAATAGTGCCCTAGAAAGCCGATTGTATATCCGCTTTGTGCTTTTCCTTATTGTAATCACAGACAATCTTTGAATGAAATAACGAATTGAGGCAACACTTCTTTATATGCTCTTGTTTGGTATGCGTTTACTTTAGCTGTGCCTGTATGAGAACTCCCCTAATCCTGATGACTTTAGGACTCTACCATTTAGGTGAAATGGTTCATGAAACGAGCCCTATATCACATAAGTCATGATTAGTAAAATACTCCAAGCCGATGAGTCCTACAGACAGTGGGAGTGTCAACCTGACTCCTCTAAGGCTTGCTTGTGGGATCACGCCCTTAAGAAGGACCACCTTGTTTCATGGAGGTGCAAAGTGTATAGTTGATACGTGCGTGATACATGAGGGTGCTTACTTTAACAAGTAAGTTCACTGAGGTGCCCCGTGTGAGAACATTCCTAAATGGGAAAGGAAGTTTCTATTTCAGGAAATGGAAACTTCCAGATTAGGAAATATCTCACGAGTCATTGATGTGATTAATTGATCCTTAGACTTGAGGTTCCATGTTACTTTATGAGTTAATTCTGTAGTCTTTGGTATAAGCTTTAAAGGGTGTCGCCTTAGACAACTGATTCAAGGCTTATGCTGGGGCTGCACAAGTGATTCATGAAAGTGAATGAGAATCAAGAAAGGACCTACACTTGCATATGCAAGGTGATCTCTTATTGTGTAAGTCATTCATATGCCATATGGAGTCCTTGGCCAAGGCAGTAGATCAAGACATCAAGAAAAGGGTTTCTTGGATTGAGATCAAATGGATATGAAATGCACTTAGCTTTAAGACCAGATTATTAGGGTTCTGATTATTCCCTTGCCCTAGATCTTGGTTGAGAGATAGTAAGTAGGAGGATTGTATCTCACATGAATCAATGACTTAAAGGTTCTATCGAATCCGAACATTCCAATTCAGCTAGGGGTTAAACACCTGTTGCTAGACTATGGTCGTTTAATCTGTGGACTGATTAATTAATTAGTGAATTAATTAATTAGGGTCACTGCTAATTGAATTGAGAACCTAGAGGGTCACACACAACAACTTGGTTACATGAGTTGAGGCTTGAAAATGATTAAACGAGTTAAATCGGGCCAAGAGGGTTCCACACGTGTGAAGTCACACGTGTGGCTCACGTGAGTGACACGTGTCACTGTGACACGTGTCACACACGTGTGTATATATATATATCATATATATGTTAAATAATTAATTAGTTAATTATTTAATAGACTTTGGTTTAATTTTGAATTAAAAAGAAAGTCTAATTTTGGAGAAAATAATCTAGTTAATTAATTATGAATTAATTAATTAGATAAAATAAGTTATTTATTTTTATAATAAATAAAGTATAAAATTATCCAAAAATAGTTTGGATATTTTTAGCTCTCTTAAAAGTTGACTTGAAATAGAATTCAAAGTCAAAGTTGGAAAATACTTGATGATCAAGTAATAGGAGAGAGAGGGACCAAATCCTTTGTCCATTAGGACTAGGTTCGGCCGCCCCTCCCCTTTCCTATATATAGGGGAGCTCATGCTCCCCTTTAGAGCTAATTGACAATTCTTGGTTCATGTGTGGAACACCTTCCTTTCTCCAAGATTAAATTAAACCCTAGGTTAAGCCTAAACACTAACTAGAGAACTAGCATCCTTACTAGTTAGATTGTGATCAAGTTGGTGGACTTTCTCTAGAGACTTCAAGTTAGAAGTTTGAAGATTCGAGCTTTACCAAGGAGAGGGGATCAAGCCGCGAGAAGAGCGTTCTTGGGTGGCTTGAAACGCTTCAAGAAAGAATAAAAGAAAAGTAAGTTTTCTATCTTTACGAATTTGGTTACACGATTGCGAGTTCAAGGTCCTTTTGTTGGGAAAAATTTTTAAATTTCGCTGCTTTCTGATTCGTGTTTTCCAACAATCAGAGCATCGGGTTAAGTAAGAAGAGACTTAACCTAGATTGCTCTCATGTTGCATCATGGATTGTTCACGCATTGCATCCAGGATCATTCTCATATTGCATCGAGACAGGATATTTGGGGATTGCATGGTTCTGTTATCTGGATTTCATATCTGTGGTATCTTCTGTATAGCTATGGCAGTTCAGCCACACCAGGATCCTAATCAGCAGATGGATGAGGCTTTCTTTGAGCAGTTTGAGGCCCCGCGTACTGTGGCAGTGTTTCACCGTGGAGGCACTCGTTTCTACACCTGGCGTAGGTCTAGGAACAGTGGCAGACCTGGGTATTCCTATCCTAACAGAGTTGTGCACTATCTCGAGTCTGAGAGAGATGGTTACTTTCAGGAGTATCAGAGGACCCGTGAGGTCAGGTTAGAGTCTCTGCGCTATCAGGATCAGTCACTGCAGTACCAGATTGACAGGGACATCGCTCGTGAGCATGCTGCAGAGATGACTCATATTGCTGATCAGAGGGCTGCTCGTATTGCTGAGCTGGAGGCAGATCTTATGCAGATGACTATTGATCGCGACACCTCTATGGAGCGTCACCAGCACTACCGTACCCGTGTGAGAGCTCGCCTGTATGATACCTATCACTTATCCGATGAGCAGGCAGTTGAGGAGGTCGAGGGTCAGGATGTCAGTCAGGCTTCTCAGGAGCCCGAGCCTATGCAGGAGCAGTCTGATGGAGGCGATGGAGGATCTGATGATGATGATGATGGCGGAGATGAGCCAGCAGGACACGGACAGGGTGAGGTCGTTGCCGTTTCTGATGACACCACCAGGGGTTCTTTAGACCTCAGTTATCAGGGTTGATTGCTGATGGGAGATTTCTGTATATAGTACTGATGCATATATATCTATCTATGGATGGCGGACGTATAGCCGGGACAGTTCAGGACTGACTTTTGGATGAGGGGATGTATAGCTCTGGTAGATGGTCCCCGACTTTTGGCACCACGGATGATGGTTCAGATGACTTGGTACCTACTAGGTTATTTTCAGCAGGGTTGGACGGATTGGTAAGGCCTGTAAGGGAGTCAACTCGATAGTATCGGGTCCTCCCCATTTTGAATTAATACTGTTAACATGTGGCCTGTAGTAAATTTTACCAAACCTTGCACAGTTATAACACTTTCGGCTTTATGTTGAATATCTGTTTACTGCTTGCCATAACTGTCATTGCATGAGTCTTAGAGTTGCTTCAAGATACCATTAGGACCGTTGATAGGATCATGCCATTTCATTTATTGATAGCATGCTATTGTTCTTGATATGTTGAATACGCTTCTGGATATGTTGATCATGTTACAGTTCTTGTTGATATGACAGTACACGTTCTGTTCCCGTTTTACATGTTAATCATGTTTTGGGATATGTTATACATGTTTCTGATATGTTGATATGTTACCCGAGCTTCTGTTCTCGTTTACATGTTATCTGACAATTGTTTCTGATTATATGATATGTTTGGAGATCTTGAATCTTTGCTGACATGTTGTTATGGGAATGTGTTGTTCTCAAACTTATATGTGACTACGTGAGAATGTGAATACGTGGTTACGGTTTCTGTGAATCATTATATGTCATGCATCGAATATATGTATCTGAATGCTTGTGAATTCAGTAACAACATGTAACGCCCCGGTTTTTCAATTTTATTAATATGCCTTATTTGCTTCTAAATTGCGCAATTTAATTATTTAATTATGTGATTAATTGTTTTTATGTGTTTTATATTTAATTTTATTATAATTGTTATTATTTTATTTTTAGTTTATTATTAATTCTAAATATATGCATATCGTATTATATATATATATATATAACTATTTCTTTAAGTATATATGTATACGTTTATTTATATTAGTATTAAATTAATGATTATGCTAATTATATGTTATGTTAATTAATCATGTTTTAGTTAATTAATTACGTGCCTAATATAATTTATTTAATATTAGATTTAATTTATTTATTTAAATGTTTATTGCATGGGAAATTATATTTTTGCATGGGATTTTAAAAATTATGCATGAATTGCATGGATTGATCATATCACTAAGTTTGAGCTTCGTTCTTATGTGAAATGATTTCGGATTGCCACGAATATTTAGTATGTTGTAAATATATGTGTTATGAATATGATTTTATGCTCGATTTATATTTTCGAATTCATTTGATATGCCAACGGATTTAATTTGTGTTAAGGAGCCAAATCGGGGGCTAACGAACACTTAGCGTACCCTTGGTTCCGAATTTAATATCTTGAGCTCGTGAAACTCGGATTCGAGTTCCGTCAACTCCGCTGAACTCGTAACGAAAATGCGAGTTTAGTAAACTTAGCCTTATATTTTTCCTAAGTTGTTTGAACCTCCGAAATCCAACCGAAAAACGAATCGGCGGCCATTTTGACCTTGTTGTACTAAATCAGCCATATCTTGTCCTAACCACAACCAAATTAACCATGGTTTGATTCTTTGAAACCCTAACTCAACCACCTATCAGGATATTTCAAGCCCTAACCGAGATTATCCTCTCACAATCCCCAAAACTCAGCCAAAGCTACTGCTTCTCATTTCAGTCCCGTAACCCTTCAACCTTGGAGATTTTGGAGCTCAAATCTCCTCCAAACTTCATCCAATTAACAAGGTAAGCTTAGGGTTGCATTATATGTTTATTTCTGAGCATTTTCATCCTTTCATTCATGAATTTGAGCATGGTTTCTTCATTTCTGGGCGGTTTTCCGAAAATAAGAGATTTTGGGCAAATTCTTGATCTTCTTTGATTCTCAATGATTTTGATTGATTCCAATCTTGAGATTGATTGTTTTGACATCCTCATATCATTTATGGTCATTGATTTCGTAGTTGTTGAGATATGTATGAGATATCATTTATGATCTTTTGAGAAAATCCCACTTGAAGGTCACGTACGGTTGATGTCTTGGTTGATCACTTTTGGAACTGATTTACTTGCTGAATTCATGTTGTTTTGCTGCATATTTGTTGGCCTAAACTGAGATGTATAGCTGGAGATGAAGTGAACTTTTCTTGCTCTATTTTTCCGTAAGCTTGGCCCTGTTTTTCACGCTGGTTTTCAGCTGTCAAAGCTGCTGTTTTCCCTTCTTTCTTTTGCTGTCCAATTCGTGGCTTCTTGGTGTGGGTTTAGCTGAGTTTCTTGCAGCAATTTGGACCTTGTTATGTTGTTTTTGTTGCCTTCGTTCTTGCTGGAGATGACTGCTCTGTTTTCTGCGTATTTTGCTGTCTAAAACGAGGGAGCTGCTGCTGTGCGACACGGGGGTGTCGATTGTTGCGTTTCCGGAGAGACACGGGGGTGATGTGTGGGCTGATCTTGCTGTACCGAGACACGGGGGTGTCTCGGTCCCGGCTTTGGAGGTGACACGGGGGTGTCACCCCGTTTTGCTTGAATTTTTCTGCTCCTTTCTGGAGCTGCTGCTGCTACCGTTTCTGTTGCTTAGCTGCTGCGTGTGTTTGTGTCTTGCGTGCATATGTGTGTGTGGCTGTGTATTTATATATATATATATATGTTTGTGTGTGTTTGTTATTTGTGTGTGCATGCATGTGTTGCATGCATGTGTGTAATATATATAGTATATATATATTGCATGTAATATATCTATAAATGCATGCATGGTTTGTGTATAGTGTATAGTATATATATTGCATGCATGTGTATGTGAGTACGTGTAGATATATATATTATATATGTACATATGATTATATATTATTATCTATATATATATTATATATGTTTATTATATATTATATATATTGATTAAATATATTTATTATATATTTCAATTATTATTTGATATAATTCAATTTTGAAAATTAGTTAATTTCTATTTCGCGTATTTAATTTACCGACTATTGATTTAACGTTCTATTTATTTTATTCCTAAATGTGAATATGAATATTATGTGTTATGATTATTAAATGAATTCATGGATTAATTGATAAGCATTATGAATATTATAAATGTTATGAATATATGAAATTATGAAATTTATATGAATTTATGAACTTATGAAATTGAATGAAACATATGAATGAATGATTTGATTATATGTTTTAAATTTCTTAATCGTGCACATGAACATTTTATTGATATAATATGATCATTTATGCATTCATGTCATATTCACTTCATTGCCGAGCGTCATATATGGTTCATTGGAGTCTCGAGTCTCACAAACACGTCATGTTGTCTTTTGTACAGTTATCTCCAGGGTGGAGAGATCTTGTTCGTTCAGGCACTTGGTATTCGTATCCTTGTATCGTCGCAGTTCAGGTGAGGGTGTTTTCGTTTTAGCTATGTAACAAACCCTACAACCCTTATGTGAACAGCTTTGGCCAAAACCTTATGATTATATATATATGGTTTTCAAATGAAGGTATCGAGTAAATTCTTCTGAATTATACGTATGAGCGTATATAAGCTTAAAAATGGTTTTGTAATGAGGCTATGCTCCAAACCGTGTGTGTTCATGCTAGCTACGGATTAGGATAACACGGAGAGGTACGTATATAGCATGTGCCGAGTTACACGGTAAGGTATGATTTCTTATAGTATGTATCATATGTATGTATTGATTATTTGGCGAGACACATTTCTGATTTCTGATTGTACGGGCCCCGGGACTTAGTATATGTGGCTAACCGAGGAAGCAAGGGCTGACGGGGATCCCATATACTAGTCCCAACAAAACTACGGTGATACCGGCCCTCGCTAGGAGGTTTAGCGGGGAATGGGAGCTGAGTGCCCTTGGGGGACTCATGAAACCCCATTGGTCCATGATTGAGGTGGTCGGGTCTTGCAAGCCCGTCCACCACCCGGAGGAAGAAGGTTGGTTATGATTTACGCCTTTTCTTATATATATGTTATGTTATGATTATGCACCGTGCGGGAAGGCCGGGACACGAATTGCCCAAACGATTATGATTTATGATATATGGTCTGCATGTATTATGATATATCGCATGAACACCTAATTAACATATTAATGATATTTGTCGTACACGGTCGGAGTTTGGTTGGAGATTGTGCACGCTCACTCGCCGAGCCTTATATTTATGTATGATTTATGAATGTAATGAATTTAATATGACTTAGTCGTAAAGTTCGAGCATTGTTTATCTATTTTCTTACCCTTAGTGGGAACTAATTTCAAATAAAACCTTGCTCGGGATTTATGACTTGCATGTGCATGTTTTATATATATGTATCGCTCCTACTCACTCAGTCTTCTAGAGACTGACCCTCTCCCTCTCCAACACTTTAGTGTGCAGGTTTGACTTTGGAGTCTCGAGCTAGGCGGAGGTGTTTGGAGTCTGTAAGTGGGTCGAGTTAGGCTAGGAGAGTCTCTGCATTCGCATCTGTATTGGAATTATGTATAATTCATTTCAGTTATATCGTGAAATTGGATACCTATGTATTTATTATGAAATTGGTTTTACTGAGTTTTGCTATGATTTTGAAAGAGGCCTGAAGTGCCCAATTATACGTATGATTTGTATGTTTGAATTGAGTATGTTGATGCATTATATTTTGTTGATTGATTATCATTGCAGGGTCTAGTTCCGCCTGGCTTAGGAAGGTTTTTATGTTTATCTCCCGTTCGCTATGGTTTGATACGGGTGCGGATTTACTGTTTCGTTACTCGTGTTGAGCCATAGTGCGGGGGATGTGGTGCCTCACGTGCGGGGTGCTACACAACATGCCACCGAGAAGAGCACCCGGAATCGTGTACCACCACTGCCACCCCAAAGAGAGATCACGCCGCCCCAAAGAGATGTCACGCCACCCCCTGAAAGGGAAGGAACTCCGGAATTAAGGGATGTGCTACGACAATTTATGAGGGCTTGTGCACCGAGAGATAACCCTCCTAATGAAAGGTCATTGGAAAAGTTTCTGAGGATGAATCCTCCTAAGTTCTATGGAGAACCGAACGACATAAAGGCTGAGAATTGGATTACCAGTCTTGAGAAAATTTTCGAGGCTATGGAGATCTACCCAGAGGATCGTGAACGAGTTCGATATGCTACTTTTCTTATGGAAGGAGCTGCATACAATCGGTGGAAGCACATTCAGCACATGTGGATTGAGCATAACGTTGAAGGGAATTGGGATGAGTTTAACAGGGAGTTTCTGTAACGCCCCGATTTTCAGACAGTCAGGTACGCTCGACACGTGTGGGTTTCGAGCGTTAGGATTTTATTTTATTATTTTCATTTATTTAATTCATACGTGTTATATTAATCTTATAAATTGTGATCCAACATGATTACGTGAAAATATATGAAATATATGTCAACTTGAGGATTCTTGTATGAATGGAATTTAATTGTTACGTGAATTAAGTGTTCAATTTGATTTAATTGCCAAATTGTCCTTAAATGCTCATTCATTTTAATTGAGGGACCAAATTGCATGAAAGCTTTGTGAACCTAGTTGATCATTTCCCAACCTTGGGTACTCAATTGCATAACTTATAGAACTTAGGGATTTGATCATAAATATTCCTTTTTCTCCCAAATATATCGATACATGCTTCCCTTTCATCATCTTCATTCATTTTATCCCAAAATCATCATCCTTAATTGCTCCTCTCTACAGAGCCAAAACTATGAAAAGGGAAGAAGAGAAATCATTCATCTTCAAGCTATTTTCCAAGAAAGCTAGGGAATTCAAGCTCAAGCAACTATGTTCATCATCTTTTTCCATCTATTTTCACTTGAAGGTATAGTTGAGCGTGTATGTGAATTCTTGGGAATAATCCATGAAGCTAGGGTCATGATTTTGGTGTAACAACTTGTCTATATGATGTTAGAGGCAATACTTCAAGCTTTAGACTTGAAAATATGCATGAAGTCTTGAAGAATATAAGATTATAGGATGAATTTATATATAAGCTAAAGTTGGTGATTGTGATGATTAAAGCATGGATTATGTGTTTATATTGTGTTTTATTGCACTTTAAGCATGTATATATGTTTCCTTCTATGAATTATAAAATATGGAATGGATTATGAGTGTTTTGGGAGCTTTGGGAGCTTGGTTCGTAGCTCCCCTGTTCTTCTCCCCTGTTTTCTGAACCTTCTGTGTAACGGGAACGGCCGTTCCCGCCCCTTTTGAAAAAGGGGAACAGCCGTTCCCATTGTTTGAATAGTGTGTCAGGCGGCGAGGACGGGAACGCCCGTTCCCACTTTGTCTCACAGACGGGAACGGCCGTTCCCATCTTCGGGGAGCCGCTTCGGGACTGGGGAACGGCCCTTCCCATTTTGTACTAAAGCCGGAACGGCCGTTCCCAGGCCACTGGAAGTGCAGAAAGTTTCTGCACAAAATTACACTTTTAGCCCCTCGTTCCAATGGCTTATTTGATCCCGAATTGCTATTATATGATTGATTATATGTCGAAACAACATGTTATCATGCTACATTGTATATTGCTCGATGTCTCGTATATGATGACGCCGTGCGTCGTTATATGGAATAATATGCTAGAATTGTGGTCTCATGCACGTACATTGTTCCGTTTCTTGTCCAGTTATTCTCCAGGGCGGAGATTGTGGATCATGAGCACGTTCACGCATTCACGAGTCGTGTGTCGCCTGTCAGGTGAGGTTTAATTTCTAGTTATATAGAATCCGTATAACCTTTACGTGATTGTTTTAGCCAAAAGGTATTTATACTAATAATTTCATGAAATCACTTATCGTTTCAAGTTATGTTATTGTTCATGAATCAAGCAAGTAAAGTATGTTAGTGTTCACGCATCAAGGCATGCCATGATCATGAAAGCAAGCCATGTGTTCTCTTGGCCAGGTCCTCCTTAGTGGGGGCGCTGGATTGGTTTCGTGCCAATGATTGTCCGTCCAATCACAAGATGAACAATACCCTACCGTGTACGTGTGTTCTCTTGGCCAGGTTCTCCTTAGTGAGGGCGCTGGACTGGTCCTGCCAGTGGTTGTCCGTCCAACCACGAGAAGAACAAAACCCTATCGTGTACCTGAGTGTCCCCTGGCCAGGTCCTTCTTAGTGGGGGCGCTGGATTGGTTTTCGTGCCAATGATTGTCCGTCCAATCACAGGAGGAACAAGCCCTATCATGTTACAAGCACGCCATGTACTGATTGCATGATTTCCATTCCATGAATGTGCAAATTGAATACCCTTACATGATTGCATGATAACGGACTTGAGTGCTCACCTAATGATTAACAAGCAAGCAATCATGTTTTATTAATTGCATGAAAAGGAACAAGTATTTAATATTGATAGTTGTATTCTCGGGCGAAGCTATATTATTATTGAACTTGTATATTTATCTTTTATAAACCTTTACCCGAGAATATGACTTGCATGTTATCTGCGCTAATATGTATTTAAACCCCTCACTCGGTCTTCACAGACTGACACCTCCACCTTTCAGGTTATTGCAGGTGCGTGCTAGGCGGGAGTTGAGTCGAGTCGAGTCCAGTTCATGTAGTCATGTCATCCGTGGTTCGTGTATTTATTTATTATGGAATTGTAGTTATTGTTATTGTTAAATTGGAGATGATAATGTATTGATATGATAATTTGAAATATATTTTATTTGGTAAACGAGAAATGTTATGAATGATAAATGAAAATAAGTGAGAGTGTTTACATTATGCTTCCGCTTTATTCTTTTGCACGTTTTAGTTATCCCGCCTAGCTTGTCGAGTATTGCATTGTCACCCGTTCGCTATAGGTTGGTTCATGTACGGATTGGCCATTTCGTATGTGAATTGATCTATAGTGCGGGGGTGTGGCACCTCCACGTGTACGGGGTGTTACATCTAAGGTGGTATCAGAGCCCGGTTGCAAAACCGAGGTTCTAGTGTCGTGTCGTGTCGAGTCTAGGTCGTACGGCGTAGGAATTACTTGGTAATCTGAGAGTCTTGCATATTATTTGAAATTACTTGGCTACTTGGACTCTTTGAATTACCTGAAATACTTGATAGCTTGTACTTTGTATTAATTCATGTTATTAAGTGCCAGTTGAGTGATCTAGAATTGCTGGAAATTATGTGATCAAGTGTTTTATTTTAAATATTGATGAATTACTTGTTGCATTTTATATTAAATTCTCGTTATCGATACTAATTATGTGACAACTATGTGACATGAGCACGTCTTATCCGCATGCATTTAGTTTCAATCGAGTTGTGAGTGACAGGTTTCGAGAAATATATAAGTCAAGGCCGGAGGATTTTGAAATATTAAGAGACTGATCAACTGCTCGAACCAAGTGCAATTCGGCCAACAATGAATGGACGCTGGAATCGAGTCTAATTTTTTTTACGGTGCCAGGTTCTTCAATGCATTCATAAGCACGTGCATCATAATTGTTAATTAAATTGCTTCTTATAACAGAATCTTGTTATAGCTGTTACTGAAATTACCTACTTGATGCACAAAGTATATGCCTAAATTAGTTGAAGCATTTAAATTGTTTTACTTACAAGGATATTTTTAAATTAATATAAATGTTCCAACATGTCGCACTTAAATTGCTAATAGGTATATGATGTGCATTGACACTCTAATCATCATGCATTATTTAGCGGTTATTGTCTATAGGCTTTTCTGATGTTCTGCACAATCCTTGTCCCTATTTCTACAATTTGAATTTTAAGGAAGAGATTTTGAATCAGTGGGTACCATGGTGGTAACCGGGCAATTTGATTTGGATTGAGAGTTTAGAAAAATTTTGGGGTTGCGAGAAGAGTTTGTTTGGGATTCGGTAAGAGCAGGAGGTGTGAAGTAAATATTGGAAAATTTTGGGAAACTGGAAAATGATGATAAGTTCAAGCAGATAAATGTTCAGTGGGTCTTTCAACCTTCAGGAATTGCTTCGCATTTTGGAATTTCAGTATATATAGGAGAATGAACTTTTTCTACCTGGGGTTTTGGTATTAACCTTGTAAATGTCAAGTCCCGGGAAGTATTAGGTGATTGTAGGATATTGGGAAATTTAATATCAAATCAGAGTGGTGATAGTTAGGGAATTTCAAGCGGGATATGTCTTTAACGGAAAGATTAGAAAAGAAACACTAACCAAAATCTTGATCAATGACAAGGAAGACGAGGAAAAGGTTACGGGAATTAAATCAGCAGAGAAGCTTGCGAGTGGGAAAGGACGGAACACATTTAGAGAATAAGAAAATTCTATTTTCTTAAGGGGGAGAGCCGGTCTGGAAATAAATTAAATCAGAAGCTAGACAGCACTCGGAAAGTTGGAATTTTGAGAAAATCAATTCTTCCTGGAAACCTCTATCAGAACCATGTGAAAGAAGTCTTCAATAAGTTAAGCTTTCCTCCCTCTTACACAAAGAAAAGTCCCATCATCGACAGTACCTCATTCTATTATCATTTTCAGGAAAGTGGGTACACTGTCTACAATCCTCCGACAACCTCAGGATATCATTTGACTCAGTAAATAGAAAAGGATTCAGTTTGGGCGATATCCGGAACCAATCTCAAGTTTTGATAGGTTAACTCCGACAAGAGTTTTCTTACGAAGTTGTTACTTGTACCCTAGAGATGTTTGGGAATGCTCATCGTGCTTCCATTCGTGTGGTTGCCATCGCCTCCATGAATACACCTGTTTACTATGAACCCTTCAGAGAGATGGAAGTTCGAGTGATCCTCTCTTTCAAGATATTTCGTGGAATTGTGGGGTATGTTATCAAATTTCAGGGGCCAAAGGAAGACGTTTCACTAGGACCTGATTCTTTCGGTTTCTATGCAAGTGTGCTTGCTGAATTACTCTCTCGGGATGACGACCTTGATTCCTCTATTGCAAATATTCGCCATATTGTTAACTAAGGGAATAGGAGCTTAACTTTCGGGCTTCAAATAGAGAGTTAAGATCTATGCTTCAGGAAGTTGTTTCACTTGGATTACCGAGGTATAGAAAATAGTAAAACCTGTTCGTTCGGTTGCTGGAAAAGAACTTGCTTGGAACCCAAAATCAGTCTTCTAAACTTGAACGGACGATTACACTCTAACAAGAAAATCAGGGTGTTCTCAATTCTGAAATCAGAAAGTAAATGTGAAAATCAGTGCAAGAATGGTTTAACCGGAAAATCTGTAATTCAGACGGGTCTGAAGATGTGGTGATTAATGATGATTTACGGATTATGTTCGAAAATAGCACAATGGCAGAAATGGCTATCAAGAATGGGAATATCGAACCGTAGTGGTGCAAAGCGGGAAAATCTCAACTAAAGAATCAAGTATTCAACCGAATTAATTCAGTCCCAGAATTTCAACCCTCGGTGAACGGTACACCTAATCATGCATATCACGTGCATTATTCATTTCTCGTTATCATTATCTTGCTATTTTTATACCTGAATCCTTATTTGTTATTAAGTGTTGATTATTTTATTATTATTATTATTATTATTCTTGCATATGAATCCTTGTTTATTATTAATTGTAATGTGAACAATTATTTGTATAAATGATAATTTTACTTGATCCTTGTGTGGTAAGTGTCAATATTTGTCTAAGTACTTGCTTGAATTTTTATTCGTGTGCGTGAGAGACGGGGATTCTCTCAGGGTTGTCAGGAGACAGGGTTCTCTTGTTACTTGCTCGAGAGACGGGGCTCTCTCGTTAATTGCTTGAGAGACGGGGCACTCTCAGTATTTTTCAACTATTTGTCAAGTTGTTCTAGTGGAAGGTTAAATTTTCTTTCGAGTGATTAGACTCCGGAAGTTGAGGGTCGGGATCTCAACCATTGGAAGACTTTGTGGAATGAAGACCTCTTTCAAACTAATCCCTGACGGGGAGTAGCTAACCCGCGTGGGATGAACATGTAAGAGCCAATTAAAAATTCCAGGAATTCAGGACAAGGAATCTGAGGACGGATTCTCTTAACGGGGAGAGAGTTGTAACGCCCCGATTTTCAGACAGTCAGGTACGCTCGACACGTGTGGGTTTCGAGCGTTAGGATTTTATTTTATTATTTTCATTTATTTAATTCATACGTGTTATATTAATCTTATAAATTGTGATCCAACATGATTACGTGAAAATATATGAAATATATGTCAACTTGAGGATTCTTGTATGAATGGAATTTAATTGTTACGTGAATTAAGTGTTCAATTTGATTTAATTGCCAAATTGTCCTTAAATGCTCATTCATTTTAATTGAGGGACCAAATTGCATGAAAGCTTTGTGAACCTAGTTGATCATTTCCCAACCTTGGGTACTCAATTGCATAACTTATAGAACTTAGGGATTTGATCATAAATATTCCTTTTTCTCCCAAATATATCGATACATGCTTCCCTTTCATCATCTTCATTCATTTTATCCCAAAATCATCATCCTTAATTGCTCCTCTCTACAGAGCCAAAACTATGAAAAGGGAAGAAGAGAAATCATTCATCTTCAAGCTATTTTCCAAGAAAGCTAGGGAATTCAAGCTCAAGCAACTATGTTCATCATCTTTTTCCATCTATTTTCACTTGAAGGTATAGTTGAGCGTGTATGTGAATTCTTGGGAATAATCCATGAAGCTAGGGTCATGATTTTGGTGTAACAACTTGTCTATATGATGTTAGAGGCAATACTTCAAGCTTTAGACTTGAAAATATGCATGAAGTCTTGAAGAATATAAGATTATAGGATGAATTTATATATAAGCTAAAGTTGGTGATTGTGATGATTAAAGCATGGATTATGTGTTTATATTGTGTTTTATTGCACTTTAAGCATGTATATATGTTTCCTTCTATGAATTATAAAATATGGAATGGATTATGAGTGTTTTGGGAGCTTTGGGAGCTTGGTTCGTAGCTCCCCTGTTCTTCTCCCCTGTTTTCTGAACCTTCTGTGTAACGGGAACGGCCATTCCCGCCCCTTTTGAAAAAGGGGAACAGCCGTTCCCATTGTTTGAATAGTGTGTCAGGCGGCGAGGACGGGAACGCCCGTTCCCACTTTGTCTCACAGACGGGAACGGCCGTTCCCATCTTCGGGGAGCCGCTTCGGGACTGGGGAACGGCCCTTCCCATTTTGTACTAAAGCCGGAACGGCCGTTCCCAGGCCACTGGAAGTGCAGAAAGTTTCTGCACAAAATTACACTTTTAGCCCCTCGTTCCAATGGCTTATTTGATCCCGAATTGCTATTATATGATTGATTATATGTCGAAACAACATGTTATCATGCTACATTGTATATTGCTCGATGTCTCGTATATGATCACGCCGTGCGTCGTTATATGGAATAATATGCTAGAATTGTGGTCTCATGCACGTACATTGTTCCGTTTCTTGTCCAGTTATTCTCCAGGGCGGAGATTGTGGATCATGAGCACGTTCACGCATTCACGAGTCGTGTGTCGCCTGTCAGGTGAGGTTTAATTTCTAGTTATATAGAACCCGTATAACCTTTACGTGATTTTTTTAGCCAAAAGGTATTTATACTAATAATTTCATGAAATCACTTATCGTTTCAAGTTATGTTATTGTTCATGAATCAAGCAAGTAAAGTATGTTAGTGTTCACGCATCAAGGCATGCCATGTTCATGAAAGCAAGCCATGTGTTCTCTTGGCCAGGTCCTCCTTAGTGGGGGCGCTGGATTGGTTTCGTGCCAATGATTGTCCGTCCAATCACAAGATGAACAATACCCTACCGTGTACGTGTGTTCTCTTGGCCAGGTTCTCCTTAGTGAGGGCGCTGGACTGGTCCTGCCAGTGGTTGTCCGTCCAACCACGAGAAGAACAAAACCCTATCGTGTACCTGAGTGTCCCCTGGCCAGGTCCTTCTTAGTGGGGGCGCTGGATTGGTTTTCGTGCCAATGATTGTCCGTCCAATCACAGGAGGAACAAGCCCTATCATGTTACAAGCACGCCATGTACTGATTGCATGATTTCCATTCCATGAATGTGCTAATTGAATACCCTTACATGATTGCATGATAACGGACTTGAGTGCTCACCTAATGATTAACAAGCAAGCAATCATGTTTTATTAATTGCATGAAAAGGAACAAGTATTTAATATTGATAGTTGTATTCTCGGGCGAAGCTATATTATTATTGAACTTGTATATTTATCTTTTATAAACCTTTACCCGAGAATATGACTTGCATGTTATCTGCGCTAATATGTATTTAAACCCCTCACTCGGTCTTCACAGACTGACACCTCCACCTTTCAGGTTATTGCAGGTGCGTGCTAGGCGGGAGTTGAGTCGAGTCGAGTCCAGTTCATGTAGTCATGTCATCCGTGGTTCGTGTATTTATTTATTATGGAATTGTAGTTATTGTTATTGTTAAATTGGAGATGATAATGTATTGATATGATAATTTGAAATATATTTTATTTGGTAAACGAGAAATGTTATGAATGATAAATGAAAATAAGTGAGAGTGTTTACATTATGCTTCCGCTTTATTCTTTTGCACGTTTTAGTTATCCGGCCTAGCTTGTCGAGTATTGCATTGTCACCCGTTCGCTATAGGTTGGTTCATGTACGGATTGGCCATTTCGTATGTGAATTGATCTATAGTACGGGGGTGTGGCACCTCCACGTGTACGGGGTGTTACAGTTTCAGCAGAAGTATACGCCTCAAGTGACTCGTGATGCACGAGAGGCTGAGTTTATGAGTCTGGTTCAGGGAACTATGAATGTGATGGAGTATGAAGCTAGGTTTGTGAGGCTGATCAAGTATGCGCCTCATATTCTGAATGATGAGCGTCGCAAGACGAAGAGGTTTATTGATGGACTGAAGCCTGAACTTCGGTTGGCTCTTGCATCTTTGGTTATTGAGACCTACAACCATGCTGTTGATAGAGCGCTAAGGGTTGAGGCTGCACACAAAGAGATCAAGATAACTACTGCCCGTCAAGGACCTTCTAACCCTAAGCCTTATCAAGGGAATAAGCGACCTTCCGGATCTTTTCTCCAAGGAACTGGAAAGAGGCCCATGGTTACACCACAGCGTCAGCAGCAGAATGCTCCACCGAAACAGCAAGCACAGAAGCAGAAAGCGCCACAGCAGTATCAGAAGGCCCCACAACAGCAGAGAGCACCTCAGCCAGGTCCAGAGGAAATTGTTTGCCGATATTGTCGCCGAACGGGACACACTGAGGAGAACTGTCGCAAGAAAGCTGGACAGTGTTTCGCGTGTGGTTCCCTTGAGCACCAGATGGATAGTTGCCCGCACAAGATCAGGAGATTTGGGGTCCAGGATAAAGGAAAAGCAGTGGTGGGTACGACGAACAAACCGGTGGTCAGAGGCAGAGCTTATGCTTTGGATGGTAAGGAGGAGGTTGATCCTTCGTCTGTTGTGGAAGGTATTGTGCACATTCTTAAAACGCCAGTTAAGGTCTTGTATGACCCTGGTGCCACGCATTCATTTGTTGCTTCTAAATTATGTGCGCATTTACAGTTTCCGCTTGAATACTTGCCATATAAATTTGAAGTGAGTTCTGCTTTGGGAACTTGCCTTGTTACGGATCAAGTATATAAACGCTGCCCTATATGTATTGGTACCCGTTGTTACCCGACGGATCTTATTGAGTTACCGATGACAAGATATGATGTTATACTTGGTATGGATTGGTTGTCTAAGTACCGAGCTAAGTTGGATTGTTACAAGAAAGAGATCATCTTGGAAGAAGATGAAAGTGGGACATCAAAAGGGAAAGTTGAGAAGTTATCAGTGATTTCTTCGATGGAAGCTAAGAAGTTGATTCAGAAAGGAGCTAGTGGATTTGTGGCTTATCTTTTGAATAGACCGAAAGATCAACTTAAGATCGAAGAAGTGGAAGTGGTGAACGAATTCCAAGAAGTGTTTCCTGAGCATTTGGATTCGTTACCTCCTGACCGAGAGTTGGAGTTTACGATCGAGACGATATCAGGAACTGAGCCGTACTCCAAGACACCTTATAGAATGGCACCAGCTGAATTAGATGAACTGAGAAAGCAATTGGACGAGTTGATTGAGTCAGGATATGTTCGACCGAGCACCTCGCCGTGGGGAGCGCCTGTACTTTTCGTTAAGAAAAAGGATGGATCATTGCGTTTATGCATTGACTATCGGGAGCTGAACAGGATGACAATCAAGAATAAGTATCCTCTCCCTCCTATCGAAGAGCTGTTCGACATACTACAAGGATCAAAGGTCTACTCCAAGTTAGATCTAAGACAAGGGTATTATCAGTTGAAGATCAGGGAAGCAGATATTCCGAAGACTGCTTTCAACAGCCGATACGGACATTATGAGTTTGTAGTAATGCCGTTTGGTTTGACGAACGCACCAGCTGCATTCATGGATATGATGCACCGTATATTCAAGCCGTTTCTCGATAAGTTTGTAGTAATCTTCATCGACGATATTTTGGTATTTTCAAAGACACCGGAGGAACATGCTGAACATCTTCGAATCGTGTTACGCACTTTGCTGGATCACAAGCTATATGCAAAGTTCAGTAAATGTGAGTTCTGGCTTGAGAGAGTTACATTTCTCGGACACATCATATCAGGATCTGGAATCGAAGTAGATCCCTCGAAGATCGAGACAATCATGGATTGGAAGTCACCGTAGAATCCTTCAGAAGTGAGGAGTTTTCTGGGATTAGCTGGTTACTACCGGAGGTTTGTCCAAGATTTCTCGAAAATAGCTAGACCTCTCACTAAGTTGACAAAGAAAGAAGGGAAGTTTGAATGGACGGAGAAGTGTGAGCAAAGTTTTCAAAGATTGAAAGAGATGCTAACAACTGCACCCGTGTTAGCGTTACCAGAAGGAAAGGAAGGATACACAGCTTACACCGATGCTTCGAAAGAAGGACTAGGAGGAGTTTTGATGCAGAATGGAAAAGTGATTGCGTATGCATCAAGGAAACTCAAAACGCATGAAGTCAACTACCCGACACATGATTTGGAGTTAGCAGCGATAATTTTCGCTCTGGGAAAATGGAGACATTACCTGTATGGAGTTACGTTTGAGATCTTTACTGATCATAAGAGCCTGCGATATCTATTCACTCAGAAGGAGTTGAATATGCGATAGAGGAGATGGATGGAATTTCTGGAGGACTACGATTGCATTATTCAATACCATCCAGGAAAGGCGAATGTTGTAGCAGATGCTCTAAGCAGGAAAGTTCGTTTGGCACAGATTTCTGCCAACCCCGAGGTTGAACGAAGAGAGAGAATGGAGGTGATAACTAAAGCTCGAATCGCGAACGTTGTGATTATATCACCTTTGAAAGAACAAGTGCTAGAGGCACAGAAGAACGACGAGTGGATTAAGAAATGTCTCGAATCTAAGGAGAAGGATGATGAGACTAAGTTCAGGGTTGATGAACATGGAATATTGAGGTACAAAGGTCGAGTATGCATACCAACTATTTTGAGGAAAGAGATTCTCGATGAAGCGTATAAGACTAAGTACACGATACATCCCGGAGGCACTAAGATGTATCAAGATGTTAAGATGCATTTCTGGTGGAACGGAATGAAGAGAGACATAGCCAACTATGTCAAGAAGTGCTTAACTTGTCAGAAAGTTAAAGCTGAGCACCAGAAGCCGAGTGGGAAGTTGCAACCATTACCGATTCCGACTTGGAAGTGGGAGCAAATCACGATAGATTTTATCACTGGATTACCCAAAGTCAGAGGAGGACAAGATAGTATCTGGGTGATCATTGATCGATTGACAAAGTCAGCGCACTTTTTGCCAGTTAAGATGACGGATAAGGTCAGCACGTTGGCAAAGCTGTATCAACAAGAGATTGTCAGATTACATGGAGTCCCGAACAGTATAGTCTCGGACAGAGATCCGAAATTCACGTCGCACTTATGGAAAGAAATTCAGACTTTGATGGGAACAAAGTTGAACTTCAGTACTGCAGCGCATCCTCAGACGGATGGACAATCTGAAAGGATGATCAAATACTTGGAAGATATGCTAAGAGCTTGCGCTTTGGACTTCCAGGAAAGTTGGAAAGATTGTTTACCTCTTGTGGAGTTTGCATACAATAATAGTTATCAAGCTTCTATTAAAGCCGCTCCATATGAAGCTCTGTATGGAAGGAGATGTAGATCCCCGTTATACTGGGATTTGGATGAAGCGAGATGTACTGAGGAAGGACCGATCAGAGTGAATTCTGCCAAATGGATAAGAGAAGCGACAGAGAAGATTCAGATCATTCGCCAGAGAATGAAAGCTGCCCAGGATAGGCGGAAGAGTTATGCTGATCGTCGAAGAAGGGATTTGGAATTCGCAGTGGGCGAAAAGGTATTTCTGAAGGCATCGCCAAGAAAAGGGTTTTCCCGAATTGGGAAAGGAGGAAAGTTAAACCCGAGATATGTTGGACCGTATGAGATACTAGAGAGAGTCGGACCGACTGCTTATAGATTGGATTTGCCTGTAGGTCTTACAGGAATTCACAACGTATTTCATGTATCTCAGCTTCGCAAGTGTTTCTCGGATGAGACAGAGGTTGTGCAGGTAGAGGAGATACCGTTGGAACCGGATTTGACTTATGTTTTGAAGCCCGCTAAGATTCTTGATAAGAAGTTTCAAGAGCTGAGGAATAGGAAGATTCCTTTGGTTAAAGTCCTTTGGAAAGGATATGGGACAGAAGAGGCAACCTGGGAGACAGAAGAGAAAATGCAGAAACATCACCCTGAGTTGTTTGCAGTTACAGCGGAAGAATCTGAGGACAGATTCTCTTTAAGGAGGGGTGATTGTAACAGCCCAAAACAGGGCCTGGATGAAAACAGTAAGTTAAGGCAGTGGTAAAGCGTTTATAGACCGTGATCCAACTTTTTGAATCATCATGCATTGCATTCTTACATGAACTTTGTGCTCGTTTATGTTCTGACATGCTTTAAGGGGAAATTCTTGACCTTTGATACAGTTTACTATTCATAACCCGAGCCTACTTTGTTCATATTGATACTCGAACCCTAGAGGATCATCACACATGTTTCCCAATCGTTTGAACTTGTTTCCCGAACTCAGAGAGTCTTTCTTGAGCCATAAGGGTATTTTTGGAACTTACCGACCAAAGTTACTATTCATCAGAAAATGAGCTTTTGATTCTGATACCTTTTTCTACCCAAGTTACAGTCGAATCGATCCTTGAGTCGAGACGAGTCTTTTGATATTATTCTTGGCTTGGAAATCCATTCTGGAACTTTGTTTTTATTGAAAATGTTTTCGAAAACCCTAGTTCACTATTCCTTCTACGAACGGTTTTCATTCGGAAAATATTCTCTTCGGATTTATATTACTTGAGCTATTTCAAGATTTTTGAAATGTTTTACAACTCTTGATTCAAACCCTAGCTTGAAATTTTGAGGCGTACGTTCGTACGTGAGAATTCACTATTCACTCTACGTTTTCAACTTTTTAACCGTAAAACGTTTTATAGTCGATTTTGGACTCTAAACGCTTCTCGATTTATTTCTTGAATTTTGGAAACAATCCGGACTTGAAAATCATTTTAGAAAGTCGTTTTTCACTCATGTCGAGTTTCGAGCTCAAAACTTTTATTCACTAAAACTAATGTATCTTTCAAACGGTAAATCCGATTTCGACGAATGAATATGCGTTTCGAAGCTAATTTTCTTGCCGTCGGAATGGTTATACTTCCAGCCACTTATCCTCGAGCCTTGGGGGACGAAATTACAGAACTACCCCCAGCAGCCCCATTTTTTCCTTCTTAATCCCTAAAGCTTCTAGAAGACACAAGTGGATGAACTCTTGTTTTGCTCTCCTACCCTTAAGCCATCTCTAATTGCAAGGTGAGGGGATTCTTCACACCTATAAATACCCCTCCCATGGCATTTCATTCCTTGCTCAAAGTTGTGTTGACAACACCCTTTCTCTCCCTCTCCTCCCCCTCTTGCCGTCGGCACCCCCCACTAGAGCTAGGTTAGTTTGTTTTGTTTTTATGTTATGTTTAGTTTAGTTTATGTTTTATGTTATGGTATGTTTATATTATGTTTAGGTTGGGTCTTAGGGTCTTCCCTAAGCCATATAGGATTTTATTTTATGCATTTATTATATAGTTTTTATGATATGTTTTGATAGTTGTTTATATGTTTTAATTGTTTAGTATATGCTTGAATATGTTATGAATTGCTCTAGTATATGCTATGATCATGTGATATGGTTGTTATATTATGAGAATTGATGCATGATTATGGAATTTAAATTATGTTCATGCATGTTTGCTAATGGAATAGTGATTTACAATTTATTATGTCACAACTTGTTACATGTTGATATGGAATTAAATTGTTACATGTTACATGCCTAAAGGTTCATGATATATGATATGATATGATATGAGATATGTTGTGACATGTTGTCACATTGTTATATGACTCTTGAATTATGAATTGAGTTTATGTTATGAGTTGGATTAATGGATTAGTGCCTTGATCATGATATACACTTTAATAGTGTCACATGTTATAACCTAAGATAGAATAGTGTTTCATAACTTGATCTTATGCCTTAATTGGATCTATTAACTATAGGTTATACCTTTAACCTAGATCACACTTGATTATATTAACATGAACTTGAAACTATAGGATATAATCAAGATCATAATTTGATTAGGGTGTGTGTGTGTGTGCATGCCGTGTGTGTGTGTGTGTTCGTGCATGGTGTGTGTGTGTACCGTGTGTGTGTGGGTGTGTGTATAGTAAGGGTTTGACCCGACCCTTTGACCCGACATGTGAATAGTAACCTGTGAATAGTAATCATGAATAGTAATCTGAATAGTACTTTTGAATAGTGCTTTTGAATAGTAAAAATGAATTAAAACTTGTGCATTCTCGATAGACATTTGCACCTAGGGTTTCCATATCCAGGGTCTAAAATGTGTTTTCAAAATGTGTTTTCTTTTGTGGACTTGTTTCTTAACTTAAGGTTTGCGATAGGATTCATAATTTGACTAAAGCTTACTCGGTTATAGTAAGATCATAGTCTAACGTTAAGAGTAACTCACTTTGATGTATTCCTTTGTGTGTTACCTTTCTTGAATACCTTAAATGGTATTACTCTCTTGTGTTACATGTTCTTTACATGTTCCTTGTTCATTGTTTCTTGCATTTCATATGCATCTTGGTTAGTAGTGGGTCTTAGTTGTTAAGCTCACTCTAGTACACCACCTACAGGAGTTAAAGTTGAGCACTGGGATCCCCAGGGCACCGCATAATCTGTCTACCTACCTTTGTTACTGATAGGTGAGGTGAAGTTATAAATGTTTTCCAACTGGAACCACGATTATACTATCGTATCATATGTTTTGAAATTCAAAGCTAAACCTCATTTTGAACTACTCCCTTTTATCGGGACATTCTCTTGAAAGGATCATTCATACTTTAATAGTATACCTTGATCAACAGTACATGTTTTCCAAAGTTCTGCATTCTTGTTCAAAGACAGTTACATGATTGGCATATGTTTTCAAAGTACAGTTTACAGACAGTTTCACATGTTTTCAGACAGAATCATATGTTTTACAGACAGCATCATATGTTACAGTTACAGTTTCACATGTTATAGTTAGCATACTGGAGTGTTACTCTGGTCACTGCTAATCTTAAATGCAAGCATACAGTTTACAGTTTGGGCCCGGCGGTTATGTGTGGAGGTGATGCTCGGGAGGTGAGCGCCAACGACATCACCAATACCGGCCGCCACACTTAGACAATTGACACGGACTTTTAACAGGAGGTTTGTTAAGTCAGGACAATCTGTCTGGGAACGGACAGCAAATCTGTTCCCATTACATGTTTACAGGTCGCCTAGGGCTAGCTGCCCGAAGTGACAACCGGTGGAGGATGGTGCATGTTTGTGTGTGTTGGTAAGAGTCGTTGTTGACCTTGGTCCAATAGTCTACTGTGTGCGGAGTTGTTGTTGACCTTGGTCCAATGCTCTACTTTATGTGGGGTTATTATTGATCTTGGTCCGATACTCTACTATACGTGGAATTATTGTTGATCCTGGTCCGATGCTCAACCAAATCATGTTTTCTGGAGTAAGGATGGAGGAGCCTAGCTTGCGGGCAAAATTCTGTTTCATAAAGGATGGTTCATATCTGGAAAAGTTCACTTTACCCTTATCCCGTTTTATGAAAGAACTATGAACCATCAACTGCATATGTGTGCGCGTGTGATAGCATTCATGAAAATGTTTTTAACGTGCATTCTTTTACAGCATCGCATTCAAAGAGTTTTATCAATCGAACTTGTTTCAAGTTCTTCTTCAAAGCATTGCATTTAACAGTTTCGAACTTTACTTCAAGTTCTTTAATTCAGTACTTTCTTTAAAGTATTCCCTCACTTAGTCCTTTTGACTAATACCTCTCCCGTTTTCTTGCCTCGTGGTTTCAGGTCTTGCAGCCGCAGTCTAGAGGTATCTTGAAGCTCTAGATTGTCATTTTTGTTTCTGTCAGGACTTAGTATTACTTCCTCTTTTGCGTCCTGCATATGTTTTATGGCTGCATCACCTAATGTTTCTGTATATGTTTCTGAATATTTGAGTATCTTCGTTATACTCTTTCTGCTACTCTGTTACCGATATTTTGAACTCTGCTGTATCGGTACTTTTATGTGAATCTGTTATATGTTCTGATATGCCGAGTCTCTCTTACACGATCAATATGTTCTTGCTTGTTACATGCCATCACGCACATGTTTTGAAAAGTTTTAAAATACTCTGATTTTCCGCTGCATAGCCACATCGTTGTACATGTATAGTTCTGATAGACAGCCGTTCGCTGGAGTATTTCTTGAGTGATGGCTCACACCGTTACTTGAGAGGTGCTTCAGTGCGGGGGTTGAGACGCCGCTCTCCTCTTGTTCTGGTACGGGTGGGGGCGTTACAGTAGTGGCTTCTAGCTTTGATACTTATGATCTATTTTGGGAGATATGTACTTTGATACTCGTTAGACTTTAGCACTTGATCATTTTGGCCCGGGATGGGCATGGACATGTAAATAACTTGTATATATGCTCTCTAATCTAGTTCGTTGATCTTGGGATGTATGATATGAATTGTTTAATTACTTTCGCTATATTCTTGATTTAATATTCACTCTGATTGAGGGTCTTGACCGCCTAGCTAGGGTGTGAGTTTTCTTTATCTCCCAGTTCGCTATTGTTTGATGCGTGGGCAGACTCTCCATTTCGTTACACGTGTCAGACTGTAGTGCGGGGGATGTGGTGCCCATCGATCGGGGTGCTACATCCTACAGTGGTATCAGAGCTCTTAGATGCAAAATTGGAGCTTTAGAGTCGTGTCGAGTCTGTCTAGGTCGTTCGGCTTAGGGTTATGTAATTATTTGCATTCACTTACACTTTTATGTGACTTATTTGTCTAAATTTATATTGATTGTTCACATGAACATGTACTGAACCCCATTGGTTTTGAGAAAAGGGAAGTCAGAAGACTTCACCACGATTTCACTTACTGAGGAGTGCAGTGCTATTATTCAGCATAAGCCTGCCTCGAAGCTCAAGGATCCCGGGAGTTTTTCTATCCCTTTAACTATTGGTTCCTTACAATTTCATGACGTTTTATGTGATTTAGGAGCTAGTGTGAGTCTAATACCTCATTCTACTTGCAGGAAAATAGGAGTGAAGGAGCTCAAACCGACTAACATTACACTCCAACTAGATGACGGATCGGTGAAATACCCGATTGGAATTCTTGAAGATATGTTGGTAAAGGTTGAAAAATTCGGCATTCCTAATGATTTTGTAGTTCTTGATGTCGAGAATGATGAGAATGCGCCATTGATTCTTTGGAGACCGTTTCTGGCCACGGCCAGTGCGGATATCGATGTTCAGAATGTACGCCTCACGTTCAACATAGGGAATGAAAGAATGGAATTTAGGGTTGATAGCAAGAACGAGGTCACTCCATGTGACTCGTCATGTTGGCATGGTTGATCCCTAATCTGGTTTTCAAAGTCAAGCTAACGACTATAACTTAGAACTAACATCTCTCTCCCTCTCTTTTTCCTTTTCTTTGTTTCCTTTCGTTTCGTCTCGCTCTTCTCGTGTAATTATAGTTCTCTCTCTTGTTTTGCAGGTTAGTTAAGGCGTTGTCAGAGTTTGGATGTTGGGAAGTCATGTTAGGACCGTGATGTGAATTTTAATGGCAACATGGAGGTCTATTTATTTCTGTGAGTTGTTTGTGCTTGAGATTGTTATGTTTGTGTGGGGAATGAATTGATGCGATATGTTGCGATTTGTGCTTTGAGATGTTTATGTGTTTTAGAGAATGGTGCACTATGGTTTGATTGAATAGTTTTGAGTTAATTTGTGTGAATTAACGTGATTAAGCATCGTCCGAGTTAGCTTTTGGTACAATTGAGTTTTATATGAGAACGTGAGTAACGGGCATTACACCTTTCTAGGCTTTTTCCGGTAACGCCCGTTACTGGAGTCAGGAGTCGCAGGCATAGTTGGTAATAGGCGTTACACCTCTTCAGTTAATTTTTGGTACCGCCCGTTAATGGCTACAGGCGTGTAGGACTAGTAGGAGTAACGGGCGTTACTCCTGGTAAGCATAATTCATTAACGCCCGTTAACGACACGAAATCACGTTTTTAATTTTAAAAGGGGAAGACTCGTTTTTGAAGTTTAAATCCTATTTCCTCTCAACTTTAGCCCTACCCCACCAGAATCTATAAATATAGAATGCCCTCTCCTCTTTTCTCACACAAACATAATCCCTTAAAAGAGAAGCAAGTAATTCTTCCTCACCAAGGCATCACCACCATCACACATAATCTTTGCTCTTGTGAATTGGTTTGTAATCCCCCTCTCTAAGCTTGATGTTAGAATGAATTCTTCCAATCTAGGACTTGACCCCAGGATTTAATTGCATAATTAGATGAATTTTGGGTTAGAATTGTGGAATTTTGGGAAATTATGAGTTAGGATTAATGATTTGAAGGGAATTTAACTTGAATTGAGTAAATTTTGGAAGAACCCTAGTCTCTGGCTTGCCTTTGAATAGAATTGTGGAATTAATTTTAGAGAATCTTTGGACTTGAGTTATAACACTATAGAGCTTTGTTGAATTGAGTTAGGTAGATTGTAGAATTTTGATCAAAACTCACACCCTAGGATAGTGCATACAAGGTGTTCGATGGTTTGCCGGAGTAAATTGTGATTGATTTTTGGGTACTTTGCTTTGTCTTATTTGCATATTATAGGTACTATGGGACGTACTAAGCGCTCTCGAGCCATTGAACCATTCACTACTTTATCCCCATTGGATCATCAACCGAGGGAGTCGATCAATATAACGGTAAATGCTATGGGCAACCCCTTTCAAAGGAGTTTGACAAGGAATATTGTGTCTACTCGGTTCTCGAAGGAAATTTCGATGGAGAAGTTTTAGGCGTGGGAAGAAGTGAAGAGATTGTTTGACAACATCGGTTGGTTGCCCTTCCTGACTAGGAACAATTTAACATATGCTGAGATGACGCCGGTTTCTTCTCCACGATGAACTTTAACCCGGTGGATAGCACATTGACTTTCACTTTGGATGACCGAGAAACTCAAGTTTGGAATACGGGCCGGATAAGGGAGTTTCTGCGGTTTCTGGCTAATGCCACTACTTCTTTGCCTAAATGGAACGATGCTCAGAGCGAGGAGGTGTGGAGATCCTTCCCGTTGCGAAAGGGTGTCCCTAGTTTTGCCCCCTGGAATACTCATGATAGCTATCTTGACTCATTTTCTTGGGTGCTAGCGCATATTATTTTGGCCACGGGATTTTGTGCTCGATATGGACGAGATAGCCACATCACTGAGACGGAGCTGGGAGTAATGTACATGATGAAGGAAGGGATCAAATTCAATGGTACAATTGAATTCATTTGAAAGCTTCAAGAGATTACGGGAAGCGTTACCAGGACAATATCCCATGGCGCGTTTGTGACTATGTTTGCCCGTGAGATGCAGTGGCGGCATAGAGGTTTGTTGCCATTTGACTTTGGTATCGATATTGGTCCATAGTACTTGGAGAATGTGGGTTTGCCAATTGCATGGGAGAGTGGACAACTCAAGGAGCATATTTTACCATGGTGGCCAATCAGGGATAGAGATAGGCTCTGGCAGATGTATAGTTGGGGTAAGGCTCGTTTTGATGAGCTTTCGAAGGTGTAGAAGGAGCGTTTAGAGCAGATTCCCGATAGGTCGGATGATGAGTTTGGGGTCCATCGCAGTGCCGCGTCGATTGTTCTTAATGAAGCTAATGATGAAGCCCCAGTTAGTGTGAGAGGCCTTCGCACAGAGTTGGCAGGATTAAGGGCTGATTTGACCGCCATGACCACAAGGATTGAAGATTTAGCTCATTATGTGGATGAACGATTTGATGAGTGGGAAGCTCGGGTGGAGGCTAATTTGAATGGTTCTATGCTTGTCTCCGCCAGTATTTTGGAGGACCCCTATCACCTTGATTATGCTATCATTTTTTCCCTGATTTTTAGACATTCTATTTGGACATATTCTTTGATGTGTTTGGATGTTTTTGATAAGCTTATTTCTTTGCTTATGTTTCGAACTCCATGATTTTTTGTGCAATGTGCCCTTTTTTACCTTGAGTTTGTGACGTGTGTGTTGCTTGTTGAATGCATGTTGATTATCAATTGCCCATGCACTTGATCCGTCTTTTCTAGTCACTTATCTCAGGTTTTGGAAGCTTTGCTAGCACGTTGCCTGTGACCCGAGCGTGGATCCCCACATCCCCCGCACTAAGACCAAACTCATATAGGAATATAGTCCGCATACAAGACTAATCCTAGCGAATGGAGACACGACACGGACCCTGGCTAGGCGGGACTAACCCTGTACCATCCAATGCAGCTTCTTATAAGAATAAACAAGCAGATATCAAGAGTAATTGAAACGTAAATACCAAGTCTAGAAATTATTACATCCATCACAACTTAAATACAAACAGTCACAAGGTATGAGTAAATGGCCCAACCGGCCAACAAGATATACAAGCAAAAGTATAATGAGGTGTGTGCTACAAAGTATGCGTGTGACTTAAGCTGGACACGAAAGAAAGACACTAGACATAATGCAACTCCAGCCTAGCTACGCCAACAATGAGCACCTGAGGGACAAAAAGGGGAGGGGTCAGTCTCTACAAGACTAAGTGAATAGCATAATAACATATATAAAACGGTAAAATCAAGCAACCATAATTCCATATAAAGTTTAGAAGGAAGGTAAAACAGGAAAATGAGTTAAGAATCGTTATATGGAATTATAGCATCAATATTTATTCAAATCACGTGAACAAGTGGCTCGGCGAGTGAGCAGTCTCCAACCTTACTCCTTTTTGTGTACAAGATAAGTTATTAGGCGTTCATGCAATAATTTAGGTTTCACTTGTTACAAGGTCAATTTCGGGTGCACAATTACTCCTTTTTCCTCCGGGGTGTAATGTGACGGGTAGCTAGCCCTCACATCCGCGACAAAAGCAGTGGATAGTGGGTACATGACTCCTAATGTCCGGATTCCCATCAATCCACCAAACCTCCTGGCTGACATCCGGGTTGGTCCAATAATGTTGGGACTTGTGCAATGGATAGCCGTCAGCCCTTGCTTCCCCCGTTCTCTCAATACACTAGCCCCTGGGCCCCAGTAATGGTAACAATATCTCGCCAAAACGTGTGTGGGTCAGCTTCAGTTCTCAAGTTACAAGTGCTTTGGAAACAAAACCATATTTTGAAAGCGATATATATATATATATATATAGGATTTTGGCTAAATCATCACAAAATGGGGTCGTAGGGTTTCATATATTAGTCCTAACTTTTTCTCACCTGAACAAGACAAAAGAAGGACAACCGGACTCCCGAACCCTACAAAGCTGGCTCGTCAACACCCTGAAAATCCTCTGGACAAGAGAAACAAGACACGTGTGAAACACGACTCAATATGAACCAATTTCGACGCACGGCAAATGAAATAGATGATATGAGATGCAATAAAGTTATAATATATCATGAACATGTTCATATTCACAAATAATGTCCCACGTAAATGAAAACAAGAATTAATTCATAATAATCAATAAAGATCACACAGTTAGAAGGCATAAGATCGAGATCATACTCTATGTTTCATAAATTAAATTCAACATGTGTAGTCTAATGCATTAAACTATAAATTAATGTCATGTAGAGATCATATCTATATAAATTACCAACAATTACAAGGTATGAATCGGGTTTCAATTCAAATCCCAAGAATTAGATTTAATACATACAATATAACTCATTAGTTCATGAAATAAATAACACGTTGAAATCACAAACGGGACGGGAAAACACGAAATAATTAAATTAACAGACAAAAGAAATATATTTACATATCATCAATTATATATATATATGTCATCATATATATATATATATATATATATATATATAACACACAAAGCTCCCGAGTCCCATTTCTTCATTTCTTGATTGGTGGTAATTTGGGTTAGCGAGTACAGGAGATTTTCTCCTTCAAAACAAAGCAAGGTAACGGGGGTTAACAATTTAAAGGGCAAAGTTGGTAATGGGCATTAACGGAGACAGGAGCTGCATTCTTCGAAATTGAGTGGGGGTAACGGGCGTTAACAACTTCCAAGGCAAAAATGGGTAACGGGCGTTAACCGAGGCAGAGCAAAATCCCCTGTTTCTTCTTCTTCTCGGCAGCAACACAACAAGGCTTGTCTATGGTTCTTTGCTCGAGCCACTCACTCCAACCACAAATAGAACACCATCTAAACCAAGTAATTAACCACTCAAACTCAAGGAAACATGTATATGATTCATATATCTCAAATAGACTTCAATTGATCTATGGAAATATGCTCAAATTCACCAAAGTCCACACATGAAACCCTCATATAAGAAACGATCACACATGATCCAAGCTTCATACAAATCATGCTAAATATGTATAAAATCAACTCAAGATCATCACATAAGTTCATATTAAGTCATGAGATGCAAGATATCTTAAAACCCTAACATTTACTAACGAACTCATCAAACCACTATGCATGATCTTACCTTGAATGAGTGAAGAGATGGAAGAGATGAAGAGATGATGTTGAGAAGCTTGATTCCTTGGAGAAAATGGAACAAATTCTTGGTCTTCTTGTCTCCTTGGTGGACCGAATGGAAGAGGGGAAGGAATGGAGGAACTCTTGCTTTGTTCTTGGATGAAGAAGGAAGAAATGAAAGTATGCATATGTGTGTATAACTTATGTCGATCAAAAAGGGGAGAAAAGGGGTGAAATTGCTAATTGGTTCTTGGGGAAATTAAATGGATGCAATTAGGTATCAAGTTTCATTAATGTTACAAATAAGTCCAAATAAATTATCAATTAAGTCCAAAGGTTTCTAAATGTTTCAATTAAGGATAATGGATCAAGTAATCTCATAATAAAAAAATACATCACTTAAGCATGCGCGGAGAATTAAACACATAATTCACGGAATAAGATTTACGAAAGAAGGAATTTAGGAGCACTCAACTCACGAGTATTTCAAATTAAGAATTAAATGGCGCAACATAAGGAACGAAAAGAGTTAAATAAATCCTAAATCCCAAAACTCACACGTGTGGCGCGCGTACTTGACTTGCCAAAAAACGGGGTGTCACAACCTCTCCCCCTTAAGAAGGACCTATCCTAAGGTCCACTGCCTCGAGTTCTGGACTCTAAGCAAAACCTCTCCGTGTTCATCCCACGTGGGGGATTAGTTCGGAGAAGGGTCTTCAAGCACAAGGGGCTTCACTGCAAGCTACACACGAGCTTGATCCGACCATGAGTAGTCCGGACGTCTCGCACGATAGGAGGGTCTAAACGAGATTCAACTCGCACCGTTTGAATCCATCTTAACCATCCCAACAACTCGGCATCACGAGTGGATTAGTTAACGAACTTCCACCACTCGTTTTCCAATCTCTAGCGGGTCTTCTATCACCACATCAACTTCACGGTTTGAAGTTTGTTTCTTAAACAGCCACCAACTTCTAAACTTGGTCTCCGAAGACCTATGGCAAAATCCATTGTACCGCACGACCCTCGTCTCACCGAGTAGCTAAGCACTCGCTCTCTCCAAACGTCTAATAAATAACAATCAAGCACATGCCTCGATAATTAAATGATGCATGATGCACGTGTTATACATGTGTGAATGTACTGTTCATCGTGATTTTTGGTAAGCTTCCATTGTAGTGACTCGATTTTGATGTTTGGTTCCTTGTGGAAGTTTTCCTTTGCTCCTAGTATCAAATTTTCGAATCCCCGACACGTTAATATTTTAATAACCACCTGGTCTTCATCCAATGATCAATTTCCACTTTCATCCAAACTCTAAGGTCCAAGAGCCCATTGTTGAAGGTACGCTTACCTTAACCCAATCAACTCGTCCTATATTTCAAAATATATTCGACATTCTTAAATGCCCGAACTAACCTCTTAGTAGCTAGAATTATAGTCCCCAAATCTTAGTAGTAATTTCGGCTCATCGTGGAGGAACAACTGACAAACGAAACTCTCTCCTTATTCCTATTGGGGTCCCTTAGGTATTCCATTTTGACACCTGATTGAATTGACTCTCATTTCTGATGCTCGACAGAATTAATTCCTGCATTGTCCATCACAAAAGATGATGGTTTGTTCGAGTTTCCCGGATCCAATATTTCCTTACCAATTTCAAAATTTTCCTTCACAATTCCATCGTTTTCAAGACATGAGACAAGTCAGGGCAAACCAAATCCCTTTTTATCTTGGAAGGTTGAGTTCGTATGTGCTTTAGAAGGAAAACACACAGCTTTAATCCCACGATCAGACTTGTTATCGATCATCTTTTACCCGGTCCCTTCATTCTAACTCCCAAGCTTCTCGACTATACCTCCTTTAATCCAAAGGTATTGATCTCTTCCATGTTACCGTAGGAATTCCCACTTTGATCCGGAAGCTCATCGGTTACCAAGTTTTCCAGATCATCTCTTGCTATTTTATAGACTCCCCGGTATCCATTAATCCTTACACTTCCATTGTTTCTACAAGAAGCGATCCAACCAAGCACAAACCCGAATTTAGGTGATCTACCGACCCGCTCTCCCCCCTTAAGAATTTCTATTCTTGTCCAATGACTTTGTACATACTCACTTTGGAGTGAGTAAAAGGGGTAGTGACCTACATTCTTCCATTCTAACTTCCTACCTTATTCCTTCAGGCTTCGAAGTTCTACTTCTTTTAAATTAACCCGTGCAACACCCAAAGTCTCTCTCTTTTCTCGGCTCAAGTAAGGCTCGCTGGATTAGCACTTGATAAACAGTTGGAGAAAATTTCCTATCAAGTAGACACTAAACGATGCATGTCGGGTTAAGAAGCTAATGCACGTAATACACTTTTAAATATATCAATATGCAACACATTTGAACATTTATCAAATAGAAATGCAGGCACATATAAGTAAAGGGGATTAAATGGTTTAAAATGATGCACGTGCCATGGATGCATTAAACCTGCGACCGTAGTTGTAGGCTTTAGCTTGGCACTTTTACTTCACTCTTGAATTACAGCGTTTCTCGAATCTATTAGCTATTTTCATTTACCAATGTTCTTCTAGATCTCTAAATCCTCTTGCCTCGATTTATATATTTCCATAGCTCAAGATTGAAATTTCTTGAACGTAAGTTCTTTTATGTCTATTGAATCAGTGTCTTAGCCTTTTCCCAAGTATCGATCTCCAACCATCGGCCCGAACCTTCACCTAATTATCACCTTGATTGAAGTTTCCTTGGTTTACTCCTTATGAATTAAATTGGTTGTATGGCTCGCCCTTTAATTGCTTACGCTTGAGTACATAATTTCCTTCAAAAACTCTTTGTCTTTCTTTATCATTTCCATTTGTTGCTTCCATATCCTCCACGAGCTTGTACTCCCCGCATTAATTGATTTTCTCTAATTCTTCCAAACCTGATTTCCATCTCACACAAAATTCGAAATATCTTAATTCTCTCTTTCTTTTCTTCTTCCCGAGCTCAACTTCTAGGGACTCAACTTACTCGAAGACTTTTCTTTTGATGATTGCGTGAATCTCCATTCATAAAACCTTGTGGTATTTTGAACCTTCCTTGGCAACTCTTCTCACGAATTACCCGATAAATCCATTTTACCTAGAATTTTCTTGAAAGTCTTTGCCTCTCCGTTAATTCGAACATCGAATTAAACACCTTCGAGGTTTCCTTTGCTTCTTTCTTAATTTAGATGACCCTGTTAAATCTGGCTATATACTCTTTGTAGAGTAGGCGTGCATGTTGATTTTTGAGTTGTAACCATCACACGCCCAATCACCATCTCATCGAATATCCACCGACTATAATAGAACCCATAAAATGTTATCATATATCAAGCCGTCTACTCCGGATCTTAACCTTCAAACCCTAGTCCCTTATGGAGAAGGCCATACTCTTGAGTTCTTGTGTGAAATCCCCGGTACATTCCTTACATCTTTTCTGCTTTGAGAAGAATTTATATTAGGTTGTGGATATCGTAGAGATTGGCCATGGTTTGACATTATCTTGGTAATCTACGAGGCAAGGTTGAAGCTTGGATATATATACATGTGGTTAGCGTATGCTTATGTCCCATATTCAACACCAAGGACACGAATTCATCACAAGATGCAATGTGAATTTCCACAAAGTTTAGAAAGAATTGCAATGTATGATGCACGTCCGATGAATGCTTAATGTACCTTCCACCTTGGCATCGAAGTCGACCTTGGCACCTTGCCCTTCTTCCCCACTAGCATGAACATGGGCTTGAAGGAGTGGTTCTCGCCTTTCTTGTGATGTCACGGGCTTCTTCTTTGGGCAAGCATCGACCTTGTGATCTCGTACACCACACTGAAAACGTAGACCCAACCGAACTCTATAGATTTCATAAGTATGAGTAGGTTTCCCACAATGTGTGCACCCGGGCTTCTCTTGGAATGTGAGTGGAGTCAACTGAATTGGGACTTTCCTCGTGGAACAAAGCTTCTTGTTATGGCCCTTCGGGTCTTGGAGTTGTTGATATACTGGCCTCTTACCCTTTCCCGTTTCAGAACCGGTATGACAATCTTTCTTTTTACCCTTCGCCATCTTAGCCTTAGCCTTCAAGGCTTTACCCGCGGTGTGAGGTGGTGGATTTTCTCGGAGTCTTTTCTCTATGTAATTGACAACTGCTTCCATGAAATCTTCAGGAGTGATCCTTGGATTCCTCTCTTGGCAAGTATTGGAATGATTATGGCAACAGTGGCAAGTCAAGGAGCAATCATGGTGTCTTCTGGGCGACATTCTACAAACTTAAACACAGAATATGCATGTCCGATTAATTCATGCTCATGAAATCAAGAAATGCAACAATTAGGTGAGTCACGTAAGTCAAGTAATGAGCAAATAAATGGAAGAACACATTAGCAAGTTGTCCTAAGTCGTACGACCTAGACAGACTCTACACCAGAACTCCGGTTTTGCTACCTAGAGCTTTGATACCACTTTAGGATGTGACGCCCGGGCGTGGGTCCCCACATCTCCCACACTAAGACCAAACTCATATACGAATATAGTCCGCATATAAGTCTAATCCTGGAGAACTGAGACACGACACGGACCTTGGCTAGGCGGGACTAACCCTGTACCATCCAATGTAACTTCTTATAAGAATAAACAAGCAGAAATCAAGGGAAACGGACATGTAATTACCAAGTCTAGCAATTATTACATCCATCACGACTTAAATACAAACAGTCACAAGGTATGAGTAAATGGCCCAACCGGCCAACAAGATATACAAGCAAAAGTATAATGAGGTGTGTGCTACAAAGTATTCGTGTGACTTAAGCTGGACACGAAAGAAAGACACTAGACATAATGCAACTCCTGTCTAGCTACGCCAACAACGAGCACCTGAGGAATAAAAAGGGGAGGGGTCAGTCTCTACAAGACTGAGTGAATAGCATAATAATATATATAAAGTGGTAAAATCAAGCAACTATAATTCCATATAAAGTTTAGAAGGAAGGTAAAATAGGAAAATGAGTTAAGAATCGTTATATGAAATTATAGCATCAATATTTATTCAAATCACGTGAACAAATGGCTCGGCGAGTGAGCAGTCTCCAACCTTACTCCTTTTTGTGTACAAGATAAGTTATTAGGCGTCATGCAATAATTTAGGTTTCACTTGTTACAAGGTCAATTTCAGGTGCACAATTACTCCTTTTTCCTCCAGGGTGCAATGTGACGGGTAGCTAGCCCTCACATCCGCGACAAAAGCAGTGGACAAAGGGTACATGACTCCCAAGGTCCGGATTCCCATCAATCCACCAAACCTCCTGGCTGACATCCAGGTTGGTCCAATAATGGTGGGACTTGTGCAATGGATAGTCGTCAGCCCTTGCTTTCTCGGTTCTCTCAATACACAAGCCCCTGGGGCCCAGTAACGATAACAATATCTTGCCAAAACGTGTCAGGGTCAGCATCAGTACTCAAGTTACAAGTTCTTTGGAAACAAAACCATATTTTGAAAGCGAGATATATATATATATATATATATATAGGATTTTTGCTAAATCATCACAAAAAGGGGTCCTAGGGTTTCATATATTAGTCCTAAATTTTCCTCACCTGAACAAGACAAAAGAAGGACAACCGGACTCCCGAACCTTACAAAGTTGGCTCGTCAACACCCTGAAAATCCTCTGGAGAAGAGAAACAAGACACGTGTGAAACACGACTTAATATGAACCAATTACGACGCACGACAAGTGAAATAGATGATATGAGATGCAACAAAGTTATAATATATCATGAACATGTTCATGTGCACAATTAATGTCCCACGTAAATGAAAATAAGAATTAATTCATATTAATCAATAAAGATCACCCAATCACAAGGCATGAGATCGAGATCATACTCTATGTTTCATAAATTAAATTCAACACGTGTAGTCTCATGCATTAAACTATAAATTAATGTCATGTAGAGATTATATATATATCAATTAGCAACAATTACAAGGTATGAATCGGGTTTCAATTCAAATCTCAAGTATTAGATTTAATACATACAATATAACTCATTCCTTCATGAAATAAACAACACGTTGAAATCATAAACAGGACGGGAAAACATGAAATAATTAAATTAACAAACAAAAGAAATAAATTTACATATCATCAATTATATATATATGTCATCATATATATAAATAAATAAATATATATATATATATATATATACATATATATATAAATATATATAAAAACACACAAAGCTCCCTAGTCCCATTTCTTCATTTCTTGATTGGTGGTAATGGGGGTTAACAAAACCAAGAGTAAAATAGGTAATGGGGGTTAACGAGTACAGGAGATTTTCTCCTTCAAAACAAAGCAAGGTAACGGGGGTTAACAATTTAAAGGCCAAAGTTGGTAATGGGCGTTAACAGAGACAGGAGCTGCAGTCTTCGAAATTGAGTGGGGGTAACGGGCGTTAACAACTTCGAAGGCAAAAATGGGTAACAGGCGTTAACTGAGGCAGAGCAAAATCCCCTGTTTCTTCTTCTTCTCGGCAGCAACACAACAAAGCTTGTCCATGGTTCTTTGCTCGAGCCACGCACTCTAACCACAAATAGAACACTATCTAAACCAAGTAATTAACCAATAAAACTCAAGGAAACATGTATATGATTCATATATCTCAAATAGACATCAATTGATCCATGGAAATATGCTCAAACTTACTAAAGTCCACATAGGAAACCCTCATATAAGAAATGATCACACATGATCCAAGCTTCATACAAATCATGCTAAATATGTATAAAATCAACTCAAGATCATCACATAAGTTCATATTAAGTCATGAGATGTAAGAAATCTTAAAACCCTAACATTTACTTAAGAACTCATCAAACCACTATGCATGATCTTACCTTGAATGAGTCAAGAGATAGAGGAGATGAAGAGATGATGTTGAGAAGCTTGATTCCTTGAAGAAAATGGAAGAAATTCTTGGTCTTCTTGTCTCCTTGGTGGACCGGATGGAAGAGGGGAAGGAATGGAGGAACTCTTACTTTGTTCTTGGATGAAGAAGGAAGAAATGAATGTACATATGTGTGTGTATAGCTTATGTCGATCAAAAAGGGGAGAAAAGGGGTGAAATTGCTCATTGGTCCTTGGGGAAATTAAATGGATTCAATTAGGTATCAAGTTTCATGAATGTTACAAATAAGTCCAAATAAATTATCAATTAAGTCCAAAGGTTTCTAAATGTTTCAATTAAGGATAATGGATCAAGTATTCTCATAATAAAAAAATACGTCACTTAAGCATGCGCGGAGAATTAAACACATAATTCATGGAATAAGATTTACGAAAGAAGGAATTTAGGAGCACTCAACTCACAAGTATTTTAAATTAAGAATTAAATGGCCAACATAAGGAATGAAAAGAGTTAAATAAATCCTAAATCCCAAAACTCACACGCGTGGTGCGTACCTGACTTGCCAAAAAACGGGGTGTCACATTGCTGGGTCTTCAAATGAGAAGGGAGTATTCTTGAACTTTATTTCTTTTATTTGCATGAGGACATTGCAAAGACTAAGTGTGGGGGAGATATGGTTATGATTTTGAAAATTTCATAGATATTTGCATGATTAGATGCTTTGTTAACCTTGTCAATAGTTAGGAATTGAGAAAATGTGGAAATTTTGAAAATTTTCTCCCGTTTTGAACTTTTTCTTCGAGGTTTGATTGTTGAGCTTTTGCTAGAATTAGTTACGCTATTTGAATTGAGGAGAATCTGCATGAGATTAGATAATTTAGTGTGTTACTATACCCTTATAATTTGAGCACTTTTGAACGTGATAATGTACTTTGCTTAGAAAGATGAATTCATGATTAAGGAAGTGATGTGACGCCCCGTATTCTCGAAGGGCGTCCTGACGATATTAACATATAAGTCACTACACTTGTGTGTGTTTAATTTAAGAGTTCTTGAATTATGTGATTTAATGTAAATCCAATTTAATATGTGATCATTCGGATTATTCTAAAATTAATGGTTAAGTTGATTTTAAATCCATCATGTTACTTAACTTGTTTAATTTCGGTTTACTTAAATTCCTTGAGATTAATTATCAATCAGTTAAATTGTACGAAAGGTTTCTAAAATTAAATTGAATTAAACTCTAATTGGTAAATCTCTATTTCATTTTAATTTATAAAATTTATGCGGAGCTTGAATGTTTAGTCGTAACTTTACCAATTTTATTTACGATTATTTGTACGCACTATTACTCTTTGCTACGCGATAAAGATATCTTGTTGTATATAACTTGTGCACAAGACACATTTCTCCCAAATCTCTTTTCTCTCTCTCTCTCTTCTCTCTCTCTCCTCTCCAACTCTCTCCCGCGGTCACTATGCGCGGCTTCGGTTACGAGCCCATAACTCATTCGTTTCTCGATGGAATTCAATAAACGAATAGTCCATTTCGATGATCTCGGCGAGACGTACGTAAGAGTACCAATTTCATGGCCTAACGACGAACGGTGGCAGAGTTATCACCGGAATTCAGAAGCAGCGGCGGAGGTGTCGGACCACCGTCACTTCGCCAGCCGTACGCGGCGGTTTCCGGCCCTCTTCTTGAAGCACGCGCCCCATCCCCAGAAACTAGACTTCCCGGTACATCTTTCCATGCAGGCGGCGCCGCCATCGGGGCGGCGAGGAGGCCACACGCGCCGCTTGAAGCCCGCGGCGGCGTCGCGTTTTCCTGTAGCGGCGGGTTTCGCCGCCTTCCAGCGGCGTTTTTCGACGGGGCTTGATCGTTTCCAAGGTTTTTCGACCCCCTGAGTTCATTTCCGGCATCAATTTCACCAGATTTTGGCCGTAGGTGGTGGTTCCGGCGACGTGGGCGGCGGCAGAAACTTCGGCGGCCAACGGGGCCCTTTTCCGGCGATCTTTTGGCCTCGGGCCCTTCACGAAAGTTGCTCGGAACGGAGAGAACTAGTAGCCTTTGATCACGCGACTCCAGATTCGGCGGATCACGGCTGTGCAGCAGCGGCGCAATGGCGGGACTAGCTCCGGGGATTTTCTCCGGCAACCACCTTAGGGTTTTCGAAGAGCTCGTCACGGGTAAGACAATGCCTTTTACGGATCGCATTTTGGTTCACCGGTTTGGAAGTAATTTGAGTTTGAAGATTTTAGGGTTTTCGTATTCTTGGATCTATGATCTAGGACGATTGACTTGGAATTTCCAGAAATTGATCGAGGATTCGGAACGGGCACGAAGACTTCATTCAGGATTGATTTTTTGGGATTTTTTCGGCGACCTTCGGCAGCGGTCCGGCCAAATTCCGGCAGCTACAGTGGTGGCCTTCCGGCGGCGTCTGGGCAGAATGTTCTGCTCGTTGTGGTGAGTTCAATGCCACTTTTCGTTCGTTAATCGGACACTCGATCTATTTATTACGAATTATTTTGCGTAATTGTGATTATTTTAATTAATTGTTTTAAGTGCTAATAAATTGGTTATTGTTGGTTTGTTGATTAATATGTATTCCAATCGTATAAGAAAACATGTATTGAATGGATTGTGATATGCATGAATGTTTCGATTTACAATTTGAATCCCGATGTGATGAATTTATACTATGTGTTTAGATATGAAGGGGTGTTAGTGTAATGTCTAGAAACTAATCTCTTATGTGACTAAATGAACTTGAATGATATTTTAGAAGAACGAACATGTTGTGATTTCTCTATATGAATTTGACACCTTCTCAATGTTATGTTTCTTGTAAATTGTGTTTCAAATATACAATTTAGATACATAAAGGATGCTTGAACAACTTGAGACTTGATGCACGATAGGAGTTAGAAATTGTAATACATTGATTTACTCTTACTACTCAAAAATAGTATATTATGAATTAAGATAAATTGATAATTGTCATGTTTGTAAGTAATTAATTCCTAGTTGAATAATTGTATAAACACCTTAAACGAACAATTATGCTTAGTAATCAACTAAGGGGATGTATGTGTCATAATTCTAGACTTTTATAAATGACTTAGGGGATGTAAGTGTAATATTTATGAAACTATGAATGTGACTTGAGCTTGTGTACCAAACATGTTGTGAAGTTGTAAAGTATGATCTTAAGTGAATTAAATGCACTCTTTATTTGTATCAAGCATGCCATCTACGTACAACAACTTTGTATGTTTATATGACCAAGTTGCTCTTACTTATGCACTTTACAACTCGACATGAACTTGATGATTAATTCTAACATTATAATTAAAGCATGTGCCATTGGATGATTTAATATGCATTTTGTGAATACATTGACTTCCTATATTGATCTTGCATCTTTGGATATGGAATTACGTGTCGGTTGCTTGTAAATATGACCCTGTTGAGCATTGATATGCCTTGAATGGCCATGACACCTTATCCAAGCACAACATGAACACTTATGCATAACCACGATCATGTTGAGCAACGCCGTGCGTCTTGTTTGGTTCATATAGAGTCTAAGTCTGGGCTTCTGTATGTCTTGTCACAGAGTTTGGTGGTGCCGGTGGGCCCGAGGTTTAGAGTGTTTGGCCCTTCACACTCTCAGACTCTACTTTCACGAGGTGAGGTTTAGGATTTTGTATAGTTATGCGACCTATGGCCTTTACATGCTGATTTCTACCCCTGCATGCGAGTATACCTTACAATAGTTATGTATGTGTTGAATATGATATTTTTATGATCTTATGCTTGCACTTCTCCGTGGGTGGGCTATCCCTGCAGCGTGGGAATATAAGTGTGTGAGTCATGCGTGGGCGGGCTATCCCTGCAGCGTAGGAATATATATAAAAAGCAGTTTTTGAAGCATATGTAAGCTAGTTTGGAAAAACAGTTGTGTTGTGATTATGTAGCGAGTTGGCCATGAAATATTGGCATCTGTATGTATGTATGTATGTATGTGGATCCGAGGAGCTATGGGTAAGGAGCCCCCGGGACGGTTAGGGCCGTCGGGGATATACCTGTGCGTAGTTCCATTTGAGATATCATTGCGCGACTCAGGGAGATAGGGGAGGCGTGATATCTTGAGCCTTCGGTGTACAGCCGGGGAGGACTCTTGTGGGTTCGCTACCCCTTGAGGGTATGTCTGTTAAGGATGGTTTGGGGACAGTACATCCCCTCCATCATTGATGTGACGGTTGAATTGATTTTTGTATTCTATGATTTGATATGTTCTGAGGAGTAAAGGTTGGAAGCTCGTACTCGCCGAGCATGTGATCTGTTCTGTCTGGGAATCATGAATCGAGATAGAGTTTCTGAAATGTTTTCTAAAACTTATATTTATATATCTTTTGGATACTTCTGGAAATGTCTTTGGTATGCAACACCTATCTCTGGTTCACGAGTCCACCTTTCTGATATGTGTTGTGCTTTATATATATATGGTGGGTGTGCGTTAGCCCCCTCACTCAGTCAGTTGACTGACACCTCATTTTAGCTTTTAGTTGCAGGTTTCCTTTTGGCTTGAGCTAGGCGGAAGTGAGTCTTCTGAGTCACACTTGTTGGTTTAGTTGGTGTTAAGATGCATTTGTCACATACTCTATTTATGTTATGTATTCTTATTTCGCTTTTGGAGATTATGTTTTATGCTCTACTTAGACTTAAACCCGTGTGGGGTTAGTATGCTAGCATTTGGATGTAATTAGCTATTCTGCTGATACTTATATTGGTTTATTACGTTGCGATGATTTGAGATTCGGGACTAGGTATTTATGCTAGTTGAACCCGTCACTTATTTTGTATGTTGATTTAATTGCTTTCGCTATCTGATGATAATTGTTTAAATTGCTTCTGCGCTCTGAGTCTGTCGAGTTAGATCGGCCTAGCCTAGTGTGTGAGTTGGTCTCCCGTTCGCTTTGATTCGGATTCGGGCATGGACTTTCTATTTCGTGACCGGGTCTGGGTCTTAGTGCGGGGGATGTGGCATCCTCCGTTTGGGGTGTTACAAGTGAAGTAGGCATTCGTTGTCGGAGGATTTTAAGCTTTTCTTTTTAGCCATTTTTCACTATATAACATGATCTTATTGACCCCGCTGAGCCTAATTGTTGTGCAAAAAAATTTTTTTGTAGCCACATTATAAGCCTAACACATAACAAAAATAACCACCTTGTTAATTTTACACCAAGGCTTGCTCGTTTGATCTTATAGTGGATATCTATCTTTGGATTCCTTTTTATTGTCCTTGTGATTGAAATAGAGAGGTCTATGTAAAGAAAGAAAAAGAATGAGAAAAAGATGAGATAAAAAGAAAAGAGAGAGCAAAAAAAAAAAAAAAAATAGAAAAGGCAAAGAAACGAAAAATTTGTGCAAAGTGTGAAATTGAAAGAGTGGGATACAAATGTCCAAGTGTGGGGGAAGTGCTTAATGGCGAATGAAAGTGCCATGTTTTGTATAGATTAAATGATGTAAGCTTGGTAAGTAGCCACTTGATCTAAAATTTCCATAACCTTACCTAAAGCCTACATTACAAGCTCGAAAGACCTACAGATCCTAAGTCTTGAGTTAATTTCATTAGTGGAGATAGGTACGAAGAGTGTATTCCGAAGTTGATGATTGGACTTAAGCGAAAATTGTGAATTTGTCACTCTAATCTTTGTACATTGTTTTGTTCGAATTCACACACTACACGAGGGTATACTTTTCATACTATGCTTGATGATCTTATGTTTATAAGTACTTGGTTTGATAAGCTAGACTTGTCTAGGCGAAGGTGTGGTGATTGCTTTGAGGTTGAGGTTTGATGGGGATGTGTTTCTTATTTTTCTATTACTCGAGGACGAGCAATAGGCAAGTGTGGGGGAATTTGATGAATGTAGAATTTGCATGGATTTCAGTGTTAAGTAGAGCATATTTTTGTGCCGTTTGATGCATTTATGTGTTTATTTTGCTCCAATTAGGTGTTTTAGAAGTTGGAGATAAGAAATGGCGGAACGAGGTGAATTTACGCACTTTTGGCGAAGTAGAGGAGTAACGCCCATTACTCCCTGGCAGTACAACTCTGGTAACGCCCGTTACCAGAGGCAGGAGGAAGAGAATTTTAGCGCAGGAGGGGTAACGCCTGTTACCCCTGGTCAGAAGGAAAGTGGTAACGCCCCGTTACCACTTATAAAAGCGTTATGGCGATTTCAGCTAGTAACAGGCGTTAACAGGATTTGTGCAAGAGTAGGTAACGCCCATTACTAGAGTCGGCGAGAGAGGATTAGGGTTGCTATTTAAGTGTGTTTAGGAGTCTCTTTTTTGGGGGAGCCTCTTCAGATTATTCTTGGGTGGATGACCTAGCTTGGAGAGGAAGACACAGAGCTTTGGAAGAGCTTTCCAGAGAATTTCGACAAGACGAAAGGATCGAGTTTTTAACAATTTCCATTTCCTTTGATTTTATTTATTGCTTTAATTATCAAACTAATTCCTTTAAGTTTAGTTTTAATTAGTTTACATGTTAGTTTCGTTTTTCCAGTCTTTATTGAATATTTAGGGTTTTATTTATGACTTTAATATCCCATATCGCTCGGGTAGGAGAACGAAGTCCTTGTTATAAGGTGTGATGGAAACCTATCCGTGTGGACGCGTTTTGAGTGGACTGGTACACAGTCCTTGCTCAGGAACAAAACGGTGAGGCTACGGCCAAAGCGGACAATATCCACATACTAGGTCGGTCCTTGGTCCGTTCATTTGAAATGTGGATGTAATATCGCACATCGCTCGCGTAGGAGAATGAAGTCCTCCTTATAAGGTGTGATGGAAACCTGTCCGTGTGGACGCGTTTTGAGTAGACTGGTACACAGTCCCTACTCAGGAACAAAACCGTGAGGCTACGGCCAAAGCAGAGAATATCCACATACTGGGTCGGTCCTTAGTCCTTTTGATTTGAAATGGTATCAGAGTCGGTGCCAGGGAGGTGGTGTGCCAGCGAGGACGCTGGTCCCCTCTGAAGGGGGTGGATGTAATATCCCACATCGCTTGGAGAACGAAGTCCTCCTTATAAGGTGTGACGGAAACCTATCCATGTGGACGCGTTTTGAGTAGACTGTTACACAGTCCTTGCTCAGGAACAAAACCGTGAGGCTGCGGACAATATCCACATACTGGGTAGGTCCTTGGTCCTTTCATTTGAAATGGTATCAGAGCTGGTGCCAGGAAGGTGGTGTGTTAGCGAGGACGCTGGTCCCCTCGCCGGGGGGGGGGGGGGGGAGGGGGGCGTGGATATAATATCCCACATCACTCGGGTAGGAGAACAAAGTCCTCCTTATAAGGTGTGATGGAAACCTATCCGTGTGGACGCGTTTTGAGTAGACTGGTACACAGTCCCTGCTGAGGAACAAAACCGTGAGGCTACGGCCAAAGCGGACAATATCAACATACTAGGTCGGTCCTTAGTCCTTTTGATTTGAAATGGTATCAGAGTCGGTGCCAGGAAGGTGGTGTGCCAGCGAGGACGCTGGTCCCCTCTGGGGGGGGGGGGGTGGATGTAATATCCCACATCACTCGGGTAGGAGAACGAAGTCCTCCTTATAAGGCGTGATGGAAACCTATCCATGTGGACGCGTTTTGAGTAGACTGGTACACAGTCCCTACTCAGGAACAAAACTGTGAGGCTGCGGCCAAAGCGGACAATATCCACATACTGGGTCGGTCCTTGGTCCTTTCATTTGAAATGGTATCAGAGCCGGTGCCAGGAAGGTGGTGTGCCAGCAAGGACGCTGGTCCCCTCTGGGGGGGGGGGGGGGATGTAATATCCCACATCGCTCGGGTAGGAGGACGAAGTCCTCCTTATAAGGTGTGATGGAAACCTATCCATGTGGACGCATTTTGAGTGGACTGGTACACAGTCCCTAGTCAGGATCAAAACCGTGAGGCTACAGCCAAAGCGGACAATATCCACATACTGGGTCGGTCCTTGGTCCTTTCATTTGTAACGCCCCGACTTTTCAAGTCGTACAGGTATGGCTTATGTGATAATTATGTGCGCGTTTAATTTATTTTAATTACTTCATTAAGTGTTTTATTTCATATTATTTGAAATTATTGAATAATTGAATTATTTGAAATTATTTGAATTTGAATTTATATGAAATTTTGAACGATTTGAGTGTATGACTCGTTTGCTTGCCGTTTCTATGTTAAATGAATTCGAAATTTCGTGGAAATTTAATATGTTGGAATTATACGTTTTATGAATATGTATATATGTTCATTTCATGTTTTCGGGTTCATTTGCCTGAGTTATGAATTTATTTTGAATTTGGAATCCAAAACGGGGGTAACAAGCAATTAGCGTACCATTGGTTCCGTATGTGATATCTTGAACTAGGGAACTCGGAATCGAGTTCCGTCAACATCGTTGAACTTGTATCGAATATTCGGGTTCAATGAACTTAGCCTTATATTTCTCTAAGACCATTTGAACCCCCAAAATTCAGCCGAAACACGAAACAGTTGCAAAATCTGCCACACTAAGCCATTTTATTCATATCTCCCTCAAACCTTGACCAAATTAACCATGGTTGGAGGCTATAGAACCATAGTTTCACCCACTATCAGTTTCTACTCCTTCCCCACCAAACCACACTCATCCCTTAAGGAAAAATCAGTCAAAATCCCCTGCCTCCAGTTTATTCCCGTAACCCTTGCCAAGCTTGGAGATTCAAGGCTCAAATCTCTTCCAAACTTCATCAAATCCAAAAGGTAAGCTTAGGGTTGTAATATAAATTCTTTATGGGTCATTTTGAACTATGCAACCACAATTTTGAGCATGTTTTCATGGAGTTTGGAGAAGATGATGAATAGTTAGGTTTTGCTCTCTTGTTGAATCAACTTGATTTCTTTGAGTTTTCTTTGTGATTCATGAGTAATAAATGATCTTTAAGCATGAAATTATGTTGCTTTGGACTTAGTTTGCTTGGTTGTTGGAGATTTCATGACTTGCCATTAATGATGATTGAAGATTGAAGTTGATGATTGAATTTTTTTTGCATTCCTTAGATTCTTGAAATTTATTTGTGTTGAGGCATGTATGAGCGAATTTATGACTTGAATTTGTATGCTTTTGGGTTGAGATGTGAATTAGTTTGTGCCTTGTAGCTTTCATTTTGTTTTTGCCCTATTGCTGTGTTTTTTTTTAGCTACTGAGCCAAATCAACGGGGTGGATTTTCCCTTTGGAAAAATCCATAACGGTGGATTCTGCCCAGCCGATTTTTGTTACTCCGGTTTCGTTTTTTCTTGTTTTTCTTCGCTTGTTTGATCTTCCTCCACCTCTTTTATGACTTCTATGCTATGCTAACATGTATTATCTTGGGTGTTATGAAATTTTATGATTTTTCGTGGAATATTTTACGAGTTATGCCTTAACGTGTCTTCATTGTTCCAATATGCGCATGTATGGATCTTTACTAACAACTTGAACCCTAATTGCTTATATATTTCTTATCTTATGACTTGTATGATATATATACATGTTATACTACGTGTCATGATCGTTATTTAAATTCTTTGGATTGATTTGGTACGAAATATGGAAATTATGAACTTGAACGGATTTAAACGTTTCTTGAAAGCAATGGAATGATAGGTTATATGTCTTTAAGATATTAATCATGCACATGAACGTGCTCATTACATAATATCCACTTTTATATATTCATATTATGATCATTACATTGCCGAGCGTCTTATATGGTCATTTTGAGTCTCACTTCACCTTCCTTGCACAGATTTCAATCCAGTTGGAGACGAGGCCGGTCCGTGAGGCTCTTGTGCTCTCTTTTTGTCGTTCTAAGGTGGGTTTCTCTACTATTTAGTTAAATGACTCTATATACTTCCAATGTGTAAAGATTTCGGCCAAAATTTATTATATGTATATAGAGTCGTTTTAAGAGTAAATGATTTCAACGTAAAGCCCTTATTTTATGAACCATACCATATGTTATGGAGAGAAGGAATGAATGCACAGAATGGGACCCAGGGACTTAGTGTGAGTGGCTATCCAGGGAGGCATGGGCCGAAGGTGATCCTTCGCACTAGTTCCAAGAAATAACAGCGTAACTGGACCTCGTTAGGAGTTAGCGAGGAATGGACGTTGAGTGCCATCTGGGGAGTCATGTTACCCCTTTTGGTCAATGCATGGATGGCCAAGCCTGGCAAACCTGTCCATCACCCGGAGGAAGAAAGTGTAAATGATAATGATTGTGCAAGAAAGAATGTAATGCATGAAAAGAAAGAAAGAATGAATGTTTAATGAACTACACAAGGTGTTGGTTGGAGATAATGCACGCCCACTCGCCGGGCCACAAAATACCAAATGGAAATTGGATGTTATAATCCCTTTTGATGAATTCTTTATTTCTCCCACTTGGGAAACGCTTTAAAAACCTCACTTGGGATTATAGCTTACATGTGAATGTTTAAATACTGTCTTATATTATAATTCATGCCTGTTTTTATACCCACCAGTCCCTTTTGGACTGAACCCATTTGGTTTTCAGTTGTGCAGGTTTTGGGGATTTGCTAGGCGGGAATCCGAGTCTTTGGGATTTGTATTTGAGTCTAGCATTTCTTTTGTAAAGTACACCCATCTCATGTTTATGTTATGACTTGATATTGTATTTTGGAGAGTATATGATAGCTTGGATCATGATGGCTCTTTTGGATACTTGCACATTTGTAAATAAATTATTTTTGGAGCTTGAATGCTCAATATATTTATTATGATCAGTTATTGCTTTCGCTTTATTGTTTACTCTGATTTTATGGTTTAAGGGTTAGTCCCGCCTAGCATAGCGTGTGTGTATGTCCCCGTTCACCGTGATTTAGCTCGGGTATGGAGTGTCCATTTCATATTCGGGTCGGGTCTCGGTGAGGGCGGTGTGGTACCTTGCGCTCGGGTGCTACATCCTTAAGTGGTATCAGAGCCGGTGCCAAGAAGGTGGAGAGCCAGCGAGGATGCTAGTCCCCTCTCGGGGGTGGATGTAATATCCCACATCGCTCGACTAGGAGAATGAAGTCCTCCTTATAAGGCATGATGGAAACCTATCCGTATGGATGCGTTTTGAGTAGACTGGTACACAGTCCCTGCTCAGGAGCAAAACCGTGAGGCTGCGGCCAAAGCGGACAATATCCACATACTGGGTCGGTCCTTCGTCCTTTTATTTCAAATGGTATCAGAGCCGGTGCCAGGAAGGTAGTGTCCCAGCTAGGACGCTAGTCCCCTCTGGGGGAGGGGGGGGTGGATGTAATATCCCATATCGCTTGGGTAGGAGAACGAAGTCCTCCTTATGAGGTGTGATGGAAACCTATCCGTGTGGACGCGTTTTGAGAAGACTGGTACACAGTCCCTGCTCAGGAACAAAACCGTGAGGCTACGGCCAAAGCGGACAATATCCACATATTTGTGGTCGGTCCTTGGTCCTTTCAATGACACTTTGTTTAGATTTGATGAACATGAGTTTATTCAATGCAATTTCCTTTATTTTTATGAGTTTTGAGTTAATTATGAGTAGCTAAATCCCTAGGGCTAGGGGAGTGATGATGAGTGCATTTTAAGTGTTTGATATGATACTTGAATGACTTGTGCTAATTCTTAGTTTGAAAACTGGTTTGAATTGAATTGCGATGGCCTGATCACCCTTAGCATAATCTAGACTTACCAGAGAATCGAGAGATTAATGGTAGTTGAAATGGTTTTCATAACTAGTAGATGTTAAGAATGCAAAGAGATTTGGTTTTTCATCTATACAATAGTAAATTCTATTCCATGCCAAGCCGCTAGAGCTAGATTTGCACTAGTCTTGATCATATGGTTTAATTAATTCATTAATGATCGCGAGAGCAACGTTAAGCTTAATTGAGCACTTGGATATACCTTAAGAGAGCATAAGTGACTAGGTTGTAGAATTGCACTTGTCAAACGAGTATGATATTAAAGCTTGAATGTATGAATTATTACCTCCTTGCCTAATTAGTTCACTGATTTTAATCCACGTGTGTTTAGTTCTGTTAATTGTATTTTACTCTAGTTAATTATTTTAATTTAGTTCTAGTAGAGTAATAAACAAATTGATTTCCGTTCGGTCTTTAGATTAGAAAGAGATATAAAGTAGTGATTGATTTCCCTTCCCTGTGGGTATGATCCTGTTGTGCTACGCATATATTAAGTGTATACTTACACGATTGTTTTTAACTTATAAAATCACACAACAAGTTTTTGGCACCGTTGTCGGGGAAGGCGTTTTAAATCAATATTACTTAAATATTTTGATCTAGTGCTTTAGACCATTAATTACTTTGTGTTCTTAGTTTGCTATCATTGTGGAATTAAGCTAAGGATTTTGTTTTCCTTTGTGTAGGTTCACGGTGCATACGACGATCTCAAGATCCAGAACTAGTACCTTACGATCCGGAAATCGAGAGAACACTGAGTGCTATTAGGAGAAAACGAAAGAAAGAGAAGAAATCGATTACCTTACCGATGGCTAATCAACCTGAAGATCCACCACCACCGGCCATAAGAGATTACAATGTGCCGAATGGAGGGGCAATTCAAACCGCAACCCGTCCCCCGATTGCAGCAAACATTTTTGAGATCAAACCAGCTATAATCAATTTGCTGCAGAACAATCCGTTTTCATGACTATCATTAGAGGATTCGACATCACATCTTGAGTTCTTTCTAGAAGTGTTGTCACGTTCAAGATCCACAATGTCACCACCGATGCTATCCGAGTGAGGCTTTTCCCCTTTTTACTAAGGGAACGAGCAAAAGCATGGCTAAGCATTGTACCAAATGAATCCTTCCAGACTTAGGAGGCACTGTCTCAGGCTTTCCTAGCTATGTTTTTCCCATTGATCAAAACCACGAAGTGCATGAATGATATTCAAGGTTTCAGACAATTTGATGTGGAATCTTTCTTTGAAGCTTGGGAGAGATTTAAGGATTTGCAGAAGAAGTGCCTGGATCATGGTATTCCTGGTTAGCTACTGATTCAGACATTCTACAATAGGATGTCCCCAACTTTCAGAGGGGCAATGGATACCGTAGCTGGCGGAGCGTTTTTGTCAAAATCTGAAGCAGTAGCCACTGAATTGTTAGATAACATGTCCCAGAATGATATGTTTATACACGAGAGGAGCCACTCCCAAGCAATTAAGGTGGCACCAGGAGTCTCAGAATCAGATGGCCTAACCGCCATTAATGCCCAATTTGAAGCCATAAACAAGAGATTGGACCAACTTTCTATGAACGCAGTTGGGACTCTAGCCCAACCAGTTCAGGTAACTTGTGAAATTTGTAGTGGTCCACATTCGTTTAACATGTGTCCTCATACCAATGCAGGAGAACAGGTACAAGAGTAGGTGAATTATGTAAACAATTCCAGAACAGTGAATGATCCCTACTCGAACACCTACAACCCAAGATGGAAGAACCATCCTCATTTTTCTTGGTCTAACAATCAAAATGTCCAACAACCACCACCTCAGCCTAGACCACAGTTTCAGCCTAGGCCATAATTCGCACCGAGATAACAAGGCCAATTTCAAAGCCAACAGCAATACCCACCTCCCCCTCCCCAAAATCAACCTCAACAGGTACAAAAGCAAGGGTGGGAGGCTGTACTTGAGAAATTCATAGCCGTGTCTACGGATCGATATCAGAAGTTAGAAACTTAAGTAGAACAGGTGTTGAATCAGAACAAGAATTTGGAAACTCAGATTGGTCAGATTGCCCAATCTTTGAATATAAGAGGCCCTGGAATGCTGCCAAGTTAAACCGAAAACAATACTAAGGAGCAGTGTAAGGTCATATTTGTACAGAGTGGTGGAGAGTATGAAGGTCCAAGGTTGCACGCAAAATTTGATGTTGACAATTTTGCCTGTGGAAAGGTTGAGGAGGCAGTTGATATTGAAAAGGTGAGCATAGAGGAGAAAAAGGAAGAGTTCCCCTCAAACCCAAAGATGAGTGTGGCGCCCAAGGAACCTATGCCACCGGTTCATTTTCCTCAGAATTTATAGAAGCAGAAATTAGAGAAACAATTTGAGGAGTTCTTGAGTATCTTTAAGCAGATTCACATTAATATCCCTTTTTGGGAAGCATTAGTTAAATGCCCAGGCACTAGAAGTTTCTAAAGGAATTGGTTTTGAGAAAAGGGAAGTCTGAAGACTTCACCACGATTGCACTTACTGAGGAGTGCAGTGCTATTATTCAGCATAAGCCTCCCTCAAAGCTCAAGGATCCCGGGAGTTTTTCTATCCCTTTAACTATTGGTTCCTTACAATTTAATGATGTTTTATGTGATTTAGGAGCTAGTGTGAGTCTAATCCCTCATTCTACTTGTAGGAAATTAGAAGTGAAGGAGCTCAAACCGACTAACATTACACTCCAACTAGATGACGGATCGGCGAAATACCCGATTGGAATTCTTGAAGATATGTTGGTAAAGGTTGGAAAATTCGGCATTCCTAATGATTTTGTAGTTCTTGATGTCGAGAATGATGAGAATGCGCCATTGTTTCTTGGTAGACCGTTTCTGGCCACGGAATGGAAGCCTCACGTTCAACATAAGGAATGAAAGAATAGAATTCAGGGTTGAAAGCAAGAACGAGGTTATAACACCCCGCTCGTCCTATAGATAAGGTACGCCACGTTTCAACCTTTTTATGAGTTTAATTGTGTGATTTTGTATTTCTCGTGGCCCTAATTTGAACTCTTCTAGAGTTTAGGGGCCTGTTTGTAATATTCTCTTTTTAGGGGTTTTACGGTCATTTCTCGTTCGGTCGAGAGTTTGACCTTTTTGACCCCTGCTTTGCATTCGGGGCATTGAAACGAGTCCGTAGACTCTAACTTTACCCCATTCTGACTTCGTTAGCCCGTTCTTTCGACCGTTTTTGCGTACAAGGACCCGAGATATATACCCCGGATCCTCATTTTGTGTGTCAGAACTTCAGCTCCAGCCTCATCGTCTTCCTCCCGTGATCAGCACTATTCATGCAGTGGAGGTGTGAAAACACACACATATCCGTTCTCGCTCGTTTCTCGACGGAATTCGACGTTTGAGTAGTGGAAATTTATCATCTCGACGAGCCCGACACGATGGTACAAGAATCGGGACCTGAAAATCAGAGGTGGTGGTGCTACGGCTAAGCAGCGGTGGCGGGACGGACACCCGCCACTTCACCGCCTCTTCGCGGCGGTCTCCGACGACTTTTCTCAGACACGCGCCACCCCACCTGTTAAAGGAGCTCCCAGCGCAGCCTTGCACGTTGGCGGCGCGGCCATCCGGGCCGCGACGGCGCCGCACGCGCCGCCTGATGCTCGCGGCGGCGATGGCGGTTACTGTAGCGGCAAGTTTCGCCACCTTCCGGCGGTGTTTTCCGACGGGGCTTGATGGTTTCCAAGGTTTTCGACCCTCCCGAGTTCCTTTCCGGCCTCAGATTGGAGCGAATCGCGGCGAAAGTGGTGGTTCTGGCGTGGCAGCGGTGGCGTGGCTTTTGGCGACGGTTTGAAGCTTTTCCGGTGATCTTTTGGCGACGGTTCCTTCTGAGAAGTTGTCTAACTCGACGAGATCGAGTTGTTCGTGTAAGTGGCGGCCCAAGAACCGGCCGGCGGCGGCGGACCTGCTCTGGACCGGCGGTTCGATTTTTCGGCTTTTGGCTATGGGGCTTTTGAAGGCCTCGATACGGGCTTTCCAACGGTATGTTCGGATTTTATTTTCGTGATACGGTTTGTGTTTAATTTCAGTTTTTGTCGTTGGGATTTAATTCGGTTTTTCGTCAACGAAATCCGGTGTGCTTGGTATTTTCTGAAATTGGTTGAGGGCTTTTGTTAAGCAGGCCGAGGCGTACGTTTTTGTCCTTCCGGGGAATTTTCCGACCACCGGAGGTGGTGGTCCCGCGACTGTACGTGGCGGTTCGGCTGGTTCCGGTGGCGGGGTTCCCACGCCCTTCGAACAACAATTTCCTCTCATCGTGGTGAGTTCAACGCCACTTTCCGTTCGTCAATCGGGTGTCCGGTTGATTTGTTGTGATTTATTTTGTGTAATTTTGTTATTTAAAATTAATTGTTTTAATTGCAATAAATCGTTTATTGTGAAAATTACTGATGGATATGTATGCCAATGTATATAAAATCATGTATTAAGTGAGATGTGATATGTATGAATATCTTGATTCGCAAATTGGACCCCCCGATGTGTTGAATTCATGTTATTTGTTTAAGTTTGAAGGGGTGTACGTGTAATTTTACTAAACATGTAAATTGTATGACTTCAATTAATTAATCCTTGTCAATTGATAAGCAAATATGCTAATTATGATTTCAATTAAGAGAAATTATTACGTCTAAGCTTGAAGCTTTTAATTAGTCTAATCACTTAAATTGAATTGGAATTTATTATATGATATAAGAATTTGTTATGCAATTTATGATTTAGTAAGAATGAAATTAGTATGTCTTGGTTGATTTAATTTGAAACTTTGTAATGTAGGTTTAATTATTTAATTTAAAATAATCCTATTATGCGATATATGAATTGTATGAAACTTATATGATTCAATTAGAAACTTTTGCAAGTAAGAAATAAGTTATTCGTACGAATATGAATTGGTTATTTGATATATGAATTTATATGAAATAATGTGACATGCATTGTCTTTCTATTTTGTTTGTTTAAATTAATTATGCATAAGAATATCTCTTGATTTGTTTTGTGAATATATTGAGTTATGTGATATTTTATTTTGCAAGTAATTAGTATGAATGTGAACTTTGCTTATGTGATTGCATTTCTTGAGTGTTTGAGCCTGTGTCGTGCGTCTTTATATGGTTTTCTGAGTCTGAGTCTGATTTCTATACTGGGTTTTGTGTGTTCAGTTGGTACAGGCGCACCCGGGGTGGTGACTGGTGGTCGTGCAGGTTCCGGGGTGGACCATTTGCTTTGGGTTTGGCTTCGTTTGGTACCAGGTGAGGGTGTTTTCGTTCTAGTTACATATTAAACCCTACAAACTCATGTGACAAGCTTTGGCCAAAAACCTTATATATATATATGTTACTTTTAAAGTAGAGTCATCGAGTAAACTTTGATCGAGTAAAAACCCTTTTCTAATAAATTATGAAATATGTTATGTTTCTTATGAATCAAATGTTTGGCGAGATTATGTATGTATGTTATGATTGCACGGGCCCAGGGACTTAGTGCAAGTGGCTATCCGGGGAGGCAAGGGCCGACGGTGATCCCTTGTACTAGTCCCACCATATTTACGGTGATACCGGCCCTCGCCAGGAGGTTTAGCGGGGAATGGGAGCTGAGTGCCCTTGGGGGAGTCATGAAACCCCATTGGCCTATGTATGAGGTGGTCGGGTCTTGCTAACCCGTCCACCACCCGGAGGAAGAAGGTTGGAACTTATTTTATGATTATGAGTATGTTTTGATTGTTATGCACCGTGCGAGAAGGTCGGGACACGGATTGCCCAAATGACTATGTCTTATGTTATGTTATATGACTTGTGTGTATTATAAGGTATTGCATGATCACATATTCAATGTATTAAAGATATTTATAGTACACGGTCGGAGTTTGGTTGGAGATGATGCATGCTCACTCGCCGAGCCTTTATGTTTATGTATGAATTATGAATTTAATGAATTTAATATGATTAGTCGTAAAGTCCGAGCATTGCTTAGTTATTTTCTTGCCCTTTTGGGAACTAACTTTACATAAAACCTTGCTCGGGATTTATGACTTGCATGCGCATGTTTCTATATTTATGTGTCGCCCCTGCTCACTCAGTCTTCTAGAGACTGACCCCTCTTCCCCACTTTTCAGTTCTTGCAGGTTTGAGCTAGGCGGCCTTGAGTCGGGTCTGTGTCGGTCTGTTCGATTTGTTAAGTACTTTGTTTTGATTTGTGAAGGAAACTATTTATATAATATGTATATATTATGCAGGTTGGTACTTATGATTTGGATGCATGAATTTCGGGACAGGTTAGGATAGGTGCTCAGTTTAGATGAACCCGTTTTGATTATATGCTTGATCGGGACAGGTTTCTAGAGCAGTTGAACCCGTTTAGTTGATGTTGTGTTACGTTTGAATTATATGAATTATGATTGCTGATTAAAGTTTTTGAGAATTCGTATTTTGTATCGCTTCCGCATTCGGGTTTTGCATAATTGCACTAGTACAGGGTTTAGGTATCGCCTAGCTTAGGTTGGTTTTCGTTTGTCACCCGTTCGCTGTGGCTTGGTGCGTGTGCGGACTTTCCATTTCGTACACGTGTCGGGTCATAGTGCAGGGGTGTGGTACCCCACCGCTTGGGGTGCTATAGAGGTAACTCCATGTCACTCGTCACGTGGGGATTGTTGATCCCGAATCTGGTTTTCAAAGTCAAGCTAACGACTATAACTTAGAACTAACTTCTCTCTCCCTCTCTTTTTCCTTTTCTTTGTTTCCTTTCTTTTCATCTCGCTCTTCTCATGTAATTATAGTTCTCTCTCTCGTTTTGCAGTTTAGTTGAGGCATTTTCAGAGTTTGGATGTTGGGAAGGCATGTTAGGACCGTGATGTGAATTTTAATGACAACATGGAGGTCCATTTATTTCTGTGCATTGTTTGTGCTTGAGATTGTTATGTTTGTGTGGGGAATGAATTGATGTGAAATGTTGTGATTTGTGCTTTGAGATGTTTATGTGTTTTAGAGAACGTAAGTAACGGGCGTTACACCTTTCTAGGCTTTTTTTGGTAACGCCCGTTACTAGAGTCAGAAGTCGTAAGCATAGTTGGTAATGGGCATTACACCTCTTCAGTTAATTTTTGGTAACGCCCGTTAATGGGTACAGGCGTGTAGGACTAATAGGAGTAACGGGCGTTACTCCTAGTAAGCATAATTCAGTAACACCTGTTAACAGCACGAAATCACGCTTTTAATTTTAAAAGGGGACGACTCGTTTTTGAAGTTTAAATCCTATTTCCTCTCCACTTTAGCCCTACCCCATCACAACCTATAAATATAGAACACCATCTCCTCTTTTCTCACACAAATATAATCCCTTAAAAGAGAAGCAAGTAATTCTTCCTCACCAAGGCATCACCACCATCACACATCCCCTTTGCTCTTGTGAATTGGTATGTAATCCCTCTCTCTAAGCTTGATGTTAGAATGAATTCTTCCAATCTAGGACTTGACCCCAGAATTTAATTGCATAATTAGATGAATTTTGGGTTAGAATTGTGGAATTTTGGGAAATTATGAGTTAGGATTAATTATTTGAAGGGAATTTAACTTGAATTGAGTAAATTTTGGAAGAACCCTAGTCTCTGGCTAGCCTTTGAATTAGAATTGTGGAATTGATTTTGGAGAATTTTTGGACTTGAGTTATAACACTATAGAGCTTTGTTGAATTGAGTTGGGTAGATTGTAGAATTTTGATCAAAACTCACACCCTGGGATAGTGCATACAAGGTGTTCCATGGTTTGCCGGAGTGAATTGTGATTGATTTTTGGGTACTTTGCTTTGTCTTATTTGCATATTATAGGTACCATGAGACGTACTAAGCGCTCTCGAGCCATTGAACCCTTCACCACTTCATCCCCATTGGATCATCAACCGAGGGAGTCGGTCAATATAACGATAAATGCTATGGGCAACCCCTTTCAAAGGAATTTGACAAGGAATATTGTGTCTACTCGGTTCTTTAAGGAAATTTGGATAGAGAAGTTTGAGGCGTGGGAAGAAGTGAAGAGATTATTTGACAACATCGGTTGGTTGCCCTTCCTGACTAGAAAAGATTTGACATATGCTGAGATGACTACCGCTTTCTTCACCACGGTGAACTTTAACCCGGTGGATAGCACATTGACTTTCACTTTGGATGACCGGGGAAACTCAAGTTTGGAATACGGGCCGGATAAGGGAGTTTTTTCGTTTTCCGGCTAATGCCACTACTTCTTTGCCTAAAAGGAATGATGCTCAGAGAGAGGAGGTGTGGAGATCCTTCCCGTTGCAAAAGGGTGTCCCTAGTTATTCCCCCCGGAATACTCATGATAGCTATCTTGACTCGTTGGCTTAGGTGCTAGTGCATAGGATTTTGGCCACGGGATTTTGTGCTCGATATGGAAGAGATAGCCACATCACTGAGACGGAGCTGGGAGTAATGTACATGATGAAGGAAGGGATCAAATTCGATGGTACAATTGAATTCCTTTGGAAGCTTGAAGAGATTCCGGGAAGCTCTACCGGGATGATAGCCCACGGCGCGTTTGTGACTATGTTTGCCCGTGAGATGCATTAGCGGCCTAGAGCTTTGTTGCCAGTTAACTTTGGTTTCGATATTGGTCCACAATACTTGGAGAATGTGGGTTTGGCAATTGCATGGGAGAGTAGACAACTCAAGGAGCATATTTTGCGATGGTAGCCAATCAGGGATACAGATAGGCTCTGGCAGATGTATAGTTGGGGTAAGGCTTGTTCTAATGAGCTTTCGGAGGTGCAGAAGGAGAGTTTAGAGCAGATTCCCGATAGGCCGGATGATGAGTTTGGGGTCCTTCGTAGTGCCGTGCCAATTGTTGTTGTTGAAACAAATGGTGGAGCCCCGGTTAGTGTGAGAGGCCTTCGCACAGAGTTGGCAGGATTAAGGGCTGATTTGACCACCATGACCGCAAGGATTGAAGATTTAGCTCATTATGTGGATGAGCGATTTGAGGAGTGGGAAGCTCGGGTGGAGGCTAAGTTTGAAGGGTTCTATGCTCATCTCGACCAGTATTTTTGAGAACCCCCATCACCTTGATTCTGCTATCATTTTTCCCCTGATTTTTAGACATTCTATTTGGACATATTCTTTAATGTGTTTAGATTTTTTGATACGCTTATTTCTTTGCTTATGTTAGGAACTCCATGAATTTTTATGAATGTGCCCTTTCTTACCTAGAATTTGTGATGTGTGTGTTGCTTGTTGAATGCATGTTGATTATGAATTGCCCATGCACTTGATCCGTGTTTTCTAGTCACTTATCTCAGGTTTTGGAAGCTTTGCTAGCACGTTGCATGGTCTTCAAATGATAAGGGAGTTTTCTTGAACTTTAATTCTTTCATTTGCATGAGGACATTGCAAAGACTAAGTGTGGGGGAGATATGGTTATGATTTTGAAAATTTCTTAGATATTTGCATGATTAGATGCTTTGTTAACCTTGACAATTGTTAGGAATTGAGAAATTGTGGAAATTTTGAAAATTTTCTCCCGTTTTCAACTTTTTCTTCGAGGTTTGATTGTTGAGCTTTTGCTAGAATGATTTAGGCTATTTGAATTGAGGAGACTCTGAATGAGATTAGATAATTTAGTGTGTTAGTATGCACTTATAATTTGAGCACTTTTGAACGTGATAATGTACTTTGCTTAGAAAGATGAATTCATGATTGTCAAATAAGGCTAAGATTTGATTAGGATGCATTTTAGTCCTATTGAGGCGAAAGTTTGAGTTAATGAAAGATTAAGGAAGTGAAGTACGAATTCGTTGTTGGAGGATTTTAAGCCTTTCTTTTAAGCCGTTTTTCACTAAATAACGTGATCTTATTGACTCCACTGAGCCTAATTGTTGTGCAAAAAAAAATTTTTTGTAGCCACATTATAAGCCTAACGCACAACAAAAATAACCACCTTGTTAATTTTACACCACGGCTTGCTCGTTTGATCTTATAGTGGATATCTATTTTTGGATTCCTTTTGATTGTTCTTGTGATTGAAATAGAGAGATCTATGTAAAGAAAGAAAAAGAATGAGATAAAAAGAAAAGAGAGAGCAAAAAAAAAAAGAAAAAGAAATGAAGAATTTGTGCAAAGTGTGAAATTGAAAGAGTGGGATAAAAATTTCCAAATGTGGGGGAAGTGCTTATTGGCGAATGAAAGTGTCGTGTTTTGTATAGATTAAATGATGTAAGCTTGGTAAGTAGCCACTTGATCCAAAATTTCCATAACCTTACCTAAAACCTACATTACAAGCTCGAAAGACCTACAGATCCTAAGTCTTGAGTTAATTCCATTAGTGGAGATAGGTGCGAAGAGTGTACTAAGAAGTTGATGATTAGAACTTAAGCGAAAATTATTAATTTGTCACTCTAATCTTTGAACATTGTTTCGTTCGAATTCAGACACTACACAAGGGTATACTTTTCATATTATGCTTGATGATCTTATGTTTATAAGTACTTGGTTTGATAAGCTAGACTTTTTTAGGCGAAGGTGCGGTGATTGCTCTGAGGTTGAGGTTTGCTGGGGATGTGTTTCTTATTTTTGTATTACTCGAGGACGAGCAATAGGCAAGTGTGGAGGAATTTGTTGAGTGTAGAATTCGCATGGATTTCAGTGTTAAGTAGAGCATATTTTTGTGTCGTTTGATGCGTTTATGTGTTTATTTTGCTCCAATTAGGTGTTTTAGGAGTTAGAGATAAGAAACGGCTTAACGAGGCAAATTCACGCACTTTTGGCGAAGTAGAGGAGTAATGCCCTTTACTCCCTGGCAGTTCAACTCTGGTAACGCCCGTTACCAGAGGCATGAGGAAGAGAATTTTGGTGCGTGAGGGGTAACGCCCGTTACCCCTAGTCAGAAGGAAAGTGGTAACTCCCGTTACTACTTATAAAAGTGTTATGGCGATTTCAGCTAGTAACGGGCGTTAACAGGATTTGTGCATGAGCAGATAACGCCCTTTACCAGAGTCGGTGAGAGTGGATTAGGGCTGCTATTTAAGTGTGTTTAGGTATCTCTTTCTTGGGGGAGCCTCTTCAGATTATTCTTGGGTGGATGACCTAGCTTGGAGAGGAAGACACAGAGCTTTGGAAGAGCTTTTCAGAGAATTTCGAGAAGACGAAAGGATCTAATTCTTACCAATTTCCGTTTCCTTTGGTTTTATTTATTACTTTAATTATCAAACTAATTCCTTTTAGTTTAGTTTTAATTACTTTACATGTTAGTTTCGTTTTTCCAGTCTTTATTGAATGTTTAGGGTTTTATTTATGACACTTTGTTTAGACTTGATGAACATGAGTTTATTCAATGCAATTTCCTTTATTTTTATGAGTTTTGAGTTAATTATGAGTAGCTAAATCCCTAGGGCTAGGGGAGTGATGATGAGTGCATGTTAAGTGTTTGATATGATGCTTGAATGACTTGTGCTAATTCTTAGTTTGAAAACTAGTTTAAATTGAATTGCGATGGCCTGATCACCCTTAGCATAATCTAGAATTACTAGAGAATCGAGAGATTAATGGTAGTTGAGATGGTTTTCATAACTAGTAGATGTTAAGAATGCAAAGAGATTTGGTTTTTCGTCTATACAACAGTAAAACTTATTCCACGACCAGCCGCTAGAACTAGATTTGCACTAGTCTTGATCATATGGTTTAATTAATTCATTAATGATTGCGAGAGCAACGTTGAGCTTAATTGAGCACTATGTTATACCTTGAGAGAGGATAATACAAACATAAGTGACTAGGTTGTAGAATTGCACTGGTCAAATAAGTATGATATTGAAGCTTCAATGTATGAATTATTACTTCCCTGCCTAATTACTTAACTGATTTTAATCCACATGTGTATTGTTCTATTAATTTCATTTTATTCTAGTTAATTATTTCAATTCAGTTCTAGTAACGTAAGAAACAAATTGATTTTCGTTCGGCCTTTAGATTAGAAAGAGATATAAAGTAGTGATTGATTTCCCTTCCCTGTGGGTACGATCCTGTTGTGCTACGCGTATATTAAGTGTACACTTGCACGATTCGTTTTAACTTATAAAATCACACAACAAGTTTTTGGCGTCATTGCCGGGGAAGGCGTTTTAAATCAATATTACTTAAATATTTTGATCTAGTGCTTTAGACCATTACTTACTTTGTGTTTTTAGTTTTCTATCATTGTGGAATTAAGCTAAGGATTTTCTTTTCCTTTGTGCAGGTTCACGGTGCATGCGACGATCTCAAGATTCTGAACTAGTACCTTACGATCCGGAAATCGAGAGAACACTGAGTGCTATTAGGAGGAAGCGAAAGAAAGAGAAGAAACCGATTACCTTACCGATGGCTAATCCACCTGAAGATCCACCACCACCGGCCATAGGAGATTACAATGTGCCGAATACAGGGGCAATTCAAACCGCAACCCGTCCCCCGATTGCAGCAAAACAATTTTGAGATCAAACCAGCTATAATCAATTTGTTGCAGAACAATCCGTTTTCCGGACTATCATTAGAGAATTCGACATCACATCTTGAGTTCTTTCTCGAAGTGTTGTCACGTTCAAGATCCACAATGTCACCACCGATGGTATTCGAGTGAGGCTTTTTGGGAACGAGCAAAAGCATGGTTGAGCATTGTACCAAATGAATCCTTCCTGACTTGGGAGGCACTGTGTCAGGCTTTCCTAGCTATGTTTTTCCCATTGAGCAAAACCACGAAGTACATGAATGATATTCAACGTTTCAGACAATTTGATGGGGAATCTTTCTTTGAAGCTTGGGGAGATTTAAGGATTTGCAGAAGAAGTGTCTGCATCATGGTATTCCTGGTTGGCTATTGATTCAGACATTCTACAATGGGATGTCCCCAACTTTCAGAGAGGCAATGGATGTCGTAGCTGGCAGAGCGTTTTTGTCAAAATCTGAAGTAGTAGCCACTGAACTGTTAGATAACATGTCCCAGAATCATGTGTTTGTGCATGAGAGGAGCCACTCCAAACCAATTAAGGTGGCAGCAGGAGTCTCAGAATCAGATGGCCTTGGTTGTGTGTTGATGAAGAATGTCAAAGTTGTAGCCTACGCCTCTAGAAAGTTAAAAGATCACGAGAAAAACTATCCCACTCATGATTTGGAGCTACCAGTCGTTGTGTTTGCTTTGATGAAGTGGTGCTATTACCTCTATGGAGCTACTTTTGAGGTGTTCACCGACCACCGAAGCCTCAAGTATTTGTTCACTTAAAAGGATTTGAACGTGAGGCAGAGGTGATGGGTGGAGTTCCTTGAGGGCTATGATTGCAAGATTCAGTACCACCCGGGTTAGACTAACGTGGTTGCTGATGCTTTGAGCTGCAAAGCTAGTATTTCAAGTTTGGAAGCGGGTTCTAGTAAGCAGAGTTCAGTGGTTTTAGTTTCAGAAGCTCACTTGGTGAATATCTCTGTTCAACCGGAGTTGAAGCAAAGATTGATTGAAGCTCAATCTAATGATCCAAAAATTCAGAGATTGATGGCGAAAGCAAGGATTGATCCGGAAACCAAGTTTGGGTTCGATAATTCAGGATTGTTTTGATTCAAGACCAGAGTTTGTGTTCTAGAAGAGCTTAAGAGGTTGCTCCTTGACGAGGCACATATGTCGGCTTACACGATACATCCCGGTACCACGAAGATGTACAAGGATTTGAGAACCCTGTACTGGTGGAATGGCATGAAGAGAGATGTTGCTAACTTTGTGAGGAGATGTCTAACATGCCCACTTGTAAAGGCTGAACATCAGAAACCGGGAGGAACTCTCCAACCACTTCTGACTCCCTAATGGAAGTGGGAGCAAATGACAATGGACTTCGTGTCCAGCTTGCCAAAGTCTAAAGGAGGTTTCGATGGGATTTGGGTCAGAGTTTATCGATTTTCGAAGTCGACCCATTTTCTCAAAGTCCGGATGTCCGACAAGGTGCCTAAGCTAGCCAAGTTGTATCGGAAGGAGATCGTGAGGTTACATGGTGCACCGGTTAGCATTGTTTCTGACAAAGATCCTCGGTTTACAACGAGTTTTCGGCAAGAGTTTCATGTAGCACCCCGCACAGAGGGTCACCACATCCCCCACACCTAAGCCCAATCCACGTACGAGATGGGAAACCCGTACATGAACCAAGTAGAGGCGAACGGGAGACAGACAGACGCACCTAAGCTAAGCGGAACGTACACCCAGCCAAATAAAACAAAATACACAAAACAAAAGCGTATGTGGAAGTTAATCATTCCTTAAATTACTAAAACACAAGCAGCAAGTGACGGGTTCAACTAACATAGATACCTAATCCCGAAAAAATTAACATAAATCATAATTGCAAACGGGTTCAAATCTATCCCTAGAAGCCTGTCCCGAAATTCATATACATAAAACATGTAGCGCCCCAACGGTGGGCACCACACCTCCGCACCATAGCTCAACACGCGTAACGAAACAAGGACTCCGCACACATGCCAAACCATAGCGAACGGAGATAAACGAAAAAAAACAAAACCAACCCTAAGGTAGGCGGGACGTAGACCCTGCACACACAATACTTAACAAATATGCGGAAGCGTGATCATGCCAGACAAAATCCAAAACAATATAAGCAGGTGACGGGTTCAACTAGCATAGATTCCTAATCCCGAAAATCAAAACATAATGTAAATCATATATGCAAACGGGTTCATCTAATCCGAGAACCTGTCCTAACCTGTCCCGAATTCAAGTCATAAATGGACAAATCTTACTTAAACATATCCGTTCATAGGTTAATAATACAAAACTAAAACTGAATTCAAAATGCAAACGCAAAGACCCAACTAATACAAGACTCGACTCCAAGAGACTCACACCGCCTAGCTCGGACTCCAAAGCCAAAACCTGCAGAGCTAAAAACATAAAGAGGGAGCGGTCAGTCACACTTGACTGAGCGAGGGGTTAACACACGCACGCTATACATAATACACATAGCAAAGCACGTAAAAAGAAGATGTTCGTGAAGCCGGGATTAGTTTTTGCACGCCAAAATATTTGCCCGTGATAATATATATATAGGGTGATTTAGCAAAGCAGAACAAACAAAACTTAACTTATTTAATGCGTACATTCAGAACATGCAGACTAAGCACACATATCCAAACATATTTTATTAGGTTAAAAGTACATCAAATTTTATCTTAATTTGAGAATCTACCCCCGTTTCGCGAACTTAAGACCAACATAACAAGACTCGGCGGGCACGAGTGCAACTTACACAAAACAAATCAAAACGAGTACATACCAGGAAAATACTTAGGGTGATGGAAGGGTTGCGCGACCCTAGCCATCCTTAAGCGGATGAGGGGAGTGCTCAATGCTTCTCAAACCCTCGAACTCCATCCCCCAACCTATCAGCAGGTGGGTTCCGGTACATCCCTTGCATGGAACTTGGGGCCCCACACTTACACTTACACTTATCACAAAAATCGGAAGCTTAAACCCGCTAGACTCACACTTATATACATAGCACATGCATATCGTACTTATCATATCGTACGTACGTATCACACCGAACTCAAAATCATAACCGAATCAAAGCTTAGCGTACATAGGCTTATACATAGCTTCATACTAGCAAACTTATGGCAAAGCCAACAAATACGTATTTCACACATATCTACATATACATAGAGGCTTATAAGTCACATGCATACGAAAACCGGCACATTTCATTAGGGTATAACTATATCCTAACCTCACCTTATACCAAACGAAGATGGAGACAAAGCACTTGATTCACCCCAGAATCAACTTGATGAACAAAACACCACCCTGTATGCACCTGGACAAACTGAAGGCAAAAGATAAGACTTAGACTCAAGAGTGAACCACATAGACGCATGGCGTATGTTCATGCATATAGGAGACGCAATCAAGTAGGCATAATACATATTCGAATCAATTACATGCAATCCAAGACATTACATAGCTTAACATATTCATCTACAATCATATAACACGTTCATGCGCACAAACACTGCATATTACAAGGCGGAGATACATAACAAGGTGCATAGGTGCTTCGTGCAAATAATTCATATTCCTCAAGCAACATAAAACACATATAACAACACGTACATACACATAAGCAAGTTAAAACAAGTTGGGAATGGGTTCGGAGGTGGCAAGGTGCAAGAAAAGCGGAAGGAAAGCATAAGAGATGGTTCCGAGCAAAACCGGCAAAAGCTGGAAATTATTCTGAAACAGACAAGCTGTAGGAAAACGGTCATAACTTGAGTTTGAGAAATGTGAATTGAGTTTTGTTTCTTGGAACTGAAACTAGACACAAATATCTTTAAAATTCTAGGTGTCTCAAAACGTGGATCAAAGCGAGGCGAAAATGGCGTACGTTTGAAGTTGGACGAAAGCAGAATTTCGGTGAGATGGCGACACAAATTTCAAACGATTATATCTCACAATCTAGAACGAATTTTGAGGTGATTATAATTTGAGGATGTTCTAGACTTCAAGAGGTTTCCGTGAGTTCAAAAATTAGGCCAAATGGATCACAGACGAAGTCTGCACGGCCGTGTCAAAATTGGCCTGGAAGCTGACACGGCCGTTTCCGAATAAAAAAATTCCAACTCGAACACTCAACACGGCCTTGTTGGAAATGAACTGAGGGCTGACACGGTCGTGTTGGATCGTCTTCTCCAAAAAAACACAGCAGCAAAGCAAGAGCTCGACGGGGGTGGTTCCCAAACCACCCCAAACCACATTCCGATCAATTAATACACCAAAAACACTCAAATTCAAGGTATATCACATTAGAGCATAAATTGGACTCCAAAACGAGTCCGAACACCTAAAACACGAAACCTATACTATTTATCATCATCTCCAAACTCAAGAATTAAGGCAATAAAGCAAGATTCAATCGGTAGAATCGAAACACATAAGGAGAGGATCACATTGGTTACCTTAGATCGTTGATCGGGCAAAACGGGGTCGAGGTTCTTGAGCTCAAAATGGGTTGGGTGGCTTCTCGTCTCTTCTCTTCTCCTCTCCCTTTTTTCTTGCTTGGACCGAACGGAAATGAGGAGAAAGAGGGTTCGGTCCCCTCTTGTAGGGCCAATAAACGGGTAGGGTCAAACGGTATCTAGTCCAAATGGTTCAGATTTTAAAACGGTAGGGTAGTCAAATGGCTTAGAAAATAAAAAGGTTAATTCATTGAATCCGAATCATCGAAACAAGCTCAATGAAGGGGTCGAAATTCGAATTCGAATTCCCGAGTTCAAGATTGTCACGATGGCCAAAGCACCCTAATTAATTAGGTCCCTAAACTTCAATTATTGAGCATTCGAGCCCAAACAATTAATTAAATCTAAAGCGCATATAACTTAAATAAATTACACGTTCACATTTAAGGCATACGAATGATATAATTACGGAATTAAACTCTCTCGTGATGCGTACCTGGAATTGCCGAAGTAGCGGGATGTTACAAAACAACATTTCTTACATTACTTACATAACCAATAGTTCATACGTATACAAATCCAAAATATGAGAAATGCAATAGACTCGAAAGAACAAAGGACACGATAGACTCCAAGGACTTGACATGCCGCCTAGCTCAACACCATGCAACACCTGCACACTAAAAACGAAGGGGAGAGGGGTCAGTCACACGGACTGAGTGAAGGGCTACCCACACAAGCTACATACGTATAAGGAGCAAAGCACTTATAACATACAATGTTCGTGAACTCAGGGATAGTTTTTGCACACTAAAATATTTGCCTGTGATACATACATATAGGGATTATTAATCAAAATAGAACAAAGTCTAACTTATCAAATTATACGTATCTTACATATCAAAACTTACCAAAACATAATAAATCAAAACATATCTTATCTTATAAATCCAAAAGATTCATGTTTTATCTTAATCATGAGTCTATCCCCGTTTCATGAACTTTAACAAAGCATACAAACATAACTCGGCGGGTACAAGCACCTAATCCCATTCTGGGCTCCTCCGACTAATCACACAAAACAAGACAAATTAAACGAATAGCACATTTACAGAATAACCTCCTTCTCCGATGATGGAAGGGTTGCACGACCCTAACTATCCATACAGAATAGGGTGAGCGCACACACTCAAACCCTCAGGGTCCCATCCCCCTACCAAGCCTCCTGGCCGGGTTCCGGGTTAGTCCTATCAAGGTGGAGACTACGCTCAGGCTTAACCCGATGGCCCGTTGTCATCCCAGGCGTCCTGACTCACAGGCTCCGGGGCCCATCAAGCATTACCAATACATAAAACTTAACCCGCTACAGAACTTAACTTACATAGAAGGCACTACCTAGTAACAACCACGCTATTCATACCTCTCCATGTTAAATCCTTTATTTGTAGCTTATTATACTTGCAAAAGCTTAGCAAATTCATAAACTTACATATTTCGTACGTATCTACTTATACTTAAGGTTATAATTCACATGCATAGAATACGGGCACATTTCATAGGGGTTTAACTATAACCTAACCTCACCTTACACCAACCGAATTAAGAACGAGATGATTGTTCCACCCCGGAATCAACACAGCTAACGTAACACCACCCCGGATGCACCTGAAAAAACTGAAAACAAAACACGGAACCTAGACTCAAGGATGAACCACATAGACGCATGGCGTATGCATACAAATGCAAGTAAATGCAATGTATGTCATATAATTCATACTTAGGCATACCGGAGCAAATAATGAAATAACACATAAGGAATCCAAGAATTAAACTCATATCATATCAAATAAACTCATAATGTATCATATTATAGCATACCATAAGCGTTCATGAGTTTAAAATGCATAAAAGAGGCAAACTATACAAGAAAAGATTACACGTATCACTTAAGAGATATCGAATCATAACACGTTCAAATCATATCAAACAGATTCAAAAATCAAATACAAGTTAACACATAATAATAATAATACACGTTAGCAAAGCTTAGGGATCATATTAGGGGTGGGAGAGAAGCAAACAAGCGAAGAGAAACAAGAAAAAAAAGTTCGGAGCAAAAAGGAGCTACTGCCCTAAATCCACCCCGGTGGATTTTTTTCAAAAGGGGAATCCACCCCCGTTAATTTAGGTCAGGCGAACTCCAGGAAGGTCTACCTCAAATCCACCCCGGTGGATTTTTTTCAAAAGGAAAATCCACCCCCGTGGATTCAGGGCAGAAGCCAAAAACTCGAACAAAAGCTAGCAAACTCCAAAAGAAACTCATCCTAAACCAAAGTAACAACATCAAGGCATGAAATGATGCAAATATACAACAAATACATGCAAGAAAACATACTAAATCAGCTCCATACATGCAACTTCGAATCGGGAAAGAAAGGAGAGCAAAATAGGCATGAGTTTCATCAAATTTCTCCCAAGAACTCAAAAGAGCATTAATGGAAAATCATCATGTAACCAACTACCATCAAATTGGATCAAATATTATCAAGAAATCAGCCATATAGATCAACATACAAGTCTCCAAACTCAAAATAGGCAAGAGATGAGCATATTCTTCCAATTTCTCCAAATATCCTGACTATTCATCAACCCTAGCATACTCACGAATCTCTACCATAAAAGCATGATATAAGAAATGTAAAATGATTACAATATCAAGAAGATCAAAATTCAACTTACCATTAAAGATTAGAGCAAGAAATGGCTAAAACTTGAGCTTAAAGGGCCAAAAATGGAGGTTTTTCTCTTGGAGTTTCTCCTTCTTCCTTTCTCTTGGGTGCTGGATGATTTCAGCTTCTAAATGGGGAGAGAGAGAGGCTTTTGGCTGATATAATGTTCAACAAAGGACAAGGGGAAAGTGGGTAAGTCTCCATAGGCATATAGGGGCGTTTTTAGGCGTGTAAGTTGAAATCTGCGTGAACGGGAGTCGAAACGAAGTTCAAAAGTTATGAGTCTTGTCCCATTGGATCCAAATCATTGACTCGAGTTCAATGGAGTGACAGAACTCAAATCCGAGTTTCCTAGCTCAAGATACGAATTAATTACTCAAAAGTGGCCAATTTTCAAAAAGGCCCAAAAATTCAAATAAAGTGCAACTGAGTCCAAACTAAAATCAATCAAGTCCAAAACAATTCAAATCATACGTTTAAGTCCTAAAATTTTATAACTCACATAATTCACATAAGGTCATAAATTAAATAAGGAATCATATAGATTATGGAAAATCAACTCACACGTGACGCGTACCTGTACAAGCGAGCGAGCGGGGTGTCACATTGCAGAAGTGTATGGGTATTAAGCTCCAGTTCAGCACCGTTTCTCACCCACAAATGGATGGTCAATCCGAAAGGTTGATAAATTATCTCGAGGACATGCTTCGTGCTTGTGCCTTAGATAATCAAGATACGTGGGATGAGCATTTGGACTTGGTCGAGTTCAACTATAATAACAGCTTTCAGTCATCGATTGGTATGGCTCCGTATGAGGCACTATACGGAAGGAAGAGCTAGTCACCTCTCTTTTGGGACATTGATGAATGGAGTTGGACCAAGGATGGTAAGCTTGATAGAGCTAAGAAACCAATGGAGATCCAAGAGACCATCGAGAAAATGAAAGTAATTCAACAAAGGTTGAAGGCGGCTCAGGACCGACAGAAAAGTTATACGGATAAGAGAAGACGACCCCTAGAGTTTGAAGTGGGAGATAAGGTTTTCTTGAAAGCGTTTCCTAGAAAGGGGTTTGCTCGGATTGGTAAGGGCGGGAAGCTTAACTTGTGCTATTTAAGCCCCTTTGAGATTCTTGAACGTATTGGGAAAGTAGCCTATCGGCTTGACTTACCACCGAGTTTGACCGGGATTCATAATGTCTTCCATGTCTCACAATTAAGGAAATTTTATCCCGATGAGTCTTCTATTCTCCCCGTTGAAGAGGTACAACTTGAGCCGGATTTGACAATCACAAGGCACCCGGTTAAGATCATGGACCGAAAGATGCAAGAGTTGAGAAACCGGGAAATTCCTTTGGTGAAAGTCTTGTGGCATGATCAGAAGTCTGAAGAGGCCACTTGGGAGACTAAGGAGAAGATCAAGCAGTTGTACCCGGAGCTGTTCAAGACCTCGCTTCGAACCTGAGGACAGGTCCTTTTGAAGGAGGGGAGTTTGTAACATCCCGATCGTTTGGACTTGCAGGTATGACGTCATGGGTGTGTTAATTGCACTTTTAAATTATTTTATTATGAAATTATTTGATATTTTAATGTTTATATGATTATTTGAATTTTATTAAATTATTTGTTTAAGTCATGATTCGAATTTTGATCATTTATGCCTATATGCCTTAGAACTTGGTCCATATGCATCCGAATTCTATTCCGATTTTTGTGAAATTTTGATATGCATGAAATACATGAGTTATGAATATGATTATATTCTCTTTATGTGATTTCGAATTTATTTGGTTGATTTTTGGCTTGTTTTTCTTTTACGGGACCTAAAGTGGGCTAAAGGGCATTTAGCGCACCTTGGGTTTCGGGCGGCGTAACTTGAGCTCGGGAATTAAGATTCGAATTCGATCACTATCATTGGACTCATATCAATGATTTGGTTTTGATGGAATTAGCCTCATAATTTTCTAAGCTAGTTTGAACCTCCGAACTTCACTGAAAAAAGCCCCGTTCGCCAAATCTGCCACCCTTGACTAAATTGGCCATAACTTTTTCAATACATGACCAAATAACCTCATCTTGGGACCCACATGCTCCTAACACAACCTACTATCATCCCATCTCTCTGTGATTTCGACCAAAACCCAAATAAAAGAGGAAACCAGCTCCACAAACCTAGATCAAGAAGAGGGAAGAAGAGAACTATTCACAACTCTTGATTTTGAGCTCTTGTCTTGTTCATTTCTTCTCCAATACAAAAGGTAAGCCTATGATTGTGTTGTCCATCTTTTCTGATCATTTTAAGTATATGTTTGCAAATTTTCTCCAATTTTTTAGCATGCTTTGGTTGAAGACTTGAATAGTAATGGTTAGAGATGAATCCTTGAATCCATGACTTAGTTTGAGTTTTGAGGAGATTTGATGCATGTTTGTTGATCATATGAGCATCTTAACTTTAATTTTGGACTTATACTTCATGGTAGATGTGTAATAAACGAGATTCCATTAATGACTTTGAAGAATTTTGGAGATTTTGGACATGAAACTTGAGTATAATTTGCTCTACTTGAACTACTACTGTTGTGTTGTTTGTGGAGATAAACTGATGGATTCATGAGCTGATTTTCATGTGCTTTTCCATGGTTATGGATTACATATCTTTCCCTACATGTATCCCCTGTTTTGCCTTGGTTTTTGATCTTTTTCAGCAGCAAAACGAAGATGACAACATTTGTCCGAGAAGCGAACGCCCATTCGCGCGATGATGAAGAACGGACTGAACGATCGTTCAGTCCATGGCTGCACTTTTTGTACAGCTGAACAACCGTTCAACACATGTGAAGCAAGGGACTGAATTGTCGTTCAATCCCATTTTGGCCCCGGAGGTGGTTTTATTCGTTGAATCGCCCGTTCGTGATGAAAGTGAACACCCATTCACTCCCCTGCACCTGCTACTGCATTTTTCTTGCTTTCTTTATGCTTTAAGTGATCCATTGGCTTCATGAATGCTTCATGTATGTTGTTAAATTGTTGTTATGTATGTTATATCTTTTTTTATGCATTTATAACGTGATTTTGATGCTTATATGCAAGATATGGCCTAATGTGGCCTAAGTGTTGAATTGTCTCATTTCATTTGCATCATATACATTCATATGCATCTACCGAGCGTCTATTTGGTTCATATTGAGTCTAAGAGTGTCTTTTGTTGTTTGTTTTGTTCAGCGAACCCTCCCTTTGATGACGAGGCTACTCCCTAGGCGTCCGTTGCACTCTTTTGTCCCCACTACACGTTTTTAAGGTGAGGTTTTGTTCTTTTAGCTAAAATGACCTACAACCCTATATGTTTTCAAGCCCGCATGCGAAATATGTATATCATATGATAGATTTGTGTAAGATATGTACTTTGAGGGCTTGTCCCGTTTGTTATAAGACTTTGAAAACGATTTGTATACGTATATAATTTATTTTCCGTTTGATTTGAAAACCTTTGATAAGTGTGTGTGCGTAAACGAGATATGATCTTTGAAAGATAGGCTTTGCTGGAAATATGATTTTGAACTTGGATTTTTGGGCCCCGGAGAGTGGTATGGCAACTCGGGACGGCCGTGGGGTCGCCGAGCTCTCCCATCAACACTTTTCTTTGAGAGTCTCGCCCAACCTTTGGAGGTTGAGGAAGGGTGTTTCTCTTAAGCCGGTGGAAGTAATCGCTGAAGGTTTCAAGGACTTAATTAAGCATTGTCTCGTGTGAATTTGAATGAACCCTTCTATCACCCGGAGAAAGGATGGTTTATTATTTATGTTTTGATTATGAATTTATCTTTGAATAAGAGAAGTTTGGAGGGCGAACTCGTACTCGCCGAGTTAGTGTGACTTCAAATGAATCAATGAAACGGGAATGGACTTCTAATTACTTAAAATTGGTCATTTTGGCCTATGGCCCTTAACTTCATTTAAGTATCTATATCTATTATCACGAGAAACGTTTTAGCTTGCAAAAACCATTCTCGGTTCATGGATCTTTATGAATTTTGTTAAGTGCTTTGCTCTATACGTATTATGGGTGTGTGTGTTAGCCCCCTCACTAGTCATTAGGACTAACCCTCGTTGTTGTTTCTTCTTTTCCCCCTTTTCCTTTTAGTTGCAAGTATGGTCAAGGTTGAGCTAGGCGGCAAGTGGTCGTCGTGTCTTACTTGTGGTTTAGCTCTAGTCTCATTCTTGCATTGTAGTGGCTTCTAGCTTTGATACTTATGATCTATTTTGGGAGATTTGTACTTTGATACTCATTACAATTTAGCACTTGATCATTTTGGCCCGGGATGGGCATGGACATGTAAATAACTAGTATATATGCTCTCTAATCTAGTTCGTTGATCTTGGGATATATGATATGAATTGTTTAATCGCTTCCGCTATTTTCTTGATTTAAAACGCACTCAAATTAAGGGTCTAGACTGCTAGCTAGGGTGTGAGTTTTGTTTGTCTCCCGTTCGCTATTGTTTGATGCGTGTACGGACTCTCCATTTCGCTACACGTGTCGAACTCTAGTGCGTGGGATGTGGTGCCCATCGTTCGGGGTGCTACATTAGCAGAGCATCCATACAAGCTTCGATTGTCGCGTGGGTTGACTTTTTAGGGAGCAAACTTGAATTTTGACTTTTCGCAGCGCGGGAAGGGTGCAACAAAATGAGAGAAAACACTTCCCTTTTATATGATTATGAAAATAACGATTCTTTTCCTGTTAAAAAAAGAATCTTATCTTTTCTTAAATTACATTATGAGATAATACAATATAACTAATTAATAATCATATTATTAATTAGCATAATTATCCTAACAACTTTAGGATATTATTTCATAAATAAATAACTTTTGTCTTTATCCATTATTTGTTTCATATATGATATTATCCTTTTAATTGTTTTACAAATAAATAACAAGGATAATAACCACATGATATTATCTTTATATTTATTTCGTAAATAAATACTTATAATAATAACAACTTGTTATTATCTTCACTTATTTAATTCATAAATAATTAAGTCTTGATATTATATTTATATTTATTTCTCAAGCAAATAACGTAAAATAATATCTTCTTTTCTATTTCTCAAATAAACAATGGATCATAATATCCTTCCTTTATTTCTCAAATAAATAAAGTTGAATAATGTCATATTTATTTCATAAATAAATAATGTCAATTTCCAATTAATAATTAATTCATAATTAAGTATTCATTGGGCTTCTTTATTCCGGATTTAGCCTTAGAATTAATTCTCTAATTAATTCTAATGGTCCTTTATAATTAATTCTCCAATTAATTATATTTGGACTCTATAATTACTTCGAATTAATTCTCTAATTAATTCTAATGGTCCTTTATAATTAATTCTCCAATTAATTATATTTGGACTCTATAATTAATTCTCCAATTAATTAAAACATGGTCTAATTTCTCAATAGGTCTCATTTCGATCAATTACTTGATCTTTCCAACAATACCCTTTGAACCTGACATTTGTGTGTGACCCTCTAGGTTCATTATTCAGTTAGCAGTAAGCTTAATTAATTAATACACTTATTAATTAATTAGCTCATAGATCACACAACCGTAGTCTAGCAACAAGTGTGTGACCCCTACTCGGACAACGAATTAAGTCGCAAGAATCTTTCAGTTAATGATATCTATGAGATACAATCCCCCTACCATCCTATCTCTCAATTAAGATCTAAGGCATGAGAATAATGACAGATCCACTAATCTTAATCTTAAAGCTAAGTTTGTATCATATCCATTTGATCTCAATCTGAGAAACTCTTTTCTTGATATCTTGATCCACCACCTCAACCAGGGTTTTAGGATGGCATATGAAGAACTTATGTAATAAGAGATCTTCTTGCATTAACCAAGTATAGATCCTTTATTGATTCTCATATGTAGGGGTGTGCAAAAAAAATCAAAAATCGAAAACCGAACCGAAACCGATCGAAAACCGAACCGAACCGAACCTTTGATTCTCATATGTAGGGGTGTGCAAAAAAAATCAGAAATCAAAAACCGAACCGAAATCGATCGAAAATAGAACCGAACCGAACTGTTCGGTTCGGTTTTCGGTAACCCTCATATAGGTTTTCGATTTTTCGGTTCGTTTTCCTGATTAAATTGAAACCAACCGAAAATTGAGAGGTGTCGGTTTTCGGTTCGGTTAATGTTTAACCGAATCGAACGTATATATTTAAAAAGAAAAAACCTTTACAATTTGTAAATGTTGACTGACTTCTTCATTCTTCAGCTTTCCTTTTCCATTTCCCATTTCCAAATTAGAACCCTAGTTTCCTTCCTAGCCGCCAGCCACCAGGCCACATCAACGGACAACGCACCATCGGGCACCGGCGACCCTCATCGACGATGACTACTTCTTCTCCGCCTTCGACCCATAAATTCAAGAAAGCAAAAAATTCATCAATAATCCAGCAAACAACGAAAGAGGACACCATCTTCTCCACCTTCGACCCATAAATTCAGGAAGTTGATGCTTGAATGCCTGATGCCTGATGGTTTGAAATTTGAATTGTTATTTATGCAATTCCAATAGGCAGTAGGTTTTATGAATTATTATGCGCAGGGGACAGCTCCCAGGGGTGTAATTTGCATAACTATAAATTGTAATCAGATTCACTATGCTATAACTTTTTCCTTTTTTTTAATTATTATTGTTGTTCGATTTTTGGTTGAAAACCGAAACCAAACCGAATATTTTTGGTTAAAACCAAACCAAACCGTAAGAGGTTCGGTTCGATTTTGGTTTGGTTTTTTGAAACCGATTTTTTCGGTTAACCGGACCGAATGTTCAATTTCGGCCCAAACCGACCGAATGAACACCCCTACTCATATGCCTCCATGTGTCACTTTTGTAATCCCAACATAAGTCATAATTTAGGTGACTCGAGTAGCACCCTTTTAGACCTATATCTAAGATTGCCTTGTTTGCTCACACGACACATCAATGGAATCTCAAGTCAAAGGATTAATTACTCATGTCATTAACTTGTGAGATGTTTTCTAGTCTGGAAGTTTCCTCTTCTAGAGGTGGAAACTTGCTTAACTATTTAGGAGTCTTCTCACGCGGGATAGCTCAGTGTACTCGTTCTCATAACGAGCACCCTCGTGTATTGTGTATGCATCAACGTATGCACTTTACACCCCGTGAAACTGGGTGATCCTTCTCAAGGAAACTATCCCACAAGCCTATCTCAATCAAGCCTAATTAACACTCCCATTATTCGTTGGGCTCATCGACTTGGAGTAGTTTCTAATCCAACTTGAGTTAGGGCTTATTTTATGTGTCATTCACCTAATGACAAAGTCCCTAATAGCCTTGTCGATTAGGGAAGTTCTAATACATGCGCACGTAATAAGAAACGAACAGAACACACAATTGCACATAAAGAAGTGTTTGCCCATGATATAAATCATACGTCTATTATTCAAAGATTGTTTGTGATACAAGAAATATCCCAAAACGGATTGCAATGAATCAGCTATCTAGGGCACTATTCCTAACACCCAACAAGTTTAAATAAATTAGAAAAACAACCCCAACTTCTAATAATTAGATTTTAACCCACACCATTTCAATTAAGAGTTAAATAGTTCCAACCACCTATTTCAATTATGTACATATATTTTCACACTAGACATTTAAAGACAATTAAGTAAATTAAAACACTATGTCACGTAATAACAATTAATTTAGGCAATTAATAAAATAAACATACAATTAACAAATTTGTCAGGATTGGAGCACATAACACTCGGCTTAAACTCACTCGTGACGTTATACTTGACTTGTCTGAATGCATGAAACTTTAATTATGATTAAATGCATGAAACTTTGATTATTTAGTGTTAACGTGTGTGTGTGTGTGTGTGTGTGTGTGTGGAATTAAATGTGGGTGTGAGTGCTTGTAAAGGGAGTTTGGGTGGGATGATTTTATATTTTTAATCCAGCATGATTTACTGAAATTAATTCTTTAAACCTGTTATACGTGAGTGATTATTGGTGTTAATTATGGTTCAAATGCATGATAAGTGATGATGATTATTGTTAATTGTGGCTGTAAAAGTATGGAAATGGAATTAGGGTGGCATTAAAGCCACCCTTGTCTATGCCATTAGTACAACAACATTGCTGACTTCCCTTGTTTTGTAAAGTGATTGTTGTTGTAATCCTTCATTTTTCTCCTTTTCTTTAGAACTTGTATACTGATTATTGTGGATTCTGTGACATAACTAATTTCTTGCCAAAAGTAAGGTTGATGGTTATGTTTTATGTACAAAAACTGTTATAATGAAGTCTCGTGTCACTCCTCCATTGAAGTAATTTCTTTTTTGTTGAATGTATAGAAACGATTATGTTGAAGTCTTGTGTCTCTCCTCCATTGAAATAATATCTTTTTTGTTGAATGTATAGAAATAGTTATATTGAAATCTTGTGTCTCTCCTTCATTGAAATAGATTCTTTATGTACAAAAACGGTTATAGCTCTTGATGTGGATAATGATGGCTGCCAACCTTATAGGTAAGCCCCAAAGTATTTGTATTTCATTATTTTTATTTATTGGCAAGTAGAATATTTATATGTAGAAAGTTAAATGTCAATCTTTTTCAAATTGCTTTGATTTCTTTATGGATATTTCCTAGGAACCTCATTTGGATAACATATGATCTTCATTTCACTCTTCGAACTTTAGGGCTTTGTTATTAGTCTGATTGTTGAGTGGCTAACAGTGGAGTAGTAATTTCCTTATCTTTTTTCTTTTCTATTTTCTCTAGAAATGTGTTAGAATTTGTTTATAACTCATTTACATGTCAATGGTTTCTTAGAAAATGGCTTTGGAAGATTGTCAGGAGAACGAACAAGAAATATTCTCAAGAAATTGACTCTTTCAAGATTCAAATGTCAAAGATGAAACACATTTTAGAGAAGATCCTAAGCATGCTTATAAATCTATTTCAAGGTAAAGTTTTTGTTGTTTAAAGAACTTTTTACACTACTAGTATTTAATCTAATCATTCTATGTGCACATATTGAGATATATTCTTATATCTACTTGTTGATTCACATATTTGATTGAGGAAGACAATGGCATTGCTAATTAAAGTTATGTGTACTATGTTTTGGGATTCACTGTTTGTTGCCATTTTGATAAAATATGTGTAGTGTCTATATTTTTGGTTTAACTGATTGTTGTCTTTTTTATAGAATATGTACATATGTAGAACTTATGTTGCCTTAGTTTTGTTTGGAGATGCACCAAGATAGAGTTTTTGTAATTACATATTAATTAACCACATTGTTCAGTCATGCATTGTAGCCCATTATTTATATAAATCACTTGCTTTTAATGATTTGAGTATTTAGATTTGTTTGATTTATATGGATAATTAGTTTCAAAGATTTCATTTTTGAGTTATAAGATTGAGTTCACTATGGATGAAATATGGAATCTCTTGCATTATTTATAAAATATTGCTAAATAAATAAATTATTTTCTAATTATATCTTATTTGTGAGAAAATAATTCCTCACAATAAGATTTCAATAAATTAATTATTGTAGCTAAAATAAATGTGATAAATATTTGTCATAATGACTAATTGTGAGGAAATTATTTATCATAAAAATACCATTTTTTAAGCTATTCAATAACTATTTTGTGAGGAAATAAATTTTTTCATGACAAAATTTTAAGATAATTTGAGGACAAATTTGTCACAAATAATCTACTTGAGGAAAATTACTCGTCACATTAACATTTGTGATGAAATAAATATTTTGTCACAATATCGTAATGCGAGGGTGATATTGTGAGGAACCTGTGATGAATTTTTTTTATCACAAAATGTAATTATGATAAAATTTTGATTTTTCCAAGAAATAATTTTCTCACAATAAATCAATTTTTGTAGTGTACACGTTTATCATCCCCTTAGCTAAAGTAGTTTAGCTACTCATGCTAACAAAAAACAAAACAATATAACCAACGAAAACAATGGACTTCATACTTATAAAAGCGAGAAATTATAGCAACGGTTTGAGTAACAAAATTGACTCTAAAAACAAACTAACATAACTTAGTTTTCATACTTAAATTATAGTAAACTGATCAACTAGAGACTAAAAAGTAGAGCAATTGTCCTCAAAGGAAAACTGGGCTCACTTCACCTTGAGTTGTTCAACAGTAAAATTATGAAGTTTTATCCCTCCAATCTCTTTAAAGATATTTTTCTGGACATGAATAAATCCTTGCTTCAGATGGGGACATCCAAAGAGGTAAACCGGGAGAAGGGTGCATCGAGCCCATTCCCATGAAGTATGTGGCACTTGGTGTTGGGAATAGCGCCCTAGAAAGTTGATTCGTTGAAATCCACTTTGCGGCTTTCCTTGTATCACGAACAATCTTTACATAATAGATGGATGATTATAATCAAGGGGCAAACACTTCTTTATGTGCAATTACATGTTTTATGTGTTTCCTATTATGTGCGTATGTATTAGAACTCCCCTAATCTATCAAGCTTTTAAGACTTAGCCATCCAGGGTAATCACTCATGAAAAAAGTTCTAATCTAAGCTGGATTAGAAACTACTCCAAGTCGATAAGCTCAACGAAGTGGAAGTGTCAACTAAGCTCACTTGAGACTTGCTTGTGGGATTGCGTTCTTAAGAAGGAATCATCCTATTTCATGGGGTGTAAATTGCATAGTCGATGCATACGCAATACTCAAGGGTGCTCACTACATAGAACGAGTACACTGAGGTGTCCCACGTGATAAGATTCCTAAATGGAAAAGTTAGTCACCACTTCAAGAAGTGGGGACTTTCAAATTAGGAAAGATCTCACAGGTCAATGGCGTGATTCATTAGTCCTTAGACTTGAGATTCCATTGATGTCTTGTCTAGCTTACTGATTTTAGACATGGGTCAAAAAAGGTGTCATTGGAGACACCTGAATTACAACTTATGTTGCTGATTGCAAAAGTGGCACATGGAGGCATGTGAGAATCAATAAAAGACCTATGTTTGCTTGAAGCAAGAAAATATTATTGCATAAGTTGTTCATATGCCATCATGAAAACCCTTGGCCAAGGTGGTGGATCAAGACATCAAGAAAAGAGTTTCTTGGAATGAGATCAAATGGATATGAAACGAACTTAGCATTAAGATTAATATTATTAGGGCTCTCATTAGTCCCTTGCCCTAGGTCTTAATCGAGAGATGAGGTGGTAGGAGGATCGTATCTAATAGACGTCATTGACTGAAAGGTTCTTTCGATTTAATTTCTTACTCGGGTAGTGGTCACACACCTGTTTCTAGACTACAGTTGTGTGATCTGTACGTGGACTAATTAATTAATTAGGATGACTATTAATTGAATAATGAACCTAAAGGGTCACATACAAATGCCAGGATGAGAGGGTATTACTAGAAAGGTCAAACGAATTGATCGAAACGAGACCACACGTGTAAGGTACACGTGTAGCGCGTGAGAGAGCTTACAGTCACGTGGTCCATCTAGTTGGATGGACCATGTGATAATTAATTATAAAGTCCAAATATAATTAATTGGAGAATTAATTATAAAGCCAAAATACAATTAAGTGGAGAATTAATTGTAAAGCCCATTAAAATAAATTAAATAATTAATTCTAAATCTCAATCTGAAATAAAAAGGCTTAATAAATCAATTAATTATTAATTAATTATTAATCGGAATATTAGCTTATAAATAAATAGAAGACAATATCCCAATTATTTTTTTATGAAATAAATAAGTAAAGGATAATATCTTAAATTATTTATATAAGTAATAAATAAATAAATGGAAGATAATATCCTAAATTGTTAGAATAAGATATTAATTAGTTTATTTATTTATGAAATAAATAGAAGATAATATCTAGATTATTTATTTATAAACTAAATAAAATGAAAGGATAATATCCAAAAGTTATTGGGATAAGTTTTTTGAGAAGATATTATTAAAATGAATTTTTAATTAATTATTTTAGAATAGTTATGTGATGGTAACGTAAAAGAAGAAATCAGAATTCTTCTTCCGAATTCTTATCAGTTCGTTACGTTTTGAATTAAAGAGAAAGAGATTTCTCTTCTCTTTATTCCGAATAATAAGAAAATAAAAGAAAACTAAACTCTATCATAGGAATGGAGTTGGAACGTTTCTTTGGGGCTTTATACGTGAGTTTTCTCATGCATCAAAAATTGTATTCTGCAAAAGTGAAAAATTCTCTCTCTCTCTCTCTCTCTCTCTCTCTCTTTCTTTCAATACATCTATAGTACTAGCATACTCACTTGATTGATTTCATCCTAATTTGGTGTGGATACATTTTAAAGGGATTCTACATTGAATTCTTGAAGAAAGAAAAGAGTCATTCGAGGGACGAGGATTCTTACCGCTTGAAGAACGATTGAGGGCGGCTCAACACATTTCAAAATAGACTAAATTGTAGTAAGTTCTTGAAAAGCCCTTTCATTTTGAAATAAAAATTGCAAGCTATCGTCCTTTTATCAAAAAAAAATTAATTTTTCGCTACTTCTGATCATGTTTTCCAACACCTGGGGCTTGAAACCCATCGATACAAGTGGGGTCGCAAATGGGACCACTTTAATGGAGGGAGAAACTATGGAGCCTAATCCCTTTTCGGGGGCTCTCGCATCCTGAAGATTTCTACACTTGGCTTGCACGTTTTGAGGGTCGACTATGTTAACCTCCTTGGTCTCTTTTTGTTTTTCTTAATCTGAGGTAGATCATAATTTTGTTGAAGTATCGATCGAGTCATGACCATTAAATTTAGAGGATTTTGAAAGAGTTTATACGAGAGCTAGAGAGATAAATGTTCCCCATGTATGATGCCAAAATGATCGAGCCTGATGCTCGAAAGGATAGTTTTGAGGATCACCCTTTAGCTAGGAATGAGCACACGACGGTTAGAAGGTTAGGCTATGATTGGTCCCGTCATTAGTACTCTGACAATCATGTACGTAAATATCTTAAGAGAGAAAATTTAAAATGAGTTAAGTACAATATTATGAGCAGTGAATGTCTATCAAAGTGGAATTTATGAGGTATTATTTATAAAGGAATGCCTAAGTGTATTACAAGGTTATTAACTGGGGGAAGGTCTAATTATGAGCTTAGCCAAGAGTGTAATCCAGAGAGGAACATTTGTGAGGATGACATCTGCCCTAACATGGTAGTAATGGCTTTAATAGAGACATCTTTGTGACAAACTTAATGCGTTGACATTGTGTACAATCTCAGGACTTTCTAGTTAATAATGATTAGACTTGAATTGATAGCCACCTCGAGCTCAGGACTTTCTAAACTATCATGTTGTAGTGTCAAAGTGGAGGTGGCGGACGACGTGAAAGGTGGTAATTAAACCACATCACATATTTAAATTGATATAAATTTTAGAAGAGATAATTTTGTTTTAGAGATAATTTACATTCCTTATTCATCACTTAAGTTTATGATTCAATAAAATTAAAAATAAAAATCAATTAATGATAGTTTTTTACTTAATTAAAATTTTCAGAAAACAAAAGGAAATATTGAGTCAAAAATACACATTTACCCATCAACAACCGATGTGCGTTATGCATATAAAAATATTGATGTAGCCCAATTTTTTCTTTAGCCATCTAGCAAACCATAAAAAATGTAATTATTCAAATCAACGTTAGCTTTTTAAAAACATTTAACCTATGATCATGGAGGGGGACTACCTAAATCTGATACGAAAATTACAAAATCCCTTGGAACATTAGTCTCCCGTTGGTCCCGTTATAAATGATATTAGGGAAGCTTTGAGCAGGACGCCTTATGTTTCGTTTAACTTTGTGCGAAGAGCAGGAAACACGGTTGCCCGTTCTCCCGCTCGTTTAGGTTTGAATTCTCATGGGGATATTGAGCTCCCTGATGCTGCTAGGGAATTCCTTACAGGAGATCTAGTTTCGTCGTAATAGTCTTTTGTTTCTATAGCGCCCCCACCCGTACCAGAACATGAGGAGAGCGGCACCTCAACCCCTGCACTGAAGCACCTCTCAAGTAATGGTGTAAGCCATCACTCAAGAAACACTCCAGCGAACGTCTATCAAACTCAGAACTATACATGTATAATGATTTGGCTATGCAGCGGAAAATCAGAGTATTTTAAAACTTTTGAAAACATGTGTGTGATGGCATGTAACAAGCAAGAACATATTGATCAGTAAGAGAGGCTTGGCATGTCAGAACATGTAACATATTCGTATATTGATACCTATATAACAGAGTTCAAGGTATCGGTAGCAGAGTAGCAGGAAGAGTATTACAAAGATACTCAAATATTCGGAAACATATAGTGATACAGCCATATAACATATGCAGGACACAAAAGAGAATAATACTAAGTCCTGACTGGAAAAAAAATGACAATCTAGAGCTTCAAGATACCTCTAGACTGCGGCTGCAAGACCTGAAACCATGAGGCAAGAAAACGGGAGAGGTATTAGTCAAAGGGACTAAGTGAGGGAATACTTAAAAGAAAGTATTTTAAGTGATAGAGAACTTGAATTAAAGATCAGAACTGTTAATGCAAAGCTTTAAAGAAGAAATTGAAACAAGTTCGATTGATAAAACTCTTTTGATGCAATGCTATGAGAAAAAGAGAGTTTTCAAAACACTTTCATGAATGCTGTCACACGCGCACACATATGACATGGATGGTTCATAATGTTTTCATAAAACGGGATAAGGATAGAGTTAAATTTTCCAAATATGTACCATCATTTATGAAACATAATTTTTGCCCGCAAGCTAGGCTTCTCCAACCTTACTCCAGAAAACATGATCAAGTAGAGTATCAGATCAGGATCAACAATAGCTCCACACATAGTAGAGTATCGGACCAAGGTCAACAATACCCCACCAACACATACAAATATGCACCGTCCTCCACCGGTTGTCACTTCGGGTAGCTAGCCCTAGGCGACCTGTAAACATGTAATGAGAATAGATTTACGGTCCATTCCCAGACAGATTGTCCTCACTTAACAAAATTCCTGTTAAAAGTCGGTGTCAATTGTCTATTGTGGCGGCCGGTATTAGTGATGTTGTAGCGCACACCTCCCGAACATCACCTCTACACATAACCGCCGGGCCCAAACTGTAAACTGTATGCTTGCATTTCAGATTAGCAGTGACCAGAGTACCACTCCGGGTCCTAACTATTAACATGTGAAACTGTAACTGTAACATGTGATGTTGTCTGTAAAACATGTGATGCTATCTTGTAAAACATATGAACATGTGAAACTGTACTTTGAAAACATATGCAGAACATGTAACTGTCTTTGAACAAGAATGCAGAACTTTGGAAAACATGTGTTTTAGATCAAGGTATACTATTAAAGTATGAATGATCCTTTCAAAAGAATGTCCCGATAAAAGGGATAGTTCAAAACGAGGTTTAGCTTTGAATTTCAAAACATATGATACTAAAGGAGAATCATGGTTCCAGTTGGAAAACGTTTTAACTTCACCTCACCTAATAGTAACAAAAGGTAGGTAGACAGATTACGCAGTGCCCTGGGGATCCCAGTGCTCGACTTTAACTCCTGTAGGTGGTGTACCAGAATGAGCTTAAGAACTAAGACCCACTACTTGTTGGGAAAACACAAGGGAAACGCAGCGGAAATTTAAAATTTTCCCAACTAAGCAAGGATTGAATCTTGCAATTCCTATTCCCAAATTCGTAGAGATCAAGAAATTCACTTAATTAGAAGCTTTCTTGACACGTTCTAGCTGCCCAAGAACACTCTTCACACGGCTTGATCCCCAAAAGCTCCTTCAAATCTTTCAAGACTTCACGATAGTAGCCCTCTAGAGAAATAGTCCACCAATCGTGACCACGATCCGAATAGGGAGGATGCTAGTTCTATATTCGGTGTTTAGGCTCTAGGGTTTACTGTATAATTATGGAGAAGGAGAAATTGTGTATCATCTCCCATAGGGTTCGAACCCCTCACTTATATAGGGTTAGGGTTCGAACCCTATTCCTTATTAGACAAGGAATTCCAAACTCTTTTGGAAAGGGATTTCTTGCTTGGAGACTAAGTCTCTCTTACTTTGACCAAAAGTCTTCCTATTGATCAACTTGGAAAGAAAGATTCAAATGTAACTCTATTAGATTATTAATTTTACTTTTTTTTACTTTACAATAAATAACTTGAAGACTAACTTTTTTTTACTTTACACATACACACACGTGACTACACGTGTCCATAAGGACACGTGTCATACACGTGTGGACCCCACCATTCACTTAATGGTTCGATCAACTCGTTTAATCGATTCAAGCCTTAACCCACGTGACTAGGTTGTTGTGTGTGACCCTCTAGGTTTTTAATTCAATTAGCAGTGACCCTAATTAATTAATTCTCTAATTAATGAATTAGTCCACAGATCAAACAACCATAGTCTAACAACAGGTGTTTGACCCCTAGCTGAATAATAATGTCTCGATTCGACAGAACCTTTAAGTCATTGACATATGTGAGATACAATCCTCCTACGTCCCATCTTTGAATCAAGATCTAGGGCAAGGGAATAATTAGAACCCTAATAATCTTGATCTTAATGCTAAGTGCATTTCATATCCATTTGATCTCAATCCAAGAAACTCTTTTCTTGATGTCTTGATCCACTACCTTGGCCAAGGGCTCCTGGCATATGAATGACTTACACAATAAGAGATCATCATCTTGCTAATACAAGCGTAGGTCCTTTATTGATTCTCATATACTTTCATGTGCCACTTGTGCAGCCACAGCATAAGCCTTGAATCAATTGTCTAAGACGACACCCTTTAAAGCTTACACCTAGGACTACAGAGTTAGCTCATAAAGTATCAATGGAACCTCAAGTTTAAGGATCACTTAATCACATCAATGACTCGTGAGATATTTCCTAATCTGGAAGTTTCTATTTCCAGATATAGAAACTTCCTTTTCCCATTTAAGAATCTTCTCACACGGGACACCTCAGTGTACCTACTTAGAATAAGTAAGCACCCCCATTTATCACGCACGTATCAACAATACACTTTGCACCCTATGAAACAAGGTGGTCCTTCTTAAGGGCGTGATCACACGAGCAAGCCTGAACGAGTTAGGTTGACACTCCCACTGTCTTTTGGACTCATAAAGCCGGAGTGATTTCTAATCATGGCTTATGTGATATAGGGATCGTCTCATGAACCTCTTCACCTAAATGGTTGAGTCCTATAAGTCATATTGATTAGGGGAGTTCTTATACATGCACAGTCAAAAGGAAACACACAATCAAACAAGAGTATATAAAGAAGTGTTGCCTCAATTCGTATTACTCAAAGATTATCTGTGATTTACAAAAGGAAAGTAACAAAGCTGACTATTACATCGGCTTTCAGGGCACTATTCCTAACACTACTAACCATGATGCATATGAAATGCATGAAATAAATGAACAAGGAACATGTAACACAAGAGAGTAATACCATTTAAGGTATTAGAGAAAGGTAACAATCAAAGGAATACGTTAAAGTGAGTTACTCTTAACGTGGGACTATGATCTTACTATAATCGAATAAGAATTAATCAAATTATGAATCCTACGCAAAACCTTAGGTTATGAAACAAGTCCACAAAAGAAAACTCATTTTGAAAACACATTTTAGACCCTGGATTTGAAAACCCTAGGTGCAAATGTCTATTAAGAAAGCACAAGTTTTATTTCATTTTTACTATTCAAAAGCACTATTTAAAATTATTATTCAGGATTACTATTCATGATTACTATTAACATGTCGGGTCAAAGGGTCGAGTCAAACCCTTACTATACACACACACACGATATACACACAAAATACACACACACGTCACACACGTACACACACACACACGGCATGCACACATGCACACACCCTAATTCAATTATGATCTTGATTATCCCTATAGTTTCAAGTTCATGTTATTATAATCAAGTGTGATCTAGGTTAAAGGTATAACCTATGGTTAAGAGGTCTAATTAAGGCATAACATCAAGTTATGAAACACTATTCTACCTTAGGTTATAACATGTGACACTATTAAAGTGTATAACATATGATTAAGGCTCTATTCCATTAATTCATAACATATCATAAGCTCAATTCATAATTCATGAATCATATAACCATATAAGAACATGTCTCAACATAATTCATATCATATCATGAACATTAGGCATGTAACGTGTAACAAATTAAATTCAATAACAACATGTAACATGTTATAACATAATTGATCATAGGTTACTATTCCATTAGATAACATGCATGAACATAATTCAAATTCCATAATCATGCATCAATTCTCATAATATAACAACCATATCACATGATCATAGCATATACAAGAGCATTTCATAACATATCCGAGCATATACTAAACAATTAAAACATATGCACAACTATTCAAACATATCATAAAAACTATACCATAAATGCATAAAATAAAATCCTATATGGCTTAGGGAAGACCCTAAGACCCAACCTAAACATAATATAAATAAACCATACTATAAAACATAAACTAAACTAAAACATAACATAAAAACATAACATAAAACAAAACAAACGTATCTCTAATGGGGGGGAAGGCCGCCGGCCACAAGAGGGGGAGGAGGAAGGAGAGAAATGGTGTTTTTAACACAACTTTGAGCAAGGAATGTGATGCCTCTTGCCCTCTACTTATAGTCGGAGATAAGCCCCTCACCTTGGAAATAAAGTATAGAGAAGGGTATGAGAGCAAAAGTGTATAGCTTATCTTGGAAGCTTCATCATTCATGGAACAAGAATAGGGACTACAGGGGGGGTTTTCGGTAATTTCACTACCAAAGCTCGAGGATAAGCGGCTGGAAGTTTTCTCATTCCGTTGGCACAAAAATTAGCTTCGAAACGCCTATTCATACGTCGAAATCGGATTTACCGTTTAAAAGATACATTAGTTCAAAGTATAGAAAGTTTGAACCCTAGACTTAAACACGAGTGTAAAACGACTTTCGGGAATGATTTTCAAGTCCGGAATATTTTGAAAAATCATAAAATAATTCGAGAAGCGTTTTGAGTCCAATATCGACTATAAAACGTTTTACCGATAAAAAGTTGAAAACGGTGAATGAATAGTGAATTCTCACATACAAACATTCGTTTCAAAATCGCAAGCTAGGGTTTGAATCAAGGGATGTAAAACATCTCAAAAATCTTGAAATAGCTCAAGTAATGCAAATCCAAAGAGAAAACATTTTCCGAGTGAAAATCGTTCGTAGAAGGAATAGTGAACTATGGTTTTCGTAAACATTTTCAATAAAGCAAAGCTCAAAATAGATTTCCAGGTCAAGAATAATTTCAAAAGACTCATCTCGACTCAAGGATCGATTTGACTGTAAACTTGGGTAGGAAAAGATATCATAATCAAAAGCTCATTTTTAGATGAATAGTAACTTTACTCGATAAGTTCCAAAAATTTCCTTATGGTTCAAGAAAGACTCTTTGAACTTGGGAAACAAGTTCAAACAATTGGGAAACATGTGTGGTGAACCTCCAGGGTTCGAGTAACAATATACACAAGGTAGGCTCGGGTTATGAATAGTAAACTGTATCAAAGGTCAAGAATTCCCCCTTAAAACACTGTCGGTCACATATAAGCACTTTGATCATGTAAGAATGCAACGCATGAAGGTTTTAAAGTTGGATCACGGTCTATAAACGTTTTACCAATGCCCTTAGCTTACCATTTTCATCCAGGCCCTGTTTTGGGCTGTTACAGTTTCCCTTCAAAAACAAATACATATATATATATATATATATATATATATATATATATATATATATTCAATTAAAACCATAACAGTAGTGGCTCACTCATGATTAATTCTATCATGTGTCCATTGGAGACAAGAAATGGCTCAATAACCTTTTTGACCTAGAGAAGTGATCAGTCGATTATTGGGTACTTTCATTGCTTAGTGTCTAATAGTTTGAAATTATGCTTGCAAAGACTTGTGCTTTAAAATGTATTTATTTTTGTTCTCTTTTTAAAATAGTGTTTGCCAAGTTGAACCATTTTCGACCTTTTATTTTTTATTTCGAATGGCCACTAAAGCACATTTTAATGTTCCTATAAATTACTAATAAAATGTAAATTTATTTCATACTCAAATATTAATATAAAATCTATCTTGTAAAATAAATTATTTCAATGTAATTGTTAATTCATGATGGGTCAAAAATTAACATCTAATAAGAATATTACCGGAGTAAAATGATAAATAAAATAGAATGGTAAAAGAAATTGGGATAAAAAATTTTTGTCATCCGAACTATGGCCATTTTTACATTTTATCATTCAGACTAAAGTTCGTTGAATACCACCATCCCAATTCTACGTTTTTAACATTTCACCATCTTAGATTAATTTTTAGTGGTTTTATTGCCCTAAAAACCAAACATGTGATTTGCACATGATTTTATTAAGGGCTAAAATGTCTCTCTCTATCCCTTCTTCTTCACTTAACCCTCGTAGACCAAATTTTGCAGACTCGTTCTTTCCCATCATCAATCCGCCATAGACGTTGTACCAAGACTCAAATAAAACCATAAATATAAAATTGTATCTTAATTCACTGTTGCTGAAAATTTCAAATACCACATAGAGGTTCGACGCAAAAGGCTCTATCAATAAGACATCAAAGTCACCGGAAAAAAGGAAAATGAGAGAATAATATTATGGAAAGAAACCCACCTATTTCTGCCACCTCACTACTATTCTAAAATTTTCCCTTTTCGGGGTATTTTTTGCTTCAAATAATATTTTTTGTTCGACCCATTTCTGTTTTTAAATTCTGATAGCGTTTCACCAACGTATTTGAAGTATAAGTGGCTGCAATTATTTAAAAAATCAAGTTTATTTCTGCAATTTTATTTTTTTAATTTATTTTTCTCGTTGATAATTTGTGGTCAATTTGGTATTTTTTTTCTATACAGTTGTTGATAATGAGGGTCTATTGGAAAACCCAGCATTTTGATTTCATGGGAGGCCAAAAAGTGTCACAAAAATTGAGTTTCCTTTTTCCGTTTTCTCGGTTGGGAGGTTAGAAATCTTGTGGAGTCTGAACATTTTTATTTTATTTTAATATCTCAATAAAGAATTTACATGTTTATTTTAAGAACTTTAATGCATTTTTTAGGGCAGAAAATTGTTGAGTGCATTGAAGAATGGTTGTTTCATTTGTCTTGACATTTTCTTCTTGGTACCATATCTATGGCGAATTGAGGTAAGAGAATAAGAGATGGGGGAATAATAGATGGGCTTGCAAAATTGTCTCTACAAGGGTTAAGTGAAGAAGAAGGGACAGAGAAAGACATTTTTGCCCTTGGTAAAATCAGGTGCAAATCACATGTTTGGTTTTTAGGGCACCAAAACCACTACAAATTAATTTGAGATGGTGAAATATTAAAAATACAAAGTTGGGACGATGGTATGCAACAAACTTTAATTTGGATGGTAAAATATAAAAACGGTCATAGTTTGGATGGTAAAATTTTTTTATCCCAAAGAAAAAGAAATTTGTAATAGAAAGGTGAAAAATAACAAACATGGGAGAAATGAAAGATGATTCACGTATTGACTTATTTTTTAAATTAAAAGAAATCTCTATTGATATTATCATATTTATATTATTATATATTATAATGGCATGAGAAGAGCTTTATAGTAACTGTTATTTATCATATTCATTACTCGTTTGAATTTTTCACCATTGTTTGTCAAACCTTTTTTTATAAATTTTCAACTACAAGGCCGCGTTTACATATATGATTTAGGTATGTTTTGGCCTATGCTCTATAACATGAAATGGAATTTACGACAATGTATATTTGGGAAAATCTTTGAATAGTACCAAAAAGTTGAAAAAATTCCTTTTAGCTCCCCAGTTTTGAAAAAGTTCTCATTCAATCCCCAATTGAAAAACAAAATTCCTTTTAGGTCCCCACAAATAGTACATGTTCGTACATTGTCTTTAGGAATTGCGTACATTTTTGAGGAAATTGCGTATAAAAATCCCGGAATCTCGTATATACGAGATTCCGGGGTTTTTATACGCAATTCCCTAAAAATTGTACGCAATTCCTGAATTATTATACAACCTTGGGGAGTGAAAAGAAATTTTGTTTTTCAATTGGGGAGTGAACAGGAACTTTTTCAAAACTGGGGAGTGAAAAGGAAATTCAGTTTACACTTGGGGATTTTTGAGGAATTGTCCGTTATTTTATTTACACGAAAAAACTCCACGATTTTTTTGGACAAAAAGAAGGATGGGGAAGATGAAGGATGGCAAAGGTCCCAATTTTTTTCTGATCAACAGCCTTGGCCCGACGCATTATCCGTTCTCGAAAAAATCTCTAGTGAGATCTCTAGCTCCAGATTCGGAGACCCCGAGAAGGTTATTCAAGCTTCGTCGCCTTCTCCGGCAAAACATATCAAGGCAGTGGTGATCAGATGGCAATTCCAAAGGACAAGGGGCTCTCCGATGGTGTGGGTTTAAACTGAGTTTCGAGTTGTAGAACGAATTAGGGACGAGTTCAGTGCAACCACAAAGCAAAAATACAAGAAAAAAATTGAAGGGTATTTCTGTAATCTTTACCTAACATGAGGATCAGCCCACAAAGAATAAATATTGTTATGCATACGAAATACACCTAATCGAAAAACTCAAAAACAAGTAAACACGTGATTGTGCATTTTCGCAAGGAGGTATAATCACAACATACTTTAACATGACACGATATGTAAATACCTCTAAGAGTTGCCTCTAAGAGTTTATCTATAAATTGGTAAACTCCCAAGAAAATATTCGCAAATTATTAACCATTTTAAATAAACTTGAAAGCATGAAGTAGGAAATGTACTTTAAACTCATGGAAACAAGAAACATCATGTAACACCCCAAGCAGTGGGGCACCACACCCCCGCACTATGACCCGACACGTGTACGAAATGGAGATTCCGCACACGCACCAAGTCACAGCGAACGGGTGACAAACGAAAACACACACACACTAGCTAGGCGGTACCTAACCCTGAACAAAAGAGAATATGCGAAAACATGACAGCGGAAGTCAGGCAAAAAAACCAACTTTCAAAAACTTTTGTACATTAAACATATTGAGCAATATAGAAATCAAAATCATCTACACGGGTTCAACTAATCGATCGAACCTATCCTATCCTGTCCCGAACAATTACACGACAAGACGGGTTCAACTGGCCCTAGAAACCTATCCCAAATAATCATATAATCACAACGGGTTCATCTAATCCGAGCACCTGTGTAGCACCCTAACCCCAAGGCACTACATCCCCCGCACTATAGCCCCATCCACATACGAAATGGATAATCCATACATAAACTGAAACTATAGCGAACGGGTGACAATCAAGAAACAATCTAGCTAGGCCGGACTATACCCCAAAATAACACCAAATCAAGACATTATAATTTGAAAGCGGAAGCATATATGATCAATACATATAGGTACCATATTTACATTAAAAGTATATATATAGTAATAGGTACCAACATTTATTAATACATTATCATCTCCTATATATCATTCATGTATAAGTATCCAAAAGCTACTAACATGATCTTCCAAAATGTCAATACATGGAAATGAAATGCTAGACTCGGCTGAAAGGGAAGACACTACTCGGACTCCTGCCTAGCACGACCATGGCCAAAAGTACCTGAAAAGTGAAGTATCAGTCTACCGAAGACTGAGTGAGGGGCATAGATATATATAACACACATCACATGCAAGTCATAGCCTCGGGTGAAGATTTGGAAATGAAAAGAGATATAAGTTTAAGAATAGACTACTCTTCGCTCGAGATTACAACTATCAAGTTTAACATGTTTCTTTATTAATTTCAATCAATACGTGGCCCGGCGAGTGAGGGCTATTCTCCAACCTTACACCAAATGTGAACAATACATGCTTGCTAGAATAATTAATACGTGATCATGAAATTCAGTTAGTGCTCAATTAGCAATATAATCAATGAATTAAAACATGCAATAACCCGAGGACAATCCGTGGTGCCGGACCCGTCCCCAGTCTTCTTCTTCCTCCGGGTGATAGTGGGTTTGCAAGGCCCAACTATCCACGACATGGTGTACGTCGGGAACATGACTCCCACGCATGGAACTCCTTCCACCACCAAACCTCCTGGTGGCTTCGGGGGTGATCCTAAAGTGGTGAAGATAGCGCAAGAGTTACTCGTCAGCCCTTGCTTTCCCAATTGGCTCAAGCTACTACCCTCGGGCCCAAGTGCAATCATGGTACTCGCCAAAACATGCTTGAATCATGAACAATCATGACTTGCTTTCTTGAAATCATTTATGTTTTAGGAAACGTTTATGGATCTAATAGGTTTTGGCTGAAAACTCACATAAGGGTTGTAAAGGTTCTATGTAACTAGAAAAAAACCTCGCCTATGCGACAAAATACGACAAGGATATACTCTAGGGAGCCTGCTCCTCGTCTACGGCCTCGTGATCTATGCAAACACGATGTGTATACGTGAGACTTGACTCAAAATGGACCAAATATGACGAACGGCGAAAATGCAACGAGATGACGAGCAATATACAATGTGGCATGAAAATATCTTATTTTAGCATGTAATCAATCATATAATAGCAATTTGGGATCAAAGAAATCATTGGATAAAAATCCCAAAATCCAATTTTTATGCAGTAGGTTTTGTTCTGCCGCATACCTGGTGTAACGCCCCAATCTTTCAATTATTTATATGTGATTTACATATTTAATTTTCATTTAAATATATTAAATGTTTATATATGTTAATTATGTTAATTATTATTATATCCTAAGTTATTTAATATTTAGTATTTTTGTAAAATTCATATCAAATTGATATTTATTGCATAAATCGAACTCGGTTACAATGTGAATTAGCTTCCCGAACTTGATTTAATTTCTTCTATAGCCTTACTTGCTCATTTTCATGAATGTTGGGACTTAATTGCATTGGACTTAATTGATCATTTATTATGGAATTGAACCTAATTGCATGACTTAAATAATAGGAGGACTTAATAGCAAATTGGCCATTTCTTCTTGATACATAGCAGCATATTACGTTCCTTTCCTTTCTTTCTTTCATACAAACATCATACACATTTGTTCTTGCTTCCCTTGCTCAACCGAACCAAACCCTTGTGAAGAAGTTGGGAGATTTCATCATTCAAGCATCATATTTGTGGGTTTTGTGATCATTCAAGCATCATCAACATCATCTCACTCCATCTCTTTTCATCTCTTTTTCATTCAAGGTAAGATGGAGATTTTTTATGAATTCTTGGTTGAATATGTGAAGCTAGGGTTATGGTTTGGATTAGATAATTTACTTATTTGTTGTTGGAGACATGAATACATGCTTTTAGCTTGAATTTATGCTTGAAGTCTTGGAATTTATGGACTTGGTTGATGAACTTGTATATGGGTTTCATTTGATAGATTCTTGATGATCTAATGTGGAAAAAGGTGTTTTTATGAATTGTTATTGATCTATTTGTATGCTAGTAGGTGTATATCATGATATTTGAGCATTTATAGGTGAGTTTGATCCATTTTTGGGTGTTTGAGTTGTGTACGTTCTTGTTCTGTTGTTATGCCCTGTTTTTCTGCTGCGTACTGTTGACACGGGCATGTCACTTTTCCCTTCTTCAGCATGACACGGGGGTGCATGTTGGTCTGGTTTTTCTGTACCGTGACACGGGGGTGTCACGGTTTGCTTTGTATTGGTGACACGGGCGTGTCACCTTCTGTTTTCATGCATATTGTCCGCTGTACCCAGACACGGGAGTGTCACGGCTTAGTGTATATTTGTGACACGGGCGTGTCACACTCTGTTTTCATGCATATTTTGGTTGCATGCTACTGTACGTGCTATGCTCCTATGTGAATCTTTGAATTAATTTGATTGAAAATGTGGAATTGTGAGTTCGAATGACTTGATTATATGATTGCACGTCATGTTACGCCGTTCGTCCTAATTGGTTCATTGAGTCGTGTCTTATGTACACTTGTCTTTGTTGCACAGACCAGCACACCAGTGACGTGGAGTGGGCTTCTTAGGCCGTGTCTTTCTCTTTATTTTGTCGGTACAGGTGAGGTTTAATTTCTAGATATATAGGACCATTACAACCCTATGTGATGTTTTAAGCCAAAAGGTATCTATATATCTATAGTTTTCCAAACTCTATTGATTTTCAACTGATTTACTGAATTGTATTGTATTGATTGATCGTGTTTTGGGCGAGTATATGGTATCGTGCACTGTGGGCCCGAGAGTTAGTGTTTGAGCCAACCGGGAAAGCATGGGCTGACGAGTAACTCTTACACTCCTCTCAACCGTGAGGATGAACCCTGAATCCACTAGGAGGTTTGGTGGAGGAAGGAGTCCCGTGCGTGGGAGTCATGTTCCCGACGTACACCGTGTTTACCGTGGGTGGATCGGGCCTTGCAAACCCACCATCATTGGAGGAAGAAGGAGTCATTGAAACTGCTATGTGTGCACTGTAATTAATTGTGTGATCACTTAATTAATTAATTAAAAGTATCGTGATTGTACACTGTCGGAGTAAGGTTGGAGAAGTGCCCTCACTCGCCGGGCCACTGATTGATTGATTGAAATTGTTTAAATTGTTAAATCTGATAGTTGTAATCTCGGGCGAGCTCTATGTTGTTATTGAACTTAGATTGATTTCGGTTATAAAACCTTACCCGAGGTTATGATTTGTATGTTATTTGCGCTTATATCTATTATGCCCCTCGCTCAGTCTGTGGTAGACTGACACCTCACCTTTCAGTTTTGCAGGTTGTGTGCTAGGCGGGATTGGCGTCGAGTCAAGTCTTTATTTTCTTGTCACCCGTTCGCTATGGCTCAGTTCATGTATGGATTGTCCGTTTCATATGTGGACTGAGCTATAGTGCGGGGGATGTGGCACCTTTGCGTTCCGGGTGTTACACCTGGGAACGGTCGTTCCGGGTCTGTGATGCCCTAGCGTGGGCCCCACATCCCCTGCACTAAAACCAAGCTCATATACGAATATAGTCCGCACACAAACCCAATCTTAGCGAACGGGGACACGACACGGACCCTGGCTAGGCGGGCTAACCCTGTACCAAACAATTTATGCAACCAAGCGACAGAAACAAGAGTATAAACCATAAACATAAACTAGTAGTCCATAACAACAGGATCTCTCGTCAAGAGCTTACATAATTTACAAGTGAAAGTATTTGGCCCTCACGGCCTCACAAAATATATACATAACAAAAGGTAATATGAGTGTGTGGTACAACAACCGTGTGACACGAGCTAGACACAAAATTACAATAAGTAAAGCAATTTCCCGCCTAGCTACACCTGCAAGGAACCTGAGGGACAAAGAAGGGAGGGGTCAGTCTCTACAAGACTGAGTGAAAGGCATAAATAATATATATAAAGCAGTAAAGTCATGCGAGTCATAATTCCACACAAGGTTTTGGAAGAACAAGTAAAATGTGGCTCTCATTGTATGGAATTCCGACTTGGACCATTCATTTCAGGAAAGTGATTCAGTGGCTCGGCGAGTGAGCATTCTCCAACCTTACTCCTTTAGTGTACAAGATAATTTAATTAAGCGATCATGCAATATATTAGGTTTCACTTGGTTACAGGATTCAATTCAGGTGCACAATTACTCCTTTTTCCTCCGGGTTGGTGGCTCGGGTAGCTAGCCCTTACCACCCAGTAACAGTGATCAATGGGTACATGAATCCCATTGACCGAAATCCCATTGATTCACCAAACCTCCTGGTGAACCTCCGAGTTGGTCCGAATTGGTTGGGACTTATGCAAGAGAAAGCCGTCAGCCCATGCTTCCCCAGTTCTCTCAATACATAAGCCCCTGGGCCCCAGGAAGTGTAACCGTCTCGCCAAAACAGGACAGGATCAAGATTGGTTTCATTTTCCAAATCATTTGTTTATTTGAAATCAAGATATAAGTATAATATAAGTTTTGGCCAAACCAACATATAAGAGGGTTGTAGGGTTTATATTATATCCTAACAATTCCTCACCTGTACCGGACAAAAAGGAAGAACGAGAACTCCTCAACCCTACTGGACGTGCTCAACGTCCTCCTGAGAACTCTCTAGACAAGGAAATAGGCCACGAGTGAAACTCGACTCAATATGAACCAGATATGACGCACGGCAATTGAATTAATTACATAAGACATGAATATGAAATCATATGATATTAATGACATGTTCAAGTGCACCATTTAATGCATAATATAATATTTAAATGCCTAACAAGGCGCACATGAAATTTGTGAAACCAATTCACGTCATTCAAGCGATACAAATGCATATGAGAACAAGTATGGGCATATAATCAAGAAATAATAAGTTAGAGACAAGTTCGGAGGTGGAGACATGCGAGAAAAAGGAAATAAAACACAAAAAGAGCTTCCGAGCGAAATTGGGCCAAAGCTGACAGATTTCCAAAATGGACAATCTGTAGTAAAACTGGAATATCTTGAGTTCTAGAAATTGAAATGAAGTTTTGTTTATTGAAAATGAAACTAGACATATAGACCTTTCAAATGATATATGGTACGAAACTTGGTTCAAAGCGAGGAGAAAATGGCGTAAGCTTAAAGTTGGGTGAAAGCAGATTTCCGACGAAGTGGCGACACCAAAATGAATTTATTATATCTCACAAATGAAAAAGGATATTGAGATGATTCCGATTGGAGGTTGTTCTAAACTTCAAGAGGTTTGGTCAATTGGAGTTCTGATGAGGGAGTAACCGGCCGGGGAAAAACAAGGCAGAATCTTACCCGGCCGGGGAGAGCAGGTGCAGAAACCCTTCTGCACTAAACTACCCGCCCGGGTACTTTTGTGGGCAAAAACTACCAGCCCGGATAGTCCTTTTGTGGGAACAGGGGAAGCTCGCGGGAGGGGATGACTAAACCACCAATTCAACTCCAACCTCAACCACAAGCACTCAAAACATCCAACAACAAGCATAGGTTCATAATATCTCGTTTAGGCCACTTAAAATCCAAAGGAACATGTTTAGATGCATCAAAATCCCTTCATAAAACCCTCAAATATTCCATAACCACGAATGCATCAAAGTTAAAGTAAAACATGTCATATATGCATGAGATTAATTCAAATTCATCACATATGCTTCAAAACATGTTATGAAATCCAAAGAAAGTGAAAGCCCTAGTCTAAACTCACATTCTTCAAATATACAAGTTTCTAACATACCTTACAAATGGAAGAAAAAGAAGGGGAAAGGAAGAAGAGATGGTCTTGGAGTGAATTCCTTGAAGAAAAGATGGAATAAAGCTCAAATCTCTTGTTGTCTTGTGAATTGAAATGAAAGAGATGTCTTGCCCTTGTTCTTGGTTCTTGGAAGATGAAGATGAAATGAAGAAATGTATTTATATGTGTGTGTACGTAGATATATCGATCAAGTGGGGAGAAAAAGGAAGAAATTGTACTTTGGTCCTTATGAAAATCAAAAGAATGCAATTGAGTATGAAATGTTATGCATATGAAAAAATTCAATTCTCATCAAATTATCAATCAAGTATCAAACATCTCCAAGAGGGCGATTAAAGACAATTAAGTAAAATTCTTACAAAGACAAAAATAATTAAACACTTACACATGCTCGGAAAATTAAATAACATAAACCACAAAAAGAAATCGAAAAATGAAGGTTTAAATCACATAATTAAATCAATAAAAGAAATTAAATAGACCTAACCCTCAAAACTCTCACGCGTGGCACGCGTAACTGTACAGTCAAGAAGTCGGGGTGTCACAGGGTCCCAGTTGAAAATGGGAAGGGTCGTTCCCATGCCCTCCGAAAACGTGCCAGCGCTTTCCATTTTAACAAAATGCGTTTCTGCTGGGAATAGCCCTTTCGGCTGGCAGGCCAAAATGGGAACGGTCGTTCCCAGGTTCGCCAGCCTGCTTTGATTCAAAAGCATGGGAACGGCCTTTCCCACAATGCACTGAGGCGGGAAGGGCCGTTCCCAGCTTCTGCAAATTTGAAAAACAGAGCAGAAGCAGGGGAACAGCTACGGCATCAACAACAACAAAGCAAACACAAGTTTTAATTCCCCAAAATGCAATAATTTCTGGAATTATACATGCATACATATTCAAGATATCATAAAACACCAAATAAACAATCAATTTATGCTTGATCATGAAAGTTTTCCACTTGCAAGCTCACACACCAAACACCACATGACCTCGTATTTTGCAAGAATTCATAGATCAAATCATGTTATAATCATATATTCATGTCTCTAACAAGCAGTAATTCATTTATTCCATGAATTCTCAAACCCTAGCTTCAACCAAAATGATCAAGAACCAAGTATTCATGCATATACCCACCTTGAAGCTAAAGAAATGAAGGGAGATGAAAATGGATGATGAGCTTCAAAGCTTGGATTTTTCCTTGAAATCTTAGATGATATTGATGAATTCTTTATCTCTCCCTCTTCCTTGAAGAACCGAGAACGAAAAGGAAGCAAAGAGTTGGAGATTTTGATGAAAAAAATGATCTTGGAAGCCTAAGGAAGATATATATCGTGATTCACCATTTTCGAATGGTGTGAAATACCACAAATTCTAACTTAGTCCCACAATTTTTTAAGTCATGCAATCAAGGATGAATGGTTTGCTAATTGATCAATTAAGTCCTTGGGAAAGCTATGCAATTTGGTCCCTAGATTTAAAAGAATGAGCATGTAGGGACAATTCAGCAATTAAATCACTCCCGGTAATTATTTCACGTAACAATTGTTTATCCAAGTCATGAAATAATTTTTTCAAATGATATGAATTCATATAATTCACATAAATAATATGATATGCAATTTATAAAAATAGGTGATGACATATAGGAAAATAATAAATTAAAAGAATTAAAATAAATTCATACACTCACAACTCACACGTGGCGTGCTTACCTGTTCATCCGGAGCCGGGGAGTTACAACTTGTCCTAACCTGTCCCGAATAATCATACATTTGATTCATAATTTCAAACATGCATGTAACATATCTTATACAGAATTTACGAATCATAAATCAGAACAAAATACTTAACATCTTAAATGAACAGACACAGACTCAACATGTAACACCCGAGCGCAAGGTGTCTGTAACAGCCCAAAACAGGGCCTGGAAGAAAATGGTAAACTTAGGGCATTGGTAAAGCGTTTATAGACCGTGATCCAAGTTTATAAACCTTCATGCATTGCATTCTTACATGAACTTCGTGCTCATATGTGATCTGACATGTTTTTAGTACTATTCATTTTCCAAGCCTATATTACCCAATGCTTCAATGGAACCCTAGAGGTTCATATCACATGTTTTCCTATCCTTTGAACTTGTTTTCCAAGTTCCGGAAACCTTTCTTGAACCATAAGGGCATTTTGGGAACTTACCGACCAAAGTTACTATTCATTTGAAAATGAGCTTTTGATTCTGATATCTTTCCTACCCAAGTTTACAGTCAAATCGATCCTTGAGTCGAGACGAGTCTATTGAAATCATTCTTGACTTGAAAATCTATTCCGAGCTTTGTTTTATTTGAAAATGTTTACGAAAACCCTAGTTCACTATTTCTACTACGAACGATTTTCATTCGGAAAATGTTCTCTCTCTGGATTTGCATTACTCGAGTTATTTCAAGATTTTTGAAATGTTTTACGGCACTTGATTCAAACCCTAGCCTGAAATTTTGAAGCGTACGTATGTACGTAAGAATTCACTATTCATTCTACGTTTTCAACTTTCTATCGATAAAACGTTTTATAGTCGATATTGGATTCAAAACGCTTCTCAATTTATTTCTTGAATTTTGGAAACAATCCGACTTGAAAATCATTCTCGAAAGTCGTTTTTCACTCATGTTGAGTTTCGGGCTCAAAACTTTTATTCACTAAAACTAATGTATCTTTCAAACGGTAAATCCGATTTCGACGTATGAATATGCGTTTCGAAGCTAATTTTCTTGCCGTCGGAATGGTTATACTTCCAGCCACTTATCCTCGAGTCTTGGCCACGAAATTACTGAATTACCCCCCAGCAGCCCCATTTTTTAACTTCAAGATGATGAAGCTTCCAAGAGAAGCTATTCCATTTTGCTCTCCTACCCTTCTCTACATTTTATTTCCAAGGTGAGGGGCTTCCCAACACCTATAAATACCCCCCTCATGCCATTGAATTCCTTGCTCATATGTTGTGTTAACAACTCCCTTTCTTTCTCTCCCTCTCCCCCTCTTGCCGTCTCCCCCCCTTTTGTTAGCTAGGTTAGTTGTTTTATTTTTTATGCTTTAGTTTATGTTATGTTTTAGATTAGTTTATGTTTTTATGTTATGATATGTTTATATTATGTTTAGGTTGGGTCTTAGGGTCTTCCCTAAGACATATAGGATTTTATTTTATGCATTTATTATATAGTTTTTATGATATGTTTGTTAGTAGTGAATTATGATTTAATTGTTTAGTATATGCTATGAAATGTTATGAATTGCTTTAGTATATGGTATGATCATGTTATGGAGCTATTATATGATGATAATTGATGCATGATTATGATATTTAATTTATGTTCAAGCATGTTATGCAATGGAATAGTAACCTATGATCAATTATATCATAACTTGTTACATGTTACTATATGGTCTCAATTGATGAATGCTATATGATTAATGGTCTTGATATGCTATGACTTATGTCTATGATATGTTATTACATTGTTACAATGTTACATGACTCATATATTATGACTTGAGCTTATGATATGATATGGATTAATGGAATAGTGCTTTGATTATATGTTATACACTTTGATAGTGTCACATGTTATAACCTAAGATAGAATAGTGTTTCATAACTTGATGTTATGCTTTAATTAGACCTCTTAACCATAGGTTATGCCTTTAACCTAGATCACACTTGCTTATAATAACATGAACTTGAAACTATAGGTTATAATCAAGATCATAATTGAATTAGGGTGTGTGTATGTGTGCATGCCGTGTGTGTGTGAGTGTGTTCGTGTGTGTGCATGAGTGTGTGTTTAGTGTGTGGGTTTGACCCGACCCTTTGACCCGACAAGTGAATAGTAACCTGTGAATAGTAATCCGTGAATAGTAATCTGGAATAGTAACTGTGAATAGTACTTTTGAATAGTAAAAGTGAATTAAAACTTGTGCTTTCTTAATAGACATTTGCACTTAGGGTTTTCAAATCCGGGGTCTAAAATGTGATTTCAAAATGTGTTTTCTTTTGAGGACTTGTTTCATAACCTTAAGGTTTACGTTTAGGATTCATAATTTGATTAATTCCTAATCGATTATAGTAAGATCATAGTCCCACGTTAATGATAACTCACTTTAAGGATTCTTTTGTGTGTTATCCTTCTCTAATACCTTAAATGGTATTACTCTCTTGTCATTACATGTTCTGTACTTGTTTTATATGTTTATGTGCATCGTGATAGAAGTGTGTCTTAGCTCACCTTAGTACACACTTACAGGAGTTAAGGTTGAGTACTGGAATCCCCAGGGCACTGCATAATCTGTCCTACCTACTGTTATTAATAGGTGAGGTTATAAATGTTTTCAACTGGAACCATGAATACTTAATGATTCAATCGTTTTGAGACTCTAAGTCTAGTGCTTTACATTCTTGTTTTGAAATACCCTTTATAAGGGATGATTCTTCAAAGAACCCAATCGTATTAGTTATTCATTGATCAAAGGCACATGTTTTCAAAGTATAGCATCAATGGTTCATGTTTTCAAAGTATAGCATCAATGGTTCATGTTTTCAAAGTATTGCATCAATGGTTCAATGGTTCAATGCATATGTTCAATGGTTCATACATTCGGATTTATTCTGGATGTCATCAATGGTGCAAGCAATCAATGGTTAATGGTATGGGCCCGGCGGTTATGTGTAGAGGTGATGCTCGGGAGGTGAGCGCCAACGACATCACTAATGCCGGCCGCCACACTAGGCGATTGATACCGACTTTAATCAGGAGGTTTGGTTAAGTCAGGACAATTGTCGAGAATGGACCGCAAATCTATTCCCAAATCAATGGTTAATGGTCACCTAGGGGTCGCTCCCCGAAGTGAAACTTGGTGGAGGATGGTGCATGTGTGTATGTGTTAGGGTATTGTTCATCTCGGTCCGACACCCTATTAATGGTCATGTTTTCTGGAGTAAGGATGGAGAAGCCTAGCTTGCGGGCATCAATGTTTTCATAAAGTTGGTTCATATCTTGTAAAGTTGTACCCTACCCTTATCCCGTTTTATGAAAATCATATGAACCAAATCATAGCATATGTGTGCGCGTGTGACAGCATTCATGAAAGTGTTTTGAAAACTCTCATTACTTATAGCATTGCATCAAAGGGTTTTATCACTTGAAATTATTCTTAAGTTCTTCTTCAAAGCTTTACATTAAAGGTTTTACCTTATGAACTTCACTTCAAACGTTTACTTTAAGTACTTTCTTTTAAAGATATCCCTCACTTAGTCACTTTGACTAACACCTCTACCTGTTTTCTGGCCTCATGGTTTCAGGTCTTGCAGCCGCAGTCTAGAGGTATCTTGAAGCTCTAGAGTGTTCATTTTGTTTGAGTCAGGACTTTACTTTATTAATCTATTTTGTGTCCTGCATATGTTATATGGCTGCATTGATACTTTACCTTATGCTTTTGTATCAATCCTTCTGCTACTTGGATACTGCTGCAATTGCTATCTTATGCTCATGTGACAATGTTCAATTGATACAGTAATGTTAATAGTCTCTTCTGCTTAGCGATCAGTACTTGCTTGTTTATATGCCATCACGCACATGTTTTGAAAAGTTTTAAAATACTCTGATTTTCCGCTGCATAAGCCACATAGTTAAACACTATTTGTTACTCGTTAATGGACATGCCGTTCGCTGGGGTATTTCTTGAGTGATGGCTCACACCATTACTTGAGGGGTGCTTCAGTGCGGGGGTTGGGGCGCCGCTCTCTACCAGCAAAGTGGGGGCGCTACAGCCTGAGGTGGATAGATGATCATTGGAGGATTTACATCAAACTTCAAAACGCATCAAGAACATTCTGTCTTTGATCCAAGAGATGTAGGGTCAGATACAGAATACAACCTTAAAGGGGTTAAAAAGAATGAATGGATAATATGAACGGAAGATAGAAAAGGATTCGTGTTAAGGTAGATCCTAATGAAGAATACCTCAAGGTAGGGATTGAATCGTCAGGGTTGTCAGGAGTAGTTATCCTCGATGGTATTTTAAACTCTGATATGAGTAAGATAGTAGCTATGGATCTAACATTGAGAGAGATGGTCTAAGGATATTCGGGGAGGTCAAGCTCGGTTAATTAAAAAGAATTGGATGGTCGAACGAAGATTGCGGGAAATGGTGAAGACTGGAAATAGTACAAGTCAGAACGGATCCAAGAGTATGATCCTTAAAGGATTTATCAATAGCTTCACCGAGGAACCTTGAAGAGGTTCAAGACAAGCTGACCACTGAGTTATCTTCAGGATAGATCCTACACTGGACAACGACAACTCTCAATTCTAAACTTTGAAACTTCGGTGAACGGTACTTATAGCATTCATGATACATGCATCCATGCAAATTTAACTTATATAATTTTTATGTTAGGTGCTTTAATCTTGTATTGTGTTAAATTACTTGGAATAATTGGATATTAATGTGGGCGACATTTATTACTTGCTTTGGGTGCCTTACGTGATTTTAAATTTGGTTTTGCGTGAGTTGCTTGGGAGTATTGGAGACTTCCTTGCTTTATTTTCGGTTAAGAGACGGGGATTCTCTTATTTTTGTTTGAGAGACGGGGTACTCTCTTTGTTTGCGAGAGACGGGGTTCTCTCATTGTTGTTGGAGAGACGGGGTTCTCTCATTGCTGCTCGAGAGACGGGGCTCTCTCCTTGTTGTTTGTGAGAGACGGGGAATCTCTCATTGTTTGATTTCAAGCGTGTTTTGAATCCGAGGACGGATTCTTTTTAAGGGGGGGAGATTGTAACGCCCCAGTTTTTCAGTTTTAAATAATGTGGTGTATTTGTTTATAAATTGCGCGATTCAATTATTTAATTATATGATTACTTGTTCATAAGTGTTTTTATTTGATTTAAACTATAAACTATTAATATTTAATTTAATTCATTTTATTTCTACTTTGATATTTAGTGTTAAATTCTCAATTAAGGTTTTGTGTTACCTTAACTATTTCGGTAATTTCGTTAATTAATTTCAACATGTTATTAGTTGGTTTTAATTTAATTAATATGGAATTTAAGTTTTAGTAAATTATTTATAACAATATGAATTCGTTCATGCGCATGAGTGTTCTATTTGTGCTTCGTTCACATATGTAATGATATCGGATTGGTATGGAAATTTAGTATGTCTTAAATATGTGTGTTATGAACATGCCTATATGCTCGGTTTATGTTTTCGGATTCATTTGACGTGTTTATGAATTTAATTTGATTTGTGGAACCAAATCGGGGGCTAACGAGCAATTAGCGCACCCTTGGTTCCGTACGTGATATCTTGAGCTCGGGAATTCGGATTCGAATTTCGACACCTCCGTTGCCTTCGTATCGACGATTCGGAGACAATGGAACAAGCCTCATACCTTTTTGAAATCATTAAGACCTCCGAAATCCAACCGTAACGAGTAACTCGTGCAAGAGGAACTCCTTTGGTTGACTAGTCTTCATGGTGGGACCCCTTAACACCTCCCTAACCTAACCATACCTTAACCATGGCTTGTGTACCTTGGGATAAGCCTTTCTCTTCCCTTTTTGTTCTGAAAACCGAACAAATATCCCCCTTTTGCAGCTGGTACTGATCGAGAGAGAGAGAGAGGAGAAAGAAGAAGGAAACCTTGGCCCTTTTGTGATTTTGAGCTCAAATCACCATTTTTCTTCACCAAATCTTCAAGGTATGAATATTTATGTCTTCTCTACTCTATTATACTTGATTTCATCTACTTACATCATGTTTTGGATCAGATTTGATTAGGGTTTGGGTTAAGAGCATGAATAGGGTTTTGGGGGAAATTGCTCTTGTGACCTTGCTTGGTTGTGCAGCTGTTTTCCTTGCTTGTAAATGATTATATGAGCTTGTTTCTTGGCCAATTTCTTTCCCAACTGATAGTATTTGATGTTAGGGGGATTTCATCTCTTGACCCTTTAATGAAATTATGAGATATGGAGCTCCAAACTTGATGATCAAACTACTTCCCCTGTTTTCGAACTGCTGTGTGAAATATTGTGTTGTTGCTTGATCAAATGGTCTCCATTTCGTGTGAAATTGCATGGAGTTGATGTACACTCATTACTTTATATGTTAACATTCATGTTTCAAGTATTTGGATCCATTTGAAGCCTCAAAACCGAAGTACATGGCCTGTTTTTATGCATGCTTCATGACAGAATTGTTGCTGTTGTGTTTGGTAACTTGTTGGTCATTCTAATGTGCTTTAAATTGTACCATTTTGCATATATATGATGTATATTAGTTGTTTAGTATGTTAGCATGCTTTCCCTAAAGTTTCAGATCCAAATTCAACCCCTAAGTACTTGATCAAGGCATGATGGAATCATTAGGGCTCATATGTACGATTTTGGCGACCCAGTTTTGTTGCATGGATTCGATGATCTTAACGTGTGATTTAGCCTTTGAACTCTAAATGAAAAATGTTCATAACATGCTAAATATGTTGTATATTAAGTTTCAGAGCATTTGGAGTTCATTTGGTATGTTTTTGGATTGATTTGGTATGAGATCAGTTTTGCCGGAACACTCTGTGAACGCCTCAAGTTCTGTACCGTGACACCCCCGTGTCTCATTTACTCATAAGAGTGAGACACGGGCGTGTCACACCCTCTGGTCAGGTCTGTACTGAGCCACGGTCGTGGCTCAGTTTGGCTAGGGTTGGTGACACCCCCGTGTCCCTTCCCCTGCGCAGTCCGTGTTGCTTCCTTTTCGGGTTTTGATTTGTTTCACCTCTTGAATGGCTTTACCTCCTTTTGTGTTGAACTATGAACTTGTTTTACTATATGTTAGGAGTATTGTGGTTTAATTTCATGGCATTTGGATGTGTTATAGGCATGCTTTTTCTTAATGCCGTTTATGTGTGTTTATATGTCGTTTATGAATCGCATCACTTATTTTCTATATCATATGACTTCTTCTTGTTGTCAAACCTGGGGAATATGCTATCTTATGTAATATGAAGTATTTGGTAGCATTATGGAAGAGCTTGAATATGTTCTATGCTCCTATTTGAATTCTTGAATTATTAGATTGGAAATATGAATTGAATGATAATGAATGAATGATTGAATGACGTGGATATATGAGTTAAATGCCTTAATAATGCACATGAACATTTTCATGACATGATTTTATGAGTGAGCATTGTCGTGCGTCATATATGGTTCTTTAAGAGTCTTGAGTCTCACGAACACGTCTTGTGGTCTTTTGTACAGTTTGTCTCCAGGGTGGAGAGCTTTTGATCGTTCAGGCACTTGGTGCTCGATCCTTGTAACTTCACGGTTCAGGTGAGGGTGGTTTTTGTTTTAGCTATGTAACAAACCCTACAACCCTTATGTGAAAAGCTTTGGCCAAAACCTTATGATTATATATATATGATTTTCAAATGAAGTTATCGAGTAAATCCTTCTGAATTATGCGTATGAGCGTATATAAACTTAAAAATGGTTTTGTAATGAGGCTATGCTCCAAACCGTGTGTCTTCATGCTAGCTACGGAATAGGATGACACGGAGAGGTACGTATATAGCATATGCCGAATTACACGGTAAGGTATGATTCTTATAGTATGTATTGATCGAGTAAACCCTTTTCAAATGATTTATGAATTATGATATGTACTTATGAATTGATATGTTTGGCGAGTCACATTTCTAATTTATGACTGAACGGGCCCCGGGACTTAGTATATGTGGCTAACCGAGGAAGCAAGGGCTGACGGGGATCCCATATACTAGTCCCAACCAACTACAGCGGTACCGGACCTCGTCAGGAGATTGGCGGGGAAAGGGAGCTGAGTGCCATCTGGGGAGTCATGTAACCCCTTTTGGTCAATGATTGGGTGGTCGGGCCTTGCAAACCCACCACCAACCCGGAGGAAGAAGGTTGGAACTTATTTATGATTGAAAATGATTGACTGATTGATTATTGATTGATAGGCACTGTGCGGGAAGGCCGGGAATCGGATTGCCCAAACAAATATATTTAGGACATGGCACGATTTATGGTCTGTGTGTATTATGATATATTGCATGATCGCCTAATCAATATACTAATGATATTTGTCGTACACGGTCGGAGTTTGGTTGGAGATTGTGCACGCTCACTCGCCGAGCCTTATGTATATGTATGATTTATGAATGTAATGAATTTATTATGACTTAGTCGTAAAAGTCGAGCATTGTTTATCTATTTTCTTACCCTTTTCGGGAACTAAATTCAAATAAAACCTTGCTCGGGATTTATGACTTGCATGTGCATGTTTTATATATATGTATCGCTCCTGCTCACTCAGTCTTCTAGAGACTGACCCCTTTCCCTCCCCAATCTTTTTAGTGTGCAGGTTTGATCTTTGGAGTTTCGAGCTAGGCGGAGGTGTTTGGAGTCTTTAAGTGGGTTGAGTTAGGTTAGGAGAGTCTTTGCACTCATTCATGTATTGGATTTATGTATGATTCGATTTCATAGTCTCTGGAACTTGAATAATTATATAATTGTTAGTGAATTGCTTTTACTGGGTTTTGTTATGTTTTAAAAGAGGCCTGAAGAGCCCAAATTCCGTTCATGGTTTGTATGATTGAACTTTGGCTTTGCTATGCATTATACTTCGTGGATTGGTTTTCATTACAGGGTCTAGCTCCGCCTGGCTTAGGAAGGTTTTTATGTTTGTCTCCCGTTCGCTATGGTTTGATATGGGTGCGGATTAGTTGTTTCGTTACTCGTGTTGAGCCATAGTGCGGGGGATGTGGTGCCTCACGTGCGGGGTGCTACATCCTTAAGTGGTATCAGAGCCCGGTTGCAAAACCGGTGTTCTTGAGTCATGTCTGAGTCAGTTAGGTCGCACGGCATAGGAACAACTTGTGAATGTGTGCATTGCATCGATCTTGAACATGAATTTGGCTCTTCTTTTTGAATTTTGTGGGACTATCTGTTGCATTTACATAAGGATCCTTGCAATAATTGTTGAAAATGTGTCATGAGCATGCACTAATCGCATGTATCTACTCTTGAAGTAAGCTATGATTTATAGGTTATGAAGATAATATCAAACCACGGCCAAGTTCAATGACAAAGAAGATCGATTGCAAACCTTCTGAGGCATGGAAGATGGGCAGGATACTCTGGGAAGAATGTAGAGCATTAGAGATGTGAGACTTCCCAAATGGAGCTGTGTACCTGGGCTCGACAAGAAGGATTTCTGATTAAGCCTAGTGAATTGAAATCAAGTCTATCGAAGTTAAGACCGGGAAGAGTTGGACTTGGGTGCTCTGGATTTCGATCGTGATGGGAAACTCATAAACAATAGTCACGGTAATCTTGAGCAAGGTGTTGAGTGGGAGATGAGCTTGTTTTTCCAAGACCAAGCTGAATTGTCATGTGGTGAAGTTGAAATGGAAGATATGAAGCAACAAATGGAAACGGTAAAGAAAGGCAACCACTCCTTGAAAGGAAATCATGCGGTCAAATGTAAGCAGTGGGAGGTGAATTGAACTTTCGAAAGGGTAAGTGCGGGATTCTTGATTGAGACGACGATTGGAAGTAAAGGTCGAATTTAGAGAATAGATTGGATGCTAACTCCTTGGAAGTGGAAGATACAAGTTGATTTATAAAGATGCATGGGAATCTCGAAGACCGTGGGAAAGGCAAGGAATAATTACCAAGTCAAAGTAACCGCGGGACTTGGAGTAGCAAGGAAAAGCTGTCGAGCTAACTACTTACCCCATTGGTGACAGGTTCCAAAGCATTCATAGCACGTGCATCATATTTTGCATTAATTATTTATTCTCTTGATCTTATGTTATTCGTGCATTTCTAATTAGTTTCGTTGCGCTAAGGTATTGTATAATTGCTTGATGTAAACGTGACCCATGCATGGTCATTTTAACCCAACATGCATTCTAGTGTTTACTTGATAGGAAGTCCTTCCGCCTCAACTATCAAGTATCAGTGCAACTGAGCCGCATCTGAGTTATGAGGAAGGTGAATTTGGGAAATAAGAACTTCTATTGAGGGATAGGTTAACATAAATAAGAATTCAGAAGGAGTTTCGAACATCAAGAGAACTGGGGAAGGAGTTGAAAGGTCAAATCCTTGATTTCTATATCAGTTAAACTTCACCTAATGGGATTTACTCATCAAGAATTTCGATAAAAGAAGAATCAATGGAGTTCAACCGGGAGAGCAAATTTTTAAGGGGGAGAGCACGACCGAGAGATAAAATGGAAGATGGAAGTAATGCTCGAATAAATATGTCAATAGCAACAACGGGGATGCAAATTAAGGAGAATCCGGAAATCCTAATGGTGGCCATTGGAAATGAATAAGAGGACGGTAATGGTTAGGTTGTTAAGAGAGAAGTGACGATGCCAAATTCGGGGAAAGATTTTTCGAGATATAAAGAAGAAAGTTTACTGAACGACTCTATGCCTGGAATTCCAAATTGGGAGTGATGAAATTATATGGGAGTTTCTGTGACCTCCTAAGATGGAATTAACTAAAGGAAAATTGGATCAATCTATTATATGAGGGGATGTTGTCGACCAAGATTTATTTAGTAGAAGTATTAAGGGATCCGAGACAACATTATTAAGTTATCGGTTCTATCAAAGGTGATCCGGAAGGAAATCCACGAAGAAACCAAACCGGAAAAGATGATCATTGGAGGATTTACATCAAACTTCAAAACGCATCAAGAACATTCTGTCTTTGATCCAAGAGATGTAGGGTCAGATACAGAATACAACCTTAAAGGGGTTAAAAAGAATGAATGGATAATATGAACGGAAGATAGAAAAGGATTCGTGTTAAGGTAGATCCTAATGAAGAATACCTCAAGGTAGGGATTGAATCGTCAGGGTTGTCAGGAGTAGTTATCCTCGAGGGTATTTTAAACTCTGATATGAGTAAGATAGTAGCTATGGATCTAACATTGAGAGAGATGGTCTAAGGATATTCGGGGAGGTCAAGCTCGGTTAATTAAAAAGAATTGGATGGTCGAACGAAGATTGCGGGAAATGGTGAAGACTGGAAATAGTACAAGTCAGAACGGATCCAAGAGTATGATCCTTAAAGGATTTATCAATAGCTTCACCGAGGAACCTTGAAGAGGTTCAAGACAAGCTGACCACTGAGTTATCTTCAGGATAGATCCTACACTGGACAACGACAACTCTCAATTCTAAACTTTGAAACTTCGGTGAACGGTACTTATAGCATTCATGATACATGCATCCATGCAAATTTAACTTATATAATTTTTATGTTAGGTGCTTTAATCTTGTATTGTGTTAAATTACTTGGAATAATTGGATATTAATGTGGGCGACATTTATTACTTGCTTTGGGTGCCTTACGTGATTTTAAATTTGGTTTTGCGTGAGTTGCTTGGGAGTATTGGAGACTTCCTTGCTTTATTTTCGGTTAAGAGACGGGGATTCTCTTATTTTTGTTTGAGAGACGGGGTACTCTCTTTGTTTGCGAGAGACGGGGTTCTCTCATTGTTGTTGGAGAGACGGGGTTCTCTCATTGCTGCTCGAGAGACGGGGCTCTCTCCTTGTTGTTTGTGAGAGACGGGGAATCTCTCATTGTTTGATTTCAAGCGTGTTTTGAATCCGAGGACGGATTCTTTTTAAGGGGGGGAGATTGTAACGCCCCAGTTTTTCAGTTTTAAATAATGTGGTGTATTTGTTTATAAATTGCGCGATTCAATTATTTAATTATATGATTACTTGTTCATAAGTGTTTTTATTTGATTTAAACTATAAACTATTAATATTTAATTTAATTCATTTTATTTCTACTTTGATATTTAGTGTTAAATTCTCAATTAAGGTTTTGTGTTACCTTAACTATTTCGGTAATTTCGTTAATTAATTTCAACATGTTATTAGTTGGTTTTAATTTAATTAATATGGAATTTAAGTTTTAGTAAATTATTTATAACAATATGAATTCGTTCATGCGCATGAGTGTTCTATTTGTGCTTCGTTCACATATGTAATGATATCGGATTGGTATGGAAATTTAGTATGTCTTAAATATGTGTGTTATGAACATGCCTATATGCTCGGTTTATGTTTTCGGATTCATTTGACGTGTTTATGAATTTAATTTGATTTGTGGAACCAAATCGGGGGCTAACGAGCAATTAGCGCACCCTTGGTTCCGTACGTGATATCTTGAGCTCGGGAATTCGGATTCGAATTCCGACACCTCCGTTGCCTTCGTATCGACGATTCGGAGACAATGGAACAAGCCTCATACCTTTTTGAAATCATTAAGACCTCCGAAATCCAACCGTAACGAGTAACTCGTGCAAGAGGAACTCCTTTGGTTGACTAGTCTTCATGGTGGGACCCCTTAACACCTCCCTAACCTAACCATACCTTAACCATGGCTTGTGTACCTTGGGATAAGCCTTTCTCTTCCCTTTTTGTTCTGAAAACCGAACAAATATCCCCCTTTTGCAGCTGGTACTGATCGAGAGAGAGAGAGAGGAGAAAGAAGAAGGAAACCTTGGCCCTTTTGTGATTTTGAGCTCAAATCACCATTTTTCTTCACCAAATCTTCAAGGTATGAATATTTATGTCTTCTCTACTCTATTATACTTGATTTCATCTACTTACATCATGTTTTGGATCAGATTTGATTAGGGTTTGGGTTAAGAGCATGAATAGGGTTTTGGGGGAAATTGCTCTTGTGACCTTGCTTGGTTGTGCAGCTGTTTTCCTTGCTTGTAAATGATTATATGAGCTTGTTTCTTGGCCAATTTCTTTCCCAACTGATAGTATTTGATGTTAGGGGGATTTCATCTCTTGACCCTTTAATGAAATTATGAGATATGGAGCTCCAAACTTGATGATCAAACTACTTCCCCTGTTTTCGAACTGCTGTGTGAAATATTGTGTTGTTGCTTGATCAAATGGTCTCCATTTCGTGTGAAATTGCATGGAGTTGATGTACACTCATTACTTTATATGTTAACATTCATGTTTCAAGTATTTGGATCCATTTGAAGCCTCAAAACCGAAGTACATGGCCTGTTTTTATGCATGCTTCATGACAGAATTGTTGCTGTTGTGTTTGGTAACTTGTTGGTCATTCTAATGTGCTTTAAATTGTACCATTTTGCATATATATGATGTATATTAGTTGTTTAGTATGTTAGCATGCTTTCCCTAAAGTTTCAGATCCAAATTCAACCCCTAAGTACTTGATCAAGGCATGATGGAATCATTAGGGCTCATATGTACGATTTTGGCGACCCAGTTTTGTTGCATGGATTCGATGATCTTAACGTGTGATTTAGCCTTTGAACTCTAAATGAAAAATGTTCATAACATGCTAAATATGTTGTATATTAAGTTTCAGAGCATTTGGAGTTCATTTGGTATGTTTTTGGATTGATTTGGTATGAGATCAGTTTTGCCGGAACACTCTGTGAACGCCTCAAGTTCTGTACCGTGACACCCCCGTGTCTCATTTACTCATAAGAGTGAGACACGGGCGTGTCACACCCTCTGGTCAGGTCTGTACTGAGCCACGGTCGTGGCTCAGTTTGGCTAGGGTTGGTGACACCCCCGTGTCCCTTCCCCTGCGCAGTCCGTGTTGCTTCCTTTTCGGGTTTTGATTTGTTTCACCTCTTGAATGGCTTTACCTCCTTTTGTGTTGAACTATGAACTTGTTTTACTATATGTTAGGAGTATTGTGGTTTAATTTCATGGCATTTGGATGTGTTATAGGCATGCTTTTTCTTAATGCCGTTTATGTGTGTTTATATGTCGTTTATGAATCGCATCACTTATTTTCTATATCATATGACTTCTTCTTGTTGTCAAACCTGGGGAATATGCTATCTTATGTAATATGAAGTATTTGGTAGCATTATGGAAGAGCTTGAATATGTTCTATGCTCCTATTTGAATTCTTGAATTATTAGATTGGAAATATGAATTGAATGATAATGAATGAATGATTGAATGACGTGGATATATGAGTTAAATGCCTTAATAATGCACATGAACATTTTCATGACATGATTTTATGAGTGAGCATTGTCGTGCGTCATATATGGTTCATTAAGAGTCTTGAGTCTCACGAACACGTCTTGTGGTCTTTTGTACAGTTTGTCTCCAGGGTGGAGAGCTTTTGATCGTTCAGGCACTTGGTGCTCGATCCTTGTAACTTCACGGTTCAGGTGAGGGTGGTTTTTGTTTTAGCTATGTAACAAACCCTACAACCCTTATGTGAAAAGCTTTGGCCAAAACCTTATGATTATATATATATGATTTTCAAATGAAGTTATCGAGTAAATCCTTCTGAATTATGCGTATGAGCGTATATAAACTTAAAAATGGTTTTGTAATGAGGCTATGCTCCAAACCGTGTGTCTTCATGCTAGCTACGGAATAGGATGACACGGAGAGGTACATATATAGCATATGCCGAATTACACGGTAAGGTATGATTCTTATAGTATGTATTGATCGAGTAAACCCTTTTCAAATGATTTATGAATTATGATATGTACTTATGAATTGATATGTTTGGCGAGTCACATTTCTGATTTATGACTGAACGGGCCCCGGGACTTAGTATATGTGGCTAACCGAGGAAGCAAGGGCTGACGGGGATCCCATATACTAGTCCCAACCAACTACAGCGGTACCGGACCTCGTCAGGAGATTGGCGGGGAAAGGGAGCTGAGTGCCATCTGGGGAGTCATGTAACCCCTTTTGGTCAATGATTGGGTGGTCGGGCCTTGCAAACCCACCACCAACCCGGAGGAAGAAGGTTGGAACTTATTTATGATTGAAAATGATTGACTGATTGATTATTGATTGATAGGCACTGTGCGGGAAGGCCGGGAATCGGATTGCCCAAACAAATATATTTAGGACATGACACGATTTATGGTCTGTGTGTATTATGATATATTGCATGATCGCCTAATCAATATACTAATGATATTTGTCGTACACGGTCGGAGTTTGGTTGGAGATTGTGCACGCTCACTCGCCGAGCCTTATGTATATGTATGATTTATGAATGTAATGAATTTATTATGACTTAGTCGTAAAAGTCGAGCATTGTTTATCTATTTTCTTACCCTTTTCGGGAACTAAATTCAAATAAAACCTTGCTCGGGATTTATGACTTGCATGTGCATGTTTTATATATATGTATCGCTCCTGCTCACTCAGTCTTCTAGAGACTGACCCCTTTCCCTCCCCAATCTTTTTAGTGTGCAGGTTTGATCTTTGGAGTTTCGAGCTAGGCGGAGGTGTTTGGAGTCTTTAAGTGGGTTGAGTTAGGTTAGGAGAGTCTTTGCACTCATTCATGTATTGGATTTATGTATGATTCGATTTCATAGTCTCTGGAACTTGAATAATTATATAATTGTTAGTGAATTGCTTTTACTGGGTTTTGTTATGTTTTAAAAGAGGCCTGAAGAGCCCAAATTCCGTTCATGGTTTGTATGATTGAACTTTGGCTTTGCTATGCATTATACTTCGTGGATTGGTTTTCATTCCAGGGTCTAGCTCCGCCTGGCTTAGGAAGGTTTTTATGTTTGTCTCCCGTTCGCTATGGTTTGATATGGGTGCGGATTAGCTGTTTCGTTACTCGTGTTGAGCCATATTGCGGGGGATGTGGTGCCTCACGTGCGGGGTGCTACATTACCCAATGCTTCAATGGAACCCTAGAGGTTCATATCACATGTTTTCCTATCCTTTGAACTTGTTTTCCAAGTTCCGGAAACCTTTCTTGAACCATAAGGGCATTTTGGGAACTTACCGACCAAAGTTACTATTCATTTGAAAATGAGCTTTTGATTCTGATATCTTTCCTACCCAAGTTTACAGTCAAATCGATCCTTGAGTCGAGACGAGTCTATTGAAATCATTCTTGACTTGAAAATCTATTCCGAGCTTTGTTTTATTTGAAAATGTTTACGAAAACCCTAGTTCACTATTTCTACTACGAACGATTTTCATTCGGAAAATGTTCTCTCTCTGGATTTGCATTACTCGAGTTATTTCAAGATTTTTGAAATGTTTTACGGCACTTGATTCAAACCCTAGCCTGAAATTTTGAAGCGTACGTATGTACGTAAGAATTCACTATTCATTCTACGTTTTCAACTTTCTATCGATAAAACGTTTTATAGTCGATATTGGATTCAAAACGCTTCTCAATTTATTTATTGAATTTTGGAAACAATCTGGACTTGAAAATCATTCTCGAAAGTCGTTTTTCACTCATGTTGAGTTTCGGGCTCAAAACTTTTATTCACTAAAACTAATGTATCTTTCAAACGGTAAATCCGATTTCGACGTATGAATATGCGTTTCGAAGCTAATTTTCTTGCCGTCGGAATGGTTATACTTCCAGCCACTTATCCTCGAGTCTTGGCCACGAAATTACTGAATTACCCCCCAGCAGCCCCATTTTTTAGCTTCAAGATGATGAAGCTTCCAAGAGAAGCTATTCCATTTTGCTCTCCTACCCTTCTCTACATTTTATTTCCAAGGTGAGGGGCTTCCCAACACCTATAAATACCCCCCTCATGCCATTGAATTCCTTGCTCATATGTTGTGTTAACAACTCCCTTTCTTTCTCTCCCTCTCCCCCTCTTGCCGTCTCCCCCCCTTTTGTTAGCTAGGTTAGTTGTTTTATTTTTTATGCTTTAGTTTATGTTATGTTTTAGTTTAGTTTATGTTTTTATGTTATGATATGTTTATATTATGTTTAGGTTGGGTCTTAGGGTCTTCCCTAAGACATATAGGATTTTATTTTATGCATTTATTATATAGTTTTTATGATATGTTTGTTAGTAGTGAATTATGATTTAATTGTTTAGTATATGCTATGAAATGTTATGAATTGCTTTAGTATATGGTATGATCATGTTATGGAGCTATTATATGATGATAATTGATGCATGATTATGATATTTAATTTATGTTCAAGCATGTTATGCAATGGAATAGTAACCTATGATCAATTATATCATAACTTGTTACATGTTACTATATGGTCTCAATTGATGAATGCTATATGATTAATGGTCTTGATATGCTATGACTTATGTCTATGATATGTTATTACATTGTTACAATGTTACATGACTCATATATTATGACTTGAGCTTATGATATGATATGGATTAATGGAATAGTGCTTTGATTATATGTTATACACTTTGATAATGTCACATGTTATAACCTAAGATAGAATAGTGTTTCATAACTTGATGTTATGCTTTAATTAGACCTCTTAACCATAGGTTATGCCTTTAACCTAGATCACACTTGCTTATAATAACATGAACTTGAAACTATAGGTTATAATCAAGATCATAATTGAATTAGGGTGTGTGTATGTGTGCATGCCGTGTATGTGTGAGTGTGTTCGTGTGTGTGCATGAGTGTACGTTTAGTGTGTGGGTTTGACCCGACCCTTTGACCCGACAAGTGACTAGTAACCTGTGAATAGTAATCCGTGAATAGTAATCTGGAATAGTAACTGTGAATAGTACTTTTGAATAGTAAAAGTGAATTAAAACTTGTGCTTTCTTAATAGACATTTGCACTTAGGGTTTTCAAATCCGGGGTCTAAAATGTGATTTCAAAATGTGTTTTCTTTTGAGGACTTGTTTCATAACCTTAAGGTTTACGTTTAGGATTCATAATTTGATTAATTCCTAATCGATTATAGTAAGATCATAGTCCCACGTTAATGATAACTCACTTTAAGGATTCTTTTGTGTGTTATCCTTCTCTAATACCTTAAATGGTATTACTCTCTTGTCATTACATGTTCTGTACTTGTTTTATATGTTTATGTGCATCGTGATAGAAGTGTGTCTTAGCTCACCTTAGTACACACTTACAGGAGTTAAGGTTGAGTACTGGAATCCCCAGGGCACTGCATAATCTGTCCTACCTACTGTTATTAATAGGTGAGGTTATAAATGTTTTCAACTGGAACCATGAATACTTAATGATTCAATCGTTTTGAGACTCTAAGTCTAGTGCTTTACATTCTTGTTTTGAAATACCCTTTATAAGGGATGATTCTTCAAAGAACCCAATCGTATTAGTTATTCATTGATCAAAGGCACATGTTTTCAAAGTATAGCATCAATGGTTCATGTTTTCAAAGTATAGCATCAATGGTTCATGTTTTCAAAGTATAGCATCAATGGTTCATGTTTTCAAAGTATTGCATCAATGGTTCAATGGTTCAATGCATATGTTCAATGGTTCATACATTCGGATTTATTCTGGATGTCATCAATGGTGCAAGCAATCAATGGTTAATGGTATGGGCCCGGCGGTTATGTGTAGAGGTGATGCTCGGGAGGTGAGCGCCAACGACATCACTAATACCGGCCGCCACACTAGGCGATTGATACCGACTTTAATCAGGAGGTTTGGTTAAGTCAGGACAATTGTCGGGAATGGACCGCAAATCTATTCCCAAATCAATGGTTAATGGTCACCTAGGGGTCGCTCCCCGAAGTGAAACTTGGTGGAGGATGGTGTATGTGTGTATGTGTTAGGGTGTTGTTGATCTCGGTCCGACACCCTATTAATGGTCATGTTTTCTGGAGTAAGGATGGAGAAGCCTAGCTTGCGGGCATCAATGTTTTCATAAAGTTGGTTCATATCTTGCAAAGTTGTTCCCTACCCTTATCCCGTTTTATGAAAATCATATGAACCAAATCATAGCATATGTGTGCGCGTGTGACAGCATTCATGAAAGTGTTTTGAAAACTCTCATTACTTATAGCATTGCATCAAAGGGTTTTATCACTTGAAATTATTCTTAAGTTCTTCTTCAAAGCTTTGCATTAAAGGTTTTACCTTATGAACTTCACTTCAAACGTTTACTTTAAGTACTTTCTTTTAAAGATATCCCTCACTTAGTCACTTTGACTAACACCTCCACCTGTTTTCTGGCCTCATGGTTTCAGGTCTTGCAGCCGCAGTCTAGAGGTATCTTGAAGCTCTAGAGTGTTCATTTTGTTTGAGTCAGGACTTTACTTTATTAATCTATTTTGTGTCCTGCATATGTTATATGGCTGCATTGATACTTTACCTTATGCTTTTGTATCAATCCTTCTGCTACTTGGATACTGCTGCAATTGCTATCTTATGCTCCTGTGACAATGTTCAATTGATACAGTAATGTTAATAGTCTCTTCTGCTTAGCGATCAGTACTTGCTTGTTTATATGCCATCACGCACATGTTTTGAAAAGTTTTAAAATACTCTGATTTTCCACTGCATAAGCCACATAGTTAAACACTATTTGTTACTCGTTAATGGACATGTCGTTCGCTGGGGTATTTCTTGAGTGATGGCTCACACCATTACTTGAGGGGTGCTTCAGTGCGGGGGTTGGGGCGCCGCTCTCTACCAGCAAAGTGGGGGCGCTACAGTGTCACATCCCCCGCACCGAGACCCGACCCGAATATGAAATGGACGATCTATACCCGAGCCAAATCACGGCGGACGGGGACATACACACACTCTATGCTAGGCGGGACTAACCCTTGAACCAAAAAAAACAGCGTAAAACATTAAAGCGGAAGCAATAAACGAACATACATCATGTATATATGCAATGAGCATCACAGTTCCAATTTTAAGTCATATACACCCTCAAATGCCATCAAGGCTCAAAACAAGCACGCTCCAATAAAGTTCATATACAATGATCAAAAGTGCAATATGTGAGTGTAAGACCAAAATACAAGGGCTAAAAGCGAATGCAAGACCTATGACTCGACATCCCGCCTAGCTCCCTTGACACCTGCACAACACAACTGAAAGCCAAACGGGTTCAGTCCAAAAGGGACTGGTGGGTATAAAATAGGGCATAAATATAATATACAACGGTAATTAAACATTCACATGCCAGCTATAATCCCAAGTGAGGTTTTTAAAGAGTTTCCCAAGTGGGTGAATAGAAATCATCAAAAGGGATTATAACGATTCATTATCATTAGGTCATTATTGGCCCGGCGAGTGGGCGTGCATTATCTCCAACCAATACCTCGTGTAATTCATTAACATTCATTCATTCATTATGTTCATGCATATCATTCTTTCGTGCGCATTCAATAACATTTACACCTTCTTCCTCCGGGTTGGTGGCGGGTTTGCAAGGCCCATCCACCCATTCATTGACCAAAAGGGGAACATGACTCCCCAGATGGCACTCAGCGTCCATTCCTCGCTAACTCCTAACGAGGTCCGGTTACGCCGTTCATTGGTGGGACTAGTGTGAGGGATCACCGTCAGCCCTTGCCTCCTCGGGTCACCACTCACACCAAGTCCCTGGGCCCCATTCAGTGCATTCATTCATTCATTTCTCGCCAAAACATTAGGTAGGATTCATAAAATAAGGCTTTACGTTGAAAACATTTACTCTTGAAAACGACTCTATATATATATATTCATTTTAGACGAAAACTTTTCACGTTGAAGGGATATAGGGTCATTTATCTAATTAGAAGAAAAACCCACCTTAACGGCAAAAAGGAGAACACACGAGCCTCATTGACCGGCCTTGTCTCCTACGAAATCAAAATCTGTGCAAGAAAGGTGAAGTGAGACTCAATATGACCATAGAAGACGCTCGGCAATGTAATGATCATGATATGAATACATATATAAGAGATAAGATTATATTATGAAAATGTCCATTTGCACTATTAAGAAATTTAAATCACATAATTAAGTCATTCAATCATTTGTTAACTTTCATTCAATTCATAAATTCACGTTTCCAATCAATTCAATTCAAGAAATTCAAAGCACAAGATCTAACATTTAGGCAAATAAGAGCATTGAAGTAAATTAAGTTCAACACACATTCAAACGTATTCATATTACATAATGTAACATATTTCCAAAATTTGAGAACAAGAAGAATTCATATGATAGGAGAAATGGGTTACGGAAATCACAAACACCACAAAATGCACATAAACGACATTCATCAAAGGCATGCCTAAATATCATCCAAAAGTGATGAAATTAAACCACAATACTTTCCAACACATAGCAAAACAAGTTCATAGTTCATCACAAATGAAGATAAAGGCATTAAAGAGGTGAAACAATCCAAAAACCGAAAAGGAAAAGACAAGAACTGCGCAGGGGGAGGGACACGCCCGTGTCCTTCAATTTGGATAGACTGAGACACGGGGGTGTCTCAGTACAGACCTGTTAAAAGGGCATGACACGGGGGTGTCTCACATTTCAAAGCAAATGAGACACGGGGGTGTCAGGGTATAGACCCAAAAATGCAAACAAAGCTTACCGGCAAAACAGACCCTAACAAAATCAGTCCCAAATGCAACCCAAATCAACTCCAAATTTCATGAAACTTGATATACAACATATTTAGCATGTTAGGAGCATATTTCATTTACAATGCAAAGGCAAATCACACGATAAGAGCACCGAAACCATGCAGCAAGTCTGGGGCGTCAAAACCGCACATATGAGCCCGATTGGTTCAATCATGCCATGATCAAGTACTTAGGGGCTGAATATGAAGCTGAAACTTTAGGGAAGGAATACTAACATGATAAGAAACTAATATACTCCATGTATATCCAAATTGACACGAATTGGAGCACATTAGGATGACCAACAAACCACAAAATGCAACAGCAGCAGTCCAGTTCTGTCATGCATAAGAGCAGATCATGTATTTCAGTTTTGGGGCTTAAAATGGATCCGAAGGCTTGCAATATGAATTCTAACATATAAAACAGTGAGTGTACATCAACTCCATGCAATTTCACACGAAAAGAAGGCCATTAGATCAAGCAACAAGACATGATTCTACACAGCAGTCCAAAACAGGGGAGGCAGTTTTGATCACTAAGTTTGGAGCTCCATATCTCATAATTTCATCAAAGGGTCTAAAGAGAAAATCATCCTAACATCTCATAATATCAGTTAAGAAACAAAGAGGCAAAGAAACAAGTCCAAAAACTCAGTTTAAAGCCACGAAATCAGCTGCACAACCAAGCAAGGTCACAAGAGCAATTACCCCCAAAAATTCATATCAAGCTCTTAACTCAAACCCTAACCAAACCTGATCCAAAATCAGAAATAAATGGATGAAAATATGTATAAGCGAGTAGAGTATACATAAATATTCATACCTTGAAGATTTGGTGAAGAAGGGAAGTGATTTGAGCTCAAAATCACAAAGGTAGCCAAGGTTTTCTCTTTTCTTCTTCTTCTCTCCATTCTCTCGATCTGTGCTGCAGAAAACAAGGGGGGTTTGTTAGCTGACCAAATGGAGGAAGAAAGGCTTAACTCTAGTACACAAGTCATGGGTTAAAGTATGGTTAGGTTAGAGAGGTGTTAAGGGGTCCCACCATGAAGACTAGTCAACAAAAGGGGTTCTTCTTGGACGAGTTGCTTGTTACGGTTGGATTTCGGAGGTCTTAATGAACTCAAAAAGGTATGAAGCTTGTTCCATTGTCTCCGAATCGTCGATACGAAGGTAACGGAGGTGATGGAATTCAAATCCGAATCCCCGAGCTCAAGATATCAATTACGGAACCAAGGGTGCGCTAATTGCTCGTTAGCCCCCGACTTGGATTCCAACATTAAAATAAATCCGAAACACATGCAAATGAATCCGAAAATATGAAACGAACATACAATCACATACAAGACACGTATAAGTCCAACATATTAAATTTGCACGAAATTTCGGTATCAAATTAAATAGAAACGAAGCACGTAAAGGTCACTCATATGCAATGTAACAATAAAATTTCATAATATTTCCAAATAATATAAAATTCAAATGCATAATAAATACATGCATGCATAATTATTAATTAAAATGGATTGCATGAGTTCATGCAAATATGTTAATAAACAACTCATACCACGTTAATATATATATAAATATATTTGATATTAATAACATTAAAATAAAGTAATCAACATTTAATATATTTAAAATAAAATTAAATATATAAAACACGTATAAATAATTATTTCGCGCAATTTGGTAAACACATACGGCATACTGAACAACTAACTAAAAAAAAACTGGGGCGTTAGACAATAGACTCGACACACCGCCGCCTAGCACGAACTCCAATGGCCTGAACCTGCAACTAAAAACACAAAGGGGGAGGGGTCAATCCAAAGACTGAGCGAGGGCCAACCCACACACACCTACATATATATAGAGCACAGCACATTCCAAACTAAATGTTCGTGAATCCGGGATTAGTTTTTGCATGCCAAAACATTTTCTCGTGATAATATATATATATATATATATATATATATATATATATATATATATATATATATAGGGTGACTTATCAAAACAGAATGAACAAAACTTAGCTTATACATAACTCAAAACATACCTTCAAACTCATGCAGACTTAGCATACATGTCGGAGCATATTTTATTAGCTTAAAAGTATACCAAATTTTATCTTAATTTAAGGGATCTACCCCCATTTCACGAACTTATGACAGACAAACGTAAAACTCGGTGGGTACGAGTACATATCCAACCAACTCCTTCATATCACACATATACCTAAACAGACGAAATCAGAACAAATATACCTTCTCTACTCCGGATGATGGGAGGGTTGTACATACCCTAACCATCCACACATATACGTCAGGGTCGTGAGTTTCATGACACTCACGCCCAAGGACTCCATCCCCCACTAACCTCCTAGTGGGTTCCGGGTTGATCCTATCAAAATGGAGAAGTGCACAGGCGTTGCAACCGGTGACCCCATGGTTGTCCGGGATCTCCCTTACCTACAACTCCGGGGCCCAACACACATATAAACACACATAACTCGAAACTTAACCCGCTACAGACAGACAGACAGATATATCTCGTACTTATCATATCGTACATAAATATCATACGGACTGACCTCGAAATCATAACAAACCAAAACTAAGCATACATAGGCTCATACATAGTGTTTATACTTTTCGAATCAAATCATATGACAAGACCAGCAGAATACGTACTTCGCACATATCTACATATACATAAGGCTTATAAACCGCATGCATTCGAAAACGAGCACGTTGAAATAGGGTATAACTATATCCTAATCTCACCTGGTACCAAACAAAGCTGAAGACACTGTAAATGGTCCGCCCCGGAACCTGCACGACCACAAGTCACCACCCTGGGTGCACCTGTACCAACTGAACACACAAAACATAACACATAACTCAAACTCAGACTCAGAGAACCAGATAGAGACGCACGGCAAATGCAATCACATAAGCAGGATTAAAATTTCTATTAATTACATTCAAAACAAAACATTAGGACATGTTCACATACACACTTAATGCAAAATAGAAGGAAATGAAAGGCGATGCAAATCATATTATTTCATATCAATTCATTTATCAAATAACCAGTTCACATTCGTACGAATAAATTATTTCTTACGTGCAAAAGTTTCTAATTTAATCATATAAGTTTCATACAATTCATATAATACATAACAGATTCAATTAACAAGATTTGGTTAATTCATATCATGCAAATTTACTCATTTCAGAAAATTACACAAACATCCCCTCTAGGCTAAACAATTAACAAAATTCGACATGCCGGGACTCAAATTGCAAATCAAAACATTTACACATATCACATTTCATATAAAAGCACGTAGTACAAGAACAACCAAATCATATAATAGCATGCTTCGAATTTCATTTAAATCCCACGAAGTTACATATCAAATTCCAACCATACTAAGTTCATATAATTCATATATTGTATACTCAATTCATATCTCAAAGAACGAATTCAATGGACAAAGTTTATTTAATTAAATCAAACAAATTCATATCGTTCCCAAAATTACACAAACACCCCTTCAAGTTAGACAAATAGTTCAAATACGATATATCGGAATTCAAATTGCAAATCAAAGCATCCATATATATCATAATTCATTTAATACATGATTTCGTATACATTGGAGTTCATATTGAACGACAAATGAAGCAATTAACAATTTATCGCAATTAAAAGAATTAATTTCAAATATTCAAATTACATAAAATAAATCACAACAATTCAACCGGACATCTGATTGACGAACGGAAAGTGGCATTAAACTCACCACAACGAGGCGAACAATCTGTCCTAAGCATGCCGAAACGCCGCCACCGGAGCCGCCGGAACCACCGGAGCGTGCCGGAAAAATCCCGAAAAATCACCCGTGCAAGTACTCCTCGTGCTCATTCCAATTCCTCGATCAATTTATGGAAAATCCAAGCCAATCTCCTCCAATTTCAGATCTAAGAACACGAAAACCCTCAAATCTTCAAAATTCAGTTACTTCTAAACCGGTGAAGGAAAATGAGATCCGTAAAAGGCATTGTCTTACCCGTGATGAGCTCTTCGAAACCCCCAAAGTGGTTGCTGGAAAATATCCCCGGAGCTACCCCTGTCGTTGTGCCGCCGCCGCAAACCGCCACCAAACAATCAAAATCTGGTGAAATCAATACCGGAAATGGACTCGGGAGGGTCGAAAACCTTGGAGAACATCAAACCCCGTCGAAAAACCGGCGGCGAACCAGCATCAAGGTCTCATTAATGTCCTTGGACATGGAAAACAAAACACAAGAAAAACGACATATCCCAATTCTAAGAAATTGGCATTCACAAGAAACCACATTCAAAGAACTAAATTAAAGAAATTTCGATGCCCTTCTTTCAGAAAATTCATATTAAAATCCCAAATTGAAAACAACTTCCATATCCTTCTTCCATCTATTGGCAGATCTGAATTTTCGAAACAAAAATCAGATCTGCATTTGATTTTCATGAACAAAATTTTTTTAGATCTAATACCCGGAAAAAAAAAAGAAAAAAAAAAGAAGAAAGAAAACCGTTTTGGAAGCTTGGAGCGTGGTGGTGGCGGTGCTTTCCAGTGTCTGAGCCGGGGGTGGAACTAAGTTCCCTCTAACTCCAGATCGGCGTTGTAACATCCCGCTCGTCCGATTTATAAGGTACGTCATGTTTCAGCCTTTTAATGTGTTTAATTATGTGATTTTGTACTTTGCTCGGCCCTATTTTGAACTCTTTAAGAGTTTAGGGGCTTGTTTGTAATTTTCTCTTTTTAGGGGTTTACTGTCATTTCCTCGTTTGATCGAGATTTCGACCTCTTTGACCCCTTCAACGCGTCCGGGGTAGCGAAACAAGTCCGTAGACTCTAAGTTTGCCCAGTTCTGATGCCGTTAGCCCTTCCTCCCGATCGTTTTGCACGTGAGAACCCGGGATAAAGACCCGAATCCTCGTTTTACGTGCCATAACTCAGTCTCCTCTCTTCTCTCTCCCACTCCAGCGATCGACCCAGCACACACACCCAAGGTGTGTTTTCACGCACAACTCAATCTCGCTCATTTCTCGACGGATTTCGAAGAACCACTAGTCCATTTCGATTATCTCGAAGACGCGGTCAGAACCGTACCAAGAACTCGACCAACCGACGACCGACGGAGGAGATATCTGCCATTTTTGGACGCGGCTAGAGGAGGGTGGCGGAGCCGCCACTTCGCCGCCCTTTCGCGATGGCTTCCGGCCACTTTCCGGCGACACGCGCGCCCTACCCAGATAGAGGAGGTCCTGGTGCAGCGTGGGACGTTGGCGGCGCGGCCAATGGCCACCGGACGTTGGCGCACGCGCCGCCTGAAGCACACGCCGCCGCTGCGTGAACAGTGTCACGGCGGCGCTCCGGCGCCCTTTTTCAACGAAGGTTAGTGTTTTCCAAGGTTTTCCGACCTCCCGAGTCCATTTCCGGCATCGTTTTCACCGAATTTTGGCCGTAGGTGGTGGTTCCAAGAGGCGTGCGGTGGCAGAAACTTCGGAGGCCAACGGTGGCCTTTTTCGGTTATCTTTTGGCCTCGGGCTCTTCACGAAAGTTGTTCGGAACGACGAGAACTAATGGCCTTTGTTCACGCGACTTCTGATTCGGCCATTTGGCAGCGGATCGCGGCGGCACAGTGGCGGTGCAGCGGCGGCGTCACCTCCGGGGATTTTTTCGGCAAGAAAGCTTAGGGCTTTCGTAAAGCTCGTCACGGGTAAGCCGATGCCTCATTCGGATCTCATTTTGGTTCACCGGTTTGAGAGTAGTTGAAGTTTAAAGATTTTAGGGTTTTCGTGTTCTTGGATTTTAAATTGGAGACAATTGGCTTGGAATTTACAGAAATTGATTGAGGATTTGGATTGAGCACGACGAATCCTTGCACGGGTGTTTTTTCGGGATTTTTCCGGCATGCTCCGGCGGCGGCCCGCCACTGTTCCAGCGGCGATCCGGCAGACTTTGGACAGAATATCCGCCTCGTTATGGTGAGTCCGTTGCCGCTTTTCGTTCGTTAATCGGACACTCGGTTTATTTTCTGTGAATTTATTTGTATAATTGTGAATATTTGAAATTAATTGTTTTAATTGCTAATTACTTGATTTGTCGATCGAATTGTACTTCAATGTGTACGAAATCATGTATGATATGAAATATGATAAGCTTGGACTTGTAATTTGCGATTTGAACTCCGATTTATTGATTTTATGCTAATTGATTAGATTAGAGGGGGTGTTTGTGTAATTTTTGAAACAAGATGAATTTGTTTGATTTGATTAGTTCAACCTTGATAATTGAATCTGTTATGTGATATACGAATTGGGTATGCCATGAATGAATTATCTGAACTTAGCATGGTTAGAATTTAATATGTAATTTCGTGAGCTTTAAATGAAATTTGAAACATGCTATTATATGATTTGTGTTGTAATACGTATAAATTTATGAAACGTTATATGTGAACTTAATTTGATTGCATTTTCCGTGCGTCCCTGCGTGGTTGTCTGTCTGAGTCTGAGCTTTGTGGTCTGTTTTGTGTGTTCAGTTGGTTCAGGTGCACCCGGGGTGGTGACAAGTGAGTCGTCCAGGTTCCGGGGTGGACCGTTTGTTGTGCCTTCGGCTGTGTTTGGTTCCAGGTGAGGTTAGGATATAGATATACCCTATCGCTATGTGCCCGTTTTCGAATGTGTGCAATTTATAAGCCTGGTATATACGTAGATATGTGTGAAATATGTACTTTGATGGTTTTGTCATAAGTTTGAAAGTAAAGAACGCTATGTATGAGCCTATGTATGCTTAGTTTCGGTCTGTTATGACTTCGAGGTCAGTCTGCGTGATATGTACGTACGATATGATAAGTACGATATTCATGAGATAAGTCTGTCTGTCTGTGTGTGGCGGGTTAAGTTTCCGATATATGTGTGTTATCTGTGTGATGGGCCCCGGAGTTGTGGGTAAGGGAGACCAGGGACGACCATTGTGACGCCCCGAGTTTTCACACATGCAGATAAGTGTTACATGCGCATTTATATTTAATTATATGATTTTATATTTTGATTTGTTAATTGAATTTGTTTATAATTTGATTTATTTGTTTAAAATTGCTTATGATTGTCTATATGAGCTATGAATATGTGATCGGATTTGTGAAAATGTGAATTTTGTGAATGTGGTGTTAAATGAATGAAATTACGTGTTCTGTGGAATCCGCGGACTTAATTGTATTGTATTTGAATGTTTTGGACTCAATTGGAAAGTGAGTTTGGGCTTAATTGCCACTTTTTGAAAGTTTAGGGACCTAATTGTATAATAGGCAACCCTTGACGGTTTTCGCGATATCTTGAGCTCCGGACCTCGAAATCGAGATCCGTAACCGGCCTTGAACTTGTTTCGACGTTACCTATCCTTTGAACATGACCTTGTATCTTTTCGGTATCATTTGAACCTTCGACAACGAACCGTTTCATAGCCTCGACTTTATAACTTTTTTGACCCTTTTTCTTAAACGAACCGGACTTGGACGACCCGTATTCTACCCACTTCCCTACTAGATATCAGCAATTGCCCTTTTTCTTCCCATTTTGATCGATCAAAGCAACCAAGGCAAGGAGCAAGGAAGCACTCTCAAGAAACCCTCCATTTTTTGATCAACCAAGTTTGAGCTCAAGTCTAGCTTCCATCCGATCTTTTTCCAAGGTGAGTTAGGATTTGTAATCTCCATCTTCCCCTCTATATTTTCATCTAAGTGAAGCATGTTAGAAGTTGGGGAATTCTTGAGGTTTGGCTTTGAGCATGAATTGAGGGTTTTGGTTTGATCATTGGTTCTCATGGTTTGAGATGAGATTTGATGCATGAAGGATGATGTTTGAAGCTTCCTTATCATTTCCTTATGCTTAGATTTCATGTTGGTGGAGTATAGTATGAGTTACCATTGTTGAAGCTTGAAACCTCCATGATTGAAAGCTTGATATTGATTGACCTTTTGCCAACTTTGAGCTTGAATTGATATCTATTTGAATGAGTTATGTGAATTGCATGAATTTTGTGGCTTGAAATCATGTCTAAGTGTGGGTTGAGAGCTTCTTGGTGGTTGCCCTGTTTTGCAAAGCTTTTCCCTCGCGTAACAGAGCTGATGCTCTGTTATTTCTTTCAAAACGATGAGCTGACACGGCCGTGTCAGCTTTGAACTGAAAATGGACATGGCCGTGTTGGGCTCTCGACTTTGTTTTTTACTGATTTTAATCTCGGACACGGCCGTGTCCAAATCCTTTAAAAACTCAACACGGCCGTGTCAAGCCCTCGACTTTAAATTTCTGATTTTTAAACCTCGGACACGGCCGTGTCCATTTCCCTTTGAAACTCAACACGGCCGTGTCATTTGAATTGGCAGCCTTGGGAAGTCTCTTTTCTTGCTTGAATTGCATGCGTGGCTCGTATTTGTGGATTATATTGAACGTGACTCCAATTAAGCTATGTTTATGATTGTTATATAATGCAAGAATGAAAGTATGAAAGTTATGAACGGTTATATGCCTTCTGACATTAATAGTGCGCATGAACATGTCATTACATTTTTTTATGTGTGCATATCATAACTATTGCACTGCCGAGCGTCTTATTTGGTCATATTGAGTCTCACCTCACCTGTCTTACACAGATTTTGATTCCTTTGGAGACGAGGCCGGTCAGTGAGGCTCGTATGTTCTTCTTTTGCCGTTCGAGGTGGGTTTTTCTTCTACTTAGCTATATGACCCTATAAATACCTTTAACGTGAAAATTTTTCGACCAAAGTGTGTATATATATATATAGAGTCATTTTCAAGGAGTAAATGTTTGCAACGTAAAGCCTAATTTCTAAATCCTACCAAATGTTTTGGAGAGAAAAGAAAGAATGAATGTTATGCACGAATGGGGCCCAGGGACTTAGTGTGAGTGGCTATCCGGGGAGGCATGGGCCGACGGTGATCCCTCACATTAGTTCCACCAATTAACGGCGTAACCGGACCTCGTTAGGAGTTAGCGAGGAATGGACGCTGAGCGCCATCTGGGGAGTCATGTAACCCCCTTTGGTCAATGAATGGGTGGTCGGGTCTTGCAAGCCCGTCACCAAACCGGAGGAAGAAGGTGTAAATGTTAATGATTGTGCACAAAAGAATGATTGCATGAACAGAATGAATGAATGAATGTTTAAATGATTTACACGAGGAGTTGGTTGGAGATAATGCACGCCCACTCGCCGGGCCAAAAATGACCTAATGTTAATGATTCGTTATAATCCCTTTTGATGATTGTTATTCACCCACTTGGGAAATTCTTTAAAACCTCACTTGGGATTATAGCTTGCATGTGATTGTTTAATTACCGTCATATATTCTATTTATACCCTGTTTTATACCCACCAGTCCCCTTTGGACCGAACCCGTTTGGTTTTCAACTGTTTTGTGCAGGTGTTGAGGGAGTTAGGCGGGAATACGAGTCGTAGGTCTTGCATTCGTTTCTAGCTCTTATGTTTTGATGTTACATTTGCATACTCGTACTTTTGGTAATTGTATATGAAGATTGTTTTGGGCAGTGATGGCAAGAGAATGTTGTCTATTGATTTGGAGCGTAATGGTATTGAGTTTTAACTTTCGTGAACCTAATTGTTGGTACATAGAGCATAGAGCTCAATATATGGAATAACTGTTGGTACCTAGAGCATATAGCTTAATCTATGATATATGACTTATTGCTTCCGCTCTTCTGTTCTCTGCTACTCTGATTGTTGTGGTTATTGGGGTTTAAGTGATAGGCTAGTCCCGCCTGGCTTAGCGGTGTGTGTGTCCTCGTTCGCTATGATTTGGTACGTGTTTGGAAATCCATTTCATATACGGGCCGGGTCATGGTGCGGGGGATGTAGTGGCTTGCGCTCGGGTGCTACATCCTTAAGTGGTATCAGAGCTTAGGGTTGCAAAACCCGGGCTTTCGTGTCGTGTGAGTCTGCCTAGGTCGTTCGGCTTAGGAACTACTCGACCATGTGTTGCATATACATCTCTTTTGTGCTTGATTGATTTAAATTGCGGATTGTGGTTGAATTAATTGCATTATCATGCATGAGCTAAGCCTAGCATGCATTTTAGTGTTTATTGACAGGATGCCTCCACGTAGACACCGTGATCGATCTCCAGGACGACGTCATCATCGAGGTCGTACTCCTACACCTCCACCTCCACAGCCACCGCCAGCAGAAGCCTTTGTTAATTCAGTTATCAACATTATAGACCAGAGGCTTCGAGATTATGTACCACCTGCACCTCCGGCACCACCTGCACCTGCGGTACCGCAAGAGACACCTATTTCAGTTATACTTAGAGAGTTTCAGAACCAAAGACCTCCCAAGTTCTTCAAGGGAAATGAAGGGCAGGCGGAAATGTGGTTGAAGGAAGTCGAGAGGATCTGGGAGGTTATACTATGTGAGTCCCGAGAGAAGGCTCGATGCACTCTTACTTTGATACAAGGGGAAGCCTACTCTTGGTGGGAAAGCACACGGATAGTTAAAACAGCTGGAGAAGAGATTAACTGGGAAGTATTTACAAGAGAATTCAAGAATAAGTTCATCCCTCCCTCCTCCCGTACTCGAAGATTGAGGGAATTCACCGAATTGAAGCAGGGATCGAGATTGTCTCGCTATGCGCCAAATATAGCGGGTGATGACTTTCATAAAGCTATGCAGTTTATTCAGGGACTTCGACCAGACATCCAGGCAGCTCTTGAGGCGGTTAACACAAGTACTTGGGCGAAGGCTACTTCGAAAGCTTTAAAGGTTGAGGATTCAGTAAATGCTAGGAGGCCAGCTTATCGCCAGGGACAAGGGTCAGGATCCGGCTGGGGATTCAACAAAGGGAAGAGGCCGATGAATTTACCAGCTCCACCACCAAAAGGACCTTTCAAGAAGCCGAGAATTGGAGGTTCAACTGCACCTGTTCCACGACCACCTCAGGCTCTACCGGCTCTTAAAGGATCTCGCAATGATCAGCCTCCGTGTACTTATTGTGGATGGCCAACCCATTCTTACAACAATTGCCGAAAGAGATTGAGGTTGTGCTTGATATGTGGAAAAGGGGATCATATGGCTTTTTCATGCCCGGACAAGACACCAGGGTATCAAGCTAGAGCTCCGAGATCGATGGTTCAGGCACGAGCTTATGCCCTTGAGGGTGAGGAGCAGAAAGTTGAAGCTGATCCAAATGCTGTGGTGGAAGGTACCGTTTGCATTCATAACACGAGCATTCACGCATTATTTGATCCGGGTGCCACTCATTCTTTTATATCTTCTGATTTATGTGCCCCTCTGTGCTTATCTGTTACTTGTTCAAATTCTTGTTATTTTGTGAGTTCGCCTCTTAGAGGTAGTTTGCAGACAGATCGGGTTGTTAGGGGTTGTTCGGTGTTGATAGAAGGGAAAGATTATCCGGCAGACTTCATCGTGATGTCTATGAAGAAGTATGGTGTAATTTTCGGGATGGATTGGTTGTATCGGCACCGGGCCGAAGTGGATTGTTTTAAGAAGAAGATTAAATTGGGTGATGAGTTGATTGGAGAAGTTGGGTCGAAGAATATACCTCTATTGTCGTTTATGGAAGCTCGTAAATTGGTGAAGGATGGAGCCACGGAATTTATAGCCTATCTCCTTAATAAACCCAAGGATCAATCAAGCTTTGAGGAGACGGCTGTGGTAAAGGAATATCCAGATGTATTTCCAGAGAATTTGGGTTCCCTACCACCGGATCGGGAGATTGAATTTGTTGTTGATTTATATCCGGGATCAGAACGTTATTCCAAGACTCCTTATAGAATGGCTCCGGCAGAGTTGAAGGTTCAGCTCGAGGAATTACTCAAGATTGGTTATATTCGACCGAGTTCATCTCCGTGGGGTGCTCCGGTTCTCTTTGTCAAGAAGAAAGATGGGTCGTTGAGAATGTGTATAGATTACCGGGAGCTTAATCGAATGACTATCAAGAATAAGTACCCGTTGCCCCACATCGAGGATTTATTTGATATGCTGCAAGGTTCAAGGGTTTATTCGAAATTGGATTTAAGGCAAGGTTACTACCAACTGAAAATCCGGGAAGAGGATATACCAAAGACAGGATTCAACACCCGGTATGGGCATTACGAGTTCGTAGTGATGGCTTTTGGTTTGACAAATTCCCCTGCAGCATTCATGGATATGATGCATCGGATTTTTCGGCCTTACTTGGATAAATTTGTAGTGATCTTCATTGATGATATTCTCATGTATTCAAAGACTCCAGAGGATCATGCTAGGCATCTCAAATTGGTATTGGAGACGTTAAGAGAGCACCGGCTATACGCAAAGTTTAGTAAGTACGAGTTTTGGATCGACCGGGTTGCTTTTCTAGGCTATATTATTTCAAGTAAGGGTTTAGAAGTTGATCCTTCAAAGATCGAGACAGTTACTCAATGGCAGAGTCCGAAGAATGCTTCCGAGGTAAGAAGTTTCTTGGGATTGGCAGGTTATTACCGCCGGTTTGTGAAGGATTTTTCAAAGATAGCCGGTCCTTTAACTCGATTAACTAAGAAGGAAGCAAAATTTGAGTGGGACGAGGCATGTGAAGAGAGTTTTCAACTCTTGAAGGAAAAATTAACCACTGCACCGGTATTAGCACTTCCCGAGAGCACTGAAGGATACCTGGTTTATACGGACGCCTCGAAAGAAGGGTTGGGATGTGTTTTGATGCAGAAGGGTAAGGTGATAGCTTATGCCTCGAGGAAATTAAAGGATCATGAGCAGAATTATCCCACTCACGATTTGGAGCTTGCGGCAGTGATCTTCGCTTTGGGAAAATGGAGACACTACCTTTATGGAGTTTCTTTTGAGATCTTTTCCGACCACAAGAGTCTTCAATATTTGTTCTCTCAGAAGGAATTAAACAAGAGACAGAGGCGTTGGATGGAGATGTTGGCGGATTATGAGTGTACAATTCGTTACCATCCCGGAAAAGCTAATGTGGTCGCGGATGCACTTAGCAGGAAGGCTAGTGTGTCTAATATGGAAGTGGAAGTTGGAGAAAATTCTGAGGCTTTCAAGCTGAGAGCTAGTATTCCGAATATTACGGTTCAACCGGACCTTCGGCAGAGATTGTTTGAAGCGCAAAGAGTGGATTCCGAGGTTCAGAGGTTAGTGCAAAAAGCTAGAAATGATTCAGAGAGTCCGTTCGGATTTGATGACATCGGGCTTCTAAGGTTCAAAACCAGAGTTGTGGTTCCGGAAGAATTGAAACGGTTGATAGTGGAAGAAGCTCATCGATCAAGGTATTCGATACATCCCGGGGGAAATAAGATGTATAAGGATTTAAAGAAATTTTATTAGTGGAATGGACTTCAGAGGGATGTGATCAGTTTCGTGAGGCATTGCTTGACTTGCCAGGTCGTGAAAGCAGAACATCAGAAACCATCGGGGTTACTTCAACCGTTACCTATCCCAGAATGGAAATGGCAGCAAGTAGCGATGGATTTCGTTACGGGTCTTCCACGAGTGAAAGGTGGTTTGGATGTAATTTGGGTAATAGTAGATCGATTAACGAAATCGGTGCATTTTCTTGCTATTCGGATGTCGGATAAGGTGAATAAATTGGCTAAGAAATATGTTGATGAAATTGTGCGACTTCATGGTGTACCGGTCAGCATTGTATCAGATCGGGATCCGAGGTTCACTTCTAGGTTTTGGCAAGAATTGCAAAGAAATCTGGGAACAAGGCTTCAATTCAGCACAGCTTTCCATCCTCAGATAGACGGGCAATCCGAGAGATTAATCAAGTATTTGGAGGATATGTTGAGAGCATGTGCATTGGATTTTTCGAGTTCGTGGAACGAGCAATTACCTTTGATTGAGTTCGCCTATAATAACAGTTTTCAAGCATCGATAGAAATGGCTCCATATGAGGCTCTCTACAGACGAAAATGCAGATCACCGTTGTTCTTTGATTTGGAGGAATGGAATTGGACGAAGCAAGAGGGTGTGAAACGAGGGGAGAATAAAGAAAAACCCTCTAAGGTCGTGCAGGAAGCAATTGATAAGGTCCAACTAATCAGACAACGGATGAAGGCAGCTCAGGATCGACAGAAAAGCTATTCAGATAGGCGACGGAAGGATCTTGAGTTTGCGGTTGGGGATAGAGTGTTTCTGAAAGCTTCGCCTCGAAAAGGATTCACTCGAATTGTAAAGGGAGGAAAGCTAAATCCCCGATATTTGGGATCTTATGAGATTTTGGAAAGAATTGGAGATACAGCCTACCGTTTCGATCTACCCCCGAGTTTGACCTGAATTCATAATGTATTCCATGTTTCTCAGCTTCGGAAATATTATCCGGATGAATACGAGATCTTAACCGTTGAAGAAGTGGAACTTGAGCCAAACCTTACCTTCGTTCAGAAACCGGTTAGAATCTTGGATCGGAAATTTCAAGAATTAAGAAACCGGCAAATCCCACTAGTTAAAGTCTTATGGAGAAGTGATAAATCAGAAGAGGCTACGTGGGAGACAGAGGAGAAGATGAAAAGATTTCATCCCGAATTGTTTCCAGCCGATAAATGAATCCGAGGACGGATTCTTTTAAGGGGGAGAGGTTGTGACGCCCCGAGTTTTCACACGTGCAGGTAAGTGTTACATGCGCATTTATATTTAATTATATGATTTTATATTTTGATTTGTTAATTGAATTTGTTTATAATTTGATTTATATGTTTAAAATTGCTTATGATTGTCTATATGAGCTATGAATATGTGATCGGATTTGTGAAAATGTGAATTCTGTGAATGTGGTGTTAAATGAATGAAATTACGTGTTCTGTGGAATCCGTGGACTTAATTGTATTGTATTTGAATGTTTTGGACTCAATTGGAAATTGAGTTTGGGCTTAATTGCCACTTTTTGAAAGTTTAGGGACCTAATTGTATAATAGGCAACCCTTGACGGTTTTTGCGATATCTTGAGCTCCGGACCTCGAAATCGAGATCCGTAACCGGCCTTGAACTTGTTTCGACGTTACCTATCCTTTGAACATGACCTTGTATCTTTTCGGTATCATTTGAACCTTCGACAACGAACCGTTTCATAGCCTCGACTTTATAACTTTTTTGACCCTTTTTCTTAAACGAACCGGACTTGGACGACCCGTATTCTACCCACTTCCCTACTAGATATCAGCAATTGCCCTTTTTCTTCCCATTTTGATCGATCAAAGCAACCAAGGCAAGGAGCAAGGAAGCACTCTCAAGAAACCCTCCATTTTTTGATCAACCAAGTTTCAGCTCAAGTCTAGCTTCCATCCGATCTTTTTCCAAGGTGAGTTAGGATTTGTAATCTCCATCTTCCCCTCTATATTTTCATCTAAGTGAAGCATGTTAGAAGTTGGGGAATTCTTGAGGTTTGGCTTTGAGCATGAATTGAGGGTTTTGGTTTGATCATTGGTTCTCATGGTTTGAGATGAGATTTGATGCATGAAGGATGATGTTTGAAGCTTCCTTATCATTTCCTTATGCTTAGATTTCATGTTGGTGGAGTATAGTATGAGTTACCATTGTTGAAGCTTGAAACCTCCATGATTGAAAGCTTGATATTGATTGACCTTTTGCCAACTTTGAGCTTGAATTGATATCTATTTGAATGAGTTATGTGAATTGCATGAATTTTGTGGCTTGAAATCATGTCTAAGTGTGGGTTGAGAGCTTCTTGGTGGTTGCCCTGTTTTGCAAAGCTTTTCCCTCGCGTAACAGAGCTGATGCTCTGTTATTTCTTTCAAAACGATGAGCTGACATGGCCGTGTCAGCTTTGAACTGAAAATGGACACGGCCGTGTTGGGCTCTCGACTTTGTTTTTTACTGATTTTAATCTCGGACACGGCCGTGTCCAAATCCTTTAAAAACTCAACACGGCCGTGTAAAGCCCTCGACTTTAAATTTTTGATTTTTAAACCTCGGACACGGCCGTGTCCATTTCCCTTTGAAACTCAACACGGCCGTGTCATTTGAATTGGCAGCCTTGGGAAGTCTCTTTTCTTGCTTGAATTGCATGCGTGGCTCGTATTTGTGGATTATATTGAACGTGACTCCAATTAAGCTATGTTTATGATTGTTATATAATGCAAGAATGAAAGTATGAAAGTTATGAACGGTTATATGCCTTCTGACATTAATAGTGCACATGAACATGTCATTACATTTTTTTATGTGTGCATATCATAACCATTGCACTGCCGAGTGTCTTATTTGGTCATATTGAGTCTCACCTCACCTGTCTTACACAGATTTTGATTCCTTTGGAGACGAGGCCGGTCAGTGAGGCTCGTATGTTCTTCTTTTGCCGTTTGAGGTGGGTTTTTCTTCTACTCAGCTATATGACCCTATAAATACCTTTAACGTGAAAAGTTTTCGACCAAAGTGTATATATATATATATATAGAGTCATTTTCAAGGAGTAAATGTTTGCAACGTAAAGCCTAATTTCTAAATCCTACCAAATGTTTTGGCGAGAAAAGAAAGAATGAATGTTATGCACGAATGGGGCCCAGGGACTTAGTGTGAGTGGCTATCCGGGGAGGCATGGGCCGACGGTGATCCCTCACATTAGTTCCACCAATTAACGGTGTAACCGGACCTCGTTAGGAGTTAGCGAGGAATGGACGTTGAGCGCCATCTGGGGAGTCATGTAACCCCTTTTGGTCAATGAATGGGTGGTCGGGTCTTGCAAGCCCGTCACCAAACCGGAGGAAGAAGGTGTAATGTTAATGATTGTGCACAAAAGAATGATTGCATGAACAGAATGAATGAATGAATGAATGTTTAAATGATTTACACGAGGAGTTGGTTGGAGATAATGCACGCCCACTCGCCGGGCCAAAAATGACCTAATGTTAATGATTCGTTATAATCCCTTTTGATGATTGTTATTCACCCACTTGGGAAATTCTTTAAAACCTCACTTGGGATTATAGCTTGCATGTGATTGTTTAATTACCGTCATATATTCTATTTATACCCTGTTTTATACCCACCAGTCCCCTTTGGACTGAACCCGTTTGGTTTTCAGCTGTTTTGTGCAGGTGTTGAGGGAGCTAGGCGGGAATACGAGTCGTAGGTCTTGCATTCGTTTCTAGCTCTTATGTTTTGATGTTACATTTGCATACTCGTACTTTTGGTAAATGTATATGAAGATTGTTTTGGGCAGTGATGGCAAGAGAATGTTGTCTATTGATTTGGAGCGTAATGGTATTGAGTTTTAACTTTCGTGAACCTAATTGTTGGTACATAGATCATAGAGCTCAATATATGGAATAACTGTTGGTACCTAGAGCATATAGCTCAATCTATGATATATGACTTATTGCTTCAGCTCTTCTGTTCTCTGCTACTCTGATTGTTGTGGTTATTGGGGTTTAAGTGATAGGCTAGTCCCGCCTGGCTTAGCGGTGTGTGTGTCCCCGTTCGCTATGATTTGGTACGTGTATGGAAATCCATTTCATATACGGGCCGGGTCATGGTGCGGGGGATGTAGTGCCTTGCGCTCGGGTGCTACAACCATGGGGTCGCCAGTTACTACCCCTGTGCACTTCTCCACAAAAGGGAGACTTATCTCATCCTCGGGAGGTCGAGGGGAAAGCGGGTCTTCTTGAGCCGGCGGCGTGCTACGTGACCCGTCAAAGGAGCGGGTGGATCCCCCGTCTCATTACGTTTCTGTGTGGGGGTTGAGAGGGGCACCTCTCTTCCCCAAACGGGGTGAAGGAAGGTACGTTTGATTTGATTCCATTTGTTTATGTCTGTGTGTGATCTGAGGAGTTTGGTTGGATTAAATTCGTACCCGCCGAGTGTTCTGTCTGTCCGTCTGTCATAAGTTCGTGAAACGGGGGTAGATTCTTAAATTAAGATAAAAATTGGATTTTTGCTATTAAACTAATAAGTTATGTTTTGATACGTGTGCTAAGTCTGCATGGGTTGAACGTATGTTTTGAGATATGCATAAGCTAAGTTTTGTTCGTTATGTTTTGATAAGTCTCCCTATATGTATATTATCACGGGAAAATGTTTTGGCGTACAAAAACTAACCCCGGGTTCACGAATATTACTTCTACTTTGTGTTGTGCTCTATATATATGTATAGCGTGCGTGTGTTAACCCCTCGCTCAGTCTTTGGACTGACCCCTCCCCTTTTATGTTTTAGTTTGCAGGTTTTGCCTTGGAGTTCGTTGGAGCTAGGCGGCGGTTAGTGTCTGTCGAGTCGGTGTCAGTTTGTCTGAGTTTGATAAGTGTTTTACTCAAATTACATTTGTTAATTTTGTACAAGCTATGATATATTTTATGCAGGTTCGTACTTATGATTTGAATTTATAGAATTCGGGACAGGTTAGGACAGGTGCTCGGATTAGTCGAACCTGTTTTGTTGTATAGTTATTCGGGACAGGCTAGGACAGGTTGCCTTGTTTTGTTGAACCCGTTTAGGTTGATGCTGTTTTACTTTCTGGATATATGAATTTATGATTGCTGATTTAAGTTTTTGAAAACTCGTATTTTTGCATCGCTTCGGCATTCAGGTTTTCCATATATGTTTCTGTACAGGGTTTAGGTACCGCCTAGTTTAGGTTGTTTTTCGTTTGTCACCCGTTCGCTGTGACTTGGTGCGTGTGTGGACCCTCTATTTCGTGCACGTGTCTGGTCATAGTGCGGGGGTGTGATGCCCCACCGCTTGGGGTGTTACATCTTGAGTGGTATCAAAGCTACCAGGTTCAGAACCGGTGCTCTAGGTCGTGTTGTGTCAGTCTAGGTCGTACAGCATAGGAATACGTGCGCATTGCATCCGTTTTGACGTGACATTTGGCTTCCTTGTATGAATTGATTAGAACTTATGTGAGTGTGCGTATGCTATGATTATGATTATGCAATATTATACTTGATGCTTTTTAAATTCTAGCAGCTATGTATTGCAGTTGCATTTAATTAGGTGCTCTTAATTATTTCCCTTACTTGACACGTCCACTCACTGACCAACATGCATAGATATTCGTTCAATTTGTGATTTGTAGGTGAATGCGTGTAAGATAGAACGTCGGGTTGTGGTCAATTTCTTTGTACAAAGCGATGTTCGTAGCCTCATAAATGGTTTGATGGAAGTAGGTAGATAACATCCTTCAGTTAGGTGTGAAAGCTGCTATGGAACCTCTATCAGACTTGGCTAGCAAGGATGGTACGCTAAAGCAGGATTGACCAAGCAAGGCTAAGAGAACACTTAAGAATTTGAGGAGCACTGCAGTTCTGAATTAGAGGTCAGGATTCTGATCACTACGAGTGGGGACATTTGCCACCAAAGGAAATTGGAACTTTGACTCTGTTGGTACGGTGAACGGTACACTATGCATTCATGGCACGAGCATACATGCATAAATTATTTGATTAATTTGTTATTTTGTGAGATACTTGCCGAGTATGTTATGTGTTGATTGTTGAACTTTCTACTTTTTGCTTTTGCTTTTGATTTTACTTTTGCTTATGTGCTTGAGTGAAAGTGAGATTTGATTCTCTCTGATTACGTTCCAGGAAGATGTGGATTCTCCCTGTTTGTGTGATAGAAAGATGCAAGATTCTTTCTATAGTTCTGTGCACGAGAGATGTTGGATTCTCTTGTTCTTAGGTATTCGAGGGATGCTGGATTCCCTTGGATTTAGGGTTTGAGAAATGCCGTATTTTCTCAAACTAGATTGTTTGAGAGGTGTGGAATCAATCAGACTTAGGTTGAGAGACGGGGTTCTCTCAATTGTGTGCCTGAGAGATGGGGCTCTCTCTTTTGTGTGTTGAGAAACGGGGTTCTCTCTTTTGTGTGCCGAGGGACGGGGTTCCTTCGCTTGCGTGTCGAGAGATGGGATTCTCTCTCTTGTTTGTTGCGGTTGCGTTACTTCTGGCCAGACGACAGTTTGCAAGCAACGAGGACGTGACGGTATCAAGCTTTGGGTACAGTGGCCTAATGGTGATCAAATGACTCAGCGGGACCTCTGTGACAACGAATCACTATGAAGGGAGTTGATGCCAACCAAGGGAGAAGTATCCTGCAGATATTGCAGTTCGCCTAGATCAGAGTTGCGCAGCGGAAGCTTGAAGTGAAATTCGTTTCAGCGTCGTTCAAGATCCAACCTTAGGACCTGAGGACAGGTCCTTTTGAAGGAGGGGAGTTTGTAACATCCCGCTCGTCCGATTTATAAGGTACGTCATGTTTCAACCTTTTAATGTGTTTAATTATGTGATTTTGTACTTTGCTCGGCCCTATTTTGAACTCTTTAAGAGTTTAGGGGCTTGTTTGTAATTTTCTCTTTTTAGGGGTTTACGGTCATTTCCTCGTTTGATCGAGATTTCGACCACTTTGACCCCTTCAACGCGTCCGGGGCAGCGAAACAAGTCCGTAGACTCCAAGTTTGCCCAATTCTGACGTCGTTAGCCCTTCCTCCCGAACGTTTTACCCGTGAGAACCCGGGATAAAGACCCGAATCCTCGTTTTACGTGCCATAACTCAGTCTCCTCTCTTTTCTCTCCCACTCCAGCGATCGACCCAGCACACACACCCAAGGTGTGTTTTCATGCACAACTCAATCTCGCTCATTTCTCGACGGATTTCGACGAACCACTAGTCCATTTCGATTATCTCGACGACGCGGTCACAACCGTACCAAGAACTCGACCAACCGACGACCGACGGCGGAGATATCCGCCATTTTCAGACGCGGCTGGAGGAGGGTGGCGGAGCCGCCACTTCGCCGCCCTTTCGCGGCGGCTTCCGGCCACTTTCCGGCGACACGCGCCCCCTACCCAGATAGAGGAGCTCCTGTCGCAGCGTGGGACGTTGGCGGCGCGGCCAATGGCCACCGGACGGTGGCGCACGTGCCGCCTGAAGCACACGCCGCTGCCGCGTGAACAGTGTCACGGCGGCGCTCCGGCGTCCTTTTTCAACGAAGGTTAGTGTTTTCCAAGGTTTTCCGACCTCCCGAGTCCATTTCCGGCATCGTTTTCACCGAATTTTGGCCGTAGGTGGTGGTTCCGGGAGGCGTGCGGCGGCAGAAACTTCGGAGGCCAACGGGGGCTTTTTTCGGTCATCTTTTGGCCTCGGGCTCTTCACGAAAGTTGTTCGGAACGACGAGAACTAATGGCCTTTGATCACGCGACTTCTGATTCGGCCATTTGGCGGCGGATCGCGGTGGCACAGTGGCGGCGCCACCTCCGGGGATTTTTCCGGCAAGAAAGCTTAGGGCTTTCGTAAAGCTCGTCACGGGTAAGCCGATGCCTCTTTCGGATCTCATTTTGGTTCACCGGTTTGAAAGTAATTGAGGTTTGAAGATTTTAGGGTTTTCGTGTTCTTGGATTTTAAATTGGAGACAATTGGCTTGGAATTTGCAGAAATTGATTGAGGATTTGGATTGAGCACGACGAATCCTTCCACGGGTGTTTTTTCGGGATTTTTTCGGCATGCTCCAGCGGAGGCCGAGCGGCGGCCCGCCACTGTTCCGGCGGCTCCGGTGGCGGCGATCCGGCGGGCTTCGGACAGAATGTCCGTCTCGTTATGGTGAGTCTGTTACCGCTTTTCGTTCATTAATCGGACACTCGGTTTATTTTCTGTGAATTTATTTGTATAATTGTGAATATTTGAAATTAATTGTTTTAATTGCTAATTACTTGATTTGTTGATCGAATTGTATTTCAATGTGTACGAAATCATGTATGATATGAAATATGATAAGCTTGGACTTGTAATTTGTGATTTGAACTCCGATTTATTGATTTTATGCTAATTGATTAGATTAGAGGGGGTGTTTGTGTAATTTTTGAAACAAGATGAATTTGTTTGATTTGATTAGTTCAACCTTGATAATTGAATTCGTTATGTGATATACGAATTGGTTATGCCATGAATGAATTATCTGAACTTAGCATGGTTAGAATTTAATATGTAATTTCGTGAGCTTTAAATGAAATTTGAAACATGCTATTATATGATTTGTGTGGCTTTGTAATACGTATAAATTTATGAAACGTTATATGTGAATTTAATTTGATGGCATTTGTCGTGCGTCCCTGTGTGGTTGTCTGTCTGAGTCTGAGCTTTGTGGTCTGTTTTGTGTGTTCAGTTGGTTCAGGTGCATCCGGGGTGGTGACAAGTGAGTCGTGAAGGTTCCGGGGTGGACCGTTTGCTGTGCCTTCGGCTGTGTTTGGTTCCAGGTGAGGTTAGGATATAGATATACCCTGTCGCTATGTGCCCGTTTTCGAATGTGTGTGATTTATAAGCCTGGTATATACGTAGATATGTGTGAAATATGTACTTTGATGGTTTTGTCATAAGTTTGAAAGTAAAGAACGCTATGTATGAGCCTATGTATGCTTAGTTTCGGTCTGTTATGACTTCGAGGTCAGTCTACGTGATATGTACGTACGATATGATAAGTACGATATGCATGAGATAAGTCTGTCTGTATGTGTGTGGCGGGTTAAGTTTCCGATATATGTGTGTTATCTGTGTGATGGACCCCGGAGTTGTGGGTAAGGGAGACCCGGGACGACCATGGGGTCACCGGTTATGACCCCTGTGCACTTCTCCACAAAAGGGAGACTTAGCTCATCCTCGGGAGGTCGAGGGGAAAGCGGGTCTTCTTGAGCCGGCGGCGTGCTACGTGACCCGTCGAAGGAGCGGGTGGATCCCCCGTCTCATTACATTTCTGTGTGGGGGTTGAGAGGGGCACCTCTCTTCCCCAAACGGTGTGAAGGAAGGTACGTTTGATTTGATTCCGTTTGTTTATGCCTGTGTGTGATCTGAGGAGTTTGGTTGGATTAAATTCGTACCCGCCGAGTGTTCTGTCTGTCCGTCTGTCATAAGTTCGTGAAACGGGGGTAGATTCTTAAATTAAGATAAAAATTGGATTTATGCTATTAAACTAATAAGTTATGTTTTGATACGTGTGTTAAGTCTGCATGGGTTGAACGTATGTTTTGAGATATGCATAAGCTAAGTTTTGTTCGTTATGTTTTGATAAGTCTCCCTATATGTATATTATCACGGGAAAATGTTTTGGCGTGCAAAAACTAAACCCCGGTTCACGAATATTACTTCTACTTTGTGATGTGCTCTATATACTTGTATAGCGTGCGTGTGTTAACCCCTCGCTCAGTCTTTGGACTGACCCCTCCCCTTTTATGTTTTAGTTTGCAGGTTTTGCCTTGGAGTTCGTTGGAGCTAGGAGGCTGTTAGTGTCTGTCGAGTCGGTGTCAGTTTGTCTGAGTTTGATAAGTGTTTTACTCAAATTACATTTGTTAATTTTGTACAAGCTATGATATATTTTATGCAGGTTCGTACTTATGATTTGAATTTATAGAATTCGAGACAGGTTAGGACAGGTGCTCGGATTAGTCGAACCCGTTTTGTTGTATAGTTATTCGGGACAGGCTAGGACAGGTTGCCTTGTTTAGTTGAACCCGTTTAGGTTGATGCTGTTTTACTTTCTGGATATATGAATTTATGATTGCTGATTTAAGTTTTTGAAAACTCGTATTTTTGCATCGCTTCCGCATTCAGGTTCTCCATATATGTTTCTGTACAGGGTTTAGGTACCTCCTAGCTTAGGTTGTTTTTCGTTTGTCACCCGTTCGCTGTGACTTGGTGCGTGTGCGGACCCTCCATTTCGTGCACGTGTCGGGTCATAGTGCGGGGGTGTGATGCCCCACCGCTTGGGGTGTTACAGGCGTGGTGGTCGGAGTTGGAGAAACGGTGGCGACTCAAACGTGGTGAGGCATAGTGAAGATTGGTGGCGGCTGAATTGTGGAAATCTATGTTGTTGTTGCGGCTGAGTTGTAGAGAAACTGAGGAAGTGGGGCGCGATGACTAGAGGTGCCATCAGGCATGTTGACCGGAGTTGGAGAGCGGAGAGGAGAGGTGGTGGGGGCTGAATTGCTGAAATTGGAAAGGGAAAGTTAAACATGAAATGGGGTTAGGTTAAGAAAAGTAAATAGCGTAAATTATATATATCTACATATCTCTATATTAGCGTTTATATTATATATATATATATATGTAGCGTAAATATATACATATCTATATATAATATGTATACTGTATATATATATAATATGGAAAGTATATATGTAATATATATATTTTTTCAATCTTAATGTTGCTCGCGAGCCACGAGCTGACTAAGAGGTGGCTCGGGCTTGGGTTCGAAATCCCACGAGCCGAGCCCAGGCTCGGTTCGGCTCGCCACCATCGAATCCAAGCACGAGCTTTTCACGAGCCAGCTTGTCATGCTCGCGAGTCGGCTTGTCTCGTTTACATCCCTACTCACACACGAAAACGGTCGGAAGGAGGGGCTAACAACGTCAGAATTGGGCAAACTTAGAGTCTATGGACTCGTCTCGATGCCCCGAAAGTGTTAAAGGGGTCGAAAACTCGATCGAACGAAGAATGACCGAAAACCCCCTAAAAAGAGAAAATCACAGACAAGCCCCTAAACTCTTAAAAGAGTTCAAAATAGGGCCGGACAAAACACAAAATCACATAATTAAACGCATAAAAAGGTTGAAATGTGGCGTACCTTATACGTCGAACGAACGGGATGTTACATATCAAATATTAAGAACCTTAGCAGCTTTCATGTCTTAATTGACAGGGAACATAAGAACCTTTGCAGTTTTCATGTCTTCGCTGATAGGTAAAACCACTGCTTCTTTTACATAATCTTAGTGCCCAAAAAACACATGAATAAAACACCAATGTGAATTGGCAGGATATTTAGATACCTTAAAACTGAAATATACAACTATATTTCCTCAAATTTGCTCTATTTGAAAATCTACTAAACCTTCTGCAAAGTTGTCTGGTTAGCCTCATTAACAAAAGAGCCAACAGCTTTGAACCAAAGCTTGAGATTCCTGTGATCTTTCACATAAAGCCAAGCTTGTAAGAATGGAAAAGACCCTCGTTTATGCCCCGGTCTTCAATATAACCATGGAAAGCATCTCGAATCTTTTCATCAATATCTCTGTAAATTGCAAATAAGTTAGTAAAATTATCACAAGATGTCTAATCCATAGACAAAGAAAGAAAAAGCAAATGATTCTAATAATAAAGTATGGACTTCAGAAATATGTTGAAATTGAATCATTAGTTCTCTACACATGAAAATTCAATTTTCCAGAAATAACCTCCATCTTCTGTGATCATTCAAGGTATTCAATGAAAAATCACATAGAATTAGACAAATGTATAATCATCAAATATAATAACAAAGATGAGTCCTGCATTTAATCTGAGCTATCAAGAAACTGAAAAGGCGAAAGCATAATTTGATCCAAGAATAAGTGACTTTTACATAAGATATACTCACTAATCAACGTTTATTTTTAATGAAACTAGAAATTATAATTTCTGGGAAAATCATGCAGTTGTTTAATGGAAATGATGGATGAAATATTGATTTGATCAAAGAAATAATTGCATAGGTTGCCCATTTTGCCATGTTGCATATAGGTGGGCTAACTTTTTCTCAGACGACTATAATTACCGATAATTCACTTTTGATTTTAAAGCGCTGCATGGGTCAGAAATTAGAATAAGAGGATGATAACCCTTTGACTCTGAAACTGTGACCATCAATCCAACCCAAGACAAATCACAACTTAGAAGTAGTAGTAGAAATAACATTAAATGTTTCATGACCTATGATGCACGAACATGGACACCTCAACATTAAATTTTGTTTTTTATAATTTATCATATTATAAGTGTTCCACACAACATAATGATATTTTTTAGAAGTATCCGTGATAGGCATAACCCAAAATCTCTCTAAACCAACCCTACTTAAATAGCACATGGAAAACAAATCGGTTGGCTTAACAAAGTATGGAAAAAATTGAAAAAAAAAGGACACAGTGTTAGACACGGTGCGATGAAGTGTCCAACACGAATTGAATACAACGAGACAAATTTTATAATTATATAAAGATTTTTGTGTCTTTTTTAATATTTTTAGAATTTTTTGGGAAGAAAATAATAAAACTTATTTGAATTTTTAATATTGCATACTTCTATAAATATTTTATGTTACATAGATTATACTTATAAAATATATTTATTTATATAAAATATAATCATGTCGGAACCGTGTCATGTCCTAAAATTTTAAAATATATATATTTTTTTTTGTATCCGTGTTGTATCGTATTTATGTCGACGTATCCGTGCATTATAATTTCTTTTCTAAATTTAATCTTAGAACTATTATTTTTTTAATTTCTTTTTTAGAAATTTTCATCCGATTTTCAAGAAAGGACTATAATTTTTTTATCTCTTTTTAAAAGAATTTCATCCGTATTTTAAAGAGGGACTTCTCCATTTTTGGTTTTCCATCGGCCACCTACAACACCATTTATGCGAGGAATTACGAAAGGAATCAAATAAATACTAAACTATTTATTTCCTAATAATTTTAGGTGACTCTTACTTTTTTTAATTACTTTTGAGATGAGTTAAGTTCAAGTATTTTACTTAAAATAAAATAGTATCCGAGCATGACATTTCTGGAAGAGGATTTATTTATTGATTGATATCTTGATCAAATTGGATAGATCAAGTGACTGAAAATGAATGAATAACTCCTTGAGGCTTGACGAGAAATGAATGTAAATTTAAATTTTACTATGTTGTTTTTTTTTTTTTACACGTCCCTAAATTGATAGAAGGATTCAAACCCGAATTATTAATTTATTGAAACCAATAAATCATATACTATTCTTATTTCTTGCCAAAATAAAACATGCCAATCTCTAAATAGTAAAAGAACAAAAGTTGATCACGTGACTCGCTTGTCTCGAGCCATCCATAAGATAAATCGGTGCTCTTCTCTCTAATGGATTTTGAAAATTAGACAAACTCATGGCGATCAACAACCGACTTGGACCTCTAAACGAATCCCATACATGCTCAAGAGTCGAGAATACACTTTTCATCTATGATACACAAATACAGACACGACGACATGGATACGACGCGAATTTTTTTTTGAATTTCCCACGTGAGGAATATCGGATACGATATCCGACACGACACGACACGATACGAAAAAATAATATTTTTAGGAATATCCGTGCATCATAGCTTTTCATACGTCGTGTTGACCATTTTGGCACTCCCGTATGTGATCTCTAAAAGAATCTCATACAAGCTCAAGGATACACTTTTTTTACATGGGAGCTTTAAACATTTCGCCACTCCGATAAAAGCCAAAATAAATTCTGATGACACAATTTTGGTATGCAAGAATATAACCATTCCAATATAAGCATAATCTAGCGGCACAATTATTCTTCCGAATTCCAATAGTTAATACAAGAATTAGTCCTAAACTCGTTCTCTCGAGTTTCGTCCAAAATGTCACAAACGTATGCATAAATTAATCTTGCGAATGTTATCCTATTCCTTCGTCCAAAATGACGAATCTCACCTTCAAAAAACGAAAACGCAGCTTGGAATCTAAGAGACGTATATGAGACTTGATCAATTTTTACATTTTCTTACAGAAAAACAGCAAACAAGCCAGGTCAACCATGCAGTAGAAGGCTTTATCCCTGAAGCCATTACCACATCTACTCGTACAAATACAATCTGTTCTATCATCACAGACAGACCGTTTCCAAAATTGAGACACTATTTGCCTTCTAAAATCTGACTAAATTTAAAAAGAAAAAAAAATACAATAGCAGCACTGCACGTACCCCCTTCTCCATGCACTTGCCATCTTCACTTCTTTCGGTTTTTGTTTCTACTTACTTTCACCATCCTTCGACCCGACTTATCACCGCCACCACTGCCCAATGAGAAGCTGCCACCTGCACTGAAACTGCCCGAAGCCTGAAATGATGTCGGGTTCTGTGGCGGAGCAAGTTGACTTTGTTGACCACCAAACATGAATGGACTCGCTTGTGATGGAGCCATAGATCCAAATGCAAAGCCACCAGGTGACGTAGTGACTGCTGATTGGCCAAAGGTAGGAGAAGCAGAAGATGCCGACTGCACAGGATCCTCAGACATGCTGTCTTCTGTATTCATCTGATCATTGTTTCCAGGAGAAGCTGCAAAACCAGTTCTATGGATATCACCAAATGCAGGCTGAGACAAATTTGGGGAAGTCGGCAGTGAAGCATTGGTTGAGGTAAATGAGTGAAAGGGGGTAGAAGAGGATGTGGATGATGCACCAAAGGTTAATCCAGTAGATGGAGAGGGAGAAGGAAATGAGGAACCAAACAAAGGGTATTTTTCACTTTGGGAAGTGGATCCAAAGACATTCGGAGTTGTATTGGAGCTATTTGAATTGGTTGTGAAGGAAGACGAGGGGTTCAAACCAAAACTGAATGTACTAGAACTTGCACTAGCGAGAGAGTTCGCACTGTTGATTAATGAAGCAGAAGCTGAAGAATTAGCACTAAAATTGAACGTTGGAGTCGCATTGGTGCTCGATCCAACTGCATTAATGAAAGAAGTTGAAGAATTAGCACCAAAACCAAATGTACTTGTACTTCCACTGCTGAGAGAGCTTGCAGTGTTGATTACTGAAGCTGAAGCATTAGCACCAAAATTGAATGTTGGAGTGGCGCTAGGGCTTGATCTAACTGCATTTGTTGAAGAAGTTGAAGAATTAGTGCCAAAACCGAATGTACTAGAACTCCCACTGCTGAGGGAGCTAGCAGTGTTGATTGCTGAACCAGAAGCTGAAGCATTAGCACCAAAATTGAATGTCGGAGCAGCGCTAGTACTTGATCCAACTGCCCTTGTTGAAGAAGGTGAGAAATTAAAACCCGAACCAAATGTGGAAGTAGTGCTTTCTGGGAGGGGAGAAGAGCTTGAGCCGAATTTGAATGGATTTGATGTGGGCCCAGTACTGGGGACAACTGAAATGGCATCAGAAGATGAAGCAGAAGAACTAAAACCAAAAGTTGTGATTGGAATTAAAGGTTGAGATTTCAATGAGGAGCCAAAAGGAGAGCTCCCATTGATATTGAATGATGATAATGATGCAGACGAACTTGATTGAATAGATGGGCCTTGCGAGGTGATAAAAGAATCCTGAGATTTACTGGAACTAGCAAAAAATGAACCAAAATTGCCAGTTCCAGAGCTTGGATCAATCTTTGGTTTGGTTCGCTGATCTGCTACTTCAGTTGGTGCTGCTGAAAGAGCAGATGATGGAACTAGAGAAGAACCAAAATTGAAAGTAGGACCAGATGAAGTGGAAGGTTTTGTAGTCAATCCAAAGACGCTGCTAGTTGAGGAGCCAAAGTTTGCAATGCCAATGTTTGTACTATTAGAAGAAGCCGAAGTAAATGACACTGGGGGAGGGCTCGAAACAGGTGGCGTATTTGATGCTGCAGAAGGAACAATATCAGATTGTGCATTGATATCTCCTGCCTTTGGCGGGTTCAACTGAAAACTTGTGTCTGGCTCAGGAATTTTCGCCTCAGAACTGGTTGATGGGAAACCATCAAACAAGCTGCACATTAAATAAAAGTGTCAAATAAAGATAATCCGAAAAAATGCAATACAGAATAATCTGAAAAACTTCAATACTTTCCAAAGAAGAATCCTGAAGTATGTTCTGAAGAGGGGGGGAAAGTTCAGTCAGACATTAACTTGGGAGGATTTTAACTTTTAAGTCTGTTGAGCTCTCCAAAGAAACAGTTGTGCATTTCAGTGTAGGTTAAAGAACTACACAAGCAGCAAAGTTTTAATTTCATGTGTACATTCATTTGCAAGTTAGATACTGAAAAACCAAAGCTAGGTTTGATTACTGAAAAAGGCAAAGATCTGGGATTGCTTCCTATACTTAAGCTCCGGAGCAGCAAAGACCAAAAATTGAAAACAAACAACCAAGAACAAGAAATATACTTATCGAAAAAATTGATACATTCAAGCTCCTCAGGGTATAAATAAAGAAACAGGGAAATGGAAAACATTTCACCTGCTAGAGCTTGCCAGCTGAGACTCTGCCATTTTACTAGATTCAGAAGGCACGGAAGGAAAATTTTCAGCAATTTTGGAGCTAAAGCTGAACAGGGAAGGCGGATTATTTGCTTCCCTGGGCATGTTAAATGCTGCAGCCGACAGAGGAAGAACTGCTGACTGGGAAGCTGCTGTCGCTTCTTCTGGTTTCTTGAAAGAGGCAATGGCAATTCCTTCTACAACTGTTACAGCACCAGATATACATGATTCAGTTGTGTTCCTTGAGATAAGGCTCAATGGTGTCTTATCTTCTGCCTGAATTTTGTTTTTCACCAATTTTGGTGCTTCAGCAGGTACAAGCATGCTGTCTGTTATAGGGCCCTCCATTAGTCCTTCCTTTTCAGAAAAGGGTTTAGATGAAAGCCCATTGCAGTGTATATCATCCTGCTCCAAGTAATCCTAGAAAAAGACAGCCAAAAAATGAACAGATCGGCATTCAGAAACTTAAAAGAGAAAACTTTTGGGCGTGTTTTGAAGTATGCCAGCGATGGACGATCAACTATCACCCACTAGAAATATATAACACAAGAAAAGCAATAATATATACTCTGATTTTGAACAATTCAAATCATAATAAATATAGTAAACAGCAATATACCTCTTGTGCGCTCATCCTAAAAGCTCTCTTTTTTTGAGGAGGTTGAGAAGCCCCATCTTTTGCAGTAGAATCAGTAGCTCTGCTGCTGAGTCCAAAACCTTTAAAAGACACTGCAGAATCATTATTCGTTAAAGCATGCAAAGTGTTGGAAGGGATAAAAGATTCTTTACAGGCATTATCCTCCACTTTTCCTTGCTTCTGAGAAGAAGAATCACGAGCATCCAATAAAGTTGCATTCAGATTATACCCCAACTTATGATCATTATGGACATCAAGCAGCAACTTAGATGAAACCACATCCTCCATGCTCCTAATAGCTTTTCCAGAAAGCATACCCGGTGATGATTTTGAAGGTGATTTCTCGCGAATGGCAACTAACTTAGAGTCTGACGGTTTTTCCTTTGGGGACAGCTTCTCAAGGTGCTGAAATATTCTGGCAGCCACCTCACTGGACTTGGACGGAACACGAGCATAGCTTGTACTTGGAATACTTTCATTCTCATTTTCTCCAATGGTCTTTGAGAATTTAAATTCGGGTTCACCAATCAATTGGAGCTTCTGCTTCGACTGAGAACTTCCCACTCCATGAGCACTATGATGGATTTTAGGAGCTAATAGATTAGATTTCTGTCTGATTCTCCGTATTGGACCAACAGAACCAACTTCATCATCAAAAACTGAACTACTGCGTTTTACAGTCTGAAATACAAAGTACGTAATATGCAAAAACATCAGACAATAACATATGGAAAGGAATTATGTAATCTATGGCAATCCAAAATGTTACAGAGCAACATGTACCATTGGCTGGGAGTCAAATTTTTCATTGTTCTCCACTAGAGAGAGGCATGATGAAGACATTGATGGTCTAGCAAAACCGTAACTGTTAATTGCACCTCCCTGAAATTGACCCAAGTGTCTACAATAATGACTGAAGGAAAGTGAACTATGAATTTACACAATAGATAATACAAGCTAACCTTCAGGTTGGAGGTGGGATGAATTCTAGAGTATGGGGTACGAGCCATGCTGTAAATAGCTGATCTGCCTCGGGATCTTGGGGGAATGGAACCATTTGGAGCAGCTAGCTCTAGAGGAGACTTCTTACTCAATGACATGATAGGTGATTCAGAGGCAAATGGTATATTGTTAAGCAACCCAGTATCTTCCCCACCAACTTGACTGTGCAGTCCTAGCACCGATGGCGAGACTTTTGAAGGTCTGTTCCCCATGTAAGCTTTTGCAAGTTCAGCAGGAGTAGCTATATCATCCTCGAGGACCTGGATGCATATTTATCAGTAATGTTAAACCCTACTTCAGACTAGAAAATTATGGAATTACTACAGTACACAACAAAGACCAGCAACAAAAACCATAACAAAAGAGTCGCATGTGCGCACAAGCAAGAGGATATGCACGTGTAACCAGATTTTCACTTACTTTAAAATTGACGATCGGAGTTGTCACTGTAGCAGAAGACCTAATTCCCTCATCTCTATTTTCTTCCAATGGGATGCTAGCAAATGGTTGATGCCTTCCAACATCTGAAGCCATCTTTTCATTCTTTTGAAGGCCATCCCCAGGAGACACTTCTATCGCTCTTGATTGCAGCAGTTCAGTCAGATGGACAATTTCGGACCTGCACAAAGAAAGATTCCTCTCAGATACATCAACTTTAAAAAGGAAATGGGAGATCATGGAAAAATGCACAACTTTCAGCACTTGCAGCACAAACTTTTTAATGAATAGATGCGAGAGTTACATTCACACACATAAGACGGGCTTCAGATTAATTACATTCTGTAAACAAGTTGACTCCCTGATGTGATAAATGGGAATGATGAGTTATAAAAACATATCTTGTGCAAGTCTTGGATAGTGAAGTTACCAGTAAGCAAGCAAAAAAATGAAAAAAAAGGTAGAGAGTAAAACGTAGGAAAAGGGATAAAAAGGGTAAAATGATATGCTACATGCAAAATAAATAACATAATATAACGACCAGCTTCCAGAAAAAGAATAGGTCCGACTATGGATGTGAGCAAAACAAGCATGCACATATATTCTTGTAAACAAGCATTTTAACATCTTATACATAAAAAATTGTCACAACCTACTCCAAAACAGAAAGGTACTGGATAATTCAGATAGCTCTACCCACACAGGATCTGTTTTATCCCTCCAAAGATGCTATTTTAACCTGACCTGGTGAATTTCTTTTGCTTCAACAATTGCTCAAGCTCAGAAAACGCATTGTTGCTAGAACTATTTGCTGGCTTGCTGAAATCAGCAGCGGCAGGCTCTTCTACACCACCCTGACTCTTCAACATTTAAAAAGGCCAAATGATTAATTCTCTACAAAGTTAAGGACAAGATTTATTCACATGTATCAGGAAGAATATAGTAAAATCCATATCGAAATGGCATATATACATGTGATACTAACAATAAAATATAGCAACTACTGATCCAGAAAGTACTTTGACATGATGTTACACGTGATTAATCACAATATACGGAAGAGACCTAGACATGCTACATACTGTGAAGATATTCCTCTCCCAAGTCAACAGATACAATCTATACCCTTAGACTAACCCTATTGATATATTAAACCTAGCTTTTCTGCTGCGCATACAAAAAGAAGCTTATTGAATTGGAGTCCGTGTAGCTATAAATACCCCCCATGGCTATTTCAAATGACTCACTTGCAAAACTATCACTGAAACTCTCCAAACGTAATATATGCTCTGACTTACGTCCACACTATTTGATTCTTTCATAATTTTTGGACATTGTTAGTCTCTTTTGGTCCAACTCAAGGAAGTGATAATGCATGTTTAGCAGGTCTAATCAAGAACAGGAATGCTCTTCGGATCGGTAGATAGTCAAACCCGAAAACTTCAAGTTCATCCCAATACAAATTCGGGGGTGAATTTCAGTAAGCAATAGACAACATTTACAAAAATAAGGGTGTCTACTGTCTAATATGTCTAACTTTTAAACTTAAGGTAATGCGTATCATCACATTCACCAAGCAAAAATGCGAAAATGTAACTACTACAAATTATGAAACAATTTTAAATTGAAACTCCCCAAATCATAATATGAGGCAAGATTGCTGCCTAATAACAGCCACGGAAACTGAACTCATGTCAAATCCAATCAAGTTAAATTTAAAGCAATATATAGTAAGAACTCAGCTCATTCAAGAAAACATCCGGCTTCCAGTAATTGACTACCACCTAACCATTCAACCGTCTCCAAACCCGAAGAAGGGTAATAACAAAAACAGAAAGAGACTTTACTCAAGCCTCTTCTTACCTATGACCTGCTACTATCTCAGAACTTTTTTTCTTATAATATCTAACCGTGAGGGAATATTGCCCAATATCCCAAAAAGTTAAAATCCCGACTAAGCTACTGTAGGTAAACATATAATGCGAACTCACTCTTGGCATTCATGAAATATAAAGAACACCTAAATACAAGCTGGTTGGGACTGTAACACATCTCTAGGTTTGTCAGCGTTCAACAACTTTACATCTCAGACACTTTGATTTAGTTATTAACACCAGTTTCTACATATAACAATTGAAATTTTCCATATAGTTCACTGGCAAGCAGAGTTATGCAACTAATACTTCTGAGTTTAATAATACAGGTATGCATGACTGTGTTCGTGCTACCATTTCCTAAATCTTGTAGCACTCAAACTATGATAAAGTGAAAATCAAAAGCATCTGGTAGTGATATAAGTGATATAAAAACCTGGAGGATGTTATCTGTCTTCAAATCCACACCACCAATGTTCTTCAAATCCGCACTGTCAACATTCTTCCGATCCATGCCGTCATTTTTCTTCAAATCCGCATCAACAACGCTCTTCAGAATATATAAGATGATATGTTGGATTAAATTTGGCTGAGTGGCTCTAACTATAAAAGAAGTTTCCATCCTTAAAACTTTTTGTACGAAACTTATCAATACATGCTTCTACACTCGTACTCATGATTAGGTAATTACACCTCAGAGTAACACAGAATGGTGGTCTCAAAAAGAAATCAACTGCAATGGAATCAAAAACAAAACATCTAAGCAGATATATTGACAAGCAAAGAACACAAATAAAATACTTACATTAAGAACTGCCCCCTGAACACCATCATTGAGACCAGCATTCGTCACTGTTTACATTAGAAGATACATGTCATTAATTGCTTGAAGAGCAAAAAAAATCCAGGGAAACTGTGAAATGTCATGTTTCAAAGGACCCATTCTCATACCGAAAAATGCTAATGATTACAGCAATTATAGTAAATAATTACATTTAACATAAATAGCTCACTAGCAACTAGCAAGAGCAAGAGTAGACATAAGAGAACAGTAACAAGCGCAATTTAGACTACTATATAGAGAGGGATTACGGTGCAAATTCTACATTGTTCCTTATAATGCCAGTTTAGCTTAAAATTGTATTTGCTAATAATTACATTTAACATAAATAGCTCACTAGCAAGAATAGACATAAGAGAACAGTGTCAAGCACAATTTAGACTAATATAGAGAGAGATTACGGTGCCCACAAACACAAATTCTATATTGTTCCTTATAATGCCAGTTTAGCTTAAAACTGCATTTGCCAATAACTAGAAAATAATAAAAGCAGAAGTGGAACAGATGGAGGTCTGGCAAAGACATTCTCAATTTATCTTTAACATATACGAAGCCCGTCTTAAACACAGAAGATATAAGTCCTGATAAATCAGTTAAGACCACAATAAGCAATGAATGCCAAATTCATCTCGTAAATTAACCAATTACCCCAGCTGGTTAAAGAAAGCAAAGCAGAATCCCTCAAAAAAGAAGCCACATTCCCAAAATATACTGGTCAATTCCCCAACTGTCCAAATCTAAATCTAATAGAGGTTTGGAAGAAGACTGCGCACAGAACACAAAAAACTTAAAAGAGTAACTCGAAAGGATGCGCAAAATGCAAGTGGCCTCAATTAACCAGCTCAGAACAAAGAAACAACCAGAAAAGAATATGCTGTCCGAATTGAAACCAACATATAACCTGGTGGCTGGGGAGACGGGGGAGGCGGGGGCAGCCGTTTCCGAAAGACGGATGCAAAGAATCGTTCCGCCCCATACGAGATGAGCCTAGAGGCAGGGTCTACCACGAGCTTCTTCAACCAGCTGTTACTGTTGTTATTGTTGTTTCCACGTAGCGTGGCGGGGGGACGATCATAAGGCGTCGTCTGTCTGCGAAAGGGCTTCTTCCGGAACTTCCCTCCCGCTCCTCCACCACCGTATGAAGAGGAGGTGGTGTGGGCGGTGGCTCCACCTTCTTCTGCCGTCGCCATTTGTTCGATTTTGAAAGTTGGCGTCACAGAGAGAGAAAGAGGGGTGGGAGAAGGCGAATACTAGGGTTTTTATTTTGCAGAGACAGCGATGTAGGCTGATTGAAAAAAAGTGAGCAAAACAGAATCAGGCACTGCCAAATTGCACTTTCCTCGCTGGTCTTTAATTGTACATTATATTTTTACTTAGATAAAATATTTATGATTTTTACATAACATAATACTTAAAATACTTCTATATTATATAATTTTTATAAAATATAATATTAAAAGATTTTTACATAGTACTTAAAATATATCTATATTGTATAATTTTTATAAAATATAGTATTAAAACATTCTAATATCATATTTATATCCTATTAGGTAGTATAATTTTATGGGGAGTTAATTAAAAATATTTCAAACTAATAGGGAATTATTTCAAACTGCCCCTTTTACTCCCTAATCCCTATAATTTATATTTTTTAATATTTCTCGCCTTAAAATTAGGTGTAGGTGCGGGACGGGGAGTTCGGGATTCTGGAAATTCGAGAGTTCAGCATCAGGATGGGAAATTGGGTACCTGAGCCCGTTCCGAAAATATTGGGTACCCAACGAGTCGGGGAGTTCGGGATTCAGGGCTCGAGAACCTGACTTTTTTTTCCTTTTTTTTTTTTTCTTTCTTTCCCTATTACATTTAAGGGTGTAAACGGATAATAAAAGGAGTGGATGTATAGTATTCGAATCTGAATCCGTTTAGCATATCCATTATCTGAATCCGTATCCCTTATTCGACGGATAATAAAAATGTTATCCGTATCCGAATCTGACGAATGTTATCCTAATATCAAAATTATCCGTATTCGTGAGGATATCCGATTAGTGAATTATTCGATATCCGAATCCGTTTACTTGTTTTACATACATTTTCTAATAAAAATAATAGATAAATATTTTGTAACACAATAAAATATTAAATACATGTAAATACTAATATAACTAACTATAAATCAATTATGGTTAGTTACAAACATTAATTCATAAGTATAATATATAATTTATAATACATGTTCACTGTTATTAATGAAGTTTATTATTATAAATAATATGATATATGTTTATTGTTATTGTTTTTTTATAATTCTCAAATAATTATATAATACATAAATTAATATATGTTTCATCAAGGTATAAAAAACATATAGATATATATGTTATGGGATACGGATTATGAACAACCAATATATCTAACAGATGTATAAATGGATCGGATGTGTAGTACCCCAAGCGGTGGACACCACATCCCTCGCACTAGAGCCCAACACGTGTGACGAAATGGAAGTCCGCACACGTGCCAAACTGTAACGAACGGGTGACAAATCAAAAATTTTCCTAAACTAGCCAGTCTAGACCCTCAAATCAAAGTGCGCAATTAAACAAGTAGTAGCGGAAGTGTTAAAAAAACATTATATATCAAGCTAGTGAGAAAAATATCATTCCATGATCAACGAGTGAATATCAATTCATATATACACATGCCCATCTCGAGCCAAAAGAATAATTATACTAACAAGAGTATTCGTAATACAAGTCTACAATCACCGGAAGTACATATACAAGACTCCGAAATGCATGAGACTCGAGATACCCACAAGTAAGACACACGGACAAACTTGCCGCCTAGCTCAATACTCCAAAAGGTACCTCCAACTCAAGAGAAAAGGGAAAAAAGGAAAGAGCAACGGGGGTTAGTCCTAATGACTAGTGAGGTGGCTAACACACGCACCCGTATACTTATAGAGCAAAGCAATTATCAAAACGAGAACAATCCATGAACCGGGGATGGTTTTTGCACTCTAAAGCGGTTCCCGTGAAATAGATATATAGGTCCTTAAAAGAAGTAAAGGTCGGAGGCCAAAACACCAAATTTTAAGTATTTAGAAGTCCATTCCTGTTTCATAGATTGAAGACACGACAAGACAATTGGCGAGTACGAGTTTTCCCAAGCTTCACAAGACAAGACATGTACAAAACTAAAACAAGAAACAATGCCAACCAAGCTCCAAGTGGGAAAGAGAGACGCGTTCTCTAGAACCCCAAGTCAAGTACGTGCATGAGACGGGGGCTAATTACTCCTACCCGCTCCTTTAACAGTTGTCACCGCCGGCTCAAGAAAACTCACCTTTCCCTCGACCTCCCGAGCTTTGGTATCTTATCGGACATTCGGATGGAGAAAATGGGTTGACTTAGTGAACCGATCAACCACACCCCATCTCCCATCGAAACCTCCTTTGGTCCTTGGCAAGCCGGATACAAAGTCCATAGTCACTTGCTCCCACTTCCATTCTGGTATTGGAAGTGGTTGGAGAGTTCCTCCCGATTTCTGATGCTCGGCCTTCACAAGTTAGCATGTTAGACATTTTCTCACGAAGTTAGTAACGTCTCTCTTCATGCCACTCCACCAGTACAAAGTTCGCAAATCCTTGTACAAATTGGTGCCACCGGGGTGTACCGTATACACTGAACGGTGTGCCTCATCAAGAACAACCCGCTTGAGGAACCCTTGTCTTGAACCGAAACAACCTCGAATCATCAACCTGAACTTGGTCTCTGGATCAAATCTTGCTCTTATAACCAATCTCTGAATTTTTGGATCATTAGATTGAGTTTCAATAAACCTTTGCTTCAAATCCGGTTGAACATAAACATTTGCCAAACGAGCCTTTGAAATCAAAATCTCATAAACCTACTTGCTTGAACCCGCTTCCAACACTGAAACACTAGCCTTCCGGCTCAAAGCAGCGGTTACCACGTTAGCCTTACCAGGGTGGTATTGAATCTTATAATCATAGTCCTCGAGGAACTCCACCCAGCGCCTTTGCCTCATATTTAACTCCTTCTGAGTAAATAAATACTTGAGACTTTTGTGGTCGGTAAACACCTCAAAAGTGGTCCCATAAAGGTAATGTCGCCACTTTGCCAATGCAAAAACAACGGCTGCAAGCTCTAAATCATGAGTGGGATACTTCTTCTCGTGAACTTTTAACTTTCTAGAGGCGTAGGCTACCACTTTGTCATCTTGCATCAACACACAACCGAGGCCTTGCTTAGATGCATCGGTGTAAACTGCGTAGCCTTCAGAACCCTCGGGTAGGGTAAGAACCGGTATTGTAGTCAATCTTTCCTTAAGAGTTTGGAAACTCTTCTCATACGCCTCATCGCACTCGAATTTAGCCTCTTTCTTGGTTAACCGAGTCAACGGGCAGGCAATCTTAGAAAAGTCTTTCACAAATCGCCTATAATAACCTACTAACTCGAGAAAAGTTCTCACTTCTAAGGCATTCTTCGGTTGCTTCCACAACATCACTGTTGCAATCTTAGCCGGATCAACTTCTACACCTTCACCCGAGATGAAGTTGTTAGGAATAGTGCCCTTAAAGCAGCTTTTATGCTTTGCTATTTCCTTGTAAAATCACAAACAATCTTTGAATAATAAACGAGATGATTTTGTTCATAGGCAATCACTTCTTTATATGCTTATTTATATCTGTTTGGGTTGACTGTGTTTTGCATGTTTTGAACTCCCCTAATCCAATGAGGCCATTAAGAACTTTGCCCTTATGGGAACGACACATGAAATAAGTTCTTAACTCCATAGGCGAGGATTAGAAACTTCTCCAAGTCGATGAGTCCGACAGACAGTGGGAATGTCGACCTTGGCTCCGTTGAAACTTGCTTATGTGATTATGTCCTTTTGGAAGGATCATTCAGTTTCATGGAATGATAAGTGCATACGTTGATTCGTTCATCATACATAACGGTGATTGTTACAAGAACTTCATCACTGAGATGTCCCGCGTGAGAACATTCCTAAATATGAAAGGAAGTCTCCTAGAAACTTTCAGATTAGGAAATATCTCACAGGTCAATGACGTGATTAATAATCCTTAGACTTGAGATTCTGTAATATCTCATATGAGCTAACTCTGTAATCTTTGATATAGGCTCAAAAGGGTGTCGCCATATAGATACCTGAACCACGACCTATGTTGGGATTACACAAGTGGCATATGTAGAATTAGTAGAATCGATAAAGGACCTACACTTGTTAAGAACAAGAATGATCTCATACTGATTAAGTTGTTCGTAGTCCATTAAATATTAAACCCTTGGCCAAGGTGGATAAAAGATCAAGACATCAAGAAAATGGGGTTTTCTTGGATTGAGATCTAAATGAATATGAAACGAACTTAACTTTAAAGATCAAGAATATTAAGGCTCTAAGAATATTCCCATGCCTTAGTTCTTGATTGAGAGATGGAGTTGTAGGAGGATCGTATTTCACTGATTGTCATTGACTGAAAGGTTCTTCGATTCATTTCGTTATTCAGATAGGGGTCACACACCCATTGCTAGATTACGGTAGTGTGATCTGTGAAGTGATTAATTAATTATGGGAATTAATTAATTACTGTCACTGCTAATCAAATAATGAACCTAAAGGGTCACACACAAATACCAGTGATAAGGGAAAAATCGGGAGGTCTGACTTAGCACCAGGTGTCATTCCCACGTGGCAGTCTGGACCACGTCAGCCCGTAATGCTCGACCCAGGCCAGTTGATTTTCGACCAAGCACTTATGGGCAGCTGTCGTCCTGGAGTCCCCTTTCGACTCAGGGAAATACGACCCAGCTACCGATCGACCCAAATGCTATCAGACAACTACAATTAATGCGCGTACCACCCCTACAGGCCGCATTAATTGCAGCCACGTCAAGTACTGTACCCGGGTCTCTGGCGGGGACAGAGAAACAGTGCTTTAGCCGTAAAAGCACTGTTTCGGCCACCAAGCATCCCTCACCCACCAGACAAGGTCCACACCATCCTGGGGGTGTACTTGCACGCATTAAGGCCTCATTGGCCCTATATAAACCCTTCTCCACCACCATTGGAGGTAAGCTTTCCTTTGCGCAGTAGCTCCTCATTTCAGCATATTCTTTTTCCCCAGTTCACTGACTTGAGCGTCGGAGTGCCAAAACGGGTCCAACCCCACTTTCCCCGTTTTGGCCTTTGAGTTCACGTTTGTCCCTTCTTCTCAGCTCAGGAAATCATCAGAGTCTCCCCACTTTACAAATATCTTGGGTGATTGGGAGTCCTAATCTGTAGTCCAGCACACAGCCCAGATTCGGACACCATCATCTTGGCGCCGTCTGTGGGAAACTTTGAACAAAAAGCTTATCTTCCTTTGCAATGATCATCCCTTTCGACAATCATTATGGTTCAAACTTGTCACGGACATCGTGCTTACGGCGAGAATGGTGAAGAGATCTTTCCTGATCTCAACACCCCTGGAGGAAACTTCCCGCCCCCGGTGGTGGGAATTGCAGCTGTGGAAGCCGGTCCAAGTGCACCTGGCCGGCTGATCCTATCATTGAGCAGTGCAGGGCAGAGGCCTTGGCGGCGACAAGGGAGAATAGGGAGCCCAACATGGCTGCTCCCCCACGGGGAAGTCCCCTTGCATTAACTCCTCAAAACGCCGCCTATCCCACCGTCCAGGGCCCCTTAGCCCCCCTGGTATACGCTGTCCAATAGCTGGCCAACCAACCCAGCTTTTGGGGATATCCACCCCTTCCTTACGCGCAAAACCCCTACGCCCAGCCGCAGGCCATCTACTTGGCCCCAGCTCTGGGGGCCCCGCCCCAAGTCCATCTTGGGGGCCACATAGAGGAAGGGGTGGACGACAACGATAATCCCCAGCTGCGATGGGAGCCTAGATGGAGAAGGCGAGAGTTAGAAGAGGAGCGCCCCTTACAAGCTCTTAGAAACGTCAGGGATAACGATAGAGGCGCCCGGAACATTGCCGGAACAGCAAGTGAAATGAACAGGGATGCACCTGTTCCCATAAATGTTCATGTCTTCGACCGCTTGGGGGCTAGGGTCCATCCCGACGCCTACTTGCGGGCCAACCATGGCCATTGGGTGGGACCAGGCGACCTCCGCAACCAACTCCCCAGAAGACAGCAGCAACAACAACAACAGCAGCAGCAACATTACCTTCCCGACCCAACTCATGGGTCGGAGTACTTCGACCCACAGGAAGAAGTGTCATCGTATGTTCCTCACGGGCAAGCCCACGACGCAAGGGCGCCCGCTCACCATGAGGGTCACCCTCTCCAGCGTCCTGGGAGGATATACCGCAGCGAGAGGGAGGCGAGATCCCCCTTCTGTAACGAGATCATTGGCCAAGGTGGTGGACAAGGTCCCCACCAACCTGCCAACCTACCACGGGAACACCGATCCTGTAAAACATTGTTCAAAGTTCGAGGCTCAAGTCAGCCGCTTTGGCCACTCCAAACTTATTTGGGCTAAGATCTTCGAAACCACGCTCGAGGGTCCGGCCCAAGACTGGTTCGAAAGACTTGCCCCGTACAGCATACGGGACTATGAGCACCAGGCTCAAAAGTTCAAGGCTCACTTCTCCTCCATGGCGGGAGTCAAGCTCCCGTCCACTTATCTGTACAACATCATTCAGGGAGAGGGAGAGACTCTGAGGAGTTTCTTTGCCCGCTTCAATGAAGCATTTGTCAAGGTGGAGCATCCCCGGATCGATGTCCTGACCCAGACCCTGCACAAGGCCATCCGCCACAAAAGAATGCGCGGACGAAATCATCCTTCAAAAGAATGCCGGTGGGCCTGTGGTTTAGAGTGTTTGGCCCTTCACACTCTCAGACTCTACTATCACGAGGTGAGGTTTAGGATTTTGTATAGTTAAACGACCTACGACCCCAATATGATGATTTCAATCCCCGCATGCGATTACATACTGTATATACGATTAAATATGTGTTGGATATGATATAATTATGACCTTATGATCCAACTTCAGTTTTGGAAATTAAGTATGAAGGCAAATGTAAGCTATTTCGGAAAGTTAAGTTATGTTATGATTATGTAGCGAGATTGCCATGAAAGTTGGTATATGTTATGTTCTGTTCTGTTATGGGGCCCAGGAGCTACGGGTAAGGAGTCCCCAGGACGGTATCGGGCCGTCGGGGTTAAGCCTGTGCGTAGTCTCCATCTGTATGAAGAGGATGTATCGGGACCCACTAGGAGGTTTGGTTGGGAAACGGAGTCCTGAGGGTTGGAGTAGCATTAGCACTCCCCTCGCCTGTCTTGATGGTTAGGGTTGCGCAACCCTACCATCACCCGGAGTTGAGGTTGGTATGTTATTTCTGTTTTGTTATGATATGAGGAGTTGAGGTTGGAAGCTCGTACTCGCCGAGCATATGGTATGATATCTTATGGGAATCATGAATCGGAATAGAGTTTCTGAAAATGTTTTCTAAGTATATATATATATATATATATATATATATATATATATATATTTAGGTTTTGCTTTGAAACGCTTTGGTATGCAACACCTATTCCCGGTCCATGAGTCCACCCTTTTGATATGTGCTGTGCTCTATATATATATATTGTGGGTGTGCGTTAGCCCCCTCACTCAGTCAGTTGACTGACACCTCATTTATCTTTAGTTTGCAGGAATCCTTTTGGCTTAAGCTAGGCAGAAGTGAGTCTTCGGAGTCACACTTGTCAGTCTAGTTGGTGTTAGGATGCATTCGTTGCATACTTTACTTATGTTATGTACTTATGTTCACACTTGAAGGTTATGTTTACGTTCTGCTGAGATACAAACCCATGTTAGTTTAGCAAGCTAGTACTTGGATGTTATTAGATATTGATGATACTTATGCTATGTCATTATGTTGGATTACAAATTGATATTCGGGATTAGGTATCTATGCTAGTTGAACCCGTCACCTGTTCTGCATGTTGTTTCAATTGCTTCCGCTATCTGTTGATGATTGTTTAAATTGCTTCCGCGCTCTGAGTTTGTCAAGTTAGATCCGCCTAGCCTAGTGTGTGAGTTGGTCTCCCGTTCGCTATGATTCGGATTCGGGCATGGATTTTCTATTTCATGACCGGGTCTGGGTCCTAGTGCGGGGGGTGTGGTATCCTCCTTTTGGGGTGCTACAAAGAAGGGGACGCAAACCGCCGTTGGAAAAGCCTGAAGAGGAAAACCCCCACAACTTGCCCATCAATGAGATCTTCATGATCGTCGGGGGCCCCACTGGGGAGATTCCAAGACCGCTCGCAAGCGGTCACGATGGCAGGTGGGGGCAGGAGCTCTATGGGCCTAGAGAGGTCATGCATGTGGAGGTGGGCCAAGAGTGGCGCGAGCAAGAGATTTCCTTTAGCGATAAAGAGTTTGTACCAGTGATGCCACGGGACGGTGGAATGCCGAGTTGTCCGATGGTAGTCACACTAGATGTTGCGAACTGTGCTGTACACAAGACCCTTGTTGATAGTGGAAGCTCCGCCAACATTATCTTTTACTCCACCTTACAAAAAATGAACATCCATAACTCTCTTGAATATGAACCCATTAAAAAGCCATTGACAGGTTTTGGCGGATCAGAAGTGTATTCAAAGGGACGAGTCTAGCTCGTCACTTCTATGGGAAAGTTACCAAAGAGAGCCACCCTACTGCTAGAGTACTTGGTGGTGGAAGGACCCTCCGCTTACAATGTTATCATAGGGCGCCCCGCCCTCATAAGTTTTAGAGCGGTGATCTCCACGTACCATCAAACCATCAAACTGCCGACTCCACATGGGATCGGGGAGCTCAGGTGCAACATTCTGAAGTCCTGGGAATGCTACTCCGTCTTCATGGAAAAGGTAAAACTCCCCAACAAAACTATTGTGCCTCTGCTAGATATTGATGACTTCCTAGACACGGAGCTCGTCGACCCCGATGACCCTACGGTCGAAATGTGCTCCAAACATATGACCTCCACCATAGCCAGGAAGAAAAGAAAGATAGATGACGGGAAAATAGAAGCTACTGGCGCGATTGTCCCCATCCAGCTAGCCCCTGATGATGAGACTAAAACCACCAACATAGGGGCCAACCTCAAGGGTAAGCAACAGTGTATGCTCATTCAATTCTTACAAGATAACGTGGATGTATTCGCCTGGAAGTCTTCAGATTTGGTCGGCGTCGACCAAAAGTCATTGAGCATCATTTGAATATTGATCCAAGTTTCCGACCCATCAAACAGCGGCTGCGAACACAGAGCAACGAACGCAACGATATAATAGAGTAGGAAGTCAACAAGCTCTTAGACGCGGGTTACATTACCCCGGCCAAGAACGTTGATTGGCTCTACAACGTCTTCTTGGTCGCTAAAACGGGGGGAAAATGGCGAATGTGTAACGATTTCACTGACCAGAATAAGGCATGCCCAAAGGATCCTTACCCTCTCCCAGTTGGTCGATTCGACTGCCGGATGCGAGCTCCTAAGTATGATGGACGCCTTTCAAGGCTATTACCAGATATTCATGGCTTGGGAGGATAAGGAGAAGACCGCTTTCATCGTGGTTAAGGGCATTTATTGTTTTGAGGTCATGCCTTTTGGCTTGAAGAACGCCAGGGCCACATACCAGAGGTTGGTCAATAAAGTCTTCGAAGACGAAATCGGAAAAACAATAGAGGTATATGTTGACGATATGATAGTCAAAAGTGTGTAGGGTGAGATGCACCTGATAGATCTGGGTCGCACTTTCGACCTATTACGCAAATATAGAATGAAGCTGAATCCCAACAAATGCTCCTTTGGCGTAGAAGGAGGGAAGTTCCTGGGGTATATTGTTAGCCAGTGAGGGATAGAAGCCAACCCTGAGAAGATCTTGGCGCTAGAAAGCATCAACCGGCCCCATACCATTCGAGACGTCCAGCGTCTCGTGGGTCGAATTATCTCCCTAAATAGGTTTATCTCTCGCTCTTCTGAGAAAAATCTTCCATTCTTTAAAATTCTGCGCGATATTAAGAAGTTTGATTGGACTGATGAATGTGATGAGGCCTTTGAAAGGCTCAAAGAATATCTTGCCTCCCCTCCTTTGTTGGCTAAACCAATCGCAGGGGAAACCATGTACATTTACCTGGCAGTACACGCTTCCAGGAAGTTGAGGCCCTACTTCCAGTCCCACCCCATCGTGGTCCTCACCGACCAAGGTTTGCGTATGATGTTGGAAAAGCCGGAGGCATCAGGGAGGATAGTGAAATGGGCAATTGAGTTGAGCCAGTTTGATATCAGCTATCGACCCAAAGCCGCATACCAGGCCCAGATTCTTGCAGACTTCCTCATTAAGAAAGACGACCCAAGCAAACAGACCCCGCGCTCGGTGCTGTGGACCATGTCGCTCAACAGCTCCTCAACCTCTCAAGGAGGGGGTATGGGGATATCTCTGATAAGTGTAGACGGACAGGAGCTTGATTTCGCTATCTCTTTAGACTTTCTGGCTACCAACAATGAAGCGGATGTTAGGAATAGTGCCCTAGAAAGCCGATTATATATCCGCTTTGTGCTTTTCCTTATTGTAATCACAGACAATCTTTGAATGAAATAACGAATTGAGGCAACACTTCTTTATATGCTCTTGTTTGGTATGCGTTTACTTTAGCTGTGCATGTATGAGAACTCCCCTAATCCTGATGACTTTAGGACTCTACCATCTAGATGAAATGGTTCATGAAACGAGCCCTATATCACATAAGTCATGATTAGTAAAATACTCCAAGCCGATGAGTCCTACAGACAGTGGGAGTGTCAACCTGACTCCTCTAAGGCTTGCTTGTGGGATCACGCCCTTAAGAAGGACCACCTTGTTTCATGGAGGTGCAAAGTGTATAGTTGATATGTGCGTGATACATGAGGGTGCTTACTTTAACAAGTAAGTTCACTGAGGTGCCCCGTGTGAGAACATTCCTAAATGGGAAAGGAAGTTTCTATTTCAGGAAATGGAAACTTCCAGATTAGGAAATATCTCACGAGTCATTGATGTGATTAATTGATCCTTAGACTTGAGGTTCCTTGTCACTTTATGAGTTAACTCTGTAGTCTTAGGTATAAGCTTTAAAGCGTGTCGCCTTAGACAACTGATTCAAAGCTTATGCTGGGGCTGCACAAGTGATTCATGAAAGTGAATGAGAATCAAGAAAGGACCTACACTTGCATTTGCAAGGTGATCTCTTATTGTGTAAGTCATTCATATGCCATATGGAGTCCTTGGCTAAGGCAGTAGATCAAGACATCAAGAAAAGGGTTTCTTGGATTGAGATCAAATGGATGTGAAATGCACTTAGCTTTAAGACCAGATTATTAGGGTTCTGATTATTCCCTTGCCCTAGATCTTGGTTGGGAGATAGTAAGTAGGAGGATTGTATCTCACATGAATCAATGACTTAAAGGTTCTGTCGAATCCGAACATTCCAATTCAGCTAGGGGTTAAACACCTGTTGCTAGACTATGGTCGTTTGATCTGTGGACTGATTAATTAATTAGTGAATTAATTAATTAGGGTCACTGCTAATTGAATTGAGAACCTAGAGGGTCACACACAACAACTTGGTTACATGAGTTGAGGCTTAAAAATGATTAAACGAGTTAATCGAGCCTAAGGGGTTCCACACGTGTGAAATCACACGTGTGGCTCACGTGATTGGACACGTGTCATTAAGACACGTGTGCCACACGTGATTATGTGATGTTAAATAATTAATGTGTTAATTATTTAATAGACTTTGGTTTAATTTTGAATTAAAAAGAAAGTCTAATTTTGGAGAAAATAATCTAGTTAATTAATTACGAATTAATTAATTAGATAAAAATAAGTTATTTATTTTATAATAAATAAAGTATAAAATTATCCAAAAATAGTTTGGATATTTTTAGCTCTCTTAAAAGTTGACTTGAATTAGAATTCAAAGTCAAAGTTGGAAAATACTTGATGATCAAGTAATAGGAGAGAGAGGGACCAAATCCTTTGTCCATTAGGACTAGGTTCGGCCGCCCCTCCCCTTTCCTATATATAGGGGAGCTCATGCTCCCCTTTAGAGCTAATTGACAATTCTTGGTTCATGTGTTGAACACCTTCCTTTCTCCAAGATTAAATTAAACCCTAGGTTAAGCCTAAACACTAACTAGAGAACTAGCATCCTTACTAGTTAGATTGTGATCAAGTTGGTGGACTTTCTCTAGAGACTTCAAGTTAGAAGTTTGAAGATTCGAGCTTTACCAAAGGAGAGGGGATCAAGCCGCGAGAAGAGCGTTCTTGGGTGGCTTGAAACGCTTCAAGAAAGAATAAAAGAAAAGTAAGTTTTCTATCTTTACGAATTTGGTTGCACGATTGCGAGTCCTAGATCCTTTTGTTGGAAAAATTTTTTAAATTCCGCTGCTTTCTGATTCGTGTTTTCCAACAAGTGGTATCAGAGCCACCTCGTTAATCGTGTTTCTGATTCGTCTCAATTATACTGAATTTGGTAGAAATTCTTAGGCTTGATGCGATTGAGTATTTGTAATTGTTTTAGAAAGCCTGAATTACGAAACTGTAATTTTTCCTGAAAGTTTCTGAAAATTGGTTTTTATAAAATTTATTTTTTGAAAAACAATTTTAGATTTGAAACTGTATAAACTGTTTTTTGGATTTCTTGGATTGGTTTTGCTTTTGAACAAAAACACGAGACGAAAGCCCGGATCACGATGAACACGCGAAACCCCGCGCGCGAAGGAGTCGCGCGCCACCCTCCCGCAACCGCGCGGGAGGCCCTCCCTAGGCGCGCCCGCCCATAACCGCCCAGGGCTGGCCGGGACAGACCGGACAGCCGTCCGCACGCCGTCCGCCCAGGCTGGGCGAGAATCCCGCAAGGCGTGCGGGATTGCTCGCCCAGGCCGCCCGCCTCCCAGCCGCGAAGGCTGCGCGCAGCGTGCGCACTCGAGCGGCCTAGGCCGCGCGCAGTGCGCGCCTGTCGCGCGCTCGCCCGCGCGCGTGATGTGCGTGGCTCTTTCGCGTACGGGCCCCGTTTTCGTGATCCAGCCTTTTTTCGTGTTTCGTGCAATCTAGTCCCAATTTTATTTTAATTTTAAAATTTTATTTTTGAATATTTATTTTAATTTTTTGAATAAAACTTAAAATTGGGATTTTTGAGAAATTGAAACGGTTTATATTTTGGGAAAATACATCTTGATAAAATTATTAATTTCAGAAATTAATTGGAATTTTATTTGTTTTGGTAATTTGGGATTTATTGAAAACTTTTATAAACAAGACTCGCATCAAGTCGTGTTTTAAGCTATTAGAGCTTAAAGCGAGAATTTTAATTTATTGGTTAAATTTAAATTCTTGCAAAAGCATGTTAGGTGATCATGGGTTTAGATCTATGTATGGTTTTAATTTATGCACATGGATGGTTTAAATTGGGGTTGGAGCCCTATAGTTGCATTTTTCAATTGAGGTTGGAGCCTCACTTATATGCGTACTGTTATGTGATTTATTATGTGGCTTTCCATATTACTGTTTTTGAGGCCGGGGTATGCCCCGTGTAATTGTCTAAGGCCAATATGAAGATTGAGCCTTATTACTTTAAGTCTTTTTCTTTTTATTGTAATTTGAGAGTAGAGATAGGTGGTGAGGTTTTATTTTCATTTTGGAGACAATGCACCCATGGAGTAAGATGGACCACATTCAAGTAACAAGGAGGCCATAAGTGAAGACCCCTCAAAATGTTAGGGAGGGGAATCTCAATTGTTAAATGTAATAGAGATAGGGCTCGTATTTTGTTACCGCTTTCCCTTATGTGATTTAAACTGTTTATGTGGCATGTATGTTAGAACTTGTGATTGTGGAGTGGCTCCCACATATCACGCATAAGATAGGTAGAACCCATGATCATTACATGTTAGTATCATGCTAGGACATGTTATCTGTTTATGTGCTTGTTTGAAATGCATTTAAGTGTACTTGCATTAGTCAAGACTAATAAAATTGGATAACATATATGTTGGTGAGGTCGAACCGGACAACTCTCCGGTTGATTCGAAAATTCCCATTAAATATTAAGCTAATTTCGAACAAATAGGTGTTTTATTCGAGATGCAAATTTTGAATTAAATTCCTAGCATTCCATCAATAGGTTTTAAGTTTAGTAAGTAAAGCTAGTTATTGTCCGCGAGTCGTGGGATAGCTAGTGGAGCTTATTAGTTCTTAGTTACCTAATTAATCATTTTAAATGATCAATATTTCGTGGTCAATTTTAGCAAGGGCGATGTCCGCGAGTCGTGGGTCGTTCGAACTAAGTTTTGGTCATGATCTTATGATTGATGGGTCTAGCTTAACGCCTAAGTAAATATGGATGTCGCACGAGTCGTGGGTCCATATTGAAAGATAGGTGATGCAAAAACAATCACTAAGAGTTCTAAAGGTGTTAGAATTGGCAAGTTGTACCTACCTAGGGTTCTTACTTAGAATGTCCGCGAGTCGTGGGTTCGAGGTAAAATGCCTAGGATCTTAGTACCCATTGGGAAACGCGTTCCTCTTAGATCTTTGGGAATTCTAGATCTTTGAAAAACAGTGGGAGCTACAATAGATTAAAGACCTTATCTTTTGTATATCGTTATAATTCAGCATGCTCACTAGTTCTCTGTTTTACCATTTAGGTCGTAGATTCTGTGATTCTCTACGTGTTTTGAAATGGCAACCAAAAACCCTCTTGTATCGATCCTCGAGTCAAACAAGTTGACTGGTCCCAACTATTCTGATTGGCTGAGGAATCTAAAAATCATTTTAGATTCTGAGAAGAGAACTTATGTTCTCTTCGAAGGGGAGCCTAGTCCCGAAGGGGAGGCTCCCACTCGGGCCGAGCGGGATGCGATTCAGAAGTGGAAGGATGATAATCTCCAAGCCCGTTGCCTTATGTTGGCTAACATGTCTCCGGACTTGCAAAGGCAACATGAGGCCATGGAATTTGCTTGGGAGATTTACGACCACTTAGAGCAACTTTACCGCCCTCATGAACGTGTTACAAGGTATAACACTTCAAAGGAATTATTCCACTTGAGAATGAGGGAAGGTTCAAGTGTCCATGAATATGGACTCAAGTTTCTTGCCCTTACTGAGAAACTTGCTTCCATGGACATGCCGCTGAAAGATGAGCTTTCAGTGGATTTGTTGCTGGCTTCGCTCCCACCATCATTCAACCCATTTGTCCTTAACTTCAACATGAATCATGCTGGTGCTACTGTAGCTGAGCTGATTAGTCAGCTTGTGCCTGCTGAAAGCACGATCAAGAAGGACAATAAGGTTTTGATGGTGAATGCTCCATCTCCCTCTTCTGGGCCTTCTAAAGGCAAGGGCAAGAAAGCCCAAAAGAAGAAGAAGAAACCCCTTAGGCCCACTGGTGGCATTTCGAAGGGGAAGGCCCAAAAGAAGAAGCGTGATCAGAAAGAGGATGTTTGCTTCCATTGTGGCAAAGCGGGACATTGGAGGAGAAACTGCCCAGAGTACAAGGCTACTCTAAAGAAAGGTATCTTTCTCGTTGAAGTAAATCTTTCTATTAATTCTAGTTCTTGGGTACTTGATACCGGTTGTGGGACTCATATCTGTAATGATGTACAGATGCTAAGTGAAGTCCAACAACTCAAAGAAGGAGAATGTGTCTTGAAGATCGGCGATGGCTTAAACGTTGAAGCTCGAGCTTTAGGCACAATTAGATTAGATTTAGGTAGTTTTGAGTTAGTATTAAATAAAGTCCTTTATGTACCGAGCATTATTCGTAATATAATTTCAGTTCCAATATTGGATTGTGAAGGTTATGAAACTTATATTAAGAATGGTAAATATTTTATCAAACGGAACAACTCTTCCGTTCACATCGGTACTCTAAGTAATGGACTTTACCTAACTCAAAATATCAATATTATGAATATACAACGAGAAACGAAGCGTAAGAGAGATGACAAAGTTTCAGCTTCTTTATGGCACGCTAGATTAGGACACATTTCCAAGAACAGAATTAGCAAGATAAACACTTTAGGATCATTCTCTGAAAATGATCTCAAAGAGTTAACTTCTTGCGAATCCTGTCTCAAAGGAAAAATGTCCAAAGTCCCTTTTAAAGGAACTATGGAACGTGCCACTGAGGTTTTGGATTTGATCCATACTGATGTTTGTGGACCGCTTAGTGTAAGCACTAGAAACAATCATCAGTACTTCATAACCTTTACTGATGACTTTAGTCGGTATGGTTATGTATACTTAATGAAGTATAAATCTGAAGCTTTTGAGAAATTCTTAGAATTTCAAAAGGAGGTTGAGAACCAAACTGGTCACAAGATCAAAGCACTTCGATCTGATCGAGGAGGCGAGTATCTTAGTGAAGAATTCCTTAATCATCTCAAAGATAATGGGGTTATCTCTCAGTGGACTCCTCCGGGAACTCCTCAGCTTAATGGAGTTTCTGAGAGAAGGAATCGAACCCTACTTGATATGGTTCGTTCCATGATGAGTTTCACTGACTTACCACCTTCTTTCTGGGGTTATGCCCTAGAAAGTGCAGCAAAGATTCTGAATCCAGTTCCCTCTAAGTCAGTCCCCAAGACGCCCTATGAAATGTGGCATGGTAAAATCCCTAGTTATTCTTACTTAAGAATTTGGGGTTGTCCTGCTTACGTGAAGAGGACAGTGGGAGATAAGTTAGAATCTCGTTCTAACTTATGCTACTTTGTAGGTTATCCTAAGGAATCCATAGGATACTATTTCTATGATCAATCTGAACAAAAGGTGTTTGTTTCCAGAAATGCTACTTTTCTGGAGGAACCGTTCCTTAAAGAAAAGAAAGGCAAGATCATAGAATTAGAAGAAGTACAAAGTGACCCCATATCACCCACTGAAGAAACGTCCCACTCTGATCAACAACGACCAATCACGAATTTCGATACACACGAAAATCCTCCTCTAAGGCGTTCTGAACGCACTCCTAGACAGCCGGATAGATGGTATGGATTCTTCCCTGAAATCTCTCAAAAGGATAATGATCCTTTAACATATGAGGAGGCACTTTCAGATTCTGACTCTGAACAGTGGAAAGAAGCTATGAAATCCGAAATGGATTCCATGAACTCCAACCAAGTTTGGACCTTGGTAGATTTGCCTGATGGGGTCAAACCCATAGGTTGCAAATGGATCTTTAAGAGAAAGCTTGGAGTTGATGGAAGCATTGCAGCCTACAAAGCAAGACTGGTTGCAAAAGGATTCACTCAGAGACCCGGCGTGGATTTTGACGAAACCTTTTCACCAGTTGCAATGCAAAAGTCTATTCGGATCATGCTTGCCATTGCTGCATATTATGACTATGAGATATGGCAAATGGATGTGAAAACTGCCTTTCTCAATGGTGACATTGACAAAGACATTTATATGGAGCAACCCATAGGTTTCACATTCAGTGGGAGTGAGCAAAAGGTTTGCAAACTCCAAAGATCAATCTATGGATTGAAACAGGCTTCTAGGAATTGGAACATTCGATTTGATGAATCAGTCAAAGCGTTTGGCTTCATGCAAATTTCGAATGAATCATGTGTGTATAGAAAGGAATTGGAGACCTCAGTGCAATTCTTAGTACTTTATGTTGATGACATCCTTCTTATTGGGAATTCGAAGGATGACATGAAAGTGACTAAGTTATGGTTATCGAACCAATTCGAGATGAAAGATCTTGGTGATGCGTCCTATATCCTTGGAATTAAAATCTATAGAGATAGATCTAGAAGGTTAATAGGACTATCACAGTCGATGTACATTGACAAAGTATTGAAGAGATTCAATATGGAGTCTGCAAAGGTTAAGAACCTTCCTATGAGTGTAGGAACATGTCTTTCAAAGAAGATGTGTCCTAAGACTAACCTTGAGAAGGAAAGAATGACTCATACACCTTATGCATCAGCAATAGGTAGCATAATGTATGCAATGTTATGTACTCGACCGGATGTGGCTTATGCACTTAGTGTAACAAGTCGTTTCCAATCTGACCCTGGAGATGGTCACTGGGCTGCCGTGAAGAATATTCTTAAGTACTTGAAGAGTACTAAAGATTTATTCTTAGTTTACGGAGGTCAGAAAGATCTTACTGTCGAAGGATACTGCGATGCAAGCTTTGCATCTGACTTAGATGATTTTAAGTCAATGTCAGGATACATTTTCTGCCTAAACGGCGGAGCAGTGAGTTGGAAGAGTTCCAAGCAGACTACCACTGCAGATTCGACCACTGAGGCCGAATACTTAGCTGCAAATGATGCAGCTAAGGAAGGTGTTTGGATAAGAAACTTCATTCAAGAGTTGAATGTTGTTCCTAGCATGAAAGACCCCATTACTGTGTTTTGTGACAACACTGGGGCGGTTGCTCAAGCAAGAGAACCAAGATCTCACCAACGGACCAAGCACATTATGAGGAAGTATCACCTAATCCGTGATATTATCAAAAGAGGAGATGTGCTAATTGAGAGGGTCACATCAGCAGAGAACGTGGCAGATCCACTTACTAAACCCCTTAGTCGAGAAGCTTTCCAAGGTCATCTTCAGAAGATGGGACTTAGAGTAGCTTTAGAATGGCTTTGACGGGCAAGTGGGAGATTGTTAGGAATAGTGCCCTAGAAAGCCGATTGTATATCCGCTTTGTGCTTTTCCTTATTGTAATCACAGACAATCTTTGAATGAAATAACGAATTGAGGCAACACTTCTTTATATGCTCTTGTTTGGTATGCGTTTACTTTAGCTGTGCATGTATGAGAACTCCCCTAATCCTGATGACTTTAGGACTCTACCATTTAGATGAAATGGTTCATGAAACGAGCCCTATATCACATAAGTCATGATTAGTAAAATACTCCAAGCCGATGAGTCCTACAGACAGTGGGAGTGTCAACCTGACTCCTCTAAGGCTTGCTTGTGGGATCACGCCCTTAAGAAGGACCACCTTGTTTCATGGAGGTGCAAAGTGTATAGTTGATATGTGCGTGATACATGAGGGTGCTTACTTTAACAAGTAAGTTCACTGAGGTGCCCCGTGTGAGAACATTCCTAAATGGGAAAGGAAGTTTCTATTTCAGGAAATGGAAACTTCCAGATTAGGAAATATCTCACGAGTCATTGATGTGATTAATTGATCCTTAGACTTGAGGTTCCTTGTCACTTTATGAGTTAACTCTGTAGTCTTAGGTATAAGCTTTAAAGGGTGTCGCCTTAGACAACTGATTCAAAGCTTATGCTGGGGCTGCACAAGTGATTCATGAAAGTGAATAAGAATCAAGAAAGGACCTACACTTGCATTTGCAAGGTGATCTCTTATTGTGTAAGTCATTCATATGCCATATGGAGTCCTTGGCCAAGGCAGTAGATCAAGACATCAAGAAAAGGGTTTCTTGGATTGAGATCAAATGGATGTGAAATGCACTTAGCTTTAAGACCAGATTATTAGGGTTCTGATTATTCCCTTGCCCTAGATCTTGGTTGGGAGATAGTAAGTAGGAGGATTGTATCTCACATGAATCAATGACTTAAAGGTTCTGTCGAATCCGAACATTCCAATTCAGCTAGGGGTTAAACACCTGTTGCTAGACTATGGTCGTTTGATCTGTGGACTGATTAATTAATTAGTGAATTAATTAATTAGGGTCACTGCTAATTGAATTGAGAACCTAGAGGGTCACACACAACAACTTGGTTACATGAGTTGAGGCTTAAAAATGATTAAACGAGTTAATCGAGCCTAAGGGGTTCCACACGTGTGAAATCACACGTGTGGCTCACATGATTGGACACGTGTCATTAAGACACGTGTGCCACACGTGATTATGTGATGTTAAATAATTAATGTGTTAATTATTTAATAGACTTTGGTTTAATTTTGAATTAAAAAGAAAGTCTAATTTTGGAGAAAATAATCTAGTTAATTAATTACGAATTAATTAATTAGATAAAAATAAGTTATTTATTTTATAATAAATAAAGTATAAAATTATCCAAAAATAGTTTGGATATTTTTAGCTCTCTTAAAAGTTGACTTGAATTAGAATTCAAAGTCAAAGTTGGAAAATACTTGATGATCAAGTAATAGGAGAGAGAGGGACCAAATCCTTTGTCCATTAGGACTAGGTTCGGCCGCCCCTCCCCTTTCCTATATATAGGGGAGCTCATGCTCCCCTTTAGAGCTAATTGACAATTCTTGGTTCATGTGTTGAACACCTTCCTTTCTCCAAGATTAAATTAAACCCTAGGTTAAGCCTAAACACTAACTAGAGAACTAGCATCCTTACTAGTTAGATTGTGATCAAGTTGGTGGACTTTCTCTAGAGACTTCAAGTTAGAAGTTTGAAGATTCGAGCTTTACCAAAGGAGAGGGGATCAAGCCGCGAGAAGAGCGTTCTTGGGTGGCTTGAAACGCTTCAAGAAAGAATAAAAGAAAAGTAAGTTTTCTATCTTTACGAATTTGGTTGCACGATTGCGAGTCCTAGATCCTTTTGTTGGAAAAATTTTTTAAATTCCGCTGCTTTCTGATTCGTGTTTTCCAACAGCGGAGTATGAAGCACTCATCGCTGGCCTCAAAATTGCAAAGGAGCATGTGATTGAGAGAATCTCAGTGACCACGGACTCTCAGCTTGTGGCGAGCCAATTCCAAGGCTCTTACGAAGCACGTGAAGAAATAATGATCAAGTACCTCGCTAAGGTCAAATCCTTGGCAGCGGAATTCAAGGAATTCACCTTGCAGCAAGTCCCCTAAGAAGAAAACACTCGAGCGGATGCCCTTTCGAAGTTCGCGAATGGGATGAGGGGCTCCAAAGATCAAAACGTCACCTACCTGTCAAGCAAAGGAAGGGTGATTGACGGCGAGCCAGAAATGATATGCTCCATCGACCCAGCTGAACCTTGTTGGCTCGATGAGTTTATACTATACCTCAGGGACAGAACCCTGCCCTCTGACAGGAACGCTGCGAGGCATCTCAGATACAAAGCCGCTAGTTATTCCCTGGATTCAGAAGGAAGGTTGTATAAAAGAGCGTTTATAAGGCCAACAAAATGATGCCTCCGTCCCTCACAGGCCCGGGATGTTCTGGAAGAAATCCACAGCGGTCAGTGCGGAAACCATGTGGGCGGTCGATCCTTGGCAAAGAAAGTCTCCAGAAGTGGGTTTTATTGGCCCACTATAAATGAGGATGCTAAGGAATACGCCCGCAAGTGTGTTAATTGCCAAAAACATGCTAACATCCCGCACCAACATCCCGCAGAGATGGTCCTTGTAGACATATGCTGGCCGTTCGATCAATGGGGCATCGACATCGTGGGGCCCCTTCCACTCACGACCGGTCAAAGGCAATACCTGTTAGTGGCAGTGGAATATTTTTCCAAATGGGTCGAAGCCCAACCAACTGCAAAAATTACAGACAAGGTTATCCAAAACTTCCTCTGGCGTAACATCATTTGCAGGTTTGGGGTCCCCAGGGTCCTGATTTACGGCAATAGAACCCAGTTCCAAAGCGCCAGCACCAGATCCTACTGTTCAGATATGGGAATTAGTTAATGTTTTGCATCAGTTGGCCATCCACAAGCAAACGGCTAGGTTGAAGTTATTAATCGCATCATCATCCAAAACCTCCAAACCAGGCTGGAGGCCAAGAAGGAAGCCTGGGTCGATGAACTTGATGGGGTCCTTTGGGCCTACAGCACCACGCCCAGAACCGCGACGGGGTTAACACCTTTCTCGATGGTTTATGGGTCGGAGGCCATGATCCCAGCAGAACTCCTACATCAAACCGCAAGGGTATCCAACTACCAACTCACCAGGAATGCGGAAGACCGAGCACATGAGCTCGACACCATAGAGGAAATACGACAGCATGCAACAGTACCGAGCCACAGTGGCTCGGAGCTACAACAAAGGCGTCAAACCTCGCGCTTTCCAGATCGGGGACTTGGTCCTCAGAAAAGTTGAAGTAACCTAACACGTGGGCAAACTACAACCCAACTGGGAAGGCCTCTATCGTATCGCCGAAGTGGGTCGCAACAAAGCGTACCACCTAGAGGACATGGAGGGAAACATCATTCCCAGGTTATGGAACGCCCACAACCTCAAGAAGTTTACTGTTTAAAATTATTCTCGGTTATAAGTGCTATTTTGTACTTGTTTTGACTTATTCGCAATAATAAAAGTATTTTCAGTCAACCTGAATGCTTCTTTACTTTCGGTCAATCTGAACTCATGGTCGTACCAGTCAATCTGGGTATTTTCAATCGTATTGTAAGTTTTTATCTTAAACACATTAAGTTTGTTTCGAGAAAACGCATTCGATATTCTATCAATGCTTCGGGGAGGAGTTTCGGGCCCCCAGTAAGTGGAAATGTAAAGGGCCACAACTCGTTACGACCCAGAACTACTGCACAATTCGAGCCAGCACTTGGGGAAATTTTCTGGAAGTCATGCTCCGTTAAAAATTCCAAGTTACCGTCTCGTTAATTAAGCCAAAGTGTGAGTTGGCAATGTGAAAAGGTGAATAAACAAAGTAAAATGGAGGCAAGTTCTTTTCAAATTTCATTCATAAAAGGGGCCAAGCCCCAACAACTTACAAGGAGAAGAGCGTAAAGAAATTACGAGTTATTTACAAAATCAAGAGTTGGAAGTAGGGGGGTCCACGGGATTAGCCGTGGTATCTTCAGTCAAAACTGGGAGGTTTTGCTCCTGTAAGGGATGGGTCTCCACAGGGACTGAACTGGATTCAATGACCACTTGAGCAGGAGGAAGAGCCGCCAATGGGGGAATCGCCAACGCCGGGCCATGTGGATTTGTGCCTTGGATCTCAGAGTCTTTCGACCCACTACTAGAAGGCGTGTAAGCCGCTAATAGCGTTTCCTTAGCCTTTTCCAAATCAATCGGCTCCGACATCACTATCTCTGATTCTGGGAGTTTGTCAAGTTTGGCGTCGGCCCACTCCACGGCCCAACCATATGGCACTTTGCTCCAAGCGGGCTCTGCATCGTCGCTTTCGCCCTCGCCCTCTATAGTCTCTTCAACCTTTTCCTCTTCATGCTCTATACGAGCTAGAAAGAACTCAGGGAGAGTCTTGGGGACGTAGCCGTTGGAAGCATCTAGCTTTCTCGGGTCGTTGAGTAAGTCATGCGGGAGGGGATGTGTAGCACCCCAGACGGAGGATACCACATCCCCCGCACTAGGACCCAGACCCGGTCATGAAATAGGAAGTCCATGCCCGGATCCGAACCATAGCGAATGGGAGACCAACTCACACACTAGGCTAGGCGGATCTAACTTGACAAACTCAGAGTGTGGAAGCAATTAAAACCAACAACAATAGATAGCGGAAGCATTTAAACAAAACATGCAAAGCAGGTGACGGGTTCAACTAGCACAAATACCTAGTCCCGAATATCAACATACATAACAGGTGACGGGTTCAACTAGCATAGATACCTAATCCCGAATATCAATTCATAATCCAATATAATAATCAGCATAAGTATCATTAATATCTAATAATATCCAAATACTAGCTTACTAACCCCACACGGGTTTAAGTCTAAGTAGAACATTAACATAACCCTCAAGTATGAAACATAAATACATAACATAAGTAAAGTATGCGACAAATGCATCCTAACTCCAACTAGACTGACAAGTGTGACTCAGAAGACTCACTTCCGCCTAGCTCAAGCCAAAAGAACCTGCAACTAAAAGATAAAACGAGGGGTCAGTCAACTGACTGTGTGAGGGGGCTAACGCACACCCACAATATATATATAGAGCACAACACATAACATAAGGGTGGACTCATGAACCGGGATTAGGGTTTTGCACGCCAAAACAGTTGAAATACCCAAAATAGTATAAGTTTGGAAAACCATTTAGAGAAGCCTATCCCGTTTCACAAATCCCATACATTCATAACATATACCCGGCGAGTACGGGCTTCCAACCTTTACCCCTCAGAACATATCAAATCATAGAATACAAAAATCAATCCAACCGTCACATCAATGATGGAGGGGATGTACCGTCCCCTAACCATCCATACATACATACTCACAAGGGGTTGCGAACCCACAAGTGCCCTCCCCGGCTGTACACCGAAGGCTCAAGATATCGTGCCTTCCCCTATCTCCCTTAAGAGTCGCACAATGATATCTCAAATGGAACTACGCACAGGTATACCCCCGATGGCCCTAACCGTCCTGGGGGCTCCTTACCCATAGCTCCTCGGATCCACATACATACATACATACAGATACCAATATTTCATGGCAAACTCGCTACAAAATCATAACATATCCTATTTTCCAAAATGGCTTACATATGCCTTCATATTTAATTTTCAAAACCAAGGATGGTCTACAGGGTCATAATCATATCATATCCAACATATATCTAATCATATATATAGTATATAGTCGCATGCGAGGATTGAAATCATCATATTAAGGTCGTAGGTCGCTTAACTATACAAAATCCTAAACCTCACCTTGTGCAAGTAGAGTCTGAGAGTGTGAAGAGCCAAACACTCTAAACCACGGGCCCACCGGCACCACCAAACTCTGTGACAAGACATACAGAAGCCCAGACTTAAACTCTATATGAACCAACTAAGACGCACGGCGTATCAAGAGATGAATGATATGTACTATGGAATGAAGTGTACACATAGGTCACGTAGAATAGTTCACATATTCCACCAAATCATGCAATTAATGAAGTATTAAGGTTTAACAATGCATTATGGAATGATATGAATCACATAGGTCAAGTAGCATAACATGGGACAAACTTTCATACGAAGTTATTCAATTAAAATGACGTATTATCATCTAAGAATGAAATCGAAGTCATATCATAACATATAGTTCATAAAGCATCTCAAACGGATCAAGTAAACACAAAGGAACATGTATAAAAGGGGAACAGATGCATGGGAACGGGCCTTCCCACACCAAGGCCTAGCGAGGATGGGAACGGTCGTTCCCATGTTCGGCGCCCAAAACCAAAACCCTAGCCCAGAAGGGCTGTTCCGGGCTTAAAGCACAAACGGGAACGGCCGTTCCGGCCATAGATCTGGAGCAGAAACTTGATAGTTTCGGGAAGAAGAAGGGGAACACCAAAAATCATCAAACCAACATGAAATCTACCATAAAACATCACAAAATTCAAGTATATCATCATATAACTCATGCTTAGCATCAAAACATCAATTAGTTCAAGTTTAGGAAGGTTTTGCCCAAAATCTCAAACACCCATTTTCATGAATTTCAAGCTTAATCATAAAGATATGAATCCCTAGTCTTCCTACACGAATTTCCAGCAACTAAGACACATAAGGAGCATTCAAATCATCAAAGCTTGCTCAAGGAATTCAAGATCTCATCATATAAACCATATTCTTCAAGTTGTGCATAATTCACCATTTTCACAAGACTTCCTCATACAAGCTCATACATTCAATTTCATGCTAGGATTCATAGATAGAAATGAAATACATTTCAAGGAAAATCCGCAGCTTATCTTGGCTCTTGAAATGATGAAGAAACGAGGGAGATATGTGCTCTTGAAGGTGTAGGAAAGTCTTAGATCTTCACGCTTTCTTGAAGCTCTTCCATGGATGATATGATTTGTGTGAAGTGAAGATTTAAAATGAAGATAGGTTAGGGTTTTATGGTATATATATGGTGGCTAAAGATTTCATTAGGGTTTCCTAGAAATAATATGAGGCTAGAGGCTTTATTAGGATTTGGGCTCAAATAAATGACTTTCGGCCCAAAAGGTCAACTTAAAAAGGTTTAAGGTCTAAACGGTTTCCGAAAAATATAAAGTAAATTCCGTTGGTCCCGAATCACCGAATCAAGTCCAATGGTGGTGTCGGAATTCGAATTCGAATTCCCGAGCTCATATTGGTCCCGAATGACCCAAACTCACCTAACTTAAGTTAGGCCCAAAACACACAAATAGGTCCAAGTCCTATTTAAATCCAACTCCGAAAATTTATTTAAATTCATCCAAGTTCCATTCTTAAGTTGTCATGCAAGAATTCATATTTTACCATTTCGGATTTTAGTCAATTAAGTCACGTTTTCAATCAAAGTTGGAATTAAACACATAAAAGGGGAATTAAATCACATAAGTGCCTAACGTAATCTCTCTTGTGACGCATACTTGTACGATTTATCGGACGGGGCGTCACAATCTCCCCCCCTTAGGAGAACCTGGTCCCCAGGTTCGCTGCTCGGCTTCAAACAAACCCGAACACAACTTCTTCCTCTCTTCCTTAGTCTCCCAAGTTGATTCCCCCGATTTCTGTCCTTTCCACAACTCGATCTTGAATTTCCTCCGGATACTTCACAATCATCAAGTCCGAGGTAAATGGTTATTCTTCTATCGTAAGAACAGTCGACTCTTCGGTGTTGAACCAACGTCTCTTAAAGGACGTCCTGTTCTTGCTTCTTGTAGTCCGTAATCATCGACGTGCATCGCAACCAAGACAGACAGAGAGAATCCCATCTCTCCGCACAAAAGGTGAGAGAACCCCGTCTCTCGAACACAGAAAGCGAGAGAACCCCGTCTCTCAAGCAGACAATTGAGAGAACCCCGTCTCTCAACCTAAGTTGGACAGATTCCAGCATCCTCCAACATTCTAGTTCAAGAAATTCCAGCATTTGTCAAACCCCTAAATTCAAGAGAATCTAGCATCTCCTGAATATCTAAGTACTAGAGAATCCAACATCTCTCGTGCACAAAGTTTAGAAAGAATCCAGCATCTTTCTATCACATAAGTAGAGAATCTTGCGACTCTTTAACACATAAATTGAGAGGATTAACATCTCCCAAGCATGTAAATAGAGAGAATTAAATCTTCCTCACACTGAGAAAGAGAGATCCTGACATCTCTCTAGCACATAAATACAATTATTTGAAGTACTTGTGCCTACGCACATCAAAGTAGCACAGTTGCAAATTACAACAATCAACGCATGTCACAATTAGCAAGTATATCACATAATAATAAGAGTCAAATAAACTATGTATGTATGCTCGTGCCATGAATGTTTATTGTACCTTCCATTGCGGCATTCTGATCAATCTCTGCTGCTTCTTCCTTTCCATCAAGAGCATATGCACGAGCCTGAACCACCGGCCTCTTCTTCGGACAAGCACCCCTCTTGTGATCAGCCGAACCACACACCAAACGTCTACCCAAATACCACCAACACCTCTCCAATGGATGAGAACCCTGACAGTGAGAACAAATAGCTGGAGCTGGTAAAACTGGAGGTGCTGCGGGAGTAGTAGTTCGGGGCTTCTTGTTGATAAAGCTCTGTGGTCCTATGGGGGTATCGAAAACATCGGGTCCTTGTTGGTTCTTAATTTGAAGGTACCGCTCTCGTACTCGTCGCATCTTAGCTCTCGATCGGTCACAATCAGAAATCTTATGCTTCGGTGACCCACAACAGTAATATCTCCCCAACCTCTCCCAACACGTATCGTACACATGGGTGTTTCCTCCACAATAAGTACACCACTGGGGTTTGCTCCTTGGCTTTGAAGTACTCCCGGTCTCGTGTCCCTTTCCCCGGGTTCTCTTACCTCGAGTCCCATGCGGATGGAATCCTCCTCCAATCGGAGAGTCCAAATACACTCTTGTCCTAAGTCCGATCCCCTATGTATGTCCTCTTCTGTCCAACTCTCTCATGCCAACCTCCACCGCTAATGCTCCCTCAGTGACCTCCTCCCAAGTGCCCGTGTTCCCCACAAGTACAAACTCCTTAACTTCACTCCGTAGACCTTCCAAGAAATGCCTAGCCTTCATCCAATCATTTCCCATGATGTGGAGTACGAACATACCCAATCTCTCAAACTCCTCCATGTAGCCCTTAACGGTCTTATCCCCCTACTTCAACGTGAAAAAGGCTTCCAATCTCTGCTTCTGTAGGGTGGCCGGTGTGAACCTCTTCCTAAACTCCAGAACGAACACATCCCATGTCAATCCTTCACCACTTGCCCCATCACTCTGAACAATTTCTCTCCACCATTGTTTTGCAGGCCCACGTAAAAGTAGAGAGGTAAGTCGTGCCATATTGTGAGTGCTGCATGGCCACGCTTCAAATAAGCCCTCTGTCCCCGAAAGCCACTGATTAGCACAAATTTCATCACCTCCTTCGAATAGGGCAGGGTTGAAAGACTTGAACTCCAGATACATCCTTGCCACGGGGTTCATAGGTGGTAAGTCGGTTGAAAGTTGCCCTTGATTGTACAGATTGGGTTGAGAAGACTGACAGTAGGGTAGCATCCTAAAAATGTCAACAATTACAACTCCTGTATATGCATGTCGGTTAGTAAATGCTCATGTCACATAATAAATCAATCATCAACATCAAAGGCAAGTAATGTTTCACATTATATAATTCCAGCAATATGATGAGAATTCAAATGTGTAGCTTATCAAACTGAGATGTACATGCATACATAACCACGTTGTCCTATGCCGTACAACCTAGACAGGCTCAACACGACTCAAGAGCTCGGTTTTGCAACCTAGAGCTCTGATACCACTTAAGGATGTAGCACCCCAGACGGAGGGTACCACATCCCCCGCACTAGGACCCAGACCCGGTCATGAAATAGGAAGTCCATGCCCGGATCCGAACCATAGCGAACGGGAGACCAACTCACACACTAGGCTAGGCGGATCTAACTTGACAAACTCAGAGTGCGGAAGCAATTAAAACCAACAACAATAGATAGCGGAAGCATTTAAACAAAAGATGCAAAGCAGGTGACGGGTTCAACTAGCACAAATACCTAGTCCCGAATATCAACATACATAACAGGTGACGGGTTCAACTAGCATAGATACCTAATCCCGAATATCAATTCATAATCCAATATAATAATCAGCATAAGTATCATCAATATCTAATAATATCCAAATACTAGCTTACTAACCCCACACGGATTTAAGTCTAAGTAGAACATTAACATAACCCTCAAGTATGAAACATAAATACATAACATAAGTAAAGTATGCGACAAATGCGTCCTGACTCCAACTAGACTGACAAGTGTGACTCAGAAGACTCACTTCTGCCTAGCTCAAGCCAAAAGAACCTGCAACTAAAAGATAAAACGAGGGGTCAGTCAACTGACTGTGTGAGGGGGCTAACGCACTCCCACAATATATATATAGAGCACAAAACATAACATAAGGGTGGACTCATGAACCGGGATTAGGGTTTTGCACGCCAAAATAGTTGAAATACCCAAAATAGTATAAGTTTGGAAAACCATTTAGAGAAGCCTATCCCGTTTCACAAATCCCATACATTCATAACATATACCCGGTGAGTACGGGCTTCCAACCTTTACTCCTCAGAACATATCAAATCATAGAATACAAAAATCAATCCAACCGTCACATCAATGATGGAGGGGATGTACCGTCCCCTAACCATCCATACATGCATACTCACAAGGGGTTGCGAACCCACAAGTGCCCTCCCCAGCTGTACACCGAAGGCTCAAGATATCACGCCTTCCCCTATCTCCCTTAAGAGTCACGTAATGATATCTCAAATGGAACTACGCACAGGTATATCCCCGACGGCCCTAACCGTGCCAGGGGCTCCTTACCCATAGCTCCTCGGATCCACATACATACATACATACAGATACCAATATTTCATGGCAAACTCGCTACAGAATCATAACATATCCTATTTTCCAAAATGGCTTACATACGCCTTCATATTTAATTTTCAAAACCAAGGATGGTCCTCAAGGTCATAATCATATCATATCCAACATATATCTAATCATATATATATTATATAGTCGCATGCGAGGATTGAAATCATCATATTAAGGTCGTAGGTCGCTTAACTATACAAAATCCTAAACCTCACCTTGTGCAAGTAGAGTCTGAGAGTGTGAAGGGCCAAACACTCTAAACCACGGGCCCACCGGCACCACCAAACTCTGTGACAAGACATACAGAAGCCCAAACTTAAACTCTATATGAACCAAGTAAGATGCATGGCGCATCAAGAGATGAATGATATGTACTATGGAATGAAGTGTACACATAGGTCACGTAGCATAGTTCACATATTCCACCAAATCATGCAATTAATGAAGTATTAAGGTTTAACAATGCATTATGGAATGATATGAATCACATAGGTCAAGTAGCATAACATAGGACAAACTTTCATACGAAGTTATTCAATTAAAATGACGTATTATCATCTAAGAATGAAATCGAAGTCATATCATAACATATAGTTCATAAAGCATCTCAAACGGATCAAGTAAACACAAAGGAACATGCATAAAAGGGGAACAGATGCATGGGAACGGGCATTCCCATGCACAACATAGCATGGGAACGGGCCTTCCCACGCCAAGGCCTAGCGAGGATGGGAACGGTCTTCGGCGCCCAAAACCAAAACCCTAGCCCGGAAGGGCCGTTCCGGGCTTAAAGCACAAACGGGAACGGCCGTTCCGGCTATAGATCTGGAGCAGAAACTTGACAGTTTCGGGAAGAAGAAGGGGAACACCAAAAATCATCAAACCAACACGAAATCTATCATAAAACATCACAAAATTCAAGTATATCATCATATAACTCATGCTTAGCATCAAAACATCAATTAGTTCAAGTTTAGGAAGGTTTTGCCCAAAATCTCAAACACCCATTTTCATGAATTTCAAGCTTAATCATTGAGATATGAATTCCTAGTTTTTCTACACGAATTTCCAGCAACTAAGACACATAAGGAGCATTCAAATCATCAAAGCTTGCTCAAGGAATTCAAGATCTCATCATATAAACCATATTCTTCAAGTTGGGCATAATTCACCATTTTCACAAGACTTCCTCATACAAGCTCCTACATTCAATTTCATGCTAGGATTCATAGATAGAAATGAAATACACTTCAAGGGAAATCCGCAGCTTACCTTGGCTCTTGAAATGATGAAGAAACGAGGGAGATATGTGCTCTTGAAGGTGTAGGAAAGTCTTAAATCTTCACCCTTTCTTGAAGCTCTTCCATGGATGATATGATTTGTGTGAAGTGAAGATTTAAAATGTAGATAGGTTAGGGTTTTATGGTATATATATGGTGGCTAAAGGTTTCATTAGGGTTTCCAAGATATAATATGAGGCTAGAGGCTTTATTAGGATTTGGGCTCAAATAAATGACTTTCGGCCCAAAAGGTCAACTTAAAAAGGTTTAAGGTCTAAACGGTTTTCGAAAAATATAAAGTAAATTCCGTTGGACCCGAATCACCGAATCAAGTCCAATGGTGGTGTCGGAATTCAAATTCGAATTCCCGAGCTCATATTAGTCCCGAATGACCCAAACTCACCTAACTTAAGTTAGGCCCAAAACACACAAATAGGTCCAAGTCCTATTTAAATACAACTCCGAAAATTTATTTAAATTCATCCAAGTTCCATTCTTAAGTTGTCATGCAAGAATTCATATTTTACCATTTCAGATTTTAGTCAATTAAGTCACGTTTTCAATCAAAGTTGGAATTAAACACATAAAAAGGGAATTAAATCACATAAGTGCGTAACGTAATCTCTCTCGTAACGCATACTTGTACGGTTTATCGGACGGGGCGTCACAGGATGATGGAGGTGAACTTGAGATAAGCACCTCAGGAAGCCTGTCTCGATATCTGGAGCTCCCAGGGTGCCGGAAACAGTGTCAAACACCTCGGACCGTAGGAACTCCGCCACGACACTATCTTTTATCTGCGGCATCAATTTCTCGATGGTCCAAAAAGTCATCTTCGTCCCATCCCTTTAGCCCTCCACGATTCCGTCCTTCCACCCGTCTTGCTTTCCCTTGGCGTAGGCAGCTTCAGTCTTCTGCTCAGCGATATTAAGTAGGCTCTGACGCTGAGCGACCCCGGTCTACAGCTTTTCGTTCTCAGCCCTCAGTTTGCTTATCTCCGCTTCCAAGGCGGACTTCTCCTTGGTCGAATCTTTGAGGACCTCGTCCATCCTCTTTAGCTGCCCCATATATGTCGTCTTGGCGACTTCTAGTTCTTTGGTTAGCTTGGCCGCCTCATCTTTCCAGCTTTTCCCTTCCAACACCTCAGCCCTCTCAGATAGTAGTCTGCGACGGGCCTCATCGGCTATCTCCAAGCGTGAGGCAGACTGGTATTCCCTCACTATCAACTGGAAAAGGGAAAGGGGGAAGCGTGAGAAATGGTATAAAAAAAAAAAAGAGAGAGAAGAAGAAAATGGAAATAAAACATCCATACCGCATTCAGCAACGTAATTTTATTGTAGCTAAGGGTTGCGTTACTCTCCTTAGCCAACTCCTGGTGGTTGGCATTGGTTTGCAGCGAGTAGTAGGTGGCCCCCACCACGTCTTGGTCGACGTCGCCAGTCGCGACCCTCCTCTTCGATCCATCCGCCCGGAACTCCGGGACGCCAAAGGGATATTTTGGCCCCTCGAAGCTGGGGATGTTCACGATCTTCTCATAGTCCCCATGCAACATGGCGAACCCAGGAGAATTACCGGATCTAAAGAAGGGGGTGCCAACCCTCCGGCCGCCTGAAAAGGAGTCTGGTCCCTCCTTGGCATCTTGGGTGGGGCCCTGCCTGCAACACCCTCGTTGTCTTTTCTTTTTTGGGACCTTTTTCCCTTGGGCACCCCGATCGGAAACGACCTAGAGGCGGTTTCCGGCTCTGATTCCGGTCGCCCAGCTCAGGGAACATATTTCCCTTTAGCCTTGGAAGGGCGGGCATTCCTATCTGGGGTGGCTGAGGCTGCACGAACGTCATCTGTGTGTCTGCTTCCCCTCCTTCGGTCGGGACATGCACGTCCGCCCGTCTTTGTCCTGCCGCTCTCTCTACTGCGGCGATTTTTTCCAGTGAATCCTTCTCAGTTAAGCCCTCAGCCTGGGCTATCTCTTGAATCGAGGGAACAGGGCCATCCGCCTTCCCCTCTTGGATTTCCTTGGCCTTTGCAGCCTGTTTCTTCTTGAGTTTACGGTCAAGAGCCTTGGTACGAGCGATAACCATTATCGATTCTGCATAGGAAGAATAAACAAAGTTAGCGAATGGAGAAGGGTACATGACAGAAATGTAAAAATGGAGGGTTAGGAGTGAGAACGTGCTTGGCCTAAGGTTTATTAACAGATGAGTGCTTGTCAAAATCCCCGTGTCTAGTGGGTGCACCTCTCTCAGAGCCGCCAACAAGGTGTTGGGCCAACGCACCGGTCCTCTTTCCAATCGGACCTGGGCAATATCATTCCAGGAGGTGTGCTCTAGACCATTCCACCCATTCTTGTACTTCAATAAAACGAATTTCTTCTTCTAGTCCACTCCATGGGAGGATTTCTCTGTGTCAAAAATCTTATTACCGGATCGAGACTGAAACTTCACGAATCCCCTTCTGTTAGGGGAAGCGGCCGCATCGACCGAGGCCACAAATAATTCAGCGAAGTGCTCCACGCACTCTTCTTGACCCAGGATCTTCATTAGTATTCTAAACGCCGTTATCATGGCGTGCCCATTAGGGAGCAGTTGAACGGGGCTGATTTGAAGATGATTGAATAGCGCAATTTGGAAAGGAGGCAGGGGCTACCTAAATCCATATTCAATCGCCTGCAATGAGATGGCGATGCACCCCTCTGGCGGAGGCCCCATGTGCTCATTAGAGTTGGCAGTGTAAATGTAACATCCCGCTCGTCCAATTTATAAGGTACGCCATGTTTCAACCTTTTAATGTGTTTAATTATGTGATTTTATATTTTTCGTGGCCCTATTTTGAACTCTTTTAGAGTTTAGGGGCCCCTTTGTAATTTTCTCTTCTTAGGGGTTTTTCGGTCGTTTCTCGTTCAATTGAGTTTTTGACCATTTTGACCCCTTTAACGCGTTCGGGGCATCGAGACAAGTCCGTAGACTCTGAGTTTGCCTAATTCTGACTTCGTTAGCCCGTTCTTCCGACCGTTTTTGCGTACGAGGACCCGAGATATATACCCCGAATCCTCGTAATTCGTGCCAAAGATCAGACCTCAGCCTTCATCGTCTTCTCCAGCGATCCGTCACTGTTCACTCAGTGAAGGTGTAATTTCACACACTTGTCCGTTCTCGCTCGTTTCTCGACGGAATTCGACGTTTGAGTAGTGGAAATTCATCAACTCGACGAGCCCGTCACGATGATACAAGAATCGGAGGCTAAAAATCAGCGGTGGTGGCGCTATGGCGAGCAGCCGCGCCGCCACTTCGCCGCCCATTCGCGGGGGCTTCAGGCGGCGATTTTCCAACACGCGGCCCTGACCCATGACGAGGACTCCCCAGCGTGTTTTTCTGGACAAGCGGCGCCGCCATCGGGGCGGCGAGGAGGCCGTACGCGCCGCCCAAAGCGGACGACGGGCGGCGACGTTACTGTAGCAGCGGCGAACTCGCCATTCCGACGAGTCTTTCAGACGACCCTTGGTACTACCCCACCTTTTTCGACCTTCTGAGTTCGATTCCGGTGTCGGTTTGAGCAAACGATGGCCGTAGGTGGTGGTTTGGGGCAACGCAGCGGTGGCGGGATTTCGGTCGCAGTTTTGGACCTTTTCCGGCAGTCTTTGGGCGACGGTTTCTTCAGAGAAGTTGTTCCTAACGTCAAGTCCGAGCTATTCGTGATGGTGACGGCCCAAGAACCGGCCGGCGGCGGCGGACCGGTGGCGGACCGGGGCTGAACTGGAGGTCCGGTTCTCCAGCGATTTTTCCGGCATTTTGGCTTGGGGCTTTCGTAGGGCTCGTTACGAGCTTTCCAACGGTATGTTCGGATTTCATTTTCGTTTTACGGTTTGTGTTGAATTTCAATTTTCGTCGTTGGGATTTGGTTCGGTTTTTCATCAACGAAGTCCGGCGTGTTTGCTATTTTCTGAAATTGGTTGAGGGCTTTTGTCAAGCAGGTCGAGGTGCACGTTTCTGTCCTTCCGGGGATTTTTCCGACCACCGGAGGTGGTGTTCCGGTGGCGGCCGGTGGCTGTTGGGCTGGCTACGGTGGCGGCATTCCGGTGACTTTCGGTCAGCGGGTTCCTTTCGTCGTGGTGAGTCCATCGCCACTTTCCGTTCGTCAATCGGATGTCCGGTTGATTTTATATGAATTTTTGAAGTGGTTGTATTTACTTTTGTTAATTGTTTGTAATTGTCAATTAATTACTGTAAGCTTGAATTACTGATTGAATTGTGCTCCAATGTGTATGAAAACTTGTTTGAATTATAATTTGAAATATTTGGATAATTTGATTTGTAAATTGAACCCCCGACTTGTTGATTTTGCTACTTGGTTAGTCTAGAGGGGGTGTTTGTGTAATTTTTGGAAAAAGTAGGAATTTGTTTAATTTGAATTAATAGACCTTAGTAATGAAATCTAAAATGTAATGTATGAATTGAATATGTAACGTATGAATTTAATGAACTTAGTTTGATTAGAATTTGACTTATATGAAATATGAAACATGCTATTATGATTTATTTGATTTGTGTGCTACGTGAATTTGTATGAATTGTTTTGTGTGAGGAATGAAATAATATGAAATGCATTTCGTGAATTTGCATGAAATGAATTATATGAACCTTGAATGATTAAATAACTTGCTTTGAATTTGTATAAGACTTCGTGAGGTTTAAATAAATTAGAAGCATGCTACAGTGATTTGCTTGACTTATTAATACTTGGAAATTTGTATGAAATGCGATATGAATTGTCTGAACTTTGATAATTGAATTTGTTAGGTATTAAATGAATTGATATGAAGTGCTTTGCCTTTAATTTTGTTATTTGCATTAATTATGCACATGAACATGCCTTAATGTTTTGTTTCGCATATAATTTATATGAATTTGAACTTTGCTGATGTGATTGCATTTATTAAGTGTTTGAGCATATGCCGTGCGTCCCTATGTGGTTGTCTGCTTGAGTCTGAGTTCCGTGCTGTGTTTGTGTGTTCAGTTGGTACAGGTGCACCCGGGGTGGTGACTTGAGGTCGTGCAGGTTCCGGGGTGGACCTTCTGCTTTGTATTTGGCTCCGTTTGGTGTAAGGTGAGGTTTTAGGATTTTGTTTTAGTTACAATGACCTACAACCCTCTGTGCTCGTTTTCAAGCCTGCATGCGACTATTCTATTATATTTATATAATAGATATGTGTTTATATGATATGTTTATGAATTTGTCACACGATTAAAGGTTTTCGAACTGTATATGTACGAGCATATGTAAGCTTGAAATGTTTTGCAACGAGGCTATGCTCCAAACCGTGTGTCTTCTTACCAGCTGCGGATTAGGATGACACGGAGAGGTACGTTTATAGCATATGCTAAGTTGCAAGGTATGGTATGCTCCGATAAGGTACGTAAGTATGATTTTGATACGATATGATAAGTTTGGTATGTAGCGAGTTATGATCTGTTCTGATATGCTATGTTCTGGTGTGTTGGGCCCCGAGACGTGGGTAAGGGAGACCCGGGACGACCATGGGGTCGCCGGTTATGACCCCTGTGCACGTTCTCATTTGAGATATTCACGTGCGACCTAGGGAGGTTGGGAAGGCGTGGTATCTTGAGCCCTCGGTAGATAACCGGGGAAGGCACAGTGTGGGTTCGCTACCCCGTGTGTGTTTGTATCTGTATGAGTAGTGAGGGTTTGCTCCCCGAACTACATGGTGTTGGGGTTGGATTATTTTGATATTTGTTTGTTTTCTGTTATGATTTGTATGATTCGATATGGAAGTAAGGTGGGAGACCCGTACTCGCCGGGTATATGAATATGATATGTTATGTTGATTATGAAACGGGATAGGAGCTTTCTCTTTTGATATGATACGATTAAGCTCAGTATGTTATGGTTTGGATAAGATAAGATATGTATAAGTTTGGTTTGAAAATTTTATAAGTTTGATTTGAAAATGGTTTTGGTATGCAAAACCCTACTCCCGGTTCATAATCTTTCTTTTGATACGTGCTCTGCTCCTTATTATGTATAGTGTGTGTGAGTTCAGCCCCCTCACTCAGTCAGTGGACTGACCCTCGCCCCACCTATGTTTTTAGTTTGCAGGTACAAGTTGTTGGAGTTCGAGCTAGGCGGCTTTGAGTCTGGTCTGTCGAGTCTGTGTCGGTCCGTTTGATTTTGTTAAGTTTTTTTTTGTTCTGAATTATGTATGAATATTATGTTTATAGTATGTTCTGTATAAGATGATGTTTGTGCTTTGATTATAAGAATTTTCGGGACAGGTTAGGACAGGGCTTGTATTAGTTGAACCCGTCTTTGTGGTATGTTTGAATTCGGGACAGGTTAGGACAGGTTCGTGGAATTAGTTGAACCCGTTTATTTATGTTTGTTGATTAAAGTTTTTGTTAGTTCATATTTTGCAAGCCTTCCGCATTCAGGTTTTGCACATTTTTCTTGTACAGGTTTAGGTACCGCCTAGCTTAGGTTGGATTTTTCGTTTGTCACCCGTTCGCTGTGACTTGATGCGTGTGCGAACTTTCCATTTCGTACCACGTGTCGAGTCATAGTGCGGGGGTGTGGTGCCCCACCGTTTGGGGTGCTACATCTTAAGTGGTATCAGAGCTACCAGGTTCAGAACCGGTGCTCTGGAGTCGTGTCGTGTCAGTATAGGTCATACGACATAGGAATACTTGTGCATTGCATTCGCCTGATGGGAAATTTTGACTTCTCTGTTTGAATTTGTCTGAGCTTATGTGATTATGTGCACACTATGATTACGATTTTTGCAAAATTATCATTGTTATGCTTTAAATTTTAGTAAATTACTTGTCACATCTGCATTAAGTAGGTGCTCTTAAGTGCTTTCATTACTTGACATACCCACGTACTAACCCACATGCATAGATAATTGTCAAATTTGTGAATTGCAGGGTGACATCTCGGCGCTGAATTGCAATTGATCATGACAACACTTACCACTTTTACAAAGCTGTGAAGGAGGATTTGAAACTTCCGTTTTCTGACTACTTGGATGAAAAGCAAATGGACCTCTACAAGAATTTATAACAAGGAATCAATGCTACTGCTATGAAAACGGGTATTATGCATACATGGCACGTGCATCATGCATTGGAGTAAATTTTAATTATTTTGGACATTTGTTCTACGTGCTTGATTGCCTTCTTTGCTGGTTATGGGCGCTTGCCATTTACATCCCTAACCCCGCATGCATTAGTTTCGTGGTTGTATTTAGGTGACTTCCTTATCTGTTCCAACGACTGCTGATTTTAGTGGAAGCTGCATACAGATTGGAATAGGGGTGGATCAGAAAGTGTACAGTTAAATTGGCAAACTCCGGGCATAGGGTGGATAAAAGAAGATACTCGAATATGAGGGAGACAAGAGATCCTTTAACTATCAAGGTGCTTTCAGGATATGTACTTACTACTTGGAGGTGCTCGGGAGTAACATGTTTTATAAGAAAGTCAGAATTTCTAACTCGGGATGACGTGAGGTGGCAATGACGAAATCGAGACACTGGTATCATTCGGAGATTCTCAAGTGGAGGTCAGATTATTAAAAAGACACCAACGAGGATAGCTATCTACACTAAGGGGAAAAAGGATAAACTATATGAACTACCGAATTTTGGTAACGATGTCATTGAGGGTCAACTTTATCAAATACTAAGGACGGGGGACATCATTTAAAAACGACGGTGTGAAGCAGGATTGTTTGTAGATTCTCCGTTTATCTCTCCTTGATTGTTCTTAGAGATTCCTTCGTTGGAAGATATAACAATTTCTGATTATTGAGGATTTTATTGGGACTTCAAGAGACTCCATGGATCACTTTTCTGCGAGAGGCAAGTGAGAAGGTTCAAGACCCCTTGGCGACCCGCGGATTCGAAGAAAATACTAAAGAATGCAAAATGTGAACGGGAAGTTGGAACTACGGCCAGTTAAGAATTTGATTATCCTTTCAAGTTAAAGAATTGTCAACCTCGACTCTACTACAACGTGAACGATACATTGAGCATTCATGGCATTTGCACCCATACATTTCATAAGTAATTTTATTTTATTTTGCTTGACTAATGTGACAACGTGTAATGTTTGATGTTACTTCGATTGTAATAACGTGACTAACTGCTTCAATTTTCATATCTTAAAATTTATTGTTGTTGGGAATTCTTGTAAACTGAATGGATTACATGCTTGCGTGGATTGTTGTGCTCCAGTGTTTTTAAAATTTCCTTAATGGCTCACTAACCCTACATGCACCTACATACATATTATAATTTTATTTTACAGTGATCCCATCGCGATATCCCCCTTGAGTTGAGCATGGATGACGAGTCTATACTCTAGGGATACCGATATCAGTCGTGTAAAGGTACACTATACATGTATCCCATGTTTTGCATCCAGTGTTATTTTGACGTGTGTAAGTTTGAATGCTGAGTAAGTGGACTTGTGTGCTAGAGAGTTGTTGAGATCTCTCTATTTATGTGTTAGGGAGATGTGGGATTCTCCCTATTTATGTGATAGAAAGATGTTGGATTCTTTCTAATTATGTGAGCAAGAGATGCTGGATTCTCTTGGAGTTAGATTTTTGGGAGATGCTGGATTCTCTCGAATCTAGGGTTTAAGAAATGCTGGATTTTCTCAAACTAGAATGTTTGGAAGATGTGGAAGTCTGCCAGACTTAGGTTGAGAGACGGGGCTCTCTTGATTACGTGGTTGAGAGACGGGGTTCTCTCAATTCTGTGCCTGAGGGACGGGGTTCTCTCTTTTGATGTGCTGGGAGACGGGGCTCTCTCTCTTGCGTGCTGAGAGATGGGATTCTCTCTTGTTTGTTGCGGCTTAGTTACGGGTGGCCAGACAGCAGCTAGTAAGCGATGAGGGTGCGACGGTATCGAGCTTCGGGTGCAGTGGCCTAGTGGTGATCGAATGAGTTGAAGTGACCAACGGTCAAGTGCTCAGTGGAACTTCAGTGACAACGGGTCACCATGAATAGAGTTGATGCCAGCTAAGGGAGAAGTATCCTGTAGAAATTGCAGTTCGCCTAGACCAGAGTTGCGCAGCGGCAGCTTGAAGTGGAATTCGTTTCAGCGTCGTTCAAGATCCGACCTTAGGACCTGAGGACAGGTCCTTTTGAAGGAGGGGAGTTTGTAACATCCCGCTCGTCCGATTTATAAGGTACGCCACGTTTCAACCTTTTAATGTGTTTAATTATGTGATTTTATATTTTTCTTGGCCCTATTTTGAACTCTTTTAGAGTTTAGGGGCCCCTTTGTAATTTTCTCTTCTTAGGGGTTTTTCGGTCGTTTCTCGTTCGATTGAGTTTTTGACCATTTTGACCCCTTCAACGCGTTCGGGGCATCGAGACGAGTCCGTAGACTCTGAGTTTGCCCAATTCTGACTTCGTTAGCCCGTTCTTCCGACCGTTTTTGCATACGAGGACCCGAGATATATACCCCGAATCCTCGTAATTCATGCCAAAGATCAGACCTCAGCCTTCATCGTCTTCTCCAACGATCCGTCACTGTTCATGCAGTGAAGGTGTGATTTAACACACTTGTCCGTTCTCGCTCGTTTCTCGACGGAATTCGACGTTTGAGTAGTGGAAATTCATCAGCTCGACGAGCCCGTCACGATGATATCAGAATCGGAGGCTAAAAATCAGCGGTGGTGGCGCTACGGCGAGCAGCCGCGCCGCCACTTCACCGCCCATTCGCGGCGGCTTCCGGCGGCGATTTTCCAACACGCGGCCCTGACCCATGACGAGGACTCCCCGGCGTGTTTTTCTGGACAAGCGACGCCGCCATCGAGGCGGCGGCGTTACTGTAGCAGCGACGAACTCGCCATTCCGACGAGTTTTTCAGACGACCCTTGGTACTACCCCACCTTTTTCGACCTTCTGAGTTCGATTCCGGTGTCGGTTTGAGCAAACGATGGCCGTAGGTGGCGGTTTGGGGCAACGCAGCGGTGGCGGGATTTCGGTCGCGGTTTTGGACCTTTTCCGGCAGTCTTTTGGCTACGGTTTCTTCAGAGAAGTTTTTTCTAACGTCAAGTCCGAGCTATTCGTGATGGTGACGGCCCAAGAACCGGCCGCCGCCGGCGGACCGGGGCTGAACCGGCAGTCCGGTTCTCCGGCGATTTTTTCGGCGTTTTGGCTTGGGGCTTTCTTAGGGCTCGTTACGAGCTTTCCAACGGTATGTTCGGATTTCATTTTCGTTTTACGGTTTGTGTTTAATTTCAATTTTCGTCGTTGGGATTTGGTTTCGATTTTTCGTCAACGAAGTCCGGCGTGTTTGCTATTTTCTGAAATTGGTTGAGGGCTTTTGTCAAGCAGGCCGAGGCGCACGTTTCTGTCCTTCCGGGGATTTTTTCGACCACCGGAGGTGGTGTTCCGGTGGCGACCGGTGGCTGTTCGGCTGGCTACGGTGGCGGCATTTCGGTGACTTTCGGTCAGCGGGTTCCTTTCGTCGTGGTGAGTCCATCGCCACTTTCCGTTCGTCAATCGGATGTCCAGTTGATTTTATATGAATTTTTGAAGTGGTTGTATTTACTTTTGTTAATTGTTTGTAATTGTCAATTAATTACTGTAAGCTTGAATTACTGATTGAATTGTGCTCCAATGTGTATGAAAACTTGTATGAATTATAATTTGAAATATTTGGATAATTTGATTTGTAAATTGAACCCCCGACTTGTTGATTTTGCTACTTGGTTAGTCTAGAGGGGGTGTTTGTGTAATTTTTGGAAAAAGTAGGAATTTGTTTAATTTGAATTAATAGACCTTAGTAATGAAATCTAAAATGTAATGTATGAATTGAATATGTAACGTATGAATTTAATGAACTTAGTTTGATTAGAATTTGACTTATATGAAATATGAAACATGCTATTATGATTTATTTGATTTGTGTGCTACGTGAATTTTTATGAATTGTTTTGTGTGAGGAATGAAATAATATGAAATGCATTGCGTGAATTTGCATGAAATGAATTATATGAACCTTGAATGATTAAATAACTTGCTTTGAATTTGTATAAGACTTCGTGAGGTTTAAATAAATTAGAAGCATGCTACAGTGATTTGCTTGACTTATTAATACTTGGAAATTTGTATGAAATGCGATATGAATTGTCTGAACTTTGATAATTGAATTTGTTAGGTATTAAATGAATTGATATGAAGTGCTTTGCCTTTAATTTTGTTATTTGCATTAATTATGCACATGAACATGCCTTAATGTTTTGTTTCGCATATAATTTATATGAATTTGAACTTTGCTGATGTGATTGCATTTATTAAGTGTTTGAGCATATGCCGTGCGTCCCTATGTGGTTGTCTGCTTGAGTCTGAGTTCCGTGCTGTGTTTGTGTGTTCAGTTGGTACAGGTGCACCCGGGGTGGTGACTTGAGGTCGTGCAGGTTCCGGGGTGGACCTTCTGCTTTGTATTTGGCTCCGTTTGGTGTAAGGTGAGGTTTTAGGATTTTGTTTTAGTTACAATGACCTACAACCCTCTGTGCTCGTTTTCAAGCCTGCATGCGACTATTCTATTATATTTATATAATAGATATGTGTTTATATGATATGTTTATGAATTTGTCACACGATTAAAGGTTTTCGAACTGTATATGTACGAGCATATGTAAGCTTGAAATGTTTTGCAACGGGGCTATGCTCCAAACCGTGTGTCTTCTTACCAGCTGCGGATTAGGATGACACGGAGAGGTACGTTTATAGCATATGCTAAGTTGCAAGGTATGGTATGCTCCGATAAGGTACGTAAGTATGATTTTGATACGATATGATAAGTTTGGTATGTAGCGAGTTATGATCTGTTCTGATATGCTATGTTCTGGTGTGTTGGGCCCCGAGACGTGGGTAAGGGAGACCCGGGACGACCATGGGGTCGCCGGTTATGACCCCTGTGCACGTTCTCATTTGAGATATTCACGTGCGACCTAGGGAGGTTGGGAAGGCGTGGTATCTTGAGCCCTCGGTGGATAACCGGGGAAGGCACAGTGTGGGTTCGCTACCCCGTGTGTGTTTGTATCTGTATGAGTAGTGAGGGTTTGCTCCCCGAACTACATGGTGTTGGGATTGGATTATTTTGATATTTGTTTGTTTTCTGTTATGATTTGTATGATTCGATATGGAAGTAAGGTGGGAGACCCGTACTCGCCGGGTATATGAATATGATATGTTATGTTGATTATGAAACGGGATAGGAGCTTTCTCTTTTGATATGATACGATTAAGCTCAGTATGTTATGGTTTGGATAAGATAAGATATGTATAAGTTTGGTTTGAAAATTTTATAAGTTTGATTTGAAAATGGTTTTGGTATGCAAAACCCTACTCCCGGTTCATAATCTTTCTTTTGATACGTGCTCTGCTCCTTATTATGTATAGTGTGTGTGAGTTCAGCCCCCTCACTCAGTTAGTGAACAGACCCTCGCCCCACCTATGTTTTTAGTTTGCAGGTACAAGTTGTTGGAGTTCGAGCTAGGCGGCTTTGAGTCTGGTTTGTCGAGTCTGTGTCGGTCCATTTGATTTTGTTAAGTTTTTTTTGTTCTGAATTATGTATGAATATTATGTTTATAGTATGTTCTGTATAAGATGATGTTTGTGCTTTGATTATAAGAATTTTCGGGACAGGTTAGGACAGGGCTTGGATTAGTTGAACCTGTCTTTGTGGTATGTTTGAATTCGGGACAGGTTAGGATAGGTTCGTGGAATTAGTTGAACCCGTTTATTTATGTTTGTTGATTAAAGTTTTTGTTAGTTCATATTTTGCATCGCTTCCGCATTCAGGTTTTGCACATTTTACTTGTACAGGTTTAGGTACCGCCTAGCTTAGGTTGGATTTTTCGTTTGTCACCCGTTCGATGTGATTTGATGCGTGTGCGGACTTTCCATTTCGTACCACGTGTCGAGTCATAGTGCGGGGGTGTGGTGCCCCACCGTTTGGGGTGCTACAGTAAACCTCGCAGCTCGTGTCCAAGTCCCTCCACTCGGTCAACCTTTTTAGTGCGGTCGTCCTCTCCGACCCCCAGATTTCGGCCCTGAACTCATGATAGTATTTTGGGCACTTTTGTTGTCCTTTCTTCTTTTTCCCCCCTCTGGGCTCTGGCTCAATATCCGAAGCGGAGGCAGCCCCTCCTTGGTCGCGAGATTCCTCCTCCAAGGACATCTCTTCTATTTCTATCGCCGTGTCCTCCACCGCTGCAGGGTCAACTTCTGTTCCCCCTTCTTTGCTCAGAGATCTGCTTTGGCCCCTCCTTATTGCATCACCCAAAGCAGGACTTACCACTTCCTCATTCACATTGGGGATGTACATCTCAGCGTCGGGATCTTCCCACCTGTTTTTCGCGGGGTGTCTTATCCCGATACACCCTAAAGACACTTCAGGATCGGTCGGGATGTCTCTGGGCCCATAGTTCCTTTGTTGCTTGTCCTTGGGATGGCTACCGGCAGGCACGGCGGAAGATCTCTTGGAGGCCATTTTAGGATTGAAGGAAGAAGAGAAGAGAGAAAGTTGGGAGATGAGTGGCGTACCTTAGGGATTTGGTGGAAGTGCTTTCTGGATAAGGTTTGCTTGAGCGTTTTGGATGCCTGAAGTTCTTCACTCAAGGAATTTTCTCTTGTGAATGGCATGAAAAGATGAGGAAACCGCCTAAGTCCCCACTTTATAGCAGCGGTTACCCCAGATCAAAGTTAACTAATCCCACGTGTTGGCTGATTAGCTAGCACCGGGATAAGTGTGGCCCATTACCTAGTGGCGGTTACATGCCGCCCACTCTCAAGATTCATGTCAAGCCCCTCAAAATTCAAAAAGTGTAATCATTGCGCTGACAGGGGGAAAACCTAGTGTTTCCTGCCTAGTAGTCCCAGAAGGAACGCGCGCGTGACCTCATCACATCTTGGGTCGACGGATACTGGCTCGAAGTCTTAGCTCGAAGGACCCAGCTCGGGTCGACGGATACTGGCTCGAAGTCTTAGCTCGAAGGACCCAGCTCGGGCAGTTTGCTATGCGACCCAGCTTCGTTTAGAGCAACGAGTAGCCCGTCTCCCCTCTTTCCCTCAGCGATCACAACGCCTTCCTCAAGGTCCGTCGTCACACGCTAAGTGCCACCGGACCCCGGGGGAGGGGGAGATGATAAGGGAAAAATCGGGAGGTCTGACTTAGCACCAGATGTCAGTCCCACGTGGCAGTCTGTGCCACGTCAGCCCGTAATGCTCGACCCAAGCCAGTTGATTTTTGACCCAGCACTTGTGGGCAGCTGTTGTCCTGGAATCCCCTTTCGACCCAGAGAAATGCGACCCAGCTGCCGATCGACCCAAATGCTTTCAGACAACCGCAATTAATGCGCGTACCACCCCTACAGGCCGCATTAATTGCAGCCGCGTCAAGTACTGTACCCGGGTCTCTGGCGGGGACAGAGAAACAGTGCTTTAGCCGTAAAATCACTGTTCCGGCCACCAAGCTTCCCTCACCCACCAGACAAGGTCCACACCATCACTACAAGAAATTACCCGAAAATCGACGTGAAATTTTCGACGGGCAATATCCGTCGGTTTCCCGTCGGTAATTATAACGACAGACCGATGACTCTCCGACGGCATACCAACGGCTTTATTGCCATACCCAAAAGACAAATTCCTACGGACATTCCACCGGAATTCCGTCGGTAGGTCGTTGGAAATAGTTGGCGGGCTCACCCAAAAAAAAGTGGCAAATTTTCCAACGGGCTAGCCGTCGGATTTTCGTTGGATATTTTCGCGCGAGATATGCGCCAAAAAAACCGACGGTATATGTCCGTTGGTTTACCGTCGAAAGTTAAAAAACTTTCTGATGCTGACTTTACCGACAGGAATTTGCCGTTGGTTTTCCGTCGGATATTCCCAAAAAATTTGTAATGTCGTACCAACGGCCTCTGGCCGTTGGTTTTCCGTCTCTATTTTAAAATAAGCGACGGTATACCGACGGACTTTGTCCGTCGATTTTTTTATTAATTATTTTTAGGTCACCGATGGGCTTAAGCCGTCGGTGTTCCGTCGATAATTTTGCCGTGAAAATTTCATCTCTTATTTTATCAAAACGATGTTTGAAAAAACCCTCACTTTCCATATCTGAAGACGCCCCAGCTGAAAAAACCTTACTTTATCAAAATATTCGTAGCTGAGTTTCCCCTTTCAAATCCCCATTTCTCCCATTGCTCAACTGAACAAATTGGAGCTAAATTTAGAGCCTTTCAAAGCCGGAAGTGTTGAAGGAAGTGAAGGTGTCAGCGGTTGAACTCTCTGTTCGAAGCTTTACGGCGGCGACTGGCCGTAGCAGCGGCGGAGGTGTATTCACCATTCTTGGGGAGGATTGCAAACAGGTGATCGTGTACCTTTCAGTTGGATTCTGTTTAAAATTTTGGCAAATAAGGGTAATGGGAAACTGGTACGGGAGAAGTGGATTTGTTTTGTTGATGGGTTTTTACTTGCAGTTTGGGGATTTCTTGTAAAGATTTGATTGACCTAATTGCAATTACTGCATTGAGAGATTACTGCATTGAGATTTTTATTGGGTGGTTTGTATGTTGAGCAGGTGGTGTTGTTGTGCTTCTTTGGATAAAGTCTGAGGTTTAATTGCAATTACTGCATTGAGAAATTGAGGTAAAGAATCAGTTTTTATACTCTGGGCTTTCCTTTTTCTTCTGAGTTGAGAAAACTGATTTGAGTTTAGTTGTAAAGAGGCCTTAATTTGTTCTTGAATTTGATTAAAATAGCAGTAATGGTCCCCTTACTAGAGCTGTAATGAACCTAATTGTGCTTGAATTTCCTGGTGAATCTGATCTCGTATTAGGAAAGCAAGCAGTTGTAGGAGGAGGGAGTGATTAACCTGTTGCACCATACTTCTGGACTGAACTAAATTCGAAACAAGTAAGATCTCCCACATTCTGTTTTATTTAAATGAAAACAGTTTTTGTTACTTGCACCATGTTGGTAATGTGGCCTTCTTGTGTTTAATTGGATACGAAATTTGATTATAGTTATACAAATGTCTGTTGTGCTAAAGATTAAACTGTTATGCAATTGATTAAGTTGGACATAGTATGCTGTGGCTTGATTAATTTATTATGACTTAGTTATGTTTTGATATTTTCATGTTGTTATGTGTTGATATTGTAATTTAGGGTGAGGCAAAGGTTCCAAAACCGTGAAGTATACATTTCTGACACCTAAAGATAATAAAACATAGAGTAATGAGAATTGAACACTTACAATCTGCCTTTCTTCCTAAGGCAAAAGCTTCCATATAGTTTTGTTTACAATCTGAGCACTTAGACATTTCTGACAGTTTGTATGCTATTACGATCACATCTAAAACCTTAATTTAGTCTGAATAAAACATGCTTATGTTGACTGCCTATGATAGCATTCATTTAGACTATGTGCTATAGTTGTAAAAAACTCTCCCCTCAATATTTTAACAGCCTTAAGTAATACTCTTGGTTTTTGCATTAAAATATTCCTAAATTAAGTCATAAAACCTGAACTTAGACACAATACTTTGTCCTTTGGAAAACTGTTTGTATTACATAAATTTACTTAAGGTATATAAATAGTACGTAATATATGGTGCATAAAACCGGACATAGTAATACTGATGATTATATGTACTTATATTTAGGAAAAGTATGTCCTAAGTCCTTAATAGGGACTCAGATTAACAGCCATAAGTAAGTTGATGTATATTTTGAATAAAATATATCTAAAGTATGTATTATCTACTTAAGTTCGACTGAATATGTCAGCCTTAAGTAATACGAAAGGTCGGATAGCAATCAAACATCCTTGGTTGGCTTTCATGGAAGATGTATTGGCAAAGTAAGCACCAAACCGCCTGCCTGAATGCAGATTATTTTTATTGAATATCAGTTAATGCTATGCATTTTACTGAAAACATGGAAGTTGGCATATGTTTGATATGTTTGTTAAATACAGTTTGATATGGATAATTTTTATTGAAAACATGTATAATTATTATTGTATATCAGTTTGATATGTTGTTTGAAAACATGGATATGCAGTTTGATATGCATTTTGGTAAATGCATATATGGTTTGAAAACATATGAAACTGCATATATGGTTGTTAAATGCAGTTTGATATGTAGTATGAAAACGTGGACAATTTTTATTGAATATCAGTTAATGTTTCATACAACCATATATGCAGTTTGATATGTTTGTTATATGCAACTTTGATGTATGGCATATGTTGTTCCTTTGTGCTAACTGTATTCAGCTCAATAACCTCCCTTATATGAGACTTTGTTTCAGCTTTTGCCAAATTACAAGAACCACCCTTGTAAGAACATTTGTTTCAACTTGAGAAAATTACAAGAACCTCCCCTATATGAGGATTTGATTCAGCTTTTGAAAATTAGTAGAACCTCCCTTATATGAGACTTTGTTGCTGTTTTTGAAATTTACAATAACCTCCCTGTTAGCACACCTTTTTTGGGCTACCGAATACAACACATATTTACAACTACGGCTCGATATACTACCAGCTACAATACAATTATTACAGATTCAATGTTGATGATGATTATAGTATTAACATCGTTATCCTTACCCAAAAATATCCTTTCTAATCTATCAAATTTAATCTAATTGTAGATCATGGATATTCCTCCTCACAGACTATGGATGTATAATCGAACCAATCCTAAACGGGGTGGTTGTAGGGTAGAATACATTCAAGGGATCGAGACATTCATTGAGCACACAAGTAAGTTAGAGCCATTTTTCAGAGAAGGGGTCATACATTGTCCTTGCAAGAAATGTGTAAGGAAGTATGTGTGACGCCCGGAGCGGTGGGCCACCACATCCCCCGCACTTAAACCCGAATCCACATATGAAATGGGTCTCCATACATGAACCCAAGTCTAAGCGAACGGTGACCTACACTCACACTCTAGGCTAAGCGGGGCTAAACAACACCAGAGTGCGCAAACACTAAACAAATACGCGGAAGCAAAAACAGGATCCAAACGAGCTCGACATATACGTATAAAATCATACACATCATATACATGGCTTCACAGCCCAAAAGATCGAGTATACACATTTATCGGTTGAAATTCTCCAAAAGACAAGTTATAACATCAAATACATAGAAAGTGTAAACAAAAGGCAAGAAAATGAATGCAACTCGACCTAAACGGCTAAGTACGACTCGACTCGACGCACTTCCCCGCCTAGCTCGGCACACCTGAAAGGGAAAGGAGAGGGTCAGTCTCACAACTCGACTGAGTGAGGGGCTTAACACACCCACACTTTAAATACGTATAGAGCACAACACAATCAAAAGTGATAGTCATGAATCGAGCCTAGAGTTTTTCACACCAAAACCATTTCCCAAAATTAATATAGAGTAAGAAAAGCATCTATCTCGATTCATAATCCATCGGTCAAAACATAAATAAAAGCCCGGCGAGAACGGACTATCCCTTACTCCTCTAAACATAAATATCAAATCATAAATCCACCCTTACATCCATGGTGTGTCGGGAATCAAACCCTAGCACCTACATTACCAAAAACATAAGGGGTAGCTAACCCACGTTATGCCTTCTCCGGTTATCCACCGAAGGCTCAAGATACCACGCCTTCCCAACCTCCCAAGGTCGCACGTGAATATCTCAAATGAGAACGTGCACAGGGGTTAAACCCGGTGACCCCGTGATCGCCCCGGGCCTTCCTTACCCACGTCTCCAGGGCCCACAAACCAATTCAAACCAAAAATCCCGTCTTTCAGGGCACACTCGCTCAACATAACAAAACATACTAAAAGAGATTCAAAATCAAGCTTATATATACTCGTATATATATATCGTTTCCAAGAGATCAAAGTTATTCCATAAAATCATAAACATAAATTAAGCACTCGTATCTAGATATATGTACAATATCCGCATTCAAGGGAAAAATTCATCATATTATAGGTCATAGGGTATTTAGCTACTAATTCCTAACCTCACCTTAACAAAAAGGAGACAAAAGATAGGATCGAAACGGCAACCGACCACCTAAGCTTCGGGCTCTTGCGCGATCGGAAGAGGCTCTGAAACACAAAAGAAAGCAAGGCCCGAGACTTAGACTCAAATATGAACCAAATAGACGCTCGGTAATGCTTATGAATGCAAAGAATGCAAATGAAATGAAATTGCGTGACCAATAATCCTACCAATTCTTATTCACACAATTCATAGCAAATAAAGTCATAAGTTCAAAACAAAGCACATAACGCGTAATATAACCAGCTAACATTGCACACACGTCATAAACGAAGAAAGAAAACACAAAGAAAAACACCGAAGCAATAAAACGAGCAATTGCCGCCGCCATATTTCAAATGACACGGCCGTGTTGGGTTTTAGTTCAAAATGGACACGGCCGTGTCCGGTTAAAATAAATTCAGAGGCTTAATTCGAGGGGATGACACGGCCGTGTTGAGTTTTAGTTCAAAATGGACACGGCCGTGTCCGGTTTTATAAAAATAAATTGCTCCAAGTCGAGAGGCTGACACGGCCGTGTCCAAAACATGCCTAAAGCTGACACGGCCGTGTTGGACTGTCTTCTTCGAAAAAAAACAGCAGTAACAGTAACTCTGCGGGAAAAACAGAGGAGGGAGCAGGGCAAGCACGCAGCAACAACATGCAATCACCTCAAGCCACAAAATTCATGCAAATCCTAGCAAATTACTTCATATTCAACATATAATCACCCAATCATCATAAAAGCTTAAGAATCATCAAATATCTCAAGCTAGAATTCAAATTCCATTAATGGCAACTTCCACCATGCTCAACCATAATCAAAAGCAAGACCATATTTTCATGCTAGGGGAATAAGAGATCACATATATATATTCAAACCAAAGTTTAACTCAATAAAATCAAGGTGATCATCAAACCCTCCAAATACATGCCAAGCTCCATACATACATCAAACCTAGGTCAAAGCATGGAATTAATAGCTCAAATTGACCATATATTCATATACATATCAAATACTAACTTACCCCTTGAAGAAGTTGGAAGAAAATGGAGATTAGAGCTCAATCTCTCCCAAGGATGAATAGTGACGGGTTTGAGCTTGAACTCCAAAGTTGCTGCACCTTTTCCTCTCCTTTTCCTTGCTTGTATCGATAATGAGAGTGAGAGAGATAGATATGCTGAGTTTTGGTGGAGTGTGGGGCCAAGGTTGAAGGTAATATGTCAAGAGTTGAGGGACCAAAGTGTAAATAGGTGAAAGGTAGTCATATAAGAACGAGGTAAGTTTCCGGTCGGATTTCGGTTTACCAAATGAGCTTAAAAGGTTATGAGGCTTAGTCCATCGAACCCGAATCATCGAAACGAGTTCAACGGTGGTGACGGAATTCGAATCCGAATTCCCGAGCTCAAAATACACACATTGGAACCCAAGGTACGCTAAAAGCGTTTTAACCTCCTTTAGGTTCCGAACGAACAATTAATTCAAAAGCTCAACAAATAAATTCGAAAACATATAACGAGCATAATCAAAGTTCATAACACGTACTTCTCCAACATATTCGAACAACGAGAAATTCCGAAATCAAATCAAGCATCAACGAATCAAATCTTAACAAATAGCATTCATAATCATATAGAATTCATAAGAAATATTTAAAATAAGAATTAAAAGAATAAAGAATATGAATTTAAATAATATAAATCACGCACATACGTCATACCTGTACGGTCTGAAAGTCGGGGTGTCACAATCCTTCCCCCTTAAAAAAGACTTGTCCTCAAGTCCGAACCGAGTTCTCAAACAACCCTAGATAAAATCTCTTCATCTTTTCCTCGGTTTCCCAGGTGGATTCCTCTGATTTCTGATTTCTCCAAAGTACCCTGACCAAAGGAATCTGTCGGTTTCTTAACTCTTGCATTTTCCGATCCTGAATTGCACTTGGATGTTTCTCAATCGTCAAATCCGGCTCTAACTGAACCTCTTCAACTGGGAGAATTGTGGCCTCATCGGGATAATATTTACGGAGTTGAGAAACGTGAAACACATTGTGTATCCCGGTCAAATTCGGCGGTAAATCCAACCTATACGCCGCTTCCCCAATTCTTTCTAAAATCTCAAACGGTCCAAGATATCGGGGACTGAGTTTGCCACCTTTACCAATCCGAGTGAATCCCTTCCTTGGAGATGCTTTTAGAAAGACCTTATCTCCTACCTCAAACTGTAAAGGCCTTCTTCTCTTATCAGCGTAACTCTTCTGATGAGACTGAGCCGCTTTCATTCTCTGTCTAATCTGATGAACTTTCTCAATAGTAGAAGTAATATTTTCCTTAGGTTCGGCTCTCTCGAGTTTATGCTCTTCAGTCCATCTCCAATCCTCTATATCCCAAAATAGAGGGGATCTGCACTTCCTCCCATAAAGTGCCTCGTAAGGAGCCATTCCAATCGAACCCTGATAGCTGTTATTATACGCAAATTCGACCAAAGCCAGATGTTCGTCCCATTTGTCTTGAAAATCCAAAGCACACGCCCTAAGCATGTCCTCCAAATACTGAATTAACCTCTCCGACTGACCGTCTGTCTGAGTATGCGAAGCGGTGCTGAACTTGAGCTTGGTACCCAAACATCTCTGAAGATTCTGCCAAAAGATCGAAGTGAACCTCGGATCTCGATCCGAAACTATACTGACTGGAATTCCGTGTAATCTTACAATTTCCCGCACATACAACTCTGCTAATTTCGGTACCTTATCAGACATCCGAACCTTAAGAAAATGGGCAGACTTAGTCAACCTGTCGATAACCACCCAAATTCCATCGAACCCTCCTTTGACTCTAGGCAAGCCGGACACAAAGTCCATTGTCACTTGCTCCCACTTCCACTCGGGAATAGGAAGTGGTTGGAGAGTTCCTCCCGGTTTCTGGTGCTCTGCCTTCACCTTTTGACATGTCAGACATCGCTTCACGAAGTTCGCGACGTCCCTTTTCATGCCATTCCACCAGAATTTCTCTTTCAAGTCTCGATACATCTTAGTACCTCCCGGATGAATCGAGTACCCCGAGCGATGTGCTTCTTCTAAAACCAGCCTCCTGAGCTCGGTTGGAACACAAACTCTCGATCGAAACCTTAACAAACCTGAATCATCCAACCCAAACTTAGAATTCGGATCATCACTAGAACGAGCTATCAACTTCTGAATCTCGGCATCCGAGGCTTGAGCCTCCAATAACTGCTGTCTCAAATCTGGTATAATTGTGAGGTTAGCCAACCAAGTCCCTGAAGCTAGAATCTCTGAACCCGAACTTGAAGAACCTACTTCTAAATTAACCACACTCGTCTTTCTACTTAAGGCATCGGCTACCACGTTCGCTTTACCCGGATGGTACTGAATCTTGTAATCATAATCCTCTAATAACTCCATCCAACGCCTCTGTCTTACATTCAGATCCTTCTGAGAAAAGAGATATTTGAGGCTTTGGTGATCCGTAAACACCTCGAACGTTGTACCGTAGAGATAGTGTCTCCACTTTATCAAAGCAAACATAACGGCAGCTAATTCCAAGTCATGGGTAGGGTAATTCTTCTCATGCTCCTTCAATTTTCTCGAAGCATAAGCTACCACTCTACCATGCTGCATTAAAACACAACCCAAACCTTCCTTAGAAGCATCCGTGTAAACTGCATAACCCTTGGTGCCCTCGGGTGGGGTGAGAACTGGTGCTGAAGTCAATTTCACTTTCAAAGTCTGAAAACTTGCTTCACACTTATCATCCCACTCAAACTTCACTTCTTTCTTAGTCAGTTGAGTCAACGGAGCCGCAATCTTAGAAAAATCTTTAACAAACCTTCTGTAATAACCGGCCAATCCAAGAAAACTCCGAATTTCTGATACATTCCTCGGTCTCTCCCAACGAAGCACGGATTCAATCTTAGACGGATCCACCTCAATTCCATTACCCGAGATGATATGACCCAAAAATACGACCCTGTCGATCCAAAACTCGCATTTGCTAAACTTGGCGTACAACTTATGCTCCCTTAGGGTTTCCAAAACAATCCGGAGATGCTGAGCATGCTCTTCAACCTACTTAGAATACACCAGAATGTCGTCTATAAAAATTACCATAAACTTGTCAAGGAACTGCCTGAACACTCGGTGCATCATATCCATGAACACGGCTGGAGCATTAGTTAACCCGAAAGGCATCACAACGAATTCAAAGTGCCCATAGCGAGTGTTGAATCCAGTCTTAGGGATATCCTCCTCCCTTATCCGCAGCTGATAATAACCTTGTCTCAAATCCAACTTAGAATAAACGTTAGACCTTTGCAAAATATCAAAGAGCTCCTCGATGTGAGGTAATGGATACTTATTCTTCACGGTCATCCGATTCAACTCACGATAATCTATACACATCCGTAACGTTCCATCCTTCTTCTTTACAAATAGAACGGGAGCACCCCACGGAGAAGTGCTCGGGCGGATGTACCCGCAAGCTAGAAGTTCATCAAGCTGCGACTTCAATTCCTTCAACTCTGCAGGAGCCATCCTGTAGGGAGTCTTCGAGAAAGGCTCTGCTCCGGGATAAAGGTCAATTACGAACTCGATGTCCCTATTAGGCGGAAGAGAACCCAAAGTCTCAGGGAAAACATCGATATACTCTCGCACGACCTCCGTCTCTTCAAGTTTGGCCTGATCCTTCGGTCTATTCAAAAGATAGGCCACAAAACCTGTTGCTCCGTCCTGGACCAGTTTACTAGCCTCCAAGAAAGAAATAAACGGGCTTGACTTAACCCTCTCGCCCTTAAACACCACTGAACCAAAGGAAACTTTCTTCTCCCGACAATCTATCTGAGCCCCATACTCATACAACCAATCCATCCCCAAAATAACATCATACCTCTGCATAGGCATCTCAATCAAATCTGCCAGAAAGACTCGGCCTTCAAAGCCAATTGGACAACCCCGGAAAACCCTGCAAGATACTAAGCTACCACCAAGAGGGGAACTAACCACGTAGTCATGCGCACATAAAGAAACAGGCAAGCACATAGAAGCAGCAATATCCCGGGAAATAAATGAATGAGTAGCCCCGGGATCGAATAATGCATGTAATGTAGTGCCATGGATGCTTATAGTACCTTCGATCACCGCGTTTGGGTCGACATCTATAGCTTGCTCCTCCTCAGCTCCCAACGCATATGCCCTAGCTGGAATTGCAGGCCTCAGGTTGTCTTTCTTCTTTGGACACGTGTTCATCATATGATCCGGTGCTCCACAAATGAAACACCTTTTATTGAGTCTGAAGCAGTTATCCACGTGATGAGGACCTTTGCAATAGGTACATTGCAGTTTAGGTGGTGCTGGAAGTACTAAAGGTGGCTTGGCTTGAATTGGTCCCGCTGGTCTGAATGATTTGTTCTGAGGCTTAGCCTGTTGAAAAGTTTGAAAGGCTGGCCTCTTTCCAAATTTATTCATAGTCCCTGAACTGGACCCTTGCCCTGAATATGAAGTCCTCCTCCTCAAAACCACTCTCTCTTCGACCCTGAGAGCGTTATCCACTACTTTCGCCCACGTGCTAGTGTTGGCTGCTTCCAAAGCATCTTTCATATCCTCCCGTAGTCCTTGGAGAAACTGAGAGGCCTTCGCTTCATCGTCATTGGCGATATTAGGGGCATAACGGGAGAGTCTCTCAAACTCGTTGATATAATCAGTAACAGACATACTCCCTTGTTTCAAATCCATAAATTCTCTCAACCTTCGGTTTCTCGTAGCCTTAGGGATATATTTGTTCTTGAATTCCTGTTCAAAGATATCCCATGTAATCTTTTCCCCGGAAGCTTCCAACTTAATCTGAGTGCTAGTCCACCAACTGTAGGCCTGTCCCTGTATCATGCTAAGAGTGCACTGTAGCTTATCCATCGGGTCACAAGGGATGAGGTGCCATACCCGATTTGTCTGGATTAACCACTCTTCGGCTTGCACATCATTCCCACCAATGAAAACCGGTGGATTCTGATTTTTAAATTCCTGAAGTAGAGCAGTGATAGCATTCCCTCCATGATTCCCGGCCGGAGGTGCATTATTCCTTTCCTGAGCCCTTTGTTCCAAAAATACGGCCAATCTTTCCATAAAGTTTCCGGGATCCAATTGAGGTGGTGGTGGTGGATTGTTGTTTTCATGTTGTGGAGAATGATCTCAGTGATGACGATGTTCCGGAGATCTATCCCGGCGATGGTGTCGTCGGGGAGGCATATTTCTACAAAACAAGGGATTCCAATCCATATGCGTGGGGGTTAGTGCATGTTCATGTGCCCTATTTAACAAGAAGGTAAACAAATAATCATGTAAATGCATATAACCACGTTGTCCTAAGCCGAACGACCTAGACTCACCAGACTCGACTCAAGAGTTCCGGTTTTACAACCAAGAGCTCTGATACCACTTTAAGGATGTGACGCCCGGAGCGGTGGGCCACCACATCCCCCACACTTAAACCCGAATCCACATATGAAATGGATCTCCATACATGAACCCAAGTCTAAGCGAACGGTGACCTACACTCACACTCTAGGCTAAGCGGGGCTAAACAACACCAGAGTGCGCAAACACTAAACAAATACGCGGAAGCAAAAATAGGATCCAAACGAGCTCGACATATACGTATAAAATCATACACATCATATACATGGCTTCACAGCCCAAAAGATCGAGTATACACATTTATCGGTTGAAATTCTCCAAAAGACAAGTTATAACATCAAATACATAGAAAGTGTAAACAAAAGGCAAGAAAATGAATGCAACTCGACCTAAACGGCTAAGTACGACTCGACTCGACGCACTTCCCCGCCTAGCTCGGCACACCTGAAAGGGAAAGGAGAGGGTCAGTCTCACAACTCGACTGAGTGAGGGGTTTAACACACCCACACTTTAAATACGTATAGAGCACAGCACAATCAAAAGTGATAGTCATGAATCGAGCCTAGAGTTTTGCACACCAAAACCATTTCCTGAAATTAATATATAGTAAGAAAAGCATCTATCTCGATTCATAATCCATCGGTCAAAACATAAATAAAAGCCCGGCGAGAACGGACTATCCCTTACTCCTCTAAACATAAATATCAAATCATAAATCCACCCTTACATCCATGGTGTGTCGGGAATCAAACCCTAGCACCTACATTACCAAAAACATACGGGGTAGCTAACCCACGTTATGCCTTCTCCGGTTATCCACCGAAGGCTCAAGATACCACGCCTTCCCAACCTCCCAAGGTCGCACGTGAATATCTCAAATGAGAACGTGCACAGGGGTTAAACCCGGCGACCCCGTGATCGCCCCGGGCCTTCCGTACCCACGTCTCCAGTGCCCACAAACCAATTCGAACCAAAAATCCCATCTTTCAGGGCACACTCGCTCAACATAACAAAACATACTAAAAGAGATTCAAAATCAAGCTTATATATACTCGTATATATATATCGTTTCCAAGAGACCAAAGTTATTCCATAAAATCATAAACACAAATTAAGCACTCGTATCTAGATATATGTACCATATCCGCATTCAAGGGAAAAATTCGTCATATTATAGGCCATAGGGTATTCAGCTACTAATTCCTAACCTCACCTTAACAAAAAGGAGACAAAAGATATGATCAAAACGGCAACCGACCACCTAAGCTTCGGGCTCTTGCGCGACCGGAAGAGGCTCTGAAACACAAAAGAAAGCAAGACCCGAGACTTAGACTCAAATATGAACCAAATAGACGCTCGACAATGATTATGAATGCAAAGAATGCAAATGAAATGAAATTGTGTGACCAATAATCCTACCAATTCTTATTCACACAATTCATAGCAAATAAAGTCATAAGTTCAAAACGAAGCACATAACGCGTAATATAACCAGCTAACATTGCATACACGTCATAAACGAAGAAAGAAAACACAAAGAAAAACACCGAAGCAATAAAACGAGCAATTGCCGCCGCCATATTTCAAATGACACGGCCGTGTTGGGTTTTAGTTCAAAATGGACACGGCCGTGTCCGATTAAAATAAATTCAAAGGCTTAATTCGAGGGGATGACACGGCCGTGTTGAGTTTTAGTTCAAAATGGACACGACCGTGTCCGGTTTTATAAAAATAAATTGCTCCAAGTCGAGAGGCTGACACGGCCGTGTCCAAAACATGCATAAAGCTGACACGGCCGTGTTGGCCTGTCTTCTTCGAAAAAAAACCGCAGTAACAGTAACTCTGCGGGAAAAACAGGGGAGGGAGCAGGGCAAGCACGCAGCAACAACATGCAATCACCTCAAGCCGCAAAATTCATGCAAATCCTAGCAAATTACTTCATATTCAACTTATAATCACCCAATCATCATAAAAGCTCAAGAATCATCAAATATCTCAAGCTAGAATTCAAATTCCATTAATGGCAACTTCCACCATGCTCAACCATAATCAAAAGCAAGACCATATTTTCATGCTAGGGGCATAAGAGATCACATATATATATTCAAACCAAAGTTTAACTCAATAAAATCAAGGTGATCATCAAACCCTCCAAATACATGCCAAGCTCTATACATACATCAAACCTAGCTCAAAGCATGGAATTAATAGCTCAAATTGACCATATATTCATGTACATATCAAATACTAACTTACCCCTTGAAGAAGTTGGAAGAAAATGGAGATTAGAGCTCAATCTCTCCCAAGGATGAATAGTGACGGGTTTGAGCTTGAACTCCAAAGTTGCTGCGCCTTTTCCTCTCCTTTTCCTTGCTTGTATCAATAATGAGAGTGAGAGAGATAGATATGCTGAGTTTTGGTGGAGTGTGGGGTCAAGGTTGAAGGTAATATGTGAAGAGTTGACGGACCAAAGTGTAAATAGGTGAAAGGTAGTCATATAAGAACGAGGTAAGTTTCCGGTCGGATTTCGGTTTACCAAATGAGCTTAAAAGGTTATGAGGCTTAGTCCATCGAACCCGAATCATCGAAACGAGTTCAACGGTGGTGACGGAATTCGAATCCGAATTCCCGAGCTCAAAATACACACATTGGAACCCACGCTAAAAGCGTTTTAACCTCCTTTAGGTTCCGAACGAACAACTAATTCAAAAGCTCAACAAATAAATTCGAAAACATATAACGAGCATAATCAAAGTTCATAACACGTACTTCTCGAACATATTCGAACAACGAGAAATTCCGAAATCAAATCAAGCATCAACGAATCAAATCTTAACAAATAGCATTCATAATCATATAGAATTCATAAGAAATATTTAAAATAAGAATTAAAAGAATAAAGAATATAAATTTAAATAATATAAATCGCGCACATACGTCATACCTGTACGGTCTGAAAGTCGGGGTGTCACAGTATGACTTGCTGAAACCTGATGATTTGAGAAGCCATTTATACGCCAATGGTTTTAAACCCAACTATTGGTATTGGATTGATCATGGTGAGGAAGCGCCACATCTAGGAAGTGCCCCTACCAGTCAAACTCATGAAACATTAGTAGATCCTTTAGGTCGATACAGAGAGATATGTTTCGATGTAGCCATGCAAGATGTTGGTGGAATGTCAGCTCACGGTGAGCCACCTAATCCGGAGACACAAACATTCTACGATCTGTTAAATGAATTTAACAAACCTATGTGGGATGGGTGCGATAAACATTCACCCTTGTCACTTGCAGCTAGGATATTGAGTATCCAAAATGATTACAATGCAACACACGACCTCGTCGATGAATTTATACAATTAATGTAAGATATATGCCCACCGGTCATAGTGTGCCTAGGAACTTTTACGAAGTCAAAAAACTTGTTCACAAATTAGGATTAGGGAGTATAAAGATCGACTGTTGTGTGAAAGGGTGCATGTTGTATTACAAGGATGATGTAGGCTTAACGGAATGCAAATTTTGTGGTGCGGCTCGCTTTGAGGAAAAAGAAGGTCAAGGAGGATCGAGAAAATTCACACCTGTCTCCAGAATGCACTATCTTCCTGTAATTCCAAGGCTAAAACGGCTATACGCATCAATGAGCTTGGCGCCACACATGACATGGCATGCAAGAAATAAACATCCAGAAGGGACAATGTCTCATCCATCAGATGGAAAAGCATGGAAACATTTTGTCGACACTTTTCCAGGGTTTGCAAGTGACCCTAGGAATGTTAGACTTACATTATGCGCTGATGGTTTTACTCCATATTCGCAATCAGCCGCACTATATTCATGTTGACCTATCATTGTGACACCATATAACCTCCCCCTAGAAATGTGTATGCCGATGCCCTATTTGTTCTTGACATGTATCATTCCTGGACTTAGTAATCCGAAACAGAACATTGATGTGTATTTACAACCATTCATCGATGAGTTGAAAGAGTTGTGGGAATTCGGTGTGCCTACGTATGATGCCTCTACAAAGCAAAATTTTCAAATGAAAGCTGCGCTAATGTGGACTATTAATGACTTCCTGGCGTATGCAATGCTTTCTGGTTGGAGCACTCATGGGAGACTAGCGTGCCCGTATTGCATGGGGGAAACTAAGGCAACTTACTTGCAAAATGGAAGAAAATTCAGTTGGTTTGATTGTCATCGAATGTTTCTTGACCTAAATCATCCGTACAGAAATAACAGAGTCAATTTTAAGAGAAACCAAACTGAATATGATCCTCCACCCCGAATGTTGAATGGACATGAACTGTGGGAACAAGTTGAAGGGTTCCAAAAAGTAACGGATCATCCCGATAATCCAAAAATCCCGGGGTACGATGAGTCTCATAACTGGAAGAAACAAAGTACCTTTTGGGATTTGCCCTATTGGAAGGATCATTTGATACGCCATAATTTAGACTTAATGCATATCAAGAAGAATATTTTCGATAATATCTTCAACATGGTTATGGATTTCCCAACAAAGACAAAGGATAATGTAAATGCAAGGTTAGATATGCAAGAGCTATGTAGGCGGCCTGAACTAGAATTAACCTCTGCAGGTAATGGGCGTTGGGTAAAGCCAAAGGCTAAATATGCTCTACGTTAGCACAAAAACGGATAATTTGTGAATGGATAAAACAACTTCGTATGCCTGATGGTTATTCCTCAAATTTGGGGAGGTGTGTTGACGTTCATTCGGCAAAGATTCATGGAATGAAGAGTCATGACTGCCATATTTTTATGGAGCAGTTGTTACCGATTGCATTCAAAGAATTGCCTGACGATATTTGGAAACCATTAGCGGGATTGAACAAAATTTTCAAGGATTTATGTTCAAGTACTATACGAGTAGAAGAACTCGACCAAATGGAAAAAAACGTTCCTATCATTATTTGCAAACTTGAGAGGATATTCCCACCGTCTTTCTTCGACGTCATGGAACATCTACCGATTCATTTGATCGAGGAGGCTCGAAATGGTGGCCCAGTGCAATTTAGATGGATGTACCCATTTCAAAGGTAACTTGTACACCCCAAATAAACTTTCCAAGAACTATCTACATTATGTATATTTAAATAATCATACGTAATACCATTTTTAATATAGGTTCTTAGGGAAAATTAAGAGGACCGTGAAAAACAAAGCGAAAGTGGAGGGGTCAATTTGCCAAGCTTATCTACGCCGCGAGACCGCAAGCTTTTGCTCATTCTATTTCGACCCCCAAGTTTGTTCCATGCGAACAAGGGTTGGGAGAAATGACGATGGTGGGGATGATGATGAATCGATGGTATCAGAATTATCCATTTTCAATAAACCCGGACGTGGATCTGGTGCGATTAAAGAGCGACATATCACGACTACGAAGGAGTACAATGCAGCTTGTCTTCATGTTCTACTAAATTGTGACGAGGTCAATCCCTATTATTAGTAAGAAAGTTAAATAATTAGTATATACCTAAATGTATTTGTAACATCCCGCTCATCCGACTTATAAGGTACGCCATGTTTCAACCTTTTATGTGTTTATTTATGTGATTTTGTGTTTTACGTGGCCCTATTTTGAACTTTTTTAGAGTTTAGGGGCCCCTTTGTAATTTTCTCTTTTTGGGGGTTTTTTGGCCACTGCTCGTTCGATCGAGATTTTGACCTTTTTGACCTCAACGTGTTCGGGGCATCGAAACGAGTCCATAGACTCTAAGGTTGCCCAATTCTGACGTCGTTAGTCTTTCCTCCCGTTCGTTTTGTGTGCGAGGACCCAGGATAAAACACCCGAATCCTCGTTAAACGTGACAGAACCCGCTCAGCTCTCTCTCTCCCCTCCCAGGCGAAACACGACATTCACACACACTCACGGTGTGTTTTCATACACAACTCAAACTCACTCGTTTCTCGACGGAATTCGACGAACCAATAGTGCTTTTCGAAGAGCTCGACGACGCGGTCACAACCGTACCAAGATGTCGACCAACCAACGACCGATGTCGGAGATATCGCCATTTTTCAGGCGCGGCTGGAGGCGCCGCCAATTCGCCGGTGATTTCCGACGGGCTTCCGGTAACACGCGCCCCAGGCCCGGCAAGAAGGCTTCCCGACGCATCGTTGGACGTTGGCGGCGCGTCTATCCGGGCCGCGACGATGCCGCACGCACAGCCTGAAGCTCGCGGCGGCAGCAAGCGACAATGTAGCGGCGAGTTTCACAGCCTTCCGGCGGCTTGTTCAGACCAATGTTAGTGTTTCCCAAGGTTTTCCGACCCCCCTGAGTTCATTTCCGGCATCGATTTCATCTAATTTTGGTCGTAGGTGGTGGTTCCGGCGACTTGAGCGGCGGCAGAAACTTCGGCGGCCAACGGGGGCCTTTTTCGTCGATCTTTTGGCCACGGGCTCTTCACGAAAGTTGTTCGGAACGACGAGAACTATCATCTATTGATCACATGACTCCAGATTTGGCCGTTTGGTGGCGGATCATGGTGGCACAGCGGTGGTGCAACGATGGGGCTAGCTCCGGGGATATTTTCCGGCGACCACCTTGGGGTTTTCGAAGTGCTCGTCACGGGTAAGACAACGCCTCTTTCGGATCTCATTTTCGTTCACCGGTTTGGAATTAATTTGATTTTGAAGATTTTAGGGTTTTCGTATTCTTGGATTTGAAATTGGAGAAGATTGGCTTGGAATTTCCAGAAATTGATCGAGGATTTGGAACGAGCACGAGGAATTCTTACAAGCGTGAGTTTTCAGGATTTTTCCGGCACGTTCCGACGGCGGCCGACCACTGTTCCGGCAACTCCGGCGGCGGCGCTCCGGCGACCTTCGGACAGTTTGTCCGCTTCTTCGTGGTGAGTCCAACACCACTTCCCGTTCGTTAATCGGCCGCTCGGTTTATTTGTTATGAATTTATTTGTGTAATTGGAATTATTTGATTTAATTGTTCTAAATGTAAATTAATTGCGATTTGCTAGATTTGTCAATCGAATTGTAATCCAATGTGTACGAGATCATCTATGAAATGAAATGTGATAGGTATAGAGACTTTGATTTGATAAATAGAATCCCGATGTGTTAAATTTGTGCTATTTGCTTAACTTAAAGGGGATATTTGTGTAATTTTACTAAGTATGTAAATTTGTACGGATTGAACTAATTAATCCTTGCTACTTGATAAACAAATATGCTAATTATAATTTCATTATAAGAAGTTAATATGTCTAACCTTGAAACTTTAAATTAAGGTTTAATCACGTAAATTGGAATTTGATATGTAACTTCGTGATCTTTAAATAGAATTCATAGCATGTTATTATATGATTTATTTGGCTTTGTAATACGTATAAATTTATGAAATGTTATATGTGAATTTGATCTGATTGCTTTGTAAATGTGCAATATATGAATTGATATGAAATAATGTGAATTCCATTGCCTTTCGAGTTCCCTTATTACATTAATTGTGCGTATGAAGATGCCTTAATGTTTTGTTTTGCATATAATTAATATGGATTTGACTCTTACTTATATAATTACGTTTCTTAAGTGCTTGAGCATCGCCGTGCGTCTCTGTGTGGTTGTCTAAGTCTGAGTCTGAGCTCGGTGTTGTGTTTTGTGTGTTCAGTTGTTCAGGTGCACCCGGGGTGGTGACAAGTGAGTCGTGCAGGTTCCGGGGTGAACTATTTGCTGTGTTTTTGGCTGTGTTTGGTACCAGGTGAGGTTAGGATATAGTTATACCCTATTGCAATATGCTCATTTTGAATGCATGCGACTTATAAGCCTCTATGTATACGTAAATATGTGCGAGATACGTACTTTGTTGGTTTTATCGTAAGTTTGAAAGTACGAATGCTATGTATGAGCCTATGTATGCTTAAGCTCCGTTTTGATATGATTTTGAAGTAAGAGTATCTGTGGTATGTACGTACGATATGATAAGTACGATACACATGAGATATGTCTGTCTGTCTGTGTGTAGCGGGTTAAGTTTCCGAGATATGTGTGTTTATATGTGTGATGGGCCCCGGAGTTGTGGGTAAGGGAGACCCGGGACGGCTATGGGGTGGCCGGTTGCAACCCCTGTGCACTTCTCCACCAAGGTGAGGCTTAGCTCATCCTCGGGAGGTCGAGGGGAAAGCAGGTCTCATATGCCGGCGGTATAACCCGTCAGGATCGGGTAGGATCCCCCGACTCCACCAGTATAAGATAAGATATGTGTGGGGGTTGAGAGTGGCTTCTCTCTTCCCCAAATGGAGAAAGGTTGGATTGGTTTATGCTTTTTGCTTTGTCTTCGCTTTGCTTTGCTAAGAAGTTGGTTGGTTGTGTAATCATACCCGCCGAGTTCTGTTATGTTTGTCGGTTATAAGTTCGTGAAACGGGGTTAGACTCTTAAGTTAAGATAAAAATTGTTATGCTTTCAACCTAAAAAGGTATTTTTCGGTATGTGTGCTAAGTCTGCATGAATCTGAGTGTATACTTTAAGAAATGTTTGAGATAAGATTTGTTTGTTTGGTTTTAAGCCTCCCTATATGTATACTATAGCGGGAAAATGTTTTGGCGTGCAAAAACTAACCCCGGGTTCACGGACATTGCTTCTTCTATGTGCTATGCTCTATATATATATGTACAGTGTGCATGCATTAGCCCCTCGCTCAGTCTTTGGACTGACCCCTCCCCTTTTATGTTTTTAGTTTGCAGGCTGTGCTTTGAAGTTCGTTGGTGCTAAGCGGTTGAGTCGAGTCTTTTAGTTTTGTCCGAGTTGAGTCTAGTCTTTGCATTTATATACGTTTTGTGTTCTTTTGAATTTTGATATAAGTTGTGTAACTTGTAAGTTTAATTTATTAGCTATGTTATGTTATTTTGTACAGGTTTATGATTAAACTTGGTATGTATGAGTTTTTGGGACAGGTTAGGATAGGTTCGTGGAGTTAGCTGAACCCGTTATTGTTATATGTTATTCAGGACAGGTTAGGACAGGTTTGCTTGTTTAGTTGAAACCATTTAGTTGATGTTCATCTACATTCTGGAATATATGAATTATGATTGTTGATTAAAGTTTTTGAAAATTCGTATTTTGTATCGCTTCCGCATTCAGGCTTTGCATATTTTCATCCGTACAGGGTTAGGTACCGCCTAGCTAGTGTGTGTGTTTTCGTTTGTCACCCGTTCTCTGTGACTGAGTGCGTGTGCGGACTCTCCATTTCGTACACGTGTTGGGTCATAGTGCGGGGGTGTGGTGCCCCACCGCTTGGGGTGTTACAGTATTCAATTTACTAAACTGATAACCAACCTTAAAGCCTATTCAACACGTGGAGTGGCACGGGAGATGGTGATAACAGCGACAACATCGAAAAGAACTTCGTTTGTTGGTTTAGTCATGTAAGTTTACATTTAGAAATGCTAAGCTTTAGATTAAAATTTTGTCATATACTTCAACGTAATAATTACGTTGAATAGGTACAAAACCCCGATAACGGCATCAGCGATCCTTTTTTGCAACACTTGTCTTGGGGCCCGAATACTAAAGTTAGGGCATTTCAAAAGTACTTTGTCAACGGTATTAAATTCCACACCAAGTCTTGGGGTCAGGGGAAAAAAACAATGAATTTTGGAGTTTGGGTTAAAGGAAGTTCGGATGCGGCAAACATAGAAGACGATTATTATGGGACGTTGGAAGAGATCATTGAACTGGAATATCCAGGTTCTCCATTAAAGAGGGTTGTCTTGTTTAAATGCGAATTGTTTGATCCCACACCGCGTCGGGGTACCCGTATAGGTAATCCAGAGAGCTCGATCGTTGAGGTAAAAGCTAGGGGTAGATACAAGAACTATGATCCTTTCGTATATGCACAACTAGCCCGTCAGGTTTATTACGTTCCATATCCTGGTCGAATGAAAGATAAGCTTCATTGGTATGCTGTAATTAAAGCCAAACCACGAGGAATTGTAGAGATGGGGGAATCGCTTGAGGTGGCATACCAAAACGATGACCAAGCAATTATCAACACAATAGAATCAGATGATGTGCTCGAGCCCTTAGCCGACCTAAATAATAACTTACATGATATTGTTGAGGCTGATATTAATACGTTTGATGAAGAATTTGATGATGATCATAGTGGTACTGATTGTTATGGTAATATATGTACTAATTTTCTATATTGATCTTACATAGTTGATTTTATTTTTATAATCCGCGTTTTAACAAATTCTTTTGCATATTATTGCAGATGGACCAGCAGCCGCGGATTCCGAGTAAGGCGTTGCGTGCTATGAGTGCTAATAAAGGTAGGGGTAGAGGTATTGTACCGATGCAGTCTCTCGACTCTCCTGTTACCCACCTTCCAGAATCTTCTCCCACACAACAATACATTCACGAGAATGCTGAGTCACCTGCGACCTCCACATTTCATACATCGGAACCATCAGCCACACCAACACATGTCCCGGCCACAACTGAACCACATACACTCGAAGGCACGCCCAGTGAGTCCAGCCAGGGAGTCCTTGGTTCAAACACGCAAAGAACAACATCTAATCCCGCAAACGCTGCTCCTTACGGTAAAAATCTATTAATACCGGTTGGAAAGAGAGCGTAAGTGATTTTTTTGACAATTTAAGTGGTTTAATTAAGTTTTGCTATGAAAGCTTCTTAAAGATTGTAAATTCATATTTTGGCAGCTATCATGACAACAAAGATAGAACTAATGCCATTACCCGCGTCCTCAAAAGTCGGCTTACAAGACCATATCACAAATGGAGTCATGTTTCTCCACCAGTGAGGGACAGTTGGTTTGACGATTGGAAGGTAAACAATGATAGTTTTAATGAATTTCAATTTTTAACACATAAAATAAAAAGTCTTTTGTTGACAGAAATATGTGTACTAGGAGCCTGAAGCATGGAACACACATGTACAGCGCGTTCATGGAGAAAATGGGCGAACGGATGAGAGGTATCTACCACGACATTAGAAAAAATGGTAAAAAGCCCAGGTGGATGCTGGAGGATGTGTACAAAGCTTTGCGTGAGAAGTGGGATACTGAAGATTACCAAACCGTTTGTCAAAGGAATAAAGCAAACAGAGCTTCTGCAGCAGATGAGCCAACGTATACCGGAGGGTCTCAGAGTGTCCACTCGATTATAAAAAAGAAGGTACATATTTGCAGCAGTTTATGGCCCTTAATATTTGAAAAAGTCACAACTGTACCACCTTTCGGCTGCACATCCTTATAGCCTTTAGTATGAATAGTTTTATTTTCGGTAACATCCCATGGAATAATCATACTTTAGCAAAGTCAGAAATCCATACTCATCTCCAGCATACCTGGAAATTCCAGGAAAACAATAAATATCAGTCCATGCCTTAGGCAATTAGAAACTTGCTTTTTGTTTAAGTTAGTTTAAATTTATATATGTTTTCAGCTGGATCGATATGAAACCAGTTTCGCTTATAAGAAATCAAACAATTTTAGGTTTGCAACCATGTAAAAAAGAGTGTTTATGATAAAGTGGAATGATAACACAGATATCCAACCTACAATTCAATGTTTTTAAGTATGAAATATTAGGCTTGGAAGAAATGCAACAATTTTAGGAAATTTTGGAATAAGAAATATAAGTTTCTTAGGTAATTCAGAAGGTGGGGTTTTTTTAATTTTGAGAAGTCTACACTTGTTTGATTCTGTTTTGAGATGGATTGATTGGTTCCAATTTTCTAATGTGATAGATCTAATAAAAAAGGCTTTGTTACATATGCACTGCTCCAAAAATGATCATTGACATATTGCTATTTGTACATTAGAAACTTGCTTTTTGTTTTAATTAAAGAAATATGTCTATATATTAGAGATTTTGATGTCCAATTTCATCTTGAACCTTGGAAGTTTGAATTTTTCTGAGTGTTATAAGCTATGACAGCTTTGTTATTGATTTTTCTAAGTTGTAATACCTTGGAAGTTAGAGATTTTTCTACATGCAGTTTCCAGCTTCAATGATTGTGCATTAAGAGTCAAACCCTACATTCGTATGAACTTTACAGTTCATAATGCTAATGTTGTTTTAATTTTTCCTTCGTTTTGGAATGCCACGTAGAAAGTCTTGGTGGAATTTTCTTTTAGTACATCCGTAATTCAGAAATACATCGTCTGTTGGGGCAGTTACATGGTGAGATGTACAAGAGCCTATGCTCTGTTTCTGTATATATTAAAGTTTTTGGGCATATAATTCTCAAAGGCAGATGCTCTGTATGCTATGATGCATATTCCATTTCAAAAAACTTGATTATATAAAGTGTTGGAACATTCAAGAAAATCCATGTTCTCCAAACTGCTGATATGTGCTGTGCAGTAGGCCTTATATTCCAGTCATGTTATAGTGTTCAGAAGATATGCTATGATCCAGTCGTGTTATAGTGCACTAAACCTGATAATCCAGTCATGTTATAGTGTCTATTCAAGAGAATCCAGTCATGTATGCTATGATGCATATTCTGCCAGTCATATTATAGTGTTCAAAAGATATGGGCTGCTCTATACAAATCTGCCTTTGAGAATGTATAATGTTATATGCTATGAATCTTAAATTGCCTTTCTACACAAATCTACCTTTGAGAATGTGTATGCTATGAATCTTAAATTGGCAGCAATAAATTAAACTTGTAGAGTGTGTAATGAAGTGGATTAATGAACTTTGCACTGACAGGAAGCTGCTATGGGCCAAAAACTGGACACGGGGACCCTTTACCACTATACGTTTGTGAAGGTCGATGACAAAGAGAAGTTAATCGCAGAAATGCCCACTGAAGATGAGCGCATTCAATACGAGGTTCGTTGTACAATTTTTGCTTTAACTTCTAAATACGTAATTTTTGATATATAATTCATATTCTGTTATGAATTTTCCTAAATAGTTGAGGTACCAGAAAGCCCGTGAGGAGGAGGTGCGACGGGTGCTTGAGGATCTAGGTTACGTTCCTGTGGATGATTTTATGTTATGGTCTTAGGCATAAGGGGGTCCAAACAAGAAAGGGAGGGTCACTGGATTGAATCATTTGCCAAAGACCTCTCCGACGGTGGCTTCTAGCGTAGGATCGTCATCTTGTCGCTCACATCAGTTGTCTCATAGGAAGACAGTGAGATTAAAGAAGTGAAGGATGAAATTAAAGAGATCAAACTTACCCTGCAACAAGTTCTCATGGCGTTTCAAACGCAAGGTAAGGGAAAATTTGTGCCTGACCGGATGGATGATGACGAGTACGATGCAGCAACTGCTGATGACGAAGGTACATGTATATTTGTGTCATTTGCACTGCAATTATACTTGAACTTGGCGGTGTTTCTTGGCTTTCTTGAGAACAAATACCATTTCCCCCAAAACATATGTTTTCATGTGATACAGATATATAAGTTTTATAGATATTCTTGCATACGTAAATTGACATTGATTCGTTGTTTTTTCTTGGTGCATATTTAAGCATTGGGATTGGAGGTTGGAGCATCTGGATATGGGCGTAATTTAGTCCATTGGCCTTTCATGTAATGTTTGTTATAATTTTCTTTTACATTTCTTCAAAGTACGCTGAAGTTGAGGTGATATTGTTTGATGGTTTATATTATCTGATTCGACGAACACATTTTGAGCAGTTACGACTTTAAAACATTGTTTGGTAATGCTTGTTTTCATATTCTGGAATATTTACAGAATTACAACATCTTTCGTTTATTTGGATGCTTCGTTCCATATGTTGGATGCATTTCGGTGTTTTTAAAAACGGTCGTTTATTTGGATGCTTCTTTCGATATATTTGCTGGATTTGGGTACTTTTGAAAACAGGTAGAAACGAGATTTTTGAAAAAACAGGCAGAAACACGATTTAATTTTAAGAAATTCCTACGGCCACCCGATGAAATCCTATCGGAAATCATCGGTAAAAGTAACGGTTCAATAACAACCACTCCGTCGAAATATGCAACGAAAAACCGATGGACCTATCCGTCGATTTTCGAAAATAATACAAATTAGATGCCAAAATACTCCAACGGACATATCCCGTTGGAAAACCGTCGGAATACAAACCGACGGAAAACCGACGGGAGTCATCCCGTCGGGAAACACTTACCAAGCATACCCGTTGGAAAATTCCAACGATAAATGCCGTCGCAAATCTATTGGAAAGCCGTTGCGCAGAACACCGACGATTTACCGACGGAAGTACCCGTCGGAGCGCGCCGATCGTCGTCTACGCAGTTATCCGTCAGCAGGCCGTCGGAACACCGTCGAAATTGTGTGACCGACGAAAAACCAACGACCTATACCGTCGGAATCAATATTCCGACGATGGTTTGTCCAACGCCTCACAAGCCGTCGGTATGTCGTCGAATTACCGTCGGTTTTCTAAATTACCGACGGGATTTCTTAGATTCCCGTCGGTTTATGCCTGTCGGTTTTCGGGCAGATTTTTGTAGTTCATCTTGGGGGTGTACTTGCACGCATTAAGGCCTCCTTGGCCCTATATAAACCCTTCTCCACCACCATTGGAGGTAAGCTTTCCTTTGCGCACTGAGCTCCTCATTTCAGCATATTCTTTTCCCCTAGTTCACTGACTTGAGCGTCGGAGTGCCAAAACGGGTCCAACCCCCACTTTCCCCATTTTGGCCTTTGAGTTCACGTTTGTCCCTTCTTCTCAGCTCAGGAAAGCATCAGAGTCTCCCCACTTTACAAATATCTTGGGTGATTGGGAGTCCTAATCTGCAGTCCAGCACACAACACAGATTCGGATACCATCAACCATAATACGAGGGTTATGGTAGTATGTTATCAAATTGTTGATAAAAAATGGGGCTGGAACATGTGGGCATTGCCACGTGTCAAAGACACATGACTGCCATGTGTCACGTAGCCATCACGCACACATGGCACGTACGTGGCTCCAAGCGTGTAATTATATTACACGTGAATTCTTTTCTAGAATTAATTAACTAACTTTAGTCTTTTAATTAATTTTGAATTAATTGTTAAGGCTATTCTCAAATAAACTTAACCCAATAAATAATTAATTAGGAATTAAATTATTTATTGAATATTGACTTTTGACTTTAAGAAAGTAGAAAAGTCAAACTTCCTATTGTAGGAGAGAGAAGATTATTCTTTCAAGACTTGGAGAACAAGTTGGGAACTTATTCTTCCAATTAAATTAATAACTAATTAGTTAATTAGCGAGCAAGAAAAAAAAGTCCACTAGGCTTAGAGAAGCCCTAGTAGGTTCGAACCCCAATAGTATTTGTACTAGTGAAGGTGCTTCTCTTATTCTTTAGTTCAACGTTCTTGAAGCGTTAACTTTTTGAGAAAAATAAAAGAAAAGTTTTTCAAAGAAAATTATCCTAGCCTAACACAAGCCATAGAACTAGAATTCTCACTCGTGTTCTAGGACTGATGTGGATACACATTGGAGGATTGCCTACTTTGGGATCTGATCGAAGGACGTTTGAGGGATATTTTGCTTGAAGGGTGTTCGATAGGCGGTATCGACATCACAAGAAAGCTTCAATTAACATGAGTTTCTTGTTACACCCTACGATACGGTATGAACATTGCAAGTCTTTTAGATCTACTTTTGGAAAAAAAATTTAAACTTCCGCTACACAACTCTGTTTGTTTTCCAACAAGTGGTATCAGAGCCACCTTGCAATGTTCGTATTGTGTCTTTACTACTTTACGAATTTTGACTGAAAATTCTTGAATTTGGATATTGGCTATGTATTCTTGGTTTTTGTTTAAAAACGAATCTGTCGGATCAATACTGTTTCTTGAAAATTCGTGAAAAATTATTTTCTGATAAACCTGGTTTTAAGCTATTTTAATCTAGTTTTTACTGAACTATTTTAATTCGAAACAAAATTGGAATTTTGGAAATTACAAAACGAATTTGGAACGGGAGTATAGCCACCCGCGATTGCATGCGGCCTTGCGCTTTCTCGAAGCCACCCCGCCTTGTCTACTCCCGCCCTGTGACACTATAGCGTGGGTCCCACATCCCCCGCACTAAGACCAAGCTCATATACAAATATAGTCCACATACAAGCTCAATCATAGCGAACGGGGACACGACACCGACCCTGGCTAGGCGTGACTAACCCTGTACCAACTTAACAAATGTTCTTAACAGGAATAAATGAGAGGGTAATCAAGAGTTACAAAAGCCATATCATATTAATCAAACATAATGTACAGTTTGACAACGTCGAAATACATAACAAAATCAGGAACAAGAGTATTTGGCCCACACGGCCTCAAGATAATACATATCAAAATAAGTAATATCAAGTGTGTGATACAGGATGAGTGTGACTCGAGCTAGACACAAAATTACGAAAGCTAATGCAATTTCCCGCCTATCTCTACAAAGACTAAGTAAAAGGCATAAATAATATATATAAAGCAGTAAAGTTCATGCAAGCCACAATTCCATACAAGGTTTTCCAAGAACAAAAGAAAACGCGGGATATCATTGTATGGAATTACAACTATCAAGTTTATTTCAAGAAAGTGATCAGCGACTCGACGAGTGAGCATTCTCCAACCTTACTCCTTTAGTGTACAGGATAAATTGTTAAGTGATCATGCAAGAATCAGGATTCACTTAATACAAGATTCAATTCAGGTGTACAGTTACTCCTTTTTCCTCCGGGTTGGTGGTTCGGGTAGCTAGCCCTTACCACCCAGAACAGGACGATCAATGGGTACATGAATCCCATAGATCCGGAGCCCCTTCGATTCACTAACCTCTTGGTGAATGTCCGGGAAGTCCTAGTAGGTGGGACCTATGTAAGGAGATGACCGTCAACCCATGCTTTCCCGGTTCTTCTCAATACGCAGGCCCCTGGGCCCTAGGAAGTGTCAGGTTCTCGCCAAAACAGGACAGGAACAGATTTTCTTTGAAAACATTTAACATTTGCAAACCAAGTATAACTATAATATAGGTTTTGATCAAACTTCACATAAAAGGGGTTGTAGGGTTTGATATAGATATCCTAGCAATTTCCTCACCTGTACCAAACCAAAAGGAAGTAAACTGACTCCCTGAACCCTACTGAGCAGGCTCGTCACCCTCCTGGGAACTCTCTGGATAAGAAAAACAAGACACGAGTGAGACTCGACTCAATATGAACCAAGTATGATGCACAATAATGATAAGAAAGTGCATGACATGATTTTAAAGTCATATTATATCAATGATATGTCCATGTGCATAATTAAGGGTCCACGTATTGCATAATGAATATGAAGCATATATCGGGAAATTCAAGTTCAAGAATTCATTCATGCATACGTGTAATTCAATCATGTGAGTACTTCAAAACACTCAAAAGAGTCAAGGAAAGGTTAAGGAAAAGAAAGCACGTGAAACGAAGCAAACACGAAAAAGGGGACAACAGCATCTGGAACGGCCGTTTCCAGAATGAACTAGAGATCGGAATGGACGTTTCCAGCTTCGCTGAAGAAGGAGGCAGTAGCTTTCGAAATGCCCGTTTCCCAGATCAACGGGGGACCGAAACGGCTGTTTCGACAGCCGCTGGTCGAAAAAGCAGGGCACAAAATAGGGGAAGCTCGTGGGAATGGTTTCAAACCATTCCCACACCCAACCAAAGCAACAAAACACTCCCAAAAACATCAGAAAACATGCATAAGGTCATAATATCTCATTTAGATCACATATAATCCAAAGTAGCATGCTTGAATTCACAAAAACCATTCATAAAACCCTTGAATATGTAAATGATCAACCAAGCTTTGAACTCTATAGAACTTATGTCATGAATGCATATATTAACTCATCAACAACCCAAACAACTCATAAGAATTCAAGAACTCATTAGAAATCAAAACCCCTAACATTATTCAAACTCATCACATATACAAATATACATACAACTTACCTTGTTAAAGGAGAAGAAGAAAAAGAAGAAGAAATGAAGTCTTGAGGTAATATCTTGAAGAAAAGGGGAAGAAAATCTTGGCTTCCTTGCTTGCTTGATCAACTGAATGAAGGAGGAGAGGAGAGGAAGGGTTTGAGCTAATTCTTGTATGAAGGAATGAAGAACAAGAGAGTGTGTGTGTGTGTGTGTGTTTTGATCGTGTATTAAAGGCGAAGAAGAAAGGGAAATTGCCAATTAGTCCTCTAGAAATTTAAACTCATGCAATTAGATACCAAATTAATGAATGTTGCAATTAGGTCCACAAGTTATAACAGTTAAGTCCCCAAGTTTTCACAATGCTTCAGGTAAGGACAACTAAACATGAATTCTTACAATCATGCAAAATTGATCACTTAGGCATGCTCAGAAAAATTAGATATACAATCCATGTAAAAATTTCATGAAGAAAGAATTTAAAATCACATAACTCGCAAGTAATCAAATTAGAACAAATCAAATTGTGCAATTAGAATAACAAAGAAATTAAATAAGTCCTAAATCTCAAAACTCACATGCATGGCGTGCGTACCTATACGGTCGAGAAATTGGGGTGTCACACGCCCGACAGCATGCGCGAGCCACGCACGGGCCAACTCGTGAGGAGCCCGCACCCGTGTAGCATTGCGCGGCCAAGCGCGCAACCCTATGCGCTGCTGCCTCCCGCCTAGGACGGCCGCGCGGGGCATGTGCGCGAGACGTCTTGCTTCGCGCGGACTGTCCCGGGCCTTGTTTTCGTTTCGTGTTTTCGGTTTCGTTAAAACCCCGTTTTATAAAATCTTATTTTGTTTGAGAATTTGATTTTTAATTATAAAATTATTTATTTTAAATAATTATCAAATTTGGGATTTTTGATGAATTAAAGTCTAATTCCAATTTTTCGAAAAAATTATAAATGTCACTTTGAATGATATTTTTGACAAAAATTTAATTTTCAATTAATGGAGATTTTGTCAAATTGCCCCGGGTTCGATTTTGAATAAATTCTTGAAGTCAAGGGAATTTTAAATTTAATTGGGAAATTTAAATTCAAGCGGAAGCATGCTAGTTTAGGTGATCATGGGTTAGTCTTATGTTTTTGTTTTAAATTCTGCACATGGATGATTTCAATTGGGGTCGGAGCCCCATAGTTGCGCGTTTTCAATTGGGGTTGGAGCCCTACTTATGTGCGTACTGTTATGTGTTTATTATGTGGCGTTCCTTATTATTGTTTTTTAGCCGGGTATGCCCCGTGTATTTATCTATGGTCAATATGAAGATTGAGCCATATTACTTTATGTTAAGAGAGTAGAACTTAGGAAGTACGGATTTTTCTTTTCATTTTGGAGACAAACACCTAAGGAGCAAGAAGGATCCACAAGGAACACTTGAAGAACTGTGGCCATAAGAGAAGACCCCTCAAAGTGTTTAGGAGGGGTTCTATTAATGTAACAGATAGAGTTTTTCCATTAAATTCTGTACCCCTATGTGATATGAACTGTCTTACGTGGCATTAATGTTAGAGCTAGGATATAAGATAGGATACCCATGATCATCTCATAATTAGTATCATGCTAGGACATGTTATCTGCTAATTGCTTCTGTGATGCACTTTATGCGAAACTACATTAAACAAGACAATTAAAATATGGATAATATTATATGTTGGTGAGGTCATTCCGGATAACCCTCCGAAAATTCGAAAATCCCACTTAAATATTGAGCAATTCGAATGAATAGGTATTTTATCACGATAATAAAATTCCTAGCATTCCATCAACAGGATTTAGGACTTAATGAGTGAAACTAATTGCTGTCTCACGAGTCATGGGGTAATTAGTATAGCTTATTGATTCTAGTTTCCTGATTAATCACTTTAAGTAATTAATATTTCTTGACCATTATAGAATGGGCGATCTCTCACGAGTCGTGGGTTGTTCCGGACTAAGTTTGGTTGAGATCTTATGATTGATGGGTCCTGCTCAACACTAAAGTAGATATGGATATCTCACGAGTTGTGGGTCCATGATTGAAAGATTAGTGATACAAAAATATTACTAGGAATTCCATGGGGATGGAATCGGCAATTAGTACCTACCTAAAGATTCTTAGACCTTTAGATGTATCACGAGTCGTGGGTCCAAAACTAAGAATGCTTGGGATCCTAGTACCAATTGAGAAAATAAGTTTCTTCTAAGGTCGTTAGGGATTTATAGACCTTCTAAAAACAGTGGAAGAACATATTTCTAAAGTCCCTAATAATATGTATAATCGTTATTATTTAGCATGCTCATGATTTCTCTGTTTTTCATTTAGGTTGTAGTTCTGTGATTCTCTATAATTAAAATGATAACTAAAAACCCTCTAGTATCCATCATCGAATCAAACAAGTTGATGGGGCCCAATTACTCTGATTGACTTCGAAATCTAAAGATCGTTTTAGATTCTGAAAAGAGAAGATATGTTCTCTTCGAGGGAGAGCCTGTCGCTGAAGGCGAGGCTCCGCTCGGGCCGAAAAAGAGGCGATTGTGAAATGGTCTGAAGACAATCTTCAAGCTCGTTGCCTCATGTTGGCCAACATGTCTCCGAACATGCAAAGGCAACACGAGTCAATGGAATACGCTTGGGAGATTTATGACCATCTAGAGCAATTGTACCACCCCAAAGAGCGTTTTTTAAGGTACAACACCTCTAAGGAGCTCATTCATCTTAGAATGAAAGAAGGTACAAGTGTCCATGGGCATGGTCTTAAGTTTCTTGCTTTGAACGAGAAACTGACCTCCATGGAAATGCCACTGAGTGAAGAACTCGCTGTGGACTTGTTGCTCGCATCGCCTCCACCATCATTCAATCCTTTCGTGCTAAACTTCAATATGAATCATCCTCATGCTACTGTAGCTTAGCTGATTAGTCAACTTGTGACTGCTGAAGACACGATTAAGAAGGATCACAAAGTAATGATGGTCACTTCCTCTTGTAGGCCTTCCAAAGACAAAGGGAAGAAAGTTCCTAAGAAGAAGGGATCTCTTAAACCCGATGGAGGAGTTAAAAAGAGAAAGGCCAAGAAGAAAAGAGATCAGAGAGAGGATGTTTGCCACCACTGTGGCAAGAAAGGGCATTAGAAGAGGAACTGCCAAGAGTACAAGGATACTCTAAAGAAAGGTGCGTTTATTGTTGAAGTAAATCTATCTATTGATTCTAATTAAATCTATCTATTGATTCTAATTCTTGGGTACTTAATACCGGCTGTGGAGCTTATATCTTTAATGATGTAAAGATGCTAAATGAGGTTCGGCAGCTAAAGAAGGAGAATGCGTCTTGAAGGTTGGGAATGGATCAAGCGTTCAAGCTCAAGCCATTGGGACGTGTAGATTAGATTTAGGTGTCTTTACTTTATTTTTGAACAAAGTCCTTTATGTATCTTCGATTATTCGTAATATCAATTCCATTCCAATACTTGATTGTGAAATTTTTGAGACTTTTTCTAGAAATGGAAACTTTTATCTTAAGAAGAATAAAACTTATGTTTTTCTTGGTATATTATCTAATGGACTTTATACAACTAAAGACACCAATATTTTGAATATACAACAATTAAACAAACGCAAAAGAGGTGACAAGATCTCGGCTTCTTTATGGCATGCGCGTTTAGGGGATATTTCTAAAGATAGGATTGCTAAGTTAACTAATTTAGGATCATTCTATGATAATGAACTTAAAGAGTTAACTCATTGTGAATTATGTCTTAAAGGAAAAATGGACAAAACTCCCTTTAATGGTAAAGTGGAATGTGCTACTAAAGTATTGGATTTAATCCATACTAATGTTTGTGGACCACTTAGTGTAAGTACGAGTAACAATCATCAGTATTTCATAACCTTTATAGACGACTTTAGTTGTTTTGGTTATGTGTACTTAATGAAGTATAAATCCGAACCCTTTGAGAAATTCTTAGAATTTCAAAAGGAGGTTGAGAACCAAACTGGTCATAAGATCAAGACACTTCGATTTGATCGAGGTGGCAAGTATCTAAGTGACGAATTCCTTAGTCATGTCAGAGATAATGGAATTATCTCTCAGTGGACTCCTCCGGGGAACTCCTCAATTAAATGGAGTTTCGGAGAGAAGGAACAAAACCCTACTTGATATGGTTCATTCCATGATGAGCTTCACTGAATTACCACCTTCATTCTGGGGTTAAGCCTTAGAATCAACAGTTAAGATTCTGAATCTTGTTCCCTCCAAATCTATACCCAAAACCCCATTTGAAATGTGGTTTGGCAAAATCCCTAATTTGGGAGATAAGCTTGAAGCTAGATCAAGCTTGTGCAACTTCGTAGGATATCCTAAAGAGTCAATAGGATATTATTTCTACAATCCTCTTGAACAAAAGGTCTTTGTGTCAAGAAATGCAACTTTTCTTGAGGACTCGTTCCTTAGAGAAAAGAAAGGCAAGATCGCAGAACTCGAAGAGGTTCGAGACCAAGGTCCCATGCCAAGTTTGGAGACTAACGTCCCTCAGCCAATCGTAGAGAGTGATACACTCGAAAATCCTCCTCTAGTAGGACGTTCTGAACGCATTCCTAGATAACCAGAGAGATGGTATGGTTTTCTCCACCAAACATCTCAAATGGATAACAATCCATTAACTTATGAGGAGGCACTGTTAGATCATGACTCTGAACAGTGGAAAGAAGCAATGAAATCCGAAATAGATTCCATATACTCTAATCAAGTTTGGACCTTGGTTGAACCACCTGATGGGATCAGGCCTATAGGGTGCAAATGGATATACAAACGCAAGCTTGGAGTAGATGGAAGCGTGAAAGCCTTTAAAGTAAGATTAGTTGCTAACGGTTTTACTCAAAGACCAGGTGTAGACTTTGATGAAACCTTCTCACCGGTTGTAATGTAAAAATCCATTCGGATCTTGCTTGCCATTGCGGCATATTATAACTATGAGATATGCCAAATGGATGTGAAGACTGCTTTTCTCAATGGAGACATTGACAAAGATATTTACATGGAGCAACCCATGGGTTTCACATGCTGTGGGAGCGAACAAAAGGTTTGTAAGCTCCAAAGATCAATCTATGGATTGAAACAAGCTTCTAGGAATTGGAACATTCGGTTTGATGAAGCAATCAAATTGTTTGGCTTTATTCACAATCCGAATAAGTACTGCGGGTACAAGAAAGAATTGGAAACCTCAGGTCAATTTCTGATACTTTATATAGATGAGATCCTCCTCATTGGGAATGCGAAGGATGACATGAAAGTAACAAAGTCTTGGTTATCGAACCAATTTGAGATGAAGGATCTTGGTGATGCATCCTACATTCTCGGGATAAAAATCTATCGAGATAGATCTAGGAGATTGTTAGGATTATCACAGTCGGTTTACATAGATAAAATACTAAAGAGGTTTAGTATGGTAGATTCCAAACGAGGGAAACTTCCAATGGGCCCGGGAACAGTTCTTTCGAAGAAGCTGTTTCCCAAGACTGAACTTGAAAAGTCCAGGATGTCTAAAATTCCTTATGCATCAACAATAGGAAGCATAATGTATGCAATGCTATGTACTCGACCAGATGTGGCTTATGCACTCAGTATAACTAGCCGATTCCAATTTGACCCTGGTGAAGGTCACTAGACTGTTATAAAGAACATCCTTAAGTACTTGAGAAGAACTAAGGATTTGTTCTTGGTTTACGGAGGCCAGTAAGATCTTGTCATTAGAGGATACTGTTGTAACACCCCAAATGGAGGATGCCACATCCCCCGCACTAAGGCCCAAACCCGGTCACGAAATGGAAAGTCCATGCCTGAATCCAAATCATAGCGAACGGGAGACCAACTCACACACTAGGCTAGGCGGATCTAACTCGACAAAATCAGAGCGCGGAAGCAAATAAAACCAATAACATCAGATAGCGGAAGCATTTAAAACAAAACATGCAAAGCAGGTGACGGGTTCAACTATCCCTAGAGGCTTGTCCCGAAAAGTCCATATTAATAAATGATATGATCCAGAATTAAACACTCATACATAACTTGTCCAAAACCGAATGTAATGCAAGACAACCTTAAACGAAGACAACAGACTCGGCATGATAACTGAACACAAAGACTGACTCATGCCGCCTAGCTCGAACTCCAAAGCAAAGCCTTCGAACTAAAAGATAAAATGAGGGGGTCAGTCAACTGACTGAGTGAGGGGGCTAAAGCACACCCACAATATATATATATAGAGTACAACACATATCAAAAGGGTGGACTCATGAACCGGGGATAGGTGTTGCATACCAGAACATTTCAAAACAACCCAAAATAGATATAGATATAAGTTTAGAAACCATTTTCAGAAAGACTCTATCCCGATTCATAATTCCCAGACAGAACAGAACATATGCTCGGCGAGTACGAGCTTCCAACCTGTACTCCTTATAACAGAACAAAACGGAAATACAGAAATAAATCCCTCCTCAACTCCAGTGATGGAAGAGCCTCGCGTTGGCCCTAACCATCCAGAACAGACATATCACAAGGGGTTGCGAACCCACAAGTGCCCTCCCCTGCTGCACACCGAAGGCTCAAGATATCACGCCTCCCCTATCTCCCTGAGTCGCGCAATGATATCTCAAATGAAACTACGTACATGGTCAAACCCCGACGGCCCTAACCATCCAGTGATGGAAGAGCCTCGCGTTGGCCCTAACCATCCAGAACAGACATATCACAAGGGGTTGCGAACCCACAAGTGCCCTCCCCGACTGCACACCGAAGGCTCAAGATATCACGCCTCCCCTATCTCCCTGAGTCGCGCAATGATATCTCAAATGAAACTACGTACATGGTCAAACCCCGACGGCCCTAACCATCCCAGGGGCTCCATTACCCGTAGTTCCTCGAATCCACAAACAAACAGACAGACAGATGCCAATATTTCATGGCCAACTCGCTACAGAAACATAACATATCTGAATTTTTCCCAACTAACTTACATATGCCTCAATACTTAATTTTTCCGGAACCAAGGATGGCCTACAAGGTCATAATCATATCATATCCAATACATATCTAATCATATATAGTATATATCCGCATGCGGGGATTGAAATCTTCATATTGGGGTCATAGGTCGTTTAACTATACAAAATCCTAAACCTCACCTCGTGAAAGTAGAGTGTGAGAGTGTGAAGGACAAACACTCCTAAACCTCGGGCACACCAACGCCCCCAAACTCTGAAACAGAACATACAGAAGCCCGGACTTAGATTCTATATGAACCAAATAAGACGCACGGCATTGTTCAACATGATCGTGGTTATATATAAATGTTCATGTTGTGCTTTGATATGGTGTCGTGGTCATTTAAGGCATATTAATGCTGAACAAGGTCATATTTACAAGCAACCAACATGCAATTCCATATCTAAAGATGCAGGATCAATTTAGGAAGTCAATGTATTCACAAAATGCATATTAAATCATCTAATGTCACAGGGTTCAATTATAGTATTACAATTAAGCATCAAGTTCATGTTGAGTTATAAAGTGCATAAGTAAGAGTAACTTGATCATATAAACATACAAAGTTGTTGTACGTAGAAGGCATGCTTGATACAAATAAAGAGTGCATCTAATTCACTTAAGATCATACTTTACAACTTCACAACATATTTGGTACACAAGCTCAAGTCACATTCATAGCTTCATAAATATTACTCTTACATCCCCTAAGTCATTCATGGCTCATGATGTGTTCTTAGATCTGTAATTGGGGGAGATTGGCTTGGATTTTCCAGAAATTGATCGAGGAATTGGAACGAGCATGAGGAGTACTTACACGGGTGATTTTTCGGGATTTTTTCGGCACGCTCCGGCGGCGGCCCGCCACTGTTCTGGCAGCTCTGGTGGCGGCGTTCCGGCGGGCTTTGGACAGTTTGTCCGCCTCGTTGTGGTGAGTCCAACGCCACTTTCCGTTCGTCAATCGGATATCCGGTTGATTTGTTGTGATTTATTTTGTGTAATTTGAATATTTGAAATTAATTATGTTAATTGCGTATTGTTGTAATTGTCGATCAATATGAATTCCTATGTATATGAAAACATGTATAAAATGTAATTTGATATATACGGATGTTTTGATTTGCAATTTGAATCCCGACATGTAAAATTTGAGCTATTTGTCTAACTTTAAGGTGTGTATGTGTAATTTTCTTGAAAATGTAAATTTGCATGATTTGAATTAATTAAACTTTGTCATGTGAAGAATAAATGTGCTAATCTTAATTATGTAAAAATGAATTATCATGCCTTAAATAATTAAATTTGAAACTTTGGCAATTAAAGTCTAACTATTTAAGTTGAATTTGAATCTATTATGTAATACATGAATTGTATGAACTTTGTACCGTTGAATGACATAATTAGAATTTAATATGTGATTTCACAGGTTTAAATGAAATTTGAAACATGCTATTGTGTGAATTTTTTATGGAATGTGATATATGACTTGAATGGAACTTATAGGATTTAATTAGGAACTTTTGCACGTAAGAATAGTTTAATTGTACGAATATGAATTTCGTATGCGCTATACGAATTAATATGTAATAATTCGAATTACTTTGTTTTTCTATTTCTCTTGTTTGCATTATTTGTGCACATGAACGTATCCTAATATGTAATATGATTTCATTGAACTATATAATGTTTTCTTTTGCATGTAATTGATATGAATTTGAATCCTGCTTATGTGATTGCATCCCTTAAGTGCTTGGGCATTGTCATGCGTCTCTGTGTGGTTGTCTGAGTCTAAGTCTGAGCCCTGTGTTGTGTTTCGTGTGTCCAGTTGGTTCAGGTGCACCCGGGGTGGTGACAGGTGGTCGTGCAGGTTCTGGGGTGGACCGTTTACTGTGTCTTCTGCTTTGTTTGGTACTAGTTATACCCTATTGCAACATGCTTGTTTTCGAATGCATGTGGTTTATGAGCCTTATGTATATGTAGATATGTGCGAAGTACGTATTCTGTCGGTTTTGTCATATGCTATGATTTGAAAAGTATAAACGCTATCTATGAGCCTATGTATGCTTGAATTCGATTTGATATGATTTTGAAGTCAGTCTGCGTGATATGTACGTACAATATGATAAGTAGGATATGCATGTAATTTGAATGTCTGTCTGTAGCGTGATGTGGATGGTGAGATAAGCTTTGTGATAAGTGTGATTTTCGCGTTATGCCTGGGGCCCCGACGATAGGATCAACCTGGAACCCACCATGTAGAAGGTAGGGAATGGAGTCCTTGGGTTTGAGTGTCATGAAACTCATACCCTGACATATTAGTGTGGATGGTTAGGGTGTGTACAGCCTTTCCATCATTCGGAGAAAGGTATGTGTGTTTGCCTTATGTTTTATGATTTGCATTTTAGTTTCGAGTTTTGTAACGCCCCGGTTTTTCATTCGTAAAAATATGTCGTATGTGTTTATAAATTGCGCAAATTAAATTATTTAATTATGTGATTAATTGGTTATAAGTGTTTTAAATATTTAATTTTATTATAAATTGTTATTATTATTATTATTCTTTTATTTTATCTTATTATAGTATCTCATTAATTATTTAATTAAAGTGATAATTAAGAATTTAATGCTAATTAATTAATTTTATAATTTCGTTGACTTTAGTTTTAACTTAAAAATGAAATATAAATATGTTTATTTAATTTGGAAATGTTATGAGATTATTATGTTAGTGTATGAGCGTTTTAATCGTACGTCGTTCTCATATGATTTGATATCGAAAATTCATGAAAATTTAGTATGTCATAGATTTATGTGTTATGAACATGTCCTTACGGTCGTTTCATGATTTCGATCTCGTTTGACGTGGTAACTAATTTATTTTGAATTGTGGAACCAAATCGGGGGCTAACGGGCAATTAGCGCACTCTTGGTTCCATATGTGATATTTTGAGCTCGGGAACTCGAATTCGAGTTCCGTCACCTCCACTGAACTCGTATCGAAGATTCGAGTTCAATAGAATAAGCCTCATATTTTACTAAGCTCGTTTTGACCTCTGAAATTTAACCGAAACTTGTGGCGTCCGCCTAAATGACCACCTCCCACTATTTTAATCATATCTTGAACCATGGTTAACCAAATTTGTAACATCCCGCATCTGAAGCACGACCCGATGACGTTTACGGGTAAGTCCTTCTACTTGAATGTTTAATTTATTAATTATGTGACTTATATGGTTAAATGCGAATTCAATTCCGTATGCTAATTATTCGAATTAATTAAGAGTAATTGTTAATTTAATTCATTACGTACGTAAACTTCAACCTTGTAATATAATTCAAGTTTATTTCATGAATAACTCTAAAATCGATTTTTAATAACTTACGTTATTTAACCTGTTTAATTTAAACTTATTCGAATTCTTCGTAAATTATTTTCTATTTAATTGTTTTTAAAGCATCGTTAATTTGTACGAAAGGTTTTGTAAAATTAAATTGGATTAAGAACTAATTGGTAAATTCTTTCTCGTTTTAATTCGTAAAATTATTTCGAAATTTATAAGTTTATTTTATTGTACTCGGGTTTTATTTTACAGTTTTTCAACGCGTCGGATTCGGGTTAAGTATACGAGATCGTACGTGAACCGGTCATAACTTCTTTTTCTCTCTCTCTCTCTCTTCTCTCTCTCTCCTCTCCCACTCTCTCTCCCGTGGCACTATGCGCGGCTTCGGTTACGAGCCCATAACTCGATCGTTTCTCGGCGGAATTTAACAAACGAATAGTCCATTTTGATGATCTCAGCGAGATGTACGCAAGAGTACCAATTTCATGGACTAACGACGAATGGTGGCGGAGTTATCGCCGGAATTCAGAAGAAGCGGCGGAGGTGTCGGACCACCGCCACTTCGTCGGCCGTTCGCGGCGGTTTCCGGCCCTCTTCTTGAAGCACGCGCCCCATGCCCAGAAACTAGACTTCTCGGCGTATCTTTCTGTGCAGGTGGCGCCGCCATCGGGGCGGCGAGGAGGCCACACGCCGCTTGAAGCCCGCGGCGGAGGAGTGTGTTACTGTAGCGGCGGGTTTCGCCGCCTTCCGGCGGTGTTTTTCGACGGGGCTTTATGGTTTCCAAGGTTTTTCGACCCCCTGAGTTCATTTCTGGCATCAATTTCACCAGATTTGGGCCGTAGGAGGTGGTTCCGGCGACATGGGCGGTAGAAACTTCGGCGGCCAACAGGGGCCCTTTTCCGGGCGATCTTTTTACCTCGGGCCCTTCATGAAAGTTGTTCGGAACGGCGAGAACTAGTAGCCTTTGATCACGCGACTCCAGATTCGGCGGTTTGGCGGTGGATCACGGCTGTGCAGCGACGGCGCAATGGCGGGACTAGCTCCGGGGATTTTCTCCGGCAACCACCTTAGGGCTTTCGAAGAGCTCGTCACGGGTAAGACAATGTCTTTTACGGATGGCATTTTGGTTCACCGGTTTGGAAGTAATTTGAGTTTGAAGATTTTAGGGTTTTCGTGTTCTTGGATTTGAAATTGGAGGAGATTGACTTGGAATTTTCAGAAATTGATCGATGATTCGGAACGGGCACGAAGACTTCATTCAGGACTGAATTTTCAGGATTTTTCCGGTGACCTTCGGCGGCGGCCCGACCAAATTCCGGCAGCTACAGTGGTGGCATTCCGTCGGCGTTTGGTCAGAATGTTCTTCTCGTTGTGGTGAGTTCAACGCCACTTCCCGTTCGTCAATCGGATGTCCGGTTGATTTATTGTGATTTGTTTTGTGTAATTTGAATATTTGAAATTAATTGTCTTAATTGCAATAAATTGTTAATTGCTTGATTTGTCGATCTATATGAATTCCAATGTATACGAAATCATGTATGAAATGAATTATGATATATATGAACGCCTTGATTTGCAATTTGAATCCCGTTTTGTCTAATTGAGCTAATTGGCTAACTTGAAGGGGTGTATGTGTAATTTTGAAAACGTTATGAATTTACCTGATTTAAATTAAGTAAACTTTGTCGAATTGAATCCGTTATGTGATATATGAATTGGGTATGCCATGAATGAATTATATGAACTTAGCATGGTTAGAATTTAATATGTAATTTCGTGAGATTTAAATGAAATTCGAAACATGCCATTATATGATTTGGTTGTTCTCGTACTACGTGCTTTTATATGAAATGTGATATGTGAACTTGAATGATTTGAATTAATTAAACTTTGTCACTTGGTAAATAAATATGTTAATCACGTAAATTGGAATTTGATATGTAACTTCGTGAGCTTTAAATAGAATTTGTAGCATGTTATTATATGATTTGTTTGGCTTTGTAATACGTATAAATTTATGAAATGTTATATGTAAATTTAATTTGATTGCTTTGTAAACGTGCAATATATGAATTGATACGAAATAATGTGAATTCCATTGCCTTTCGAGTTCCCTTAATTGCATTAATTGTGCTTATGGACATGCCTTAATGTTTTGGTTTGCTTGAAATTAATATGAATTTGAATCCTGCTTATATGATTGCATTTGCCGTGCGTCCCTGTGTGGTTGTCTGTCTGAGTCTGAGCTTTGTGGTCTGTTTTGTGTGTTCAGTTGGTTCAGGTGCACCCGGGGTGGTGACAGGTGAGTCGTGCAGGTTCCGGGGTGAACCATCTGCTGTGTCTTTGGCTGTGTTTGGTGCCAGGTGAGGTTAGGATATAGTTATACCCTATTGCAATGTGCTCGTTTTCGAATGCATGCGGTTTATAAGCCTTATGTATATGTAGATATGTGTGAAGTACGTATTTTGCTGGTTTTGTCATATGATTTGATTTGAAAAGTACGAAACGCTATGTATGAGCCTATGTATGCTTTATCTCAGTTTTGTTATGATTTCGAGGTCAGTGTGTGTGATATGTACGTGCGATATGATAAGTATGATATGCATGAGATATGTCTGTTCGTCTGTCTATTGCGGGTTAAGCTTCCGTTTTCCGTGATCAGTGTAAGTGTGGGGGCCCCAAATTCTGTGTAAGGGATGTACCGGAACCCACCTGAGCGTAGGTTGGGGGATGGAGTTCGAGGGTTTGAGCAGCATTGAGCACTCCCCTCTTCTGCTTCTGGATGGCTAGGGTCGCGCAACCTTTCCATCACCCTATGTATTCGCTTGGTATGTTTTGTTTTGTTTTGTTTAGTCTGTCTGTGTACTCGTACCCACCGAGTTTCCTTATGTTTGTCGGATATAAGTTCGTGAAACGGGAATAGACTCTTAAGTAAGATAAAATTTGATTTGCTATTAACCTAATAAGTTATGTTCCGATATGTGTGCTAAGTCTGCATGAGGTTGAACGTATGTTTTGAGTTATGTATAAGTTAAGTTCTGTTCGTTCTGTTTTGATAAGTCACCCCGTATATGTATTATCACGAGATAAATGTTTTGGTGTGCAAATACTAGTCCCGGGTTCACGAACAGTTTAACTTTGTACGTGTTGTGCTCTGTATATATACGTATAGTGTGCGTGTGTTAGCCCTTCGCTCAGTCTTTGGACTGACCCCTCCCCCTTTTATGTTTTAGTGTGCAGGTTTAGCTTTGGGTTCGCGTTGGAGTTCGTGCTAGGCGGTGGTTTGTCGTGTCTGTTCAGTCTGTGTCTGTTTGTTTAAGTATATTAAGTATTTTGTTCTGAGATATGATTTGTGAATTTTGTATAAGAGATATTCTGTACAGGTTGCATGTTTGATTTGAATGTTTGAAATTCGGGACAGGTTAGGACAGGTTCTCGGATTAGTTGAACCCGTGCTGATGTGTTATTATTCGGGACAGGATAGGACAGGTTGCTGAACTAGTTGAACCCGTATATTTGATTCTGATGTATGTACTGCATTGTAGGCTTGATGTGTTGAAGTTTTTTTGAAAGTTGGCATCGCGTACTACTTCCGCTGTCATGTTTTACATTCTTTCATTCGTACAGGGTTAGATACCGCCTAGCTAGTGTGTGTGTTTTCGTGTGTCACCCGTTCGCTGTGACTTGGCGCGTGTGCGAACTCTCCATTTCGTATACGTGTCGGGTCATAGTGCGGGGGTGTGGTGCCCCACCGCTTGGGGTGTTACAAAATTGGGCAAGGTTTGAACCCACATGACCCTAGTTAAACCCTCTACCTGATGTTTCCAATCTCATTTCGTTCAAGGCAAGGGAAAGAGGGGAAATTACTGCAAACTTGGAGATACAAACTGTAATAGCCTAAGGTGCTTGTCCCACATCGGTTGGAGAGGGGAACAAAGCCTCCTTTATAAGGGGGTGGATAGCTTTCCCTTGTTGAGGTCTTTTCCCGGATGGTGATCTTAGCCATTGGGAGGAACAAAACCGTGAGGGTGGTGTCACTTAGCCCACCAAAGCGGACAATATCAACAGGCGAGTTTTCGGGCTATTACAAATGGTATCAGAGCTGGGGCCCGGGCCGGTGTGCTAACGAGGACGCTGGGCCCTCTTAGGGGGGTGGGCTGTAATAGCCTAAGGTGCTTGTCCTACATCGGTTGGAGAGGGGAACAAAGCCTCCTTTATAAGGGGGTGGATACCTTTCCCTTGTTGAGGCCTTTTCCTGGGTGGGTGCCTTTGGGCTTAAATTCCACCGGGAAGAACAAAACCGTGAGGGTGGTGTCGCTTAGCCCACCAAAGCGGACAATATCGACAGGCGGGTTTTCGGGCTGTTACACAAACACTATTCCCATCACCTTGAACCCTAGTGAGATTTTGAGCTCCAATCTCCATTTTCTTCCATCATCTTCAAGGGGTAAGAATATATTTGATATCTATATGCTTATGTGATTATTTTCATCCAATAAAATCTGATTTTGAGCCGTGTTTGATTTTGATTTTGCCTTATGACGTGAATAGTAAGGGCTTATGTCTTTTAGATGAATCTTTCCTGTTTCCTTGTGATTTCCTTGAGTTTAAGGCATGAAATTGAATCTTATGAACTTCATTTAATCTTATATGAACTTATATTGCTTGGTAGTTGAGAATTGATGAGATTCCATTAATGAAATTGGTATGAAGTGTCTTCTTTTCCCCTCCCTGCTTTCGGTTGTTGCTGTCAGATGTGTGTGCGTGTGTTTGAGCCTATTTTTGCTTCAATTTCATGTCGTTTCCTTGCCTCATTTCTTCCTCTTGGACCTGGACTGTGCTGCTACTTCCTTCCCCTGTTTCTCCCCGTTGTTGCTGCCATCGCTGCTCTGTTCTGCAACACTCTCCCCGGGCGAGGAGAGTTTGAACTGAAAGTGTCCCCGGGCGGGGACACCTGATGCAGAACGTTTCTGCATCTTCTCTCCCCGGGCGGGGAGAGTTTGAGCAGGAATTCTACCCGGGCGGGTAGTGTTCTTGCCTACTGCTGCTTCCTTTCTTTGTTCTGCTGTATTATGTGCGCATAGTTGCTGCTCTTTCTTTGTTTTGTTGAGTTAGTATTGTGGGAAGTTGAATTGTGCATGCATGTATAGTATATATAAATATACAGATTGTGTGTGTGTGTATGATATCAATGTGATTGAATTAATATGGAATATGATCTGATTTGAATACCTTTAATTGGTTTTAACGTGAGACAATGCATGAATTATTGAGGGCTACTTGTGCTACTGCTGCATCTGCTGTGATGTTGCTACTGCGTGATGCTGTACTGTTGTATGTTGTCTGTGTGTGTGTGTTGTTGTGATTTGTGTATGCATGTATGAGTGTGTGTGTAGATATATATAGATAAAACATGCAGGGGGTGTTTATGTAATTATGGGTAAAGCTTGTAGGGGGTGTTTGTGTAATATATATATATATATAAAACATGCAGGGGGTGTTTATGTAATTATGGGTAAAGCTTGTAGGGGGTGTTTGTGTAATATATATATATATATATATATATATATATATATATATATATGCATACATGCAAAGTATATGGACGTGACTATATGTATATATAGATTTATAAGTATGTTTGTGTAATAAATTATGCATGCATGTATTTAAAGTGATAGGTTAATATTTGCATGCATGTGCATGCGTATGTCAATATATATATTTATGTATAATATATATTATATATTAAGTAATTTATTTGAATTTTAGAATTTAATTGTTATCTATTTCGCGTATTTAATTACCGATCATGACTTGAATATTTTATTTACCTAACTTCTAATTTTAAACGTGAAATAGTACGTGTTACGATTGTTATATGAAATTCTTGGATTCATTTGACGTAAAATGTGAAGATATTAATTTGAAATGAAATTATGAGACTAAAGTGGTATGATATATATTGAATTAAAATGAAATTTAAGTGCTATTATTTAATGATTTAAATAGTACGATATTATTTCATGAAGTGTGACCTTTTAATTGTGGAATTTTATGTTTTACATACTTAAATAATTTGGAATGCCTTTGTTTTATTTAATTTGAATTGTAAACTTGAGATATTTGAGTTTTAATTGTTATATGAAATTCTTGACTTAAATTGCCATGGTTTACGAAATGAATGAACGTGAAACCTTCGTTTATTGATTGAAATTGATCGACTGACTCGACTTGGCAGGATTCGTGAAAGGATATGAAACAAATGAGTATGATGCCTTTATTTCTTGAAAGTACTTGAATGAATTGCTCTTTTATGTGTTTCTAAGACATTAATTGTGCACATGAATATCTTCATAACATGTTGTTACTTGTTATGCATCTCATATCACGTTAATGCATTGTCGTGCGTCATATATGGTACAATTGGAGTTTTTGAGTCTCACATATGCACCATGTCATCTCTTGTACAGTTTCTCCAGGGCGGAGATGCCGGGTTCATAGGACACCTCAAGTCTTTCTTTTGGTATTGTCAGTAAGGTGTTACAAGTGGGTTTTTCTTCTATTAGATATGAATCGACCCGATATATCCCTTATGTGAAAGTTTTGAACCAAAATATTATAATTACATATATATCGAGTCTTTTCAAAAGAGTCAATGATTTCCAACGTAAAGACCTTCTTTTATGTATTCCCACCTTATGATTTTTGGTGTGGACATGATTGAACACACGGGCCCAGGGACTTAGTGCAAGTGGCGATCCGGGGAGGCAGGGGCCGACAGGGATCCCTTATACTAGTCCCACCACATTTACGGTGATACCGGCCCTCGTTAGGAGGTTTAGCGGGGAATGGGAGTTGAGTGCCCTTGGGGGAGTCATAAAACCCCATTGGCCTATGTATGGACCGGTGGCCGAGTCTTGCTAACCCGTCCACCACCCGGAGGAAAAAGGTGTAAGTGTTTATGATTATGAATATGCATGATATGAATATGATTATGATTATGAACGAATATATTTGAATGTGTATGATTGCTAATGAAAAGATTGAATTGATATGCACACACGAGGAGTAGGTTAGAGATATTCGCCCACCCGGGTTCAGTCCAAAAGGGACTGGTGGGTATAAAACAGGCTTAATATATAAATACGACAGAATTGAAACATATACATGCAAGCTATAAACCCGTAAGAAGTGTTAGAAGCTTTCCCAAGTGGGTGAGATAAAGAAAGGCATCTACTGGTTTATAACTATCATATTCATTCATAATTAGGCATAGGGTTTCAACACCCGGCGAGTGGCCGTGCATAATCTCCAATCTTCTCCTCGTGTAATCATATCATAGTTTATTCATTATCATACATATCTTTAGTGCACATACATTCATGATCATAATCATACATATACACCTTCTCCCTCCAAGTGGTGGACGGGTTTGCAGGACCCGACCACCGGTCCATACATAGGCCAGAGGGGGTACATGAATCCCCCAAAGACACTCAGCTCCCATTCCCCGCTAATCTCCTAGCGAGGTCCGGTATCACCGTAGTTGGTTGGGACTAATACATGGGATCACCGTCGGCCCTTGCCTCCCCGGGTAGCCATATGCACTAAGTCCTAGGGCCCGTGCATAACAATCATAACAATCATATCTCGCTAAAACATAAGGTAGGATTCATAAAAGAAAGGTTATACGTTTGCAATCATTTACTCGAGAAAAGACTCAATATATATATAATCATATTACTTTGGATTAAAACTTTTCACATAGTGAGATATATCGGGTCAATTTATCTATTTAGAAGAAAAACCCACCTCGAACCGACAAAAGGAAAACACGAAAGCCTCAAGGACCGGCCTCGTCTCCCACAGGATCAAAATCTGTGCAAGAAAGGTGAAGTGAGACTCAAAATGACCAATTAGGACGCTCGGCAATGAAATGATCATGATATGAATGCATAAAAGAGTACATTATGTAATGAACATTTTCATGTGCACTATTAATATCTTAAAGACATATAAACATTCATTTCATTCCTTTCATGAAGCATTTAAAGCCGTTCAAGTACATAACCTTCACATTTAAATCAAATTGATTCAAGAATTTCAAATAACGAATATACACGTAGTAGCATAACATGTTTACACTTAGAGATTAGGCAAATAGAAACATTCAAGTCATATTCGGAAATTAATTAACATGAAATAGATAACAATTAAATTCTAAAATTAAATAAATTAAATAATACTTAAATAAATATGCGAAATCATAACTATATATATTTATATATATATGTACGTAAACATGTATGAAATTTTAAAATAATTTGAAACAAATATGCATTTAACCTATATACTACAAAGCCATGCACTTAATATAAAACAAATGAAATTAGATACACTTTGCATGCAAACATATGTCTACATACCTATTCAACCACTGCCATGCATGCAAGGAGAAATTAGAAAACAATTTGAAAGCCATGCAGAGAGTTTCGGAAAAACTGAAATTTGCAGAAGGAACAGGGGTCGCGGCCGCGACCCATTTTCTTCATGAAATGGTAGCGGCCGCTACCCTAATAAAATTTGAATTTTGATCAAATATTCCACAATACGTGAGCAGCCAACTTTTCAGTCGCGGGCGCGACTGAATTACAGTCAACTAAGGTCGCGGGCGCGACCTGCGCGTAACAGGAAAATGACGCAGAAGCTGGACTAAAAACAGAGCATCCCCAATTCAATCTTCAACCAACATGTTCAGGTAAGTTAAGGTCACAAATATGCAGCAAAAAGACTCCAAATCAACATACAAATTCAGCCCCAAGCAAGCTCAAACGAGAGATGAAGGTAAGGTGATCAATTCATGATATATCTCCAACATTTCATTAATGATAGCTCATGAATGCTTCAACTACTAGCTAAAACATCACCATAAATGCAAAGAAGAGATCAATACAATCATATTCATGCTTGGAATCAATCAAATTCATCAAGAATTGAAAAAGATCAACCTAAGAACCCACAACCTAAATATCTCTTTAAGGCAGCCATATATCCATGAAACCATGATCAAAATTAGGGATGAATGGATGAAAATGACTCATAATGAATATATAATACAACCCTAAGCTTACCTTGTGGATTAATGGAGGTTTGGAAGAGATTTGAGCTTGAATCTCCAAGGATTGGCTTGAGGTACGGGAAAACTGGAAAGCAGGGGAAAGATGGCTGAATTTCTCTAAGTGCAAGGCCTTGGTTCGATTAGGGAGGATAATGGCAGGTTAGGTGGTTGAGTTAGGGTTCCAAAGACTCAAACCATGGTTAATTTGGTCAAGATTTGAATAAGTTATGACTCTTTTAGTAAAATGTGGCAGTTTAGGCGTCCATTGCGTCTTTCGGTTGAATTTCGGAGGTTCAAATAACTTTGGAAAAATATAAGGCTAAGTTCACTAAACTCGAATTTTCGTTGCGAGTTCAGCGAAGTTGACGAAACTCAAATCCGAGTTTCCTACCGCAAGATATCAAATACGGAACCAAGGGTGCGCTAATTGCTCGTTAGCCCCCGATTTGGATTCCAAAATCAAAATAAATTCGAAACGTATGCAAACGAACCCAAAAAAATGAAACGATCATATATTCATATTCATGACACGTATAAGTCCAACATATTAAATTTTCACGAAATTTCGGTATCAAATCATATAAAAACGAAGCACGTTTATAACACTCATACACAATGCATCCAAAATCCATAACATTTCAAATAATAAAAAAAATTAAATTCGTATATATAAATATATTATAAATAATAATGCATGCATTAATTAAGCTTTTAAAACAAAACACATTAATTAATTCAATTAAATTCAAACCACGAAATAAATTGCATATTTAATATTAAATAACTTAGGTTATAAATAATTAACATTTTAATATTTAAAATAAAATAAAATAAAATATATAAAACACTTATAAATAATTAATTCACGTAATTTGGTAAACACATACGTCATACATGTACGACCGAAATATCGGGGCGTCACATGTTTTGAGTTATGTATAAGATAAGTTTTGTTCGTTCTGTTTTGATAAGTCACCCTATATATATATTAGGGGAAAAATGTTTTGGCGTGCAAAAAATAATCCCGGATTCACGAATATCTAATTTGTACGTGATGTAATCTATATATATATAGGTGTGTGTGTGGGTTGACCCTCGCTCAGTCTTTGGACTGACCCCTCCCCCTTTATGTTTTTAATTGCAGGTTCAGGTCGTTGGAGTTCGAGCTAGGCGGCGGTGTGTCGTGTCTGTTGAGTTTGTATCTGTTCGTTTTAGTTTGTTAAGTATTTGGTTTTGGATTATGTTGGAAATTTTGTATCAGATTTATTCTGTACATGTTTGCAATTATGAATTGATTTTTCCAAACACAACCTAATTTTTCCAAAATAGCTTACATATGCCTCAAAAAGCTTAATTTTTATATATATATATTTCCACGCGATGGAATTTAAGCCCGTAACCACGCGGAACCCACACGATGTAATTTAAGCCCATAAGCACCCATCCACGCAGAACACACGCTCAATATAATAAACATATCATATCCAACATATACGTACTTATAGTAAGGTATACTCGCATGCAATGGTAGAATTCACCATATAAAGGCCATAGGTCACATAACTATACAAAATCCTAAACCTCACCTCGTGAAAGTAGAGTCTGAGAGTGTGAAGGGCCAAACACTCTAAACCTCAGGCCCACTGGCACCACCAAACTCTATGACAAGACATACAGAAGCCCAGGCTTAGACTCTATATGAACCAAACAAGACGCACGGCGTTGCTCAACATGATCGTGGTTATGCATAAGTGTTCATGTTGTGCTTGGATAAGGTGTCGTGGTCATTCAAGGCATATCAATGCTCAACAAGGTCATATTTACAAGCAACCGACACGCAATTCCATATCCAAAGATGCAAGATCAATTTAGGAAGTCAATGTATTCACAAAATGTATATTAAATCATCCAATGTCGCAGGGTTCAATTATAATATTAGAATTAAGCATCAAGTTCATGACGAGTTATAAAGTGCATAAGTAAGAGCAACTTGATCATATAAACATACAAGGTTGTTGTACGTAGATGGCATGGTTGATACAAATAAAGAGTGCATTTAATTTTACTTAAGATCATACTTTACAACTTCACAACATGTTTGGTATACAAGCTCAAGTCACATTCATAGTTTCATAAATATTACACTTACATCCCCTAAGTTATTTATAAAAGTTTAGAATTATTACACATACATCCCCTTAGTTGATTACTAAGCATAATTGTTCGTTTAAAGTGTTTATACAATTATTCAACTAGGAATTAATTAGTTACAAACATGACAATTATCAATTTATCTTAATTCATAATATACCATTTCCGAGTAGTAAGAGTAAATCAAGATATTACAATTCTAACTCCTTTCATGCATAAAGTCTCAAGTTGTTCAAGCATCTTTCATGTATCTCAATTTAATATTGGAAACACAATTTACAACAAACATAACATTGAGAACGTCTCAAATCCATATAGAGAAATCACAACAAGTTCGTTCTTCTAAAATATCATTCAAGTTCATTTAGTCACATAAAAGATTAGTTTCTAGATATTACACTAACACCCCTTCATATCTAAACACATAGTATAAATTCATCACATCGGGATTCAAATTGTAAATCGAAACATTCATGCGTATCACAATCCATTCAATACATGTTTTCGTATATGATTGGAATACATCTCGATCAACAAACCAACAATAACCAATTTATTTGCACTTAAAACAATTAATTCAAATAATCACAATTACGCAAAATAATTCGTAATAAATAGATCGAGTGTCCGATTAACGAACGGAAAGTGGCGTTGAACTCACCACAACGAGACGAACATTCTGACCAGACGCCGCCAGAACGCCACCACTGTAGCTGCCGGAATTTGGCCGGACAGCCGCCGGGCAGCCGTCGAAGGTCGCCGAAAAAATCCCAAAAAATCAGTCCTGAATGAAGTCTTCGTGCCCGTTCCGAATCCTCGATCAATTTCTGGAAATTCCAAGTCAATCTCCTCCAATTTCAGATCTAAGAACACGAAAACCCTAAAATCTACAAACTCAAATTACTTCCAAACCGGTGAACCAAAATGCGATCCAAAAGAAGCGTTATCTTACCCATGACGAGCTCTTCGAAAGCCCTAAGGTGGCTCACCGGAAAAATCCTCGGAGCTAGCGCCGCCGTTGGACAGCCGCGATCCGCTGCCAAACCGCCGAATCTGGAGTCGCGTGATCACAGGCTACTAGTTCTCGCCGTTCCGAACAACTTTCGTGAAGATCCCGAGGCCAAAAGATGGCCGGAAAAGGGCCGCGTTGACCGCCGAAGTTTCTGCCGCCGTCCACATCGCCGGAACCACCACCTACGGCCAAGATCTGGTGAAATTGATGCCGGAAATGAACTCAGGGGGTCGGAAGACCTTGGAAACCATGAAGCCCCGTCGAAAAACACCGCCGAAAGCGGCGAAATCACGCCGCTACAGTAACTCGCGACGCCACCGCGAGCTTCACGCGGCGCGTGCAGCGCCGTCGCGGCCCGGATGGCCGCGCCGCCGACGTCAAACGGTGCGCCGGGAGATCTAGTTTCTGGATCTGGGGTGCGTGCCTCAAATGGTAGCCGGAAACCACCGCGGGACGCCGGTGAAGTGGCGGTGGTCCGACACCTCCGCCGCTGCTTCTGAATTCCGGCGATAACTCCGCCACTGTTCGTCGTTAGGCCTTGAAATTAGTACTCTTGCATCGGTCTCGCCGAGGTAATCGAAATGGACTGTTCGTTTGTTGAATTCTATCGCGAAACGATCGAGTTATGGGCTCGTAACCAAAGCCGCGCATAGTACCCGCGGGAGAGAGAGTGGGAGAGAAGAGAGAGAGAGAGAGAGAGAGAGAGAGAGAAAAGAGATTGGGAGAAATGTGTCTTGTGCACAAGCTATATACAACCGGGTATCCTTATCGCGTAGCAAAGTGAAATATCACGTACAAATAATCGTAAATAAAATTGGTAAAGTTACGAATAAACATTCAAGCTCCGAATTAATTTTATAAATTAAAATGAAAGAGATAGATTTACCAATTAGAGTTTAATTCAATTTAATTTTAGAAACCTTTCATACAATTTAACGACACTTCGTAAACACATGATTGATAATTAATCACAAGAAATTTAAGTAAACCGAAATTAAACAAGTTAAGTAACATGATGGATTTAAAATCAACTTAACCATTAATTTTAGAATAATCCAAATGATCACATATTAAATTGGATTTACATTAAATCACATAATCCAAGAACTCTTAAATTAAACACACACAAGTGTAGAGACTTACTTGTTAATATCGTCAGGACGCCCTTCGAGAATACGGGGCGTCATAGATCATTTCATAAATTTGTGAACTTAATTGCATTAGATTCTTTGAACTTAATTAAACATTCTTTCCTAGTGCATACTTAATTGCATGAATTCATATAGCTTAGGGACTTATATGCAAAAAGTGGTGAGTCATGCATTTAGTGGGAGATATAATATAGCTTATATGCATCTCTTCTCTCACATTTCATACATTACATACTTATCAAGAAATCTCACACATATACACACACCAAACAACGATTTCTACACCAAGAGGAAGGAAGGGGATTTCATCTCATTTTCAAGCTAGATTTCAAGGAGAAATTGTATAAGTGGAAGCATCTTCATCATCTCATCATTTCATCCCATCTTTCTCTCATTTCAAGGTATAGATGGAGTGATTTTATGAATCTCATGGGTTTATATGAATTAGGGTTTGTTGATTATGTGATGCTTTCTTGTTTATAAGTGATTAGAAGCATGATCATGAGTATTAGACTTGGAAGCTTGCATGAATTCATGGATTATTTGAGAGTTAGAAGCTATGATAAATATGTGGGTTTTTGGGAATGAATTCTTGATGATCCATACATATTTCCATGGATTAAATGGTGTCTAATTGATATAAGTGATAATATACATGATATACGATAGTTTTAAGTTGAATTCTTGCTTTGGTTTGGTGTTTATATGGCTTGGGAGCCATTTCCCACGACTCCCCTGTTTGTTCCCCTATTTTTTTGGACAGAATACCCCCAAACGCCCGTGTGGCTTTCTAGTTCAGGCACCAAACGCCCGTTTGGCACTGTTACAGGAGGTTTTCATAGGTCCGTTTCTGCTTTCAGACCAATTTTCAAACGGCCGTTTATTCCACATCCGAACTCCAAATGACCTGATTGCTGAAGCCACAAAACCTCTTGCAGTGTAGAACAACCTCCAATTAGAATCATCTCAATATCTTTTCTAGTTTGAGAGTTATAATCAATTCTTTTAGGTGTCGCCACTTTCCCGACAAACTGCACTCGTCTAACTTCAAGTGCATGTCATTTTCTCCTCGCTTTGAACTAGAAAACGAGCCATATATCATCGGGAAGGTCTTTGTGTCTAGTTTCATTCCCAACAAACAAAACTTAATTCCCAACTATAGAATTAAAGATATTTCAGTTTTCCCTCAGCATGTACGTTTTCTAAAATTGTCCATTTTTGCCAAACCTCACCATAACCTCTCTTATTGCATTCCTTTCACTTCCTTGGCTCCCGTATGTGACTTATATGATATATATACTTGTTTTATTGATAATTATGCTCCTACTTGACATTCATTGATTGTTATTGCATGATATATTGATCCATGACTTTGCTGTGCATCGCAAATGGTTCATGCGAGCCGTGTCTCACGAACACTTGCCCTTTTTTACACAGATTGTCTTCCCGTTGACGAGGAGTAAGCTCTATAGCTATATCCTTGTTATTTTGTCGGCAGGTGAGGTTTAATTCTAGATATATAGAACCCATACAACCCTATGTGATATTTTCGGCCAAAATGTATATCTATATATCTATAGTTTTCTAAACCTTAATGATTTTGAACTGATTTCACGAAATGGATTGATTGATTGATTGGGCGAGTAAAGTATGTTCACATTGGGCCCGAGGGTAGTGTATTGAGCTACCCCGGGAAGCAAGGGCTGACGGGTAACTCTTGCACTATCCTCACCATTTTGGGATGACCCCTGAATCCACTAGGAGATTAGTGGAGGAAGGAGTTCCGGGCATAGGGACTCATGAACCCTATGCCCAGTTGGATTGGATGGTTGGGTCTTGCAAGCCCACCATCACCCGGAGGAAGAAGGGTTCATGAAACTACTAATTGTGCACTGTAATAACTTGCATGATAACCATTGAATTGAAACCTAAATATTGATTGTACACTTTTGGAGAAAGGTTGGAGAATTGCCCTCACTCGCCGGGCCACGGATTGAATTGATCATGATTGAATTATTAAATTGATTAGTTGTAATCTCGGGCGTGTTCTACTTTATTATTGAACGTATTTTGCGTTCTTTTATAAAACCTTACTCTAGATTATGGCTTGCATAGTAAATGCGCTAATATTTATTTATAAACCCCTCACTCAGTCTTTCATAAACCGACACCTCACATTTTTAGGTTGCAGGGTTCGTGCTAGGCGGGATCGAGTCAAGTCTTTTATTTTGTGGGTCTAGCACTTGTCGGTCTCATTTCCATGTACATTATTGATGCCTATGTATGATGTAATTGAACTTAAGGATAATGAAGTGAATGTATATTGTGTTTTCTTTTTGTGAATCGTATATGTTGGTAATATCTGAGGGTTAGTCCGGCCTAGCTAGCTTGTTTCTTTTCTTTTGTCATCCGTTTGCTATAGTCTCAGTTCATGTATGGATTTTTCCATTTCGTATGTGGACTGAGCTATAGTGCGGGGATGTGGCATCTCGGCTTTCCGGGTGCTACATCTTAGGTGGTATCAGAGCCCGGTTGTAAAACCTTGGTTCTAGCGTCGTGTCATGTCGAGTTAGGTCGAGCGGCATAGGATTAATTGATAATTTTCGAGTCTTGTATCTTATTTGGAACTACTTGAACTTATTTGAATTTATTTGAACTTACCTAAACATCTTTGAGCTACTTGATGACTTATGCATGGCATTGATTTATGTTACTACTTGATGATTGATTGACCTTCTATGGTTTGGAATTTATGTGTTTAATGTGTTTTACTTTAACTTAGTTGAATTAATTGTTGTATTTTGCATCAAATATGTGTTTAAATGCTAATTATGTGTCATGTGCAATCACTAACCCCATGCATTTATATTTGAGACAAGTTGTGATTATAGGTTATAAAGATCATATGAACCCACGACCAATTTCTACGACAACCTCAATTTACCGCAAGCTCCTTTCACTTGCTTTGAAGTTGTAAGGAATGCACCGGGAACTTCATACAAGAATTCAAGAGCCATGGGTTTTTTCTCTAATCGGGTTATAATCTAAGTAATAAGATCCGGAATAGAAGAAGTAATTGTGGAAGCAATTCAGAAGCTTAGGAAGCTGGAGGATAAAGGAGGGAAGTCTGCAAGCTACAGAACCTTTATTCGGGAGAAAAGTGAATAGAGCCTCGAAGAGATTAGGTTGAGGGTCTCATTAACAAGGAGTGATGTTATATCCTGCAAAATAAACATGTGGTCTCACATTATGAAAGAGGTTCATTTAACTCGAGAGAGAAAAGGAAGCCTTGAGGGTACCAAGGATTCGAAGTTCGAATTTGCAAGCAAGTTGAGGATTTTTTTTCCCCACTAGTGGAGCTAAAAGTCAAGTCTCAGGATGAAAGTAATTCAAGTAATCTAGATCGAAGTTGAACTTTGGAAATTAAGTCCGAGATGGATAAAGACACTTCGAACTTTGGAATAAGGCTCGGATCGATTGTTGTAGTGGGTTCAAGTTCATGGAAAGCGAGGATACTAAAGATTTTATCTTCGGTCAGATTGAGTCTAACTCCGGATCCAAGCTAAATTATCGTGTTGTGCGGATGAATCGGAAGACATGAAGCGACAAATGGAAACGGTAAAGAAAGGCAAAGATCTACTTGGAGGAAGTTAAGTGCTCAAGTGTGAACAATTGAGAAGATGAATCCTTCAACCATTCAACTCATAAAGAATAAATCGAGGAAATTTTGATCAAGGAAATAATTAAGGTGAAGGTTCGGGCACCACTTAGAGATCAATAATTTGGGAAAGAGTTGGGTTCGAGAAATGGTGATTTTGGGCCGTGGATAGTTACAAGTTAATACCAGAGAGTTCTAAAGAATTGGAAGATCGTGGGTAACCAAGGAATAACCAACAAAACCAAGACAAGCCGTGATTGAAGAAATGAAGATCAAGTTACCGAGCTAAATTATCACTACGGTGACAGGTGTATTGCATCCATTGCACGAGCATCATGCATTGTTTTAGATTATTTAAATTCTTTTATTTACATACGCGTCTCTCATTTAATTGATAACTTGAAGAGCATTGCATTTTATTTGAACTAGTCGAATTATGTGACTTGAGTACATCTTGTGGTTGATTGTGTACATTTTCATTCACTAATCCAACATACATATCTAGTATTTTAATTACAGAATGCCTCGTGGTTATACTCGCCGTGATCTTTCTCCTCGAGTTCCTCTACATCCACCTCCCTCCGTCTTGACCTCAGGACTTTTTCGATTCCTTGGTTCGTCTTGTGGATCAGAAGATAAGAGAATATGTTACTATAGCATCACCACAACCGGCTCAAATTTCTATTGTATTTAAGGAGTTGCAAAATCAACAAAATCCAAAGTTCTTTGAAGGGAGTGATATCCAAACCGAGCCATGGCTCAAGAAAGCTAAAAGAGTTTGGGAACTTATTCCGGGTGACTCCTAAGAGAAGGTTCGATGCATCACTCCTTTAAATACGAGGAGGCCTAATCCTCAACCTAGACTGACTTCAGGTTCAGAAGTAGGACAGAGTTCTAGCAAAGGAAATCGACCTATCTCTTATCATACAACGTCACTTCAGAAAGGATCTCAAAGGAAGAAGTCTCGATCGACTGGACCGGTTCAAAAATTTCCACAATCACCGGCTTCGATCTCACATTCGGCGAAGCCTGTTTGCACTTATTGTGGTCGTGACAACCATACTTATGAAGGTTGTAGAAGATGGTTGGGTTTATGTCTGTATTGTGGAAGTGATGAGCACCAAGTAAACACATGCCCAAAGCGACGAGGGAAGTCCACCGGGGGTGAGAGACCGCTTGTTCGGGCTCGGGCATATGCTCTTGAGAGAGAGGTGTAAAATGTGAATGAGGATCCGGTCATGGTAGAAGAAGGTACCAATTATATACATGGCACAATCAATGGTGAACGATACACCTAACCATGCATATCACATGCATCACGGATCTTATTGTTTTTGTATTTAATTTCTTGTTAGTTGCAAATTGGTTGTGTATAAGTGGTACTTATGTCATTAATATGATTCCACTTGTTTATATGTGACATTTATGTGAATGTTTCTACAATCTGTTTCCTTAAATTGCTTTCGTGTGTGTGTTTGAGAGATGGGGCTCTCTCATTGCTTGTTGAGAGACGGGGTTCTCTCATTTCTTGTTGAGAGACGGGGCTCTCCCATTTCTTATTGAGAGACGGGGTTCTCTCATTTCTTGTTGAAAGATGGGGTTCTTTCATTTCTTGTTTAAGAGACGGGGTTCTCCTATGGCTTGCGCATTGTTTTGAAACTCGACTGTGGACCTGGGGACCAGGTCCTTTTAAGGGGGGGAGAATTGTAACGCCCCGGTTTTTCCATTCAATCATTATGTGATATTATATGTTACTTTATAATTTTCATAACATTATATGCATTATGTTTATATAGATTTACATGAATTAGCATTAACGTGAAATTTATGTGAATTAATTATTAATGTGATTAAATGTTCTTATATGTTCTTACTTGATCATTTCATAAACTTGTGAACTTAATTGCATTAGATTCTTTGAACTTAATTAAACATTCTTTCCTAGTTCATACTTAATTGCATGAATTCATATAGCTTAGGGACTTATATGCAAAAAGTGGTGAGTCATGCATTTAGTGGGAGATATAATATAGCTTATATGCATCTCTTCTCTCACATTTCATACATTACATACTTATCAAGAAATCTCACACATATACACACGCCAAACAACGATTTTTACACCAAGAGGAAGGAAGGGGATTTCATCTCATTTTCAAGTTAGATTTCAAGGAGAAATTGTATAAGTGGAAGCATCTTCATCATCTCATCATTTTATAAAATCTTTCTCTCATTTCAAGGTATAGATGGAGTAATTTTATGAATCTCTTGGGTTTATATGAATTAGGGTTTGTTGATTATGTGATGCTTTCTTGTTTAACTTCAAGCGCATGTCATTTTCTCTTCGCTTTGAACTAGAAAACGAGCCATATATCATCGGAAAGGTCTTTGTGTCTAGTTTCATTCCCAACAAACAAAACTCAATTCCCAATTCTAGAATTAAAGATATTTCAGTTTTCCCTCAGCATGTACGTTTTCTAAAATTTTCCATTTTTGCCAAACTTCACCAAAACCTCTCTTATTTCATTCCTTTCACTTCCTTGGCTCCCGTATGTGACTTATATGATATATATACTTATTTTATTGATAATTATGCTCCTACTTGACATTCCTTGATTGTTATTGCATGATATATTGATCCATGACTTTGTTGTGCGTCGTAAATGGTTCGTGCGAGTTGTGTCTCACGAACACTTGCCCTTTTTTACACAGATTGTCTTCCCGTTGACGAGGAGCAAGATCTATAGCCATATCCTTGTTATTTTGTCTGCAGTTGAGGTTTAATTCTAGATATATAGAACCCATACAACCCTATGTGATGTTTTCGGCCAAAATGTATATCTATATATCTATAGTTTTCTAAACCTTAATGATTTTCAACTGATTTCACGAAATGGATTGATTGATTGATTGGGCGAGTAAAGCATGTTCACTTTGGGCCCGAGGTTAGTGTATTGAGCTAACCGGGGAAGGAAGGGCTGACGGGTAACTCTTGCACTATCCTCACCATTTTGGGATGACCCCTGAATCCACTAGGAGATTAGTGGAGGAAGGAGTTCCGGGCATAGGGACTCATGAACCCTATGCCCAGTTGGATTGGATGGTTGGGTCTTGCAAGCCCACCATTACCCGGAGGAAGAAGGGTTCATGAAATTGCTAATTGTACACTGTAATAACTTGCATGATAACCATTGAATTGAAACCTAAATATTGATTGTACACTTTTGGAGAAAGGTTTGAGAATTGCCCTCACTCGCCGGGCCACGGATTGAATTGATCATGATTGAATTATTAAATTGATTAGTTGTAATCTCCGGCAAGTTCTACTTTATTATTGAATGTATTTTGCTTTCTTTTATAAAACCTTACTCGATATTATGGCTTGTATAGTAATTGCACTAATATTTATTTATAAACCCCTCACTCAGTCTTTCATAGACCGACACCTCACATTTTTAGGTTGCAGGGTTCGTGCTAGGCGGGATCGAGTCAGGTCTTTTATTTTGTGGGTCTAGCACTTGTCAGTCTCATTTCCATGTACATTATTGATGCCTATGTATGATGTAATTGAACTTAAGGATAATGAAGTGAATGTATATTGTGTTTTCTTTTAGTAAATCGTATATGTTGGTAATATCTGAGGGTTAGTCCCGCCTAGCTAGCTTGTTTCTTTTCTCTTGTCATCCGTTCGCTATTGTCTCAGTTCATGTATGGATTTTTCCATTTCGTATGTGGTCTGAGCTATAGTGCGGGGGTGTGGCATCTCAGCGTTCCGGGTGCTACATCTTAGGTGGTATCAGAGCCCGGTTGTAAAACCTTGGTTCTAGCGTCGTGTCATGTCGAGTTAGGTCGAGCGGCATAGGATTAATTGATAATTTTCGAGTCTTGTATCTTATTTGGAACTACTTGAACTTATTTGAATTTATTTGAACTTACTTAAACATCTTTGAGCTACTTGATGACTTATGCATGGCATTGATTTATGTTACTACTTGATGATTGATTGACCTTCTATGGTTTGGAATTTATTTGTTTAATGTGTTTTACTTTAACTTAGTTGAATTAATTGTTGTATTTTGCATCAAATATGTGTTTAAATGCTAATTATGTGTCATGTGCAATCACTAACCCCATGCATTTATATTTGAGACAAGTTGTGATTATAGGTTATAAAGATCATATCAACCCACGACCAATTTCTACGACAACCTCAATTTACCGCAAGCTCCTTTCACTTGCTTTGAAGTTGTAAGGAATGCACCGGGAACTTCATACAAGAATTCAAGAGCCATGGGTTTTTTCTCTAATCGGGTTATAATCTAAGTAATAAGATCCGGAATAGAAGAAGTAATTGTGGAAGCAATTCACAAGCTCAGGAAGCTGGAGGATAAAGGAGGGAAGTCTGCAAGCTACAGAACCTTCATTCGGGAGAAAAGTGAATAGAGCCTCGAAGATATTAGGTTGAGGGTCTCATCAACAAGGAGTGATGTTATATCCTGTAAAATAAACATGTGGGCTCACATTATGAAAGAGGTTCATTTAACTAGAGAGAAAAGGAAGCCTTGAGGGTACCAAGGATTCGAAGTTCGAATTTGCAAGCAAGTTGAGGATTCTTTTTTTCCCCACTAGTGGAGCTAAAAATCAAGTCTCAGGATGAAAGTAATTCAAGTAATCTAGATCGAAGTTGAACTTTGGGAATTAAGTCCGAGATGGATCAAGACACTTCGAACTTTGGAATAAGGCTCGGATCGATTGTTGTAGTGGGTTCAAGTTCATGGAAAGCCAAGATACTAAAGATTTTATCTTCGGTCAGATTGAGTCTAACTCCGGATCCAAGCTAAATTATCGTGTTGTGCGGATGAATCGGAAGACATGAAGCGACAAATGGAAACGGTAAAGAAAGGCAAAGATCTACTTGGAGGAAGTTAAGTGCTCAAGTGTGAACAATTGAGAAGATGAATCCTTCAACCATTCAACTCATAAAGAATAAATCGAGGAAATTTTGATCAAGGAAATAATTAAGGTGAAGGTTCGGGCACCACTTAGAGATCAATAATTTGGGAAAGAGTTGGGTTCGAGAAATGGTGATTTTGGGCCGTGGATAGTTACAAGTTAATACCAGAGAGTTCTAAAGAATTGGATGATCGTGGGTAACCAAGGAATAACCAACAAAACCAAGACAAGCCGTGATTGAAGAAATGAAGATCAAGTTACCGAGCTAAATTATCACTACGGTGACAGTTGTATTGCATCCATTGCATGAGCATCATGCATTGTTTTAGATTATTTACATTCTTTTATTTACATACGCGTCTCTCATTTAATTGATAACTTGAAGAGCATTGCATCTTATTTGAACTAGTCGAATTATGTGACTTGAGTACATCTTGTGGTTGATTGTGTACATTTGCATTCACTAATCCAACATACATATCTAGTATTTTAATTACAGAATGCGTCGTGGTTGTACTCGCCGTGATCTTTCTCCTCGAGTTCCTCTACATCCACCCCCCTCCGTCTCAACCTCAGGACTTTTTCGATTCCTTGGTTCGTCTTGTGGATCAGAAGATAAGAGAATATGTTACTATAGCATCACCACAACCGGCTCAAGTTTCTATTGTATTTAAGGAGTTGCAAAATCAACAAAATCCAAAGTTCTTTGAAGGGAGTGATATCCAAACCGAGCCATGGCTCAAGAAAGCTAAAAGAGTTTGGGAACTTATTCCGGGTGACTCCTAAGAGAAGGTTCGATGCATCACTCCTTTAAATACGAGGAGGCCTAATCCTCAACCAACACAGACTTCAGGTTCAGAAGTAGGACAAAGTTCTAGCAAAGGAAAGTGACCTATCTCTTATCATGCAACGTCACTTCAGAAAGGATCTCAAAGGAAGAAGTCTCGATCGACTGGACCGGTTAAAAAATTTCCACAATCACCGGCTTCGATCTCAAATTCGGCGAAGCCTGTTTGCACTTCTTGTGGTCGTGACAACCATACTTATGAAGGTTGTAGAAGATGGTTGGGTTTATGTCTGTATTGTGGAAGCGATGAGCATCAAGTAAACACATGCCCAAAGCGACGAGGGAAGTCCACCGGGGGTGAGAGACCGCTTGTTCGGGCTCGGGCATATGCTCTTGAGAGAGAGGTGCAAAATGTGAATGAGGATCTGGTCATGGTAGAGAAGGTACCAATTATATAAATGGCACAATCAATGGTGAACGGTACACCTAACCATGCATATCACATGCATCACGGATCTTATTGTTTTTGTATTTAATTTCTTGTTAGTTGCAAATTGGTTGTGTATAAGTGGTACTTATGTCATTAATATGATTCTACTTGTTTATATGTGACATTTATGTGAATGTTTCTACAATCTGTTTCCTTAAATTGCTTTCGTGTGTGTGTTTGAGAGATGGGGCTCTCTCATTGCTTGTTGAGAGACGGGGTTCTCTCATTTCTTGTTGAGAGACGGGGCTCTCCCATTTCTTGTTGAGAGACGGGGTTCTCTCATTTCTTGTTGAAAGATGGGGTTCTTTCATTTCTTGTTTAAGAGACGGGGTTCTCCTATGGCTTGCGCATTGTTTTGAAACTCGACTGTGGACCTGGGGACCAGGTCCTTTTAAGGGGGGGAGAATTGTAACGCCCCGGTTTTTCCATTCAATCATTATGTGATATTATATGTTACTTTATAATTTTCATAACATTATATGCATTATGTTTATATAGATTTACATGAATTAGCGTTAACGTGAAATTTATGTGAATTAATTATTAATGTGATTAAATGTTCTTATATCTTCTTACTTGATCATTTCATAAACTTGTGAACTTAATTGCATTAGATTCTTTGAACTTAATTAAACATTCTTTCCTAGTTCATACTTAATTGCATGAATTCATATAGCTTAGGGACTTATATGCAAAAAGTGGTGAATCATGCATTTAGTGGGAGATTTAATATAGCTTGTATGCATCTCTTCTCTCACATTTCATACATTACATACTTATCAAGAAATCTCACACATACACACACACCAAACAACGATTTTTACACCAAGAGGAAGGAAGGGGATTTCATCTCATTTTCAAGTTAGATTTCAAGGAGAAATTGTATAAGTGGAAGCATCTTCATCATCTCATCATTTCATCCAATCTTTCTCTCATTTCAAGGTATAGATGGAGTAATTTTATGAATCTCTTGGGTTTATATGAATTAGGGTTTGTTGATTATGTGATGCTTTCTTATTTAACTTCAAGAGCATGTCATTTTCTCCTCGCTTTGAACTAGAAAACGAGCCATATATCATCGGAAAGGTCTTTGTGTCTAGTTTCATTCCCAACAAACAAAACTCAATTCCCAATTCTAGAATTAAAGATATTTCAGTTTTCCCTCAGCATGTACGTTTTCTAAAATTTTCCATTTTTGCCAAACTTCACCAAAACCTCTCTTATTTCATTCCTTTCACTTCCTTGGCTCCCGTATGTGACTTATATGATATATATACTTATTTTATTGATAATTATGCTCCTACTTGACATTCCTTGATTGTTATTGCATGATATATTGATCCATGACTTTGCTGTGCGTCGCAAATGGTTCATGCGAGTCGTGTCTCACGAACACTTGCCCTTTTTTACACAGATTGTCTTCCCGTTGACGAGGAGCAAGATCTATAGCCATATCCTTGTTATTTTATCTGCAGGTGAGGTTTAATTATAGATATATAGAACCCATACAACCCTATGTGATGTTTTCGGCCAAAATATATATCTATATATCTATAGTTTTCTAAACCTTAATGATTTTCAACTGATTTCACGAAATGGATTGATTGATTGATTGGGCGAGTAAAGCATGTTCACTTTGGGCCCGAGGTTAGTGTATTGAGCTAACCGGGGAAGCAAGGGCTGACGTGTAACGCCCCCACCCGTACCAGAACAAGAGGAGAGCGGCGTCTCAACCCCCGCACTGAAGCACCTCTCAAGTAACGGTGTGAGCCATCACTCAAGAAATACTCCAGCGAACGGCTGTCTATCGGAACTATACATGTACAACGATGTGACTATGCAGTGGAAAATCAGAGTATTTTAAAACTTTTCAAAACATGTGCGTGATGGCATGTAACAAGCAAGAACATATTGATCGTGTAAGAGAGACTCGACATATCAGAACATATAACAGATTCACATAAAAGTACCGATACAGCAGAGTTCAAGATATCGGTAACAGAGTAGCAGAAAGAGTATAACGAAGATACTCAAATATTCAGAAACATATACAGAAACATTAAGTGATGCAGCCATAAAACATATGCAGGACGCAAAAGAGGAAGTAATACTAAGTCCTGACAGAAACAAAAATGACAATCTAGAGCTTCAAGATACCTCTAGACTGCGGCTGCAAGACCTGAAACCACGAGGCAAGAAAACGGGAGAGGTATTAGTCAAAAGGACTAAGTGAGGGAATACTTTAAAGAAAGTACTGAATTAAAGAACTTGAAGTAAAGTTCGAAACTGTTAAATGCAATGCTTTGAAGAAGAACTTGAAACAAGTTCGATTGATAAAACTCTTTGAATGCGATGCTGTAAAAGAATGCACGTTAAAACATTTTCATGAATGCTATCACACCCGCACACATATGCAGTTGATGGTTCATAGTTCTTTCATAAAACGGGATAAGGGTAAAGTGAACTTTTCCAGATATGAATCATCCTTTATGAAACAGAATTTTGCCCGCAAGCTAGGCTCCTCCATCCTTACTCCAGAAAACATGATTTGGTTGAGCATCGGACCAGGATCAACAATAATTCCACGTATAGTAGAGTATCGGACCAAGATCGACAATAACCCCACATAAAGTAGAGCATTGGACCAAGGTCAACAACAACTCCGCACACAGTAGACTATTGGACCAAGGTCAACAACAACTCTTACCAACACACACAAACATGCACCATCCTCCACCGGTTGTCACTTCGGGTAGCTAGCCCTAGGCGACCTGTAAACATGTAATGGGAACAGATTTGCTGTCCGTTCCCAGACAGATTGTCCTGACTTAACAAACCTCCTGTTAAAAGTCGGTGTCAATTGTCTAAGTGTGGCGGCCGGTATTGGTGATGTCGTTGGCGCTCACCTCCCGAGCATCACCTCCACACATAACCGCCGGGCCCAAACTGTAAACTGTATGCTTGCATTTAAGATTAGCAGTGACCAGAGTAACACTCCAGTATGCTAACTATAACATGTGAAACTGTAACTGTAACATATGATGCTGTCTGTAAAACATATGATTCTGTCTGAAAACATGTGAAACTGTCTGTAAACTGTACTTTGAAAACATATGCCAATCATGTAACTGTCTTTGAACAAGAATGCAGAACTTTGGAAAACATGTACTGTTGATCAAGGTATACTATTAAAGTATGAATGATCCTTTCAAGAGAATGTCCCGATAAAAGGGAGTAGTTCAAAACGAGGTTTAGCTTTGAATTTCAAAACATATGATACGATAGTATAATCGTGGTTCCAGTTGGAAAACATTTATAACTTCACCTCACCTATCAGTAACAAAGGTAGGTAGACAGATTATGCGGTGCCCTGGGGATCCCAGTGCTCAACTTTAACTCCTGTAGGTGGTGTACTAGAGTGAGCTTAACAACTAAGACCCACTACTAACCAAGATGCATATGAAATGCACGAAACAATGAACAAGGAACATGTAAAGAACATGTAACACAAGAGAGTAATACCATTTAAGGTATTCAAGAAAGGTAACACACAAAGGAATACATCAAAGTGAGTTACTCTTAACGTTAGACTATGATCTTACTATAACCGAGTAAGCTTTAGTCAAATTATGAATCCTATCGCAAACCTTAAGTTAAGAAACAAGTCCACGAAAGAAAACACATTTTGAAAACACATTTTAGACCCTGGATATGGAAACCCTAGGTGCAAATGTCTATCGAGAATGCACAAGTTTTAATTCATTTTTACTATTCAAAAACACTATTCAAAAGTACTATTCAGATTACTATTCACGATTACTATTCACAGGTTACTATTCACATGTCGGGTCAAAGGGTCGGGTCAAACCCTTACTATACACACACCCACACACACACGGTACACACACACACCATGCACGAACACACACACACACACACCCTAATCAAATTATGATCTTGATTATATCCTATAGTTTCAAGTTCATGTTAATATAATCAAGTGTGATCTAGGTTAAAGGTATAACCTATAGTTAAGAGATCCAATTAAGGCATAAGATCAAGTTATGAAACACTATTCTATCTTAGGTTATAACATGTGACACTATTAAAGTGTATATCATGATCAAGGCACTAATCCATTAATCCAACTCATAACATAAACTCAATTCATAATTCAAGAGTCATATAACAATGTGACAACATGTCACAACATATCTCATATCATATCATATCATATATCATGAACCTTTAGGCATGTAACATGTAACAATTTAATTCCATATCAACATGTAACAAGTTGTGACATAATAAATTGTAAATCACTATTCCATTAGCAAGCATGCATGAACATAATTCAAATTCCATAATCATGCATCAATTCTCATAATATAACAAGCATATCACATGATCATAGCATATACTAGAGCAATTCATATCATATTCAAGCATATACTAAACAATTAAAACATATAAACATCTACACAAACATATCATGAAAACTATATAATAAATGCATAAAATAAAATCCTATATGGCTTAGGGAAGACCCTAAGACCCAACCTAAACATAATATAAACATACCATAACATAAAACATAAACTAAACTAAACATAAAATAAAAACAAAACAAACTAACCTAGCTCTAGTGGGGGGTGCCGACGGCAAGAGGGGGAGGAGAGGGAGAGAAAGGGTGTTGTCAACACAACTTTGAGCAAGGAATGAAATGCCATGGGAGGGGTATTTATAGGTGTGAAGAAGCCCCTCACCTTGCAATTAGAGATGGCTTAAGGGTAGGAGAGCAAAACAAGAGTTCATCCACTTGTGTCTTCTAGAAGCTTTAGGGATTAAGAAGGAAAAAATGGGGCTGCTGGGGGTAGTTCTGTAATTTCGTCCCCCAAGGCTCGAGGATAAGTGGCTGGAAGTATAACCATTCCGACGGCAAGAAAATTAGCTTCGAAACGCATATTCATTCATCGAAATCGGATTTACCGTTTGAAAGATACATTAGTTTTAGTGAATAAAAGTTTTGAGCTCGAAACTCGACATGAGTGAAAAACGACTTTCTAAAATGATTTTCAAGTCCGGATTGCTTCTAAAATTCAAGAAATAAATCGAGAAGCGTTTTGAGTCCAAAATCGACTATAAAACGTTTTACCGTTAAAAAGTTGAAAACGTAGGATGAATAGTGAATTCTTACGTACGAACGTACGCTTCCAAATTTCAAGCTAGGACTTGAATCAAGAGTTGTAAAACATCTCAAAAATCTTGAAATAGCTCAAGTAGTGCAAATCCGAAGAGAAAACATTTTCCGAATGAAAACCGTTCGTAAAAGGAATAGTAAACTAGGGTTTTCAAAACGTTTTCAATAAAACAAAGTTCCAGAATGGATTTCCAAGCCAAGAATGATTTCAAAAGACTCGTCTCGACTCAAGGATCGATTCGACTGTAACTTGGGTAGAAAAAGGTATCAGAATCAAAAGCTCATTTTCTGATGAATAGTAACTTTGGTCGGTAAGTTCCAAAAATACCCTTATGGCTCAAGAAAGACTCTCTGAGTTCGGGAAACAAGTTCAAACGATTGGGAAACATGTGTGATGAACCTCTAGGGTTCGAGTATCAATATGAACAAAGTAGGCTCGGGTTATGAATAGTAAACTGTATCAAAGGTCAAGAATTCCCCCTTAAAGCATGTCAGAACATATACGAGCACAAAGTTCATGTAAGAATGCAATGCATGATGATTCAAAAAGTTGGATCACGGTCTATAAACGCTTTACCACTGCCTTAACTTACTGTTTTCATCCAGGCCCTGTTTTGGGCTGTTACAATCACCCCTCCTTAAAGAGAATCTGTCCTCAGATTCTTCCGCTGTAACTGCAAACAACTCAGGGTGATGTTTCTGCATTTTCTCTTCTGTCTCCCAGGTTGCCTCTTCTGTCCCATGTCCTTTCCAAAGGACTTTAACCAAAGGAATCTTCCTATTCCTCAGCTCTTGAAACTTCTTATCAAGAATCTTAGCGGGCTTCAAAACATAAGTCAAATCCGGTTCCAACGGTATCTCCTCTACCTGCACAACCTCTGTCTCATCCGAGAAACACTTGCGAAGCTGAGATACATGAAATACGTTGTGAATTCCTGTAAGACCTACAGGCAAATCCAATCTATAAGCAGTCGGTCCGACTCTCTCTAGTATCTCATACGGTCCAACATATCTCGGGTTTAACTTTCCTCCTTTCCCAATTCGGGAAAACCCTTTTCTTGGCGATGCCTTCAGAAATACCTTTTCGCCCACTGCGAATTCCAAATCCCTTCTTCGACGATCAGCATAACTCTTCTGCCTATCCTGGGCAGCTTTCATTCTCTGGCGAATGATCTGAATCTTCTCTGTCGCTTCTCTTATCCATTTGGCAGAATTCACTCTGATCGGTCCTTCCTCAGTACTCTCGTTTCATCCAAATCCCAGTATAACGGGGATCTACATCTCCTTCCATACAGAGCTTCATATGGAGCGGCTTTAATAGAAGCTTGATAACTATTATTGTATGCAAACTCCACAAGAGGTAAACAATCTTTCCAACTTTCCTGGAAGTCCAAAGCGCAAGCTCTTAGCATATCTTCCAAGTATTTGATCATCCTTTCAGATTGTCCATCCGTCTGAGGATGCGCTGCAGTACTGAAGTTCAACTTTGTTCCCATCAAAGTCTGAGTTTCTTTCCACAAGTGCGACGTGAATTTCGGATCTCTGTCCGAGACTATACTGTTCGGGACTCCATGTAATCTGACAATCTCTTGTTGATACAGCTTTGCCAACGTGCTGACCTTATCCATCGTCTTAACTGGCAAAAAGTGCGCTGACTTTGTCAATCGATCAATGATCACCCATATACTATCTTGTCCTCCTCTGACTTTGGGTAATCCAGTGACAAAATCCATCGTGATTTGCTCCCACTTCCAAGTCGGAATCGGTAATGGTTGCAACTTCCCACTCGGCTTCTGGTGCTCAGCTTTAACTTTCTGACAAGTTAAGCACTTCTTGACATAGTTGGCTATGTCTCTCTTCATTCCGTTCCACCAGAAATGCATCTTAACATCTTGATACATCTTAGTGCCCCCGGGATGTATCGTGTACTTAGTCTTATGCGCTTCATCGAGAATCTCTTTCCTCAAAACAGTTGGTACGCATACTCGACCTTTGTACCTCAATATTCCATGTTCATCAACCCTGAACTTAGTCTCATCATCCTTCTCCTTAGATTCGAGACATTTCTTAATCCACTCGTCGTTCTTCTGTGCCTCTAGCACTTGTTCTTTCAAAGGTGATATAATCACAACGTTCGCGATTCGAGCTTTAGTTATCACCTCCATTCTCTCTCTTTTATCAGTCTCGGGGTTGGCAGAAATCTGTGCCAAACGAACTTTCCTGCTTAGAGCATCTGCTACAACATTCGCCTTTCCTGGATGGTATTGAATAATGCAATCGTAGTCCTCCAGAAATTCCATCCATCTCCTCTGTCGCATATTCAACTCCTTCTGAGTGAATAGATATCGCAGGCTCTTATGAACAGTAAAGATCTCAAACGTAACTCCATACAGGTAATGTCTCCATTTTCCCAGAGCGAAAATTATCGCTGCTAACTCCAAATCATGTGTCGGGTAGTTGACTTCATGCGTTTTGAGTTTCCTTGATGCATACGCAATCACTTTTCCATTCTGCATCAAAACTCCTCCTAGACCTTCTTTCGAAGCATCGGTGTAAACTGTGTATCCTTCCTTTCCTTCTGGTAACGCTAACACGGGTGCAGTTGTTAGCATCTCTTTCAATCTTTGAAAACTTTGCTCACACTTCTCCGTCCATTCAAACTTCCCTTCTTTCTTTGTCAACTTAGTGAGAGGTGTAGCTATTTTCGAGAAATCTTGGACAAACCTCCGGTAGTAACCAGCTAATCCCAGAAAACTCCTCACTTCTGAAGGATTCTTCGGTGACTTCCAATCCATGATTGTCTCGATCTTCGAGGGATCTACTTCGATTCCAGATCCTGATATGATGTGTCCGAGAAATGTAACTCTCTCAAGCCAGAACTCACATTTACTGAACTTTGCATATAGCTTGTGATCCACCAAAGTGCGTAACACGATTCGAAGATGTTCAGCATGTTCCTCCGGTGTCTTTGAAAATACCAAAATATCGTCGATGAAGATTACTACAAGCTTATCGAGAAACGGCTTGAATATACGGTGCATCATATCCATGAATGCAGCTGGTGCGTTCGTCAAACCAAACGGCATTACTACAAACTCATAATGTCCGTATCGGCTGTTGAAAGCAGTCTTCGGAATATCTGCTTCCCTGATCTTCAACTGATAATACCCTTGTCTTAGATCTAACTTGGAGTAGACCTTTGATCCTTGTAGTATGTCGAACAGCTCTTCGATATGAGGGAGAGGACACTTATTCTTGATTGTCATCCTGTTCAGCTCCCGATAGTCAATGCATAAACGCAATGATCCATCCTTTTTCTTAACGAAAAGTACAGGCGCTCCCCACGGCGAGGTGCTCGGTCGAACATATCCTGACTCAATCAACTCGTCCAATTGCTTTCTCAGTTCATCTAATTCAGCTGGTGCCATTCTATAAGGTGTCTTGGAGTATGGCTCAGTTCCTGATATCGTCTCGATCGTAAACTCCAACTCTCGGTCAGGAGGTAACGAATCCAAATGCTCAGGAAACACTTCTAGGAATTCGTTCACCACTTCCACTTCTTCGATCTTAAGTTGATCTTTCGGTCTATTCAAAAGATAAGCCACAAATCCACTAGCTCCTTTCTGAATCAACTTCTTAGCTTCCATCGAAGAAATCACTGATAACTTCTCAACTTTCCCTTCTGATATCCCACTTTCATCTTCTTCCAAGATGATCTCTTTCTTGTAACAATCCAACTTAGCTCGGTACTTAGACAACCAATCCATACCAAGTATAACATCATATCTTGTCATTGGTAACTCAATAAGATCCGTCGGGTAACAACGGGTACCAATACACACAGGGCAGCGTTTATATACTTGATCCGTAACAAGGCAAGTTCCCAAAGGAGAACTCACTTCAAATTTATATGGCAAGTATTCAAGCGGAAACTGTAAATGCGCACATAATTTAGAAGCAACAAATGAATGCGTGGCACCAGGGTCATACAAGACCTTAACTGGCGTTTTAAGAATGCGCACAATACCTTCCACAATAGATGAAGGATCAACCTCCTCCTTACCATCCAAAGCATAAGCTCTGCCTCTGACCACCGGTTTGTTCGTCGTACCCACCACTGCTTTTCCTTTATCCTGGACCCCAAATCTCCTGACCTTGTGCGGGCAACTATCCATCTGGTGCTCAGGGGAACCACACGCGAAACACTGTCCAGCTTTCTTGCGACAGTTCTCCTCAGTGTGTCCCGTTCGGCGACAATATCGGCAAACAATTTCCTCTGGACCTGGCTGAGGTGCTCTCTGCTGTTGTGGCGCCTTCTGATACTGCTGTGGCGCTTTCTGCTTCTGTGCTTGCTGTTTCGGTGGAGCATTCTGCTGCTGACGCTGTGGTGTTACCATTGGCCTCTTTCCAGTTCCTTGGAGAAAAGATCCGGAAGGTCGCTTATTCCCTTGATAAGGCTTAGGGTTAGAAGGTCCTTGACGGGCAGTAGTTATCTTGATCTCTTTGTGTGCAGCCTCAACCCTTAGCGCTCTATCAACAGCCTGGTTGTAGGTCTCAATAACCAAAGATGCAAGTGCCAACCGAAGTTCAGGCTTCAGTCCATCAATAAACCTCTTCGTCTTGCGACGCTCATCATTCAGAATATGAGGCGCATACTTGATCAGCCTCACAAACCTAGCTTCATACTCCATCACATTCATAGTTCCCTGAACCAGACTCATAAACTCAGCCTCTCGTGCATCACGAGTCACTTGAGGCGTATACTTCTGCTGAAACTCCCTGTTAAACTCATCCCAATTCCCTTCAACGTTATTCTCAATCCACATGTGCTGAATGTGCTTCCACCAATTGTATGCAGCTCCTTCCATAAGAAAAGTAGCATATCGAACTCGTTCACGATCCTCTGGGTAGATCTCCATAGCCTCGAAAATTTTCTCAAGACTGGTAATCCAATTCTCAGCCTTTATGTCGTTCGGTTCTCCATAGAACTTAGGCGGATTCATCCTCAGAAATTTCTCCAATGACCTTTCATTAGGAGGATTATCTCTCGGTGCACAAGCCCTCATAAATTGTCGTAGCACATCCCTTAATTCCGGAGTTCCTTCCCTTTCAGGGGGTGGCGTGACATCTCTTTGGGGTGGCGTGACATCTCTTTGGGGTGGCAGTGGTGGTACACGATTCCGGGGTACTCTTCTCGGTGGCATGTTGTTACTGAATTCATAAGCATTCAGATACATATATTCGATGCATGACATATAATGATTCACAGAATCCGTAACCACGTATTCACATTCTCACGTAGTCACATATAAGTATGAGAATAACACATTCCCATAACAACATGTCAGCAAAGATTCAAGATCTCCAAACATATCATATAATCAGAAACAATTGTCAGATAACATGTAAACGAGAACAGAAGCTCGGGCAACATATCAACATATCAGAAACATGTATAACATATCCCAAAACATGATTAACATGTAAAACGGGAACAGAACGTGTACTGTCATATCAACAAGAACTGTAACATGATCAGAAGCATGATCAACATATCCAGAAGCATATTCAACATATCAAGAACAATAGCATGCTATCAATAAATGAAATGGCATGATCCTATCAACGGTCCTAATGGCATCTTGAAGCAACTCTAAGACTCATGCAATGACAGTTATGGAAAGCAGTAAACAAATATTCAACATAAAGCCGAAAGTGTTATAACTGTGCAAGGTTTGGTAAAATTTACTACAGGCCACATGTTAACAGTATTAATTCAAAATGGGGAGGACCCGATACTATCGAGTTGACTCCCTTACAGGCCTTACCAATCCGTCCAACCCTGCTGAAAATAACCTAGTAGGTACCAAGTCATCTGAACCGTCATCCGTGGTGCCAAAAGTCGGGGACCATCTACCAGAGCTATACATCCCCTCATCCAAAAGTCAGTCCTGAACTGTCCCGGCTATACGTCCGCCATCCATAGATATATATATATGCATCAGTACTATATACAGAAATCTCCCATCAGCAATCAACCCTGATAACTGTGGTCCAAAGAACCCCTGGTGGTGTCATCAGAAACGGCAACGACCTCACCCTGTCCGTGTCCTGCTGGCTCATCTCCGCCATCATCATCATCATCAGATCCTCCATCGCCTCCATCAGACTGCTCCTGCATAGGCTCGGGCTCCTGAGAAGCCTGACTGACATCCTGACCCTCGACCTCCGCAACTGCCTGCTCATCGGATAAGTGATAGGTATCATACAGGCGAGCTCTCACATGGGCACGGTAGTGCTGGTGACGCTCCATAGAGGTGTCGCGATCAATAGTCATCTGCATAAGATCTGCCTCCAGCTCAGCAATACGAGCAGCCCTCTGATCAGCAATATGAGTCATCTCTGCAGCATGCTCACGAGCGATGTCCCTGTCAATCTGGTACTGCAGTGACTGATCCTGATAGCGCAGAGACTCTAACCTGACCTCACGGGTCCTCTGATACTCCTGAAAGTAACCATCTCTCTCAGACTCGAGATAGTGCACAACTCTGTTAGGATAGGAATACCCAGGTCTGCCACTGTTCCTAGACCTACGCCAGGTGTAGAAACGAGTGCCTCCACGGCGAGAAACTGCCACAGTACGCGGGGCCTCAAACTGCTCAAAGAAAGCTTCATCCATCTGCTGATTAGGATCCTGGTGTGGCTGAACTGCCATAGCTATACAGAAGATACCACATATATGAAATCCAGATAACAGAACCATGCAATCCCCAAATATCCTGTCTCGATGCAATATGAGAATGATCCTGGATGCAATGCGTGAACAATCCATGATGCAACATGAGAGCAATCTAGGTTAAGTCTCTTCTTACTTAACCCGATGCTCTGATACCACCTCAGGCTGTAACGCCCCCACCCGTACCAGAACAAGAGGAGAGCGGCGTCTCAACCCCCGCACTGAAGCACCTCTCAAGTAACGGTGTGAGCCATCACTCAAGAAATACTCCAGCGAACGGCTATCTATCAGAACTATACATGTACAACGATGTGGCTATGCAGCGAAAAATCAGAGTATTTTAAAACTTTTCAAAACATGTGCGTGATGGCATGTAACAAGCAAGAACATATTGATCGTGTAAGAGAGACTCGGCATATCAGAACATATAACAGATTCACATAAAAGTACCGATACAGCAGAGTTCAAGATATCGGTAACAGAGTAGCAGAAAGAGTATAACGAAGATACTCAAATATTCAGAAACATATATAGAAACATTAAGTGATGCAGCCATAAAACATATGCAGGACGCAAAAGAGGAAGTAATACTAAGTCCTGACAGAAACAAAAATGACAATCTAGAGCTTCAAGATACCTCTAGACTGCGGCTGCAAGACCTGAAACCATGAGGCAAGAAAACGGGAGAGGTATTAGTCAAAAGGACTAAGTGAGGGAATACTTTAAAGAAAGTACTGAATTAAAGAACTTGAAGTAAAGTTCGAAACTGTTAAATGCAATGCTTTGAATCCGATGCTGTAAAAGAATGCACGTTAAAACATTTTCATGAATGCTATCACACGCGCACACATATGCAGTTGATGGTTCATAGTTCTTTCATAAAACGGGATAAGGGTAAAGTGAACTTTTCCAGATATGAACCATCCTTTATGAAACAGAATTTTGCCCGCAAGGTAGGCTCCTCCATCCTTACTCCAGAAAACATGATTTGGTTGAGCATCGGACCAGGATCAACAATAATTCCACGTATAGTAGAGTATCGGACCAAGATCAACAATAACCCCACATAAAGTAGAGCATTGGACCAAGGTCAACAACAACTCCGCACACAGTAGACTATTGGACCAAGGTCAACAACAACTCTTACCAACACACACAAACATGCACCATCCTCCACCGGTTGTCACTTCGGGTAGCTAGCCCTAGGCGACCTGTAAACATGTAATGGGAACAGATTTGCTGTCCGTTCCCAGACAGATTGTCCTGACTTAACAAACCTCCTGTTAAAAGTCGGTGTCAATTGTCTAAGTGTGGCGGCCGGTATTGGTGATGTCGTTGGCGCTCACCTCCCGAGCATCACCTCCACACATAACCGCCGGGCCCAAACTGTAAACTGTATGCTTGCATTTAAGATTAGCAGTGACCAGAGTAACACTCCAGTATGCTAACTATAACATGTGAAACTGTAACTGTAACATATGATGCTGTCTGTAAAACATATGATTCTGTCTGAAAACATGTGAAACTGTCTGTAAACTGTACTTTGAAAACATATGCCAATCATGTAACTGTCTTTGAACAAGAATGCAGAACTTTGGAAAACATGTACTGTTGATCAAGGTATACTATTAAAGTATGAATGATCCTTTCAAGAGAATGTCCCGATAAAAGGGAGTAGTTCAAAACGAGGTTTAGCTTTGAATTTCAAAACATATGATACGATAGTATAATCGTGGTTCCAGTTGGAAAACATTTATAACTTCACCTCACCTATCAGTAACAAAGGTAGGTAGACAGATTATGCGGTGCCCTGGGGATCCCAGTGCTCAACTTTAACTCCTGTAGGTGGTGTACTAGAGTGAGCTTAACAACTAAGACCCACTACTAACCAAGATGCATATGAAATACAAGAAACAATGAACAAGGAACATGTAAAGAACATGTAACACAAGAGAGTAATACCATTTAAGGTATTCAAGAAAGGTAACACACAAAGGAATACATCAAAGTGAGTTACTCTTAACGTTAGACTATGATCTTACTATAACCGAGTAAGCTTTAGTCAAATTATGAATCCTATCGCAAACCTTAAGTTAAGAAAAAAGTCCACGAAAGAAAACACATTTTAGACCCTGGATATGGAAACCCTAGGTGCAAATGTCTATCGAGAATGCACAAGTTTTAATTCATTTTTACTATTCAAAAGCACTATTCAAAAGTACTATTCAGATTACTATTCACGATTACTATTCATAGGTTACTATTCACATGTCGGGTCAAAGGGTCGGGTCAAACCCTTACTATACACACACCCACACACACACGGTACACACACACACCATGCACGAACACACACACACACACGGCATGCACACACACACACACCCTAATCAAATTATGATCTTGATTATATCCTATAGTTTCAAGTTCATGTTAATATAATCAAGTGTGATCTAGGTTAAAGGTATAACCTATAGTTAAGAGATCCAATTAAGGCATAAGATCAAGTTATGAAACACTATTCTATCTTAGGTTATAACATGTGACACTATTAAAGTGTATATCATGATCAAGGCACTAATCCATTAATCCAACTCATAACATAAACTCAATTCATAATTCAAGAGTCATATAACAATGTGACAACATGTCACAACATATCTCATATCATATCATATCATATATCATGAACCTTTAGGCATGTAACATGTAACAATTTAATTCCATATCAACATGTAACAAGTTGTGACATAATAAATTGTAAATCACTATTCCATTAGCAAGCATGCATGAACATAATTCAAATTCCATAATCATGCATCAATTCTCATAATATAACAAGCATATCACATGATCATAGCATATACTAGAGCAATTCATAACATATTCAAGCATATACTAAACAATTAAAACATATAAACATCTACACAAACATATCATGAAAACTATATAATAAATGCATAAAATAAAATCCTATATGGCTTAGGGAAGACCCTAAGACCCAACCTAAACATAATATAAACATACCATAACATAAAACATAAACTAAACTAAACATAACATAAAAACAAAACAAACTAACCTAGCTCTAGTGGGGGGTGCCGACGGCAAGAGGGGAGAAGAGGGAGAGAAAGGGTGTTGTCAACACAACTTTGAGCAAGGAATGAAATGCCATGGGAGGGGTATTTATAGGTGTGAAGAAGCCCCTCACCTTGCAATTAGAGATGGCTTAAGGGTAGGAGAGCAAAACAAGAGTTCATCCACTTGTGTCTTCTAGAAGCTTTAGGGATTAAGAAGGAAAAAATGGGGCTGCTGGGGGTAGTTCTGTAATTTCGTCCCCCAAGGCTCGAGGATAAGTGGCTGGAAGTATAACCATTCCGACGGCAAGAAAATTAGCTTCGAAACGCATATTCATTCATCGAAATCGGATTTACCGTTTGAAAGATACATTAGTTTTAGTGAATAAAAGTTTTGAGCTCGAAACTCGACATGAGTGAAAAACGACTTTCTAAAATGATTTTCAAGTCCGGATTGCTTCTAAAATTCAAGAAATAAATCGAGAAGCGTTTTGAGTCCAAAATCGACTATAAAACGTTTTACCGTTAAAAAGTTGAAAACGTAGGATGAATAGTGAATTCTCACGTACGAACGTACGCTTCCAAATTTCAAGCTAGGACTTGAATCAAGAGTTGTAAAACATCTCAAAAATCTTGAAATAGCTCAAGTAGTGCAAATCCGAAGAGAAAACATTTTCCGAATGAAAACCGTTCGTAAAAGGAATAGTAAACTAGGGTTTTCAAAACGTTTTCAATAAAACAAAGTTCCAGAATGGATTTCCAAGCCAAGAATGATTTCAAAAGACTCGTCTCGACTCAAGGATCGATTTGACTGTAACTTGGGTAGCAAAAGGTATCAGAATCAAAAGCTCATTTTCTGATGAATAGTAACTTTGGTCGGTAAGTTCCAAAAATACCCTTATGGCTCAAGAAAGACTCTCTGAGTTCGGGAAACAAGTTCAAACGATTGGGAAACATGTGTGATGAACCTCTAGGGTTCGAGTATCAATATGAACAAAGTAGGCTCGGGTTATGAATAGTAAACTGTATCAAAGGTCAAGAATTCCCCCTTAAAGCATGTCAGAACATATATGAGCACAAAGTTCATGTAAGAATGCAATGCATGATGATTCAAAAAGTTGGATCACGGTCTATAAACGCTTTACCACTGCCTTAACTTACTGTTTTCATCCAGGCCCTGTTTTGGACTGTTACATGACGGGTAACTCTTGCACTATCCTCACCATTTTGGGATGACCCCTGAATCCACTAGGAGATTAGTGGAGGAAGGAGTTCCGGGCGTAGGGACTCATGAACCCTATGCCCAGTTGGATTGGATGGTTGGGTCTTGCAAGCCCACCATTACCCGGAGAAAGAAGGGTTCATGAAATTGCTAATTGTACACTGTAATAACTTGCATGATAACCATTGAATTGAAACCTAAATATTGATTGTACACTTTTGGAGAAAGGTTGGAGAATTGCCCTCACTCGCCGGGCCACGGATTGAATTGATCATGATTGAATTATTAAATTGATTAGTTGTAATCTCGGGCAAGTTCTACTTTATTATTGAACGTATTTTGCTTTCTCTTATAAAACCTTACCCTAGATTATGGCTTGCATGGTAATTGCGCTAATATTTATTTATAAACCCCTCACTCAGTCTTTCATAGACTGACACCTCACATTTTCCGGCTGCGGGGTTCGTGCAAGGCAGGATCGAGTCAGGTCTTTTATTTTGTTGGTCTAGCACTTGTCGGTCTCATTTCAAAAACCCTATACAAAGGAAAATATGCAAAACCTGAATACGAAAAAAATGTAAAATAAGAACTTTAAAAAAAACTTCATTCATCGAGCATAATTAATACAATTCAAATATAATAAATCAATTACACGGGTTCAACTAATCCAAGGACCTGTCCTAGCCTGTCTCGAAAAAAAAGAGCATACAAATAAATGGGTTCAACTAGTTCAAGAACCTGTCCTAACCTGCCCCGAATAACATACAATAAAAACGGGTTCAACTAGTTCAGAGCCTGTCCTAACCTGTCCCGAATAACATAGTTATAACGAATAAGTTAAACTTATACGACTTACAACGTATAACGAATTCAAATGTATGCAAAACATACACAAATACAAAGACAAAACTCAAATCGAACATAAATGAAAGACTTGACTCAATTACCTAGCTCCAACGAACTCCAAAGCAAACCTGCAACTCATACAAAGGAAGGGGAAAAAAAGAAACAGCAAAAAGGGGTCAGTCCTAACAACTGGTGAGGGGGCTAACACACACACACACCCATACGTATACATACGGGCAAAGCATATATCAAATTTTAAAAGCTCATGAATCGGGGCATGGTTTTTACAATCTAAAATATTTTTCCCGTGATAATAGATATATAAAAGAGTTTAAGGCCCAAAGGCTAAAATCAACAAATTTTATTAATTATGAATCCATTCCCGTTTCACGACTAAATTCAAATTCAAACTACCAACTCCTCATATTCAAAGTCGTATTCATATTCAAAACAAAATCAGAAGCCAACCTTACTCTGGGTGATAGAAGGGTAGCAAGCCCTAACTATCGTTCAAAGGCACACGAGTCAGGGTTTAATCACTTCCCTGCACCTTCGACGGGGTTACCGTCGGCTCAAGAAATCCACCCTTCCTCAACCTCCTAAGGTAAGGCGAATCTCTCAATGGAGTTGTGTTGATGGGAGAGCTCGGCGACCCGACGGACGTCCCGAGATACCATACCACTTCTCTGGGGCCGAAGTTCAAAGTCAAAGTCATATTCATAATCTCACAAAGCTTTTCTTTCAAAACCATATCTCGCTACACACTCACACTTATTTCAAAGCTTTCCAAAATCAAACGAAAAATATCATACATATACATAAAATCGTTTTTCAAAGATTCTTAACGAACGGGATAAATCCCTCAAAATACATATCAAACACATATTTAAATACATATATATACACGTAGTCGCATGCAGGGCTCAAAACACATATAGGGTTGTAGGTCGACATAACTAAAAACAAAGAAAACCTCACCTGATACCAAACGAAGCTGAAGACAAAGTAGACGGTTCACCCAGGAACCTACAAGACCCACTGGTGACCACCCCGGGTGCACCTATATGAAACTAGACACAAAACAAAGGACTTAGACTAAAAAATGAACCACAAAGACGCACGACAATGCTCATGAATGTACAGAACGGAATACGTAAGATACATATTCGCAAACCAACCAATTTATGTTCATATACCACATTTCATACGACATTCACACATTGGAAGGCCAAATAGATCATGCACTTATCTAATTATCCCAGGAAAACAGGTTACAATTTACAATTATTCCTTAAAAGATGCAATTTAGTCAAGGAAGCATACAACGAGTCCCAATTTGCATAAAATTCTAAATTCAATCCATCAAAGTTCAAGCAACCATCATGCAAATCCATATCCAAAGATACAAGATCACTTTAGGAAATTAGAGTATCCATAAAATGCATAAATAAAGAATACTTGATCATTTATGTCATACTTTACGAATTCATAACACGCTTTGGAATATAATCTCAAGTATGGCACTCATTCAAGGTTTCAAGAATAATACATATACCTCCCCTAAGCATTTCATAAGGTTTAGAAAAATTACACAAACATCCCTTATGGTTTCTAATAACTTATCATGAACAACCCCTTAGTTAATTAAGTATAATTTCGCCAATTACATGAAAGTCGTTCCAATAAACAAATTCAACATAATCTTATCTAAAATCATGCATCCTAAAATCAAAAGTCAACACGGTTCCACAAGTAATTATAGAATCTTTAATGAATCATAAAGTTACATTCATACGAAGATTCCAAGAATTATCATATCAAGCCAAAATTTGTTCGTTTGAGCATTTATACACTTTATACAAATAGGAACTACCCATTTACAAGCACAACAATTATTTCAAGCATCAACCATCATGAAAATAGAGTCTATTTACAAACAAATCAAGTTTACGAAGAATTCTTAAAGTTATCAATTCGTTTACGTTAGGCACAAAACGAGCACATCAACCTTTCAAAGAGGGCAATAGGATTCATATCAATTATCAAATATATCCATCAACAAGTACACAATCATATTCTAGCTCAACAAAGTCATATCGGCACAAAAAGTAATTAAAACAACATTTAAATGATAAATTCCAATAATTTACGAAATAATTCATAATAAATCAACCGAGTGCCCAAATGACGAACGGGAAGTGACGTTGGACTCACCGCAATGAGAGAAACATTCTGACCGGACGTTGTCGGAATGCCGCCACTGTAGCACTTGGAAATCGGTCGGACCGCCGCCGAAGGTCGTCGGAAAAATCCCGAAAAATAAGTCCTGAATGAAGTCTTCATGCCCGTTCTAAATCCTCGATCAATTTCGGAAAATTCCAAGCCGTTCGCCTCAAATTTCAGATCTAAGAATACGAAAACCCCAAAATCTTCAAAATCTAATTACTCTCAAATCGGTGAACGAAAACAAAATCTGTGACAGCCCTGTTCGGGACCGGATCAATAAAGGTAAGCTAAGGGCATTTATAGAACTTGATCCGTACTTAAAATAATCTATATCATGCATCCCTACATGAAATGAGTGTTCTTATGTGGTATTAGGTGACACAAAAGGGGAAAACTACCTTTAAACCCTAAAAGCACTATTTATTTCCGAACCAGCACTATACCGTTTTATTCGAGAGACCTTAAAGAACCTATACCTATTTTCTTAGAAATTTTCAACTCTCTTTTCAATGATTTGAGGTTTCGTTTATGTGTCCAGAGCAATTTAAGAATTTATTTTCAAATAAAAATTTCTGTCGGTAGAATATATTTCCTTCGATAGAATGATTTAACCCTTGAGATCACCACCATAACGTTCCTCGATTTTTTCTACATTTTTGGAAAGCCTTTCGGGCCTTCAAATTTTATCCTAGTATTTATTTCATAATTAAAACAATTTTCGAAATTCAAGAAAAGCCTATCTTCCAGGGCTTATAACTTTTAAACCGTACGTCCGATTTCGACCCGTGAGTAACCGTTTCGAAGCTAATTTTATTTCCTAGCTTTGGGCACTTTACCAACTCCAAAAATACGTAGGAGGAAGGTAAAATTAGCAGAATACCCCTGCTGTGACAATTATGTAAAGAAGGAAACCTATTTTTGGAAATTTCATAAAATACCCCACCTTAAGCCCCCTACAGTAAATATTTATTGCACTTTGGTCCTTCCCAACAACTATAAACAAGAGTGTTGGGGTCTCATTTTTGCTCACTCTTTTCTCTCCCTCTCCCCCTAGTGGCCGAACCCCCCCCCCCTCCCCCCCCCCCCCTTGTGAGGTATGTTTTCTTACTTTTTTTATATTTTAATTAGTTTAATTTATGTTTTAATTTATTTATTAATTATGCTACGTTTAGGATTTAATATATGTTTTTATTTTATGCATGAATTATGTGAATTAATTGATGTTTTAAATATTCATGAATTTATGAATTAGGTTTCTTATAGTATAGTTTATTATAAAATGTGTTACATAATTTAATTTTGTGACAAATTAATTATGTGATAATTATTCTAGCATGTTATATGTTACACTTTAATTATTTTGTGATCATACTTAGGTAATTTAATTTATTACATAATTTAATTTAATGTTGCATGTTATTTATTGTTACATAATTAAAGTATAACCTATAGTTTTAAATGTTACATGTTTAATTAATTGTTACATAATTATACTTGACCAATTGATATATGTTATGGTATAGATGTATAATATACGTATACGTATTTGATTCCAATGTGTATAAATACGTGTATACTTTCGTATAAATACTACGACAAATTAATGAAAGCACCCTAATAACCATGAAGTTTTTGAAAACCCCCCAATTTGAAACAAGACCATTTTACATCCCCAATTCACCCCATATTTTTCCAAAACCCCCCAAATCGCGTAAAATTACACAAATATCCTTGGTGAAATTGAATAATTCCCACAGAAACAACTGAAGCTTCATCCTCCTTCTTCATTGCGGGAAAACTTCTGATAGTCGACCATCGCAGACCACCGGCGACGAGAGCTGAACGCGACACACCACCGCCTTCAAGTGAAGAAGAAGCAGTTGTGAAGTCTACCGCCGACACCCTAAAATCAAGGGCCAATTCTTAGCAGTTGACACCCACTCCACCACGACGCACGTTACCCATTCAGTTCATTTGTGAAAATGGGCAGGTCTCAGATTAAGGGACGCCGTACCCAACGTGGTCAAGTTAGTTTTCTTCCCTAAAATTTCTTGAATTCCAGTTTTTCCTATCGAATCCTATATATATTTGGTACTTGATTCTTTTAACTCAACAAACAAGGGTTTCGGTATTTTGTTGTTAAATAATTAAATCTAATTTTTCCATAGATGGTGCGCTAATTGCCGACGACGCCTTTGATGATTGTTCTTTCCCCGGCTGGAACAAGCAGGGGAAAGAGAAAAAGTTCAGAGTTAAATGTCCAGGTGGATGATGAGGTAACGGTTTCGAAGAAGCGGGTGGTTTCGATCTTGCATCAGTGCGCGGTGGAGAGATTCAGTCAGGTTATGTCTGAAATTCGTGGCCAAATGTCTCCCGCTCAAGTTGAAGTTGTAAAAAATTCACCATTTGGTTGTTTGTTGGTAGCGCCTGTTCACAAGGGGAGCATCAACAGAGCTGGCTTCTTGGTGGATTACTACAACTGCGACACTAATACCTTTAAATTTGGAAGCCAAGAAGTTGTATTTTGTGAGAAGGAATTCAACATTGTTATAGGAATGTGGTATGTCGGTCATCCTGTCATGGTATTGGGCCAGATTAAATCCAATATACTGACCAAGCATTTCGGCAATAAGACTGACAATGTCTCTCGTGCTAACATTGAATCTAAACTGCACGAATTCGTTAGAAGGTCTGATGATGACGAGATTGATGATTTTTTACGGATGTATATTTTATACGTTTTCAATTGTTTGTTATTCCCGCGAAGCAGTAAACGTGTGTCTATTGCGCTTGTCCGTTATGTTGATGATTTGGCCAGGATTGGTCAATACGCGTGGGGCACGGCGGCTGATATTTTCTTGATCAAAGCTATTAAGAAGTATGTTGTGGATAAGCATGATTTCCTTGATGGTTGTACCATAGGTTTGTTGGTAAGTTGTTGGCTTGTTTTTACTAGATTGTGTCATTTTATACATATATACACTCGTGCTTATGATGGTTTTTATGGCAGGCATGGTTTCATGAAAGAATTCCGAAGTTTGGCATCTCGACAAGGTTGGTAATATTCCCTCGGTGGTTCAAATGGAAGGGGAGTGCACTGCCTAATATAAAAGAGAATGCAAAGAAGGCTTTGGAAAGTATATGGCGGTCGGAGGTAAGTCCTAAGCCTACCAAATTCATTGAACCAATATTTTATTTTTATTCAACTCATTTGTGAAGTCCGTTGCTCTAAAAATGCGCAGATTGTTCCTGTAATAGCAGCTTGTAACTAGGAGAAAAGTTTGGGTGAAGTCGAAGAAATATTTTTTGTTGACGAAGTTGTTGAAGTTGAGCGCCTAGAAGAGGATGAGAAAGCAAAAGGTGTTAACCAGGGAGTTCAAACCGATTTTGTGGAAGAGGATGTTGAATTTGTCGACGAAGGAGTGCAGGTTGATTTGAGTGAGGAGGGTGAAGCTGCTCGGGGCGTGGATTTTGACGATGATAGTGAATCCGGTCGAGATGAGGTTAGATCTAAGCGGAAGAATGATGTGAGGGAGCATGTGGAAGAAACATTGAGACAATCATTTCCACAAGATTTAATATTACAATGGCTTTTATTTATGTGCATGTATTTGATTTGATACCTATTTATTAGGTTGTGTTTTCTAAGGTTCATGTGGACAGTAGGCCTAAGGAGGCCCCAGGCTGTGAGGGGGTCACTGATGAGCAACGTTCTAGGGCCTTTGAGTTGATTATGATCTACTCGGACAAGCAACAGTAAGTGCTCTTAATTTCATTAAATGAACTTAGTTGAGTGAAGCATGTTGATTTTTTTATTATAACCTTTTGCAAAGGTGAAGTTGTGTATAATAGTGAGTCAAGTTTTATCTTTGTTGAAGATCTACGGGATCTAGTTATAGGGAAAGAGACTAATGACAACGTTATTGTGTCTTATTGTGACCTAATAACAAGTCCTGATCACGTTCGGCCGAAATTCCATCATGTGTATTTTGTCAACCCTCATGTGTCAGCTGATTTTGTGAGGTATTTGAAGAGCAGGGTAAAAGAGAAGCCAAAGAATAACACTGTCCCTTATATTGCGCCATCTTCAATCGACGATTTTATGATAAAAAACGTGAACCAGGAATTTGCCATGGTCCTGAACGATGTGTCTACAAGCGTTATGTTCAACAATCGTTATATTGTTTTCCATTTAATGACAAATTCTCACTGGCATATGTTGGTATATGAGACCGTGCAACAAAGTTTTAGTCACTACAACTCAATGCATACAGCAGAAGCTTCCGCTGATGTCGATTTATACTCCGATTTCCTCTGGAAGTTGTGGCGTAAGAACAGAGTTGTCATTTGTTCAAAAAAGAGGGAATTGGTGCGAGCACAAATGAGAATTTAAGACAAGGGGAGCAATGACTGTGGCGTATTAGTATGTCTCTATAGTGAGAAGCTTGTTCGAGACTCCGCAGCGTTTGATACATATGCCGAGATATGTAGTATCGCCGAGTACCGCTTCATTTTAGCCAATATTTTTCTCAGCAAACGATCTGTTTCATCTGTGTAAATGAAGTTGAATTCGTATTTAGCTTTTATGATATCTTCTTCAATCTGTTTCAATCCTGGTTTAATGCGTAATGCGATGGGGACTTTGTCCAGTTAAACTGTGTTAATGCATAATGGGATGGGGACTTTGTCCAGTTAAACGGGTATAATGCGTAATGGGATGGGGACTTTGTCCAGTTAAACCGTGTTACTACGTAATGGGATGGGGACTTTGTCCAGTTAAACCGTGTTAATGCGTAATGGGATAGGGACTTTGTCCAGTTAAACGGATATAATCGTAATGGGATGGGGACTTTGTCCAGTTAAAAGGGTATAATGCGTGATGGGATGGGGACTTTGTCCAGTTAAACCGTGTTAATGTGTAATGGGATGGGGACTTTGTCCAGTTAAACCGTGTTAATGCGTAACGGGATGGGGACTTTGTCCAGTTAAACGGGTATAATGCGTAATGTGGTGGGGACTTTTTCCAGTTAAACCGTGTTACTACGTAATAGGATAGGGACTTTGTCCAGTTAAACCGTGTTAATGCGTAATGGGATGGGGACTTTGTCCAGTTAAACGGGTATAATCGTAATGGGATGGGGACTTTGTCCAGTTAAATGGGTATAATGCGTGATGGGATGGGGACTTTGTCCAATTAAACCGTGTTAATGCGTAATGGGATGGGGACTTTGTCCAGTTAAATGGGTATAATGCGTAATGGGGTGGGGACTTTGTCCAGTTAAACCGTGTTACTGCGTAATGGGATGGGGAATTTGTCCAGTTAAACCATGTTAATGCATAATGGGATGGTAATGGGATGGGGACTTTGTCCAGTTAAACGGGTATAATCGTAATGGGATGGGGACTTTGTCCAGTTAAACAGGTAAAATGCGTGATTGGATGGGGACTTTGTCCAGTTAAACCGTGTTAATGCGTAATGGGATGGGGACTTTGTCCAGTTAAACGGGTTTGATGCGTAATGGGATGGGGACTCAAGATTGATTGATTAACGTAAGTGTAATGTGGTGGACAAGAATACTATAGTAATGATACTCAAGATTGATTGATTAACGTAAGTGTAATGTGTTGGATAAGAATATTATAGTAATGATACTCAAGATTGATTGATTATCACAAGTGTAATGTTGTGGACAAGAATATTATAGTAATGAAACTCAAGATTGATTGATTAACGTAAGTGTAATGTTGTGGACAAGAATATTATAGTAATGAAACTCAAGAATGATTGATTATCATAAGTGTAACGATGTGGACAAGAATATTACAATAATGATACAAAGTTCCCATCCCATTACGCATTATACATGTTTAATTGGACAAACTCCCCATCCCATTACACATTAACACGGTTTAACTGGATAAAGTCCCCATCCCATTACGCAGTAACACGGTTTAACTGGACAAAGTCCCCATCCCATTACGCATTAACACGGTTTAACTGGACAAAGTCCCCATCCCATCACGCATTATACCCGTTCAAAGTCCCCATCCCATTACGCATTATACCCGTTTAACTGGACAAAGTCCCCATCCCATTACGCACTAACACAGTTTAATTAGACAAAGTCCCCATCCCATTACACAGTAACACGGTTTAACTGGATAAAGTCCCCATCCCATTACGCATTATACCCGTTTAACTGGACAAAGTCCCCATCCCATTACGCATTAACAAGGTTTAACTGGACAAAGTCCCCATCCCATTATGCATTAACACGGTTTAATTAGACAAAGTCCCCATCCCATTACGCATTAACATGGTTTAATTGGACAAAGTCCCCATCCCATTACGCACTATACCCGGTTACACTAGACCCAGTTTACAAAAAAAAAAAATATATATGCAAAGCCAAAATAGACTTCTTCCAATTTTAAAAACAAAAAATATATATAACAACAGTCAGTTACAGCATAGAATATATATACAAAGGCAAAATAGACTCCTTCAATAGAGAGACCATCCTGCCAGATCCAGCATCACCAACCAAAATCTCGCTCAATCTTCATTTTCTGCTCGAACACAAATCAATGAAAAGTGATTAGGATCCCGAATTCAACAACATACTCAGCAATTACAAAAAGTCAGTCAGACATAGGTACCCTGCATGTTCTTTTGTTATGACCAGGCCTTTTACATGATGAGCACATTGTAACAGCTTTGACGACTTGCGACGGGAACCTAGTTCTCTTCGGATGACCAGGTTGAGGCCTGGCATCCGGAGGCCTTATCTGAACATATAAGTTAGAGTCCATGTCAGTATTTGGTACAGGGAAAATAATATTTTCATAAGATTTTCTATACATTTCAATTGAATAAGCTTCATCACAAAAATCGTAGACCGACCACCCTTTCTTGTCAATGAACGCACAAGCATGTTTGCATGGAAGCTTTAAGACCTGCCAGTAATTACAAGAACATTCACGTTTGCCAAGGTCTACGGTGTGCCGGATTTCCCCTTCATTCACCTCAAATGTCACAGAGTTTGCTCGCACGACGTCCAAGCATCTCCCTGCTTCAAATTCAGCCTTAACCATTACCTCTATATCCATACAGAGTTGCGTTTGCCATTCATGACTTCGCTCCCATCTAGTGCACATCATGGTCATGATCTGCTGCCTTATCCGGTCAATCAAAACTACAATTGGGAGTGATCTCGCATCCTTCAGCCAACTGTTCCAAGACTCAGCAAGATTGTTATTGATAATACCAAATCGATTGCCGGGAAATAATGAATTCCCCCAATTTTCAGGTTGTGACTTATCTAGGAAGTCTGCGGCCAAAGGCATTGCCTTAAGGATTTTACTGATGTGCAACGAGTACTCAGCCCTAGTAGGAGCATAAGTGGCAGCATTGAATACATTGGTCCAATGGTTTTTGTTGTATTTGGGGTAATGCTTTCTAAGGACCTGAGGTCTGAAGTTATCTACCAAATGTCTCAGGCAGAAGGCATGTTGAGATCCTGGAAACACCCATGGCACATGCGTAACAAGTCCTGGATGCCTGTCGGAGAAGAACGTGTACTGTCTAAAATCACAAATGAAAGGCTGACTTTCAAGAGCATGTCTCAATTTCTGGCAGAACCATTCCCAATTCTGATCATTCTCTGAGTCAACGACAGCATACGCTATTGTAAACAATTGATTGTTCCCGTCCTTCACTGCCGCACAAAACAAATGACCTTTGAATTTGCTCTTGATGTGAGTGCCATCTAGGAAAACTACTTTCCACATCCTCTAAGAAAACCAACCAAATATCCATTCAAAGCGATAAACAAGCAGTCAAACCTGTTATCCGGCTATTTTCTTTCTAAATCACATATGCTGCTGGGATTCAAGCGTCTAACAGCATCCACATACTAATGGAGTCAGTTATAAGACCCAACATCAGAACCGTGGATTTCGTTCAATGCTATCTGCTTCCCCATCCACGCAATATGGTATAGAATATCCACATTGTGCTCTTTAAGGATGTAAGAGAGTATATCTATGGGTTTGAATTTATGATTGGCCATGATATGAGGCTTCATTACACCGACAACCCAATTTGAATCGGCATTGGGGTGTGACCTTTTATTTGTAACTGTTTCCAAACCACAAACATAGTCAGGAATGAGATCTCTTATAGCAAACGCACCGTCTCTCTTGCAATAAGAGGCATATAACCTCCACTTGCAGTTCTCATCCGGGCAAGCAGCTATAATCTTATCGGTATCATTCTTCAAGTATTTAAGCTTTCTATTCACAGCAATATGATAATTTTTTAAATGAACCCTGCAGTCATTAGCATCCTTAAAGGTCTAGCCAACCCCACGGATGCAACGACTCCTGGATTCATGGTTGTCGGTATAGTTAACGACGACTAGGGCTTGACTTGCAGATATCATTTCCTGGTCATCCCTTTTCAAATAAACCACAAACCGAACGAATAACCCGTCAAACAAAGACATAAAACAACTACAAGGAAAAAAAACAGAGCATTTAAAAAATAGGCACTACCTTCTCTGCGATGAACTCGAAGGGGGCTGAATTGCTCTCAGTTTTGCAATGTATTATTTTGCTATAGCATGCACTGACACCATACTCTCAACATCTTGATCTTTCTTCAAACTAATCCATGATTCATCCTCCATATGGGCAGCCTTGTACTGCACCACATATGTATCGCAATCGAGCTCAGGCCAATGGTTCTCAATCTCCGAAAAAACTTTTGTAAGAGTATCGCTCTCCCGAAGTTGAAAGACATGATGTTCGCCTTCGAAAAAAACACTACACCACATCGAACCAGACACATAGCCGACGGAATCCATATTTGGTGGCGTGGGTTTTCTAAATTTCGGTTCAAACAAATTGAGTCCTCTTCAGGTAGCTAATCAAAAAAGCAAGAAAAACAATGGGGCGACGACGACGACGGCGGAGGCAGAGGTAGGGCAACTGTTGGCGGGAAGAGAAAGAGGGAGTGCGAAGAATTGTGTTGTTGCCTTGTTGGCTAATAGTACGCAGTAAGCTTTGGGGGCAAATTGGTCTTTTTAGGTGATTGGGGGGTTTAGAAAAAATGTGTTGTGTATTGGTGATTAAAAACAAAGATTTTTTAAACTAGGGGGTTTTGGAAAAGTTTTGGGCATATTTGGTCCTCTTTAATAAGTGCCCCTAAATACTATGTGTATTTTCATAATAAATATGTATGTATTTTTGTATAAATACCGTATGTATTCTTGTATAAATACTGTATGTACCCTGTATAAATACTGTTTAAATACGATAGGTATCCCTGTATAAATACCGTATACATACAGTATAAATACCATATATATACTATATAAATACACGTATACATACTGTATAAGTACTGTATACATATAGTATATATACCGTATACTTGAATAGTGACCTTTGACCTTTGACCCTTGACCTTTGACTTTGACCCTGACCAAGAATTTTGACTTTTAACCTAATTGATCATTTCAAAGAGACGAATTCAACGATCAAAGCTTTTTTCGAAAATTCTAAAAAACAGGGGATCAAAGTAGGTTTCAAAGTTCACATTCCTCTTCTAATTAGGGTTGTTTTAAGACCCTAAGAACATACCCTTCAGCTTTTGACACGAGCTTTCTAATGAGACTAATCGTTTACTAGAATCCTTTCTTCGGGAAAGATTATTCCTTGTTTAAATGTTCCGCATTCTTTTCAATCTTATACTTCAATACTTGATTATCCTCATTCAATCATGCATCATTAATCATGTGTGGGACTTAGATCCTTAAGCTCATAGTAGTCTGTCACTTACAGGAGATAATACCGAGTTCAGGGATCCACAGGGTACTGTTTGAACCCTGTCTTCTACCAACTATCAACTTATCTAAATATATAGGTCAGGTTTAAACTATTTCAACTAGAACCATGAATATTCTTATGTATTCAAATGATTTCAAAATTAACTCATTCGAGTTCAAAGATTCTATCTTCCTAGTTAAACGCTTTCCCATTTTGGTACAATGCTTCAAGGTTAAAGTTAATGATCTCTGATATATATCCTGTACACTGCTACACTGTCTTGAATAAAGGTTCAGTCTCCTGAACTCTGTGTGTGACACCCCGCTTGTTCGACGTATAAGGTACGCCACGTTCCAACCTTTTTATGTGATTAATTATGTGATTTTGTGCTTTGCGTGGCCCTATTTCGAACTCTTTTAGAGTTTAGGGGCCTATTTGCAATTCTCTTTTTAGGGTTTATTCGGTCATTTCTCGTTCGGTCGAGAGTTCGACCTTTTTGACCCTTGCTTTGCGTTCGGGACATCGAGACGAGTCTGTAGACTCTGAGTTTGCCCAATTCTGACTTCGTTAACCCATTCTTCCGACCATTTTCGTGTACGAGGACGCGAGATATAATACCCCGGATCCTCGTAGTTCGTGCCAGAACACGCACAGCTCTTTCTCTCTCTCCCTCCAGCGATCCGGTTACTGTTCACACACACCGAAGGTGTGTTTTCATGCACAGCTCCAACTCGCTCATTTCTCGACGGATTTCGACCAACCAATAGTCCATTTCGACGAGCTCGACGACGCGGTCACAACCGTACCAAGATTTCGACCAAGCGACGATCGACGGTGGAGATATCGCCGATTTTCAATCGCGCGCGGAGGGTGGTGGTGGACCGCGGCTTTGCTGCTCATTCGCGGCGGTCTCCGGCGGACTTCCGGCGACACACGCCCCTAACCCATGAAGAAGACCTCCCGGCGCAGCCTGGGACGTTGGCGGCGCGGCCATCCAGGTCGCGACGGCACCGTACGCGCCTCCTGAAGCTAGCGGCAGAGGTGGCTGAACCGGCGATGGCGCAGCAGCAGTTTTTCGGCGGGGGATTTGGTCTTTTTCCGGTGGGTTTTTGGTGGTTGCTCCTTCAAGAAAGTTGCTTGGAATGTTGAGACGTAGCTGATAGTGTTGGCCACGACTCGAGAACCGGCCGGTGGCGGCGGACCGGCCCTGGACCGGCGGCTCCCTTTTCCGACGATATTTCCGGCAAATTGGCTAGGGGCTTTCGAAGGCTTCGTTACAAGCTTTCCAACGGTATGCTCGGATTTTATTTTCGTTTTATGGTTAGCGTTTAATTTCAGTTTTCGTAGTTGGAATTTAGTTCGGTTTTTCGTCAACGAAGTCCGACGTGTTTGGTATTTTCTGAAATTGGTTGAGGGCTTTTGTCAAGAAGGCCGAGGCGTACGTTTCTGTCCTTTCGGGGATTTTTCCGACCACCGAAGGTGGTGGTCCGGCAGGCTATGGTGGCGGCTTTCCGGTGACTTTCGGACAGTAGGTCCGTTTCGTTGTGGTGAGTCCAACGCCACTTTCCGTTCGTCAATCGGATGCCCGGTTGATTTGTTAAGAATTTTTGAAGTTATTGTATTTATTTTCGTTAATTGTTTTAATTGTATAATGTGATCATGTATGAACTATAAATTGAAATTATGAGTTGTATGATACTTGGAAATATGTTATGATGTATGATCCCTTGATTCGTTATTTATGGAATTTATTTACCTCATTTTACGCCTATCTATTTGAGAATAATTATTGTTTGAGGGGATGTTAGTGTAATTTTAGAAACTAATTGATTATGAAGTTGTATGAAACATAGGAAACGAATCATGAAAGGATACGTTGTACTTTAATTTGAATGAATTGTTTAAGTATACTATTGTTGGGAATTTTGTAAATTATGCAAATATGTAAATTTAAATAAATTGATATGAGATTTATGTTTTATTCTCGCAAGACTTGGAGCATGACAGGTTTTAAATTATTATGTCTCGATTTATAATTTCCTACCTGATAATATGAATTATATAAGTTATACATATTCTAATGTGCGAAATGATTGTGATTTGATATGAGTGACTTAATTTGGATAAATGTGAACAAACTCTGCATCAATTGTATTCGTGAGCATAGCCGTGCGTCTTTGTGGTTGTGATTTGAGTCTGAGTCTTGTGTTCTGTGTGTTCAGGCGATCAGGGTTCTTCCAGGGGGTGTCTGTCAGCTATTTGGGTTCCAGTGGGACTTCTTGGCTTGTGTTTTCCGTTCTCGTCGGTGTAAGGTGAGGTTTTAGGATTTCTGTTTAGTTAAAGCGTCCTACAACCTTCTGTGCTCGTTTTCAAGCCTGCATGCGATTATTCTATTATATTTATATAATAGATATGTGTGTATATGATATGTTTATGAATTTGTCATACTATTAAAGGTTTTCGAACTGTATATGTACGAGCATATGTAAGCTTGATATGTTTTGCAACAAGGCTATGCTTCAAACCGTGTGTCTTCATACCAGCTGCGGATTAGGATGACACGGAGAGGTACGTTTATAGCATATGCTAAGTTGTAAGGTATGGTATGCTCCGATAAGGTACGTAAGTATGATTTTGATATGATATGATAAGTTTGGTGTGTAGCGAGTTATGATCTGATATGCTATGTTCTGTTATGTTGGCCCCCGAGAGGTGGGTAAGGGAGACCCGGGACGACCATGGGGTCGCCGGTTGTGACCCCTGTGCACGTTCTCATTTGAGATATTCACGTGCGACCTATGGAGGTTGGGAAGGCGTGGTATCTTGAGCCCTCGGTGGATAACCGGGAAGGCACAGTGTGGGTTAGCTACCCCGTGTGTGTTTGTATCTGTATGAGTAGTGAGGGTTTGCTCCCCGAACTACATGGTGTTGGGGTTGGATTGTTTATGATATTTGTTGGTTTCTGATATGATACGTATGATTCGATATGGAAGTAAGGTGGGAGACCCGTACTCGCCGGGTATATGAATATGATATGTTATGTTGATTATGAAACGGGATAGGAGCTTTCTCTTTTGATATGATACGATTAAGCTCAGTATGTTATAGTTTGGATAAGCTAAGATATGTATAAGTTTGGTTTGAAAATTGTACAAGTATGTTTTGAAAATGGTTTTGGTATGCAAAACCCTAGTCCCGGTTCATAAGCTTTCTTTTGATACGTGCTCTGCTCCTTATTATGTATAGTGTGTGTGAGTTCAGCCCCCTCACTCAGTCTGTGGACTGACCCTCGCCCCACCTATGTTTTTAGTTTGCAGGTACATGTTGTTGGAGTTCGAGCTAGGCGGCTTTGAGTCGGGTCTGTCGAGTCTGTGTCAGTCCGTTTGATTTTTGTTAAGTACTTTGTTTCGAATTATGTATGAAAATTATGTATATAGTATGTTCTGTACAAGATGATGTTTATGCTTTGATTATATGAATTTTCGGGACAGGTTAGGATAGGGCTTGGATTAGTTGAACCCGTCTTTGTTGTATGTTTGAATTCGGGACAGGTTAGTGGAATTAGTTGAACCCGTTTATTTATGTTTGTTGATTAAAGTTTTTGTTAGTTCATATTTTGCATCGCTTCCGCATTCGGGTTTTTGCATATTTTACTTGTACAGGGTTTAGGTACAGCCTAGCTTAGGTTGGATTTTTCGTTTGTCACCCGTTCACTGTGACTTGGTGCGTGTGCGGACTTTTCATTTCGTACCACGTGTCGGGTCATAGTGCGGGGGTGTGGTGCCCCACCGCTTGGGGTGCTACACTGTGTGCTTATGCAGTTTTGTTATTCTGAATGCAAGGTTTGGAAATTCTGTTATGTTGGGCCCTGGCAGTATGGTTAAGTAGTAGACCGGGAGGCATGCGCTAATGGCTACTATGACACTGGCCGCCGTACAGACCTTGGTGATGGTTTAATCGAAGGTTGGTTACTCCACATCGAAGGTCGAGAGAGGTGGTAAATTCCTCCCGTTTTGTTTACGTCACCGCGGGGTAGTTCCCTGGGCGAGATAATAAGGGGAGAAGGGGTGGTGCATGTGTATATGGGTGTTGGGGTCCTAATGGATCTCGATACCAACTTTGTAAATGTTTTTGAGGAGTAAAGGATGGATATGGCCTAGCTTGCGGGGCAACTTTGATTTTAAAGTCTGGTTCATATTTTTGGAAATATCCCGTGCCCTCTTTCCCCGTTTATAAAGCATATATGAACCAGAACCTCTGATGTGTGTGCTTGTTGAAAATCCTATTTCAAAATAAAAGATTTTAATTCGGTTTGAAGAAAGTTGCTAAGAAAGTCTTTCAAAAACCCTCAAGTTCAACTACTCTTTCTTACTACAAATTATCTTACTTAGTCCCTTTGACTAATACCTCTACCCCATTTTCTGACCTCATGGATTTCAGGTAGGCAGCCCGGTGCTTCCTAGAGGTATCTTGAAGCTGTAGGAAGTCTTTTGTTAAGTCAGGATTGTTAGTTACTCTTCTTTTGTCCTGCGTAGTCGTGGTTACCTCTACCTTCATGTTGCATGTTTTACTATGAGACTTGTTCAGGCTACAATCTAAAACACTTAGGACTCAGTTTAATAATGTTCCTTTGTTTTCCTATCGGACTAATGTTTTATGTTATTATATGACTACTTGTTTCTGTGTTTATGCATGTACTGTTGTGTGGCATTCATGTTTTCAAAAGTTTCAAATTATTCTGAAATTCCGCTGCTTTGGCAACACTGATTACTCTGATCACTGTTATGTTCTGTCCGTTCGCCGAAGTATCCCTCGAGTGATAAGGCTTCCTAGTTACTTGGGTGATATAACGATGCGGGGATGTGGCGTTAGGGAGCTACAAAATCCGTAAAATGCATTGTCTTACCCATGACGATATAACACCCCGGAGGGAAGGGCGCCACATCCCCCGGACCATAGCCCAACACGTGAAACGAAATGGGGACTCCGTGTACGCATCAAGCCATGGCGAACGGGTGACAAACAAAAATCCAACCTAGGCTAGGTGGTCTAGACCCTACTCAGAGCGCGCCAAAAAAAAAAAACAAATAGCGAATGTGGAAGCACCAGAATCCCAAAAAAAACCAACCTACATACTTGAACATAAGCAAGATATATCAAAATTTAGCGAGGCAAGTTAAACAAATCCTTACAAAACGAATTAAGACATAACTTATACATATTTCAAACTTAACATAATACATGAAGAAAACAAACTACAATGCATGAGATTCGAGCTATCCTCAACCTCGACTCAAAGACAACTGCCTAGCTCCAACTCCCAAACGGAAACATGCAAACTCACATCAAAGGGGGAAAAAGATAGAAATAACGAGGGTCAGTCCTAGAGACTGGTGAGGGGGCTAACACACGCACCCATACATGTACATAAGAGCAAAGAATATACAAAGCTGAAAGGGTTCATGAACCGGGCACGATTTTTTCATTCTAAAACATTTAACCCGTGGTAATATATATAAAGAAAGAAGTTTGGGGCCGAAGGCCAAATCCAATCAAGTTTTAGAGTTTAGAAATCCGCCCCCGTTTCACAACCGTAAACGAAACATAACGTACCAAAAGCTTAAATCCAACCCACTTACTCCAGAAGCAAAGGCAAAGCGAAAACAAAACGAATCATAAATCATTTCCACCCCAACACCGTTTGGGGAAGAGAGGTGCCCCTCTCAACCCCCACACATAAACATATTGAGACAGGGGATCCACCCGCTCCTTCGACGGGTCACGTAGCACGCCGTCGGCTCAAGAAGACCCGCCTTCCCCTCGACCTCCCGAGGATGAGCTAAGTCTCCCTTTTGTGGAGAAGTGCACAGGGGTTGCAACCGGCGACCCCATGGCCGTCCCGGGTCTCCCTTACCCACAACTCCGGGGCCCATCACACATACACATGTACTTACGCTTATCACACTTACCATACGAAGCTTATCCACAAGTCATACCACGCTTAACACACACACACTTATCTAAGCTTTTCAAAGTAATCGAAAATAGAGCTTATATACATATAAAAGCGTTTTTCAAAGCCTCTTGACAAACAGTATAAATCCCACAAAATACGTATCCAAACACATATCTATATATATACGTATATAAGTCGCATGCGGGTTTGAAATACAAATAGGGTTTTAGGTCACAATAACTAAAAGGAAAGAAACCTCACCTTGCCGACTAAACCGAGCAAAACAGACCGAAAGCCAACTGAAGAACCTCCTCCTCAACAACAGAATGAACCTAAGAATAAAAAAAAGAGCAAGAGGCAAACTTAGACTCAAAATGAACCATATTGACGCTCAGCGAATGCATATGAATGCAAGTGATGTGTATGAAGCTTAACAAATTGACATAATTAGCATACGAGTTCATATTTAATCATAAGTCTCAAAAATCATGTCAAACGAATCCCTAAGTTTCATATAATAATATTATCATATCATACAACATGTTACCAATGTATTCATACCATGCAAGGAGCAGGGATTGGTCATGCAAGGCACGTAAACGAAACATGAAGCCACACACGCAAGTTAGAGGAGCATATCGCACATATGAAGCCATAATTCAAAAACGAGCAAACAAATCAAGCCATAACTTCATATTACACAAGTTAACACATAATAAATTAAGCTCACAATTTATATAGGTTACAAACGAGACAAGAGAAGGCAAAGAAAAGCAACAAAACGACGAAAGAAACTCCCCCGGTGCGCCACCGTGACACATGACACGGCCATGTCCAAAACACAAAGGAAACGGACATGGCCGTGTCCGAATTAAATAAAATCAGATGCCCAACTCGAGAACATAACACGGCCGTGTCATGTTGCAGTTCATATTGGACACGGCCGTGTCATGCACCTCGAACTGAAATTAAAACAAACGCAGCAGTTCGGTTTTTTGAAGCCAAAACTGGGCCGTTTTTGCAGCAGCTCTTAGGGACTTTCTTAGGTGTCAAACACACACATAACATTCATGAAATACACACCAATTCATCACCAAATCATGCCTTAAAATGCAGCCACAAACAGCTCAAAACTCATGCACCAAATCTATCACAAAGAGGAAGGAATGCAGCAGTTCATACTCTTCAAGTTTGGGGCTAAAACAGGGGATGAAAGCTTGTAAACAAATAGCTAACATGTAGAGCAACTCATATACTTCATGTACATGCAATTTCACACGAAATGGAGCTCAAGAAGTCATTAAACGAAGCAAAATTCTGACAGCAATTCAAATCGGGAAGACCAGGGCATATTCTCATGTTTGAGGTTGAAATGAAACATGAAATCAATGCAAAACATAACATATTCATAGATTAACATGTGTGACACATAACCATGCATTTATACACGAAATTGGATGCAAGAATCCATCAGACGAACCTCAAAACATGACAGCAACTTGGTGAAAAAGGAGCAGATTCGCAGCAGTTTTTAAGGCTCAAGAACTCACGTTTGCAGCCATAATAAAGCATGAATTCAGGATAAAACGAAGCACATTCATAGAACAACATGTGTATTACATAATCAAGCATTAACACACGAAATTGGAAGCAAGAATTAAACCATTTGAGCTCAAAAACCTGACAGCGGTTCAGTGAAAAAGAGCAATTTGCCGCAGTTCAAACAAGGAAGGAGAAAGGCATGAAAGGTCACCCAAAGCTCAACCAAAGCACTTTAATGCAAGACAAACATGTAAAGGAAGGTGTGTACATTATAATCATGCAAAAACACAAGAGATTTATCCCAAAAATTCATGCATTTCAGTTCAAAAAACGTCACAGCAGCAGCAGATCGCGTAGAGCAGGTTGTATGCTAAGTTTCATGCTCAAAACTCAATATTTCATCAAAGGGTTTCACAGGAAAATCATCCATAAAACATCTAAAAAGCATTAAGTATAAAAAGGGTAGCAAAACAAGTTCATATACTCAGCTTTTGAGCACCCAAAACAGCCACACAAAAACTGATGCAAGGTAGGCATGAAACAAGTCATGTTCTAACACCTATAACTCATACATGCAGCTGAAAGGGGGCATGAAATCAGGGAAAAAAGGAGCATATTCATAGAAAAACATGTATATTACATTACCAAGCATTAGCATACGAAATTGGAGGCAAGAATTCAATCATTTGAGTTCAAAAACGGGACAGCAGTTCATACCGGTAGAGCTGTTCGAAAATCCAGTTTTTCATGCCCAAAAGCTCAAGGTTTCAATCAAGTTATCAAAGAGAAAACAACCCTAATACATCTAGCATGAATTATGAATCAAGAATAGAAGCAAAGGAGTTCACATAATCACCAAGAAAACACCAAATCAGCCACAAACTCAAGCTAAACCATAGATTCAAAAATGAAGTCTAACCCTAACTATTCATGCAAGCCTCCATACCCTTATTAAATCTGATGCATTTCATGAATTTCAAGGATCAAATGAGTCATAGAAGAGAGGATAATACATAAATATACTTACCTTTAAGATATGAAGAAGTATGGAAAAGATTTATCTTCAAAATCTCAAGACATGGAAAGGGCTTCTTTCTTCTTCTTCTTTTCTTCATGGATCAGCTGCTCTTTTCTTCTCTCTTGGGTGTGTGGAATGAAATGGGGCTGATAAGGGAGAGAGAGGACTGAGTCTAGTTCATATAAACCAAGGTTAAGGCTTAGGTAAGGTTAAATTGGGCCCACAAGCACAAGGCTAGTCAAAGAAGGTGGCTTTAGCACAAGCTGTTCGTTCTGGGCGAAAAACGAGGGTCCAAACGAGCTTAGAAAAATACCAAACCAGGGTTAAGAGTTTCTTTTCTTCATCACGAGTCCAATGCATCTTCCGGAATTCAAATCCAAATTCCCGAGCTCAAGTTATGGCCTCCGGAACAAGAGGCGAGCTAAAACTAGTTAGGCCCTCATGTCCCTCGTCAAATACCAAAGGTTTAAAACCTCGACAAACGAACCCAAAAACACAAAACGAGCATACAAACATATTCATAACTCACATATATCACGCATATCAAAATTTCACAAAAATTGGAATTGAATTCCGGCACATAACGAACAAATTACGAGTATGCAAACTTAAACGTTTAAAAAAATTCAAAGTTCATAATATACGCAATTAATTTCATATAAATTCAAATAATCATAAAAGCATTAAAATAACAGTCAAATATGTAATTAAATAATTTAAAGCGCATAAAACTCTCTCGTTACGGCATACCTGGAAATCCGAATGATCGGGATGTTACAGACGAGCTCTTCGAAACCCATATGCTTGTTGCTGGAAAAAGTTGCCAGACCTGAGCTCCACTGCAAAACCGCCGCCGTGCCACCTTCTTTGTCCGGAAACCGCCATTTTCGGCCACCTTTTGCTCGAACTGAAGCCGGAAATGGACTCATCACGTCAAAACCATCAGGGAGAGGTACCTGTTCATCGGAGATGACAGGCGGAAGGTGGGAAACGATGCTGCTACAGTGTCACGCGCCGCCGCCGTAAGCTTTAGCCGGCGTGTACACCGCCATCGTGGCCCATCTTGGTGGCGCCTACAACGCGAAACTGAGTGCCGGGGAGTGGCCCAACCAACGCCACCAATCTCCGCTACAAAAGCCCGCCGGAAAGCACCGTGGACCACCTCTGAAGTGGCTGCTCCCCCACCCACGACTGAAATCAGCCGCTATCTCACCCATCGCTTGTCGTTAGGCCATGAAATTGGTACGGTTGCTTAGGTCTCGTCGAGTACATCGAAAATGACTACTCATTCATCGAAATCCGTCTAGAAACGGCTGAGTTACCAACTCGTTCGTGTTGCCTAGAATATTGACCGCGGGAGAGGGGGTGGGAGAGGAGAGAGAAAGAGGGAGAGAGAGAGAAAAAGGGTTATGACCGGTCCAAGCATGTTTCCGATATAAATCTGAATAGAAAAACCGTAAAATAAAATCCGAGTATAACACAAATAAACTTACAAACTCCGAAATAATTTACAAATTAAAACGAGAAAGAATTTTACCAATTAGAGTTTAATTCAATTTAATTTTGGAAAACCTTTCGTACGAATTAACGACATCTCATAAACATTTAATTGGAAAATAATTCACAAAGAATTAGAATAAATTCAATTAAACAATTTTAAATAACATAGAGAATTTAAAATCAACTTGGCAATTATTCCGTGAATATAAATTAAACGATTTAAGACATATACGCACGTAATTATTTAAATTAACAGTTAATCTGAATAAATCACATGCTAAATGAATTCATATTCAATCATATAAGTTACATAATTCTTAAATTAAACATTCAAGTGGAAGCACTTATCCAAGATCTTCATCGGGTCGTGCTTCAGAAATGCGGCGATGTTACAACCTCTCCCCTTTAAGAGGATCTGGTCCCCAGATCCAAATGTTGAGTTAACGAGCTTCGAGTTGTAGTGCTTAGTTCATCTTCCGGAATCGTATAGAATCATAGCCTTGGTTGTGAAGTTTACTCTCATTGCTTGCATCAAACCTTCTTCACGGTCTCGTTGCCATTGAGGTCTGTCCAGGGGTCGACCGTTAATTGCTTCGAACTCATTCGATCTCTAATATGATACGGACAACCGCAACTGCACCTAGAGCTCGATATCGCTGCGTACTTGTCACTTGCAAACCATCGTCAGGCCACGCGTAACGCAACTACAACAGACAAGAGAGAATCCCATCTCTCAGCACGTAAGTGAGAGAACCCTGTCCCTCGGCACACACAAAAGAAAGAACGTCGTCTCTCAAGTACACAATTGAGAGAACCCTGTCTCTCAAGCACATAATTGAGAGAACCCCGTCTCTCAACCTAAGTTTGACAGATTCCAACATCTCCCAAACATCTAGTTTGAGAAAATCCAGCATTCCTCAAACCCCTAAATTCGAGGGAATCCAACATCTCTCGAATATCTATGTACGAAAGAATCCAACATCTCTCGTGCACATACTTTAGAAAGAACCCAACATCTTTCTACCACGTAAATAGAGAGAATCCTGCATCTCTCCAACACATAAGTACAAGTAATTAAAGCACTCATACATACGCACATCAAAGTAACACAAATTAGAAGTTTAAGATAATTAACACGTATCACAGTTTGACAAGTATATCACATAATAACAAGAATTAATCACATAAGCGATGCATGTATGCTCGTGCCATGAATGTTTAGTGTACCGTTCACCGTAGTGTCGAAAATCTTGACAATGAAGTTGAAAGGATGTGGTAAAAGTTCATCAAGCTGATAGTGATGTAACCTTTTCCATCTGGGCTTCTTGTCTTTAAATCTTTTCTCGTGAAGAAATAGCTCAGCAAGCATGCTTATCATCAACCTCATACTAGAACATAATCCCTGTTCAACTAGAATCATCTTCAATTTCCCTCAAAAATTCTGATTTGTGTGTTGAACCTTAGCCTGTCATCTTAAAGGAATGGCTCGTAGCTTGGTTGGAAATCAGGAATCTATCTCGGAACTATGTTGAACGATCTTGATGTTAAGTACCTCCCAATGCGAGACATAGTAAACAATTCTGAAACTTGAAAGGGCTGTTTCTGGAACTAAGTGAACTATCCCCACTTCAGCAAAATCTCTCAATCCACCACGAAGAAACTACCAAAGAACTAACAACCAATCTTGTCTTGTCATTTGTTAACTCAAAACAGTACCAAAGTCGTCAACACTCCTCAAAGTTTTGTAGATTCTTTGCTTATAATTCAACAATGACTCTTACCCATGTTCCTTAAGCTTGATCAAATTCTTCTCCATCAATCCGTTTCCATCAACAAAACGACCCTCCTTGTATAATCGAATCATCAAAATGAAAATTCGTTCATTCCTATCCTCCACTTGACTTTAAGGTGATAAAGTATAGCAGCTTCAATTCCTCAACTTCGAATCCTTTCATAACCACTAATCTTGGAAAACCCCCTTTCACTTCGAATTAGGTTATGCCTTGATCATGATATCAATCTGTACAGTAGCTGGGGAGAAATCTCATTGTTGTCTTTTAGGGCACCCTGAAATTCAAACATTAAATTTGATGCATGCGGTTAAGGATGCAAATGATAACTAACACTTAGGTCATAGAAATGCAACAATTAATTGCAATTTAAAAAGCACAATAATTAAAATGTTGTATAATCGTAGTCATAACGTGCTCATAATCATATATACTCAAAATAATTCATATTCAGAAGTCAAAATTTCATGCTAAATGAATGCAATGCACAAATAATCCTATGCCATATGACCTAGACTGACACGACACGAATCAAGAGCACCGGTTCTGAACCTGGTAGCTCTGATACCACTTTTAGATGTAGCACCTCGCACGTGGGGGACCACATCCCCCGCACTACGACCTAACATGTGTACGAAATGGAAAGTCCGCACACGTGCCAAGTCAAAGCGAACGGGTGACACACAAAAACCCAATCTAAGCTAGGAGGTACCTAAACCCTGTACAAAGGAACATATACGAAACCTGAATGCGAAAACAATGTAAAATACGAACTTTCAAAAAAACTTCATTCATCGAGCATAATTAATATAATCCAAATATAATAAATCAATCACACGGGTTCAACTAATTCAAGGACCTGTCCTAGCCTGTCCCGAAAAAAAAAGAATATACAAACAAACGGATTCAACTAATTCAAGAACCTGTCCTAACTTGTCCCGAATAACATACAATAAAAACGGGATCAACTAGTTCAGAGCCTGTCCTCAACTGTCCCGAAGAACATAATTATTGTCACGCCCCGGGTCCGCGGGCCCATTGGACGTAAGTGCAAGTCTCCAAGTCCACCGAGTATAACCTGAAATTGGGCCTAAAGCACTGCCCAAAAGGGATATCCATTGATTATACTTGAACTCTTTAACTTATATACTAAACTTAATCCTTATACTTTCCCGATGTGGGACAGGGGTATCACAATCACCCCTCCTTCAGAATCGCGACGTCCTCGTCGCGGCAAGATATATAGCCCATGACCGACTCGTCTGCGTTGGGACTCTAAAGGTGGCTCCTACGGGCTCAAGAAGTGGCTCCCACACATGTAGCACTTTGCCCCGCAGGCTCAAGAGGTGGCTCTCATGTGCGTAGCACTTTGCCCCGTATAGCACTTAGCTCCTGCGGCTGAAGAGCGGCTCTGATACCATTTGTCACGCCCCGGGTCCGCGGGCCTGTTGGACGCGAGCGCAAGTCTCCAAGTCCACAGAGTATAACCTGAAATTGGGCCTAAACCACTGCCCAAAAGGGATATCCATTGATTATACTTGGACTCTTTAACTTATATACTGAACTTAATCCTTATACTTTCCCGATGTGGGACAGGGGTATCACAATTATAACGAATAAGTTAAACTTATACAACTTACAATGTATAACGAATTCAAATGTATGCAAGACATATACAAATACAAAGATAGAACTCAAATCGAGCATAAATGAATGACTCGACTCAACCGCCTAGCTCCAATGAACTCCAAAGCAAACCTGTAACTCATACAGAGGAAGAGGAAAAAAAGAAACAACGAAGAGGGGTCAGTCCTAACAACTGGTGAGGGGCCTAACACACACACACACACACCCCCCCATACGTATACATACGGGCAAAGCATATATCAAATTTTAAAATCTCATGAATCGGAGCATGGTTTTTACAATCTAAAACATTATTCCCGTGATAATAGATATATAAAAGAGTTTAAGGCCCAAAGGCCAAAATCAACCAATTTTATTAATTATGAATCCATTCCCGTTTCACGACCAAATTCAAATTCAAACTACCAACTTCTCATATTCAAAGTCATATTCAAAGTCGTATTCATATTCAAAACAAAATCAGAAACCAACCTTACTCTGGGTGATACAAGGGTAGCAAGCCTTAACTATCGTTCAAAGTCACACGAGTCTAGGTTTAATCACTTCCCTGCATCTTTGACGGGGTTACAGCCGGCTCAAGAAATCCACCCTTCCTCAACCTCCTAAGGTTAGGCAAATCTCTCAATGGAGTTGTGTTGATGGGAGAGCTCGGCGACCCCACGGCCATCCCGAGATACCATACCACTTCTCCTGGGCCCAAGTTCAAAGTCAAAATCATATTCATAATCTCACAAAGCTTTTCTTTCAAAACCATATCTCGATACACACTCACACATATTTCAAAGCTTTCCAAAATCAAACGGAAAATATCATACATATACATAAAATCGGTTTTCAAAGATTCTTAACAAACGGGATAAATCCTTCAAAATACATATCAAACACATATTTAAATAGTCGCATGCAGGGCTCAAAACACATATAGGGTTGTAGGTCGACATAACTAAAAACAAAGAAAACCTCACCTGGTACCAAACGAAGCTGAAGACAAAGTAAACGGTTCACCCCGGAACCTATAAGACCCACTGGTCAGCAACCCGGGTGCACCTGTATGAAACTGGACACAAAACAAAGGACTCAGACTCAAGAATGAACCACAAAGACGCACGAAAATGCTCATGAATGTACAGAACTAAATACGTAAGATACATATTCGCAAACTAACCAATTTATGTTAATATACCACATTTCATACGACATTCACACATTGGAAGGCCAAATAGATCATGCACTTATCTAATTATCCCAGGAAAACAGGTTATAATTTACAATTATTCCTTAAAAGATGCAATTTAGTCAAGGAAGCATACAACGAGTCCCAATTTGCATAAAATTCTAAATTCAATCCATTAAAGTTCAAGCAACCATAATTCAAATCCATATCCAAAGATACAAGATCACTTTAGGATATTAGAGTATCCATAAAATGCATAAATAAAGAAAACTTGATCATTTATGTCATGCTTTACGAATTCATAACATGCTTTGGAATATAACCTCAAGTATGGCACTCATTCAAGGTTTCAAGAATAATACATATACCTCCCCTAAGCATTTCATAATGTTTAGAAAAATTACACAAACATCCCTTATGGTTTCTAACAACTTATCATGAACAACCCCTTAGTTAATTAAGTATAATTTCGCCAATTACGTGAAAGTCGTTCCAATAAACAAATTCAACATAATCTTCTCTAAAATCATGCATCCTAAAATCATAAGTCAACACGGTTCCACAAGTAATTATAACATCTTTCATGAATCATAAAGTTACATTCGCATGAAGATTCCAAGAATTATCATATCAAGATAAAATTTGTTCGTTTGAGCATTTATACACTTTATACAAATAGGAACTACCCATTTACAAGCACAACAATTATTTTAAGTATCAACCATCATGAAAATAGAGTCTATTTACAAACAAATCAAGTTTACGAAGAATTCTTACATTAAAATTATCAATGCGTTTACGTTAGGCACAAAACGAGCACATCAACCTTTCAAAGAGGGCAATCGGATTCATATCAATTATCAAATATATCCATCAACATGTACACAATCATATTCTAGCTCAACGAAGTCATATCGGCATGAAAAGTAATTAAAACGACATTTAAATGATAAATTCGAATAATTCAAGAAACACGAAATAATTCATAATAAATCAACAGAGTGCCTAAATGACGAACAGGAAGTGACGTTGGACTCACCGCAACGAGAGAAACATTCTGACCAGACGTCGCCGGAACGCCGCCACTGTAGTTGCTGGAAATCGGTCGGACCGCCGCCGAAGGTCGCTGTAGTACCCCAGACGGAGGATAGCACATCCCCCGCACTAGGATCCAGACCCGGTCACGAAATGGAATGTCCGTACCCGAGTCCCAACCATAGCGAACGGGAGACCAACTCACGCACTAGGCTAGGTGGAACTAACTCGACAAACTCAGAGCGCGGAAGCAATTGAAAACAATCATCAACAAATAGCAGAAGTAATTAAAACAACATACAGAATATATGATGGGTTCAACTAGCATAGGTACCTAATCCCGAATATCAACTCACAATCCAACATAATAAACTCCATAAGTATCATCATAATATCTAATAACATACCAGTATTAACTCACTAACCCCACACGGGTTTAAGTCTAAGTAGAACATAAACATAACCTTCGAGGGTGAGACATAAATACATAACATAAGTAGAGTATGCGAGAAATGCATCCTAACAGCAACTAGACTGACAAGTGGGACTCAGAAGACTCACTTCCGCCTAGCTCAAGCCAAAAGGACTTGCAACTAAAAGATAAAACGAGGGGTTAGTCAATCTGACTGAGCGAGGGGGCTGACACCCACCCACAATATATATATATAGAGCACAACACATAACATAAGGGTGGGCTCATGAACCGGGACTAGGGTTTTGCACGCCAAAACAGTTGGAAATACCCAAAATAGTATAAGTTTGGAAAACCATTTAGAGAAGCCTTTCCCCGTTTCACAAGTCCCAAACATTCATAACATATGCCCGGCGAGTACGGGCTTCCAACCTTTACTCCTCATAACTGAACAGAACATAAAGCAGAATCAATCCATCCACTACTCCAATGATGGAAGAGCCACGTGTTGACCCTAACCATCCATACATACATACTCACAAGGGGTAGCGAACCCACGAGTGCCCTCCTCGGCTGTACACCGAAGGCTCAAGATATCACGCCTCCCCTATCTCCCTGAGTCACGCAATGATATCTCAGATGGAGACTATGCACAGGCCGAGGCCTGATGGCCCTATACCGTCCCAGGGATTCCTTAACCATAGCTCCTCGGATCCATAATCAAACAGACAGACAGATACCAATATTTCATGGCCAACTCGCTACTGAAACATAACATAACTGAATTTTTCCAAAATAGCTTACATATGCCTTAATAATTAATTTTTCCAAAACAGAGCTGATTCATAAGGTCATAAACATATCATATCCAACACATACGTATTTATAATAGGATATACTCGCATGCAAGGGTAGATATCAGCATATAAAGGCCATAGGTCGCATAACTATACAAAATCCTAAACCTCACCTTGTGCAAGTAGAGTTTGAGAGTGTGAAGGGCCAAACACTCTAAACCTCGGGCCCACCGGCACCACCAAACTCTGTGACAAGACATACAGAAGCCCAGACTTAAACTCTATATGAACCTAGTAAGACGCACGACATATCAAGAGTTGAATGACATGTAATATGGAATGAAGTGTACACATAGGTCACGTAGCATAGTTCACATATTCCACCAAATCATGCAATTAACGAAGTATTAAGGTTTAACAATGCATTATGGAATGATATGAATCACCTAGGTCAAGTAGCATAACACAGAACAAACTTTCATATGAAGTTATTCAATTAAAATGACATATTATCATCAAGGATTACAATTGAAGTCATATCATAACACATAATTCATAAAGTAACCCAAACGGATCAAGCAAACACGAAAAAGGAAAGTGTAAACTGTAACAGTAGCTCCGGAACAACCATTCCCATGCTTAACTAAGCATGGGAACGGTCATTCCCAGAAGCCACCTAGCGAGCATGGGAACGGCCGTTCCCATCTCAAGGCAAAAACGGGAACGGCCCTTCCCATTGTCGCGTGCTGACATCAGCCCTTGGCGGGAAGGGCCGTTCTAGGCACCAAGGCCAAACGGGAATGACCGTTCTTGCCAGATCTGGGCGTCTGTCTTGTGCAGATTCAAGCAAGCTTCGGGAAGAAGACAACCATGGCCGAAAATGACCGATTTCACACCATTTAAACCATAAAATTTCCACAAAAATCATATATATTATCACATAAACCATGCTTATCATATAAGTATCAATTTAGCTCAAGAACAAGGGTGATTTTGGCCAAAACTCATACAACCCATTTTCATGAAAATCAAGCTTCAACCATGGCAAGATGCATTCAAACTCACTCCTTATCATACCATCAACAACTATAACACATATTCAACATGGAGAAACACATCTTCATGCTCAAGAACTCAAAGATCCATCATATAAACCATATTCTTCAAGTTGGGTATAAATCACCATTTTCACAAGACTTCCTCATACAAGTTTATACATTCAATTTCATGCTAAGATTCATGGATAGAAATGAAATACACATCAAGGGAAATTCGTAGCTTACCTTGGCTCTTGAAATGATGAAGAAACGAGGGAGATATGAGCTCTTAAAGGTGTGGAATGGCTTAAGTCTTCATCCTCTCTTTAAGCTTCTCCATGGCTGTCACAAAGAGGCTATTTTGAGGTTTGGAGTGAAATGAGAAAGGGGATCTAGGTTAAGGTTTCAAGATATAAAATGAGGCTAAAGGCTTTAATAGGATTTGGGCTCAAATAAATGACTTTCGGCCCAATAGGTCAAGATTAAAAGGTTTAAGGTCTAAACGGTTTCCGAATAATATAAAGTAAATTTCATTGGACCTGAATCACCGAATCAAGTCCAATGGTGGTGTCGGAATTCCAATTCGAATTCCCGAGCTCGTATTACTCCCGAATGACCCAAGCTTACCTAACTTGAGTTAGGCCCAAACATACAAATAAGTCCAAGTCCTATTTAAATCCAACTCCGAAAATTAATTTAAATTCATCCAAGTTCCATTCTTAAGTTTTCATGCAAGAATTCATATTTTACCATTTTGGATTTTAGTCAATTAAGTCACGTTTTCAATCAAAGTTGGAATTAAACACATAAAAAGGGAATTAAATCACATAAGTGCGTAGGGTAAACTCTCTCATGACGCATACCTGTATGATTTATCGGACGGGGCATCACAGTCGCCGGAAATATAAGTCCCGAATGAAGTCTTCATGCCCGTTCCAAATCCTTGATCAATTTCGAAAAATTCCAAGCCGTTCACCTCAAATTTCAGATCTAAGAATACGAAAACCCCAAAATCTTCAATATCCAATTACTCTCAAACCGGTAAACGAAAATGAAATCCGTAAAATGCATTGTCTTACCCATGACGAGCTCTTCGAAACCCATATGCTAGTTGCCGGAAAAAGTTGCCAGAGCTGACCTCCGCCACAAAACCGCCGCCGCTCCACCTTCTTTGTCCGGAAACAGCTATTTTCGGCCATTTTTTGCTCGAACTGAAGACGGAAATGGACTCATCACGTCGAAACAGTCAGGCAGGGGTACTTGTTTGTCGGAGAAGACCGGCGGAAGGCGGGAAACGACGCTGCTACAGTGTCATGCACCGCCGTCGCGGCCCGCATGGTGGCACCTCTAATGCGAAAATGAGCACCGGGGAGTGGCGTAACCAATGCCACCAATCTCCGCTGCAAAAGCCCGCCGGAAAGCAGCGCAGACCACCTCTGAAGTGGTGGCTCCCCCCAGTTGAAACTGAAATCAGCTGCTATCTCCACCACCGCTTGTCGTTAGGCGATGAAATTAGTACGGTTGCGTAGGTCTCATCGAGTACATCGAAAATGACTACTCATTCGTCGAAATCCATCGAGAAACGGCTGAGTTACGGACTCGTTCGTGTTGTCGTGAATAGTGACCACGGGAGAGAGAGTGGGAGAGGAGAGAGAAGAGAGAGAGAGAGAGAGAGAGGGTTATGACCGGTCCAAGCATGCTTCTGAATATAAATCTAAATTTGACGCGTTGAAAAACCGTAAAATAAAATCCGAGTATAACACAAATAAACTTGCAAACTCCGAAATAATTTACAAATTAAAACGAGAAAGAATTTTACCAATTAGAGTTTAATTCAATTTAATTTTAGAAAACCTTTCGTACGAATTAACGACATCTCATAAACATTTAATTGGCAAATAATTCACAAAGAATTCGAATAAATTCAATTAAACAATTTTAAATAACATAGAGAATTTAAAATCAACTTGGCAATTATTCCATGAAAATAAATTAAACGATTTAAGACATATACGCACGTAATTATTTAAATTAACAATTAATCTGAATAAATAACATGCTGAATGAATTTATATTCAATCATATAAGTCACATAATTCTTAAATTAAACATTCAAGTAGAAGGACTTACCCAAGATCTTCATCGGGTCGTGCTTCAGAAATACGGGATGTTACAAAAGTTGTAGCAGATGTCCCCTCTTTTCTTGTGTTGGCCGAGAGTGAGGGAGTGTAGGGTGATAGTATATTGAGTTGTGGTGAAGTGGGGCCAAGTTTGGGGTTAAAATATTAAGTATTGAGAGAGTTATGTCAAAAATGGTACAAGGTGACCTTTTAGGCGCGAGAGTGGCTGAAATTCGTGTCGTCGGAGGTCGAAACGTCATCGAAAAATTACGAAAGTTGTTCCATTGCGTCTGGGTCGTCGAAAGGAGTTGAGCACTGAAGACAAAACTCGAATCCAAGTGCCAGAGCTCAAGATATAAATTAAAACATACACAAGTGTACTAAAATGACTCATTTTCCTAATGAGTCCAAAACTTTCAAAAAGTTACAAATAAGTCCAAAACCAAATTTTCAATTAAATCCACATATTTTAAAATCATGCAATTACATCCTTAAATCACATAGTTCACATAATTCACGAAATTAGCATGCTCGGGAATAAAATTCACATATCACAAATTCATAATTTTCAAGAATTCACATCATAATTTCACTTAGGGCGTTTTCTTGACATTTAAATCACATATTTCATATTATTTCAAATAATTCATATAAGAAACAATTAGAAATAAACATTCATTAAAAGGGATTATAACGATTCATTAACATTAGGTCATTATTGGCCCGACGAGTGGGCGTGCATTATCTCCAACCAACACCTTGTGTAATTCATTTAAACATTCATTCTTTCTTTCTTTTCATGCATATCAATTCTTTCGTGCACAATCATTAACATTCCACCTTCTTCCTCCGAGTTGGTGGCGGGTTTGCAAGGCCCATCCACCCATTCATTGACCAAAAGGGGAACATGTCTCCCCAGATGGCACTCAGCGTCCATTCCTCGCTAACTCCTAACGAGGTCCGGTTAGGCCGTTCATTGGTGGAACTAGTGTGAGAGATCACCGTCAACCCTTGCCTCCTCGGGTCACCACTCACACCAAGTCCCTGGGCCCCATTCTGTGCATTCATTCATTCATTCTCGCCAAAACATTAGGTAGGTTCATGAAATAAAGGCTTTATGTTGAAATCATTTACTCTTGAAAACGACTCTATATACATATAATAGTTTTTAGCTGAAATCTTTACACGTTGAGAGTAAATAGGGTCATTTATCTAATAGTAGAGAAACCCACCTTAAACGGCAAAAGGAGAACACAAGAGCCTCACGGACCGACCTCGTCTCCAACGGAATCAAAATCTGTGCAAGAGAGGTGAAGTGAGACTCAATATGACCAAATAAGACGCTCGGTAATGAAATGATTGTGATATGAATATATAAAAGATAAGATTATGTTATGAAAATGTTCATGTGCACTATTAAGGAATTTAAATCATATAATCAAGTCATTCAATCATTCGTTAACCTTCATTCGAATTCATAATTTCACGTTTCCAATCAATTCAATTCAAGAAATTCAAATATAATCATAGCACAAGTTAAATCACATTTCTAATTAGAAAATAAACAATTACATACATTCAATTTAAAATCGAAAATTAAATAAAACATGAAATAGATAACAATTAAATTCTATAATTCGATTAAATCAAATAACATTTAATATTTAATAAACATATATATAAATAAATAAATATATATATATATATATATATGCACACGTACACAACATGCATGCAAATTATTTAAGTGTATATATATATGTATATGTGAATACGTACAACAACATATAACAACAATGCATGCAAATCCCTAAATCATGCATGTAAATCTCATGCATTGACATATGTATATATATATTGATACGTACGCATGCAACAACAACACATGCATAAAATTCAGAAGGTGACACGCCCGTGTCACAAATATAGAGCAAACCGGGACACCCCCGTGTCTCGGTACAGAGATATCAGACAGTCTTGCACCCCCGTGTCATGCTGAAAAGGAAAAGGTTGACACGCCCGTGTCAAATGCATGCAGCAGCTCAAGATATAACCCCTGTTTCATGGCTTAAAACGAAGCAGCAACTAAAGCAACATTTAGGCAAGATATGCAGTAACAAATGGCATGAAATGCAATAACAAACCAGCCCTAACAATTCACAAAACTGACAGCAACAAGAACAAGAAGACGCAGCAGCTGACAGTAGAAGATTCAGTCCAAAAACAGGGCACCAATTCCACGAAAAAACAGGACATGACTGAACTCCTTTAACTCAACAAATTCAGGTCAGTTTAGGCTATCCAAAACGCAGCAAAACAACACAAATTCAACGTATATATCACTCCCAAGAGAGCTCAAACGCAGAAAGAAAGCATACGTGACATTACATGAAAATTTTCTCAAGGAACCATAAATGATATCTCATAAATACTTCAGCTACCATGTAATCAATGATTATAATTGAGAAGAGGATGTCGAAACAATCATATTCAAGCTTGGAATCACTCAAATCCATCAAGAATCGAAAGAGATCATCAAAATTGCTCAAATCTAACTATTCATAGAAGCAGCCGAAAATCCATGAAAACATGCTCAAATTCAGGGATGAGAGGATGAAAATGACCAGCAATGAACATATATTACAACCCTAAGCTTACCTTGTTGATTAATGAAGGTTTGGAGGAGATTTGAGCTTTGAATCTCCAAGATGCTCAAGGGTTACTGGAGAAACTGGAAGTTCAGTGACTTTGGCTGAGATTTGTGGTTTGTGTGAGGATAAGTTCGGTTAGGGCATGGTATATCAGGTTAGGTGGTTGAGTTAGGGTTCCATAGCATCAAACCATGGTTAATTTGGTTAAAGGTTGGATGAGTTATGGCCATTTTAGTAAAACATGGTCAGTTTCGTCGCCGTTTCGTTTTTCGGTTGAATTTCGGAGGTTCAAATGATTTCGGAAAAATATAAGGCTAAGTTTATTAAACCCAAATCTTCGATACAAGTTCAACGAAGTTGACGGAACTCGAATCCGAGTTGCCGAACTCAAGATATTAAATACGGAACCAAGGGTGCGCTAATTGCTCGTTAGCCCTCTACTTGTATTCCAAAAATTAAAATAAATCCGAAACACATACAAATGAATCCGAAAATACGAAACGAACATATATTCATATACAAGACATGTATAAGTCCAACATATTAAATTTGCATGAAATTTCGGTATCGATTTATATAAAAACGAAGCACGTAAATGTGGCTCATAAACAATGTAACAATAAAATTCCTAACATTATAAATAATATAAAAATTAAATGCGTATATAATTATAAATACATGCATGCATCAATTATGAACGAATAACAAATTCACTAATTAAGTTCAATTAGCGCATTAACATATTAATATTATATAAATTAATATTAATAAAACTTAAAATATAATAATTAACATAATTAACATTAATTATAATTAAAATAAAATTAAATATATAAAACACGTATAATAATTATTTCGCACAATTTGGTAAACACATACGTCATGCTGTACTACTTACTAAAAAAAACTGGGGCGTTACAGATACCGTTTGACCCTACCCGTTTCGCCTGACCCGTTTATTGGCCGTAGGAAAGGGACCGACTTCTTTTTTCTTCTCCCATTCTGATCAGCCTCAACAAGAAAGAAAAGAGAGGAGAAGAGAAGAGAAGAGAAGAAGAAGCCACCCAACCCCTTTTGAGCTTAAGAACCTCATCCCGGTTTGCCCGATCAACGATCCAAGGTAAGCAATGTGATCTTCTCCTTACGTGCGTCGATTCTATACGATTGAATCTTACTTTATTGCTTGATTCCTTGAACTTGGAGAAGATGATGAATAGTATAGGTTTCGTGTTTTGGGTGTTCGGGCTCTTTTTGAAATCCAATTTATGCTCTAATATGATATATATATGTGATATATCTTGAATTTGAGTGTTTTTGGTGTATTATGTGATTGGAATGTGGTTTGGGGTGGTTTGGGAACCACCCCGTCGACCCCCTGCTTTTCAGCTCTTTTTTTTCGGAGAAAATGACCCAACATGGCCATGTTGACATTCATTTCCTTTCCAACACGGTCGTGTCCATTCTTCGAGTTGGAATTTTTTTTATTCCGACACGGTCGTATCAACTTGCAGGCTAACTTTGACACGGCCATACAACCTTCGTTTGTGATTCGTTTGGCCTGAATTTCGGACGATAGAAACCTTTTTGAGTCTAGACAATTTTTCAATTGGAATCATGTCAAAATTCATTCTAGATTGTGAGATATAACCGTTTGAATTTTGTGTCGCCACTTCGCTAGAATTCTCCTCTCATTCAAATTCAAACGTACGCCATTTTCACCTCGCTCTGAAACACATTTTGAGACACATACCATTTTAAAGATCTTTGTGATTAGTTTCAGTTCCAAGAAACAAAACTCAATTCCCATTTCTCAAACTCAAGTTATGACCATTTTCCGAAACATTTTCCTACAGCTTGTCCGTTTCGGAAAATTTCCAACTTTTGCCCATTTTTGCTCGGAACAATCTCTTGTGCTTTTCTTCCACTTTTCTTACACCTTGCCACCTCCAAACTCATTCCTAACTTGTTTTATCTTGTTTTATGTATGTACTTGTTTGCTATTTGTGTTTTATGTTGCTTATTTAATATCAATTAATTGCGCGAAACACCTAAGCACCTAGTTATGTATCTCCACCTTGTAATATGCATTAATTGTGCACTTGAATATGTTATATGATTATGAATGAATATGTTGAGCAACTTAATGTCTTGGATTGCATGTAATTGATTCAAATATGTGTTATGCCTTCGTGATTGCATCTCCTATATGCATGAACATACGCCGTGCGTCTATGTCGTTCATTCTTGAGTCTAAGTCTTGTCTTTTGCCTTCAGTTTGTCCAGGTGCACCCGGGGTGGTGTTTTGTTCTTCAAGTTGATTCCGGGGTGAATCAAGTGCTTTGTCTTTGGCTTCTTTTGGTACAAGGTGAGGTTAGGATATATTTATACCCTAGCGCAATGTGCTCGTTTTCGAATGTGTGCGATTTATAAGCCTTATATATACGTAGATATGTGTGAAATATGTGCATTAATGGTCTTGTCATAAGTTTGAAAGTACGAAATGCTATGTATGAGCCTATGCATGCTTAGTTTGGTTTGTTATGATTTTGAAGTCAGTCTGCGTGATATGTACGTACGATATGCTAAGTACGATATGCATGAATTATGTCTGTCTGTCGGTAGTGGGCTTAAGTTTTGTTATGCTTTGTGTGTGATATGTTCTGCTTAATGGGGCCCCGACTTCCGTGTAAGGGATGTACCGGAACCCACCTGAGCATAGGTTGGGGGATGGAGTCCGAGGGTTTGAGAAGCATTGAGCAGTCCCCTCATCCGCTTATGGATAACTAGGGTCGCGCAACCCTTCCTTCACCCTATGTATTTGCCTGGTTTGTATTCGTTTTGTTTTATCTTGTTAGGTTTGCACTCGTACCCACCAAGTCTTGTTATGTTGGTCTTAAGTTCGTGACACGGGGGTAGATTCTCAAATTAAGATAAAAATTTGATATACTTTTAACCTAATAAAATATGTTTGGATATGTGTGCTCAGTCTGCATGTTTTGAACGTACGCATTAATATAAGTTAAGTTTCGTTCGTTCTACTTTGCTAAATCACCCTATATATATATGTATTATCATGGGCAAATGTTTTGGCGTGAAAAAACTAATCCCGGCTTCACGAACATCTTCTTTCTATATGCTTTGGTATGTATATTATGTATAGCGTGCGTGTGTTAACCCCTCACTCAGTCAAGTGTGACTGACCCCTCCCTCTTTATGGTTTTTAGCTCTGCCGGTTTTGGCTTTGGAGTCCGAGCTAGGCGGATTGAGTCTAACTTGGAGTCGAGTCTTGTAATAGTTGGGTCTTTGCATTTGCATTTTGAATTCAGTTTTAGTTTTGTATTATGATTCTATGTATGGATATGTATAAGTATGATTTGTTCATTTATGATTTGAATTCGGGACAGGCTTCTAGGGACTGAATTGAACCCATTTGTATTTATGATTTATGTTATGATTTAATTTCGGGATTAGGAATTATGCTAGCTTGAAGTTGTCAACTGTTTGCATGGTTTTGGTTTGGCATGATCACGCTTCCGTATATTTGTTAAGTATTGTGTGTGCAGGGTCTATGTCCCGCCTAGCTTAGGGTTGGTTTTGTTTTTGTTTGTCTCCGTTCGCTATGGTTTGACATGTGTGCGGAGTCCTTGTTTCGTTACACGTGTTGAGCTATGGTGCGGGGGGTGTGGTGCCCACCGTTGGGGCACTACATCTTAAGTGGTATCAGAGCCCTAGGTTGCAAAACCGGGGTTCAGTGTATCGTGTCTATCCATGTCGTACGGCATAGGGTAATTTGGCTATGTGCATGTTTGCATCACGATTCGATTTGCTTTGCGTGTGAAAATTTCCTATTATTTGGTTATCTTTATATTGCGTGATGCATTGCATATCTTAATTGCTCTTGATTGATTTGGTTACGTGACATATGCACTTACTAATCGACACGCATGTACTTCTATTGTAGTTGTTGAGATTTTCAGGATGCCACCACGTAGACAACACTACGGTCAACCTTCTTATCAACATCCGTACAATCAAGTGTAGTCTTCAACCGGAGCACCACCTATGAATTCGATGGCAATGAAGTACCGGGAGTTCAAGACATTTGATCCTCCTCAATTCCGAGAAGGAGACGATATAAAGGCCGAGGAATGGCTCTCGGAGATAGAGAGCATATTTGAGATATGGCCGTGCGATTCCCAGAACATGGCTCGCCTTGCGATACAACTTCTACAAGGACAAGCAAGACAACGGTGGAAAGGAGTTGCCCAACAATTAGAGGCATCGAGCGAAGAGATGACATGGGATGTGTTTGTTTGGGAATTTAGGAAAAAGCTCGTACCGGCCGTTTTACAAGAATGAAGACTCGAAGAATTCCTCGCGTTAAAACAAGGAGAAAAAACGGTCATGAAGTACTTAGAGGAATTCTATAAATTGGGTGCTTATGTAGCCCACATTACGAGCAACGATGAAATGAAGGCTAGGAACTTTATAGAAGGTCTTCGGGATGAAATCAAGGAAGCTTTAATTGCGAAGAACACGAGTACGTGGGATAAGGCCACAAAGAGAGCTTTAAAGGTCGAAACGTGGATTATAACAAGAAGTAAAGAGAAGGATGAATCAGAGCCAAGACTTGAACATGGTCTATGCTCTAATCTACAAGTAGAAGAAAATTCTCACCAATCCGGAAATCGTTTTGACCAATCCGATTTGATTCCGGGGTGAATCACGTGTTTGGTTCTTGGCTTCGTCGGTGTAAGGTGAGGCTAGGTTATAGTTAAACCCTATGAATGTGCCCATTTTCTCGGTATGCGAACTATGGCCTCTATTATATGTATATACGTGCGAGGTATGAATTTATGAGTCTGAAATATATTTCTAAGTATGAAGAGAAATGTACAAGCCTACATATGCTTGATTTAATTTGATTGGATTCATTATGATTGGTAATGCTAAACCACGCTTCAAACCGTGTGCCTCGTATGAGTCGGGAGTTACGAGCAGAGGAATATGCTAAGGATTTGACATGGAGAGGTATGTAAAGCGTGGTTGTGGCAAGGTAAAATATGTATCTTACATGTTACGTTTCTGATTAGTAGCGGGTTAGGAATGAATGGATGTTGCTTGGGGCCCAGGAGGTGTGGGTCAGGGGGACCCCGGGACGACCATAGGGGTCGCCGGTTAATCTTGTGCTCACTCTCCACATGATTGATAGGACTAACCCAGAACCCACCAGGAGGTTTGGTTGGGTGATGGGAACATGAGGGTTTGAGTGTTCGCGCTCCCCTCGTCTGATTGGATGGTTTGGGTCGCGCAACCCTTCCATCACCGGAGAAGGAGGTATATGATTGTTATGCATGATTGATTCATATGTTTGATTACACGATTCGTATGAGGAGCCCAGGATGGGAATTGTTACTCGTACCCGCCGAGTTTTGCATGTTTACTTTGTCAAAGTTCGTGAAACGGGGATAGATTCTTAACTATGATAAAATATGGATCTTTTGAATATAAAAGATAAGAATTGATAAGAATTGATATGAATGGTTATGATTTGATTTGATATGGGTCCTTGAAGCTTCAATTCATTCGGTTTTGGTTAAGAATTCCTATATGTAAGTATCATGGCCAAAACTTTAGTGTGCAAAAACTATCCCCGAGTTCACGAACTGTGTGTGATTGGAATATGCTTTGCTCCTATATATATATATATAGCGTGTGTGGGTAGCCCCTCACTCAGTCGAGTTGTAGACTGACCCTCTCCCTCCCCAACTTTTAGTGTGCAGGTTTGGCGTTGGAGTTTCAAGCTAGGCGGAGTTGTGTTGAGTCTTTGAGTTGGTCAAGTTATGTAAGAAGAGTCTCTGCACTCGCATATATATTTAAATTATGTATGATTCGACTTTGTAAGTTATGAATTTGAATCTTTATGCATTGGTTATTGAATTGCCTTACCGAGATTTGTTATGAGTTAAAAGGAGGCCTGAGGAGCCCAAGTCTGCTTGTGGTTCGTGTGTTTAATTTCTGCAGGCCCGTGGCCAATGCATGTGTTTGGATTCTAATTTTCCGCTGAATTCTATTTCGTTGGTTGGTTATATTTGCAGGGTCTAAGTTCCGCCTAGCTTAGGAGGTTTGTTTTGTTTGTCTCCCGTTCGCTATGGTTTGATACGGGTGTGGACTTCCCATTTCGTTACTCGTGTTGAGCCATAGTGTGGGGGATGTGGTGCCTCACGTGCGGGGTGCTATATCCTAAAGTGGTATCAGAGCCCCAGGTTGCAAAACCGGGGTTCAGTGTCTTTTTGTGTCTGTCTAGGTCGTACGGCATAAGACAATGTGGTTAAGTGAATGCATTCACATCGGATTTGTCAAGTTATGCATTAGATTTTCAAAACACTTATTAATTTACAACGTGCAATGCATTGCATTTCTTAATTGCAATTACTTGACTTGATTATGTGACATATTCATATAGTAACCGACATGCATATATTTATATTGTAGTTGTGAAAATTTTAGGATGCCACCACGTCGTCAAGGTCTCAATCAACCATCACCTCAGCATCATTACAATCAAGAGCAATCACGTGCCAAAATGCAACCTATGAATTCCTTGGCTGCTTTATATCGAGACTTTAGGACATTCAATCCTCCCCAGTTTCGCGAAGGTGAAGATATCTGGGCCGAAGAGTGGTTATCTGAGGTTGGAAGTATTTTTGAAGTATGGCCTTGCAACCCACAAGATATGGTATATCTTGCTATATTACTTTTACAAGGACAAGCACGGCAATGGTGGAAACGAGCTGCCCCGCAAGTTGAAGTCACAAGTGAAGGATTGACTTGGGATACCTTCGTCCAGGAGTTTAGAAAAAGGTACACACCGGCCACCCTACGGGACCGAAGGTTTGAAGAATTTCTTGCTCTCAAGCAAGGAAGCAGAATGGTCATGGAGTACATCGAAGAATTCGAGAGACTAGGTGTAACGCCCCGTGTTTTCACACGTGCAGGTAAGAGTTACGTGCGCCTTTACATTTAATTATATGATTTTATTATATTGATTTATTAATTGAATTCGTTTCTAATTTGATCTAATTGTTTAAATTTTATATGAATTCCAATATGTGCTATGAATATATGAACGAAATTGTGAGAATGTGAATTTCATGAATTCGGTGTTAATTGAATGAAATTATATGTTCGTGTGATTTGTGGACTTGATTGTAACTTATTTGAATGTTTTGGACTCAATTGGAAATTGGGTTTGGGCTTAATTGCCACTTTTTGAAAGTTTAGGGACCTATGTGTATAATAGGCAACCCTGAACGGTTTTCGTAATATCTTGAGCTCCGGACCTCGAAATCGGGATCGGTAACCGGCGTTGAACTTGTTTCGACGTTACCTATCCTTTAAACTTGACCTTATACTTTTTCGATATCGTTTGAACCTTCGACAACGAATCTTTCCACGACCTCGTTTCTTATAACTTGTTTGAACCGTTTACTAATCGAACCGGACTTGAACCGACCCGTATCCTACCCATTTAGCACTAAATATCAGCATTTTTCTTTCTCCTTGCTCCCACAATTGATCGATCATCATCATCTCAAGAAGCAAAGGAAAAGAAGCTCCAAAACCCTCCATAGTTGATCATCCAAACCCTAAGCTCAAGATCAACTTTCATCCAATCTTCTTCCAAGGTAAGGTATGGATTGTTTTTCCCTCATTCTCCTCTCCATTTTCTTCCGATTATATCTTGGTATGAGTTGGGGAATCATGTGTTATGAGATAAAAACTTGAATGAATCAAATGGTATGAATTCTTGGTTCCATGTCTTTCCTTGCTTCTAAGTGAAAGTTGATGCATGAAAAATGATCCTTGTAACTTCCTTATCATTTTTATATGCTTGGATTTCATGTTGGTTGTGTATTACATGATGTGCCATTAATGGAGCTTGAAGCTTCCATGGATGAAAGCTTGTTCTTAGGTGATCTTTTGCCAACTTTGGGTGTGAATTCTTGCACATATGATTAGATTGCATGATATATGTGAATTATATGACTTGAATACATGTCTAAGAGTGTATAAGAGCTTCCTTATGGCTGCCCCTGTTTTGCAAGCTTTTCCCTCGAGAAACAGAGCTTCTGCTCTGTTTTTCTTGGCAAAACGATGAGCTGACACGGCCGTGTCAGCTTTGAACTGAAAATGGACACGGCCGTGTTGGGCTCTCGACTTTGATTTTTTGTCTGAATTTAATCTCGGACACGGCCGTGTCCAAATGCTTTGAAAACTCAACACGGCCATGTCAAGCCCTCGACTTTGAATTTTTCTGATTTTAAACCTCGGACACTGCCGTGTCCGTTTCCTTTGAAAACTCAGCACGGCCATGTCATTTGAAATGGCAGCTTTGGGGGGACTCTTTTATTGCTTGTTTTGCGTTTATTGCTCGTAATTGTGAATTATATGTAACGTGATTGTATTAAAGCTATGTTGTATGATTGATATATGCTATTGGTGACCATATGAATGAAAGTATGAAAGTATGAACGATATGAACGGGAATGAATACGGTTTTACCGTATATTGAACGAAACTTGTTGAATTATGTGTTTAAATTGGATGTTATGACATTCATGACCATATTTGAACATATTATCGCATTTTAAGCATTCCATAGCATGTCATTTCTTAGCCGAGCGTCTAATGTGGTCATGATTGAGTCTCACACTACCTTTGTCACACAGATCTTGATCCAGTGGGTGACGAGGTCGAGCAGTGAGAGCTTGTCGGGTTTTTTTGTCTACCAAGTGGGTTTTTCTTCTATTAGATAACAATATGACCCCGAACACCTAATGTGCAAGATTTTGGCCAAAACCCTATATAGGTATTTATACCAAGTTTTAATGAGCAAATGTTTTAAACGAAAGCCTTTTTCTTGAATATCCTACCAAAATGTTTTGGCTAGTAATGATTGAGTGATCACAATGAATGAGGGCCCGGGACTTAGTGTAATGGTGAATCGGGGAAGCATGGGCTGACGGGAATCCATTTATACTAGTTCCAACAATTTCGGCAACCTGGATTTCACTAGGAGATTAGTGAATGAAAGGGGTCCCGCGCTTTTGGGGATTCATGTACCCCTCTAGCATTAATGAATGAGGGTTCGGGCCTTGCAAACCCGTTCCCTACCCGGAGGAAAAAGGAGTATATGAATGAACGAATGAATGTTCTAATGTATGTGCACGAAAGAATGCAATGCATGAATGAATAATGGATTACACGAGGTGGTGGTTGGAGATAATGCACGCCCTCTCGCCTGGCTATTAATGACCTAATGAACGAAATGAATTGGTTATAATCCTATTCGTTGTATTTACTTTCCCACTTGGGAAAAAGGATTCAAAACCTCGAATAAGGATTATAACTTGCATGTATGTGTTTCAATTCCGCGATATTATGATATTATGCCTATCTTTTTATACCCACCAGTCTGTCTAAGACTGAACCCAGAGTTGTTTCAGTTGTTTTTGCAGGAAGGGGGAAGCTAGGCGGGATACCAGTCAGGGAGAGTCTTGCATCGTGTCTAGCCTTTTCTTTACACGCATGATTACATTTTGTTCATTTTGGATTTTGTATGTATGGAGCGTACTTGTAATTGGTACTTATATGTATCTTACATGAAATATTGGTACATAGAGCGTATAGCTCAATATATGAATTACATGTTGGTACCTAGAGCATTTAGCTCAATATATAATATATGAATGATTGCTTCCGCTTTTCTATTGCTCTGTTGTTGGGGTTTAAGTTATAGGCTAGTCCCGCCTGGCTTAGCGAGTGTGTATGTCTCCGTTCGCTATGATTCGGCACGTGTACGGAAATCCATTTCGTATACGGGTCGGGTCATGGTGCGGGGGATGTGACGTCTCGCGTCGGGCGTTACATCCTTTGAGTGGTATCAGAGCCCAGGGTTGCAAAACCAGGGTTCTAGTGTCGTGTGGAGTCAGTAGGTCGTTCGGCTGTAGGAATTACTTGGTAATTTGGAGCATTTGTATTTTTATGTGATAAGGTGTTTCGATCTCTGACTTGAATGATTGATTGAATTTAATGCATTGTCACGCATGAACTAAAATTAGCACGCATGTTAGTGTTTGAGTGAACAGGATGCCTCCTAGAAGACATCAGGAAAGGTCTCCAGATCGTCATCATCATAGAGATCGTTCTCCTAATCCTCCACAACCGCCTATGAATATGGAGCATTTTATGGAGGCGGTATATAACTACGTGGAGCATAGAAGGGCTCAGGATCCTCCAGTACAACCGCAAGCTGAACATCAAGCACCTCCTCCTAATAACCCGAGAGATCATCATGGGTTGTTTTCGAGCTATAACCCTCCAAGGTTTTCAGGTTCTGTTGATGATGCTATATCGGAAGGATGGCTCACAAGGATTGAGAGGATTTTTAATGTTCGACAATTCACATCTCAAGAAAAGGCCTAGTTTGCTATTTTCCAATTGGATGGAGAGGCCTATTGTAACAGCCCAAAACAGGGCCTAGAAGAAAACGGTAAACTAAGGGCATTGGTAAAGCGTTTATAGACCGTGATCCAACTTTATAAACCTTCATGCATTGCATTCTTACATGAACTTTGTGCTCATATGTGATCTGACATGTTTTAAGGGGGAATTCTTAACCTTCGATACAGTTTATGTAACAGCCCAAAACAGGGCCTGGAAGAAAATGGTAAATTAAGGGCATTGGTAAAGCGTTTATAGACCGTGATCCAACTTTATAAACCTTCATGCATTGCATTCTTACATGAACTTTGTGCTCATATGTGATCTGACATGTTTTAAGGGGGGAATTCTTGACCTTCGACACAGTTTACTATTCATTTCACAAGCCTATATTACCCAATGCTTCAGTGGAACCCTAGAGGTTCATATCACATGTTTTCCTATCCTTTGAACTTGTTTTCCAAGCTCCGGAAACCTTCCTTGAACCATAAGGGCATTTTGGGAACTTACCGACCAAAGTTACTATTCATCTAAAAATGAGCTTTTGATTCTGATATCTTTCCTACCCAAGTTTACAGTCAAATCGATCCTTGAGTCGAGACGAGTCTATTGAAATCATTCTTGACTTGAAAATCTATTCCGAACTTCGTTTTATTAAAAATGTTTACGAAAACCCTAGTTCACTATTCTTCCTACGAACGGTTTTCATTCGGAAAATGTTTTCTCTTCGGATTTACATTACTCGAGCTATTTCAAGATTTTTGAGATGTTTTACAACTCTTGATTCAAACCCTAGTTTGAAATTTTGAAGCGTATGTTCGTACGTAAGAATTCACTATTCACTCCACGTTTTCAACTTTTTAACGGTAAAACGTTTTATAGTCGATTTTGGACTCAAAATGCTTCTCGATTTATTTCTTGAATTTTGGAAACAATCCGGACTCGAAAATCATTCTCGAAAGTCGTTTTTCACTCATGTCGAGTTTCCAGCTCAAAACTTTTATTCACTAAAACTAATGTATCTTTCAAACGGTAAATCCGATTTCGACGTATGAATATGCGTTTCGAAGCTAATTTTCTTGCCGTCGGAATGGTTATACTTCCAGCCACTTATCCTTGATTCTTGGCCACGAAATTACTGAATTACCCCCCAGCAGCCCCATTTTTTAGCTTCAAGATGATGAAGCTTCCAAGAGAAGCTATTCCATTTTGCTCTCCTACCCTTCTCTACATTTTATTTCCAAGGTGAGGTGCTTCCCAACACCTATAAATACCCCCCTCATGCCATTCATTTTCCTTGCTCAATGTTGTGTTAACAACTCCCTTTCTTCCTCCCTCTCTCCCCCTCTTGCCGTGAGGCTCCCCCCTTGCTAGGTTAGATGTTGTTTTATTTTATGTTATGTTTTTATGTTATGTTTTAGTTTAGTTTATGTTTTTATGTTATGGTATGTTTATATTATGTTTAGGTTGGGTCTTAGGGCCTTCCCTAAGCCATATAGGATTTTATTTTATGCATTTATTATATAGTATTTATGATATGTTTGTTAGTAGTGAATTATGATTTAATTGTTTAGTATATGCTATGAAATGTTATGAATTGCTTTAGTATATGGTATGATCATGTTATGGAGCTATTATATGATGATAATTGATGCATTATTATGATATTTAATTTATGTTCAAGCATGTTATGCAATGGAATAGTAACCTATGATCAATTATATTATAACTTGTTACATGTTACTATATGGTCTCAATTGATGAATGCTACATGATTAATGGTCTTGATGTGCTATGACTTATGTCTATGATATGTTATTACATTGTTACAATGTTACATGACTCATATGTTATGACTTGAGCTTATGATATGATATGGATTAATGGAATAGTGCTTTGATTATATGTTATACACTTTGATAGTGTTACATGTTATAACCTAGGATAGAATAGTGTTTCATAACTTGATGTTATGCTTTAATTAGACTTCTTAACCATAGGTTATACCTTTAACCTAGATCACACTTGCTTATAATAACATGAACTTGAAACTATAGGTTATAATCAAGATCATAATTGAATTAGGGTGTGTGTATGTATGCATGCCGTGTGTGTGTGAGTGTGTTCATGTGAGTGCATGAGTGTGTGTTTAGTGTGTGGGTTTGACCCGACCCTTTGACCCGACAAGTGAATAGTAACATGTGAATAGTAATTCGTGAATAGTAATCTGGAATAGTAATTGTGAATAGTACTTTTGAATAGTAAAAGTGAATTAAAACTTGTGCTTTCTTAATAGACATTTGCACTTAGGGTTTTCAAATCCGGGGTCTAAAATGTGATTTCAAAATGTGTTTTCTTTCGAGGACTTGTTTTATAACCTTAAGGTTTACGTTTAGGATTCATAATTTGATTAATTCCTAATCGATTATAGTAAGATCATAGTCCCACGTTAATGATAACTCACTTTAAGGATTCCTTTGTGTGTTATCCTTCTCTAATACCTTAAATGGTATTACTCTCTTGTCATTACATGTTCTGTACTTGTTTTATATGTTTATGTGCATCGTGATAGAAGTGTGTCTTAACTCACCTTAGTACACACTTACAGGAGTTAAGGTTGAGCACTGGAATCCCCAGGGCACTGCATAATCTATCCTACCTACTGTTACTATTAGGTGAGGTGAGGTTATAAATGTTTTCAACTGGAACCATGAATACTTAATGATTCAATCGTTTTGAAACTCTAAGCCTAGTGCTTTACATTCTTGTTTTGAAATATCCTTTATAAGGGATGATTCTTCAAAGAACCCAGACCTATCCATATTTCTTGATCAAAGGCACATGTTTTCAATGTACAACATCAATGGTTCATGTTTTCAAAGTAATGCATCAATGGTTCAATTGCATCAATGGTTCAATGTTTTCAAAGTAATGCATCAATGGTTCAATGTTTTTCAAAGTAATGCATCAATGGTTCATGTTTTCAAAGTATTGCATCAATGGTTCAATGCATATGTTCAATGGTTCATACATTCGGATTTATTCTGGATGTCATCAATGGTGCAAGCAATCAATGGTTAATGGTATGGGCCCGGCGGTTATGTGTAGAGGTGATGCTCGGGAGGTGAGCGCCAACGACATCACTAATACCGGCCGCCACACTAGGCGATTGATACCGACTTTAATCAGGAGGTTTGGTTAAGTCAGGACAATTGTCGGGAATGGACCGCAAATCTATTCCCAAATCAATGGTTAATGGTCACCTAGGGGTCGCTCCCCGAAGTGAAACTTGGTGGAGGATGGTGCATGTGTGTATGTGTTAGGGTGTTGTTGATCTCGATCCGACACCCTATTAATGGTCATGTTTTCTGGAGTAAGGATGGAGAAGCCTAGCTTGCGGGCATCAATGTTTTCATAAAGTTGGTTCATATCTTGCAAAGTTGTTCCCTACCCTTATCCCGTTTTATGAAAATCATATGAACCAAATCATAGCATATGTGTGCGCGTGTGACAGCATTCATGAAAGTGTTTTGAAAACTCTCATTTCTTATAGCATTGCATTAAAGGGTTTTATCACTTGAACTTATTCTTAAGTTCTTCATTAAAGCTTTGCATTAAAGGTTTTACCTTATGAACTTCACTTCAAACGTTTACTTTAAGTACTTTCTTTTAAAGATATCCCTCACTTAGTCACTTTGACTAATACCTCTACCTGTTTTCTGACCTCATGGTTTCAGGTCTTGCAGCCGCAGTCTAGAGGTATCTTGAAGCTCTAGAGTGTTCATTTTGTTGAGTCAGGACTTTACTTTATTAATCTATTTTTGTGTCCTGCATATGTTATATGGCTGCATTGATACTTTACCTTATGCTTTTGTAATAATCCTTCTGCTACTTGGATACTGCGGCAATTGCTATCTTATGCTCCCGTGATAATGTTCAATTGATACAGAAATGTTAATTGTCTCTTCTGCTTAACGATCAGTACTTGCTTGTTTATATGCCATCACGCACATGTTTTGAAAAGTTTTAAAATACTCTGATTTTCCGCTGCATAAGCCACATAGTTAAACACTATTATTGTTAATGGTTAATGGACATGCCGTTCGCTGGGGTATTTCTTAAGTGATGGCTCACACCATTACTTGAGGGGTGCTTCAGTGCGGGGGTTGGGGCGCCGCTCTCTACCAGCAAAGTGGGGGCGCTACAGTTTACTATTCATTTCCCAAGCCTATATTACCTAATGCTTCAATGGAACCCTATAGGTTCATATCACATGTTTTCCTATCCTTTGAACTTGTTTTCCAAGCTCCGGAAACCTTCCTTGAACCATAAGGGCATTTTGGGAACTTACCGACCAAAGTTACTATTCCTCTGAAAATGAGCTTTTGATTCTGATATCTTTCCTACCCAAGTTTACAGTGAAATCGATCCTTGAGTCGAAATGAGTCTATTGAAATCATTCTTGACTTGAAAATCTATTCCGAACTTCGTTTTATTGAAAATGTTTACGAAAACCCTAGTTCACTATTTCTACTACGAACGGTTTTCATTCAGAAAATGTTTTCTCTCTGGATTTGCATTACTCGAGCTATTTCAAGATTTTTGAAATGTTTTACAACTCTTCATTCAAACCCTAGCTCGAAATTTTGAAGCGTACGCTTGTACGTAAGAATTCACTATTCATTCTACGTTTTCAACTTTCTATCGGTAAAACGTTTTATAGTCGATATTGGATTCAAAACGCTTCTCGATTTATTTCTTGAATTTTGGAAACAATCCGGACTTGAAAATCATTCTCGAAAGTCGTTTTTCACTCATGTTGAGTTTCGGGCTCAAAACTTTTATTCACTAAAACTAATGTATCTTTCAAACGGTAAATCCGATTTCGACGTATGAGTATGCGTTTCGAAGCTAATTTTTGGCCGGACGGAATGGTTATACTTCCAGCCACTTATCCTTGAGTCTTGGGGGACGAAATTACAGAAATACCCCCAGCAGTCCCATTTTAGCTTCAAGAACAAAGTTAGCTTCCAAGAGAAGTTTTACCATTTTGCTCTCCTACCCTTCTCTACATTTTATTTCCAAGGTGAGGGGCTTCCCAACACCTATAAATACCCCCCTCATGCCATTGAATTCCTTGCTCATTTGTTGTGTTAACAACTCCCTTTCTTTCTCTCCCTCTCCCCCTCTTGCCGTCTTCCCCCCCTTTTTGTTAGCTAGGTTAGTTGTTTTATTTTTATGCTTTAGTTTATGTTATGTTTTAGTTTAGTTTATGTTTTTATGTTATGGTATGTTTATATTATGTTTAGGTTGGGTCTTAGGGTCTTCCCTAAGACATATAGGATTTTATTTTATTCATTTATTATATAGTTTTTATGATATGTTTGTTAGTAGTGAATTATGATTTAATTGTTTAGTATATGCTATGAAATGTTATGAATTGCTTTAGTATATGGTATGATCATGTTATGGAGCTATTATGTGATGATAATTGATGCATGATTATGATATTTAATTTATGTTCAAACATGTTATGCAATGGAATAGTAACCTATGATCAATTATATTATAACTTGTTACATGTTACTATATGGTCTCAATTGATAAATGTTACATGATTAATGGTCTTGATATGCTATGACTTATGTCTATGATATGTTATTACATTGTTACAATGTTACATGACTCACATGTTATGACTTGAGCTTATGATATGATGTGGATTAATGGAATAGTGCCTTGATCATATGTTATACACTTTGATAGTGTCACATGTTATAACCTAAGATAGAATAGTGTTTCATAACTTGATGTTATGCTTTAATTAGACCTCTTAACCATAGGTTATGCCTTTAACCTAGATCACACTTGCTTATAATAACATGAACTTGAAACTATAGGTTATAATCAAGATCATAATTGAATTAGGATGTGTGTGTGCATGCCGTGTGTGTGTGAGTGTGCTCGTGTGTGTGCTTGAGTGTGTGTTTAGTGTGTGGGTTTGACCCGGCCCTTTGACCCGACAAGTGAATAGTAACATGTGAATAGTAATCCATGAATAGTAATCTAGAATAGTAACTGTGAATAGTGCTTTTGAATAGTAAAAGTGAATTAAAACTTGTGCTTTCTTAATAGACATTTGCACTTAGGGATTTCAAATCCGGGGTCTAAAATGTGATTTCAAAATGTGTTTTCTTTCGAGGACTTGTTTCACAACCTATGGTTTTGCGATAGGATTCATAATTTGATTAATTCCTAATCGATTATAGTAAGATCATAGTCCCACGTTAATGATAACTCACTTTAAGGATTCCTTTGTGTGTTATCCTTCTCTAATACCTTAAATGGTATTACTCTCTTGTCATTACATGTTCTGTACTTGTTTTATATGTTTATGTGCATCGTGATAGAAGTGTGTCTTAGCTCACCTTAGTACACACTTAACAGGAGTTAAGGTTGAGCACTGGAATCCCAAGGGCACTGCATAATCTATCCTACCTACTGTTACTAATAGGTGAGGTGAGGTTATAAATGTTTTCAACTGGAACCATGAATACTTAAAGATTCAATTGTTTTGAAACTCAAAGCCTAGTGCTTTACCATTCTTGTTTTGAAATTACCTTTATAAGGGATGATTCTTCAAAGAACCCAGACCTATCCATATTCCTTGATCAAAGGCACATGTTTTCAAAGTAATGCATCAATGGTTCAATTGCATCAATGGTTCAATGTTTTCAAAGTAATGCATCAATGGTTCAATGTTTTTCAAAGTAATGCATCAATGGTTCATGTTTTCAAAGTACAGCATCAATGATTCATGTTTTCAAAGTAATGCATCAATGGTTCATGTTTTCAAAGTAATGCATCAATGGTTCATGTTTTCAAAGTATAGCATCAATGGTTCATGTTTTCAAAGTACAGCATCAATGGTTCATGTTTTCAAAGTAGTGCATCAATGGTTCAATGTTTTCAAAGTATTGCATCAATGGTTCAATGCATATGTTCAATGGTTCATACATTCGGATTTATTCTGGATGTCATCAATGGTGCAAGCAATCAATGGTTAATGGTATGGGCCCGGCGGTTATGTGTAGAGGTGATGCTCGGGAGGTGAGCGCCAACGACATCACTAATACCGGCCGCCACACTAGGCGATTGATACCGACTTTAATCAGGAGGTTTGGTTAAGTCAGGACAATTGTCGGGAATGGACCGCAAATCTATTCCCAAATCAATGGTTAATGGTCACCTAGGGGTCGCTCCCCGAAGTGAAACTTGGTGGAGGATGGTGCATGTGTGTATGTATTAGGGTGTTGTTGATCTCGGTCCGACACCCTATTAATGGTCATGTTTTCTGGAGTAAGGATGGAGAAGCCTAGCTTGCGGGCATCAATGTTTTCATAAAGTTGGTTTATATCTTACAAAGTTGTTCCCTACCCTTATCCCGTTTTATGAAAATCATATGAACCAAATCATAGCATATGTGTGCGTGTGTGACAGCATTCATGAAAGTGTTTTGAAAACTCTCATTACTTATAGCATTGCATTAAAGGGTTTTATCACTTGAACTTATTCTTAAGTTCTTCATTAATGCTTTGCATTAAAGGTTTTACCTTGTGAACTTTACTTCAAACGTTTACTTTAAGTACTTTCTTTTAAAGATATCCCTCACTTAGTCACTTTGACTAACACCTCTACCTGTTTTCTGGCCTCATGGTTTCAGGTCTTGCAGCCGTAGTCTAGAGGTATCTTGAAGCTCTAGAGTGTTCATTTTGTTGAGTCAGGACTTTACTTTATTAATCTATTTTGTGTCCTGCATATGTTATATGGCTGCATTGATACTTTACCTTATGCTTTTGTAATAATCCTTCTGCTACTTGGATACTGCTGCAATTGCTATCATGTGCTCCCGCGATAATGTTCAATTGATACAGTAATGTTAATAGTCTCTTCTGCTTAACGATCAGTACTTGCTTGTTTATATGCCATCACGCACATGTTTTGAAAAGTTTTAAAATACTCTGATTTTCCACTGCATAAGCCACATAGTTAAACACTGTTATTGTTAATAGTTAATGGACATGCCGTTCGCTGGGGTATTTCTTGAGTGATGGCTCACACCATTACTTGAGGGGTGCTTCAGTGCGGGGGTTGGGGCGTCGCTCTCTACCAGCAAAGTGGGGGCGCTACACCTATGATTGGTGGGAACGCACCCGAGAGAAGCTCGAAGTGGAAGGAGAAGAAGTTACTTGGGAAGTGTTTGTAAGGGAGTTTAGAGAAGCCTTTGTTCCTGAAGTCGTTCGAGAAAGGAAAGAACAAGAATTTATGGATTTGAAGCAAGGGACTCGGACGGTGGCTCAGTATCTTTCTCTTTTCAATAGGCTTGGGAAGTATGCACCTCACATTACAAGGGATGAAAAGAGAAAGGCAAAGAGGTTTATAGCTGGATTGAGGCAGGATCTGAGGCACGGGCACGTAGGCCATAACTTTGAATCTTTTGCTGACACGGTACAGAGGGCATTGGTGTTGGAAGAGGAGTATAAGAAAAAGGACCCCTTACCTCGTATGCAAATGGGACAAGGATCGGGACTTGGAAAGGGGAAAAGGCCTATGGTATCTCCTCCTCAGCCATTCCAAGGTCAAAATAAGAAGTTTAAACCTATGGGAGCTGCACCGCCGAAACCACAAGCACCTCTAGCTAATTCTGATCCTCGGCACGATAGGTCACCATGTCTATTTTGTGGAGGCCCGACTCACACCTACAACACTTGTAGAAGGAGGTTGGGACAGTGTCTGATTTGCGGGAAGACAACATATATGGACAATACTTGTCCAGATAAGACTCCGGGATATCAACCGGGAGCTCAGAGGCCGATGATCCCTGCTCGTGCATATGCCCTTGCGGGTGAAGAGAAAGATGTGGAAGCCAATCCCAATGCTATGGTGGAAGGTACGATATGCATCCATAACACGAACATATATGCATTATTTGACCCTGGCGCTACTCATTCTTTTATATATTGTAAATTAATTGATACTTTGTGTTTGCCTGTTACGTGCTTAAATGCTTGTTATGTGGTGAGTTCGCCGTTGGGTGGAAGTCTTGAGACGGATCGGGTGGTCAGAGATTGTGTGTTTGGGTTTGAAGGCAGAGAATATGGAGCAGATTTGGTGGTAATGCCGATGAACAGATATGGGGTTATTCTGGGAATGGATTGGTTGTTTCGGTACCACGCCACGGTTGATTATTTCACCAAGACAGTTAAGTTGGGAGAAGAAGTGACAGTGGGGAAAGAATCAGAGATTACACCTCTGTTGTCGTTCACTGAGGCTCATAAGTTGATAAGGAATGGGGCAACGGGATTCATTGCTTATACCTTGAATAAGCCGAAAGATCAGGCGAAACTCGAAGAGACAGAAATGGTGAAGGAATATATTGAGGTGTTCCCTGAAGTTTTAGGTTCTTTGCCTCCGGATCGAGAGATCGAATTTGTAATAGACTTATATCTGGGGTCTGAACCTTATTCTAAGACTCCTTACCGGATGGCACCGGCAGAGTTACAGGAATTGAAAGTTTAGTTGGAAGATCTTCTCAAGAATGGTTATATTCGACCAAGTTCATCACCGTGGGGCGCGCCGGTTCTCTTTGTTAAGAAGAAAGATGGAACCTTGAGGATGTGTATTGACTACCGGGAGTTGAATCGAATGACTATAAAGAATAAGTATCCATTGCCTAATATAGAGGATTTGTTTGACATGCTACAAGGGTCAAGAGTGTATTCCAAGCTCGATTTAAAGGTAGGGATATTATCAGTTAAAGATTAAGGAGGAAGATATTCCTAAGACAGGATTTAATACCCGGTATGGACATTATGAATTCGTGGTGATGCCATTTGGATTAACTAATGCACCGGCATCTTTTATGGACATGATGCATCGGATTTTCCGACTGTATTTGGATAAGTTTGTCGTGATCTTCATCGATGATATTTTGGTATACTCAAGGTCAGAAGAGGATCATGCTCGACATTTGAGATTGGTATTGGAGACTTTAAGAGATAACCAGCTTTATGCCAAGTTCAGTAAATGCGAGTTTTGGATTGACAGGGTGAGCTTCTTGGGACACATTATTTCGAGCAAAGGATTAGAAGTGGATCCTTCGAAAATAGAGGCAGTTTCACAGTGGCGGAGTCCTAAAAATGTGTCTGAGATCCGAAGTTTCTTGGGTTTAGCCGGTTATTATCGAAGATTTGTTAAGGATTTTTCTAAGATAGCGGCTCCGTTGACCCGATTAACCAAGAAAGAGGTTCGGTTTAAATGGGATGAGAAGTATGAAGCCAGTTTTCAACTCTTGAAGGATTAGTTAACTTTTGCGCCGATACTTGCACTTCCGGATGGTATTGAAGGGTTTATGGTGTATACGGATGCTTCCCATGAAGGCTTAGGTTGTGTTTTGATGCAAAACGGGAGAGTAATTGCTTATGCCTCTAGGAAATTGAAAGAGCATGAGAAGAATTATCCCACTCACGACCTGGAACTTGCAGCGGTGATTTTTGCCTTGGGGAAGTGGAGACATTATTTGTATGGGACTTCTTTTGAGATTTTCACCGATCATAAGAGTCTTCAGTACTTATTCTCTCAGAAGGAGTTGAATAGAAGGCAACGAAGGTGGATGGAGACTCTCGAGGATTATGATTGTGTGATTAAGTATCACCCGGGTAAAGCTAACGTGGTAGCGGATGCATTGAGCAGGAAGGCTAGTGTATCCAATTTGAAGGTAAATATTGGACAACCAACGGAATTGGTTAAGATAAAGGCTCGTATTGGTAACATCTCAGTACGTCCAGAGTTAAGGCAACAAATATTTGAGGCACAACGGATGGATGTTGAGATTCAGAAGTTGATGGAAAAGGCTCGATCAGACTCCGAGTGTCCGTTTGGATTCGATGATACGGGAATCTTTCGATTTAAGGACAGAGTGGTAGTTCCAATGGAGTTGATAAGCGCTATTTTGGATGAAGCTCATAAAACTGTTTATTCGGTACATCCGGGTGGAAACAAGATGTATCGGGATTTGAAACAGTATTATTGGTGGAACGGGCTGAAGAGAGACGTAGTGAATTATGTGAAGCATTGTCTGACTTGCCAGTTAGTGAAAGCTGAGCATCAAAAGCCGTCAGGATTGTTACAGCCACTACCTATTCCCGAATGGAAATGGGAACAGATAGCAATGGATTTTGTATCGGGTTTACCTAGAGTGAAAGGTGGATTCGATGGAGTTTGGGTAATCGTGGACAGGTTAACCAAGTCAGCACATTTTCTTGCAGTTCGGATGTCAGATAAGATAGGTAAGTTGGCTAAGAGGTATTGTGATGAGATTGTTCGGTTACATGGGGTGCCAGCTAGTATTGTTTCAGACAGAGATCCGAGATTCACTTCCAAGTTTTGGCAAGAGTTACAGAGGTGTTTGGGAACTAAGCTTCAGTTCAGTACAGCTTTTCATCCACAGACTAATGGGCAATCTGAAAGGTTAATCAGATATCTTGAGGATATGTTAAGGGCGTGTGCGTTGGATTTCTCAAGTTCATGGAATGAACAATTGCCCTTGATTGAGTTTGCCTACAATAACAGTTACCAAGCTTCTATAGAAATGGCACCGTATGAGTTTCTTTATGGAAGAAAGTATCGGTCCCCTTTGTTTTTCGATTTGGAAGAATGGAAGTGGAGTAAGCAAGAAGGGGTACAAAGAGGTGAAAGGAAAGATAAACCTTCCAAAGCTATTCAAGATGCTATTGAAAAGGTTCAAATTATCCGACAACGGATGAAGGTAGCTCAAGATCGACAGAAAAGTTATGCAGATAAGCGAAGGAAAGATCTTGAATTTGAAGTTGGGGATAGGGTATTCCTGAAAGCTTCACCCCGGAAAGGATTTACCCGAATTGGAAAAGGAGGAAAGTTGAGTCCCGATATTTGGGACCTTATGAGATTTTTAGAGAGAATCAGAGATACAGCTTATAGATTAGATTTGCCTCCAAGTTTAACGGGTATTCACAATGTCTTCCATGTATCACAACTTCGGAAATACTATTCCGATGAATCAGTGATCATACCGGTTGAAGAGGTTGAGCTTGAACCGAATCTCACTTTTGTTCAGAAACCAGTTAAGGTCCTGGATCGGAAATTTCAGGAACTTCGAAATAGACGGTTTCCCTTGGTGAAAGTGTTGTGGCGAAGTGATAAGACGGAAGAAGCCACATGGGAAACGGAAGAGAAAATGAAGAAGTTCTATCCCGAGTTGTTTCCGACCGAGCAATAAATCCGAGGACGGATTCTCCTTAAGGGGGAGAGGTTGTAACGCCCCATGTTTTCACACGTGCAGGTAAGAGTTATGTGCGCCTTTACATTTAATTATATGATTTTATTATATTGATTTATTAATTGAATTCGTTTCTAATTTGATCTAATTGTTTAAATTTTATATGAATTCCAATATGTGCTATGAATATATGAACGAAATTGTGAGAATGTGAATTTCATGAATTCGGTGTTAATTGAATGAAATTATATGTTCGTCTGATTTGTGGACTTGATTGTAACTTATTTGAATGTTTTGGACTCAATTGGAAATAGGGTTTGGGCTTAATTGCCACTTTTTGAAAGTTTAGGGACCTATGTGTATAATAGGCAACCCTGAACGGTTTTCGCAATATCTTGAGCTCCGGACCTCGAAATCGAGATCCGTAACCGGCGTTGAACTTGTTTCGACGTTACCTATCCTTTAAACTTGACCTTATACTTTTTCGATATCGTTTGAACCTTCGACAACGAATCTTTCCACGACCTCGTTTCTTATAACTTGTTTGAACCGTTTACTAATCGAACCGGACTTGAACCGACCCGTATCCTACCCATTTAGCACTAAATATCTGCATTTTTCTTTCTCCTTGCTCCCACAATTGATTGATCATCATCATCTCAAGAAGCAAAGGAAAAGAAGCTCCAAAACCCTCCATAGTTGATCATCCAAACCCTAAGCTCAAGATCAACTTTCATCCAATCTTCTTCCAAGGTAAGGTATGGATTGTTTTTCCCTCATTCTCCTCTCCATTTTCTTCCGATTATATCTTGGTAGGAGTTGGGGAATCATGTGTTATGAGATAAAAACTTGAATGAATCAAATGGTATGAATTCTTGGTTCCATGTCTTTCCTTGCTTCTAAGTGAAAGTTGATGCATGAAAAATGATCCTTGTAACTTCCTTATCATTTTTATATGCTTGGATTTCATGTTGGTTGTGTATTACATGATGTGCCATTAATGGAGCTTGAAGCTTCCATGGATGAAAGCTTGTTCTTAGGTGATCTTTTGCCAACTTTGGGTGTGAATTCTTGCACATATGATTAGATTGCATGATATATGTGAATTATATGACTTGAATACATGTCTAAGAGTGTATAAGAGCTTCCTTATGGCTGCCCCTGTTTTGCAAGCTTTTCCCTCGAGAAACAGAGCTTCTGCTCTGTTTTTCTTGGCAAAACGATGAGCTGACACGGCCGTGTTGGGCTCTCGACTTTGATTTTTTGTCTGAATTTAATCTCGGACACGGCCGTGTCCAAATGCTTTGAAAACTCAACACGGCCGTGTCAAGCCCTTGACTTTGAATTTTTCTGATTTTAAACCTCGGACACGGCCGTGTCCGTTTCCTTTGAAAACTCAACACGGCCGTGTCATTTGAAATGGCAGCTTTGGGGGGACTCTTTTATTGCTTGTTTTGTGTTTATTGCTCGTAATTGTGAATTATATGTAACGTGATTGTATTAAAGCTATGTTGTATGATTGATATATGCTATTGGTGACCATATGAATGAAAGTATGAAAGTATGAACGATATGAACGGGAATGAATATGGTTTTACCATATATTGAACAAAACTTGTGGAATTATGTGTTTAAATTGGATGTTATTGCATTCATGACCATATTTGAACATATTATCGCATTTTAAGCATTCCATAGCATGTCATTTCTTAGCCGAGCGTCTAATGTGGTCATGATTGAGTCTCACACTACCTTTGTCACACAGATCTTGATGCAGTGGGTGACGAGGTCGGGCAGTGAGAGCTTGTCGGGTTTTTTTGTCTACCAGGTGGGTTTTTCTTCTATTAGATAACAATATGACCCCGAACACCTAATGTGCAAGATTTTGGCCAAAACCCTATATAGGTATTTATACCAAGTTTTAATGAGCAAATGTTTTAAACGAAAGCCTTTTTCTTGAATATCCTACCAAAATGTTTTGGCGAGTAATGATTGAGTGATCACAATTAATGAGGGCCCGGGACTTAGTGTAATGGTGAACCGGGGAAGCATGGGCTGACGGGAATCCATTTATACTAGTTCCAACAATTTCGGCAACCTGGATTTCACTAGGAGATTAGTGAATGAAAGGGGTCCCGCGTTTTTGGGGATTCATGTACCCCTCTAGCATTAATGAATGAGGGTTCGGGCCTTGCAAACCCGTTCCCTACCCGGAGGAAAAAGGAGTATATGAATGAACGAATGAATGTTCTAATGTATGTGCACGAAAGAATGTAATGTATGAATGAATAATAGATTACACGAGGTGGTGGTTGGAGATAATGCACGCCCTCTCGCCGGGCTATTAATGACCTAATGAACGAAATGAATAGGTTATAATCCTATTCGTTGTATTTACTTTCCCACTTGGGAAAAAGGATTCAAAACCTCGAATAAGGATTATAACTTGCATGTATGTGTTTCAATTCCGCGATATTATGATATTATGCCTATCTTTTTATACCCACCAGTCTGTCTAAGACTGAACCCGGAGTTGTTTCAGTTGTTTTTGCAGGAAGGGGGATGCTAGGCGGGATACTAGTCAGGGAGAGTCTTGCATCGTATCTAGCCTTTTCTTTACACGCATGATTACATTTTGTTCATTTTGGATTTTGTATGCATGGAGCGTACTTGTAATTGGTACTTATATGTATCTTACATGAAATATTGGTACATAGAGCGTATAGCTCAATATATGAATTACATGTTGGTACCTAGAGCATTTAGCTCAATATATAATATATGAATGATTGCTTCCGCTTTTCTATTGCTCTGTTGTTGGGGTTTAAGTTATAGGCTAGTCCCGCCTGGCTTAGCGAGTGTGTATGTCTCCGTTCGCTATGATTCGGCACGTGTATGGAAATCCATTTCATATACGGGTCGGGTCATGGTGCGGGGGATGTGAATTCTCGCGCTCGGGCGTTACACTAGGTACCTATGTGCCTCATATTATGAGTAATGATGAGATGAAGACCTGGTATTTTATGGAAGGCCTTCGGGATAAGTTCAAGGAGGCTTTAATTGCGGAGAATACGAGCAACTGGGATAAAGCTACAACGAAAGCTTTGAGGGTTGAGAATCGAAGACTAATAAGAGAAAAGGAAGAAGAGGATTCGGGACTGAGAAATGAATTGAGATTTTGCTCCAACCTTCAAGTGGGAGAAAGATTTCAACATTCCGGTATCCAAGCCAAAAAGAAGATCCGTGGGAAGAAGCATAAGGTTGGAAATTCTTCAAGAACAAAGAGAGAGCCTCAACCATGTGCACATTGTGGAGGAATTAATCATGCTTACAACATGTGTTGGGATCGACTGAAGAAGTGTTATGCATGCGGGTCGAACGATCACATGGTTTCGGCGTGTGCTTAATCAAGGAATCACAAACAATGGGAACGAAATCAAAGGCTTCAAATTAGACACCAACAAGAATCTTAGGATAGAGGTATTCGCATTCATGGCACGTGCATCATACTAATTTTGCATTATTTACTCTTCCTTATTTATATACATTGTGTACCTCTATTTTCCATGATTGCCCTAATATGTTGCATAATTAAATGGTACGTGTATTAACATCTTAACCCATCATGCATTGTTCAGTGTTTACTTGATAGGAATTTTTCCTCCAAACTCATCCGTCAAGTGTTACTTCAACTGAGTCATTGTAGAATCAAGATAAGAAGAATTTTAGATTGCAGAGTTTGAGGAAGGAAAGGGGAAATACCAAGGCTTGGGAAAGTAGAATTGGATTTGGAACATAAGAAATAGATTGTTACCTCTATGGATCACTCCAAAGTGAACATGATCACTTTCACCGTACAAATAGCTTAGCTAGGATCATTTACACCGAGGGAGCTAAGTCGAGAAGCAATAGAACGAGTTCAAGGAATTGGGATAGAAGTTTTTAAGGGGGAGGGCATGACCGGAAGATGATTTAAAGTTCTGTATTGTGCCGAGTGGATCGCTACTAGAAGGAACAATGGAAAAGAAAGAATAACGGCAACATAAATAAGTACCTCGAAAAATGGAGATATAGCCCTTGAAGAGATTCCGAGACCACGTCTAGAAGAACCTCGAGAGATGAGGATATAGATTTGAGGAGTTCTTTGGGATTTGAAATAACAAGGCCGAGAACAGATAAATCGAGGATAATTTCAATTTTTGATTTGAGTTGTTTGATGATGGAGCTATGGAGGGTTTATAAGAATTGGTAAGCATAGTAGTGAAGAAGTGAAGCCGAGTCAATTTAATCGTGGGCTTTTAAAGCGAAATAGGTAAGAAAGAGCATGACAGGGACAAGATGGATTAATAGCTCATCAATCGCTTTTCCAAGATGAACCGGGAACGCATATGGGATTTGGGAATTGTATTCGAGCTACTAAAGATACGCTTGAGTATTCAAGTAGGTTAAGTATGGATTTTGATGACGAACGAGTTGATTGGATTGAAATCAAGCGCACTCCTAAGATCGTAATCTTCGACCATAGTATTTAATGAGGATAAGAAAATTAATCGCGGGACTCCAGACCGTAAAGTTGGTAGATAAAGGAAATGGAGCAAGGATGGGACCGGGTGGTTATTGTAATATCGGCAAGTCGTGGAATCTCAAAGCTTACCACTGCAAGCAAAGAAACTTCAACAAAGAAATCAAGTAGATATCGGATTCACTACATTGAAGGACCTCCAAACAAGGGTGAACGGTACATTAACCATACATATCACGTGCATCATGCATTCCTTAATTCCTGTTATATGTAATTGTTTGTTAGTAGCTTTTGGAGTGAGCGAGTGCCTTAGTAACACGGTGAGACGAGGGTCGTGCCGTGCAACAGACTTTACAACAGGTCTTTGGAGACTCTATTTAGAAGCTAGTGGCGGTCCAAGAAACCAACTTCAAACCATGAAGTTGATGTGGTGATTGAAGACCCATTTCGGGTTGGAGAACGAGTGGTGGGAGTTCGTTAACTACTCCACTTGTGATACCGAGTTGTGGGATGGTTAGGATGGATTCAAACGGTGGGAGTTGAATCTCGTTTAGAGCCTCCTATCGTGCGAGACGTCCAGACTACTCATGGTCGGATCTAGTTCGTGAGCAGTTGAAGCCCCTTTCGTGCTAGAAGACCCTTTCTGAACTAATTCCTATTGGGAGGTCGCGAACCCCGCGTGGGATGAACACGGAGAGGTTTGCTTAGAGTCCTGTACTCGAAGAAGTGGACCTGAGGACAGGTCCTTCTTAAGGGGGAGAGGTTGTGACACCCCAGTTTTTCGGCAAGCCAGGTACGACGTCGCGAGAGAGTTTAATTCAGTAATTATGTGATTTATGTGACGTCACATGCCGACGTATCAACGTGTAATTTTATTATGTGCGCAATAGAATTTATTAAATGTACTTGGACTCAATTGTCCAATAATTGCTCGTTAGGGACCTAATTATAATTAGGGTGTTTTGGGGCCTTCGTGGCTACCTTGAGCTCGGGAATTCGAATTCGAATTCTAACCTTACCATTGAGTCCGTTTCAGTGATTCGGATTCGATGAAATTAAACCTCATAATTTTCTAAAACCATTTGATACCCCTACCTTTTTAAAATCCGATCCGAGTGGACCGGATCCCTTTTGACCCGACCCATTTATTCGACCCGTTTCAGCCCTTAAAGGCTGAAAATATCAGCCTCTCTCTCCCTCATTTTATTTTTTTTCACGTTGGAATCAAAGCAAGAAAGGAGAAGAAGAAACCCTCCCCATTTGGCCTTCAAGCTTTGGCTCAAGCTTGTGAGATCCGACCAACCGATCGAAGATTCAAGGTAAGATATGTGATCCTCTCATTACGTACATCGTTTTATCCCGATTGAATCTCTTTCCTCTTGCTTGCTTCCATGTCTATGAAGAAGATGATGAATAGTGCCAATATGTCAAATTTGAGAATATGCTTTGTGCTTTGATTCCCTTGCTTCAAGCTTGATTTATGTTGCTCTTATGAGTACATATGGTGCATATTGGTTGGATTTTGTGTTGTTGGTTGAAGCATGAGTGATTCACCATTTATGACGCTTAAAAGCATGAAAATGGCAACTTCTTAAATACTTGGTTTCATGGCTTGATTTTGGGATATATGTTAGAGCATGCATACATGAACTTATGCCTTGAATTTGAAGTGTTTTGGTCGAGATTTGAGGTGGCTTTGATCATTTTTGGTTTTTCCCGTGTTTGGCCCTATTCTGCTATGTTTCTTCTGCCCAGAACATCTACCCGGGTGGGTAGATTTTTACAACAAAACTACCCGGGCGGGTAGTTTAGTGCCGAGAGGTTTCTGCACCTGCTCTCTCCCAGGCCGGGTAAATTTCTGCCTTGTTTTTCCCTGGACGGGTACTCCCTTATAACACCTTGGATTGACCTGATTTTTGAACCGTTGGAAACCTCTTGAAGTCTAGAACAACCTCCAATTGGAATAACCTAATTATCTTTTCCCATTTGTGAGATATTATCAATTCTTTTTGGTGTCGCCACTTTATCGACAATCTGCTTTCGCCCAACTTCGAGCCTATGCTATTTTCACCTCGCTTTGAACCATGATCCGTGCCACGTATCATTTGAAAGCCCTGTGTGTCTAATTTCATTTCCATCAAACAAAACTCAATTCGAACTTCTAGAACTCAAGATATATTCAATTCTTTACAGCTTACGCATTCCCGAAAATTGTCAGCTTTTCCTAGACTTTGTCAAAACCCGTTTTATCGCTTTCCTTTCACCTCCTCGACCTCTTATTTGACTTACATGCTTATGTATTTGTTGTCATATTTATTATAGGTTCCTCAATTAATGTGAATTATTTGTACGAAATATATTTGCACCTCGTTATGTATCCCTGTCTCGTGTTATGCCTTAATTGCGCCCATGAACGTGATATATGATTATAAATGATTATGATAGGTTATGTAATGTCTTAAATTGCATGGATTGGGTTTGACAATGAGATTGTCTATGTATTTGTATCCTTTGAGTACATGCACATATGCCGTGCGTCTATGTGGTTCGTTCCGAGTCTAAGCCTTGTGTCTTGTCTTCAGTTTGTCCAGGTGCACCCAGGTGGTGTTTCGTAATCCGTTTTGATTCCGGGGTGAATCACGTGTTTGGTTCTTGGCTTCGTCGGTGTAAGGTGAGGCTAGGTTATAGTTAAACCCTACGAATATACCCATTTTCTCGGTATGCGAACTATGGCCTCTATTATATGTATATACGTGCGAGGTATGAATTTATGAGTCTGAAATATGTTTCTAAGTATGAAGAGCAATGTACAAGCCTACGTATGCTTGATTTAATTTGATTGGATTCATTATGATTGGTAATGCTAAACCACGCCTCAAACCGTGTGCCTCGTATGAGCCGGGAGTTACGAGCAGAGGAATATTCTAAGGATTTGACACGGAGAGGTATGTAAACCGTGGTTGTGGCAAGGTAAAGTATGTATCTTACATGTTACGTTTCTGATTAGTAGCGGGTTAGGAATGAATGAATGAATGAATGTTGCTTGGGGCGCAGGAGGTGTGGGTCAGGGGGACCCGGGACGACCATAGGGGTCGCCGGTTAACCTTGTGCTCACTCTCCACATGATTGATAGGACTAACCCGGAACCCACCAGGAGGTTTGGTTGCGTGATGGGAACCTGAGGGTTTGAGTATTCACGCTCCCCTCGTCTGATTGGATGGTTTGGGTCGCGCAACCGTTCCATCACCGGAGAAGGAGGTATATGATTGTTATGCATGATTGATTCATATGTTTGATTACACGATTCGTATGAGGAGCCCAGGATGGGAATTGTTACTCGTACCCACCGAGTTTTGCATGTTTACTATGTCAAAGTTCGTGAAACGGGGATAGATTCTTAACTATGATAAAATATGGATCTTTTGAATAGAAAAGATAAGAATTGATATGAATGGTTATGATTTGATTTGATATGGGTCCTTGAAGCTTCAATTCATTCGGTTTTGGTTAAGAATTCCTATATGTAAGTATCACGGCCAAAACTTTAGTGTGCAAAAACTATCCTCGAGTTCACGAACTGTGTGTGATTGGAATATGCTTTGCTCCTATATATATATATATATATATAGCATGTGTGGGTAGCCCCTCACTCAGTCGAGTTGTAGACTGACCCTCTCCCTCCCCAACTTTTAGTGTGCAGGTTTGGCGTTGGAGTTTCAAGCTAGGCGGAGTTGTGTTGAGTCTTTGAGTCGGTCAAGTTATGTTAGAAGAGTCTCTGCACTCGCACATATATTTAAATTATGTATGATTCGACGTTGTAAGTTATGAATTTGAATATTTATGCATTGGTTATTGAATTACCTTACCGAGATTTGTTATGAGTTAAAAAGAGGCCTGAGGAGCCCAAGTCTGCTTGTGGTTCATCTGTTTAATTTCTGCAGGCCCGTGGCCAATGCATGTGTTTGGATTCAAATTTTCCGCTGCATTCTGTTTCGTTGGTTGGTTATATTTGCAGGGTCTAAGTTCTGCCTAGCTTAGGAGGTTTGTTTTGTTTGTCTCCTATTCGCTATGGTTTGATACGGGTGCGGACTTCCCATTTCGTTACTCGTGTTGAGCCATAGTGCGGGGGATGTGGTGCCTCACGTGCGGGGTGCTACATGGATGTTCTTTAACAACCCCATTTGTGATTCTGAGTTGTAAGTGGTTTGGATGGATTCAAATGGTGGGAGTTGAATCACTTTAGACCCTCCTATCGTGTGAAAACGTTCGGGATATTCCAAGTCGGGATCGTGTTCGTGTAGCTTGAAGTGAAGAATCAAACCCCTTGGCATGTGAAGACCTTTCTCGAGCTAACCAGGTCATGAACCTCGAACTTCGGTAAATATGGGAGAGTTGCTCGTAGTTCTTACTCGAGCGGTAGGACCTGAGGACAGGTCCTCTTTAAGGGGGAGAGTTTTTGCTCGGAACAATCTCTTGTGCTTTTTTTCCGCTTTTCTTACACCTTGCCCCCTCTGAACTCATTCCTAACTTGTTTTATCTTGTTTATGTGTATGTATTTGTTGCTATATGTGTTTTATGTTTCTTATTTAATATGAATTAATTGCATGAAGCACCTAAGCACCTTGTTGTAACACCCCAAACGGATGATGCCACATCCCCCGCACTAAGACCCAGACCCGGTCACGAAATGGAAAGTCCATGCCAGAATCCGAATCATAGCGAACAGGAGACCAACTCACACACTAGGCTAGGCGGATCTAACTTGACAAACTCAGAGTGCGGAAGCAATTAAAACCAACAACAATAGATAGCGGAAGCATTTAAAACAAAACATGCAAAACAGGTGATGGGTTCAACTAGCATAAATACCTAGTCCCGAATATCAACATACATAACAAGTGACGGGTTCAACTAGCATAGATACCTAATCCCGAATATCAATTCATAATCCAACATAATAAACAGCATAAGTATCATCATAATATCTATTAACATCCAAGTACTAGCTTACTAACCCCACATGGGTTTAACTCTAAGTAGAACATAAACATAACCTTCAAGTGTGAAACATAAATACATAACATAAGTAAAGTATGCGACAAATGCATCCTAACACCAACTAGACTGACAAGTGTGACTCCGAAGACTCACTTCCGCCTAGCTCAAGCCAAAAGGAATCCTGCAAACTAAAAGATAAAATGAGGTGTCAGTCAACTGACTGAGTGAGGGGGCTAACGCACACCCACAATATATATATAGAGCACATCACATAACATAAGGGTGGACTCATGAACCGACACTAGGGTTTTGCACGCCAAAACGATTGGAATACCCAAAATAGTATAAGTTTGGAAAACCATTTAGAAAAGCCTATCCCGTTTCACAAATCCCATACATTTATAACATATGCTCGGCGAGTACGAGCTTCCAATCTTTACTCCGCATAACCGAACATAACATAAAGCAGAATCAATCCATCCTCTACTCCAATGATGGAAGAGCCACCAGTTGGCCCTAACCATCAATAACATAAAGACTCACAAGGGGTAGCGAACGTACAAGTGCCCTCCCCGGCTGTACACCGAAGGCTCAAGATATCACGCCTCCCCTATCTCCTTGAGTCGCGCAATGATATCTCAAGTGGAACTATGCACAGGTATATCCCCCACGGCCCTAACCGTCCCGGGGGATCCTTACCCATAGCTCCTCGGATCCACATACATACATACATACAGATGCTAATATTTCTTGACCAACTCGCTACAGAAACATAACATAACTGAATTTTCCAAAATAGCTTACATATGCCTTAATAATTAATTTTTCCAAAACCAAGGATGATCCACAAGGTCATAATCATATCATATCCAACACATATCTAATCATATATAGTATGTAACCGCATGCAAGGATTGAATCATCATATTAAGGCCATAGGTCGCTTAACTATAAAAAAATCCTAAACCTCACCTTGTGCAAGTAGAGTCTGAGAGTGTGAAGGGCCAAACACTCTAAACCTCGGGCCCACCGGCACCACCAAACTATGTGACAAGACATACAGAAGCCCAGACTTAAACTCTATATGAACCAAGTAAGACGCACGACGTATCAAGAGATGAATGCTATGTAATATGGAATGAAGTGTACACATAGGTCACGTAGCATAGTTCATATATTCCACCAAATCATGCAATTAACGAAGTATTAAGGTTTAACAAAGCATTTGAAATCATATTAAAGCATATAAGTCATAAAGTAATTCAAACGGATCAAGAGAACATGGAAAAGACAAGTTCAAACTGTAACAGTAGCTCCGGAACGGCCATTCCCATACATAACTAAGCATGGGAACGGTCATTCCCAGAAGCCACCTAGCAAGCATGAGAACGACCGTTCCCATCTCAAGGCAAGAACGGGAACAACCCTTCCCGTTCTCGCGTGCTGACATCAGCCCTTGGTGGGAAGGGCCGTTCCGGGCACCAAGGCCAAACGGGAACGGCCGTTCTGGCCTCAGATCTGGTGCAGTTTGTACAGAAGCTTCACAGCTTCGGGAAGAAGGCAACCATGGCCGAAAATGGCCGATTTCACACAAATTAAACCATAAAATTTCCACGAAAATCATATATATTATCACATAAATCATGCTTATCACATAAATATCAATTTAGCTCAAGACAAGGGTGATTTTGGCCAAAACTCATACAATCCATTTTCATGAAAATCAAGCTTCAACCATGGCAAGATGCATCCAAACTCACTCCTTATCATACCATTAGAACTATAACACATATTCAACATGGAGAAACACATATTCATGCTCAAGAACTCAAGGATCCATCATATAAACCATATTCTTCAAGTTGGGCATAAATCACCATTTTCACAAGACTTCCTCATATAAGCTCATACATTCAATTTCATGCTAAGATTCATGGATAGAAATGAAATACACATCAAGGGAAATTCGTAGCTTTCCTTGGCTCTTAAAATGATGAAGAAACAAGGGAGATATGAGCTCTTGAAGGTGTAGGAAAGTATTAGATCTTCATCCTCTCTTGAAGCTCTTCCATGGATGATATGATTTGTGTGAAGTGAAGATTAAAATGAAACTAGGTTAGGGTTTTATTGTATATATATGGTGGTTAAAGATTTCATTAGGGTTTCCAAGATATAATATGAGGCTAGAGGCTTTATTAGGATTTGGGCTCAAATAAATGACTTTCGGCCCAATAGGTCAAGATTAAAAGGTTCAAGGTCTAAACGGTTTTCGAAAAATATAAAGTAAATTCCATTGCATCCGAATTACCGAATCAAGTCCAATGGTGGTGTCGGAATTCGAATTTGAATTCCTGAGCTCATATTGGTCTCGAACGACCCAAACTCACCTAACTTAAGTTAGGCCCAAAACACACAAATAGGTCCAAGTCCTATTTAAATCCAACTCCGAAAATTAATTTAAATTCATCCAAGTTCCATTCTTAAGTTGTCATGCAAGAACTCATATTTTACCATTTTGGGTTTTAGTCAATTAAATCACATTTTCAATTAAAGTTGGAATTAAACACATAAAAAGGGAATTAAATCACATAAGTGCGTAAGGTAAACTCTCTCGTGACGCATACCTCTACGATTTATTGGACGGGGCGTCACACTAGTTATGTATCTCCACCTTGTAATATGCATTAATTGTGCACTTGAACGTGTTATATGATTATGAATGAATATGTTGAGCAACTTAATGTCTTGGATTGCATGTAATTGATTCAAATATGTGTTATGCCTACGTGATTGCATCTCCTATATGCATGAACATATGCCGTGCGTCTATGTCGTTCATTCTTGAGTCTAAGTCTTGTCTTTTGCCTTCAGTTTGTCCAGGTGCACCCGGGGTGGTGTTTTGTTCTTCAAGTTGATTCCGGGGTGAATCAAGTGCTTTGTCTTTGGCTTCTTTTGGTAGAAGGTGAGGTTAGGATATAGTTATACCCTAGCGCAATGTGCTCGTTTTCGAATGTGTGCGATTTATAAGCCTTATATATACGTAGATATGTGTGAAATATGTACTTTGATGGTTTTGTCATAAGTTTGAAAGTACGAAACGATATGTATGAGCCTATGTATGCTTAGTTTGGTTTGTTATGATTTTGCAGTCAGTCTGCGTGATATGTACGTACGATATGCTAAGTACGATATGCATGATTTATGTTTGTCTGTCTGTAGCGGGCTTAAGTTTTGTTATGCTTTGTGCATGATATGTTCTGCTTAATGGGGCCCCGACTTCCATGTAAGGGATGTACCGGAGCCCACTTGAGCATAGGTTGGGGGATGGAGTCCGAGGGTTTGAGAAGTATTGAGCACTCCCCTCATCCGCTTATGGATGGCTAGGGTCACGCAACCCTTCCATCACACTATGTATTTGCCTGGTATGTATTCGTTTTGGTTTATCTTGTGAGGTTTGCACTCGTGCCCGCCGAGTCTTGTTATGTTGGTCTTAAGTTCTTAAAACGGGGGTAGATTCTCAAATTAAGATAAAATTTGATATACTTTTAACCTAATAAAATATGTTTGGATATGTGTGCTCAGTCTGAATGTTTTGAACGTACGTATTAATATAAGTTAAGTTTCGTTCGTTCTACTTTGCTAAATCACCCTATATATATATATATATATTATCATGGGCAAATGTTTTGGAGTGCCAAAACTAATCCCGTCTTCACGAACATCTTCTTTTTATATGCTTTTCTATGTATATTATGTATAGCGTGCGTGTGTTAGCCCCTCACTCAGTCAAGTGTGACTGGCCCCTCTCTCTTTATGGTTTTTAGCTTTGCAAGTTTTGGTTTTGGAGTCCGAGCTAGGCAGAGTGAGTCTATCTTGGAGTCGAGTCTTGTATTAGTTGGGTCTTTGCATTTGCATTTTGAATTCAGTTTTAGTTTTGTATTATGATCCTATGTATGGATATATATAAGTATGATTTTTTCAGTTTTGATTTGAATTCGGGACAGGCTTCTAGGGACAGAATTGAACCCGTTTGTATTTATGATTTATGTTATGATTTAATTTCGGGATTAGGAATTATGCTAGCTTGGACCAGTCAACTGTTTGCATGGTTTTAGTTTTTGTTTGGCATGATCATGCTTCTGTATATTCGTTAAGTATTGTGTGTGCAGGGTCTACGTCCCGCCCAGCTTAGGGTTGGTTTTGTTTTTGTTTGTCTCCGTTCTCTATGGTTTGGCATGTGTGCGGTGTCCTTGTTTCGTTACACGTGTTGAGCTATGGTGCGGGGGGTGTGGTGCCCACCGTTGGGGCACTATAGGATGGACTTCGTACACTGGTCTCTTTCCAAGATTAGCTTGTGAACCCAAACTAGAACCTTGACCGGTATATGAACTCTTTCTTCTCATAACTATCCCATCCTCAACTCTCAAGGCCTTGTCCGTCACCTTCGCCCACATGCTAGTATTTGAAGCTTCCGATGCATCCTTCATGTCCTCCCGAAGTCCTTGAAGGAATTGCGAGGCCTTACTTTCATCGTCATTTGCAATACTTGGGGTGTAGCGAGAAAGCCTCTCGAACTCATTAATATAATCCATTACCGACATTCCTCCTTGCTTGAGATCCATAAACTCTCTCAAACGTCTATTCCGTGTAGCTTTCGTGATATACTTGCTCTTGAACTCCTGAGCAAACACCTCCCAAGTAATTTCTTCCCCGGAGGCCACTAGCTTCACTTGAACGCTTGACCACCAATTATACGCTTGTCCTTGTATCATGGTGAGGGTGCATTGAAGTTTCTCATCTGGTCCACAAGGTATAAGATTCCATATCCTATTCATTGGGACCAACCATTCTTCGGCTTGAATATCATTCCCACCAATGAAAACCGGTGGGTTTTGATTCTTGAATTCTCTAAGGGTGGCTGTAATAAGACCTCCTCCATGATTACCGGCCGGCGGGGCATTATTCCTTTCTTGATTCCGTTGCTCTAAGAACACCGCTAGTCTTTCTATAAAATTCCCCGGATCCATCTGTGGTGGTGGTGGATTATTATTCTCTTCTTGAGGAGAGTGGTCCCGGTGATGACGACGCTCGGTGGATCTATCCTGTGACGCCCCGACTTTTCAGACGTAAAGGTATGACGTATGTGTTTACAAATTTGCGCAAAATAATTGTCTTTACGTGTTTTATATTTAATTTTATTATAAATTGTTATTATTTTATTTTATTATAATTTATTTCAATTTAATGTTATTTTAAAATAATTTGTATTTTAAATATATATATATATATATATATAGGGATAAAAATTTTGAACATCCTAAACTATCACGCATTTTGGACTTTGCAACCTGAACTAAAAAACGTCTCCGGTTGCAACCTGAACTACTTAAAATTCTCACTTTGCATCCTCAGTGTAAAATCCGGCCACTGTTGTCACCAGAGGCACTGACGTGGACATCTCGAACGGGTGACACGTCAGTACATGTGGCCGGATTTTTACACTGAGGATGCTAAGTGAGAATTTTAAGTAGTTCAGGTTGCAGCCGGAGACGTTTTTTAGTTCAGGTTGCAAAGTCCAAAATGTGTGATAGTTCAGGATGTTCAAACTTTTTTTCCCATATATATATATATATATATATATGTAGTTATATTTCGTTAATTGTTGATTAATTTAATGATTAATGTTAATTAAGTATTATGCTAATTAATCATGCTTAATCATATTAATTAATCTATTCAAATTTAATCGTTGACTTTAATATATATGTTTGAATTTAATTTCATTTATTTGGCTAATTCATGAATTCTTTGAAAATGTGCATCGTTCTTATATGAAATGATATCGAAATATCGTGAAATTGTAATATGGCTTAAATATGTGTTTTATGAACATGCTTATATTCTCGGTTTATGTTTTCGAATTCATTTGACATGTTAACGAATTTAATTTGAATTGTGGAACCAAATCGGGGGCTAACGAGCACTTAGCGTACCCTTGGTTCCGAATTTAATATCTTGAGCTAGGAAACTCGGATTCGAGTTTCGTCAACTTCGCTGAGGTCGTAACGAAAATTCGAGTTTAGTAAACTTAGCCACATATTTTTCCAGAAGCATTTCAACCTCCGAAATCCAACCGAAAAACCCACACGGCGCCAAAACTGCCACATTTCACCAAAATAGTCATATCTCTTACCATACTTGACCAAATTAACCATGGTTTGAACCTATGGGACCCTAACTCAACCATCTAGCTGATCATTATCCTCCCCAACCGAAATAGTCTCTCTTACTTAGAGAAATTCAGCCCTCTTTCCTCTGTTTTCCAGAAATCCCGTTGCTCAAGCAAACCTCTTGAGATTCAAGCTCAAATCTCTTCCAAACCTCCATTAATCCACAAGGTAAGCTTGGTTATGTTATGTAAATCCATTATGAGTCATTTTCATTCATTCATCCCTAAATTTGAGCATGATTTCGTGAACTTTTGGGCAGAAATGGATATATATAGATTTAGGTTTGAGTTTGGTTGATCTCTTCCAATACTTGAGCTTTTTGGATGATTCCAAGCATGAAAATGATTGTCTTGATCTCTTCTTGGCATTTATGGTAATGTTTTAGCTGGTAGTTGAAGCATTCATGAGCTATTATTAATGATATATTGAAGGTTGAGGGTGTTGCTCTGTTTTTCGGCATAGCTATCTGCGTCAGTTTCTTTGCTGCGTTTGAGGAGTGTTTGAGGCTTGATTTTGTTGAGTTTTATTGTCTATTTCATGTCCTTACTTACCTGATCTTGTTGGGAGAAAGTTGGATTTGGTTTCTGCTCTGTTTCACCAGGACTGCTGCGTTTTTTTTGTTGCTGTCGCGCAGGTCGCGCCCGCGACCTTAATTGCCTGTAATTTGGGTCGCACCCGCGACTGTACAGTACGCTGCCCTCGTATTCTGTAAATTGGAGAAAAATGCTGGAAATTAAGGGTAGCGGCCGCTACCATTTCATGAAGAAAATGGGTCGCGGCCGCGACCCTTGTTTTTCTGAAAAAATTCCAACCTTCGAACTTTGCTGTATGTGTTTAAAGTGTAACTTTAATTCCTTTCTTTACCTGCATGCATGCATGAAGTTGGACGTGTATATATATGTATATGTATAACATTTCATGCATAAATCATGATTTAAGTGATGGAGTGCATGCATGGATTAATTGTAAATTTCCATTTTATATATGCATGCATGATATACATGCATACGTGCATTACATATATGTATATATATATCTATATAAATATTAGTATTAAGTTAAATAATGATATATATATATATATATATATATATATATATATATATATATATATATATATATATATTAATTATGGTCTAATTTGTTTAAATTTAGAATCTAATTGTTATTTATTTCATGTTTATTTAATTTCGATCTTTAATTGAAAGTAATTAATTGCCTATTGTCTAATTATAAATGCAATATATTACGTGTTATGATTATTAAATGGAATTTTAAATTAATTGATATGCATTATGAATGTTATGAATTTATGAATTTGAATGAAATATATGAACGAATGGTTTGATTATATGTTCTAAATTCCTTAATAGTGCACATGAACATTTTTATGATATAACATGATCTTTTATGCATTCATATCATGATCATTTCATTGCCGAGCGTCTTAATTGGTCATTTTGGGTCTCACTTTACCTTTCTTGCACAGATTTTGATCCCGTTGAAGACGAGGCCAATCCTTGAGGCTTTCGTATCTTCTTTTGTCAGTACAAGGTGGGTTTTTCTACTAGTTAGATAAAAAGACCCAATATATCCTTATGTGCAAAGTTTTATCGAAAGTTAGAATTATCTATTTATATAACGAGTCACTTTCGGGTAAATGATTTCAAACGTATAATCCCTTTTTCTTTTAATATCCTACCGATTGTTTTGGCGAGTATCGATTGATTGATTGCACTGATTGGGGCCCGGGGTTCTTGGTGTGAGTGGCTATCCAAGGAAGCATGGGCTGACGGTGATCCCTCACACTAGTTCCCACTAATGAATGGCGGTACCGGACCTCGCCAGGAGATTGGCGGGGAAAGGGAGCTGAGTGCCATCTAGGGAGTCATGTAACCCCTTTTGGCCAATGATTGGGTGGCCGGGTCTTGCAAACCCGCCCACCAACCCGGAGGAAGAAGGTGTATATGACCGATTGAATAGAATCGATTGATTGTGCACAAAAGAATGATATGCATGAAAGACTTAAGGAATGAATGATTGTTGAATTACACATGTTGTTGGTTGGAGTTGATGCACGCCCACTCGCCGGGCCACTAATGACCTATTGTAAAATTGATCATTATAATCCCTTCCGATGATTCCTCTATTTTACCTACTTGGGAACCGTCTCAAAAACCTCGCTTGGGATTATAATTTGCATGTGATTGTTTAAATTCCGTTATATATTATATTTATGCCAATGTTTTATACCCACCAGTCCCTTTTGGACTGAACCCGTTTGGTTTTCAGCTGTTTGGTGCAGGTGTCGAGAGAGCTAGGCGGGAATACGAGTCCTAGGTCTTGCATTCGTCTCTAGCTCTGTATTTTGACCTTACACTTGCATCTCACACTTTTGATTATTGTATATGGATATTATATTGGAGCGTACACATGTTTTGGGCCGTGATGGCTTGCATTGATGTATATGAATTATATTTTGGAGCTTGGATGCTCATGGTATATATGTGATATGCTTTGTTCGTTTATTGCTTCCGCTTTAATGTGAAATTCTGATTTTATGGTTCAAGGGTTAGTCCCGCCTAGCATAGAGTGTGTGTTTGTCCCCATTCGCCGTGATTTAGCTCGGGTATGGATCGTTCATTTCATATTCGGGTCGGGTCTCGGTGCCGGGGATGTGACACCTTACGCTCGGGTGTTACATATCCCGACGGTGATGTCTTCTTGGAGGCATATTTCTGCAAAAATGCAAGAAATTCCAATACATATGCGTGCGGGTCAATACATGTTCATGTGCACAATTAACAAAGAGATAAACAAATAAGCACATGAAGTCACATATCCACGTTGTCCTACGCCATACAACCTAGACAGACTCAACACGACACTAGAACTCCGGTTTTGCAAGCCGAAGCTCTAATACCACTTTAGGATGTAGCACACTGAGTGCGGGACATCACATCCCCCGCACCTAAACCCGAACCCGCATATGAAATGGGAAGTCTATACACAAGCCCAGGTCTAAGCGAACGGGAGACCACACACTCACTAGGCTAGGCGGAGCTAAAACATACTCAGAGCGCGTAACAAATAGACAAATAGCGGAAGCAACAGAGTTCTAGTAATATAAAATTCCCAAAATTAAAATATACATCAAATGTCACATCCCCCGCACCTAAACCCGAACCCGCATATGAAATGGGAAGTCCATACACGAGCCCAGGTCTAAGCGAACGGGAGACCACACACTCACTAGGCTAGGCGGAGCTAAAACATACTCAGACAGCGTAACAAATAGACAAATAGGGGAAGTAACGGAGTTCTAGTAATATAAAATTCCCAAAATTAAAATATACATCAAATGTCACATCCCCCGCTCCTAAACCCGAACCCGCATATGAAATGGGAAGTCCATACACGAGCCCAGGTCTAAGCGAACGGGAGACCACACACTCACTGGGCTATGCGGAGCTAAAACATACTCAGAGCGCGTAACAAATAGACAAATAGCGGAAGCAACGGAGTTCTAGTAATATAAAATTCCCAAAATTAAAATATACATCAAATGATCAAATATACATAGCCATAACAATTCGTATATCCAAAATAAAATTCATAACATGATCAATTCATTAAATACAAGTCCAAAATGAAATGCAATGCACCTAGCACGACCTATACCAAAAAGTGAGACTCGAACGACCCACTTCTCCGCCTAGCTCGCACCAAAAGACCTGCAAACTAAAAGTGGGAAAAGGAGAGGTGTCAGTCATATCTCGACTGTGTGAGGGGGCTAATGCACACCTACACACTATACATATATAGAGCAAAGCACGTAAAAGATAAAGGTTATGAACCGGGAATAGGTTTTGCATACCAAAACATTTTCAAAGCACATTACGTATCATATACATATACATTATTAAAGGCTCTATTGTCGTTCCATAATCTAACCATTTGTCATTAAGCTCGGCGAGTACGAGCATCCACCGCTACTTCTCATTACATTACATTGCGTAAAATAGAAATCACATTCAATCCTCCCCTTCGGTGATGGAAGGGTTGCACGACCCTAACCATCCATTAGAAAATTCCTTGAGGGGCGATTAACCCACATGAGTGCCATTATAAATTCCTCGTGGGGTTGCTAACCCACACGAGTCCTCGCCGACTACATACCGAAGGCATCAAGAGCACCACGCCTTCCCAACCTCCCGGGGTCGCGCGTAATACCTCGAAGGGAAACAACGTTTAGGCATAACCCGACGACCCTCACCGTACCGGGCATCCTAACCCGTATTCTCCATGGATCCAAGATTAACGTTACCTTACCTTTCATTGCATTCTCACTTATTACAAATCATTAACATTATAACCATTGACATTAAACTTTCATTAAAACCATGAGCTCATATATGCTCGTGGATATAGCCCTTTCGAAAGCCGTAACTTGATAACAAGATCATAAACATATCGTACATTATACATATTTAACTATATATATAATATATAGTCGCATGCGGGCTAGAAAACGAGCATTTGAGGGTCTTAGGTCGCTTAACTAGAAAGAAAGGAACCTAAACCTCACCTTTGAACAAAAGAGTGTCGCGGTGCAAGAAAATAATCCCAAACAACTTAAACTTCGGGTACGACACCTCCCGGAAGCACCCCTGAGACAAACAAACGTAACACGAAAGACTTAGACTCAAATATGTACCATATAGACACACGACGATGCAATGAATGTGATGCACACAAATAAAGTGCGAGAAGGTATCATTTAAAGCGTTCAAATTCATATCAAGTAAAATTCATATCAAATGAATCCATAAAATTAATTTAAGACATTTAACATATAATATAACATGTTTATATAACATATATGTCATAAAACAACTTTTTATTCAAACCCTAGCTTGAAATTTTGATGCGTACGTCTGTACGTAAGAATTCACTATTCATTCTACGTTTTCAACTTTTTAACGGTAAAATGTTTTATAGTCGATATTGGATTCAAAACGCTTCTCGATTTATTTCTTGAATTTTGGAAAGAATCCGGACTTGAAAATCATTCTAGAAAGTCGTTTTTCACTCGAGTTGAGTTTCGAGCTCAAAATTTTTATTCACTAAAACTAATGTATCTTTCAAACGGTAAATCCGATTTCGACGTATGAATATGCGTTTCGAAGCTAAGTTTTGCCCGGACAGAATGGTTGTACTTCCAGCCACTTACCTTCACGTTTTGGCAGTGAAGTTACCAAAATACCCCCCAGCAGTCCCAATTTTGTTTCATGAATGATGAAGCTTCCAAGAGAAGCTTTCCCACTTTTGCTCTCATACCCTTCCTTACATTTTATTTCTAAGGTGAGGGGCTTATCTTCAACTATAAATAGAGGGCAAGGGGCATTTCATTCCTTGCTCAATGTTGTGTTAACAACACCCTTTCTCTGCCTCTCCTCCCCCTCTTTGCCGTCGCCCTCCCCCCTTTTAGAGCTAGGTTTGTTTTATTTTTATGCTTTAGTTTATGTTATGTTTTAGTTAGTTTATGTTTTTATGTTATGGTATGTTTATATTATGTTTAGGTTGGGTCTTAGGGTCTTCCCTAAGCCATATAGGATTTTATTTTATGCATTTATTATATAGTTTTCATGATATGTTTGAATGTATGTTTATATGTTTTAATTGTTTAGTATATGCTTGAATATGTTATGAAATGCTCGAGTATATTCTATGATCATGTGATATGGTTGTTATATTATGAGCCGGGGACTTTTGTGCATAAACTTTTTGTACCTCCCTTCCCCGGACGGGGGTTCTATGTTTGGGTTCTTTCCCCGGGCGGGGAGCTCTATTGAGTGTTCCATTTGTGTGCCTGACTGCTGCATTCCATGAATTGAATGGTGCTTGTGCATGTGTTGTGTTGTGTGTGTACGTATCTGCATGTGTGTGTGCATGTAATGTAAATATGGAATTGAATATGCATACATGTGTTAGTATTATGTAATTGTAATGCATGAGTTGTGTGTGTATGTTTTATACATGAAATATATATGTATATGTAATTTGTGTTTGTGTGTGCATGCATGTATGTTATGTGTACGTGTGTATGCATGGTAAATATATATAAGTATACGAATATGTAAAATGTGCATGTGTGTGTACGTGAGGGTGTATGTATATATATATGTTATATGATATGTTGTATATATAATATAATGTGAGTTATATTATGATTTTAAATATATACTTATTTTATTAAGTTTATATACATGTTATGATTTTAAATAATTCGACCTCGAGTGCATGATTTTCGTATTTCATTTCATGCTCTTTAAATGTATGGAATTTGAATTATGTTCATGCATGCTAGCTAATGGAATAGTATTCTATGTTCAATTATGTCACAACTTGTTACATGTTGGTTTTGAATTAAATTGTTACAGGTTACATGCCTAAGGTTCATGACATGATATATGATATGATATGATATATGTTGAGACATGTTCTTATATGGTTACATGATTCTTGAATTATGACTTGAGCTTATGATATGATATGGATTAATGGATTAGAGCCTTGATCATATGTTATACACTTTAATAGTGTCACATGTTATAACCTAAGATAGAATAGAGTCTCATAACTTGATCTTATGCTTTAATTGGATCTCTTAACCATAGGTTATACCTTTAACCTAGATCACACTTGATTATAATGACATGAACTTGGAACTATAGGTTATAATCAAGATCATAATTTAATTAGGGTGTGTGTGTGTGTGTGTACGTGCATGGTGTGTGTGTGTACCGTGTGTGTGGGTGTGTGTGTATAGTAAGGGTTTGACCCGACCCTTTGACCCGACATGTGAATAGCAACCTGTGAATAGTAATAGTGAATAGTAATCTGGAATAGTACTTTTGAATAGTAAAAATGAAATAAAACTTGTGCTTTCTTAATAGACATTTGCACCTAGGGTTTCCATATCCAGGGTCTAAAATGTGTTTTCTTTCGTGGACTTGTTTCTTAACCTAAGGTTTGCGATAGGATTCATATTTTGACTAAAGCTTACTCGGTTATAGTAAGATCATAGTCCAATGTTAAGAGTAACTCACTTTAACGTATTCCTTTGTGTGTTACCTTTCTTGAATACCTTAAATAGTATTACTCTCTTGTGTTACATAATGCTCGTTCATATGTTTCATGCATTTCCTGTGCATCTTGGTTAGTAGTGGGTCTTAGTTCTTAAGCTCACTCTAGTACACCACCTACAGCAGTTAAAGTCGAGCACTGGGATCCCCAGGGCACCGCGTAATCTGTCTACCTACCTTTTGTTACTAATAAGTGAGGTGAAGTTAAAATGTTTTCCAACTGGAACCACGATTATACTATCGTATCATATGTTTTGAAATTCAAAGCTAAACCTCGTTTTGAACTATCCCTGTTATCGGGATATTCTTTTAAAAGGATCATTCATACTTTAATAGTATACCTTGATCAACAACACATGTTTTCCAAAGTTCTACATTCTTGTTCAAAGATAGTTACATGTTCTGCATATGTTTCCGAAGTACCGTTTTACATGTTTTACAGACAGCATCACATGTTTTATAGACAACATCACATGTTTTACAGACAGCATCACATGTTATAATTACAGTTTCCCATGTTATAGTTAGCACCCGGAGTGGTACTCTGGTCACTGCTAATCTTGAAATGCAAGCATACAGTTTACAGTTTGGGCCCGGCGGTTATGTGTGGAGGTGATGTTCGGGAGGTGTGCGCCAACGACATCACCAATACCGGCCGCCACAATTAGACAATTGACACCGACTTTTAACAGGAGGTTTGTTAATCAGGACAATCTGTCTGGGAACGGACAGCAAATCTATTCCCATTACATGTTTACAGGTCGCCAAGGGCTAGCTACCCGAAGTGACAACCGGTGGAGGATGGTGCATGTTTGTATGGGAGTGGGGGTATTGTCGACCTTGGTCCGATACTCTACTGTGTGTGGAGTTATTGTTGACCTCGGTCCGATACTCTACGAAATCATGTTTTTTGGAGTAAGGATAGAGAAGCCTAGCCTGCGGGCAAAATTCTGTTTCATAAAGGATGGTTTATATTTGGAAAAGTTCACTTTACCCTTATCCCATTTTATGAAGGAACTATGAACCATCTACAGCATATGTGTGCGTGTGATAGCATTCATGAAAAGAGTTTTGGAACTTATATTCTTTTACAGCATTGCATTTAAACAGTTTTATCATTCAAACTTGTTTCAAGTTCTTCTTTAAAGCTTTGCATTAACAGTTTTGAATTACATTTCAAGTTCTTTACCACTCAGTACTTTCTTTTAAGTATTCCCTCACTTAGTCCTTTTGACTAGTACCTCTCCCGTTTTCTTGCCTCGTGGTTTTAGGTCTTGCAGCCGTAGTCTAGAGGTATCTTGAAGCTCTAGATTGTCATTTTTGTTTCAGTCAGGACTTAGTATTACTTCCTTTTGTGTCATGCATGTGTTTTATTGCTGCATCACTTTATGTTTCTGAATTCTTGAGTATCTTTGTTATACTCTTCCTGCTACTCTGTTACCGATATTCTGAACTCTGCTATATCGGTGCTTATATGTGAATATGTTATGTGTTCTGATATGCCAAGTCTCTCTTACGCGATCAATATGTTCTTGCTTGTTACATGCCATCACACACATGTCTTGAAAAGTTTTAAAATACTCTGATTTTCCGCTGCATAGCCACATCGTTATACGTGTATAGTTCTGAGATAGACAGCCGTTCGTTGGAGTATTTCTTGAGTGATGACTCACACCATTACTTGAGAGGTGCTTCAATGTGGGGGTTGAGACGCCGCTCTCCTCATGTTCCAGTACGGGTGGGGGCATTACAATTCTCCCTTTGGAAAAAATCCATCGGGGTGGATTTAGGGCAGTGGCTTCTTTTTGCTCTGAACTTTGTTTTCTAGTTTTCTTCGCTTGTTTGCTTCTCTCACACCCCTAATATGATCCCTAAGCTTTACTAACATGTATTATTATGTGTTAACTTGCTTGTATTAGATTTTTGAATTTATTTGATATGATTTGAATGACTTATGATTCGATATGTCTTAAGTGATGGACGTGTAATATTTTCTTGTATGGTTTGCCTTCTTTATGCATTTTAAACTCGTGAACGCTTATGCTATGCTATAATACGATACAGTATGAGGTTATTTGATATGATATGAGTATAATTCTTGAATCTTTATATATTATTTTATTATTTGCCCCGGCATGCCTAAATATGAATTCATATGACATGCATTGCATCCACTCGTATTTGTATGCATCGCCCTGCGTCTAATTAGTTCATGATTGAGTCTAAGTCTCTGGTGTTGTGTTCTTTTGTTTCAGAGTCTCTTCGGAATGTCGTTGAACCCAAGGTTTAGGTGTTTGTTTGCTCCTTTTTGGCCCCGGACTCTACCTACTTTTGCTACAAGGTGAGGTTTAGGATCTTTTCCTTTAGTTAATCAACCTATGGCCTAAATGTTATGATTTCTCACCCGCATGCGAATATACTATATATTTATATATTAGATATGAGTCATATGATATGTTTATGACCTTGTCATACGATTAAACGTTTTGAACTATAAGTATATGCATATATAAGCTTGAAAATGTTTTGCAACGAGGCTATGCCCCAAACCATGTGTTGCAATGCAAGCTAGGATCTACCTTAACATGTTAATGTTAAGGAAGACACGGAGAGGTACGCGTGTAGCATATGCCGAGTTGCAAGGTAAGGTATGCTCGATAAGGTACGTAATTTATGTTAATTATGTAGCGAGTTAATTAAGTTTAATTGGATAATTGGTTGTTACTGGGCCTCGGAGACGTGGATAAGGACGCCCGGGACGGCAACGGTCGTTGGGTTAAGCCTGTGCACGGTCTTTATTTAGAGTTCTCACGCACGACTCTTGGAGGTTGAGGAGGCGTGGTGCTTCAAGCACATCGTGGGATAGCTACCCCGTGTACATTGGTAATTAGGTGGAGAGGGTTTGACTCCCGAGACACTGTTGTTATTGGGGATGGTTTGTTTATGTATTTATGGTTTCCTTGATTTTCCTACGTTATAGAGGAGGAAGGGTTAAGTGCTCGTAGTCGCCGAGCTTTTGTATGATTCGTTGGTTATGAAATGGGATAGGAGCTTCCTTTAATTGTAGTACGTCTTGTTTTGATTATGAAATGTAAAAGTTTATTTTGAAAATTGGTTTGGTGTGCAAAACCCTATTCCCGGTTCATAATCCTTTGATTAATATATGCTTTGCTCTATATTTATGTAGTGTGTGGGTGTGCGTTAGCCCCCTTACTCAGTCAAGTTGTGACTGACCCCTCTCCTTTTCCCTCCTTTAGTTACAGGTTTGCTCGAGCTAAGCGGGTTAGTACGTGGTCATGTTGTGCTAGCTAGTTTGGGTCGAGTCAGTATTTCATACTTGCATCTTTTGAATATTTTGATATGTATTTGAATTAAGTTATACTTTGGAGAACATTGAATACTTTTGTATTTTGGGCCGGAATGGCCATGTATATATTTTGTATGCTTTTGGATCCTATTATTTGCTTCCGCATATTTGTTTAATTGTTTTTCTTGCGCGCTCTGTTGTTGTCTTAGCCCCACTTAGCCTAGTGTGTGCGTGTAGGTCCTCGTTCGCTTAGACTTGGATTCATATATGGACTCCCATTCCATATGTGGATTCGGGTCTAAGTGCGGGGGATGTGGTGGCTCGTCGCTCCGGGCGTCACATCCTAAAGTGGTATCAGAGCTCCGGGTTGCAAAACCGGAGTTCTAGTGTCGTGTTGTGTTAAGTCTAGGTCGTACGGCTTAGGAACAACGTGATAACGTGTGCATTGCATTAAGATATATGAAACTTCTTGAATTATGTGTTTTAAATTTCGTTTTCAATTACTTAACTGTTGCATTCTTGTGTTTTATTTGTGTCAATACTTTAACTACGTGTGATAGTCACTTACTAACCGCATGCATTGTATTTTCACCTAGCTTGTTCATTGCAGATTAACACCTTTCTACCGAATCATATAGACAACCAAGGCAAATTATTGCTCTCTCTACCTATCAAGATGCAAGGAAAATTACGTCGATTCACCACAAGAGATGCTCTGGCCTCCTCAAGTGCACCCGTTCCTGAAGTACAATTCCTATGTGCTTATTGTAAAGGGCCAAATCACACCTATGGAGATTGTAGGAAGCGGTTAGGGAGTTGTTTCGGATGCGGTGCTCCCGATCACAAGATCAATGCACGTCCCCAAAATGATCAACGGCGGGCTAAAGAATCTGAAAGGTTGGCCCGATTTGTGGATGTGATTAGAAGAGATCTCAAGGACATTAAGCCCAGAACTCACCCGAATGAATGGTTTGAGTCCACAAGGAGAGCTCTCAAAGTCGAGTCAAAGGAATTCTGCAAAAGAGCATGGCGGGGAGATTTGAACCAGAGAGTAGCTCGGGGTCGGGATCAAAACGGAGTCGAGGGTTTAATCCACCAAGCTCAAATAAGAATAGGAAGATGAAAGAGGCTCAACTACCGGAACAACCTCCATGTGCTCATTGCAAGAGCATGACCCACATCTATCAGAATTGTTGGAAAAGGTTGGGACGCTGTTATGGGTGTGGGTCGCCAAAGCATAAGTTGGATTCGTGCGATCGACTAGGGCCGAAGAAACAACCGAGAGGTAATCGCATTCATAGCACGCTCACTCATCTTGCATCGTACCTCATTACATTATTGTGATGTGTGTTATGTATTGTTATTACTTGTTGTTTTCCTGCTTTATTGGGTGATAGCGTGACGCATAGCATAAGAAAATCTAACCCGACATGCATAAGTTCCATGTCTCCGTGATAGCATGTATGAGATCTTTACACCTCCGAGTGGAGTTTTTCTCGTAGTAACGAGTACCAGGGTAAGAAGAACGTAAAAATTCAAAGGAATTAGAGGAGATAATAGCAAGAAAGCTAAGGACACTACGAAATGGGAAGGATTCTTTAATGATGAGTAATCAAGGGAGTGTTGAAGGTGGAATTGAAACTGCAATTCGAGAATAATTATTTAAGCTAAATTCCTAGGAAGGAAACGAATAACTTCTGGTTCTAGAGGAATTTTAATCAGATTCCACGGGATCATCTAACCCGAGAAAGAACAAAGGAAAGATCTTGGAAATATTTTAATTCGAGATCCAGATAAATGATGAGGTGATGATCTTCAAGAGGACTCAAGGTAAAATAGGCTCTTTAACTTCCTGAAGAGGCTCTGAAACAAAAGAACGCAAGACCCGAGACTTTGTAACACCCCAAATGGAGAAGTGCCACATCCCCCGCACTATGACCCAGACCCGGAACATGAAATGAAAGTCCATGCCCGAATCCGAATCAGAGCGAACGGGAGACCAACTCACACACTAGGCTAGGCGGATCTAACTTGACCAAAACTCAGAGTGCGGAAGCAATTAAAACCAACAACAATAGATAGCGGAAGCATTTAAAACAAAACATACAAAGTAGGTGACGGGTTCAACTAGCATAGATACCTAATCCCGAATAATAGATCAACAAACATAACAAGTGACGGGTTCAACTAGCATAGATACCTAATCCCGAATATCAACATAAAGTAATAATCATCAAGTGCCACAAGGACCGAATGAGAGTGCCACGCAGGGCTACCGAATAGTAAAGTATAATCTCAAGTCTACAAGTCAAAGCATAAGTAAAGTGTATGAAAAGACAAATGCAAATAGAAAGACTAGACCGACGAAGTGCAACTCAAAGGACTCATTTCCGTCTAGCAAACGCCAACAATCCTACAACTAAAAGTGTAAATGAGGGGTCAGTCAACTTGACCGAGTGAGGGGGCTAACGCACACCCACAATATATATATAGAGAGAGCATAATTCAGAATAAAAGGATGGACTCATGAACCGGGGATAGGTGTTGCATACCAAAACATTTCGAAACAACCCAAATAAATATAGATATAAGTTTAGAAACCATTTCCAAAAGGACTCTATCCCGATTCATAATTCCATAACATAACATAATCAACTGCTCGGCAAGTACGAGCTTCCCACCTTTACTCCTCAGAACATAAATCACAATCAATCCAACCGCTACACCAATGATGGAGGGGATGTACAGTCCCCAAAACCATCTATAATAACACCGTCTAAAAATAGACTTGATCTCAAGAGGGTAGCGAACCCACAAGAGTCATCCCCGGATAAAACACCGAAGGCTCAAGATATCACGCCTCCCTCATCACCCTAAGGTCGCGCAATGATATCTCAAATGGAAACTAGCACAGTGGCTTATCTGACGGCCCTATACCGTACCGGTCTCCACTCGTACCAGCTCCTGGATCCACATACAGAACAGTACAGAATAGAACAGATACCATATATCATGGCTAACTAGCTACAGAATCATAACACCACTAAATTTTCCAAAATAGCTTACATATGCCTCAAAAACTGGTTTTATATTTACACCCTTCCTACGCGATGGAACTTTAAGCCTCATGACCTCCATCCACGCAGGACTCACACAAGATCATCAACATATCATATTCAGCACATACATATCTATAATATAGTATACTCGCATGCAAGGGTAGAAATCAACATGTAAAGGCCATAGGTCACGTAACTATACAAAGTCCTAAACCTCACCTCGTAGTAGTAGAGTCTGAGAGTGTGAAGGGCCAAACACTCTAAACCTCGGGCCCACTGGCACCACCAAACTCTGTGACAAGACATACAGAAGCCCAGACTTAGACTCTATATGAACCAAACAAGACGCACGGCGTTGCTCAACATGATCGTGGTTATGCATAAGTGTTCATGTTGTGCTTGGATAAGGTGTCGTGGTCATTCAAGGCATATCAATGCTCAACAAGGTCATATTTACAAGCAACCAACACGCAATTCCATATACAAAGATGCAAGATCAATTTAGGAAGTCAAAGTATTCACAAAATGCATATTAAATCATCCGATGGCACAGGGTTCAATTATAATATTACAATTAATCATCAAGTTCATGTCGAGTTATAAAGTGCATAAGTAAGAGCAACTTGATCATATAAACATATAAAGTTGTCGTACGTAGATGGCATGCTTGATACAATTAAAGAGTGCATCTAATTCACTTAAGATCATACTTTACAACTTCACAACATGTTTGGTACACAAGCTCAAGTCACATTCATAGTTTCATAATATTACACTTACATCCCCTAAGTCATTTATAAAAGTTTAGAATCATTACACATATATCCCCTTAGTTGATTACTAAGCATAATTGTTCATTTAAAGTGTTTATACAATTATTCAGCTAGGAATTAATTATTTACAAAGGATGACAATTATCAATTTATCGTAATTCATAATATACCATTTTCAAGTAATAAGAGTAAATCAAGATATTACAATTCTAACTCCTATCATGCATCAAGTCTTCAGTTATTCAAGCATCTTTCATGTATCTCAATTTTATATTTGAAACACAATTTACAACAAACATAACATTGAGAACGTCTCAAATTCATATAGAGAAATCACAACACGTTCGTTCTTCTAAAATATCATTCAAGTTCATTTAGTCACATAAAAGATTAGTTTCTAAATATTACACTAACACCCCTTCATATCTAAACACATAGCATAAATTCATCACATCGGGATTCAAATTGTAAATCGAAACATTCATGCATATCACAATCCATTCAATACATATTTTCATATAAGATTGGAATACATCTCGATCAACAAACCAACAATAACCAATTTATTTGCACTTAAAACAATTAATTCAAATAATCACAATTACGCAAAATAATTCATAATAAATAGATCGAGTGTCCTATTAACGAACAGAAAGTGGCGTTGAACTCACCACAACTAGACGAACATTCTGTCCGAAAGTCGCCGGATTGCCGCCACCGGAGCCGCCGGAAAGTCGCCGGGCCGCCACCGGGCCGCCGTCAAAAGTCGTCGGAAAAATCCCGAAAAATCAGTCCTGAATGAAGTCTTCGTGCCCGTTCCAAATCCTCGATCAATTTCTGGAAATTCCAAGCCGATTGTCCTAGATCTGAAATCTAAGAACACGAAAACCCTAAATCTTCAAACTCAAATTACTTCCAAACCGGTGAACCAAAATACGATCCGAAAGAGGCGTTGTCTTACCCATGACGAGCTCTTCGAAAGCCCTAAGGTAGCTTTCCGGAAAAATCCTCGGAGCTAGCGCCACCGTTGCACCGCCACTTTGCCGCCGCCGATCCACCGCCAAACCACCGAATCTGGAGTCGCCTGATCACAGGTCACTAGTTCTCGTCGTTCCGAACAACTTTCGTGAAGAGCCTGAGACCAAAAGATGGCCGGAAAAGACCCCCGTTGGCCGCCGACGTTTCTGCCGCCGCCGCTATAGTAACTCGCGCCGCCGCCGCGAGTTTTGGGCGGCGCGTGCGGCGCCTTCGCTGCTTCGATGACCGCGCCGCCGACGTCAAATGAAGCGGCGGGATGTCCTCTTGCTGGGTCTTCGGCGCATGCACCAAGGAGGTGGCCGGAAAATGCCGCGAAATGCCGGCGAAGTGGCGGCGGTCTGACAGCTCCGCCGCTGCTACTGAAATCCGGCCATAACTCCGCCACCGTTCGTCGTTAGGCCGTGAAATTGGTACTCTTGCATCGGTCTCACCGAGATAATCGAAATGGACTATTCGTTTGTTGAATTCCGTCGAGAAACGATTGAGTTATGGGCTCGTAACCGAAGCCGCGATAGTAACCCGCGGGAGAGAGAAAGTGGGAGAAGAGAGAGAGAGAGAAAAGGGATTGGGAGAAATGTGTCTTGTGCACAAGCTATATACAACCGGGTATCCTTATCGCGTAGCAAAGATAAATATCGCGTACAATTAATCGTAAATAAAATTGGTAAAGTTACGAATAAACATTCAAGCTACGAATTAATTTTACAAATAAAAGTGAAATAGATATTTATCAATTAGAGTTTAATTCAATTTAATTTTAGAAACTTTTCATATAATTTAGCGGCACTTTGTAAACACATGATTGACAATTAATCTCAAGGAATTCAAGTAAACCGAAATTAAACAAGTTAAGTAACATGATGGATTTAAAATCAACTTGACAATTATTTCATGGAATAAATTTGAATTAAATCAAATTAAATAGTTAGGGTTAAATATGCGCGTAATTAATCAAGTTGCAATTAATCTTAGAATAATTCGAATGAACACATATTAAATTGAATTTACATGAAATCACATAATTCAAGAACTCTTAAATTAAACACACACAAGTGTAGAGACTTACTTGTTAATGTCGTCAGGACGCCCTTCGAGAATACGGGGCGTCACAGACTTAGACTCAAATATGTACCACTTAGACGCTCGGAAATGCATATGTATGAAATGAATGCATATGAAATTCAAGAATGTATCATTTAGGTCATTTAAATTCAAAATACGTACGAACCGAATCAAATAAATTTATAAACGAAATTTATAAAATATAACAAATAATTTAAATCATAAAATCATATTTCATACATAAGAATTCATATAAAACCATAGGGTCATATTTAATTTAAAAGCTCAATTTAAATCATTTAAATTCCATATTAATTATATAACATATTATATATATATATATATATATATATTACATACATATATAAACGTCCCATAATACTTTAAGCTTCAAAATTATATACATGCATGTAAAGTTCATGCAAAGTCCACGCAAAGTTCATGCAAACTTCATGCATTAACAGCCATGCATTCCCCACGTAACCACCATGCATTAATAATTCATTAGCAACCATGCAAAGCTAAGGAAAAAAAAAAATGAACAAGTGAGTTGCAGAATCATCTCCCCGCCCAGGGGAGATTTTCTTCTCCAAAGTACCCTTGATGCAGAAACTCTCTGCATCACGTACCCGGCCGGGTACTTTTCTTGAAGAAAATCTCCAAGGCCGGGGAGACAGTCCAGTCGCGAGGGAACAGCAAAACACCCCTGAGTAGCCTTCTGCTAAAAAAAAAACCCAGCAGCGGTAGTTCTAAAATGCAGGGGAAGGTACAGCAGCAAAGCAAACAAGATGACAGCAAAATTACGACATGAAAATGCAAGGAAACGCAGCAAACCAGCCCTCAGCAGGCACGCAGCAGCAGTTCAAAACATCAACCAAATTCCAAGTTTTTATTAAATAAAACTCAAGTACATTAATGGTAACTTATCATACAACCAACTACCAACAAAATTAGGTTGATATATTCATAAATAAAGCTCATGTAGTCATATTTCATGCATCAATTCAAGAAATAACTCAAGGAAGATCATATGAGTTCATATATTCACATAACCCTTACTATTCACTTCATATATCATATCTCAATCAATAATGGCTCAAAATCTGAAATTCTTGGATGAAAATGATCACTTAAGCATGTACATATCAAATATAAGCTTACCCCTTTGAAGACGGTGAAGGAAAATGAAGACTAGAGCTCAATCTCTTCAAGGTGTGAATAGTGACGGGATTTGTTCTTGTTCTCCAAAAAGAGCTGAAAATCTCTCCCTTGTCTTGTGTGGAACCAAATGAAGGAGAGAGGGATGATAGATTATTGAGTTGGGGTCATGTGGGTCCAGGTTTGAGGGTAATTGGTCAAGAATTGAGGGACTTATGTGCAAAATGGTGAAAGGTGGTCTTATGAGTGCGAGACAAAGTTACGGGCTGATTTCGGGGTATCAAATGAGGTCGGAAAATTACAAGGCATGTTCCATTACACTCGAATCGTCGAAACGAGTTCAGCGGAGGTGACGGAATTCGAATCCGAATTCCTGAGCTCAAGTTACACTACCCTGAACCCCTAGGTGCGCTAAGTGCATGTTAGCCTCCTTTAGGTTACCCCAACAAAACGAGTCCCGAAAACCCAACAAATAAACCCGAAAACACATAACGAGCATGTATTCAAGTTCACGACTCATAAAACTCCAACATATTAAAACGACACGAAATTTCGATCTCAAATCGACCACGAACGCATCACATTTCAACAAAAGAGCATGCCATTCCAATAATAAAATTCAAATTCAAGAAATAATAAATAAAAATAAATAAAATAAAAATATAATTTTAAACGTATTAGAAATAATTAAAATTTTAATAAAAAGGCTATTTTTCAATTAAGCCCAAAACTTTTAAAAAGTGTCCAATAGGTCCAATTCAACTTTTCAATGAAGTCCAATATTAATTAATATCACACAATTAAGTCCTTAACTCAAATAAATCACATAATTTACGAAATTAGCTTGTTCGGTAATTAAATTCACATATCATAAATTCATAAAATTCATATCATGAATCACTTGAGGCAAATTTCGACATATAATTCAAATATTTCATATAAATTCAAATAATTCATATAAGAATTTCAAATAATAAAATATAAATCAATTAAATGCATCAATTGAATATGAAACTAAAATAAATTAAACTGTGCACATACGTCATACCTGTATGATCGCGGAGTCGGGGTGTCACAAATATTATATATTATCATAGTAATATGTTAGCAGTATTGTATAGAATGATATGTTGCTATAATTATCGAATTACGATATTATTAACTGATATTAATAAGTAGATATATATATATAATATATCATATATTTAGTATTACTAAATCATATAAATGTAGATTAATTTGCTGCATATTTATATATATAAATTATTAAACATTATAATATATATATATATATATATATATATATATATATATATATATATATATATATACTAGCTTGCGAGTCGGCTTGCAGGCCTCGAGCCTCAAAGAAATAGGCTTGAGCTTGACTTGACGCACAAGCCAATCTCGATTAAGCTTGGCTTGAGCTTGACATCATTCGAGTTCGAGTCGAGCCAGCTTGAGCTTGGCTTCTGCGGCTCCCAAGCCAGCTCGGCTCAGAGCACAACCCAAGTAACAGTACAGGACCAGTCCAGTATACAGATATTGTCCCCTATGTACCGGCCTTCCCTCAGGGTTTTGTTCTTTCCAGTGGGTTGCGCTACCAAGGAAAACGCGTCTGCAAGGTAAGGTTTCCATCCCCCCTTATAAGGAGGACTTCGTTCTCCTTCCCAACCGATGTGGGATGGGCACACATCCACCCCTCTAAGGAGATTTGTTGTGTGTAGAAATTGCATGATTTTGAGTGTTAATTAGATTATATTTTGGTGTCGTTTGATGCGTTTATGTGTTTATTTTACTCCATTTAGGTGATTTTAGAGTTGGAGTTACGAAACGGCGAAACGAAGCAATTTCACCCATTTTTGGAGGAAAATAGGGTAACCCCCATTACCAAGTAAAAGTAAAATTTCCGTAACTCCCGTTAATGGATACAGGAGCGTCGCTTGAGGCGGAATATGGGAGTAACGCCCGTTACTCCATGGCAGTACAGATCTGGTAACGCCCGTTATCAGAGACAGGAGGAGATGATTTCTGGTGTAGGAAGGGTAAGGCCCATTACCCTTGGATTGAAGAAAGGTGGTAACGCCTGTTACCACTTATAAAAGCGCAGGCACGATTTAGCCTTGTAACGACCGTTAACAAGAAATGCATGGGGATAGGTAACGCCCGTTACCTCTGTCGGCGAGAGATTTTAGGGCTGATATTTATGTGCGTGTAGAGATCTTATTTGAGGGGTTCTTCGGAGGAGTTCACACCTATCTTAGAGAAAGGAGCTGCTAGGGGTTTTCAAGAGTTTTTCAGAGAATTCAGACGAATTGATCGAGACTAATTCCGTTTTTTTGATTTTATTATTGCTTTATTATTCAAACTAATTCCTCCTAATTTAGTTTTCTTATGTTAGATTTAATTTTCCGGAATTGCTAGAATGTTTACGAGTTTAATTTTTAGACTTTGTTTAGATTTGACGACTATGGTTTATTTCAATGCAATTTCCTTTGGTTTTATGAGTTTTGCTCTAATTATGAGTAGCTAATTCTCTAGGGCCGGGGGGAGGGGGGGAGGGGTTGATGATGAATGCATGATAGAAGTTTGATATAATGCTTGAATGACTTGTGTAATTCTTAGTTTTGAAAGTGGACTTAATTTGAATTGCAACGGTCTGGCCAACCTTAGCATGTCTCAGAATTGCCTATAGATTGAAATATTGATGGTAATTGGATTGTTTTCATAACTTGTGAGTTGTAGGATACAAAGAGATTTGGTTCTAGCTTATACAACAGTAATCTTATTCCATGCCGAGCCGCTAGAATATTGAATTGCACAAGTCTTGTTCCTATGGTTTAATTAACTATTGGTGATTGCTAGAGCAACATTGAACACTAATTAAGAACTTGGTTACACCTCGAGAGAGGGTAATCCAAATATAAGTGACTAGGTTGTACAATTACACTTGTTAGACGAGTATCATATCAGCTCTTGATTGTATGATTCATTACTTTTCCCATGCCTGTTTAGTTTACTGAATTTATTCGTGTGTTTTAGTATTACTGGTGTTTAATTCTGGTTAATTATTGATTTCTATTTTATTCGATTAATAGATAAAACCACAATTGTTTTCGTTAGGTCTTTAGATTAGAGAAGAATATAGATTAGTGATTGATTTCTCGTCCCTATGGGTTCGATCCTATTGTGTTGCGCGTATGTTAGTGTACACTTGCATGATTGGTTTTTAACTGTAGTAAAATCTTACAACAAGTTTCTGGCGCCATTGCCGGGGAAGGCGTTTTAAATCAATATTACTTAAATATTTTGATCTAGTGCTTTAGACCATTATTCTATCTTGTGTTTGTAGTCTTTGTTGTTCTGGAATTGAGCTAAGAACTTTCTTTGTCCTTGTGCAGATTTGATGGCCGAAGATCCTACCAACACGAGAGATGGAGGGGTGGTAGATCCATCCCAAGAGCTACCTCCTCCTGCGATTAGAGATTACAATTTACCGAATGAGAGGGCGATTCAAATTGTAACTCGTCCCTCTATTGCAGCAAATAACTTTGAGATCAAACTAGCCATCATACACTTGTTGCAAAATAATCCGTTTGCGGGGTTACCATTGGAGGATCCGACTCGCATCTTGAGTATTTCCTTGAAGTGTGTGATGCTTTCAACATCCATAATGTCATAACCGATGCCATCCGAGTTAGACTTTTTCAATTCTCACTTAGGGAAAGAACCAAGGCATGGTTGAGCACTGTACCGAATGAATTCTTTCTAACCTAGGAGGCACTTTCTCAGGCTTTTCCAGCCAAATTTTTCCCTCTCAGCAAAACTACGAAGTACAGGAACGAGATCCAAGGTTTCCTATAGATGGATGGAGAGCCTTTCTATGAGGCTTGGGACAGATTTAAGGATTTACAGAAGAAGTGTCCACATCACGGGATTCCTGGTTGGTTACTGATGCAAACATTTTATAATGGGATGTTCCCTACTTTTAGAGGAGCGATGGATGCCTCTGCTGGCGGAGCTTTCTTGTCAAAGTCCGAAATGGTTGCTGCTGAAATTTTAGAGAATATATCACAGAAAGATGTTTTTGTGCAAGAAGGGAACCATCCTCAACCGATTAAGGTTGCAGCAAGAGTCATAGAGCTCGATGGCTTGACCGCCATCAATGCTCAAATTGAAGCTCTAACTAACAGATTAGACCAACTTTCCGTGAATGCTAGTGGAACACAATTCCAACCAGTGCAGGCAACTTGTGATATTTGTAGTGGTCCACATGTGTTTAACATATGTCCCTATTCCAATGTAGGTGAGCAGGTGCAAGAGCAATTGAGTTATGCTAATAATGTAAACACCTACAACCCTAGTTGGGGGAACTATTCTCAACAAGCAATACCACAACTTAGACCGTTGTTTTAACCTAGACCTCAAGGTCTACGTCGACCAGGCCTAATCCATACTTCAGGGCGTTAACTGATGCAACCAGAACCTCCACCCTACATTCCTCATACTCAGCCCCTTCCGGAACATAAGCATGGATGGGAGGCTGCACTTGAAAAGTTAATAGTCGTGTCTTCGGACAAATATCAGAAATTGGAAACTCAGGTAGAGCATGTGGTGAGTCAGAACATGAATTTGGAGACTCAGATAGGTCAGATAGCCCAATCATTGAATACAATAGGACAAAGGATGCTGCCAGATCAAACCGGAAACAATCATAAGGAACAGTGCAAGGCTATAGCCTTGAGAAGTGGTAAGGAGTACGAAGGACCAATGAATCCTACAGATTCTGATGAAGGTAACACTGCTGGGGGAAGACTGATGGAGTAGTCGAGGCAAATGAGGGAAATGTAGAAGAGAAAAAGAAAGAGCCCCCTTCAAACCCAAAGGTGAATGTGGCACCTAAGGAGCATGTGCCACCGGTTCCCTTTCCTCAAAGATTGTAGAAGCAGAAATTGGAGAAACAGTATGAGAAGTTCTTAAGCATCTTTAAGGAGTTACATATCAACATTTCTTTTGCAGAAGCATTTGCAAAAATGCCGACTTATGTTAAGTTTGTGAAAGAGATCCTCTCTAACAAGAGAAAATTTGAAGAGTATACCACGATTGTACTCACTGAAGAGTGCAGCGCTATCATTCAGCATAAGCTTCAACCGAAGCTTAAGGATCCAGGGAGTTTTTCTATCCCCTGTACTATTGGCAATTTAACTTTCAATAAAGCTTTATGCGAGCTCGGTGCTAGTGTGAGTTTAATGCCTTTATCTATTTACAGGAAATTAGGTTTGGAAGATCTACAGCCAACTACAGTGTCACTTCAATTAGCTGATCGATCAATCACATATCCCACTGGAATCTTGGAGAATGCCCTTGTGAGGGTTGGGAAGTTTTACCTCCCAGTGGATTTTCTTGTGCTTGACATAGAAGAGGACCGAGATATGCCATTGATTCTAGGAAGACCTTTCCTTGCCACAGCGGGAGCATTGATTGATGTAAAGAATGGATTGCTAAACCTAAGAGTGGGGGAAGAGCAAGTGGAGTTTAACCTGTTCAAAACCATGAAAGCACCAGTAGTAGGAGAACAGTGTTTCATGGTAGATGATATTATTTCAATTTCAGCGCTGCAAGATGACCCCCTTGAATTATGTCTGCAGGGACTGGATGAGAAAATAGACGGAGAGGAGTTACTTGAAGCGATTGCTGCTTATTCGAGAGAACTTAAGGCAACTCCATTCGTACCCTTCCGACAAAGGTTTGTTTATGAGGAGTTGGGTACAGGTAAGCCCACTCCTCCCCCATCTATTGTTAAAGCACCTACGTTGGAATTGAAACCCCTCCCCAATCATCTGAAGTATGCATTCTTAGGCGAATCTGATACATTGCCTATTGTTGCGTTTGTGGAATTATTTGAATTACAATTAGATGATTTGTTAAGGGTGTTGAGAACTCATAAACGAGCAATAGGCTGGACTATTTTCGACATTAAAGGAATTAGCCCAGCTATTTGCATGTATAAAATTTTGATGGAGGAAGAGCACAAACCCTCTGTAGAACACCAACGCAGGCTAAACCCAAACATGAAGGAAATTGTTAGGGCTGAGGTAATAAAACTGTTAGATGTCGGGATTATTTATCCTCTCTCGGACAGTAAGTGGGTTAGTCTTATTCAGGATGTGCCTAAGAAAGGAGGGATGACTGTAGTTAAAAATGAGAACAATGAATTGATTCCTACTAGGATACTCACGGGATGGAGAGTTTGCATTGATTACAGAAAACTAAATACTACGACCAGGAAAGATCACTTTCCCCTTCCTTTAGTTGATCAAATGTTAGAAAGATTGGTCGAGCATGCATATTACTATTTTCTTGATGGGTACTCAGGTTATAACCAGATAGCTATAGCCCCGGAAGACCAGGAAAAATGCACTTTTACTTGTCCTTATGGTACTTTGGCCTTTAGGAGAATGCCGTTTGGATTGTGTAATGCCCCTACTACGTTTCAAAGATACATGATGGCCATTTTCATGGTGAAGGAAGGAATTGTGTTAGGCCATAGGATTTCGGAGAAGGGAATTGAAGTTGATAAGGCCAAAATTCAAGTGATCGCGAAGCTGCCACCACTAACTAATGTTAAGGGAGTTAGGAGTTTCCTTGGTCATGCCGGATTTTATCGCCGGTTTATTAAGGATTTCTCCAAAATCACCTTACCTCTTTGTAAACTTTTATAGAAGGATGCTGAATTTATCTTTGATAAAGACTGTTTGATCACTTTTGATAGGTTGAAGAAAGAACTTTCTTCAGCACCCATTATGGTGGCGCCAGATTGGAGTTTGCCGTTTGAGCTAATGTGTGATGCTATTAACTTGGCCATAGGAGCTGTCCTTGGCCAAAGAAGGGAGAAACGTTTACAAGTTATTGCATATTCTAGCAAAACACATAATGATGCACAACTAAATTATGCCACCACTGAAAAAGAACTGTTAGGTATTATACATGCTTTTGACAAGTTTCGTTCTTATTTAATAGGTTCAAAAACTGTGGTATACACTGATCATGCTGCCATTAAATACCTTTTATCCAAGAAAGATAGTAAATCACACCTCATTAGGTGGATATTGTTACTCAAGGAGTTTGATTTGGTGATTAGAGACAAGAAGGGCACAGAGAACGTGGTAGCAGACCACTTGTCACGGTTGGAAATTGAGGAGACAGCCGATGAAAAAGTACAGGTTATAGTGGAGAATTTTCTAGATGAGCAATTATTTAAGGTGGATTCTGGAGTACCGTGGCATGTAGATTTTGTGAATTATTTGGTCAGTAATATCGTACCTCCTGACTTGAGTTTTCACCAGAAAAGGAAATTTCTTTCCGACGCAAAATATTACTATTGGGAAGAACTGTTGCTTTACAGACACTTCTCTGATCATCTGGTGACGAGATGCGTCCCACAAGATGAGATAGAGAAAGTGCTTTATCACTGCCATCCCGAGTAAGACGGCTGCAAAGGCGCTACAATCTGGATTTTGGTGGCCTTCACTGTTTAAGGATGCACACGAGTTTGTGACGAAGTGTGACTCATGCCAGAGGACAGGTAATATTGGAAAGAGAGATGAGATGCCACTGAGATATATTCTTGAAATTGAGCTTTTTGATGTCTGGGGCATTGATTTTATGGGTCCCTTTCCGCCATCAAACGGAAATAAGTACATTCTGGTGGGAGTTGACTATGTATCTAAGTGGGTTGAAGCCATAGCATCACCAACGAATGATTCCAAGGTTGTGTTGAAATTTCTGAGGAAGAATATTTTCAGTCGCTTTGGAGTTCCCCGAGCTCTTGTTAGTAACGGAGGATCCCATTTCTGCAATAAGCCTCTAGAGATCCTTTTGAAAATTATGAAGTTCACCATCGAGTGGCGACCCCATATCATCCCTAATCGAGTGGGCAAGTTGAAATTCCCAGTAGGGAGATCAAACAGATTTTGGAAAAAACTGTAAGTAGCTCGAGGGAGGATTGGGCATCTAAGTTGGATGATGTACTATGGGCGTGTAGGACGGCTTATAAGACACCTATCGGTAAATCCCCATTTAACTTAGTCTATGGAAAATCGTACCATTTGCTATTGGAATTCGAGCACAAGGCATATTGGGCAATCAGGGCCATTAATTTTGATATGAAGCTAACCAGCGAGAAGAGAGCTTTGCAATTGCATGAATTAGAGGAATTCCGACTCAGAGCGTATGAAAATGCCAAACTTTATAAAGAGAGAACAAAGAGATGGCATGATAAGCATATCCGAGTGAAAGAGTTTGAAGTAGGACGGTTGGTTTTATTATTCAACTGTCGGTTGAAGCTCTTTCTAGGGAAATTAAAGTCTCGTTGGTTTGGCCCGTTTCTTGTTATTAGGGTGATGTCAAGCGGAGCCGTGGAGATAGGAAATGAGAGTCCGGGCACGTTTGTAGTGAATGGACAGAGATTGAAGCCATGTCTAGTTGGCGAGCCCATCAAAAAACACACTTCGCATGTGTCACTGCGTCATGTGAACTAATCAGGATTACCTAGGCAAGCTAACGACTATAACTTAGAACTAATTTTTCTTTTCTTTTCTTTTCTTTTTCTTTCTTGTTGTTCTCTCGTCTTATTTTCTTGTGATTCTCTGTTTGTGCCTTTCGTTTGCAGGTTGTTGGCAAGTTGTTTGGAGTCTGAAGTAAGAGTTGATGCGAGGACCGTGATTTTGAAGCTAAGCGTCAATATTGAGGTCTATTTATTTAGTTGTGTTTGTGTGTGCATGCGCTTGAAGTGCTAGTGTGAGAATGAATTGCTGCTATAAGCTGTAATATGTGCTTTAAGGTGTGTTTATCTATTGTTTCGAGGGTGCGCTATGCTTTGACTGCCTTTTATGAGTTAATTTTTGTTAATTAACGTGAATGATCACCCGCCAAATTGTGTTTGTGTTCAAATTTAGCTTTTGGCCGAGTTAGGTGTAACGGGCGTTACACCATTCTTAACATTTTAATGTAATGCCCGTTAATGGCGCAGGAGGCATGGCTAGCATAGGTAACGGGCGTTACAATTTCGCAGGTCATTCCTTATAACACCCGTTAATAGCCACAGGTGCCTTGACCAGGTGGGGTAATGCCCGTTACCCCCATAAGGCTACAACGGGGTAACGCCCGTTACCGGGCCAAAATCGTGAAACTTGAGTGCTTGAGTAACACGTTTTTGCACGATTTTTAATTTTAAACCCTACCTTCTTTTCCCTCCCCCCCAAACATAAACGCACGCACACACGGAAGAGAGTAAGCAGGAGCAGTTCACAACCGCCACACCATCGTCCCACCGTACCGTCGCCGCTATCAACCGTTACGCCACCACACACACACACTCACGAGCTCCTTCTCTATTTCTCTCAGAAATATGGGTCATTCAAAGCATACTCACGTGGAAGGAGCTTCGAGTTCCGGGACTTCTAGGGCTCGAGCCCAAAGTGAAACAAGAAATGTGGTTGTAGAAGGGGTTGGCAACCCGTTTGATAGGGTGCTTTTGAGGACGGTTTTCCCCACAAAATTCTTTAAATGGGATGGTTTGATCAACATGGATGTGTGGGATGAGATAAGGATGTTTGATAACATTGGGTGGTTGAAATTTTTGGAGAAAGATGCATTCACTTATCCGGAGCTCACTGCAGCCTTTTTCACCACGATGAACTGGCATCCTGTTCATAATGAGTCGGTTACATTTTCTTTGGATGATAGACGCCCCTATTCTGTTTCCCTTGGCACATTGAGGGAAGTATTTGGATTTCCCCAGGACGGCGAGACTCGCCTCCCCACTTGGAGTGTTAATGAGCGAGAGGAAATTTGGTGGTCTTTTCCCTTGAAGCCCAACACACCTAACTATCACGTACGAAACACCAAGGCAACATATTTGGATAGTGTGGTGTGGAGGATCGTGCTTAAGATTTTGAGTTACAGTATTTGTGCCCGTAATGAGAGTGAGGGCAATATCCAGGCTACCGAATTGGGCGTCATGTACATTATGCGGGAAGGACGGCGATATAATGGTACTTGGGATTTGACTGCGAGAATGTTGGATGCTGCTAACAAGAACACAGGTGCTATAGGTCACGGGGCCTATGTGACCATGATCGCCAAGAGTTTAGGATGGAAGCCCAAAAAGGCGGAGCCACTGACTATGTATCCGTTCTTGGATGAGGACAATTGGAGGAATATGGACTTAATCACTAAGTGGAAGGAGGAGCCCCTAGAAGGGAGGTTATTGCCATGGTGGCCGAAAAGGGCACGCAACAGGTTTCAACAGATGTACACCTGGGGGTATGCCTCCTAGGATGAGTTGCCCGATGAGCTGCAGGATTCTATTGAGGAAATTTTGGATGTGCCTGAAGGGAGAAACGATGCCCCGAGACCAGTTCCTCAATAGGGGATGATGAGCCAATGTCCGTGCGAGCTCTAAACATCAGTATGGCAACGATGAGATTGGATCTTGCTGAAGCCAATGCTCGGATGGCCGGAGTTGAGACGGGATTGAATGATCAGAGGCAGGAGATGGTGGATTTTCGAGCTCATGTTGATCAGAGATTTGACACATGGTCGACCCATGTAGATGAGCAGTTCCAGGGCCTGTATCAGTGCTTGGATGGTTATTTCCAAGGCCCTGCTCCACCGTTTGATCAATGATTTTGTTGGACTTAGCTCTGCCTTTTGTTTCCTTGCTATTTGGGGTCTGTACTTTTGCTACTTTGGGATATTTGTAACACCCCGGAGCGAAGGGTGCCACATCCCCCGCACTATGGTCTAACCCGAGTAACGAAATGGAGGGTTCGTACCCGAATCCAACTATAGCGAACGGGAGACACACAAAACTCACACCCTCGCTAGACGGCCTAGACCCTCAAGAACCGAGCAAAATAAAACAAGAGTAGCGGAAGCGTAAAACATTCATACTTAAATTCCCAAGATCACAACACATATAATAAGAGGGCTCAAGTTGTCATGCTAACTCATAGCCGAACATATACAACATATGCAATGCCCACGGGGCCAAAATATCAAAAGTATTCGAATTACATAAATCAAAAGTGCATAAAGGTAAGGTACAAAAGCCACTATGTATGCATGAGACCCGAGCTATGCCACAAGTAAACTCGACAGACACTTGCCGCCTAGCTCGACTCAGAAGGTACCTGCAAACACAAAAGAAAAGGAAAAAAGGGGAAAACAACGAGGATTAGTCCTAGAGACTAGTGTGGGGGTTAACTCACACACCCAATATACATATAGAGCATAACACTTAATCAAAATCGAAAGGATCCATGAACTAAGAATGGTAGTTGCAAGCCAAAGATTTTATCCGTGGTATACATATACTTACTAGGATTTTAGGCCAAAGGCCACACATCAAGTTTTAGATACTTAGAAGTCCACTCTTGTTTCATAGATCATACACAACCAACCAACTCGGCGAGTACGAGTTACACATCCAAAGTTCCATAAACAAAAGGCATAACAAAGCAAAACAAAGCATAATCCAACCTTAACACCGGGTGATAAAAGGGTTGATCGACCCTAGCTATCCAAAAATCGCGAGAGACAAGGTTTAATCACGACCTTGAAACCTTCGACGGTTACCACCACTGGCTCAAGAGAAACACCCATCCCTAAACCTCCCGAGGTTGGGTGAGACTCTCAAATGGACAATGTCGATGGAAGAGCTCGGCGACCCCACGGCCGACCCGAGATTACCATACAACTCTCCGGGGCCCAAAACTTATCACAAAAATCATACCTAGCAAAGCTTATCTTTCAAAGCCACATATCTCGCTCACACATGCACACACTCACACTTAACCAAACTTTTTCCAAAATAAAAGCAAAATAGCTTATATACATATACAAAGCGTTTTCAAAGTCTTATAACAAACGGGACAAGCCCACAATATACATATCACACACTTATCTATCATATAATATACGTAATTCGCATGCGAGGTTTCAAACCATATAGGGGTTGTAGGTCAAATAACTAAAACAAACAAAACCTCACCTTAACAGGGGTAGTGGAGACAAAAGAGTAAACCCGGCACTCAAGGGGCAACCTCGTCGTCCACGGGAAGATCCTCTGAACAAAACAAACAACAAGGGGTACACTTAGACTCAACATGAACCACACTGACGATCGGTAAATGCATATGAATACGTTTGATGCGTATGAGATGCCATAAGAGTAACAAAGTAACAATGAGAGCAAAACTTGCACGTTTCTAAACAAATGAATCCACAACTTGGAAAAGAACAACAAAACACATAGCACAACACAACAACAACACATAAGATACAAGTAAACAAGGTAAGAGACCAAGAAAGGGGTGGGGAAACAAAAGGAAAGCAAAGCGAAACAAGAGAACGAAGTTCGGAACTCAAAACGTTGTTGCCCTGATATCCATGGCCGTGGAAATTTTTGAAAGGGGGGACCCAGGACGGTGGATCCCATGGCAGAAAACTGCCAAAATCTGTCCCCATATCCATGACCGTGGGTTTTTCAAATCATAAAATTCCAGCGCTGTGGATCTGGTCCAGATGTGGAATTTTTTGAATTCTAAGCTCCAAATTCCTCCAAAACTCAACCAAACCAACAAGGGACCAAGGCAACACATCATGGCAGGTAAAGAAAGCAATAAACCAAGTAATCCAAGTCATATAATGGTTCAAAGATGCAACAAATCAAGCAAAGGGGTGAAAGGGGCAAAATCCTCCAAAAACTCAAGAATCAACAATGGAGGAAGCAAGGATTCATCTCTAATACATACACCAAGTTCAAATAACTCAAAAAGGATGCCTTAGGCATACCTATCATGCATTAAACCCAAGAAATTCAAGAGGAAACACGCTAAAATCCATCAAAACCCTTAAACCCTTACTATTCCCCTTATGTGCCAACACTCATGCAAATCAAGGCTATAGCTCAAGAGATTATATATAAAAGGACCACATAATCAAGGAGGACTCAAAAATATGCTTACCTCTTGAATTTGATAAGAAATGGAGGGGTGGATTGCTCAAAACCTTCAAATTTGGAATAGTGTCACCTTCTTCTCTTGTTTCTCTTTGGAGCTGAAGTTGGGGAACTTTTTCTCTCTTCTTTTTGGAATGGGCACGAAATGGGGGGTTTGGGAGTGGGTATAGCTGAGTTAGGGATCATATAGTGAAGGTTAGAGCTCATTTAGGGGTAAAAAAGGGCCCACATGAAGACTAGTCAACAAAAGAGGCTATTCTTGTCACAAAGGCTCGTTTCGGTCGGTTTTCAGGGGTCTAGAAGGGCTTAGAAAAGTGTGAGGTTAGGCTCCAAAGCTTGCAAATCTCGTCCCAAGTCCAACGCCTCTTTCGGAATTCAAATCCGAATTCCTTAGCTCAAGATACGCCGCCCAGAACCCGAGGTGCGCTAAATGCCCTTTAACCGTCCTCTAGGTTCCGAAAAACAAAACGAACACAAAACTCAAAGAAGAAAACCCAAAACCACATAACGAGCATGATAACACGTACATAACTCACATAGCTCATGTATATCAAGAATTCACAAAAATCAGAATCAAATTCGAGCACGTAGAGAGCAAAACTCAAGCGAAAGAACACAAACGTTCAAGATATTCAAAAAGGAACTAAACAAATAAATTCCAAATTAACAAATAAGAATTAAAATTAAATCAAACGGCATACTTAAATAAAGAAATTGCACACGTAACACCCCGTAAAGGCATACCTGTAGATCCGAATGATCGTGATGTTACAACCTCCCCTCCTTCGAAAGGACCTACCCTCAGGTCCGAAGCGAGGGTCTTGAAAAGATCCGGATACAACTGTACCATCTTAGCCTCTCTCTCCCACGTGGCTTCCTCGGATTTCTGATGTCGCCACAACACCTTAACAAGAGGTAGAATTGAGTGCCTCTCTCTCAACTTTTGTATCTTTCGGTCCAAAATCTTAATCGAGTGCCTCTTGATTGTCAAATCCGGCTCAAGCTGCACCTCTTCAACCGGTAGAATTGAAGACTCATCGGGATAATGCTTCCGGAGTTGAGAGACATGGAAAACATTGTGAATCCCGGCTAAGCTCGGTGGTAAATCAAGTCGGTATGCTACTTCCCCAACTCGATCAAGGATCTCAAATGGGCCTAAGTAACGTGGGTTAAGCTTCCCACCCTTACCAATCCGAGCAATCCCTTTTCTAGGAGATTCCTTTAAAAAGATCTTATCTCCGACTTCAAACTCCAAGGGACTTCTTCTCTTATCTGCATAACTCTTCTATCGATCTTGTGCTACTTTTAACCTCTGCTTAATCACCTTCACTTTCTCAATGGTATCCTAAATTTCCTTTGGTTTCTTAGCTCTCTCGAGCTTTCCATCTTCAGACCATCTCCACTCATCAATATCCCAAAAGAGAGGGGATTGACACTTTCTTCCATAGAGAGCTTCATACGGGGCCATACTAATTGAGGACTGAAAACTGTTATTGTAGGCGTACTCGACCAAATCCAACTGCTCATCCCACGAATCCCGAAAATCCAAGGCACAAGCACGAAGCATGTCCTCGAGATATCTTATTAACCTCTGGGATTAACCATCCGTTTGTGGGTGAAAAGCAGTGCTAAATTGAAGTTTTGTTCCCAAACATTTCTGCAACTCTTGCCAAAACTTTGATGTGAACCGAGGATCCCTATCTGAAACAATACTGACCAGTGCACCATGTAACCTGACAATCTCTTTCCGATACAACCGGGCGAGCTTAGGCACCTTATCAGACATTCGGACTTTGAGAAAATTGGCTGACTTCATCAACTGATCAATAATAACTCATATCCCGTCGAAACCTCCTTTGGTCCTTGGCAAGCCGGGCACAAAGTCCATTGTCACTTGCTCCCACTTCCATTCAAGAATTGGAAGTGGTTAGAGAGTTCCTCCCGGCTTTCACCACTTGGCACGTTTGACATCTCCTCACGTAATTAGCGACATCTCTCTTCATGCCATTCCACCAATATAGAGTCTTCAAATCTCTATACATTTTGGTGGTACCGGGATGTACCGTATAGGCCGACTTATGTGCCTCGTCCAAAACTAACCTCTTAAACTCTCCCGGAACACAAACCCGTGCTTTAAACCGAAACAAACCCAAACCATCGAACCCAAACTGAGTCTCTGGATCAATCCTTGCTTTCGCCACCAATCTCTATATTTCCGGATCATTAGATTGAGCTTCGATCAACCTTTGCCTCAAAACCGGTTGAACAGAGATATTTGCTAGGCGAGCTTCTGAAACTAGAGTTACCGAAACCTTCTTGCTCAAACTCGATTCCAAACCCAAAACAGCTCAAAGCATCCTCAACTACATTAGCTTTACCCGGATGGTATTGAAGTCGGCAATCATAATCCTCAAGAAGTTCCACACAACGTCGTTGTCTTACATTCAAATCCTTTTGGGTGAACAAATACTTCAAACTCTGATGATCGGTAAATACATCAAAAGTAGCTCCGTAGAGATAGTGACGCCACTTCAACAAAGCGAACACTACCTCTGCGAGTTCGAAATCATGAGTGGGATAATTTCTCTCGTGATCCTTTAACTTCCTTGAGGCGTAGGCTACTACTTTACCATTTTGCATCAACACACAACCAAGACCTTCCTTCGAAGCATCGGTGTAGACTGAGTAGCGTTCTGAACCTTCGGGTAAGGTCAAAACTGGTGTCGTTTAACTTCTCCTTAAGATTTTGGAAACTCTTCTCACACGCCTCATCCCATTCGAATTTAGTCTCTTTCTTTGTTAACCGAGTCAACGAGGAGGCAACCTTTGAGAAATCTTTGACAAAGCGCCTATAATACCCCACTAATCCCAGAAAACTTCTCACTTCTGAAGCATTCTTCGGTTGCTTCCAAAGCAGAACCATCTCAATCTTCGCCGAATCCACTTCTACACCTTTTCCCGAGATGAAGTGACCCAAGAAAGAAACTCGATCCAACCAAAACTCGCACTTACTGAACTTGGCAAACAAGCGGTGCTCTCGAAGTGTTAACAAAACCGTCCTTAAGTGTTGCACATGCTCTTCCACATACCTCGAATACACCAAAATATCATCTATAAAGATGACCACGAATTTATCGAGGTAAGGCCGGAATATCCGGTGCATCATGTCCATAAATGCAGCTGGGGCATTAGTAAGACCAAAAGGCATTACCGCAAACTCAAAATGCCCATATCGAGTGTTGAAACCCGTCTTCGGTACATCTTCTTCCCGGATGCGCAATTGATACAAATCCAACTTGGAGTAGACACATGAACCTTGAAGAAGATCAAACAACTCTTCTATGTGAGGAAGTGGGTATTTGTTCTTAACCGTTAACCGGTTCAGCTCACGGTAGTCAATACACATCCGAAACGTCCCATCCTTCTTCATTACAAACAGGACGGGAGCACCCCACGGAGAAGCACTCAGGCGGATGTAACTACATTCTAAGAGCTCATCAAGTTGCGCCTTCAGCTCCTTCAACTCTGCCGGAGCCATCCTATAGGGAGACTTCGCATACGGTTCTGATCCGGGATAGAGATCGATTACAAACTCAATGTCTCGATCCGGAGGTAGAGACCTCAAACTCTCCGGAAAGACATCGGGAAATTCCTTTACAATCTCCGTCTCTTCGAGCTTGGCTTGATCTTTCGGCTTGTTTAAAAGATAAGCCACATAGCCCGTCGCACCGTCCCGGAACATCTTGTTAGCTTCCATAAAGGAAATAAACGGGCAAGTCTTCAACCTTTGGCCCGAGAACTCCGTAGAACCCAAAATAACCTTCTTCTCAAAACAATCCATCTTAGCTCGGTGCCGAGACAACCAATCCATTCCTAAAATCACCCCAAACTTCTTTATAGGCATCTTAACCAAATCAGCCGGATACTCTTGATCTTCCACAACCATTGGACAACCACGGTAAACACAGTTCGTAACCAAATTACCACCAAGACAAGAAGTGACAGTAAAGGAATCATCAAAGCAAGCAACAGGAAAGGAAAGTGTATGAATAAGCCGGGAAGCAATAAATGAATGTGTTGCTCCCGGATCAAACAATGTATGTAATGGAATGCCATGTATGCTAATGGTACCTTCAACAACGACATTGGCATCCACTTCCACGTTCTCCTCTTCTCCTTCCAAAGCATAAGCTCTCGCTTGGATAGGGGCTCTCGGAGGCATCACGTTCAAGGGTTGAGGAGCTCGAGCCTGAGGGACTCTCATTTGTGGGCAAGCGTTGATCAAATGGCCAGCTTTACCACATTTATAACACCTCTTGAGTTTCTTCTGGCATGTTTCCTCAGTGTGATTGGGGCCTTTGCAATAAGCACATTGTATCGGCGTCGGTAGAGCTGGAGCAGGTGGTCGAGCTTTCTTGTTAGAAATATTAGAACCTTGGGCTTTGAAGACCGGAGGCCCACTTTGTGATGCAGGCCTCTTGCCCAAATTAGAACCCGAACCTTGCCCCGAAGAATAAGTTGGAGGCCTCAATCTCAGCCTATTAGCTTCCACTTTAAGAGCCTCTCGAGTAGCCTTCTCCCAAATATCCACGGTTGCAGCTTGTAAACCATTCTGAATCTCATACCTCAATCCATGTATAAAATTCTGAGCTTTCTGAGTATCATCATTTGTAATGTGAGGAGCATAGGGGGCAAGTCTCTCGAATTCCATGATATAATCTTCCACGGTTCTGTTTCCTTGCTTCAACTCCGAGAATTCCTGGAGTCTTCTTTCACGGGCACTTGGCGGAATATACTTATGACGAAACTCTCTTGTGAAAGTTTCCCAGTTGAACTCCTCTCCACTTCTCTCTAATCGGGCTCTCAAACACTTGAGCCAATTCGATGCGGGACCTTGAATAAACCGGGCCATGTAAATGGCTTTCTCATAAGAAGGAGCGGGGCAGATTTCCGAAATTCCCGTAATCTCTGATAGCCATTCCTCAGCTGTGATATCATCGCCCCCATACCATTTAGGCGGGTTATTATTTCTGAACTCCTTGAAGGCCGGAGTTACTTGTCCCTCTTGCCCGTCCCATAGAGGGTTATTCCTCTGATTCTGCTGAAGTTGAGTCAAAAGAGCTTGTACAATATTCTCGGCATTCAAGGGCAGTGGAGGAGGTGGTCCTTGCCCTTGTGGTGGAGGATGATTAAGATCGGGTGTTGCTCCCTATCCACTCTTCTTCGTGGAGGCATCCTGAAAATCACAATTTCAAGAAATATCAATGCATGTTGTTTAGTACATGCTCATGAGATTAAATGTTATGAATTTAGACAAATAAGTCACATAAGAATGCGAGCGAATGCCAAGAATCATATTGTCCTAAACCGAATGACCTAGACAACTCAACACGACTCCAGAGCTCCAGTTTTACAGCCCAGAATTCCGATACCACGCAAGGATGTAACACCCCGGAGCGAAGGGTGCCACATCCCCCGCACTATGGTCTAACCCGAGTAACGAAATGGAGGGTTCGCACCCGAATCCAACCATAGCGAACGGGAGACAGACAAAACTCACACCCTTGCTAGGTGGCCTAGACCCTCAAGAACTGAGCAAAATAAAACAAGAGTAGCGGAAGCGTAAAACATTCATACTTAAATTCCCAAGATCACAAAACATATAATAAGAGGGCTCAAGTTATCATGCTAACTCATAACAGACCATATACAACGTATGCAATGCCCACGGGGCCAAAATATCAAAACTATTCGAATTACATAAATCAAAAGTGCATAAACGTAAGGTACAAAAGCCACTATGTATGCATGAGACCCGAGCTACGCCACAAGTAAACTCGACAGACACTTGCCGCCTAGCTCGACTCATAAGGTACCTGCAAACTCAAAAGAAAAGGAAAAAAGGGGAAAACAACGAGGATTAGTCCTAGAGACTAGTGAGGGGGTTAAATCACACACACAATATACATATAGAGCATAGCACTTAATCAAAATCGAAAGGATCCATGAACTAAGAGTGGTTGTTGCAAGCCAAAGATTTTACCCGTAGTATACATATACTTACTAGGATTTTAGGCCAAATCCCACACATCAAGTTTTAGATACTTAGAAGTCCACTCTTGTTTCATAGATCATACACAACCAACATACTCGGCGAGTACGAGTTACACATCTAAAGTTCCATAAACAAAAGGCATAAAAAAGCAAAACAAAGCATAATCCAACCTTAACACCGGGTGATAAAAGGGTTGATCGACCCTAGCTATCTAAACATCGCAAGAGACAAGGTTTAATCATGACTTTGAAACCTTCGATGGTTACCACCGCCGGCTCAAGAGAAACAACCTTCCCCAAACCTCCTGAGGTTTGGTGAGACTCTCAAATGGTGAATGTTGATGGAAGAGCTCGGCGACCCCACAGCAGACCCGAGATTACCATACAACTCTCCGGGGCCCAAAACTTATCACAAAAATCATACCTAGCAAAGCTTATCTTTCAAAGCCACATATCTCGCTCACACATGCACACACTCACACTTAACCAAACTTTTTCCAAAACAAAAGCAAAATAGCTTATATACATATACAAAGCGTTTTCAAAGTCTTATAACAAATGGGACAAACCCACAATATACATATCATACACGTATCTATCATATAATATACGTAATTTGCATGCGAGGTTTGAAACCATATAGGGGTTTTAGGTCAAATAACTAAAACAAACAAAACCTAACCTTAACACGGGTAGCGGAGACAAAAGAGTAAACCCGGCATTCAAGGGGCAACCTCGTCGTCCACGGGAAGATCCTCTGAACAAAACAAACAACAAGGGGTACTCTTAGACTCAACATGAACAACATTGACGCTCGGTAAATGCATATGAATACGTTTGATGCGTATGAGATGCCATAAGCATAACAAAGTAACAATGAGAGCAAAACTTGCACGTTTCTAAACAAATGAATCCACAACTTGGAAAAGAACAACAAAACACATAGCACAACACAACAAAAACACATAAGATACAAGTAAACAAGGTAAGAGACCAAGAAAGGGGTGGGGAAACAAAAGGAAAGCAAAGCGAAACAAGAGAACGAAGTTCGGAACTCAAAACGTTGTTGCCTGATATCCATGGCCGTGGAAATTTTTGAAATGGGGGACCCACGACCGTGGATCCCATGGCAGAAAACTACCGAAATCTGTCCCCATATCCACGGCCGTGGGTTTTTCAAAGCATAAAAATCCAGGGCCGTGGAGCTGGTCCAGATGCGAAATTTTTTGAATTCTAAGCTCCAAATTCCTCTAAAACTCAACCAAACCAACAAGGGACCAAGGCAACACATCATGGAAGGTAAAGGAAGTAATAACGAAACCAATCCAAGTCATATAATGGTTCAAAGATGCAACAAATCAAGCAAAGGGGTGAAAGGGGCAAAATCCTCCAAAAACTCAAGAATCAATAATGGAGGAAGCAAGGATTCATCTATAATACATACACCAAGTTCAAATAACTGAAAAAGGATGTCTTAGGTATACCTATCATGCATTAAACCCAAGCAATTCAAGAGGAAACAAGCTAAAATCAATCAAAACCCTTAAACCCTTACTATTCACCTTATGTGCCAACACTCATGCAAATCAAGGCTATAGCTCAAGAGATTACATATAAAAAGACCACATAATCAAGGAGGACTCAAAAATATGATTACCTCTTGAATTTGGTAAGAAATGGAGGGGTGGATTGCTCAAAACCTTCAAATTTGGAATAGTGTCACCTTCTTCTCTTGTTTCTCTTTGGAGTTGAAGTTGGAGAACTTTTTCTCTCTTCTTTTTGGCATGGGCACGAAATGGGGGGTGTGGGAGTGGGTATAGCTGAGTTAGGTATCATATAGTGAAGGTTAGAGCCCATTTAGGGGTAAAAAAGGGCCCACATGAAGACTAGTCAACAAAAGATGCTATTCTTGTCACAAGGGCTCGTTCTGGTCGGTTTTTGGGGGGTCTAAAAGGGCTTAGAAAAGTGTGAGGTTAGGCTCCAAAGCTTGAAAATCTCGTCGGAAGTCCAACGTCTCTTTCGGAATTCAAATCCGAATTCCTTAGCTCAAGATACGCCGCCCGGAACCCGAGGTGCGCTAAATGCCCTTTAACCGTCCTCTAGGTTCCGAAAAACAAAACGAACACAAAACTCAAAGAAGAAAAACCAAAACCACATAACGAGCATGCTAACACGTACATAACTCACATAGCTCACGTATATCAAGAATTCACAAAAATCAGAATCAAATTCGAGCATGTAGAGATCAAAACTCAAGCGATAGAACACAAACGTTCCAGGTATTCAAAAAGGAACTAAACAAATAAATTCCAAATTAACAAATAAGAATTAAAATTAAATCAAACGGCATACTTAAATAAATAAATTGCACACGTAACACCCCGTAAAGGCATACCTGTAGATCCGGATGATCGGGATGTTACAATATTTGTGATACTCCTGCTACTTTTTCTTTGCTTTTGCCCTATAACTCTTTGTTTTTAAATGCGATGGTGCTTTTCTTTACGTGATTTTATGACTTGTGTGTTGATTGTTGAATGCATGTTGATTGTCAATTGTCTGTGCACTTGATCCGTGTTTTCTAGTCACTTGCTCAGGTGTTGGAAGCTTTTCTAGCACGTTGCCGGTTCTTCATCTAATCAGGGAGTTTTCTTGACCTTTAATTCTTTCATTTGCATGAGGTCATTGCAAAGTTTAAGTGTGGGGGGGGGGGGGGTTGTTAGGAAGTGTCTATACTTGTTATGAGTTTTATTGAATATTTTCATGTTTAGTTGTAGCTTCACTTGTGAGTTGCTAAAATTCGAGTAAATTTGAAAATTTTCCCTCATTTTGAACTTTTTTTTTGAAGTTTGATTGTTGAGCTTTTGCCAGAAGAAGTTAGGCTTTTTGAATTGAGGAAAATTGCATGAGATTTGATGATTTAGTGTGTTAGTATGTCCTTATATTTTGAGCACCATTGAACGAGATAATGTACTTTGCTTAGAAAGATGAGTTGATGATTTCCGAATAAGTCTAAGATTTGATTAGGTTGCACTTTAGTCCTATTGAGGTGAAATTTTAAGTTAATGAAAGATTAAGGAAGTGAAGTAGGCATTCGTTGTCGGAGGATTTTAAGCTTTTCTAATTAGCCGTTTTTCACTAAATAATATAATCTTGTTGACCCCGCTGAGTCTAATTGTTGTGCAAAGATTTTTGTAGCCACATTATAAGCCAATGCACAACATAGAAATACCCCCCTTGATAATTTTTACACCAAGGCTTGGTCATTTGATTTTTAAGGTAATTATCTATCTTTTGACCCCTTTTTATTGTTCTTGTGATTGAAATTGAGAGATTATTGTACAGCGAAAGAAAAAGAATGAGAAAAGTGTGAAAAAGAAAAGATATGAGAGAAAAAAAAAAAAAAAAGAGCAAAAGAAAATTATGCAAAGTGTGAATTTGAGAGTGCGGGATTCAAATGAAGAGTTTGTGGTGATTTTCGGGTTTAATGGCGAATGGAAATGCTTCGTGTTTTGTATAGATTGAATGATGTAAGCTTGATGAGTAGTCACTTGATCCAAATTTCTATAACCTTACCCTAAGCCTACATTACAAGCTTGAAAGACCTACCGATCCTAAGTTTTGATTTAATTCCATTAGTGGAGATAGGCGCGAAAAGTGTGTTCTGAAGTTGATGATTAGAGCTAAGAGGGAATTGTGAATTTGTCATTCTAATTTTTGTACATTGTTTTGTTTGATTCACACACTACACAAGGGTATACTTTTCATACTAAGTTTTGCGGATCTAATGTTTATAATGAGCTAGACTTGTTTAGGAGAAGGTTTGATGATTGCTTAGAGGAGATGGTTTGATGAGGATGTGTTTTCTTGATTTCCGTATTACTCGGGGATGAGCGATATTCAAGTGTGGGGGATTTTGTTATGTGTAGAAATTGCATGATTTTGAGTGTTAATTAGATTATATTTTGGTGCCGTTTGATGCGTTTATGTGTTTATTTTGCTCCATTTAGGTGATTTTAGAGTTGGAGTTACGAAACGGCGAAGAGAAGCAATTTCACGTATTTTTGGAGAAAAATAGGGTAACCCCCGTTACCAAGTAAAAGTGAAATTTCCGTAACTCCCATTAATGGATACATGAGCATTGCTTAAGGCGGAATATGGGAGTAACGCCCGTTACTCCATGGCAGTACAGATCTGGTAACGCCCGTTATCAGAGACAGGAGGAGATGATTTCTGGTGTAGGAAGGGTAACGCCCGTTACCCTTGGATTGAAGAAAAGTGGTAACGCCCGATACCACTTATAAAAGCGCAGGCATGATTTAGCCTTGTAAAGGGCGTTAATAAGAAATGCATGGGGATAGGTAATGCCCGTTACCTCTGTCGGCGAGAGATTTTAGGGATGATATATATGTGCGTGTAGAGGTCTTATTTAAGGGGTTCTTCGGAGGAGTTTTAGACCTATCTTGGAGAAAGGACCTGCTAGGTGTTTTCAAGAGTTTTTCAAAGAATTCAGACAAATTGATCGAGACTAATTCCATTTTTTCAGTTTTATTTTTGCTTTATTATTCAAACTAATTGCTCCCAATTTTAGTTTTCTTATGTTAGATTTAATTTTCCGGAATTGCTAGAATGTTTATGAGTTTAATTTTTAGACTTTGTTTAGATTTGACGACTATGGTTTATTTCAATGCAATTTCCTTTGGTTTTATGAGTTTTGCTCTAATTATGAGTAGCTAATTCTCTAGGACCGGGGGGTTGGGGAGGGGGGTGCTGATGAATGCATGATAGATGTTTGATATAATGCTTGAATGACTTGTGTAATTCTTAGTTTTGAAAGCGGACTTAATTTGAATTGCAACGGTCTGGCCAACCTTAGCATGTCTCAGAATTGCCTATAGATTGAAAGATTGTTGGTAATTTGGATTGTTTTCATAACTTGTGAGTTGTAGGATATAAAGAGATTTGGTTCTAGCTTATACAACAGTAATCTTATTCCATGCCGAGCCGCTAGAATATTGAATTGTACTAGTCTTGTTCCTATGGTTTAATTAAATATTGGTGATTGCGAGAGCAACATTGAACACTAATTAAGCACTTGGTTACACCTTGAGAGAGGGTAATACAAATATAAGTGACTAGGTTGTACAATTACACTTGTCAGACGAGTATCATATCAACTCTTAATTGTATGATTCATTACTTTTCCCCTGCCTGTTTAGTTTACTGAATTTATTCGTGTGTTTTAGTATTACTAGTGTTTAATTCTAGTTAATTGTTGATTTTTGTTTTAGTAGATTAATAGATAAAACCACAATTTTTTTCGTTAGGTCTTTAGTTTAGATAAGAATATAGAGTAGTGATTGATTTCCCTTCCCTGTGGGTTCGATCCTATTGTGCTGCGCGTATGCTAGTGTACACTTGCATGCTTGGTTTTTAACTGTACTAAAATCTTACACCAAGAGCTCAACGTCCTCGCTGAGGACCTGACACATCAGCTTCCTGGCACCGGCTCTGATACCATTTGTAACAGTACAGGACCACTCTAGTATGCAGATATTATCCCTATGGGCAATCCGTGTACCGACCTTCCCTCAGGGTTTTGTTCTTCCCAGTGAGTTGCGCCACCAAGGAAAATGCGTCTGCAAGGTAAGGCGAAGCTATTGGGAAGAACGAAGCCCTGAGGGAAGGCCGGTACACGGATTTCCTATAGGGGATAATATCTGCATACTGGACTGGTCCTGTTTACAAATTGTATCAGAGTCAATGCCAGGAAGCTGATGTGTCAGGTCCTCAGCGAGGACGCTGAGCTCTCCTTAGGGGGGGTGGATGTGTGCCCATCCCACATCGGTTGGGAAGGAGAACGAAGTCCTCCTTCTAAGAGGGGATGGAAACCTTACCTTGCAGACGCGTTTTCCTTGGTAGCGCAACCCACTGGAAAGGACAAAACCCTGAGGGAAGGCCGGTACACGGATTGCCCATAGGGGACAATATCTGCATACTGGACTGGTCCTGTACTGTTACACAAAGGATCCGGGTGTTACACACACAAATGCCAGGTCATGAGGGTTTTGGTAGGAAGTTAATTGGATTAGCGAAGGATCAAAATGTTGATCGAAATGGCGCCACGAACACGTGCACCCCATCCACGTGTCACGCACATGTGGCTGCCACTTGTCGCGTACACGTGGTTGTACACTTGGCATTACACTTGTAGTTTAACCTACACGTGAATTCTTTTATAAAATTAATTAATTAAATTCTTACTTAATTAATTTTGGTCTTTTAATTAATTATGAATTAATTGTTAAGTCCAATCTCAAAATAATTAACCCAATAAATAATTAATTATGAATTAAGTTATTTATTGAATCTTGATATTTGACTTTACGCAAGATAAGGTTGAAAAGTTAAAATTCCTATTGTAGGAGAGAGAAATATTTCTTGGATTACCTTGGAGAACAAGATATGATCATATTTTCAATTAAAAGATAATAATTAATTAGTGAATTAGTGAGCAAGAAATCACAACCCACTAGACTTGGGAAGCCACTATGGTGTTTTGAACCCCAAGGTTATAGTCCACCTGCATAGAAAAAGAGCACATTTTATAGGGTAAAACTATATCCTCACCTCACCTTACACCAAAGGAACTAAGAATGAGATGATTGATCCACCCCGGAATCAACACAGCTAATGTAACACCACCCCGAGTGCACTTGAACAAACTGAAGACAAAACAAAAAACTTATACTCAAGGATGAACCACATAGACGCACGGCATATGTATAGGTACTTAAGAGATGCAAATACATAGGAAAGTTCATATTCAAACTCATTTCATTCAAATTAATACATTTCATAACTTAACACATGCTTAAAACACATCAAGGCATGTTCATGTGCACAACTAACGCAAACAAAGGTAAACGAAAGACATATGGTGGCATTTATTCATGTATGAACACAAATCAAACTAAAGCGACATAAAATGCATATAAGAATAAATGAATACACATAACATATGATACAACAACTTAATATCACGTTCAGAGGTGAAAAGGTTCAAGAAAAGCGGAAGAAAAGCATAAGAAGTAGTTCCGAGCAAAAACGGGCAAAAGCTGGAAATTTCTGAAACGGACAAGCTGTAGGAAAACGATCATAACTTGAGTTTAAGAAATGAGAATTAATTTTCTTTTTTTTGTAACAGAAACTATAAACATAGATCTTTCCAATGGTATGTGGATCGAATCATGGTTCAAATCGAGGCGAAAAAAGAGTAGGTTTGAAGTTGGACCATTAAAGAATTTCGGCAAAGTGGCTACAGAAATTGAAAACGGTTATATCTCATAATCTAGAACGAATTTTGGGGTGATTTCAATTGGAGAAGGTTCTAAACTCAAAAAGGTTTATTGTGTCAGAAATTCAGGTCAATCGAAGCTCGGATGAAGGGCCAACGGAACAAAACAAACTCAAAAGAAAAACGGGGGAGGGGGGGGGGGGGGGGAGGGATCCACGGATCCCAAGCTCTTACCTCAAATCCACGACCGTGGATTTCTTGAAGGCCAAAATCCACGATTGTGGATTCAATACAGGCCCAAAATTCGCTGAACCAGTAGCAGGTACGAACCAAGCAACCCAAAAATCATCATAACTCTAAGGATACTCAACCAAATAACCTCAAATTTCATACATGAGTTCATATATACATGTTGTAACATAATATCTTAGCAAAAAGGCATGAAATGCACAAGAAATCAATCCACCATTAATGCATATTCAAGCTCCATACATGGATTTTCGAGCAATAAGCAACCAACACTTAAAATTCCAATAAATATGCAACGAGGGAGCTTAACCAAACAAGCAAGAAAAATAAGATTCAATCGGGTAGAATCGAAGCATGTAGTGAGAGGAGTTCAAATCTTACCTTGGATTATTGATCGGAAGAGAAATGGAGATGGGGCTTGAGCTCAAAGGTTGAAGATGGGAAAAACCCTCTTTTCTTCTCTTCTTCCTCTTGTAGATCGATGCAAGCAAGAATAAGGGAGAGAGAGAGTTGGTTTGGGTTATAAGGCCCAAAAAACCGGTTCGGTTCGGTTTAAGACGGGTTCGGTTCAATCGGTTAGAAATTAAATCAGTAGGGAGGTCGAACGGCTTTAGAAAAAGATGAGGCTAGTCCCACTGGACCCGAATCGTCGAAATGAATCCAAAAGTGAAGTCAGAATTTGAATTCGAATTCCCGATCTCAAGGTAGCCATGTAGGCTTAAACACCCTAATTACAATTAGGTCCTTAATTTGCAAATATTGAACGATTGAGTCCAAGTACAATTCATTTAATTCTAATGCGTACATAATTAAATAACACAAAAATTGACACGTAAGGCATACGAATAACACGTAAGGTGTGAAATTACAAAATTAACCTCTCCTGTGGCGTCATACTTGGATTGTCGAGAAGATAGGGTGTCACAATCTCCCTCCCTTAAGAGAACCTAGTCCCTAGGTTCGCCTGCTTGAGTTTCAAACTCGAATAACTTTCCATATTCACCCAAGTTCGAGGTTCATGATATCCCGATGAGGGTTAGCTCGAGAATGGTCTTCAAGCACAAGGGGTTTGAATCTTCAAATCGATCCGATCACTTGAATTGCTCGATCGGCTCGCACGGTATAGAGGGTCTAAAGTAGATTCAACTCTCACTGTTTGAGTCCATTTGAGTTAACTCTCGAGCTCGGCATTCTCCTGAAGGGCGTAGCTACCACCCACGCCGCTTACATAACCAAGCTCAAACTGAATCATTTTGTCGTCCCCAATCTAAGGTCCAAAGTGCCTAACATCCGGACCCTCTTCTTACACCACCAAAATCTTCAAGTGGTTGTTGATCTCGTTACAAAGCATGACCCTCGTCTGACTGAAGCAACACTCTCGATACTCAAAATACAAAACAAGATTAAAGATGCATGATGCATGTGTTATGCATGTTTAATGTACCATTCACCGATGTGGGAGATCTTATTTGTGATGATTAATCAATGCCCAAAATCGTTCTTGAAGTTCTTTCATCCCCGTTGTTATTCTTGATTTACCAATGTGTACCAATGCCGTTTTAACCATCGCGCATTCCGTTCCTTATTTAGCTTTTGGTTTTCAAAAATATTCCCCTATCATGCCTCGAAGTTCCCAAAGCATCTTGTGCGGCTAGTCTCATCCCGGTCTTTATCACACAATTGTTTCCTTGTCTCTTGTAAACTTCCCTAACTCAACCTTCAAATTTTAAGTGTTCTCTTGGTCTTGCTTTCGGTTGCAAGAATTGAATCCTTCGGCTCCGATTTATCACCAATGGTTTTATAGCCCGGATTCCTTCACTCGAATACTTGCTCGTAGAAATCCCAAAGAAAAGGTATTTACTTGTAATCATAGTTCCTCTTCGTTAAGGTTCACCCAATGTGCGGTGTCAATTCTCATATTTAGCACCACTCTTTTCTTGGAGTCTAAGAGAAGTGCGTCCGAAGTCTCCTAGGGATTCTCATTAGACTCTTCCTTTAGACCAAAGGCATCCTCTTGCATTGTTCATATTGTTAGGTGACCCGAAGTTGTTCAACCTCCCACACCTATATGTTCCCAAAATTTTCCTTTCACTCAAGCATGCTTCTTCATTGCCAACCTTGCTTCTTTACCATCTCGTTCTAATCCCACCGTTTCATTCAAGAATTTGTCCCAATCCTTTGAAGTCCCTCGAGAGCCCCAACAAGGACTTCTCTAATTTCCTCTGAGTTCTTCTTCTAAAGCACAATCAATCCCCATGCCCCGGATTTATGATTGGTTTCAATGGTTCTCCAAATTTTGGGCCGGATCCTTGTTCTATCGTCGGTGGTAGTTTCCCGAAGTTATGCTACCATTTAAATACTCCTTAGTGCTCTATCTCCCGAATCAAAATCCTCAATTACAATTTGTAGGTTCTTCAACCTAATCCATTCTCGTCGCGTTCGTGGCTCCCGAAGAAAGTATCCAACTCAACCCACTCCTTCCAATATCTTCTAATAATGTCGTCAATCATGCTCGGCCATAGGGAAACATCCTCTATAAAGCAAACACTAAATACGATGCCATGCATCACATAACTTCACTTAAACATATAGAAATGTTACAAGCAACAATTTTGATTCAAAGAGTAAATAAATGCAAAATTGAATATGCCATGGATCCAAGTGCCATGAATGCAAATACCTCCATCTTCGGATTCACGTTGGTTCCCAAACTGAAGCCTTTGCTCACACATCCTTTGTTTGTTAGCTCTCGATTGCTTACAGTCGGAAACCATATGTTCCGATGATCCGCATACGTAACATCTCTTCAACCTATCCCCGCACACCTCATAAGTATGGCTACCTCCCCCCCAATAGGCACATGATCGAGATTCTCTGGTTGATCTCGGATAATCTCTGGTCTTATGCTTCTTCCCACGGACCTTCTTAGCTCGAGTACCACATTGATGGAATCTTTCGTCTACTGGTAGATTCGAGCAAATTCCCAATTCACCCCTCGGCTCCATTACTTCTCTTTCCTTGCCCCTAGTTAATCTCTGATTTTTGAACCGTAAAGCTTTTGTTATAGCTTTATCCCACGTGCTCGTATTCTCTGTAATTAATGCCTCCTTGAACTCATCCCTAAGTCCTTCCATAAAGTACCACATCTTCATGTCATCGTTGTTCATAATGTGCTCAAATTCTTCGATGTATTCCATGACCATTTTGTTTCCTCGTTTTAAGGTAAAGAGCTCCTCAAATCTTCGGTCTCGTAAATTGGCCGGTGTATACCTGCTTCTAAACTCCCGAACAAAGGTATCCCATATCAATCCTTCACTCGTTGCCTCAATCTGTGTGGCAACTCTTTTCCACCATTGCCTTTCTTGACCTAGCAGAAGTAATATAGTAAGGCGGGCCATGTCTTGAGAGTTGCATGGTCATACTTCTAATATGCTCTCCACTTCAAAAAGACACTTCTCAGCCCTAATATCATCTCCTTTTCTGAATTGAGTAAGGTTGAAGGTCCTGAAATCACGAAATAATATTACCAGATGATTCATTGGTTGCATGTCAGCATGATGTTGCTCTTGATTATACTGGTGTCAATGTTATCGTTGAACAAAATCCTGTCTACGTGGTGGCATCCTGAAATTCTCAATAACTACAACATAGATTTATGCATGTCGGTTAGTACATGAGAATGCCACATAAATAGGTCAAGTAAGAGTAACTAGGAAATGAAATGCATCACGAAGGATAATATCAATAAGGAAATAAAGTTTCAAGTACATATCATATCAGATCATGATGCAAACACACACATAGAGCCACATTGTCCTATGTCGTTCGAATTAGACAAACACATCACGACTCGGAACTCAAGTTTTGCAATCCTGAGCTCTGATACCACTTTAGGATGTAGCACCCCGCATGGTAGGTCACCACATCCCCCACTTTAAGGTCAGTGAATCCGAGGACGGATTCTTTTAAGGGGGAGAGGTTGTGACGCCCCGACTTTTCAGACGTAAAGGTATGACGTATGTGTTTACAAATTTGCGCAAAATAATTGCCTTTACGTTTTTTATATTTAATTTTATTATAAATTGTCGTTATTTTATTTTATTATAATTTATTTCAATTTAATGTTATTTTAAAATAATTTGTATTTTAAATATATATATATATATATAGTTATATTTCGTTAATTGTTGATTAATTTAATGATTAATGTTAATTAAGTATTATGCTAATTAATCATGCTTAATCATATTAATTAATCTATTCAAATTTAATCGTTGACTTTAATATATATGTTTGAATTTAATTTCATTTATTTGGCTAATTCATGAATTCTTTGAAAATGTGCATCGTTCTTATATGAAATGATATCGAAATATCGTGCAATTGTAATATGGCGTAAATATGTGTGTTATGAACATGCTTATATTATCGGTTTATGTTTTCGAATTCATTTGACATGTTAACGAATTTAATTTGAATTGTGGAACCAAATCGAGGGCTAACGAGCATTTAGCGTACCCTTGGTTCCGAATTTAATATCTTGAGCTAGGAAACTCGGATTCGAGTTTCGTCAACTTCGCTGAACTCGTAACGAAAATTCGAGTTTAGTAAACTTAGCCACATATTTTTCCCGAATCATTTGAACCTCCGAAATCTAACCGAAAAACCTACACGGCGCCAAAACTGCCACATTTCACCAAAATAGTCATATCTCTTACCATACTTGACCAAATTAACCATGGTTTGAACCTATGGGACCCTAACTCAACCATCTAGCTGATCATTATCCTCCCCAACCGAAATAGTCTCTCTTACTTAGAGAAATTCAGCCCTCTTTCCTCTGTTTTCCAGAAATCCCGTAGCTCAAGCAAACCTCTTGAGATTCAAGCTCAAATCTCTTCCAAACCTCCATTAATCCAAAAGGTAAGCTTGATTATGTTATATAAATCCATTATGAGTCATTTTCATTCATTCATCCCTAAATTTGAGCATGATTTCGTGAGCTTTTGGGCAGAAATGGATATATATAGATTTAGGTTTTGAGTTTGGTTGATCTCTTCCAATACTTGAGCTTTTTGGATGATTCCAAGCATGAAAATGATTGTCTTGATCTCTTCTTGGAATTTATGGTAATGTTTTAGCTGGTAGTTGAAGCATTCATGAGCTATCATTAATGATATATTGAAGGTTGTTGGAGTTGCTCTGTTTTCGCTGCTCTACCTTCGTCCGTTTTTGCTGCTGCGTTTAAGGAGTGTTTGAGGCTTGTTTTTGTTGAGTTTTATTGTCTAATTGATGTCCTTACTTACCTGATCTTGTTGGGAGAAAATTGGATTTGGTTCTGCTCTGTTTCGCCATGGCTGCTGCGTTTTTTGTTGCTGTCGCGCAGGTGCGCCCGCGACCTTAATTGCCTGTAATTTGGGTCGCGCCCGCGACTGAACAGTACGCTGCCCTCGTATTCTGTAAATTGGAGAAAAATGCTGGAAATTAAGGGTAGTGGCCGCTACCATTTCATGAAGAAAATGGGTCGCGGCCGCGACCCCTGTTTTTCTGAAAAAATTCCAGCCTTCGAACTTTGTTGTATGTGTTTAAACTGTAACTTTAATTCCTTTCTTTACTTGCATGCTTGGAGTTGGACGTGTATATATATGTATATGTAGCTATAATATTGCATGCATGAATTATGATTTGGTTGATAAATGCATGCATGCATAAATTGTGAATTTCATCTTAATATATGCATGCATGATATTCATGCACCTACGTGCATTATACATATGTATATATATATCTATATAAATATTAATATTAAGTTTAAATAATGATATATATATATATATATATATATATATATTAATATATATTAATTATGGTTTAATTTGTTTTAAATTTTAGAATTTAATTGTTATTTATTTCATGTTTATTTAATTTCGACCTTTAATTTAAAGTAATTAATTGCCTATTTTCTAATTATACAGGCAATATATTACGTGTTATGATTATTAAATGGAATTTTAGATTAATTGATGTGCATTATGAATGTTATGAATTTATGAATTTGAATGAAATATATGAACGAATGGTTTGATTATATGTTCTAAATTCCTTAATAGTGCACATGAACATTTTTACGATATAACATGATCTTTTATGCATTCCTATCATGATCATTTCATTGCCGAGCGTCTTAATTGGTCATTTTGAGTCTCACTTTACCTTTCTTGCACTGATTTTGATCCCGTGGGAGACGAGGCCAATCCTTGAGGCTTTCGTATCTTCTTTTGTCAGTATATGGTGGATTTTTCTACTATTTAGATAAAAAGACCCAATATATCCTTATGTGCAAAGTTTTAGCCAAAGATAGAGTTATCTATTTATATAACGAGCCACTTTCGGGTAAATGATTTCAAACGTATAATCCTTTTTTCTTTTAATATCCTACCGATTGTTTTGGTGAGTATTGATTGATTGATTGCACTGATTGGGGCCCGGGGTTCTTGGTGTGAGTGGCTATCCGAGGAAGCATGGGCTGACGGTGATCCCTCACACTAGTTCCCACTAATGAACGGCGGTACCGGACCTCGCCAGGAGATTGGCGGGGAAAGGGAGCTGAGTGCCATCTGGGGAGTCATGTAACCCCTTTTGGCCAATGATTGGGTGGCCTGGTCTTGCAAACCCGCCCACCAACCCGGAGGAAGAAGGTGTATATGATCGATTGAATAGAATCGATTGATTGTGCACAAAAGAATGATATGCATGAAAGACTTAATGAGTGAATGATTATTGAATTACACATGGTGTTGGTTGGAGTTGATGCACGCCCACTCGCCGGGCCACTAATGACCCATTGTAAAATTGATCATTATAATCCCTTCCGATGATTCCTCTATTTTACCTACTTGGGAACCGTTTCTAAAACCTCGCTTGGGATTATAATTTGTATGTGATTGTTTAAATTCCGTTATATATTATATTTATGCCAATGTTTTATACCCACCAGTCCCTTTTGGACTGAACCCGTTTGGTTTTCAGACGTTTGGTGCAGGTGTCGCGGGAGCTAGGTGGGAATACGAGTCCTAGGTCTTGCATTCGTCTCTAGCTCTGTATTTTGGTCTTACACTTGCATCTCACACTTTTGATTATTGTATATGGATATTATATTGGAGCGTACACATGTTTTGGGCCGTGATGGCTTGCATTGATGTATATGAATTATATTTTGGAGCTTGGATGCTCATGGTATATATATGATATGCTTTGTTCGTTTATTGCTTCCGCTTTAATGTGTAATTCTGATTTTATGGTTCAAGGGTTAGTCCCGCCTAGCATAGAGTGTGTGTTTGTCCCCGTTCGTCGTGATTTAGCTCGGGTATGGATCGTTCATTTAATATTCGGGTCGGGTCTCGGTGCGGGGGATGTGACACCTTACGCTCGGGTGTTACATCCTTAAGTGGTATCAGAGCCTAGGGTTGCAAAACCCGGGCTCTAGTGTCGTGTTGAGTCAATATAGGTCGTTCGGCTTTAGGGACTACTTGACAATGTGATTGCATATGCATCCTTTTAGTGCTTATGTGCTCTAATTGTTGAAGTTTGAGTGAATTAATTGCATTTTCATGCATGGACTAAGAGAAGCAAGCATTTCGGTGTTTCTTGATCAGGATGCCACCACGTAGACATCGTGAGAGATCACCGGGACGACAAGGACACCGTCATCGTTCTCCTATACCACCAGAACAACAACCACAGCCGCCGCCGATGGACATAGGAAATTTTATGGAAGTCGTTTTCAATTATGTTGAGCATTGGAGAGCTCAAGCTCCACCACCACAACCCGTTGAGCAACCGGCTCCACCAAATAACAATCATAGGGATTCTCATGGGGTGTTTTTGAGTTACAATCCCCCTAGGTTTTCTGGTTCTATTGATGATGCGGTTTCAGAGGGGTGGTTGACTCGATTGGAAAAGATTTATGGGGTTCAGCAGTTCACTACCCAAGAAAGGGCTCAGTTTGCTATATTCCAGTTGGACGGAGAGGCGTATGATTGGTGGGAGAGAACAAAGGAAAAGTTGGAGGCTGATGAAGAGGAGATTACATGGGATGTATTTAAACGGGAATTTCGGGAGTGCTTTGTACCCGAGGTTGTCCGGGAGAGGAAAGAGCAAGAATTTATGGATCTGAAGCAAGGAAATCGTTCTGTGGCTCAGTACCTTGCAGTTTTTAACCGACTTGGGAAGTATGCTTCACATATTACCCGGGATGAGAAAAGGAAGGCGAAGAAGTTTATTGCTGGGTTGAGGCAGGATTTGAGACACGGTCAAGCGGGCCATAATTTTATATCTTTCTCAGACACGGTGCAAAGGGCCTTAGGGCAAGAAGAGGAGTATAAAAAGAGGGATCCAATCTTCAAAGCACCAATGGGACAAGGTAGAGGCTCAGCTTCGGGATCAAGCATGAGATTCAATCCGGGGAAAAGGCCTATGACTTCGGCAGCTCCTCCTCAGAAAGAATATTTCAAGAAGCCACGAACTGGAGGTCAGCATGCTCCTCAGGCTACTCGAGCACCTCAGGCATTACCAGCTCCCATAAGGGATCGACGAGATGTACCTCCGTGTACTCATTGTAGAGGACCGACCCATTCTTATACCAATTGCAGAATAAGATTGAAGTTGTGCTTGATTTGTGGGAAGGGAGATCATATGGCTTTCGCATGTCCTGATAAGAAACCGGGGTTTCAAGCTGGGGTACAAAGACCAATGATCCAGGCCCGTGCTTATGCCCTTGAGGGCGAGGAACAAAATGTGAAAGCTGATCCGAATGTCGTGGTGGAAGGTACCGTTTGCATTCATAACACGAGCATTCACGCATTATTTGATCCGGGTGCCACGCATACTTTTATATCTTCTGATCTATGTGCTTCTCTGTGCCTACCTGTTATTTGCTCAAATTCTTGTTATTATGTGAGTTCGTCTCTTGGAGGTAGTTTGCAGACAGACCGGGTTGTTAGAGGTTGTTCAGTTTTGATAGAGGGGAAAGATTATCCAGCAGATGTCATTGTTATGCCTATGAAGAAGTATGGGGTAATCTTCGGGATGGATTGGTTATATCGGCACCGGGCCGAGGTTGATTGTTTTAAAAAGAAGATAAAATTGGGAGCAGAGTTGATTGGAGAAGTGGGGTCGAAGAATGTACCTCTCTTATCGTTTATGGAAGCTCGCAAGTTAGTGAAAGACGGAGCCAAGGGATTTATTGCCCATCTCCTTAACAAACCAAAGGATCAATCAAGTTTTGAGGATACGGACTTGGTAAAGGCATATCCCGACGTATTTCCGGAAAATTTAGGTTCTTTACCACCGGATCGGGAGATCGAATTTGTTATTGATTTATATCCGGGATCAGAACCTTATTCTAAGACGCCGTATAGAATGGCTCCGGCAGAGTTGAAGGAGTTGAAGATTCAACTCGAAGAATTACTCAAGATTGGATATATTCGACCAAGTTCATCTCCGTGGGGTGCTCCGGTTCTCTTTGTCAAGAAGAAAGATGGATCGTTGAGAATGTGTATAGATTACCGGGAGCTTAATCGGATGACTATCAAGAATAAGTACCCGTTGCCCCACATTGAGGATTTATTTGATATGTTGCAAGGTTCAGGGGTTTATTCGAAATTGGATTTAAGGCAAGGCTACTACCAATTGAAAATCCGGGAAAAGGATATACCAAAGACAGGATTTAATACCCGGTTTGGGCATTATGAGTTCGTAGTGATGCCCTTTGGTTTGACAAATGCCCCTGCAGCATTTATGGATATGATGCATCGGATTTTTCGGCCGTATTTGGATAAATTCGTCTTAATCTTCATTGATGACATTCTCGTGTATTCCAAGACTCCGGAAGATCATGCTAGGCATCTCGAATTGGTATTGGAGACATTGAGAGAGCACCGGTTGTATGCGAAGTTTAGTAAATGTGAGTTCTGAATCGACCGGGTTGCTTTTCTGGGTCATATTGTCTCAAGTAAGGGTTTGGAAGTAGATCCTTCAAAGATCGAGACAGTTATTCAGTGGCAGAGTCCGAAAAATGCTTCCGAGGTCAGAAGTTTCTTGGGTTTGGCTGGGTATTATCGGAGATTTTTTAAGGACTTCTCTAAGATTGCAGCTCCTTTGACTCGTTTGACAAAGAAGGAAGTCAAGTTTGCTTGGGATGAGGCGTGTGAGGCAAGTTTCCAACTCTTAAAGGAGAAGTTGACCACTGCACCGATATTAGCACTCCCTGAAGGAACTGAAGGATACATGGTTTATACGGATGCCTCGAAAGAAGGACTGGGATGTGTTTTGATGCAGAAGGGTAGGGTGATAGCCTACGCCTCGAGGAAACTGAAGGATCATGAACAGAATTATCCCACTCACGATCTCGAGCTAGCGGCAGTGATCTTTGCTTTGGGGAAGTAGAGACACTACTTATATGGAATTCCTTTCGAGATCTTTTCTGACCACAAAAGTCTTCAATACATGTTTTCTCAAAAGGAGTTAAATAAGAGACAAAGGCGATGGATGGAGACTTTAGCGGATTACGAGTGCACAATCCGATACCATCCCGGAAAAGCTAATGTGGTCGTGGATGCACTTAGCAGGAAGGCTAGTGTGTCTACTGTGAAAGTGGAAGTTGGATATGAATCCGAGTCTTTCGAGTTAAGAGCAAGTATTCGGAATATTACCGTACAACCGGATCTTCAACCAAGATTATTTGAAACTCAGAGAAGAGATCCCGAAGTGCAGAAATTAGCCCAGAAAGCTAGAGATGATCCCGAATGTCCATTTGGGTTCGATGACACGGGACTCTTAAGGTTTAAGAACAGGATTGTGGTTCCGGATGAATTGAAGAGGATTATTTTGGAAGAAGCTCACAGATCAGGGTATTCGATACATCCCGGAGGTAATAAGATGTACAAGGATTTGAAGCAGTTCTATTGGTGGAATGGACTTAAAAGGGATGTAATTAAATTCGTGAGACATTATCTGACTTGTCAAACCGTGAAAGCCGAGCATCAGAAGCCATCGGGGCTACTTCAACTGCTACCTACCCCAGAATGGAAATGGCAACAGGTGGCGATGGATTTCGTTTCGGGTCTTCCTAGAGTGAAGGGTGGTCTTGATGGGATTTGGGTGATCGTGGATAAACTAACGAAATCGGCACATTTTCTGGCTGTTCGGATGTCGGATAAGGTACCTAAGTTAGCCAAGACGTAATTTGATGAAATTGTTCGACTTCATGGTGTGCCTACCAGTATTGTATCAGATCGAGATCCGAGGTTCACTTCTAGGTTTTGGCAAGAATTGCAAAGAAATCTGGGAACAAGGCTCCAATTCAGCACAGCTTTCCATCCTCAGACAGATGGCCAATCGGAAAGATTAATCAAATATTTGGAGGATATGTTGAGGGCTTGTGCATTGGATTTCTCGAGTTCGTGGAATGAGTAGTTATCCCTGATTGAGTTCGCCTATAATAACAGTTTTCAGGCTTCGATAGGAATGGCGCCTTATGAAGCCCTTTACGGACGAAAGTGTAGATCCCCCTTATTTTTCGACCTTGAAGAGTGGAATTGGACGAAACAAGAGGAAGTGAAACGAGGAGAACTGAAGGAGAAGCCTTCTAAAGCTGTACAAGCTGCAATTGATAAGGTTCAAATCATTCAACAAAGAATGAAAGCGGCTCAAGATAGACAGAAAAGCTAGGCGGATCGACGAAGAAAGGATCTTCAGTTCGAAGCTGGTGATAGGGTGTTCTTGAAAGCTTCGCCACGAAAAGGATTTTCGAGGATTGGAAAAGGGGGTAAGTTGAATCCTCGCTATCTGGGTCCGTATGAGGTTCTAGAGAAAGTTGGAGATACTGCTTATCGCTTAAACCTACCTCCGAGTTTGACGAGAATCCACAACGTATTTCATGTCTCCCAGCTTCGCAAGTATTATCCGGATGAGTCCGAAATCCTACCCGAGGAAGAGTTAGAAATTGAGCCTAATCTCACCTTCGTTCAGAAACCGGTTAAGATTTTGGATCGGAAATTTCAAGAATTAAGAAACCGGCAAATCCCACTAGTTAAAGTGTTATGGAGAAGTGATAAGATAGAAGAGGCTACATGGGAGACGGAGGATAAAATGAGAAAGTTTCATCCCGAATTACTTCCGAGCGATCAGTGAATCCGAGGACGGATTCTTTTAAGGGGGAGAGGTTGTGACGGCCCGACTTTTCAGACGTAAAGGTATGACGTATGTGTTTACAAATTTGCGCAAAATAATTGTCTTTACGTGTTTTATATTTAATTTTGTTATAAATTATCATTATTTTATTTTATTATAATTTATTTCAATTTAATGTTATTTTAAAATAATTTGTATTTTAAATATATATATATATATATATATATATATATGTAGTTAAATTTCGTTAATTGTTGATTAATTTAATCATTAATGTTAATTAAGTATTATGCTAATTAATCATGCTTAATCATATTAATTAATCTATTCAAATTTAATCGTTGACTTTAATATATATGTTTGAATTTAATTTCATTTATTTGGCTAATTCATGAATTCTTTGAAAATGTGCATCGTTCTTATATGAAATGATATCGAAATATCGTGCAATTGTAATATGGCGTAAATATGTGTGTTATGAACATGCTTATATTCTCGGTTTATGTTTTCGAATTCATTTGGCATGTTAACGAATTTAATTTGAATCATGGAACCAAATCGGGGGCTAACGAGCACTTAGCGTACCCTTGGTTCCGAATTTAATATCTTGAGCTAGGAAACTCGGATTCCAGTTTCGTCAACTTTGCTGAACTCGTAACGAAAATTCGAGTTTAGTAAACTTAGCCACATATTTTTCCCGAATCATTTGAACCTCCAAAATCTAACCGAAAAACCTACACGGCGCCAAAACTGCCACATTTCACGAAAATAGTCATATCTCTTACCATACTTGACCAAATTAACCATGGTTTGAACCTATGGGACCCTAACTCAACCATCTAGCTGATCATTATCCTCCCCAACCGAAATAGTCTCTCTTACTTAGAGAAATTCAGCCCTCTTTCCTCTGTTTTCCAGAAATCCCGTAGCTCAAGCAAACCTCTTGATATTCAAGCTCAAATCTCTTCCAAACCTCCATTAATCCAAAAGGTAAGCTTGGTTATGTTATATAAATCCATTATGAGTCATTTTCATTCATTCATCCCTAAATTTGAGCATGATTTCGTGAGCTTTTGGGCAGAAATGGATATATATAGATTTAGGTTTTGAGTTTGGTTGATCTCTTCCAATACTTGAGCTTTTTGGATGATTCCAAGCATGAAAATGATTGTCTTGATCTCTTCTTGGCATTTATGGTAATGTTTTAGCTGGTAGTTGAAGCATTCATGAGCTATCATTAATGATATATTGAAGGTTGTTGGAGTTGCTCTGTTTTCGCTGCTCTACCTGCGTCCGTTTTTGCTGCTGCGTTTAAGGAGTGTTTGAGGCTTGTTTTTGTTGAGTTTTATTGTCTAATTGATGTCCTTACTTACCCGATCTTGTTGGGAGAAAATTGGATTTGGTTCTGCTCTGTTTCGCCATGGCTGTTGTGTTTTTTGTTGCTGTCGCGCAGGTCGTGCCCGCGACCTTAATTGCTTGTAATTTGGGTCGCGCCCGCGACTGAACAGTACGCTGCCCTCGTATTCTGTAAATTGGAGAAAAATGCTGGAAACTAAGGGTAGCGGCCGCTACCATTTCATGAAGAAAATGGATCGTGGCCGCGACCCCTGTTTTTCTGAAAAAATTCCAGCCTTCGAACTTTGCTGTATGTGTTTAAACTGTAACTTTAATTCCTTTCTTTACTTGCATGCTTGGAGTTGGACGTGTATATATATGTATATGTAGCTATAATATTGCATGCATGAATTATGATTTGGTTGATAAATGCACGCATGCATAAATTGTGAATTTCATCTTAATATATGCATGCATGATATTCATGCACCTACGTGCATTATACATATGTATATATATATCTATATAAATATTAATATTAAGTTTAAATAATGATATATATATATTAATTATGGTTTAATTTGTTTTAAATTTTAGAATTTAATTGTTATTTATTTCATATTTATTTAATTTCGACCTTTAATTGAAAGTAATTAATTACCTATTTTCCAATTATAAATGCAATATATTACGTGTTATGATTATTAAATGGAATTTTAGATTAATTGATATGCATTATGAATGTTATGAATTTATGAATTTGAATGAAATATATGAACGAATGGTTTGATTATATGTTCTAAATTCCTTAATAGTGCACATGAACATTTTTACGATATAACATGATCTTTTATGCATTCCTATCATGATCATTTCATTGCCAAGCGTCTTAATTGGTCATTTTGAGTCTCACTTTACCTTTCTTGCACAGATTTTGATCCCGTGGGAGACGAGGCCAATCCTTGAGGCTTTCGTATCTTCTTTTGTCAGTATAAGGTGGGTTTTTCTACTATTTAGATAAAAAGATCCAATATATCCTTATGTGCAAAGTTTTAGCCAAAGATAGAGTTATCTATTTATATAACGAGTCATTTTCGGGTAAATGATTTCAAACGTATAATCCCTTTTTCTTTTAATATCCTACCGATTGTTTTGGCGAGTATTGATTGATTGATTGATTGCACTGATTGGGGCCCGGGGTTCTTGGTGTGAGTGGCTATCCGAGGAAGCATGGGCTGACGGTGATCCCTCACACTAGTTCCCACTAATGAACGGCGGTACCGGACCTCGCCAGGAGATTGGCGGGGAAAGGGAGCTGAGTGCCATCTGGGGAGTCATGTAACTCCTTTTGGCCAATGATTGGGTGGCCTGGTCTTGCAAACCCGCCCACCAACCCGGAGGAAGAAGGTGTATATAATCGATTGAATAGAATCGATTGATTGTGCACAAAAGAATGATATGCATGAAAGACTTAATGAGTGAATGATTATTAAATTACACATGGTGTTGGTTGGAGTTGATGCACGCCCACTCGCCGGGCCACTAATGACCCATTGTAAAATTGATCATTATAATCCCTTCCGATAATTCCTCTATTTTACCTACTTGGGAACCGTTTCTAAAACCTCGCTTGGGATTATAATTTGTATGTGATTGTTTAAATTCCGTTATATATTATATTTATGCCAATGTTTTATACCCACCAGTCCCTTTTGGACTGAACCCGTTTGGTTTTCAGACGTTTGGTGCAGGTGTCGCGGGAGCTAGGTGGGAATACGAGTCCTAGGTCTTGCATTCGTCTCTAGCTCTGTATTTTGGTCTTACACTTGCATCTCACACTTTTGATTATTGTATATGGATATTATATTGGAGCGTACACATGTTTTGGGCCGTGATGGCTTACATTGATGTATATGAATTATATTTTGGAGCTTGGATGCTCATGGTATATATATGATATGCTTTGTTCGTTTATTGCTTCCGCTTTAATGTGTAATTCTGATTTTATGGTTCAAGGGTTAGTCCCGCCTAGCATAGAGTGTGTGTTTGTCCCCGTTCGTCGTGATTTAGCTCGGGTATGGATCGTTCATTTAATATTCGGGTCGGGTCTCGGTGCGGGGGATGTGACACCTTACGCTCGGGTGTTACAATATATATATAGGGGTTTCTTACAAAACAGAACAAAACCAACTTAACAAATTCTTACATAACTTACATATCGAGTCTTATCAAATCTTAAAAAATCAAAACATAACTTATCTTATAATTCCAAAAGATTCATATTTTGTCTTAATTATAAGGCCACCCCTGTTCCACAAACTTTAACAGAACATACATACAAAACTCGGCGGGGACGAGTGCCTAATACCCATCATGGGCTCCTCCGACTAATCATACAAGCAAATAAATGTAACAAATACATACTTATAGAATAAACTCCTTCTCCAATGATGGAAGGGTTGCGCGACCCTAACCATCCGTACAGGTGAGGGGAGTGCAAGCTACTCCAAACCCTCAGGATCTCCATCCCTCACCAAACCTCCTAGTGAGTTCAGGGGTAATCCGATCAAGGTGCAGACTACGCTAAGGCTTAACCTGATGGCCCGCTGTCATCCCGGGCGTCCTAACTTGCAAGCCCCGGAGCCCATTAACCACTACCAATACAAATACGGACAATCCAGAGTAAACATAACCTGCTACTGAACTTAAGTTATATAATAACCTTACCTTGCAACAATGATTCTATACATACCTCCCCGTGCTAAATCATAGGTATCCATAACTTGCAGCTCCAGGCTCATAAGAGGCGCACGCTTTGAAGCATAGTTTAATGTTGCAAATTAGAATGAATAATAACAAATCAAAGCAAGCTAACAAAGGCTTGTACATAGTGTCCCATACTTACAAATGCTTAGCTAAGTTGTAAACTCATGTATCTTACACATATTTACTTATATATAAGGTTATAGTCCACATGCATAGAAAACGAGCACATTTCAGAGGGTATAACTATAACCTAACCTCGCTTTACACTAACGGAACCAAGAATGAGATGATTGATCCACCCCGGAATCAACACAGCTAACGTGACACCACCCCGGGTGCACCTGAACAAACTGAAGACAAAACACGGAACTTAGACTCAAGGATGAACCACATAGACGGACGACGTATGCATAGGAACCTAAGAGATGCAAATACATGGGAAAAGTTCATATTCAAACTCATTTCATGCAAAGTAATCCATTTCATAACTTAACATATGCTTAAAACACATCAAGACATGTTCATGTGCACAACTAATGCAAACAAAGGTAAACGAAAGGCATATGGTGGCATTTATTCATGTATGAACACAAATCACATTACTAAAGCGACATAAAATGCATATAAGAACAAATGCATATACAAAACATATGATACAACAAGTTAAGATCAAGTTCAGAGGTGAAAAGGTTCAAGAAAAGCGGAAGAAAAGCATAAGAAATGGTTCCGAGCAAAAACTGTCAAAAGCTGGAAATTTTTGAAACGGATAAGCTGTAGGAAATCGATCATAACTTGAGTTTGATAAATGAGAATTAAGTTTGTTTTTTGTAAAACAAACTAGAAACATAGATCTTTCCAATGGTATGTGGCTCGAATCATGGTTCAAAGCGAGGCGAAAATGGCGTAGGTTTGAAATTGGACCATTGCAGAATTTTGGCAAAGTGGCGACAGAAGTTGAAAACGGTTATATCTCATAATCTAGAATGAAATTTGGGGTAATTCCAATTGGAGAAGGTTCTAAACTAAAAAAGGTTTATTGTGTCAAAAAGTCAGGTCAATCGGAGCTCGGATGAAGGGCCAACGGAACAAAACAAACTCAAACGAAAAACGGAAGGGGGGGATCCACGGATCCCAAGCTCCTGCCTCAATTCCACGACCGTGGATTTCTTCAAGGTCAAAATCCATGACTGTGGATTCAATACAGGCCCAAAATTCACTAAACCAGTAGCAGGTACGAACTAGGCAACCCAAAAATCATCATAACTCCCAGGATACTCAACCAAATCACCTCAAATTTCATACATGAGTTCATATATACATGTTCTAACATAATATCTTAGCAAAAAGGCATGAAATGCACATGAAATCAATCCACCATTAATGCATATTCAAGCTCCATTCATGGAGTTTCAAGAAATAAGCAACCAACACTTAAAATTCCAATAAATATGCAACGAGGGAGCTTAACCAAACTACATACTTCAAACTTAGATCATATAATTCAAGGATAAAGACATGGTAGAAAATTTTCATATAATAGAACTATTCATCATCTTCTCCAATTTCAAGGAATCAAGCAAGGAAAACAAGATTCAATGAGGTAGAATCAAAGCACGTAATTAGAAGAGTTCAAATCTTACCTTGGATTGTTGATCGGACGAGAAATGGAGATAGGGCTTGAGCTCAAATGTTGAAGATGGGAAAAACCCTCTTTTCTTCTCTTCTTCCTCTTGTGGATCGAAGCAAGCAAGAATGACGGAGAGAGAGAGAGAGTTGGTTTGGTTTATAAGGCCAAGAAAACCGATTCGGTTCGGTTTAAGATGGGTTCGGTTCAATCGGTTAGAAATTAAATCGGTAGGGAGGTCAAACGGCTTTCGAAAAAGATGAGGCTAGTCCCATTGGACCCGAATCGTCGAAATGAATCCAAAAGTGAAGTCGGAATTCAAATTCGAATTCCCGAGCTCAAGGTAGCCACGATGACTCAAACACCCTAATTACAATTAGGTCCTTAATTTGTAAATATTGGACGATTGAGTCCAAGTACAATTCATTAAATTCTAATACGTACATAATTGACACATAAGGCATACGAATAACACGTAAGTCATGAAATTACAGAATTAACCTCTCCCGTGGCGTCATATCTAGATTGCCGAGAAGACAGAGTGTCACACAATAAATGTAGCACCCCAGACGGAGGATACCACATCCCCCGCACTAAGATCCTAACTCGGTCATGGAATGGAAAATCAGTACCCAAACCCGAATCATAGAGAATGGGAGACCAAATGGAAAATCCGTACCCAAGCCCGAATCATAGAGAACGGGAGACCAACTCACACACTAGGCTAGGCGGAGCTAACTCAACAAACTCAAAGCGCGGAAGCAAAAACCAACGACAACAATTAGTGGAAGCAATTAAATCAACATGCAAAATAGGTAACGGGTTCAAGTAGCATAGATACCTAGTCCCGAATATCAATCCATGATCCAACATAATAGAACAGCATAAGTATCATCAAGTACCCAACATCATCCAAATACTAGCATACTAACCCCACACGGGTTCAAGTCTAAGTAAAGCATAAAACATAATCTCCAAGTGTGAAACATAAATACATAACATAAGTAGAGTATGCGATAAATGCATCCTAGACCCACTAGGCTAACAAGTGCGATTCAGAAGACTCACTTCCGCCTAGCTCAAGCCAAAAGAACCTTCAACTAAAAGGTAAAATGAGGGGTCAGTCAACTGAATGAGCGAGGGGCTAACGGACACCCGTAAACTAAATTCATATAGATCATAGCACGTAACATAAGAGTGGACTCATGAACCGGGTATAAGGGTCCCCGCACCAAAACATTTGAAAACAAACTTATATTTATACTTAGAAAGTATTTTCAGAAACCTTATTCTGATTCATGATTCCCATAACAGATCATAACATATGCTCGGCGAGTGCGAGCTTCCAACATTTACTCCTCATATCAGAACAAAACAAAAACACAGAATTTAATCCGTCCTCAACTCCGGTGATGGAAGAACCTCGCGTTGGCCCTAACCATCCATACATACTCACTCCCAAGGGGTAGCGAACCCACAAATGCCCTCCCAGGTTGTACACCGAAGGCTCAAGACATCATACCTCCCCTATCTCCCAGAGTCGTGCAATGATATCACAAATGGAACTATGCACGGGTTTATCCCTGACAGCCATAACCGCCCCGGGGGCTCCTTACCCATAGTTCCTCGGATCCACATACATACATACATACATACATACAGATGATAATATTTCATGGCCAACTCGCTACAGTTTCATAACATATCAGAATTTTCCAAAGTAGCTTACATATACAATAATACTTAATTTCCAAAACCAAGGATGATCCACAAGGTCATAATCATATCATATCCAACACATATCTAATCATATATAGTATATAAGAGCATGCAAGGATTGAAATCATCATATTAAGCTCATAGGCCGCTTAACTATACACAATTCTAAACCTCACCTGAGAAACAACAAGATACGAGAACTGACAAGACGGGTGCGTACTCGACCAGGTTGTCTCTACCCTGGAGATCACTGCACAAAGAAGGAAATATAGTGTACTCATGAGACAAGACCCAGACATGAACCACAGAGACGCACAGCGATGAATATGAGATGACACGGAATAGCATGACTTATTCACAGAAATTACAAGAATGCCATGAAAGTGTTTATGTGCATAGTTAACGTATCACCTAATAACTAAGAATATGATCGAAGGTGTAAATGTGGTTCGTCAATAGTAATCCCTCCGTCAAGATCATGGTACCACATAAAACAATTAAACAACTTTCAACATATCCAAATATATAACACCAAAGCCTCACAATAGGTTTCACATCCATTATTTGAAATTCCAATTATTTACAGAATCTCTCAACCATAAAAATTAGAGAATTCGACACAAAATCAACCCCATGCTATAAGAGCTTAATCACTAAATTTCATTTTCATATAATTAATGATGAATAGATACAATTTCATGGTAAACTTAAAGCGAATCCAAATTATATTAAAGTATACTCTCGTATAACCCAATTATTTGATAACAATTTAAATTCGGCGTTAATAATCCAAATACCAATTTCACATCTTATATACACCAATTATTCTCTTACTAACAGTTCAAGATCTTAATTATTATAGAACATCAGTCCATCGTTAATCATATAAATCTAACTGAACACTTTCATTCGTTCAAATTACAAACACTCAAGGAATTTATACCATGCCCATAACTCGCATTCATAAAATCATAAGCAAACATCTACACGCACACCGAGATATGCACACACACAAAATATATGTACACCCCAAAGAATTACACATGAAATAAGCCATTTCACACCCATTTGTATTTTTGAAACCAATTTCTCAATGTCTGCAATTATATACCCCAATTCGAATTATATTGAAGTGATATTAAACATCCACAATTACGAACCCAAATGATTATAGATTCGAATATAACACATGCACTCATAAAAATATCTCCATGAACATAATTACAAACTATATGATGAATCGGATTTACTATACTAAATTTACATGATATCAACATATTCACACTATATTCTCATGATAACATTAAACAGCCAAATTCAGGATATGTATATACTTATTTCATTAGAGTTTCCAGGAATGAAACATACAAATATACAGCTGGTTTATAAGCGAAATACATCCAAATATAAGGTAAAAGATAGGTAGCTTACAAGTGCAGGAAAAAGAAAGAAGAGCAGTCGGCTGGGATTGGGGCTCCGATAGTCGCGTGGTGAACAGGCGCCACTATTGTTGTTCTGTACCTCAGCTGCGGAAAGGAGAGGACGGTAACTGCAGTTGGATGATGCTTATCAGAGATAGTGGTAGTCAGAACCGGCGATGATGGTAGCAGATCTACGGTGGTGGCATGAAACGAGCCCCCTGAAGAAGATCTGGAGTTTTTTTCCTTGCAATCTCGCCGGAATCCATGGTTGTTGGCGCTGGAATGGGGAAATAACAGGTTTAGGGCGCTCGGTGGTGGCGGAAAGAGGAGGATTCCGGCTCTCATCAGATCTGGCTAAGAAAGGGAAAGAGGGAATAGTGATCTCAGCGAGCTTGAACCAAAGAGGGGTAGATCTGGTCTGAGAGAGGCGAAAGGAGACAGTGACGACACGGCATCACCGGCGATGGTGCCTGTAACAAGGGCGACGATGGAGCCTCGCAACGACATGGTTGTTGTCGGAGTGAATAGCGATTAATGGTTGCCTCGCCAACAAAGTGGTCGCGGTATCTGTTCACCGGTGGTTACGTAGGGTGGTGCCGGTGCAGAAAAGGTGAGGGAGGGTAGTCGGTGTTGATAGAAAGAAGGTTTCATCAACGAGGAGCGGTGGTGACCGGCGCACTAACTGCTGCACTGCTGCTAGACGAGAGAGGTAGAGAAGATGAAATGGAGAAGGGGAAAATGGGAATCAGAGAGGAAATTTGTTATCATGTGCCTTCCAAGTTTCCATTTAACAAAATAACCCTCAATTTTATTTTATATATTTTTTTAATTGAATAAATATAAATTTAATTATTTAATTATATAATGGGATTGTTTTGAAAATATTTATTTTATGAAGGATTAAATTGAAAATATATCTCTAAAAAAAAAGATGAAAATAAATAAAAAAGAATCAGAAATTAAAGGGGAAGAAGAAAGGAGAGGCAGAACTCGGCAGCTTGTGCATCTAAACTCCTTGAGGAATCCAGCAAGATTTTCTTGATTTTCTAATATCACATTTCAATTCGGACAGAAAGAGTTACAGCTGCGAGATCAGTGTGTCTCTGAGAATTTTTATCGAACAATTTGAGTTCAAATCTGAAGGAGAAGGAACGGATGAATGGTGAGTGAAGTGACAAATGGGTAGAGCAGCTACCGGAAAGCATAAAGCGTCCACCAAGTTTGTGTTGTTATTCGTGGGCCTTGTGGGGCTGTTTCTGATTGCAGATCTGCTTTGGGCTTCTTCGTTTTCTTCTTCATCCAATTGGATTTTGCAGAAATCGAACAATTTCGTCGTTCCGGAGCCTGTTCACAGTGATTGGGGCAAGCTAAAAGCTCCGAATAAGGTTGGTGAATTTACGCATATTGGCGTAGTTTCCCGTGTAGTCGTCTAATTTCTTCGTTTGGTGTTCTTTTGCTCAACTCTCCTTGATGATAATGCGTGCAAATCATACATTTATGCGTGCTATCTCATAGAAATTTGTTGGTGTTTTTGTTCCTCATCATACATGTATCCAATTTGATTTCTCTTTGTTGCACTTTTCGTATAAGTGGTCATTAAAATTTAGTCTATGGGCAAGTGAGGTAAAGGCCAATGCTTTTCAAATAATGAAGACATTTAACGATTTGTCATGTTTTGGTAGCTTGATTTATGCAATTGTCTTCTTATGTCTTGGTTTCTATCTGACAGGAGACGCCCAAGAAAGATAAAAAAGAAAAGAAGCATGTCTCAGGGAGAGTCTTATCAGCGACTTTTGCTGATTTGCCAGCTCCGGAGGTAAAATGGGAGAAGATGGCATCGGCACCTGTGCCTCGACTTGATGGTGCGGCAATACAAATCAAGAATCTTCTTTATGTATTTGCTGGATATGGAACCATTGATTATGTGAGGATTTTAATCTGTTTTCTTAAGCTAATACATGTTCTTCATATCTTTTGTTATGAGACCGGAGTTTTTCTCTGGTTTACCATATAATATTACATTTTTTGCACAACCGCGATGTTAGCACGCTGCTGAAATAGATAATGGAGAAATTATGAATTGTACCAATTTCTGTAACTTGACTTTCTATGAGATTGGAGGTATGTATGGCAAGAAGAAATAGTTTTGCTAAGTTGGAATTGCTTTTTATGGTATTATTAGTTCCTAACTTCTCATGAATAACTACACTTGTGGATGTATTCACTTTGCTTGTCATTAAAATGACATGATGGATGCGTGTATGCTTATCTTTCCATTCTGATGTGGTTTATGTGTGTAATGCTGCTCATTCATATCTTTCCACAAATGTGTGAGCAAAAACTAACAAACCTGATTGTTTTGTTCTTTTTAGGTGCATTCTCATGTTCATATATACAATTTCACTGACAACACTTGGGGAGGAATGTTCTCATGTTGATATATACAAATGCGTGTATGCTCTCTTTGTTTATGTTGCATGGTGTGGGCATTATGGCGCCTCTACTTTGAGTGATCCCTGTATCATGTCTCCACATTTGTATTCTTGGTTCCCCGTTTTATATATGAGATTGGGTCTTTGTATTTGAATGATCGCTTATTTGGGCTGTTCAAATCTAAATCCTAAAAAAGCGATTTGCAAGGGAAATTAGAGATCGTTTATTTACTTTTGAAATGGCTTAAAGGTTGTTCAAATTTAGATCCTAAAAAAAGCGATCGCTTATTTCATTTCAAATCGCTTTTTCCATTGGCCAAGTGAAACTCCTGGAAAAAGCGTTTGCAAATAAAAAAAGCGATCGCTTTTTTTCGAGGTGATGAAAAACAATGCCCAAAAAAGCGATCGCTTATTTTATTTGAAATCGCTTTTTCAATTGCCAAGTGAAACTCCTGGAAAAAGCGATTGCAAAGAAAAAAAAGCGATCGCTTTTTTTCGAGGTGATGAAAAACAATGCCCAAAAAAGCGATCGCTTATTTCATTTGAAATCGCTTTTTTAGTTGTCCAAAAGAAACCAATGGAAAAAGCGATTGCAAATAAAAAAACCGATCGCTTGTTTTCGAGGTGATGAAAAACAACGCCCAAAAAAGCGATCGCTTATTTCATTTGAAATCGCTTTTTTAGTTGTCCAAAAGAAACCGATGGAAAAAGCGATTGCAAAGAAAAAAAAGCGATCGCTTTTTTAGAGTTGATGAAAAACAACGCCCAAAAAAGCGATCGCTTATTTCATTTGAAATCGCTTTTTCAATTGGCCAAGAGAAACTCCTGGAAAAAGCGATTGCAAATAAAAAAAACGATCGCTTTTTTTTCGAGATGATGAAAAACAATGCCCAAAAAAGCGATCGCTTAATTTATTTGAAATCGCTTTTTCAATTGCCAAGTGAAACTCCTGGAAAAAGCGATTGCAAAGAAAAAAAAGCGATCGCCTTTTTTTCGTGGTGATGAAAAACAATGCCCAAAAAAGCGATCGCTTATTTCATTTGAAATCGCTTTTTTAGTTGTCCAAAAGAAACCGATGGAAAAAGCGATTGCAAATAAAAAAAGCGATCGCTTTTTTTCGAGGTGATGAAAAACAACGCCCAAAAAAACGATCGCTTATTTCATTTGAAATCGCTTTTTGAGTTGTCCAAAAGAAACCGATGGAAAAAGCGATTGCAAAGAAAAAAAGCGATCGCTTTTTTTAGAGTTGATGAAAAACAACGCCCAAAAAAGCGATCGTTATTTCATTTGAAATCGCTTTTTCAATTGCCAAGTGAAACTCCTGGAAAAAGCGATTGCAAAGAAAAAAAGCGATCGCTTTTTTTAGAGTTGATTAAAAACAACGCCCAAAAAAGCGATCGCTTATTTCATTTGAAATCGCTTTTTCAATTGCCAAGTGAAACTCCTGGAAAAAGCGATTGCAAAGAAAAAAAGCGATCGCTTTTTTTCGAGGTGATGAAAAACAACGCCCAAAAAAGCGATCGCTTATTTCATTTGAAATCGCTTTTTCAATTGCCAAGTGAAACTCCTGGAAAAAGCGATTGCAAAGAAAAAAAGCGATCGCTTTGTTTCGAGGTGATGAAAAACAACGCCCAAAAAAGCGATCGCTTATTTCATTTGAAATCGCTTTTTCAATTGCCAAGTGAAACTCCTGGAAAAAGCGATGCAAAGAAAAAAAGCGATCGTTTTTTTTTTTCCGAAGTGATGAAAAACAACGCCCCAAAAAGCGATCGCTTATTTCATTTGAAATCGCTTTTTTAGTTGTCCAAAAGAAACCGATGGAAAAAGCGATTGCAAAAAAAAAAAACGATCGTTTGTTTTCGAGTTGATGAAGGACAACGTCCAAAAAAGCGATCGCTTATTTCATTTGAAATCGCTTTTTTAGTTGTCCAAAAGAAACCGATGGAAAAAGCGATTGCAAAGAAAAAAAACGATCGTTTTTTTTTTCCGAAGTGATGAAAAACAACGCCCAAAAAAGCGATCGCTTATTTCATTTGAAATCGCTTTTTTAGTTGTCCAAAAGAAACCGATGGAAAAAGCGATTGCAAAGAAAAAAAGCGAACGTTTGTTTTCGAGTTGATGAAGGACAACGTCCAAAAAAGCGATCGCTTATTTCATTTGAAATCGGTTTTTTAGTTGTCCAAAAGAAACCGATGGAAAAAGTGATTGCAAAGAAAAAAAGCGATCGCTTTTTTTCGAGGTGTTGAAAAACAACTCCCTAAAAAGCGATCGCTTATTTCATTTGAAATCGCTTTTTTCATTTGAAATCGCTTTTTTAGTTGTCCAAAAGAAACTGATGGAAAAAGCGATTGCAAAGAAAAAAAGCGATCGCTTTTTTTCGGGGTGATGAAAAACAACGCCCCAAAAAGCGATCGCTTATTTCATTTGAAATCGATTTTTTAGTCTCCAAAAGAAACCGATGGAAAAAGCGATTGCAAAGAAAAAAAAACGATCGCTTTTTTTCGAGGTGATGAAAAACAACTCCCAAAAAAGCGATCGTTTATTTCATTTGAAATCGCTTTTTTTGTTGTCCAAAAGAAACCGGTTGAAAAAGCGATTGCAAATAAAAAAAGCGATCGCTTTTTTCCGAGGTGATGAAAAACAACTCCAAAAAAAGCGATCGCTTTTTTCCCTTGATTACTGTTTCCCATAAATATATTGATTATTAGTGAAAGTACAAGGAATCATCTAAGCGATTGTGTTTGTCGCTTAAGCGATTTAGTTAAAAATACAAGAACCATCTAAGCGATTGGATTTGTCGCTCAAGCGATTTAGTTCAAAATACAAGTAATCATCTAAGCGATTGAGTTGTCGCTTAAGCGATTTGGTTTGTGGCTTTGAGTCATAATTACTAAAACATGATTAATAACACAATTTGCATTAAATATTAATAATTCGCTTGATTTATGCATATTATAACTTAGAAAAGCTGATTTTTTAAGATATTGACTTTTGATTTTCCTATTATTCAATTACAATCATTTTCTATTATCATGTAATGTATTTCATGTAGCACTAATAATATATTTCATGACGAATAAAAGATGTACACATATAAACCAAAAATATGATTTATTTAATGTGAACTTAGTGTGAATGTTTTTCCTTTCATCAATTAAATATTACTCACGTAATTTTTACTTACATTGATTGACAGTAGTTTTGAACTTTAATACACAAGATATGTTTTTACAATCACTTGGTGGATTGACCGTCTCGTGAAACAAAATATTTCAACAAATAGTCCCTTGATTACTAAAACATGATTAATGGTACAATTTCCATTAAAATATAATAATTCGCTCGATTTGTATATATTAAAATTTAGAAAAGTTAATTTTTTAAGAAATCGACTTTAATCATTTAAGCGATTGGGTTTGTCGCTTAAGCAATTTAGTTGAAAATACAAGGAATCGTTTAAGCGATGACTCCATCACTTGGAGTTATAATACAAAAACTCGATTTCTTTTACTTTAAATATAACATTTAAGCGATTGGGTTTGTCGCTTAAGCAATTTAGTTGAAAATACAAGGAATCGTAATAATGTATTCTAAAACATGATTAATGACACAATTTTTATTAAAATATTAATAATTCGCTCGATTTATGCATATTGTAAATTAGAAAAGTTAATTTTTGAATCATTTAAGATGTTGAGTTTGTCACTTAATCGAGTTAGTTAAAATACAAAGAATCATTTAAGCGATTGGGTTTATCACTTAAGCGAGTTAGTTAAAATACAAAGAATCATTTAAGCTGTTGAGTTTGTCACTTAATTGATTTTTAATTGAAAATACAAGGCTTACTTAAGCAATTGAGTTTGTTGCATAAACAATTTAGTTAAAATATAAAGAATCATTTAAGTGATTGAGTTTGTCACTTAAAAAATGTAGTTGAAAACACTAAGTTCATTTAAACTATTGAGTTTGTCGTTTAAACGATTTAGTTAAAATATAAGGAATCATTTAAGCGATTGCGTTTTATCGCTTAAGCGATTTAGTTAAAATATTTTATCGCTTAAGCGATTTAGTTAAAATACAAGAAATTATTTAATTGATCTAAAATACAAGAAATCAGTTAAGTGATCACTTTATTTGACTTTCAAGAAAAAAAAGTGATCGCTTTTTTAGAAGTTTGATTTGGACTCCTAAAAAAGTGATTTCAAATCCTAAAAAAACGATCGCTCTTTTTCAGTTTGATTTGTACTCCTTAAAAAAGCGATTTCGAAGAAAAAAAGTGATCTCTTTTTAAGGAGTTAGATTTCAACAATTGAAAAAGCGATCGCTTTTTTTCTTTGGAATCGTTTTTTTCAGGAGTTTCATTTGAACAACTGAAAAAGCGATTTCAAAGGAAAAAAAAAGCGATCGCTTTTTAAGGAGTTAGATTTCAACAACTGAAAAAGCGATCGCTTTTTTTCTTTGAAATCGCTTTTTTCAGGAATTTCATTTGGGCAACTGAAAAAGCGATTTCAAAGGAAAAAAAGCGATCGCTTTTTTAGGAGTTAGATTTAAACAACAATATATATATATATATTATGTATATTATACATATACAACATATCACTTAACAAATTCATCAATCTATCCAACACAGGGAAAAAAAAAAGGACGGGAAATACCCATAGGAATGACTAGTTACATAAATTCTATCTCTAGTTACTAAGAAGAGAGCATCTACGACTCATTCACAAATATAGCACCATGTCCATTAGAGAAACAAATGATTCTACCCTCATTATGATTGGTCTAGTTGATTTTGTCTGCTTCATTTTCTGGAATCTCAAACCCGAATTCTTCTTCTAGAGCCATCACGATTTTCACAGAGTCCAAACTATCTATCTAGTCCAAGATCATTTTGGAAATGAGCATTTCAAGTAACCTACAAAATGTGTGAAAATGTTAAGCAAGTAGCAGCAAATTCCATGTATGAAAAATTGAGGGGGATTGCATTGTTATTTCAGATTAATAAGTAAGAAACACTTATGATTTTCCTATTCTCAATGAAATAGTCCTTTGAGCCACACGTTTTATTACAATCTAAAACAACACAATCCTTAGGCGATTTTAATCGCTTAAGCGATTGACTTTGTCGCTTAGGCGATTTAGTTACAATACGAGTATCCATTTAAGCGATTGGGTTTGTCGCTTAAGCGATTTAGTTGAAAATACTAGTTAAAATCTAACTCCTAAAAAAGCGATCGCTTATTTACCTTGAAATCGCTTTTTTTAGTTGTCCAAGTCAAACTCTTGAAAAAGCGATTTGAAGGTAAATAAGCGATCGCTTTTTTTAAGGTTATGAGAATCGATCTAAAAATCTAACTCCTAAAAAAACGATCGCTTATTTACCTTGAAATCGTTTTTTCCAAGGGACAAGTCAAACTCTTGGAAAAAGCGATTTCAAGGTAAATAAGCGATCACTTTTTTTAAGGTTATGTAAGCCGATCTAAAAATCTAACTTCTAAAAAAAGCGATCGCTTATATCATTTGAAATCGCTTTTTTCCGTTGGCCAAGAGAACAAACTAGAAAAAGTGATTGCAAAGGAAAAAAGCGATCGCTTTTTTTCGAGGTGATGAAAAACAAGTCCAAAAAAAAAAAGCGATCTCTTATTTCCTTTGGCCAAGTGAACAAGCTGGAAAAAGCGATTGCAAAGGAAAAAAGCGATCGCTTTTTTATGGAGTTTCCAAAATCTTGGAAAAAGCGATTTCAAAGTAAATAAGCGATCGCTTTTTTTAAGGCGATTTAAATCTAACTCCTATAAAATCGATCGCTTATTTTATATCCAATAAACAATCGATTTTATATGAATCTTATGTTAATATTTTGTTTGAAGCATTTCCTAGACTGCTTTGGCATAGTATAGTAGAATGAATCAAGTCGGAAGAAAGCAATTTTACCTTGTGCATAAACTCTTCAAATTTTAATAAACTTCACAACTTGCAAGACATATTCTTTATTCTATACAAAATCCAGATTTGGAAACCATACACACAACATACACGTATATTTGCACTCAAACCCCATAGGAATAACTAGTTAAATTCTATCTCCAGTTACTAAGAACAGAACATCGACGACTCATTCACAAATATAGCACCGTGTATCATTAGCTTTCAAGAACTTTTTCAACAAAAGAACAACTATTGCAATGGTAAGCCCGAAAGCTGCCCATTTGAACAAGTGATCATCAGCCTACTTTTGAACAGCTTTTGCAGCTTCTGGTTTTCGGGTTCCTCTCATACCGTGTTTCATAGTATGTTCGCCAATTATGTAAACAAACAATGCAAGCAAACCTGATGTCCAAGATAATGATTAGTATGGTTCACAAAAAAGAAATGCTGCACGTGCTGGCTTACTGATTCATCAGGATCCGGAGGAATATTTCTCACGAGTACCTGAAAACCGAAACAAGATTTGTCTAAATCAAATTTGTCTAAAGCAAATTTGTCATCTCATTATTGTGCGCAGGATACGGAGGAAAGACAAACGAGGAATCCCATGGAAAACTCAAAGAAGAATTAAACATTAACCTAATATTCAAGGACCAAAGCCAATTAATCCTAACAAATTCACGAGTTCCAATGGAAAATTTTCAAGATTCAAACCAAAATCAGGTTGGAAAACGGTGAAATCAAATGACTCCAGATCCAGCTGATCGAGAAACAATTAAATGCTTGTTTTCTACAATAAAACCCATAAATTTCAAGAAAATAATTATCAGATAAAAATGGCGGACCTCGATGGGAAGGCTCATGAAATCATAGGAAGGATTGGACTGCATCTCCTTAACTTCCTGCAGAATCCTCTTCACCGACGGGTTCTTCCGATTGTACTTATCTTCCGCCATTTCTTCACCTCAACAATTTCGACCCCCAAGAAATTCTTCTCAACTAAGAAGATGATAATTCTGGAGATACCATACCAAAATACATAATTCTTTATAAATAAAATTTATATATTTAGAAATATATATAACGTTATATTCCAAAATCAACGAAGGTTGTTACTTTCACTCTTCCTCCTCACCTCGGCAATTTGCAGCAAAGATTGATCCTTTTTGTACTTGGAATTTCCACTCAGTTTATTCCCTTTAGAATATTCATTTCGATATGAAGGCCCAGAATCCCAGAAATCAGCACCCACAGAACGAGGTACTGCTCTCTCTCTTTCGCTACACCGCAGTTCTTTGATTCTTGGTATATATATGTATATATCTGTACATACATATGTATGTATATGTTTGTTGGTGTTGTTGGGATGACGAAAGAAGGATTGCAGAGAAATTGGGCTGAAATATTGTGTTTCACTTGCTCCTGCCTGCAGCTGTCGTGGCGGCGCGTGGTGGTACGCAAGTGGCTCAACATCGCCTCCAACAACTCCGATTACTCCGCCGACCCTGATTCCGACGACGACTCCGACGAAGAATACCGCCCTGGTTAGCCAACACGTCGTCGTTTTGCTCAATCCCCATTAGTTCAGTTGGAGAAATTTTTTTTGGGTATTATTTGTAATATATTAAAATTTAGGGATCAAAATATAATATTTAAAAGTAATTATTTGTGGGAATCATCAAAAGGGTTATCTATTAACTACTTTGAAACTTGAGGGTTATTTAATTGAAAAGAAACTTGAAAGGTCTTCATAATAGAATCCCCCGGGAATCAGATGTGTATCGATAGGGTTAAAGAAGTTGTTGTCCCTTCTTCCAAAATTCAGATTAGGTCCCTTAAGATTTCCAGTTATGCAATTGAGTCCACAACTTCCAACTAAGATCAATTAAGTCTAATTAAATATTATAAAATTATAATTCAGCCCCAGCTCTTAATAATTGCGAATTAGCCCACATAATTTAAATTAGAAAGTAATTAGGTACTAAACACATGTTTCAATTAAGTCGACATATTTTCATAAGATTGCAATTGAATCAACTAAACAATTATAACATGAAATAAAGTAATTCAAATAAGTGCAAAATTAAATAAAGAACGTTCTATTCGCACGAAAACGATATCATATCTTGCTCCGAAATCGTGGGGCGTCACAACCTCCCCTTCTTGGGAGAACCTAGTCCCCAGGTGTTAGGAATAAGGCCCTGAAAGCCGATGTAATAGTCAGCTTTAGTACTTTCCTTTTGTAAATCACAGACAATCTTTGAATAATATGAATTAAGGCAACACTTCTTTATATGCTCTTGTTTGATTGTGTGCTTACTTCTGACTACGCATATATAAGAACTCCCCTAATCAATATGACTTATAGGACTCAACCATTTAGGTGAAGTGGTTCATGAGACGAGCCCTATATCACATAAGTCATGATTAGAAATCACTCCAAACTGATGAGTCCTATAGATAGTGGGAGTGTCAACCTGACTCATTCGAGGCTTGCTCGTGTGATCACGCCCTTAAGAAGGACTAAGTTGTTTCATGGGGTGCAAAGTGTATTGTTGATACGTGCGTGATACATGGGGGTGTTTACTTATTCTAAGTAGGTACAGTGAGGTGTCCCGTGTGAGAAGATTCCTAAATGGGAAAGGAAGTTTCTATATCCAGATTAGGAAATATCTCACGAGTCATTGATGTGATTAAGTGATCCTTAGACTTGACGTTCCATTGATACTTTATGAGCTAACTTTGTAGTCTTAGGTGTAAGCTTTAAAGGGTGTCGCCTTATACAACTGATTCAAGGCTTATACTGGGGCTGCACAAGTGGCACATGAAAGTATATAAGAATCGATAAAGGACCAACGTTTGCATTAGCAAGATGATGATCTCTTATTGTGTAAGTCATTCATATGTCATATAGGAGTCCTTAGCCAAGGCAGTGGATCAAGACATCAAGAAATAAGTTTCTTGGATTGAGATCAAATGGATATGAAATGCACTTAACATTAAGATCAAGATTATTAGGGTTCTAATTATTCCCTTGCCCTAGATCTTGATTGAAAGATGGGACGTAGGAGGATTGTATCTCACATATGTCAATGGCTTAAAGGTTCTGTCGAATCGAGATATTCTTATTCAGCTAGGGGTCAAACACCTGTTGCTAGACTATGGTCGTTTGATCTATGGACTGATTAATTAATTAGGGAATTAATTAATTAGGGTCACTGATAACTGAATTAAGAACCTAGAGGGTCACAAACAACAACCCGGTCACATGGGTTAAGGCTTGAATCGATTAAACGAGTTGATCGAACCATTAAGAGAATAGTGGGGCCCACACGTGTGGGAGGTGTGTATGACACGTGTCCCCTAGTCACATGGTTTTATGTGTATATATTAAATAATTAATGTGTTAATTATTTAATGGACTTTTAATTTTGAATTAATATTAAAGTCCTAATTTGGATAATTAAAGTCTAATAAATAATTAATTATGGATTAATTAATTATTAGTCTTCAAGTTATTTATTATTTAATAAATAAAGCAAAATAAAATATCTAAGAGAGTTAGATATTATTCTTGCTCGACAAGTTGGTCAAAAGGAGACTTTTGGTCAAAGTAAGAGAATTGGTCTCCAAGTAAGAAATCCCTTTCCAAAAGAATTTGGAATTCCTGGCCAACAAGGAAGAGGGGTTCGAACCCCTTGCCTATAAATACATAGGGTTCGAACCCCATGGCATGATGATACACAATTTTTCTTTCTCCAAATATTATACACTAAACCTTAGAGCCTAAACATCGAATATAGAACTAGCATCCTCCCCATTCGGATCGTGGTCGCGGTTGGTGGACTAATTCTCTAGAGGGCTACTATCGTGAAGTCTTGAAAGATTCGAAGGAGCTTTTGGGGATCAAGCCGCGTGAAGAGCGCTCTTGGACGGCAAGAGCGCTCTTGGGCGGCTAGAACGTGTCAAGAAAGCTACTATCTAAGTGAGTTTCTTGATCTCTACGAATTTGGAAATAGGAATGGCAAGATTTGATTCTAACTTATTGGGAAAATTTTTAAATTTTTTCTACGTTTCTGTCTCGTTTTCCCAACACCAGGTTCCATTGCTGAACTGGAAGAGCTTCAAGTTGTAGTGCTCTAACCCTTCTCCTGCAATTGAGTAATATCTTAACTTTGGTTGTGAAGCTTACTCCCATTGTTTGGGTCAAACCTCCTTCATGGCACCCTGATGCCGTTCGGATCGGTCTGAGTATTTGACGTTGATTGCTTTGAACTCGTTCAGTCACTTCCATGATCAGACAGCTGCAACTGCACCCAATCTCGATATCGTCTCATACTCACCACTTTCAAACCATAGGCAGGTCAATGTGTAAAGCAACCACGACAAATAAAAGATAATCCCATCTCTCAGCACGCATGTGAGAGAGCCCAGCCCCTCGGCACATACAAGAGAGAACCCCGTCTCTCGAGCACATAATCGAGAGAACCCGCCTCTCAACCTAAGTTGGACATATTCCAACATCTCCTAACATTCTAGTTTGAGAAAATCATGTATTTCTCAAACCCCTCGACTCAAGAGAATCCAACATCTCCCGAATACCTAAGTATAAGAGAATCCAACATCTCTCGTGTACAAAACTTAGAAAGAATCCAACATCTTTCTATCATATAAATAGAAAGAATCCCACATCTCCCTAGCACGTAAATAGAGAGAACCTAAGGTCTCTCTTGCACATAAATCCACTAATCGGCACTCAGACGTGCACACGTCAAAGTAACACTTGATGAAAAGTATGCCATGCACGTTTAGTATACCTTACACAACTTATATCGGTGTCCCTTGAGCATAGATTCAACAACCATGCCTCAACTCAAGGGGGATATCGCGATGAAATCCCTATAAAACAAAGTTACAATATGTATGTATGTATACGAGAGGTTAGTGAACAGTTAAGAAAGTTTTAAATCACATAGATATGAAGTATCCACATAAGTATGTAACCCATTTATTTCAGCAATAGCTCACAACAAATAGAAGTTTCAGGTTATAATTACTAGTTCAGGTAGCCACATTATCACAATCAAAACGACAATAATCATCACACACATCAAGCAAAACAAGATAAGAATACTTAAGCGATGCATGTATACAAATGCCATGAATGCTTGATGTACTGTTCACCGTAGTGTCGAAAATCTTAACAAGGAAGTTGAGATGAAGTAGTAGGAGCTGGACAAGCCGATAGTGATGCAACCCTCGCCATCTGGTTTCTTATGTTAAATCTTTTGGCGTGAAGAGGTAACTCAGCAATCATGACTATCATCCAACTGTCTACTAGACCGTAATCCCTGCATAACTAGAATCATCCTCGCTTTTCACCAAGAATTCTGATTTATGTGTTAAACCTTAGTTTGCTCATCTTCAAGAAATTGCTCATAATTCGGTTGATGATCAGAAACTATCTTTGAGTTATGTTGGACGATCATGGTGTTAAGCATTTCCCAAGGCAAGTCATGGTATATGATCCTTAAACTTGAATTAAGTCTTTTGGCATCCAAGTGATCTATTCCCACGTCAGCAAGGTCTTTCAACTCACCATTAAGAAACGGCCAGAGAACTAATGATCAATCTTGTCGTGTTAATTGCTAACTCAAAACAACACCAACGTTCTCAACACTTCCCAATGGTTTACAACTTGTCGCTTATGTTAGCACCAACATTGACACTTATCCACGTCCCTTGACCTGGATCAGATTCTTCTCCAATGACTTGTTTTCATCAACAAGGTGACCACTTCCAAATAATGAATCATCAAGGTGAAAATTCGTCAAACTCCATATTTTAATTGACTTTGGGATAATAAGTTTAGAAAGTAAATCTCATTGATTCAACTCCAAATCCTTTCATAACCATTGATCTTGGGAGGAGCACCTTTCATCTTCGAATTATGTTGTGTCTTGGTAGCAGTGTCAGTCGGTAGAGTTAATGGAAAGAAATCTCAGGGTTGTTTTATAGGGCACCCTGAAATTCAAACACTAAATTCGATGCATACGTGTTAAAAATGCAAATGAAATGTAACATATAGGTCACAAAATGTAACAATTAATTGCAATTTATAAAAAAACATAAATTGAAATATTGCATAATCGAAGTCATAACATGCACACAATCACATAAACTCAAAATAATTCATGTTGGAAGCTCAAAATATCATGTGAAACGAATGTAATGTGCAGTTACCCCTATGCAGTACGACCTAGACAAACTCAACATGACACTAGAGCTCTGCTTTGCAACCTAGAGCTCTGATACCACTTAAGGATGTAGCACCTCAGACGGAGGATACCACATCCCCCCATACTAAGATCCAAACTCGATCACAGAATTGAAAGTCCGTACCCAAGCCCGAATCATAGTGAACGGGAGACCAACTCACACACTAGGCTAGGCGGAGCTAACTCAAAAAACTCAGAGCGCGGAAGCAAAAACCAACAACAACAATTAGCTGAAGCAATTAAATCAACATGCAAAACAGGTGATGGGTTCAACTAGCATAGACACCTAGTCCCGAATATCAATCCATAATCTAATATAATAGAACAACATAAGTATCATCAAGTGCCCAACATCATCATAATACTAGCATACTAACCCCACACGGGTTCAAGTCTAAGTAAAGCATAAAACATAATCTCCAAGTGTGAAACATAAATACATAACATAAGTAGAGTATGCGACAAATGCATCCTAGCCCCACTAGGCTGACAAGTGCGATTCAGAAGACTCACTTCCGCCTAGCTCAAGCCAAAAGAACCTGTAACTAAAAGGTAAAATGAGGGGTCAGTCAACTGAATGAGCGAGGGGCTAACGCACACCCGCATACTAAATACATAAAGATCATAGCACGTAACATAAGAGTGGACTCATGAACCGGGTATAAGGGTTTACATACTAAAACATTTGAAAAGAAACTTATATTTATACTTAGAAAGTATTTTCATAAACCTTATTCCGATTCATTATTCCCATACAGATCATAACATATTCTTAGCGAGTACGAGTTTCCAACCTTTACTCCTCAAATCAGAACAAAACAAAAATATAGAATTTAATCCATCCTCAACTCTGGTGATGGAAGAACCTTACATTGGCCCTAACCATCCATACATACTCACTCACAAGGGGTAGCGAACCTAAAAATACCCTCCCCGACTGTACACCGAAGCCTCAAGACATCACTCCTCCCCTATCTCGCTGAGTCACATAATGATATCTCAAATGGAACTACGCGCGGGTTTATCCCTGTTGTTGGGATAAATGCCCTGAAAATCCAATTATATTGTAAATATTTTGGATTAATAAAACTGAAATTATCGCAAGTTATGAGTATTTTACAAATTTAATAATTAATAACGTGTGATGGTATTTTTATATGAAATGTGTTTCATAGGAAAAGACTTTAAATACCAGAAGTCACGTGTCATTAAAGTTCTAGTCAGTATGATAAGAAGATGTTCTTATCGAGACTATAATGTGTTATATAAGATGATTAGCCTTTCGTCATAGGGAAAAAGGAGTTTCCAATTATAACACGTTGATGATTTTCAATGAGATTGGAAACATCGAACTGGACCACTGAGATTGTTCATTTTATACTGCTATCTAAAATGAATAAAATCTCGGAAGCATTAGACTCTTAATCCTGATAGTGTTTCTACTTTAGGCATGTAGTGTTAATCACTGTGATATACTCAGAAGTGAGGTCTCGGTAACGGGTGGCCAAAATACTTTGTACGTTCGGTGATTGCATAAAATGTGCTAAAGAGAAATATTGATCAAGGAATCTGTAGCCTTGCTGGAAGGTTAAAGATATCCCTGAAATAGATTTGAAAAAAGTTCGAATTAAAACTTTGGCCAAAGTACTTCGTGTGTGCGTCACCGAAGTTGTATGTTGAATGTGTTTCACATACAGGGAATTTGAACTTAAGGTGAATCAAGAAATTTCAGATTTAAAGTGAAAAATAAATGATAGTAGTATTGATTTATTTTTCATGGATATCTGTACAGAGGAGTAAAATGCGAAATTATTCTAGATCGAGAAATTCGTGAATAATTTAATTAATTTTAGAGTTCAACAATATTTATTTAGTGGAATTAAATATTGTTAAACGGTAATCAATTATTGTCATGGGATGATAATAGATTGACCCGTTTGGAGCTAAGATTAATTAGTCCTGCAGGTCCCCCCGCAAGCCACAACGAAGAGCAAAGAGAAAATATTAAAACGAGAGAGAGAAATGATTATTCAAAGTGTTTGAAAATAGCCAAGTAATTTATTTTGAGAAAATAAATTAAATTCCAAAGAGTTGGAAATGCCCGAAATTTTATTTTGGAGAAAATAAAATTTTTCAAAAAAAAAAAAAAAGTTTTTTGATGACGTGGCGAAGTGCTGACGTGGCAGGTGACGTGTCACGCCACGTCAGCAAGTCAGTGCCAAGTGGCGCTGACTGGGCACCAACTGGCGCGACATATGGACGGCCAGGATTGGGCCGCGTCAGCGTAATCCAGCGGCCCAGATTCGATTTGGGCTAGGCTGGTCAACGGGCGAGTCAACGGGTCGGAAACTGGATAGGGTCAGCGGGTCGGATCCGGTTCAGACTGGATCCGGACACGTGGCACGATCTGGTGGCGAGACGCGTGGAAAGCACGCGCCAGCACACAGCCGCCATGTGGCGGCGCGTGGAGGCGCGTGCGGTGCCCGCTTGGCGCGTGGTCGGCGGCGGCCGACTCGTCTCGGCCTGTTCTTCCACGTGGCGTCCTCGGATTTGTCGTCTGAACTTGGAGCGCATGACTGAAACGCGGGAAAGACGGTTTTGCCCCTCCAAGCCTTGGAGTGCACTCCATTTTTGGAAAAAACTTGGGCTGCAATTTTAACATTCCGAAATTGGCAATAAGTCCCTTGTTTCATAGCTATAAATAGGGGCTGCCATATTTCATTTTAAGAATCAGAATTGGGATTCATTTTCTCACACTAAACTAGCCATTCGGCATTCTCTCTCTCTAAAAATTAATTAATCCTAATTAAGGATTAATTAATTACTTAATTAGGTGGTTATATAATTAATATATAATCCACTTAATTAATAGAAAATAGGGATTTTCAGGTTTTAGAAATAAGGGTTTTTCTAGAAAAATATTTTCTCAAGTATTTAGGGAAATACTGCCGGAGCCCACACTCCAATTTCTTAATCGGGGATATTGCGGGGAAGCTCTGCCGGTTTCACGAGGAAATATCGAGGTGCTGGAAAAGTGCCGTTGATAGCCATTTTTTGCAGTACGGTAATACCGTTGTGCTGCCCAAATTATTATTTGCATATTGTGGTTATATGCTAGATGATTTAAAATTATGTTATCGATGCCTGTATATATTAGAGTTATGCTGCACGATTTATTCCGCTGCTTTATTTAAATATTTTTGAAATATTTTGATAACGAGGTTATGGCGAAAATTTTTGAATATTCCGCTGCGGGGTCACTCTGATTCGGGCCCACCGCAACACCAACAACTGTTATCAGAGCGGGGCTCTGATTATATACTGGCATTGATAAAGCATAAGATGCATAATTTTAAATCTGATACTGTGCACGTAAATTCTGTCAGAGAAGACTGGGTTTTAAGTGGGACCATTGTGACCCCTCCAGTGTTTCTGGGAGTTTGCTTGGAATGGTAATTTTCTGGGAATTGATTTCAATAATCTTCCTGGTTAATTGCCGAATCAGTAAATATGATTTAAATTATGTGATAATTTAAAACATATTTATTTAAGGGGCCATAAAAAATTTAAAGCGTGATAATTATATGATAATTATTTGCAAGCATGCTTTTAATTTTAAAATGGCATGATAATATGTGATATTATGCTGCTTTAATTATGCATGATTTATTTAATGTGATTAGATAAATAATGTTTAATAGAGATTAAATACGATGCATAATTGGATTAATATTTTTTGGCCTAAATTAATAAAGAGTTATTAAAGCCTTAAAATATTATTAGGATTATTTAATAATCCTAGTGGGAGCTTATTAATTAGATTAATTACTTCCAAAATTAATAAGACGCCAAAAGTGATTATTTAATAATCAAAGATAATCCACAAATTTTATAAAATTCAAGTGGGAGCGAGATGAAAAGAGTTGGATTCTCACGGTCTCCATTACCCGTCTATAGTATAGTGGATATATACTACTCCCTTCGGCGGGTATGTATTCGCGGTATACAAGATTAGGCTTCTACGGATAGAATGAAATTCGAGGAAAGTCAGCTCGACCACGCCTCCGTGGAGTGTCTGATCTACTCGTACGAATTTCTAGGTAATGGTATACGCTTGACTAAGTAATGTATTAACCTCCCTTCGGAGCTATGTTACATTCACTTAGAGGCCAAAGGTGAACGTGGTGGATTAACATAGTTTGGTAAGAGTTACCTAGATGGCATGTTAATTAAGATTAATTCTTGCTTTTCTAAGTGGTTTTCGACCTCGCTTCCGGGGAGTCAACTGCGGTTAGATAAGTCACCATTGTGTAAACAAAAAATGCTTACGTGGATTTCATTTATTGGTTAGACACAAAAGAAGTAAAATACAGAATCATAACTTGCACTATTTTAAAATATTTCAGTTTTAAAGCAATGACGACCGCTAGCCCGCTTCAATCGATCCTAAAGGAAAATAGGCTTGAAGGGTCTAACTATGCTGACTGGAAAATGAATCTTGACATCGTGCTTGGTCACGAGAATCTGAAACAAGTGCTCACTGAACCTTGTCCGGGGGTACCGGAAACTACAGCCAATCAGGATATGAGAAATGCTTATGCCAATTGGATCAAGTCCAATGATTTGGCTAGGTCTTATATCCTGGCATCTGTCTCCAATGTTCTCAAGCATCAAATGCATGAGATGCCAACTGCTAGGAACATGATGGATCATCTCCATCAAATGTTTGGAGGACAGAATCGAGCCAAGAGGCTCGAATTGATGCGGAGGCTGTTAGTTACCAAGATGTATGAGGGATCACCGGTTCAGGATCATGTTATGAACATGATGGCTTGCCTGAATGAAATTGAAAGCCTTGGTGCTAAATTTGATGATCTCAGCAAACAGGATATGATCCTATGCTCTCTGCCAAAGTCGTTCGACACATTCAGGCAAAATTATTCTATGAACAAATTGGATTTTTCTCTGCCTGAATTGATGAACGAACTTAAAGTGGCAGAGGGAGTGATGAAAGCTAAGGGAACTGTTCTCCTGGCTCAGGCATCGACTTCCACGGCCTCAAAAGCCAACAAGTGGAAAAAGGAAAAGGGAAAGATTCCCAATCCCAAGAAAAAGGTTCAGAAGAAGAACGACAAACCAAGCAAAGGAAAATGTTTCCACTGCGGAGAAAATGGGCACTGGAAGAGGAATTGTCCAAAATACTTAGCAAGTCTTCCTGCTAAGCCATCTGGACAAGGTATATCGATATCTTGTTTAATTGAATTATGTTTAGTTGGAAGTCCACCAGATTCCTGGTGTGTGGACTCGGGTTCAACTAATCATATTTGCAATTCGTTGCAGGGGTTCAAGCTAACCAGAAAGCTTGAAGATGGCGAGATGCAACTACTGCTCGGGGATAATACAAGTATATCTGTATTAGCAGTAGGGACTGTAAATTTGTATTTTGGTGATAGGGATTTGATGTTGAAAGACACTTTGTACATACCGTGTGTTCGCAGAAATCTGGTTTCTGTGAGTTGTTTAATAAATAATGGTTTCAGTGTTTGTTTTGAACAAAACTTTACTATTAAGCAAAATAAAAGGTTTATTTGCTCTGGCACGGTAAAAGATGGTCTTTTCTTGTTATACCCCGATAAAAACCCTAATTCCGAACTTAACACTGCTAAGCTTGACTTACCATCCAAAAGAAAAACTCCTATGCCTAACGAGGCGTACAAGTGGCATTTACGTCTTGGTCATATTAATCCAAAAAGGATCCAAAGACTAATTTCAGACGAATTGTTGAGTCCCTTGGACTTAACAGAACTACCAGTCTGTGAATCCTGCTTGGAAGGTAAAATGACCAAGAGATCTTTTAAATCTAAAGGTAATCGAGCCACAGAATTGCTTGTGTTAATTCATACGGATGTGTGTGGTCCTATGAGTATTCAAGCAAGAGGAGGTTTTGAGTATTTCATCACTTTTACGGATGATTACTCCAGATACGGATACGTTTATTTGATGAGATATAAATCTGAATCTTTTGAAAAGTTCAAAGAATTCAAAGCTGAAGTTGAAAATCAAGCCGGAAAACGTATCAAGTCACTTCGATCAGATCGTGGTGGTGAGTATCTGTCTACAGAGTTTCTAGAATTTCTCACTGCAAATGGGATTAGATCTCAATTATCTGCACCGGGTACACCCCAGCAGAACGGTGTTGCAGAAAGGAGAAATAGAACTCTGATGGAAATGGTAAGATCTATGATGAGTCATGCTACCCTACCAAGTTCGTTTTGGGGCTTTGCACTCGAAACGGCGGCACACATATTAAACCTTGTTCCATCCAAGTCGGTTCCTAAAACACCAATGGAACTGTGGCGAGGGCGAAAGCCCAGTGTCTCCTATCTTCGGATATGGGGAACCCCAGCTCATGTGTTAAGGAAGGATCCTGACAAGTTGGAATCAAGAACAGAGGTTTGCTTGTTCATAGGTTATCCTAAAGGAACAAGAGGTGGTATATTTTACGATCCGAGTGATCACAAAGTGTTTGTGAGCACTAATGCCAAATATCTTGAAGATGATTTCGTAAATGACCACAAGGGTAGAAGCAAAATTGTGTTAGAAGAAATGACAACATCAGATTCTGAATTCCAAGAACCCGTAGTAACTGAAAATGTGTTAGATACATATGATGTACCAGATACAACATATGATGTAGGGACGAGTACACAGCAGCCTCGTCATAGTGGGAGGATTGTCAGGGTACCTGACAGATACCTAGGATTAACCCAAGTGGTTGAATCTGACGTATCTGATCCTGTCACATATGATGAAGCCATAAACGATATAGACGCTGACCGTTGGGTCAGAGCCATGGAATCTGAATTAGATTCAATGTATTCCAATAAAGTCTGGGAACTTGTAGAGGCGCCTGAGGGCATTAAACCTATTGGATGCAAATGGGTCTACAAGAGAAAAAGGGGAATAGATGGAAAGGTTGAGACCTTTAAAGCAAGGCTTGTGGCAAAGGGTTATACCCAGAAAGAAGGTATCGATTATGACGAAACCTTCTCGCCTGTAGCAATGCTTAAGTCCATAAGAATTCTCCTATCCATTGCTGCTCATTTTGATTATGAGATTTGGCAAATGGATGTAAAGACTGCCTTCTTGAACGGGCACCTTCAAGAAGAGATATACATGGCTCAGCCTGAAGGCTTTACAGCCAGCAATCAGGAGCATATGGTATGCAAGCTTGATAGATCTATTTATGGTCTTAAGCAAGCGTCTAGATCATGGAACATCAGATTTAATGAGGCAATTAAATCCTTTGGATTTATGCAATTGCCTGATGAACCATGTGTGTACAAGAGACATCATGATAGTGTTGTAACATTTTTAGTTCTATATGTTGACGACATTCTGCTCATTGGGAATGACACGGGAATATTGTCAGCAGTTAAGATTTGGTTGTCAAACTAGTTTGACATGAAAGACTAGGTGAAGCCAGTTATATTCTAGGGATCAGACTTTGTCGTGATCGTAAGAATAAAATGATTGGTTTATCACAAGCAGCATATATAGATAAGATGTTGGCAAGATATAATATGGCTAACTCCAAGAAAGGATCGTTACCTTTCAGACATGGAGTTCATCTATCTCGGGATCAGTGTCCCAAGAACCCAGAAGAGACAGAAGAAATGAAAGATGTTCCGTATGCTTCGGCAGTCGGAAGCCTCATGTATGCCATGTTATGTACTAGGCCAGATATCTGTTATGCTGTAGGTCTAGTCAGCAGATATCAGTCAAACCCTGGACCCCAACACTGGATAGCTGTAAAGCATATATTAAAGTACTTAAGAAGGACTCGGGATTATGTGCTTGTCTATCGCAGTGATGAGCTCATTCCTATAGGGTACACAGATTCGGATTTTCAATCTGATTTGGATTCTAGGCGTTCGACGTCTGGATATGTGTTTACTCTAGGAGGAGCAGCCGTGAGTTGGAGGAGTATTAAGCAATCTTGCATTGCTGACTCCACCATGGAAGCCGAATACGTGGCAGCTTCAAAAGCAGCCAAAGAAGCGTATTGGTTCCGAAATTTTCTAATGGATCTAGAAGTCGTCAAGGACGGACTTACGCCAATCACATTGTACTGTGACAATGCTGGAGCGGTGGCCAACTCCAAGGAACCTCGAAGTCATAAACGTGCCAAGCACATCGAGAGGAAGTTTCACATTATACGTGATTATGTGGAACGTGGAGAAGTGGCAGTGGTGAAAATTGGCTCAATAAATAATCTAGCAGATCCCTTCACTAAGACTTTGGCGCAAAAGAGTTTTGATACTCATGTAGAAGGGATGGGTCTTAGATATGTAGCCAATTGGATTTAGGGCAAATGGGAGATTGTTGGGATAAATGCCCTGAAAATCCAATTATATTGTAAATATTTTGGATTAATAAAACTGAAATTATCGCAAGTTATGAGTATTTTACAAATTTAATAATTAATGACGTGTGATGGTATTTTTATATGAAATGTGTTTCATAGGAAAAGACTTTAAATACCAGAAGTCACGTGTCATTAAAGTTCTAGTCAGTATGATAAGAAGATGTTCTTATCGAGACTATAATGTGTTATATAAGATGATTAGCCTTTCGTCATAGGGAAAAAGGAGTTTCCAATTATAACACGTTGATGATTTTCAATGAGATTGGAAACATCGAACTGGACCACTGAGATTGTTCATTTTATACTGCTATCTAAAATGAATAAAATCTCGGAAGCATTAGACTCTTAATCCTGATAGTGTTTCTACTTTAGGCATGTAGTGTTAATCACTGTGATATACTCAGAAGTGAGGTCTCGGTAACGGGTGGCCAAAATACTTTGTACGTTCGGTGATTGCATAAAATGTGCTAAAGAGAAATATTGATCAAGGAATCTGTAGCCTTGCTGGAAGGTTAAAGATATCCCTGAAATAGATTTGAAAAAAGTTCGAATTAAAACTTTGGCCAAAGTACTTCGTGTGTGCGTCACCGAAGTTGTATGTTGAATGTGTTTCACATACAGGGAATTTGAACTTAAGGTGAATCAAGAAATTTCAGATTTAAAGTGAAAAATAAATGATAGTAGTATTGATTTATTTTTCATGGATATCTGTACAGAGGAGTAAAATGCGAAATTATTCTAGATCGAGAAATTCGTGAATAATTTAATTAATTTTAGAGTTCAACAATATTTATTTAGTGGAATTAAATATTGTTAAACGGTAATCAATTATTGTCATGGGATGATAATAGATTGACCCGTTTGGAGCTAAGATTAATTAGTCCTGCAGGTCCCCCCGCAAGCCCCAACGAAGAGCAAAGAGAAAATATTAAAACGAGAGAGAGAAATGATTATTCAAAGTGTTTGAAAATAGCCAAGTAATTTATTTTGAGAAAATAAATTAAATTCCAAAGAGTTGGAAATGCCCGAAATTTTATTTTGGAGAAAATAAAATTTTTCAAAAAAAAAAAAAAAAGTTTTTTGATGACGTGGCGAAGTGCTGACGTGGCAGGTGACGTGTCACGCCACGTCACCAAGTCAGTGCCAAGTGGTGCTGACTGGGCGCCAACTGGCGCGACACATGGACGGCCAGGATTGGGCCGCGTCAGCGTAATCCAGCGGCCCAGATTCGATTTGGGCTAGGCTGGTCAACGGGCGAGTCAACGGGTCGGAAACTGGATAGGGTCAGCGGGTCGGATCCGGTTCAGACCGGATCCGGACACGTGGCACGATCTGGTGGCGAGACGCGTGGGAAGCACGCGCCAGCACACAGCCGCCATGTGGCGGCGCGTGGAGGCGCGTGCGGCGCCCGCTTGGCGCGTGGTCGGCGGCGGCCGACTCGTCTCGGCCTGTTCTTCCACGTGGCGTCCTCGGATTTGTCGTCTGAACTTGGAGCGCACGACTGAAACGCGGGAAAGACGGTTTTGCCCCTCCAAGCCTTGGAGTGCACTCCATTTTTGGAAAAAACTTGGGCTGCAATTTTAACATTCCGAAATTGGCAATAAGTCCCTTGTTTCATAGCTATAAATAGGGGCTGCCATATTTCATTTTAAGAATCAGAATTGGGATTCATTTTCTCACACTAAACTAGCCATTCGACATTCTCTCTCTCTAAAAATTAATTAATCCTAATTAAGGATTAATTAATTACTTAATTAGGTGGTTATATAATTAATATATAATCCACTTAATTAATAGAAAATAGGGATTTTCAGGTTTTATAAATAAGGGTTTTTCTAGAAAAATAATTTCTCAAGTATTTAGGGAAATACTGCCGGAGCCCACACTCCAATTTCTTAATCGGGGATATTGCGGGGAAGCTCTGCCGGTTTCACGAGGAAATATCGAGGTGCTGTAAAAGTGCCGATGATAGCCATTTTTTGCAGTACGGTAATACCGTTGTGCTGCCCAAATTATTATTTGCATATTGTGGTTATATGCTAGATGATTTAAAATTATGTTATCGATGCCTGTATATATTAGAGTTATGCTGCCCGATTTATTCCGCTGCTTTATTTAAATATTTTTGAAATATTTTGATAACGAGGTTATGGCGAAAATTTTTGAATATTCCGCTGCACCGTCACTCTGATTCGGGCCCACCGCAACACCAACACCTGTAACATCCCAATCGTTCAGATTTCCAAGTACGCCGTAACTAGAGGGTTTTATGCGCATTTAAATTATTTAATCGCTTAATTGAGTGTTATTTTAATGCTTATATGATTATTTGAGTTTATATGAAAATAATTGTTTATATTATGAACTTTGAATTATAAAGTTTAAGTTTGCATGCCTATAATTTGCTCGTTATGTGCCGGAATTCAATTCCCATTTTTGTGAAATTTTGATATGTGTGATTTATGTGAGTTATGAATGTGATTGCATGCTCGTTTTAAGTTTTTGGGTTCGTATGTCGAGGTTTTAAACCTTTGTTTTTTGATGAGGGACTCGAGGGCCTAACTAGCTTTAGCGCACCTTCGGTTCCGGACGCCATAACTTGAGCTCGGGAATTCGAATTCAAATTCCGGAAGAAGCGTCGGAGTCGTAACTAAGAAATAAAACTTTTGAACCTGAGTTGGTATTTTTCTAAGCCGGTTTGGAACCCTGTTTTTCGCCCGGAATGAACAGCTTGTACCAAAGTAGCCTTCTTTGACTAGTCTTACATTTGTGGGCCCAATCTAACCATAGCTAAGCCTTAACCTTGGTTTATATGACCTTGATTCACCTCTCTCTCTCCCTTACCTGCTGCATTTTGAACCACACACTCCACAATAGAGGAAAAAGCTGCTGATCCAAGAAGAAGAGAAGAGAAGAAAGAAACCCTCATCCATGCTTTGTGATTTTGGGGCTTGATCTCTTCCATACTTCATTAACTATTGAAGGTATGTATATTTTCAAATTCTACATGATTATATAATGATTTTGATCCATGAATTTCATGTTTTACTTGAGATTTAGTATGAGTTTGGGAGATGGCATGAATAGGAAGGGTTAGAGGTCATTTCTTGCTTTCTTGCCTTAGCTTGAGTTTGGGACTGAATTGATGCATCGTTGGTGATTATATGAACTTCTTTGCTTCCATTCTTGATTTATACTTCATGCTAGATGTGTTAGGGTTGTTTCCTCTTTGATAACTTGGAGAAAACCTTGAGTTTTGGGCATGAAAACTGGGATTTCCGAATTGCTCTCCCAGTATGAGCTGCTGTCATGTTTTTTAGACTTGTTTGATGAATTCTTGCCTCCAATTTCGGGTATTAATGCATGGTTATGTATTACACATGTTGCTCTATGAATATGCTCTGTTTTACCCTGATTTCATGCCCCTCTTCAGCTGCATATGTGAGTTAGAACATGACTTATTTTCTTTCCTTCCTTGCAATGCTTTTGTGTGGTTGTTTTGGTGCTCAATAGCTGATTATATGAACTTGCTTTGTTTCCTTTTTGATACTTGATGCTTGGTAGATGTGTTATGGATGATTTTCCTTTGAAACCCTTTGATGAATTGTTGAGTTTTGAGCTTGGAAAACTGCTGCAAATCTGCTCCCCTTTCCACCAAACTGCTATCAGATTTTTATGCTTGGTTTGTTGATTTCTTGTGCTCTAATTCATGTGAAATTGTATGAACATGAAGTACTTTGGTTGTTCTACTTGTTAGCTATGTGTTTCCAAGCTTTTATCCCCTATTTCAGCCCCAAACTTGAAGAGAATGGCCTGCTTGCATTCATGCTTCTCTTTGATCCGATTTTCTTGCATGATTGAGATCAGTTTTGTTGCTGCTCGTTAGGGCATGAATTCTTGTATCTTTGCTGCATATGTCTTGCTTGATGTGTTAACTTGATGCTTGTTAGTTTGTTTGGAGTTTTGAGGGAGTTGCAAGCTTGTTTCCCGAAAATTTGGCCCCTGAACTAAATCCATGTGGGTGGATTTTCTCATTGAAAAAATATCCACCAGGGTGGATTTGAGGCAGCCCCCTCCTGGAAGTTTCTGACCTAAATCCACGGGGGTGTATTCTCCTTTTGAAAAAAATCCACCGGGGTGGATTTAGGGCAGTGGTTCCCTTTTGCTCCGAACTTTGTTTTCTTCTTTCTTTTAGCTTGTTTCTTGCTCTCCCACCCCTAACTTGATCCCCATGCTTTACTAACATGTTATATTATGTGTTATAACTATTGTATTAGATTTATGGATTCATTCTACGTGTTATGTGCCCTATATGATTTAATATGCTCTCTTACGTGTATACGTGACTTCATACTTTGATTGTTTGCCTCTTGTATAATTTCCTTACTCTTATATGAAGTATATGCAATTCTAATATGCCGTATGACTCCTTATGTGTATTGTATGGATTATATGGACTTGTTTAACGTGATATATGTGAAGTATGATCTTATGTGTCTTACGTGATATCTATTTGTAACTGTTTGCCTTGCTTACGTTCCTTCTTTGCTTTGGTGAGTGGTATATGATCTCTTTTACTTCCTTTCCGGATTTGTATTCTTCGTTAACGTGTTGTATTTTCTTTATATGCCTTTGTCGTGAACTTTAGATGTCATTTCGGTGCTTATATACGAGTTACGAACTAAAGTGACCTAAGTGCTATCTTGTTTCTCTTCATACGCATCCTTTGCATTTATACGCATTCGCTGAGCATCAATATGGTTCATTTTGAGTCTAAGTTTGTCTCTTGTTCTTTGTTTTGCTCTTAGGTTTGTTCCAGTTTTGAGGAAGTGGTTCGTTAAACCTCTTTCAGTCCGTTTTGTTCGGTTTGGTCGACAAGGTGAGGTTTTCTTTCTTTTTAGTTATTATGACCTAAAACCTTATTGGTATTTCGAACCCCCATGTGACTTATATATGTATATATATAGATATGTGTTTGATACGTATTTTGTGGGATTTGTCCCGTTTGTCATGAGGCTTTGAAAAATGCTTTTATATGTATCTAAGCTCTATTTTCTTTTACCTTGCAAAGTTTTGATAAGAGTGTGTGTGTATAAGTGTGATATGACTTCTGTACAAGGTTCGTGTGATAAGTGTAAGTGTAAGTGTAAGTTTGGGCCCCGGAGAATTGGTATGTGATCTCGGGTCGGCCATGGGGTCACCGGGCTCTCTCATCAACACGACTCCACATACGGGAGACTTGGCTCAACCTCGGGAGGTCGAGGGGAAATCGAGTTCTCTTATGTCGGTGGGTGCATGTGTCATGGCCCGTCAAAGGAGCGGGCGGGATCGCCCTACTCATTATAAGTGTAAATGTAGGGGTGGAGAGGGGCACCTCTCTTCCCCAAAAGGTGTAGGGGTGGGATTGATTTATAATTCGTTTTGTTTTCACTTCACCTTTGCTTATGGAGTAAGTGGGTTGGAATTCAAGCTTTCACTTTGGGTATGTTTATGCTTTTGTTATGGTTGTGCAACGGGGACGGATTTCTAAACGCTAAAACTGGGTTGATTTTGGCCTTCAGCCTCAAACTTCTTTCTTTATATATCTACTACCACGGGTTAACACGTTTTAAAATGCAAAAACCGTGCCAGGTTCATGAACCCTTTTAGCTTTGTATATGTTTTGCTCTTATGTACATGTACGGGTGCGTGTGTTAGCCCCTCACCAGTCTCAAGGACTGACCCTCGTTGTTTCTCTCTTTTTCCCTTTGATTTGAGTTTACAGGTACCCGTTTTGGGGAGTTGGAGCTAGGCGGTTGTCTTTGAGTAGTGGTTGAGGATAGCTTTATTCATGCATTGTATTTCGTTTTCTTTATGCATTTTGCTAAGTTTTGATATATGTATAAATATGCTACTTAGTTATGTCCTGGGATTTATTTTTGTATAATTGCTTGTATCTAAAATTGTATAAGTTTTATATGGAAAACAAGATATGATTTGTGTTCGCATGGTCTGAGTTTTATTTGATTGCTTCCGCGATTATGTTTCTTGCGTGCTCTGAGTAGGGTCTAGACCGCCTAGTTTAGGTTGGATTTTTGTTTGTCACCCGTTCGCCATGGCTTGATGCATGGACGGAGTCCCCATTTCGTTTCACGTGGTGGGCTATGGTGCGGGGGATGTGGCGCCCTTCGCTCAGGGGTGTTACATCCTTAAGTGGTATCAGAGCTCTAGGTTGCAAAACCGGAGCTCTCATGTCGTGTCGGGTTTGTCTAGGTCACTCGGCTTAGGATTATGTGTTTGTTTGCATTCACTACATCACTTATGTGAATTATTTAATATTATTTGTATTAATTGTTCACATGAACATGCACTAAAAACCCCGCATGCATCGATATCTTCTTGGAATTGTATTTTATTTCAGGATACTCCTTCAACATCAACAAGTACCAATGGGAAAAGAACAAGAGAGATAGGTATATTTGGGCTACAAGGGGTGTAGGGATTTTGATCTTTGACAGTGATTTGAAAAGAGGATATCAAGGCCAAGTTCTGGGTGATCAAGAGAATGGAGTTGAGATTTAAGGAGTCAAAGAAGAATTCTTATGAGGGAGTTCTATTCGAGAACTTTGTACAAGTACCTCCCTTCCGAGTTTGATGATAGGAAGATTTCAATTAGAAGGATGAAAGAAGATGATTTTACTAGGAATGATGGATTCGACACCTTATTCGTCGAAATTAATCCAATGTTCCTTTTTTACGAGACCTGAAGTACAAGAACATCCTCAAGGATCTCAAATGTCAACACTACCAGGGAGAAGAATAAGAAAAAGGTTTGAATTACTAGAGAAATTTCAAGAACGTTAAGACATCACAAATACCAAGAAAAAGAAGATTTCAATGCCGAAGTGGAAAGATCAAATTAAGAGGAATTAGGAAATTGTTTGAAGTGCCGTTAGAGGGGAGAATACTTCAAGATGGAATAGTTGGAAGGCAAGAGGAAACTAAAAAACAAGAGAAATTTCTGAAAATTTAAGATTTCAACGATGCCGAGTACAAGAAGATTCAATTATCGAAGATGGATGGATTTTTACATCTCCTTACCGGAAGCAATTTAATATACACATTGTAGAGACTCGAACCACATGGAAAGGAAACTCAAGAATCTCATGAGACCACCAATACCAAACGAACAAAGATTCCAATACCAAAGGTGGTAGGATGATTCAATTATGGAGAAAATTAAAGGCATGATGAAAGTTAACCGAACAATAAGAATTTGGGATCTTCAAAGAAATACCATGACTTCGTGATCCCGGTTCAAGCACAAGATGATCCTCCAGGAAAGCAAGAAATTGACACCGAATTCAACACTACTATTATGGTGAACGGTACCTGAAGCATTCATGGCATCACATTTCATGCATATTTTAATATCAGGGAAACCCACGTGTTGTTATCTTATTCCTTGCTCTTTGATGCCTCTTGGTTCTTGCTTATGTTTCTTTCCCTTCTTGGTTGTTGTTTGAAGTGTGTTTCTTTTCTTCTTATTTTGCTTGTTGCGTACTTCTTTTCCTCCTTAGCTCTTGCTCGTTGTGTGCTTCATTTTCCTTTTGTGTTAACTCTCTTTTTGAGAGAGTTGGTGGTGTGGAGTGTTCATGAGTGTTTGGGGAGTTGTGAGGGTCGAGTTCCTTTCGGTGGGTTTGTTTTGAGGAGTGTTGTGCTTGTTGAAGTTACAGGTTGTTTTTAGGAGGTCCGTCTGGGACTCAACGATATTTTCGGGTATTAGATTGAAGGCTAACCCGTCGATATTTCTTGTAAGAGAACCGAGAATTACCTCAGAGTAAGAGGTATGTTTTTTAGTGGGAAGAGGCGGTTGAAGAGAGTTACCCACGGTATCGGCTTTTGCCAAACCGGAGGTATAAAAGGTTACCTTGTTTCCAACCGAGGCACTAAAGAAGGCCTTTGTTGTTTGTTGCTTGTAGAAGAACGGTAGCCTACGCCTTAAGGAGTGCAAGGTCACGAGTTAATCCCACTCAAGGTTTGAGGTTGTTCGGAGTTTTGGGAAACCGGTTGTTATGGCATAAGAAAGGCATTATAGACTTTGTGTAGTAATGTCTATGTGCCAACGGTTGAGGATTCTCCAACTACTCCCGAATCTTTATTTGGGAAGTGGGGGCAAACGACTAGGACTTTGTGTCCGGGTTTCCATTTAAAGAGATAGGGTCTCGAGTAGTATGAGATCAAAGTGGCACAGCGGAAGTGTGGAGTTGGATTGTCTTTGGAGCCGTTCAAGACCTTTAGGACCTGAGGACAGGTCCTTTTGAAAGAGGGGAGTTTGTAACATCCCGATCGTTCGGATTTCCAGGTACGTTGTAACGAAAGGGTTTTATACGCATTTAAATTACTTAATTGTGTAATTGAGTGTTATTTTAATGCTTATATGATTATTTCAATTTATATGAAATTAATTGTTTATATTATGAACTTTGAATTATAACATTTAAGTTTGCATGCCCGTAATTTGCTAGTTATGTGCCAGAATTCAATTCCGATTTTTGTGAAATTTTTATATGTGTGATTTATGTCAGTTATGAATGTGTTTGTATGCTCGTTTAAAGTTTTTGGGTTTGTTTATCGAGGTTTTAAACCTTTGGTTTTTGATGAGGGACTCGAGGGCCTAACTAGCTTTAGCGCACCTTGGGTTCCGGACGCCATAACTTGAGCTCGGGAATTCGAATTTGAATTCTGGAAGAAGCGTCGGACTCGTAACGAAGAAAGAAAACTTTTGAACCTGAGTTGGTATTTTTCTAAGCCCGTTTGGAACCCCATTTTTTGCCCGGAATGAACAACTTATACCAAAGTAGCCTTCTTTAACTAGTCTTACATTTGTGGGCCCAATCTAACCATACCTAAGCCTTAACCTTGGTTTATTTGACTTTGATTCACCTCTCTCTCTCCCTTACCTGCTGCATTTCAAACCACACACCCCACAAGAGAGGAAAAAGATGCTGATCCAAGAAGAATAAAAGAGAAGGAAGAAACCCTCATCCATGCTTTGTGATTTTAGGGCTTGATCTCTTCCATACTTGATCAACTCTTGAAGGAATATATATTTTCGAATTCTCCATGATTATATGATGATTTTGATCCATGAATTTCATGTTTTACTTGAGATTTAGTATGAGTTTGGGAGATGGCATGAATAGGAAGGGTTAGAGGTCATTTCTTGCTTTCTTGCTTTAGCTTGAGTTTGGGACTGAATTGATGCATCGTTGGTTTTTGTGTGCATGATATTTCTTTGCTTGGGTAGAGAATGAATTGATGTGATTTATTGCAAAATGTGCTTTGAGAGGTTCATGTGTTTTCAGTATTGGGGCATTATGGTTTGATTGAATTATCTGAGTTAATTGGTGTTAATTAACATGATTGAGTGTCATCCGATTTGTGTTTGTGGCTCAATTTAATCTTTTGGGCATGAAGGAGGAATGGGCTTTACCTTCTGCTAGGTATTTTTCTGATAACGCCCCGTTAATAGAGTCAGGGGCTTGGTCATAATGAGTAACGGGCGTTACGCTTTAGCAGATTATTTTTCGTAACACCCGTTAATAGGTACAGGCGATGTGGACAGGAGGAGTAACGGGGATTACTCCTAGACAGTTATAATTCAGTAACGCGCGTTACCCGGCTATATCGTGACACTGAGCATCTTAGGCAAGCACGTTTTTAGGCCTTTAATTCAAATTTAAATTTAAGCCTCTCCCCCTCAACACACAAACTCACGACCTCACGAGACAAGAATACAAGAGCAGCAACTTCTCACACACCACCCCCCACGCACAAGCCGCCACCACCGCTGCGTTTCCCGGCACCACCACACCGCACACACACGCATTCTTACTAACTTTTACTTGGTAATTTACTTACCCCTTTTGAGTGGCAATTTAGGTTATTTCTTCCAATGTAAAGCTTGACCCCCTAAGTTTAATTATTTGGAATTTTGAATGGATCTTGGTCTGATTTTGATAAATTAGGAAGAACCATTGCTTGCTAGAGTAGGGGTGATGAATTGGGAAGACTGTTAGTTGAATTTGGTAGAATAGGTAGCCTGCCCTAATTTCTAAGTTTTAATTGCTAATTGAGTCTGAATTTTGGAGTTCCATGTGGGTAGATGTGAGCTTGAATGGTGATAATGTAGGGTAAGGTTGATTGGAATTGGGTAGAGTGAAGAATTGTAGCTAAACCGTGTACCGTAGATTTATCCCCACAAGGTGTTTGATGTATTGTCTGAGTGAAGTATGATTGATAATTGTGTGTCTTACCTTTGTATTGGTTTATTTCAGGGAATATGGGGCGTTGTACGTGTGCTCGCATGGATGGGCCTCAGGTTCAGGAGTTTCTAAGTCCCACCCGCAAAGTGAAACTTGGAACGTGGTTGTTGAAGCGTAGGGAATCCATATGATCGGACCCTCTCTAGAACAATCTTTCCCACCAAGTTCTTCAAACAGGGATGTATTGGTCCGACTCGGTGTGTGGGATGACATAGCAAGGTTGTTCAACAATATTGGATGGTTGAGATTCTTGGAGGAAGATGAGTAAACATATCCGGAACTTACCGCCGTGTTCTTCACCACCATGAAGTGGGATCTCAGTTTGGATGAGCCCCTCTGCTTTGCTCTAGATGGTAGAAGGACGTTCACACTTCTCATGCACTTCGCTAAGGGACGTATTTGGTTTTCCTAGTCATGGTGATTACAGGCTTCCTAATTGGAGCACTGAGGTTAGAGAGACCATTTGGTGGCCATTCCCGTTAGAGCCCAACACCCCCAACTATCACGTGCGGAACACGAAGGCTACTCATCTGGACAGCTTAGTGTGGCGAATCGTGCACAAGATTTTGAGTAGTAGCTTCTGCACTCGGAATGAGAGTGAAGGCAACATTCAAGCCACTGAGTTGGGTATAATGTGGATGATGAGGAGGGGAAGTTGTTTGATGGAACAAGGTATCTGGTTGAGAGGATGCAGTATGTAGCCAACCGGACCAAGGGGGACATAGACCACGGAGCATATGTCACTATGATTGCCAAGAGGGTAGCTTGGAGGGCCCGCAAGGCTAAGCCATTGACTCAGTACCTGTTTTTGGATGAGGCCAATTGGAAGCATATGGGTTTGATTACAGAATAGCAGGAGGGGCCTCTAACAGGAAGGTTGCTACCTTGGTGGCCGAAGAGGGCGCGAGATAGGTTTACTCAGATGTATACTTGGGGTTTTGCGGCTTATGATGAGGTCCCTGATCAGCTTAAGGCCTCAATTGATGAGATTCTGGACGTGCCTGAGCGAGGGAATGAGGCCCCAAGACATGTTCCTTAGGAGGAGAGTGACGATCCTATGTCTGTGTGCGCTTTGAATATCAGTCTGGAAGCAATGAAAATGGATTTGGCAGATTCGAATGCTTGGTTGGCGAGGCTTGAGACTGGGATGACGGATTGGAGGGCTGAGATGGGTGAGTTTCGAGCTCATGTGGATGAAAGATTCGATGCATGGCAGACGCATGTTGATGCGCAGTTTGAGGGACTCTACACCCGGTTTGACCAGTATTTTCGAGGACCCCAGCCGCCCCCCGAGCCCTGAAGCCACTTCATTAGTTCCCTTACTTTCTTGACATTTCGTACTCCAGCCTGTATTATTATTATTCTGATACTTTTGCTACTGTGCTAATTTATCTCTTTGCTTATGTCTGAACGCCTTTAATTCTTATGCGATGTGCCCTTTCGTTATTTGGACCTATGACTTATATGTTGATTGTTGGATGCATGTTGATTGTTATTTGCCTTAGCACTTGATCCATGTTTTCTAGTCACTTTTTCAAGTTTGGGAAGCGTTGCTAGCACGTTGTCGGGTCTTCGATTGTAGAGGGAGTTTTCTTTGATCTTTAACTCTTTATTTTGCATGTGGACATTGCAAAGTTTAAGTGTAGGGAAAAGTACTTGTTATGTGGATGCCTGTTGCTTAGAACCATAAGTGTGAAACTTATGAGTTGTAGTGTTAAACTTGTGAATTGTTAGGAATTGAGAAAGTGTGAGGATTTTGAAAATTTTCCCCCATTTTGAATGACTGTTGCTTAGAACCATAAGTGTGAAACTTGTGAATTGTAGTGTTAAACTTGTGAATTGTTAGCAATTGAGAAAGTGTGAGAATTTTGAAAATTTTACCCCAGTTTGAACTTTTTCTTCAAAGTTTGATTGTTGAGCTGTTGCTGGAATAAGTTAGGCTAATCGAATTGAGGAAAATTTGCATGAGATTGGATAACTTAGTGTGTTTGTATACCTTTATTGTAACGCCCCGGTTTTCCATTTATGCATTATGTGTTATTATTATAATTGTCATATCATTATATTCATTTTATTTTCATAAACTTATGTGAAATTTCTTTTAACGTGAAATCTACGTGAATTAATTACTAATGTGATTAAATTCAATTATTTCATTCATTTATTATAAGTTTCATCTTATTATATGCATCACATTTCTATGCATTTATATGAATTGTCATTTATGTTAATTATATGAGGTAAGTAATTTAATTGTATTACATGACATTTATTGCTTCTTTGTGTAAATTTATGGACTTAATTGCCTAATATGGATTGGAGCTAAGTGGTCTTTTGTGTAGAGATGGTACTTAATTGCATGAATCTAAATTAGAGAAGGACTTAGTTGCAAAATTGTGGTGACTCATCATAATTACAGGAAGAGATATAACATTGTATGTATACATTCATCTCTTATACTTGATCATCACATTTTCATCAAACTTCCACACACTTTCACACACAAGAAATCGGTATTTACACCTCAAGAAAGGAAGGAAGAATTTTACCATTATCCAAGCCATGATTTGAAGGATTTGAGGAGCTAGCATCATCATCTTCATCATCTTGCCATTTCATACCATTTCTAGTTCATCTCAAGCTACCCCTGTTTTGCCCCTTTTTCCAGCCCTGGAACAGTACCCGGGCGGGTAGTTTTATGCCGAAAGCTTCTGGACAGCTTTACCCGGTCAGGGAACTTTTCCCTTCAATTTTACCCGGCCGGGTACTCCCTCATCCGAACTCCAAATGACCTGATTTTTGAACCGTTGGAAATATCTTGAAGTCTAGAACGTCCTCCAATTGGAATCACCTCAATATCTTTTCTAGTTTGTGAGATATAATCAATTCTTTTTGGTGTCGCTGCTTTACCGACAAACTGCACTCGCCTAACTTCAAGCTTATGCCATTTTCTCCTCGCTTTGAACTAGAAAATGAGACATATACAATTTTAAAGGTATACTTGTCTAGTTTCATTCTTATTGCTTTCCTTTCACTTCCTTGGCTCCCGTATATGACTTATATGTGTTATATACTTGGTTTATTGATCATCATGCTCTTATTTGACATTCCTTAAATTGCTATTGCATGACCTACTGGTGCATGACTTTGCCGTTCGTCTTAATTGGTTCATAAGAGTCAAGTTTCAAGTACACTTGTCTTTGTACACAAATCACGTTCCCGGTGACGAGGAGCACGCTCCTTAGGGTGTTTCCTTGCTTCTTTTGGTTGGTAAAGTAAAGGTGAGGTTTAGTTACTAGATATATAGAACCCGTATAACCCTACATGATGTTTCGGCCAAAATATATATATATGTATATATCTTTCTCAAAACCTTTATCGATTGCAAGTGATTTCTCGTGACATATGGAACTTATCGTGATTGATTGGTTTTTGGCGAGTAAAGCATGTTCACTTAGGCCCGAGGGTAGTGTATTGAGCCAACCGAGGAAGCAAGGGCTGACGGGTAACTCTTGCACTATCCTCACCAATTTTGGGATCACCTCTGAATCCACCAGGAGGTTTGGTGGAGGAAGAAATCCCGTGCGTGGGATTCATGTTCCCGATGTACACCGTTCATGGATGGTTGGGTCTTGCAATCCCACCATCACCGGAGGAAGAAGGAGTTCATGAAATTGCTAATTGTGCACTGTAATAACTTGCATGATAACCATTGAATTGAAGCCTAAATATTGATTGTTCACTGTTGGTGTAAAGGTTGGAGAATTTCCCTCACTTGCCGGGCCACAGATTGAATTGATAATGATTGAATTATTAAATTGATTAGTTGTAATCTCGGGCGAGGATTACTTTAATATTTGAACTTATATTGCCTCTTTCATGAAAACCTACCCGAGATTATAGCTTGCATGGTAATTGCGCTTATATTTATTTAAACCCCTCACTCAGTCTTCGGTTGACTGACACCCTCACATTTTCAGGTCTACAGGTGGCATGCTAGGCGGGATCGAGTCAAGTCTTTAATTTTGAGTCTAGCATAATGTCATATATATTATTGATGCATATGAATTATCTTGATAATCTTGTATATTATGATTTGTCTTTGGAAATTGATATTGTACATATGAAGATAATGGAAATGACCTTGAAAGATGTTAAAGTCAAGAATGTATATCATGCTTCCGTTTTATTGATTATGCATGATCGTATTTAATTGAGGGTTAGTCCCGCCTAGCTAGTGTGTCGTTTTTTTTATTGTCACCCGTTCGCCATGAGTCCGGTTCATATATGGACTACCCATTTCATGTGTGAACTAGACTTATGGTGCGGGGGTGTGGCATCTCGGCGTTCCGGGTGCTACATCTTAGGTGGTATCAGAGTCCGGTTGCAAAACCGCGGCTCTAGTGTCGTGTCTTGTGAGTCTAAGTCGTACGGCATAGGATTAATTGATTATTTGAGAGTCTTGCAACCCACTTGAACTTATATGACTCTATTTGAAGTACTTGGATTATGTGACTACGTGGTTTGATTCAATTGTGTGTTGTAATTACAAGCATTTGCACTTGTTAATCAAACATGCATGAACAGTGTTTGAATTTCAGGATGGCTCGTGATCGACATCACCGTGATCGTTCTCCTCGACATCGACGTCATCATCGCCGTGATAGGACTCCTCCTCCTGTTCCTCCACCTCATCCTGCTCAGCCAGAGGACTTCATGAATGCGGTTGTTGGGTTAATTGATCAGAGACTTAGGAATTATATACCTCCAGCACCACCTGTGCCACCTGCACAACTGGAGACACCTATTTCTGCTATACTCCGGGAGTTTCAAAACCAGCACCCTCCTAAGTTCTTTAAGGGTAATGATATGCAGGCAGAGATGTGGTTGAAAGAAGTAGAAAGAATCTGAGAGCTTATTCCTTGTGAGTCTCGGGAGAAAGCTCGCTGCACTATTATCTTGATTCAGGATGAAGCATATTCTTAGTGGGAGAGCACCAAGATTGTATTGGAAGCTGCGGGTGAAGAAATTAATTGGGAGGTGTTTGTTAGAGAATTTAAAAACAAATTCATTCCACCAGCTTCTCGGCCCCGTAGGTTGAAGGAATTTACCGAGCTTAAGCAAGGAGGGAGATCGGTAGCAGAATATATATCTGAATTTGAAAGGTTATCTCCCTATGTACCCAATATAGCGAGTGATGACTTCCACAAAGCGATGCAGTTAGTGCAAGGATTAAGACCGGACATACAGAGAGCATTGGAAGCGGTTAACACGAGTACTTGGATTAAGGCTACGACAAAAGCTTTGAAAGTTGAAGACTCGGTGAATGCGAGAAGGCATGTACCTCACTCCGGACAAAATTCTAATAATGGAAAGAGGCCTATTTCTTATCAATCCTCGCCACCTCATGAAGGATCTCAAAAAAAGGCTCAATCAATAGGATCGGCCTCGAAAGCTCCAAGTGTACCAACTTCAACATCATCTTTGGGAAAACCTCTTTGCACTTACTGTGGACGTGATACACATACTTATGAGGCTTGTAGGAAACGTTTGAATCTATGTCTGCGTTGTGGAAGCAATGAGCACCTAGTAGACACTTGTCCGAAGCAACGAGAGTTGTCTGCCGGGGGACAGAGGCCACTTATTCAGGCTCGTGCATATGCTCTGGAGAGAGAGGTGCAAAATATGAATGCTCATCCGAACGTGGTAGCCGAAGGTATCAACTATATTCATGGCATAATCAACGGTGAACGGTACACCTAACCATGCATATCACGTGCATCATGGATTCTATTGTTATTGTATTTAATTCTTGTTAGTTGTAATTTTGGTTGTATAAAAGCATTAGTTATGTGATTAACGTGATGCCACTTGCCTTATGTGAAATATACGTGAATGTTTCTACAATTTGTTTTCTTGAATCGTTGTTTTGACGTGTGTGTGAGAGACAGGGTTCTCTCATTTCTTGTGTGAGAGACGGGGTTCTCTCGTTACGTGTTAGAGAGACGGGGCTCTTTCTCTACTTGTTTGAGAGACGGGGCTCTCTCATGGCTTGTCTAAGAGACGGGGTTCTCTTATTGCCTATGCATCATTTTAGAACTCGACAGTGGACCAGGGGACCAGGTCCTTTAAAGGGGGGGAGAATTGTAACACCCCGGTTTTCCATTTATGCATTATGTGTTATTATTATAATTTTCATATCATTATATTCATTTTATTTTCATAAACTCATGTGAAATTTCTTTTAACGTGAAATCTACGAGAATTAATTACTAATGTGATTAAATTCAATTATTTCATTCATTTATTATAAGTTTCATCATATTATATGCATCACATTTCTATGCATTTATATGAATTGTCATTTATGTTAATTATATGAGGTAAGTAATTTAATTGTATTACATAACATTTATTGCTTCTTTGTGTAAATTTATGGACTTAATTGCCTAATATGGATTGGAGCTAAGTGGTCTTTTGTGTAGAGATGGTACTTAATTGCATGAATCTAAATTAGAGAAGGACTTAGTTGCAAATTGTGGTGAATCATCATAGTTAGTGGAAGAGATATAACATTGTATGTATACATTCATCTCTTATACTTGATCATCACATTTTCATCAAACTTACACACACTTTCACACACAAGAAATCGGTATTTACACCTCAAGAAAGGAAGGAAGAATTTTACCATCATCCAAGCCATGATTTGAAGGATTTGAGGAGCTAGCATCATCATCTTCATCATCTTGCCATTTCATACCATTTCTAGTTCATCTCAAGCTACCCTTTTTTTGCCCTTTTTCCAGCCCTGGAACAGTACCCGGGCGAGTAGTTTTATGCCGAAAGCTTCTGGACAGCTTTACCCGGTCGGGGATCTTTTCCCTTCAATTTTACCCGGCTGGGTACTCCCTCATCCGAACTCGAAATGACCTGATTTTTTAACCGTGGTAAAGATCTTGAAGTGCAGAACAACCTCCAATTGGAATCATCTCAATATCTTTTCTAGTTTGTGAGATATAATCAATTCTTTTTGGTGTCGCTGCTTTACCGACAAACTGCACTCGCCTAACTTCAAGCGTACGCCATTTTCTCCTCGCTTTGAACTAGAAAACGAGACATAGACCATTTTAAAGGTATACTTGTATAGTTTTACTCCCAAGAAACAAAACCCAATTCCAATTTCCAGAACTTTAGATATTCCCATTTTTCCACAGCATGTGCATTTTCGGGAATTGTCGGTTTTGGCCAAACTTCACCAAAACCCTTCTTATTGCTTTCCTTTCACTTCATTGGCTCCCGTATGTGACTTAAATGTGTTATATACTTGGTTTATTGATCATCATGCTCTTATTTGGCATTCCTTAAATTGCTATTGCATGACCTACTGGTGCATGACTTTGTCGTTCGTGTTAATTGGTTCATAAGAGTCAAGTTTCATGTACACTTGTCTTTGTACACAGATCACGTTCACGGTGACGAGGAGCACGCTCCTTAGGGTGTTTCCTTGCTTCTTTTGGTTGGTAAAGTAAAGGTGAGGTTTAATTACTAGATATATAGAACCCGTATAACCCTACGTGATGTTTCGGCCAAAATGTATATATATGTATATATCTTTCTCAAAACCTTTATGGATTGCAAGTGATTTCTCGTGACATATGGAACTTATCGTGATTGATTGATTTTTGGCAAGTAAAGCATGTTCACTTGGGCTCGAGGGTAGTGTATTGAGCCAACCGAAGAAGCAAGGGCTGACGGGTAACTCTTGCACTATCCTCACCAATTTTGGGATCACCTCTGAATCCACCAGGAGGTTTGGTGGAGGAAGAAATCCCGTGCGTGGGAGTCATGTTCCCGACGTACACCGTTCATGAATGGTTGGGCCCTGCAATCCCACCATCACCGGAGGAAGAAGGAGTTCATGAAATTGCTAATTGTGCACTGTAATAACTTGTATGATAACCATTGAATTGAAACCTAAATATTGATTGTTCACTGTTGGTGTAAAGGTTGGAGAATTGCCCTCACTCGCCGGGCCACTGATTGAATTGATAATGATTGAATTATTAAATTCATTATTTGTAATCTCGGGCGAGGATTACTTTAATATTTGAACTTATATTGTCTCTTTCATGAAAACCTACCCGAGATTATAGCTTGCATGGTAATTGCGCTTATATTTATTTAAACCCCTCACTCAGTCTTCGGTTGACTGACACCCTCACATTTTCAGGTCTACTGGTGGCATGCTAGGCAGGATCGAGTCAAGTCTTTAATTTCGAGTCTAGCATAATGTCATATATATTATTGATGCATATGAATTATCTTGATAATCTTGTATATTATGATTTATCTTTGGAAATTGATATTGTACATATGAAGATAATGGAAATGACCTTGAAAGATGTTTAAGTCATGAATGTATATCATGCTTCTGTTGTATTGATTATGCATGATTGTATTTAATTGAGGGTTAGTCCCGCCTAGCTAGTGTGTCGTTTTTTTTATTGTCACCCGTTCGCCATGAGTCCGGTTCATATATGGACTACCCATTTCATGTGTGAGCTAGACTTATGGTACGGGGGTGTGGCATCTCGGTGTTCCGGGTGCTACATTTATATTTTGAGCACTTTTGAACGTGATAATGTACTTTTCTTAGAGAGGTGAATTGATGATTTTCAAATAAGTCTGAGAGTCGATTAAGATGCATTTTAGTCCTATTGAGGCGAAATTTTAAGTTGATAACAGATTAAGGAAGTGAAGTAGGCATTCGTTGTCGGAGGATTTTAAGCCTTTCTTTTTAGCCATTTTTCACAAAATAACGTGATCTTATTGACCCCGCTGAGCCTATTTGTTTTGCAAAGATTTTTGTAGCCATATTATAAGCCTAATGCACAACAAAAGTATAACCCAACTTGTTAATTTTACACCAAGGCTTGCTCGTTTGATCTTATAGTGAATATGTATCTTTGGACCCCTTTTGATTGTTTTTATGATTGAAATTGAGAGATATATGTACAAGAGAGAAAAAGAATGAGAGAAAGTTGTGAAACAAAGAAGGAAAAGATATGAAAAAGATAGGAAAGAGAAAAAGAAAAGAAAGAAAATTTATGTGAAGTGAGAAATTAAAAGAGTGGGATGTAAATGTCCAAGTGTGGGGGAAGTTTTGAATGGCGAATGAAGTGTCGTGTTTTGTATAGATTGAATGATGTAAGTTTGGTGAGTAGTCACTTGATCCCAAAATTCCATAACCTTACCCAACGCCTACATTACAAGCTCGAAAGACCTACCGATCCTGAGTCTTGATTTAACTCCATTAGTGGAGATAGGTGCAAAGAGTGTATTCCGAAGTTGATGATTGGAACTTAGGCGAAAATTGTGAATTTTTCATTCTAGTCATTTCACATTGTTTTGTTCGAATTCATACACTACACAAGGGTATACTTTTCATACTATGTTGATGATCTTGTGTTTATGAGTATTTGAGTTGATGAGCTAGGCTTGTTTAGGCGAAGGTTTGATGATTGATTCTAAGTCGAGGTTTGATAGGGATGTGTTTTCTTTATTTTCGTATTTCTCGAGGATGAGCAATAAGCAAGTGTGTGGGAATTTGTTGAGCGTAAAATTCACATGGATTTAAGCGTTAAGAAGAGTATATTCTTGTGTCGTTTGATGCGTTTATGTGTTTATTTTGCTCCATTTAGGTGTTTCAAAGGTTGGAGTTAAGAAACGACGAAAGGAGGCGAATTCACGCATATTTGGAGGAATTAGGAGTAACCCCCGTTACTCCTTGGAAGAGCAAAAATGTTAACCCCCGTTCACAGACCCAGGAGCATCACTATTGGCAAAAGAAGGGAGTAACGCCCGTTACTCCCTGGTAGTAGAATTCTAGTAACGCCCGTTACCAGAGGCAGTGGAAGGGAGATTCTTGGGTAACTGGGAAGAAGGAAAGTGGTAACGTGTAACGCCCCCACCCGTACCAGAACAAGAGGAGAGCGGCGTCTCAACCCCCGCACTGAAGCACCTCTCAAGTAACGGTGTGAGCCATCACTCAAGAAATACTCCAGCGAACGGATGTCTATCAGAACTATACATGTACAACGATGTGGCTATGCAGCGGAAAATCAGAGTATTTTAAAACTTTTCAAAACATGTGCGTGATGGCATGTAACAAGCAAGAACATATTGATCGTGTAAGAGAGACTCGGCATATCAGAACATATAACAGATTCACATAAAAGTACCGATACAGCAGAGTTCAAAATATCGGTAACAGAGTAGCAGAAAGAGTATAACGAAGATACTCAAATATTCAGAAACATATACAGAAACATTAAGTGATGCAGCCATAAAACATATGCAGGACGCAAAAGAGAAAGTAATACTAAGTCCTGACAGAAACAAAAATGACAATCTAGAGCTTCAAGATACCTCTAGATTGCGGCTGCAAGACCTGAAACCACGAGGCAAGAAAACGGGAGAGGTATTAGTCAAAAGGACTAAGTGAGGGAATACTTTAAAGAAAGTACTTAATTAAAGAACTTGAAGTAAAGTTCGAAACTGTTAAATGCAATGCTTTGAAGAAGAACTTGAAACAAGTTCGATTGATAAAACTCTTTGAATGCGATGCTGTAAAAGAATGCACGTTAAAAACATTTTCATGAATGCTATCACACGCGCACACATATGCAGTTGATGGTTCATAGTTCTTTCATAAAACGGGATAAGGGTAAAGTGAACTTTTCCAGATATGAACCATCCTTTATGAAACAGAATTTTGCCCGCAAGCTAGGCTCCTCTATCCTTACTCCAGAAAACATGATTTGGTTGAGCATCGGACCAGGATCAACAATAATTCCACGTATAGTAGAGTATCGGACCAAGATCAACAATAACCCCACATAAAGTAGAGCATTGGACCAAGGTCAACAACAACTCCGCACACAGTAGACTATTGGACCAAGGTCAACAACAACTCTTACCAACACACACAAACATGAACCATCCTCCACCGGTTGTCACTTTGGGTAGCTAGCCCTAGGCGACCTGTAAACATGTAATGGGAACAGATTTGCTGTCCGTTCCCAGACAGATTGTCCTGACTTAACAAACCTCCTGTTAAAAGTCGGTGTCAATTGTCTAAGTGTGGCGGCCGGTATTGGTGATGTCGTTAGCGCTCACCTCCCGAGCATCACCTCCACACATAACCGCCGGGCCCAAACTGTAAACTGTATGCTTGCATTTAAGATTAGCAGTGACCAGAGTAACACTCCAGTATGCTAACTATAACATGTGAAACTGTAACTGTAACATATGATGTTGTCTGTAAAACATATGATTCTGTCTGAAAACATGTGAAACTGTCTGTAAACTGTACTGTGAAAACATATGCCAATCATGTAACTGTCTTTGAACAAGAATGCAGAACTTTGGAAAACATGTACTGTTGATCAAGGTATACTATTAAAGTATGAATGATCCTTTCAAGAGAATGTCCCGATAAAAGGGAGTAGTTCAAAACGAGGTTTAGCTTTGAATTTCAAAACATATGATACGATAGTATAATCGTGGTTCCAGTTGGAAAACATTTATAACTTCACCTCACCTATCAGTAACAAAGGTAGGTAGACAGATTATGCGGTGCCCTGGGGATCCCAGTGCTCAACTTTAACTCCTGTAGGTGGTGTACTAGAGTGAGCTTAACAACTAAGACCCACTACTAACCAAGATGCATATGAAATGCAAGAAACAATGAACAAGGAACATGTAAAGAACATGTAACACAAGAGAGTAATACCATTTAAGGTATTCAAGAAAGGTAACACACAAAGGAATACATCAAAGTGAGTTACTCTTAACGTTAGACTATGATCTTACTATAACCGAGTAAGCTTTAGTCAAATTATGAATCCTATCGCAAACCTTAAGTTAAGAAACAAGTCCACGAAAGAAAACACATTTTGAAAACACATTTTAGACCCTGGATATGGAAACCCTAGGTGCAAATGTCTATCGAGAATGCACAAGTTTTAATTCATTTTTACTATTCAAAAGCACTATTCAAAAGTACTATTCAGATTACTATTCACGATTACTATTCACATGTTACTATTCACATGTCGGGTCAAAGGGTCGGGTCAAACCCTTACTATACACACACCCACACACACACGGTACACACACACACACGGCATGCACACACACACACACGGCATGCACACACACACACACCCTAATCAAATTATGATCTTGATTATATCCTATAGTTTCAAGTTCATGTTAATATAATCAAGTGTGATCTAGGTTAAAGGTATAACCTATAGTTAAGAGATCCAATTAAGGCATAAGATCAAGTTATGAAACACTATTCTATCTTAGGTTATAACATGTGACACTATTAAAGTGTATATCATGATCAAGGCACTAATCCATTAATCCAACTCATAACATAAACTCAATTCATAATTCAAGAGTCATATAACAATGTGACAACATGTCACAACATATCTCATATCATATCATATCATATATCATGAACCTTTAGGCATGTAACATGTAACAATTTAATTCCATATCAACATGTAACAAGTTGTGACATAATAAATTGTAAATCACTATTCCATTAGCAAGCATGCATGAACATAATTCAAATTCCATAATCATGCATCAATTCTCATAATATAACAAGCATATCACATGATCATAGCATATACTAGAGCAATTCATAACATATTCAAGCATATACTAAACAATTAAAACATATAAACATCTACGCAAACATATCATGAAAACTATATAATAAATGCATAAAATAAAATCCTATATGGCTTAGGGAAGACCCTAAGACCCAACCTAAACATAATATAAACATACCATAACATAAAACATAAACTAAACTAAACATAACATAAAAACAAAACAAACTAACCTAGCTCTAGTGGGGGGTGCCGACGGCAAGGGGGGGAGGAGAGGGAGAGAAAGGGTGTTGTCAACACAACTTTGAGCAAGGAATGAAATGCCATGGGAGGGGTATTTATAGGTGTGAAGAAGCCCCTCACCTTGCAATTAGAGATGGCTTAAGGGTAGGAGAGCAAAACAAGAGTTCATCCACTTGTGTCTTCTAGAAGCTTTAGGGATTAAGAAGGAAAAAATGGGGCTGCTGGGGGTAGTTCTGTAATTTCGTCCCCCAAGGCTCGAGGATAAGTGGCTGGAAGTATAACCATTCCGACGGCAAGAAAATTAGCTTCGAAACGCATATTCATTCATCGAAATCGGATTTACCGTTTGAAAGATACATTAGTTTTAGTGAATAAAAGTTTTGAGCTCGAAACTCGACATGAGTGAAAAACGACTTTCTAAAATGATTTTCAAGTCCGGATTGCTTCTAAAATTCAAGAAATAAATCGAGAAGCATTTTGAGTCCAAAATCGACTATAAAACGTTTTACCGTTAAAAAGTTGAAAACGTAGGATGAATAGTGAATTCTCACGTACGAACGTACGCTTCCAAATTTCAAGCTAGGACTTGAATCAAGAGTTGTAAAACATCTCAAAAATCTTGAAATAGCTCAAGTAGTGCAAATCCGAAGAGAAAACATTTTCCGAATGAAAACCGTTCGTAAAAGGAATAGTAAACTAGGGTTTTCAAAACGTCTTCAATAAAACAAAGTTCCAGAATGGATTTCCAAGCCAAGAATGATTTCAAAAGACTCGTCTCGACTCAAGGATCGATTCGACTGTAGCTTGGGTAGAAAAAGGTATCAGAATCAAAAGCTCATTTTCTGATGAATAGTAACTTTGGTCGGTAAGTTCCAAAAATACCCTTATGGCTCAAGAAAGACTCTCTGAGTTCGGGAAACAAGTTCAAACGATTGGGAAACATGTGTGATGAACCTCTAGGGTTCGAGTATCAATATGAACAAAGTAGGCTCGGGTTATGAATAGTAAACTGTATCAAAGGTCAAGAATTCCCCCTTACAGCATGTCAGAACATAAACGAGCACAAAGTTCATGTAAGAATGCAATGCATGATGATTCAAAAAGTTGGATCACGGTCTATAAACGCTTTACCACTGCCTTAACTTACTGTTTTCATCCAGGCCCTGTTTTGGGCTGTTACAATCACCCCTCCTTAAAGAGAATCTGTCCTCAGATTCTTCCGCTGTAACTGCAAACAACTCAGGGTGATGTTTCTGCATTTTCTCTTCTGTCTCCCAGGTTGCCTCTTCTGTCCCATGTCCTTTCCAAAGGACTTTAACCAAAGGAATCTTCCTATTCCTCAGCTCTTGAAACTTCTTATCAAGAATCTTAGCGGGCTTCAAAACATAAGTCAAATCCGGTTCCAACGGTATCTCCTCTACCTGCACAACCTCTGTCTCATCCGAGAAACACTTGCGAAGCTGAGATACATGAAATACGTTGTGAATTCCTGTAAGACCTACAGGCAAATCCAATCTATAAGCAGTCGGTCCGACTCTCTCTAGTATCTCATACGGTCCAACATATCTCGGGTTTAACTTTCCTCCTTTCCCAATTCGGGAAAACCCTTTTCTTGGCGATGCCTTCAGAAATACCTTTTCGCCCACTGCGAATTCCAAATCCCTTCTTCGACGATCAGCATAACTCTTCTGCCTATCCTGGGCAGCTTTCATTCTCTGGCGAATGATCTGAATCTTCTCTGTCGCTTCTCTTATCCATTTGGCAGAATTCACTCTGATCGGTCCTTCCTCAGTACATCTCGCTTCATCCAAATCCCAGTATAACGGGGATCTACATCTCCTTCCATACAGAGCTTCATATGGAGCGGCTTTAATAGAAGCTTGATAACTATTATTGTATGCAAACTCCACAAGAGGTAAACAATCTTTCCAACTTTCCTGGAAGTCCAAAGCGCAAGCTCTTAGCATATCTTCCAAGTATTTGATCATCCTTTCAGATTGTCCATCCGTCTGAGGATGCGCTGCAGTACTGAAGTTCAACTTTGTTCCCATCAAAGTCTGAATTTCTTTCCACAAGTGCGACGTGAATTTCGGATGTCTGTCCGAGACTATACTGTTCGGGACTCCATGTAATCTGACAATCTCTTGTTGATACAGCTTTGCCAACGTGCTGACCTTATCCGTCGTCTTAACTGGCAAAAAGTGCGCTGACTTTGTCAATCGATCAATGATCACCCAGATACTATCTTGTCCTCCTCTGACTTTGGGTAATCCAGTGACAAAATCCATCGTGATTTGCTCCCACTTCCAAGTCGGAATCGGTAGTGGTTGCAACTTCCCACTCGGCTTCTGGTGCTCAGCTTTAACTTTCTGACAAGTTAAGCACTTCTTGACATAGTTGGCTATGTCTCTCTTCATTCCGTTCCACCAGAAATGCATCTTAACATCTTGATACATCTTAGTGCCTCCGGGATGTATCGTGTACTTAGTCTTATGCGCTTCATCGAGAATCTCTTTCCTCAAAACAGTTGGTACGCATACTCGACCTTTGTACCTCAATATTCCATGTTCATCAACCCTGAACTTAGTCTCATCATCCTTCTCCTTAGATTCGAGACATTTCTTAATCCACTCGTCGTTCTTCTGTGCCTCTAGCACTTGTTCTTTCAAAGGTGATATAATCACAACGTTCGCGATTCGAGCTTTAGTTATCACCTCCATTCTCTCTCTTTTATCAGTCTCGGGGTTGGTAGAAATCTGTGCCAAACGAACTTTCCTGCTTAGAGCATCTGCTACAACATTCGCCTTTCCTGGATAGTATTGAATAATGCAATCGTAGTCCTCCAGAAATTCCATCCATCTCCTCTGTCGCATATTCAACTCCCTCTGAGTGAATAGATATCGCAGGCTCTTATGATCAGTAAAGATCTCAAACGTAACTCCATACAGGTAATGTCTCCATTTTCCCAGAGCGAAAATTATCGCTGCTAACTCCAAATCATGTGTCGGGTAGTTGACTTCATGCGTTTTGAGTTTCCTTGATGCATACGCAATCACCTTTCCATTCTGCATCAAAACTCCTCCTAGTCCTTCTTTCGAAGCATCGGTGTAAACTGTGTATCCTTCCTTTCCTTCTGGTAACGCTAACACGGGTGCAGTTGTTAGCATCTCTTTCAATCTTTGAAAACTTTGCTCACACTTCTCCGTCCATTCAAACTTCCCTTCTTTCTTTGTCAACTTAGTGAGAGGTGTAGCTATTTTCGAGAAATCTTGGACAAACCTCCGGTAGTAACCAGCTAATCCCAGAAAACTCCTCACTTCTGAAGGATTCTTCGGTGACTTCCAATCCATGATTGTCTCGATCTTCGAGGGATCTACTTCGATTCCAGATCCTGATATGATGTGTCCGAGAAATGTAACTCTCTCAAGCCAGAACTCACATTTACTGAACTTTGCATATAGCTTGTGATCCAGCAAAGTGCGTAACACGATTCGAAGATGCTCAGCATGTTCCTCCGGTGTCTTCGAAAATACCAAAATATCGTCGATGAAGATTACTACAAACTTATCGAGAAACGGCTTGAATATACGGTGCATCATATCCATGAATGCAGCTGGTGCGTTCGTCAAACCAAACGGCATTACTACAAACTCATAATGTCCGTATCGGCTGTTGAAAGCAGTCTTCGGAATATCTGCTTCCCTGATCTTCAACTGATAATACCCTTGTCTTAGATCTAACTTGGAGTAGACCTTTGATCCTTGTAGTATGTCGAACAGCTCTTCGATAGGAGGGAGAGGATACTTATTCTTGATTGTCATCCTGTTCAGCTCCCGATAGTCAATGCATAAACGTAATGATCCATCCTTTTTCTTAACGAAAAGTACAGGCGCTCCCCACGGCGAGGTGCTCGGTCGAACATATCCTGACTCAATCAACTCGTCCAATTGCTTTCTCAGTTCATCTAATTCAGCTGGTGCCATTCTATAAGGTGTCTTGGAGTACGGCTCAGTTCCTGATATCGTCTCGATCGTAAACTCCAACTCTCGGTCAGGAGGTAACGAATTCAAATGCTCAGGAAACACTTCTAGGAATTCGTTCACCACTTCCACTTCTTCGATCTTAAGTTGATCTTTCGGTCTATTCAAAAGATAAGCCACAAATCCACTAGCTCCTTTCTGAATCAACTTCTTAGCTTCCATCGAAGAAATCACTGATAACTTCTCAACTTTCCCTTCTGATATCCCACTTTCATCTTCTTCCAAGATGATCTCTTTCTTGTAACAATCCAACTTATCTCGGTACTTAGACAACCAATCCATACCAAGTATAACATCATATCTTGTCATTGGTAACTCAATAAGATCCGTCGGGTAACAACGGGTACCAATACACACAGGGCAGCGTTTATATACTTGATCCGTAACAAGGCAAGTTCCCAAAGGAGAACTCACTTCAAATTTATATGGCAAGTATTCAAGCGGAAACTGTAAATGCGCACATAATTTAGAAGCAACAAATGAATGCGTGGCACCAGGGTCATACAAGACCTTAACTGGCGTGTTAAGAATGTGCGCAATACCTTCCACAACAGACGAAGGATCAACCTTCTCCTTACCATCCAAAGCATAAGCTCTGCCTCTGACCACCGGTTTGTTCGTCGTACCCACCACTGCTTTTCCTTTATCCTGGACCCCAAATCTCCTGATCTTGTGCGGGCAACTATCCATCTGGTGCTCAGGGGAACCACACGCGAAACACTGTCCAGCTTTCTTGCGACAGTTCTCCTCAGTGTGTCCCGTTCGGCGACAATATCGGCAAACAATTTCCTCTGGACCTGGCTGAGGTGCTCTCTGCTGTTGTGGCGCCTTCTGATACTGCTGTGGCGCTTTCTGCTTCTGTGCTTGCTGTTTCGGTGGAGCATTCTGCTGCTGACGCTGTGGTGTTACCATTGGCCTCTTTCCAGTTCCTTGGAGAAAAGATCCGGAAGGTCGCTTATTCCCTTGATAAGGCTTAGGGTTAGAAGGTCCTTGACGGGCAGTAGTTATCTTGATCTCTTTGTGTGCAGCCTCAACCCTTAGCGCTCTATCAACAGCCTGGTTGTAGGTCTCAATAACCAAAGATGCAAGTGCCAACCGAAGTTCAGGCTTCAGTCCATCAATAAACCTCTTCGTCTTGCGACGCTCATCATTCAGAATATGAGGCGCATACTTGATCAGCCTCACAAACCTAGCTTCATACTCCATCACATTCATAGTTCCCTGAACCAGACTCATAAACTCAGCCTCTCGTGCATCACGAGTCACTTGAGGCGTATACTTCTGCTGAAACTCCCTGTTAAACTCATCCCAATTCCCTTCAACGTTATTCTCAATCCACATGTGCTGAATGTGCTTCCACCAATTGTATGCAGCTCCTTCCATAAGAAAAGTAGCATATCGAACTCGTTCACGATCCTCTGGGTAGATCTCCATAGCCTCGAAAATCTTCTCAAGACTGGTAATCCAATTCTCAGCCTTTATGTCGTTCAGTTCTCCATAGAACTTAGGAGGATTCATCCTCAGAAACTTTTCCAATGACCTTTCATTAGGAGGGTTATCTCTCGGTGCACAAGCCCTCATAAATTGTCGTAGCACATCCCTTAATTCCGGAGTTCCTTCCCTTTCAGGGGGTGGCGTGACATCTCTTTGGGGCGGCGTGATCTCTCTTTGGGGTGGCAGTGGTGGTACACGATTCCGGGGTGCTCTTCTCGGTGGCATGTTGTTACTGAATTCACAAGCATTCAGATACATATATTCGATGCATGACATATAATGATTCACAGAATCCGTAACCACGTATTCACATTCTCACGTAGTCACATATAAGTATGAGAACAACACATTCCCATAATAACATGTCAGCAAAGATTCAAGATCTCCAAACATATCATATAATCAGAAACAATTGTCAGATAACATGTAAACGAGAACAGAAGCTCGGGTAACATATCAACATATCAGAAACATGTATAACATATCCCAAAACATGATTAACATGTAAAACGGGAACAGAACGTGTACTGTCATATCAACAAGAACTGTAACATGATCAGAAGCATGATCAACATATCCAGAAGCGTATTCAACATATCAAGAACAATAGCATGCTATCAATAAATGAAATGGCATGATCCTATCAACGGTCCTAATGGTATCTTGAAGCAACTCTAAGACTCATGCAATGACAGTTATGGAAAGCAGTAAACAGATATTCAACATAAAGCTGAAAGTGTTATAACTGTGCAAGGTTTGGTAAAATTTACTACAGGCCACATGTTAACAGTATTAATTCAAAATGGGGAGGACCCGATACTATCGAGTTGACTCCCTTACAGGCCTTACCAATCCGTCCAACCCTGCTGAAAATAACCTAGTAGGTACCAAGTCATCTGAACCGTCATCCGTGGTGCCAAAAGTCGGGGACCATCTACCAGAGCTATACATCCCCTCATCCAAAAGTCAGTCCTGAACTGTCCCGGCTATACGTCCGCCATCCATAGATAGATATATATGCATCAGTACTATATACAGAAATCTCCCATCAGCAATCAACCCTGATAACTGTGGTCCAAAGAACCCCTGGTGGTGTCATCAGAAACGGCAACGACCTCACCCTGTCCGTGTCCTGCTGGCTCATCTCCGCCATCATCATCATCATCAGATCCTCCATCGCCTCCATCAGACTGCTCCTGCATAGGCTCGGGCTCCTGAGAAGCCTGACTGACATCCTGACCCTCGACCTCCTCAACTGCCTGCTCATCGGATAAGTGATAGGTATCATACAGGCGAGCTCTCACACGGGCACGGTAGTGCTGGTGACGCTCCATAGAGGTGTCGCGATCAATAGTCATCTGCATAAGATCTGCCTCCAGCTCAGCAATACGAGCAGCCCTCTGATCAGCAATATGAGTCATCTCTGCAGCATGCTCACGAGCGATGTCCCTGTCAATCTGGTACTGCAGTGACTGATCCTGATAGCGCAGAGACTCCAACCTGACCTCACGGGTCCTCTGATACTCCTGAAAGTAACCATCTTTCTCAGACTCGAGATAGTGTACAACTCTGTTGGGATAGGAATACCCAGGTCTGCCACTGTTCCTAGACCTACGCCAGGTGTAGAAACGAGTGCCTCCACGGCGAGAAACTGCCATAGTACGCGGGGCCTCAAACTGCTCAAAGAAAGCCTCATCCATCTGCTGATTAGGATCCTGGTGTGGCTGAACTGCCATAGCTATACAGAAGATACCACAGATATGAAATCCAGATAACAGAACCATGCAATCCCCAAATATCCTGTCTCGATGCAATATGAGAATGATCCTGGATGCAATGCGTGAACAATCCATGATGCAACATGAGAGCAATCTAGGTTAAGTCTCTTCTTACTTAACCCGATGCTCTGATACCACCTCAGGCTGTAACGCCCCCACCCGTACCAGAACAAGAGGAGAGCGGCGTCTCAACCCCCGCACTGAAGCACCTCTCAAGTAACGGTGTGAGCCATCACTCAAGAAATACTCCAGCGAACGGCTGTCTATCAAAACTATACATGTACAACGATGTGGCTATGCAGCGGAAAATCAGAGTATTTTAAAACTTTTCAAAACATGTGCGTGATGGCATGTAACAAGCAAGAACATATTGATCGTGTAAGAGAGACTCGGCATATCAGAACATATAACAGATTCACATAAAAGTACCGATACAGCAGAGTTCAAAATATCGGTAACAGAGTAGCAGAAAGAGTATAATGAAGATACTCAAATATTCAGAAACATATACAGAAACATTAAGTGATGCAGCCATAAAACATATGCAGGACGCAAAAGAGGAAGTAATACTAAGTCCTGACAGAAACAAAAATGACAATCTAGAGCTTCAAGATACCTCTAGACTGCGGCTGCAAGACCTGAAACCACAAGGCAAGAAAACTGGAGAGGTATTAGTCAAAAGGACTAAGTGAGGGAATACTTTAAAGAAAGTACTGAATTAAAGAACTTGAAGTAAAGTTCGAAACTGTTAAATGCAATGCTTTGAAGAAGAACTTGAAACAAGTTCAATTGATAAAACTCTTTGAATGCGATGCTGTAAAAGAATGCACTTTAAAAACATTTTCATGAATGCTATCACACGCGCACACATATGCAGTTGATGGTTCATAGTTCTTTCATAAAACGGGATAAGGGTAAAGTGAACTTTTCCAGATATGAACCATCCTTTATGAAACAGAATTTTGCACGCAAGCTAGGCTCCTCCATCCTTACTCCAGAAAACATGATTTGGTTGAGCATCGGACCAGGATCAACAATAATTCCACGTATAGTAGAGTATCGGACCAAGATCAACAATAACCCCACATAAAGTAGAGCATTGGACCAAGGTCAACAACAACTCTGCACACAGTAGACTATTGGACCAAGGTCAACAACAACTCTTACCAACACACACAAACATGCACCATCCTCCACCGGTTGTCACTTCGGGTAGCTAGCCCTAGGCGACCTGTAAACATGTAATGGGAACAGATTTGCTGTCCGTTCCCAGACAGATTGTCCTGACTTAACAAACCTCCTGTTAAAAGTCGGTGTCAATTGTCTAAGTGTGCCGGCCGGTATTGGTGATGTCGTTGGCGCTCACCTCCCGAGCATCACCTCCACACATAATCGCCGGGCCCAAACTGTAAACTTGCATTTAAGATTAGCAGTGACCAGAGTAACACTCCAGTATGCTAACTATAACATGTGAAACTGTAACTGTAACATATGATGCTGTCTGTAAAACATATGATTCTGTCTGAAAACATGTGAAACTGTCTGTAAACTGTACTTTGAAAACATATGCCAATCATGTAACTGTCTTTGAACAAGAATGCAGAACTTTGGAAAACATGTACTGTTGATCAAGGTATACTATTAAAGTATGAATGATCCTTTCAAGAGAATGTCCCGATAAAAGGGAGTAGTTCAAAACGAGGTTTAGCTTTGAATTTCAAAACATATGATACGATAGTATAATCGTGGTTCCAGTTGGAAAACATTTATAACTTCACCTCACCTATCAGTAACAAAGGTAGGTAGACAGATTATGCGGTGCCCTGGGGATCCCAGTGCTCAACTTTAACTCCTGTAGGTGGTGTACTAGAGTGAGCTTAACAACTAAGACCCACTACTAACCAAGATGCATATGAAATGCAAGAAACAATGAACAAGGAACATGTAAAGAACATGTAACACAAGAGAGTAATACCATTTAAGGTATTCAAGAAAGGTAACACACAAAGGAATACATCAAAGTGAGTTACTCTTAACGTTAGACTATGATCTTACTATAACCGAGTAAGCTTTAGTCAAATTATGAATCCTATCGCAAACCTTAAGTTAAGAAACAAGTCCATGAAAGAAAACACATTTTCAAAACACATTTTAGACCCTGGATATGGAAACCCTAGGTGCAAATGTCTATCGAGAATGCACAAGTTTTAATTCATTTTTACTATTCAAAAGCACTATTCAAAAGTACTATTCAGATTACTATTCACGATTACTATTCACATATTACTATTCACATGTCGGGTCAAAGGGTCGGGTCAAACCCTTACTATACACACACCCACACACACGGGGTACACACACACACCATGCACGAACACACACACACGGCATGCACACACACACACACCCTAATCAAATTATGATCTTGATTATATCCTATAGTTTCAAGTTCATGTTAATATAATCAAGTGTGATCTAGGTTAAAGGTATAACCTATAGTTAAGAGATCCAATTAAGGCATAAGATCAAGTTATGAAACACTATTCTATCTTAGGTTATAACATGTGACACTATTAAAGTGTATATCATGATCAAGGCACTAATCCATTAATCCAACTCATAACATAAACTCAATTCATAATTCAAGAGTCATATAACAATGTGACAACATGTCACAACATATCTCATATCATATCATATCATATATCATGAACCTTTAGGCATGTAACATGTAACAATTTAATTCCATATCAACATGTAACAAGTTGTGACATAATAAATTGTAAATCACTATTCCATTAGCAAGCATGCATGAACATAATTCAAATTCCATAATCATGCATCAATTCTCATAATATAACAAGCATATCACATGATCATAGCATATACTAGAGCAATTCATAACATATTCAAGCATATACTAAACAATTAAAACATATAAACATCTACATAAACATATCATGAAAACTATATAATAAATGCATAAAATAAAATCCTATATGGCTTAGGGAAGACCCTAAGACCCAACCTAAACATAATATAAACATACCATAACATAAAACATAAACTAAACTAAACATAACATAAAAACAAAACAAACTAACCTAGCTCTAGTGGGGGGTGCCGACGGCAAGAGGGGGAGGAGAGGGAGAGAAAGGGAGTTGTCAACACAACTTTGAGCAAGGAATGAAATGCCATGGGAGGGGTATTTATAGGTGTGAAGAAGCCCCTCACCTTGCAATTAGAGATGGCTTAAGGGTAGGAGAGCAAAACAAGAGTTCATCCACTTGTGTCTTCTAGAAGCTTTAGGGATTAAGAAGGAAAAAATGGGGCTGCTGGGGGTAGTTCTGTAATTTCGTCCCCCAAGGCTCGAGGATAAGTGGCTGGAAGTATAACCATTCTGACGGAAAGAAAATTAGCTTCGAAACGCATATTCATTCATCGAAATCGGATTTACCGTTTGAAAGATACATTAGTTTTAGTGAATAAAAGTTTTGAGCTCGAAACTCGACATGAGTGAAAAACGACTTTCTAAAATGATTTTCAAGTCCGGATTGCTTCTAAAATTCAAGAAATAAATCGAGAAGCGTTTTGAGTCCAAAATCGACTATAAAACGTTTTACCGTTAAAAAGTTGAAAACGTAGGATGAATAGTGAATTCTCACGTACGAACGTACGCTTCCAAATTTCAAGCTAGGACTTGAATCAAGAGTTGTAAAACATCTCAAAAATCTTGAAATAGCTCAAGTAGTGCAAATCCGAAGAGAAAACATTTTCCGAATGAAAACCGTTCGTAAAAGGAATAGTAAACTAGGGTTTTCAAAACGTCTTCAATAAAACAAAGTTCCAGAATGGATTTCCAAGCCAAGAATGATTTCAAAAGACTCGTCTCGACTCAAGGATCGATTCGACTGTAGCTTGGGTAGAAAAAGGTATCAGAATCAAAAGCTCATTTTCTGATGAATAGTAACTTTGGTCGGTAAGTTCCAAAAATACCCTTATGGCTCAAGAAAGACTCTCTGAGTTCGGGAAACAAGTTCAAACGATTGGGAAACATGTGTGATGAACCTCTAGGGTTCGAGTATCAATATGAACAAAGTAGGCTCGGGTTATGAATAGTAAACTGTATCAAAGGTCAAGAATTCCCCCTTAAAGCATGTCAGAACATAAACGAGCACAAAGTTCATGTAAGAATGCAATGCATGATGATTCAAAAAGTTGGATCACGGTCTATAAACGCTTTACCACTGCCTTAACTTACTGTTTTCATCCAGGCCCTGTTTTGGGCTGTTACATAACGCCCGTTACAACTTAGAAAAGCGCTGACACCATTTCAGATTGTAACGGACGTTAACGAAATTTGTTCTGGAGATGGTAACACCCGTTACCTAGGGCGGCAAGATAGATTTTGGAGCTGTTATTTATAGTACGTTTTGGTGTATTTTGGGGATCTTATTCCGGAGTTCGTAACCTAGCTTGGAGAGAGATACAGAGCTTTTGATAGAGTTGTTGAGAGAGAGTTTCAAGAAGACAAACGAATCGAATTCTACAAACAATTTCAATTTTTCCAGTTTTATTTATTGCTTTACTAAATCCTCTAAGTTTTGTTTTAATTTGTTTTACATGTTATATTTGTTTTCCAGAATTCATGAATGCTTAGAGCTTTGTTTTTGAGACTTTGTTTAGATTTGATGAACATGGATTTCTTTAATGCAATTTCCTTTAGTTTTATGAGTTTAGATTTAATTATGAGTAGCTAAACCCCTAGGGCTAGGAGAGTGATGATGAATGCAAGCTAAGTGTTTGATATAATGCTTGAATGACTTGTGTTAATTCTTAGTTTGAAAACTGATTCGAATTGAATTGCAACGGTCTGGCCAACCCTAGCATAATCTAAGACTGCCTAATTATCGAAAGATTAATGGTAATTGAGATGGTTTTCATACTAGTAAATTTAGAGTTCAAAGAGATTTGGTTCTTAATCTATACAACGAGTAAATCTTATTCCATGCCAAGCCGCTAGAATTTGACTTGCACTAGTCTTGATCGTGTTAGTTTAACTAATCATTGATGATTGTGAGAACAACTTTGAAATTAGTTGAACACTTGGTTATACTTTGAGAAAGGATAATACAAATTTAAGTGACTAGGTTGTAGAATTGCACTTGTCAAACGAGTATTATACTGAATCCTGTATGCATAGTCATTACTCCCCAGCCTAATTAGTTTATTGAGTTTAATCCACGCGTGTTTCATTCTGTTAATTCCTTTATTCTAGTTAATTGTTCAGTTTAGTTTCAATAGAGTAATAACCAACTTCAATTCGTTCGGTCATTAGATTAGAAAAAGATATTGAGTAGTGATTGATTTCCCTTCCCTATGGGTACCATCCTGTTGTGCTACGCATATATTTCAATGCACACTTGCACGATTGGTTTAACTTATAAAATCACACAACAATAAATTAAAACATCCACAAGACTAAACCCATGACACATAATATTCTAAAATTGCAAGAATTTAAATTTACCAATAAATTAAAATTCTTGCTTCCAAGTTCTCATAACTCAAAAACACGACTTAGATGTAATTTCTTGTTCATGAATTCTTTCAATTACTCTATGAAAAATTAAATCAATATAATTCCAAATAATTTCCAAAAACTAATAATTTTATCTCTTTATTATTTCAAAAATAACTATGCAATTTTTCTCAAAATCAAATCCGTTTTAATATCATAAAAATCCCAATTTTAATAATTATTTCAAAAATAATATTAATTTTAATAAAACAGACTTTTAAGAAAATTAAATCGGGATTGGATCAAATGAAATACGAAAACGAACTACGGCAACCCGGTCGCACGAACTACGCCCCAGCCTGCCCGGAAAGCCGTGCGTTGGCGTCGCGCGTAGCCGGCAACACAGGCCGCAACAATGCGCGCGCTGTGCGCATCCTTACACGTGTCGTGCCCAGCAGTTCTAGGTGGAGAAGGTGGCATGGGCGGGACGGTTACGGGCAAGGCGACAGGCAGCGCGCGCACTCCCGCGCAAGGTGGCACCCTCGCCTAGGCGCTGCCGAGAGCTTGGTGCGGGGCTGGGCGTGCGATACCCTAGCATGCCCAAGCCTCGCGTTTCGGTTTGTAATGCGATTTCGTGTTTCACAATATTTTGCAAAAGCTCAATTCAATCCATGAAATTTAAAACACGAATTAATAATTTGATCAAAACAGTTTCCAATCAAAGATTTTTCAGAAAATAATTTTAAGAAATTTCTAGAAAAATTACAGATTCGTTTTCTCAGATTTCTAAAAATTCAAGAATACTTAATTGCATCCAAATCTAAGAATTTCTATCAAATTCAAATTAAAAGATAGATTAGAAGTAGACCTTGCAAGAACTTACAACAATCATCGCTTTCTTGACACGTTTTGAGCTGCCCTCAAACGCGCTTCATGTGGTAATGGCAACCCCATCCTTCGAAAGTTTCTTTCTACTTTAGATTCCATAGTAGGTTTCCTCTAGACTAATAATCCACCCCAACCTAGATTCAAATCATGTTAGGGAAAGTGCTAGCGATATAACATGTGTAAAGAATGAAACATAAAATGAGAAGGAAGAGAGCAAGAGAATTCTTCCAAATTCTTGAAGCCATGTAGATTGGGCATGGATCCCAAGTCACGCGTAAGGTGAAAGACTCGAACCCCTTAGCCTATATATAAGCTAGGGTTCGAACTCCCTCAAGTCTAGTTGGAATCGGATTCCAACTTTGACTTTTCTTCTATTTCCTTTGTCTCCAAGTAATACGAGTCTTATTCAAAATAAGATATTTATTCCTTCTAGAAAAGAGCTCCTAATCAAATTAGGAATATTTAATTATTTTAATAATAATTAATATCTTATTCTAATCATATGAGAATTAATATTTACTAGAATAATAAATAGAAGATATTTAATATTTATTTATTCTAATCAAAGTAGAATAACAAAACAACTAAATAATTAAATAATTAGAATTAATTCGCTTAATAAATTCCATGAAGGACATTAGAATTAATTCTAATGAGCTAAAATTAATTCTCTAATCAATTTTATTTTGGCTATACAATTAATTCTCCTAATTAATTATATTAGGGATTTATAATTAATTCTCTTAATTAATTATATTTGGGCTTTATAATTAATTCTCCAAATAATTAACACATGGTCTAATTCTACAATCGGACCACACGCCCAAACTCGAGCTCACGTGCCACACGTGTACATTTACACGTGTGGTCTCGTTTTGATCAACTATTTGATCTTTCCTTCAATACCCTTTGAATCTGACATTTGTGTGTGACCCCCTAGGTTCATTTTCAGTTAGCAGTGAGACTAATACGCTTTATTAGTTCACATATCATACGACCATAATCTAGCAATAGGTGTATGTCCCCTACCCAAATAATGAATATATATTCGAAAGAACCTTTCAGTCAATGACAACTGTGAGGTACAATCCTCCTACCAACCCATCTCTTGATTAAGATTTAGGGCATGGGAACAATGAGAGCCCTACTAATCTCAATCTTAAAGCTAAGTTCATTTCATATCCATTCAATCTCAATCCAAGATCTTGATGTCTTGATCCACTACCTCGGTCGAGGGTTTAGGATGGTATTTGAACGACTTATGCAATAAGAGATCTTCTTGCATTTAAGCAAGTGTAGGTCGTTTGTCCATTCTCATATACTTCCATATGCCACTTGTGCAGCCCCAACATAAGCCTTTAGTCAGTTGTCTAAGGCGACACCCTTTAAAGCTTATACCAAAGACTACATAGTTAGCCTACAAAGCATCAATGGAATCTAAAGTCAAAGGATTAATTTACTTACGCCATTGAGCTGTGAGATATTTCCTAATCTGGAAGTTTCAATTTCTAGGTATAGGAACTTCCTTTCCCATTTACGAATTTTCTTAAGCGGAACACCTCAATGTACTCGTTATAATAACGAGCACCCTCATGTATTGCCTACACATCAACTATGCACTTTACACACTATAAAACAAGATGCTCATTCTTAAGGACGCAATCCCACGAGCAAGTCTCAATCGAGCCGAGTCAACACTCTCACTGTTTGTTGGCTCATCGAGTTCGAGTGGTTTCTAATACGGCCTTGAGTTAGATCTTATTTCATGTGCTATTCACCTAAAGGTAAAGTCCCTAACAGCCTTATGGATTGGGGGAGTTCTAATACATGCGCACGTAGTGGAAACACACAAAATACGTATTGGCATATAAAGAAGTGTTTACCTAATATAATAATCAATCGTATATTATTCAAAGATTGTCTGTGATATAAGAAAAGTCCTAAAATAGATATGACTAGTCGGTTTTCTAGGGCACCTTTCCAACAGCTCAGCTCTTATGTATAGGTACGTGAGAGTGTGTTAGCCCCTCACCAGTCTGTAGGACTAACCCCTCCTCGTTATCTTTTTTTTTTTTTCCCTTTTTGGTTCTTTGAGTTTGCAGGTTCAGGTTCCGGTTCGAGGTAGGCGGTGGTTTTCTTTTGAGTTGTTTGAGTCTGGTTCAGGTCTTTTGCATCTTAACTTTCCTGAATTTGTATTATGTAAGATTATATATAAGATGTAGTACCCCAATACGTAAGGATGCCACACCCCCGCACTATAGGTCGATCCACATATGAAATGGACAATCCGTACATGAATCAACCTATAGCGAACGGGTTATGTAACGCCCCGGCGAGGGCATCCACGCCTATCCCGCGCTACGGACCTAGCTTGTATAAATAATTGTTATCCATATTGTAGCACCCTAACCCCCAGGGCACTACATCCCCCGCACTATAGCCTCGATCCACGCATGAAATGGCCAGTTCATACATAAACCAAAACTATAGCGAACGGGTGACAATAAAAATTACGAGCTAGGCGGGACACGCTCCCCAACAAAACAAAGCAAACATGGTAAGAAAAGCGGAAGCAATAAAACAGTCATACGTATAGGTACCATATTTACCGAATAGATACGTATAGGTACCAACTTAACTATCAATACATTATCATCTCTTAATAATATACATATCAGGTATTCAAAATATACTAACAATGATCCTATCATGAGATGTCCAAAATGCTATACAAGAAAGGTACAATACTAGACCCGTGACAGTGCAAGACTTGACCGGACCCCCGCCTAGCACGACCAAGCGCTCAAGTACCTGAAAAGTGAAGTATCAGTCTATCGAAGACTGAGTGAGGGGCAATAATTATATATAACACATATCACATGCAAGTTGTAGCCTCGGGTGAAGATTTTGGAAATGAAATAGATATATAATTCAAGACAATTGTTCTTTGCCCGAGATTGCAACTGATCCAATTTAACAGTTTAACTTGATCATTTCATGAACATATGACCCCGGCGAGCAGGGGTGATTCTCCAACCTTTACACCAAACGTGACAATACGTGCTTGCTTTATTAATTCAATACATGATCATACAATTCCATTTAGTGCTCACATAGACAATTTCATGCTTGAAATCATGCAATAACTCGAGGATAACCCGACATGCCGGATTAATCCCCAGTCTCCTTCTTCCTCCGGGTGATAGTGAGTTTACAAGGCTCGACTATCCACGACATGGTGTGTGTAGAGGACATGACCCTCTAGACACGGAACTCCTTCCTCCACTAATCTCCTAGTGGCTTCGGGGGTGATCCCAACAATGTGAGGATAATTCAGGAGTTACCCGTCAGCCCTTGCTTTCCCGGTTGGCTCAAGAATTACCCTCGGGCCCACGTGCAATCATGTACTCGCCAAACTTGCTTGAAAATCATGACAATCATTACTTGCTTGCTTGAAATATTTATAACTTTGAAAACGGTTATAATGATAATAAGTTTTGGCCGGAAAAGAGCACATAAGGGTTATAGGGTTCGATTTACTTAAAATAAAACCTCACATTTCTTACAAAAGAAACAAGGATATGCTCTACGGAGCCTGCTCCTCGTCCGCACCCTCGTGACCTGTGCAAACACGACACTTATACGTGAGACATGACCTAAAATGGACCAAATATGACGAACGGCGGAAATGTGTCGAGATGACAATGAAAATGCAATGTGGCATGATAACATGTTGTTTCACTACATATTAGCACATATAATAGCAATTCGGGGTCAAAGAAGTCGTCGGATCGAGGGGTTATTTTCGTAATTTTGTGCAGAGAATTTTGTTCTGCATTCCAGGTGGGAACGGCCGTTCCGGACCCCTTCGAAAAATGGGAATGGTCGTTCCCGTAATCCCCAAAAGCGCGCCAACGATTTCCATTTTAAAAAGGGCGCCTTTAGCTGGGAACGGCCCTTCCGGCACCAAGGCCTAAATGGGAACGACCGTTCCCATGCTCGGCCGCCTAGTTCATTTGAAAAGGTGGGAACGGTCGTCCCCAATTTCTGCAAATTTGAAGAACAGAGCATGGCTACGGGAAGCAACAAAGCAAGAAACAAATATCCATTTTGATCAACACAAGCCTATATTTTCTGGAATTATGATGCATCAATAATCAGAAGGTGATAAAAACACACTTAAACACATAAGGCATGAGATATCATCAAGAATCCAAGTTTCAAGCTTATGCTCATATTGATCAACCAAACTCAAATTCTCAACAATATCATGAATAAATCATGCCATACTTCATGATTTGGTCATATAATCACACTCTGCTCAACACATAATCCACCAAGTCCATGATTCATAAACCCTAGCTAAACCAAAAATGCTCAAGATCATCCATTCATGCCCAACCAACCTTAAAATGGAAAGAAATGGAGAATATAGATGGTGATGATGATGAACTCCCCAATTCCTTGAAATCTTTCTTGGAAATTCTGGAAATTAATGATGAAACTCTCTTCCCTTTTCTTTCTTGTATAAATCGAGAATGAGGAGCAAATGTGTTTGGGTGAATTTAGGATGAAATGAGATCAAGGAAGAACATACAAGAATATTACGTGATTCATCCTCTTGATTTTTGTGAAATGTTTAAATTGCAATTTAATCCCTCAAGTCTATGGCTTATGAAACGGAGTATACATGGTTTTAAAATATGATCAATTAAGTCCTTAAAGGATTAGGCAATTAAGTCCCTAGAATTTTAAAGAAGTATTCACTAGGGACAACTTGGTAATTTGAAACACTCCCGATTATGGTTTCATGCAATAAATATTTTCCGTGTCATGAAATAATATTGTCAGTGAGATGAAATCAAATAATTCACATAAATGACGTTTCATGAATTTTATAAAAATATGAATGCCACGTAAGAATATATTATGAAATTAAAGAAATAAAATAAATCCTACGCTCAAAACTCACACGTGGCGTGCTTACCTGTTCATCCGGAAACCGGGGCGTTACAACTCTCCCCCCCTTAAAAGAATCTGGTCCCCAGATTCTCTAGTCTTGAGTGAACAACTCTGGATGGAATCGTTTCATTTTATCTTCCGTTTCCCACGTAGCTTCTTCGGTTTTGTCACTTCTCCACAAAACATTAACCATGGGAATCCTCCGGTTTCTCAACTCCTGAAATTTCCGATCCAAGATTCTAACCGGCCTCTGGATGAATGTCAAATTCGGTTCCAACTCAACTTCTTCCACGGGGAGAATCATGGTCTCATCGGGGTAATATTTCCTTATTGTGAAACATGAAATACGTTGTGAATCCCCGTAAGACTCGGTGGTAGATCCAGTCGATAGGCTACCTCGCCTATTCTTTCAAGAATCTCGAAAGGACCTAAGTAGCGAGGGTTAAGTTTCCCTCCTTTCCCGATCCGGGTGAAACCTTTCCTTGGTGACACCTTCAAGAATACCCGGTCACCAACTTCAAATTCTAGATCTCTTCGGCGCTTATCGGCATAGCTCTTTTGCCTATCTTGGGCGGCTTTCATCCGTTGTTGAATCATTTGGACTTTCTCAATCATAGCCTGAACGACTTTGGAAGGCCTTTCGAATCTGTCCCCTTTCTTTACTCCCTCCTGTTTCGACCATCTCCACTCTTCCAAGTCGAAAAACAACGGAGATCGGCACTTCCTTCCATAAAGAAGTTCATAAGGAGCCATCCCGATCGAAGCCTGAAAGCTGTTATTATAAGCAAACTCAACTAAAGGAAGTTGTTCTTGCCAAGAATTCTGAAAATCCATAGCGCACGCTCGAAGTAGATCTTCCAAATACCTTATTAACCTTTCTGTTTGGCCGTCTGTTTGGGGTGAAATGATGTACTGAACTTGAGCCTCGTTCCCAAAACAGCCTGTAACTCTTGCCATAACTTGGATGTAAACCTCGGGTCTCGGTCTGAAACTATGCTCACCGGAATACCATGAAGTCGAATAATCTCTCTGTTATAGATTTCGGCCAACTTTGGAATTTTATAGGACATCCGGATTGGTAGAAAGTGAGCAGACTTTGTAAATCTATCCACGATTACCCAAATTCCATCAAACCCGCCTTTAACCTTCGGTAATCCGGAAACAAAGTCCATCGTTACTTGTTCCCACTTCCACTCGGGAATAGGTAACGGTTGTAGAAGTCCCGCGGGCTTTTGGTGCTCAGCTTTCACTTTCTGACAAGTCAGACAATGTTTCACATACTCTGCCACGTCTCTTTTCATCCCGTTCCACCAGTAGTATTGCTTCAAATCCTTATACATGTTGTTTCCTCCTGGGTGGATCGAATAGGCTGACTTGTGAGCTTCTTCAAGTAGGACCCCCGTTTCAATTCTTCAGGTATTACCACTATGTTTTTAAATCGAAGTAACCCGGTCTCATCAAACCCAAACGGACTCTCCGGGTCATCCTTAGCTTTACTTACAAGCTTCTGAACTTCCGGATCCTTATTCTGAGCCTCAAATAACTGATACTTCAATTCCGGCTGAATTGTGATATTAGAAACCCGAGCTTTTAACACAATCGGCGTCACTTCAACACTTTCTTTTATTTCCAAACTCGATACACTCGCCTTCCTGCTAAGTGCATCAGCGACCACGTTAGCTTTTCCTGGATGATACTTAATCATACAATCATAATCTTCTAGTTTTTCCATCCAACGTCGTTGCCTCATATTCAACTCTTTCTGTGTGAATAGATACTGGAGGCTCTTGTGGTCGGTGAAAATCTCAAAGGAAGTCCCGTATAAGTAGTGCCTCCATTTCCCGAGAGCAAAGATCACGGCTGCAAGCTCTAGGTCGTGTGTCGGATAATTGCTTTCATATTCCTTTAGCTTTCGCGAAGCATAGGCAACCACTTTTCCCTTTTGAGTCAAAACACAACCTAAGCCTTCTCTAGAAGCATCTGTATACACTGCATACTCTTCTGAACCCTCGGGAAGTGCTAACACCGGAGCTGAGACTAACTTTTCCTTCAAAAAGTTAAAGCTTTGATCACACTTCTCGTCCCAGACAAACTTGACATCTTTCTTTGTCAATCGGGTTAACGGTGCAGCAATCTTAGAAAAGTCCTAAACAAACCTTCTGTAATACCCGGCCAACCCCAAGAAGCTTCTAATTTCCGAGGCATTCTTTGGTTTCTCCCACTTGAGTACGGCCTCGATTTTCGAGGGATCGACTTCCAACCCTTTTCCTGAAATTACATGACCCAAGAAGGAAACCCGATCAATCCAAAATTCACACTTGCTAAACTTAGCAAACAGCTGATGCTCTTTCAAAGTCTGTAGAACGAGCTTAAGATGCCTCGCTTGCTCATCGGCTGATTTTGAGAAAACCAGAATATCATCAATAAAAATCATCACAAACTTGTCGAGGAAAGGCCTGAAAATCCGGTGCATCATATCCATGAAAGTTGCAGGGGCGTTCGTTAATCCAAACGGCATAACCACGAACTCGTAGTGCCCGTACCGAGTATTGAATCCTGTCTTAGGAATATCCTCTGCTCGGATTCGCAGCTGATAGTATCCCTGTCTTAAATCCAATTTTGAATAGACTTTGGAACCCTGAAGTATATCGAAGAACTCCTCGATATGTGGGAGGGGATACTTGTTCTTAATAGTCATCCGGTTCAACCCTCTATAATCGATGCACATTCTTAAAGTCCCGTCCTTTTTCTTTACAAATAGCACCGGTGCTCCCCAAGGTGAAGAACTCGGCCGAATGTAACCAACTTCCAACAACGCTTCAAGCTGAACTTTTAATTCCTTTAATTCCGCTGGAGCCATCCGGTATGGAGTCTTTGAATACGGCTCGGCATTCGGAAAAAGATCGATCACAAACTCGATCTCTCGCTCAGGAGGCAAAGAATCCAACTTTTCTGGAAAAACCTCGGGAAATTCTTTTACCACTTCGGTGTCCTCTAATTTCACCTGATCTTTGGGCTTGTTAAGAATATAAGTAATAAACCCTGTAGCCCCGTCTCTAATTAATTTCTGAGCTTCTGAAAATGAAAGTAGGGGTACAGTCTTCGAAGTACAACCCGTGGTAACCTCTGAACCCAGCTGCACTTTCTTTGCCCGACAATCCACGGTAGCACAATGCCTGTATAGCCAATCCATCCCCAATATAGCCCCGTATCTCTCCATTGGCATCACAATGAAATCGGTCAAAAATTCCCTGCCTTCAATCACCACTGGAACATCCCTGTAGACCTGATCCGTCTCTCGCCTACTACCGAAAGGAGTGCTAACTAAATAGCACACAGAAGTACATATAGCAGGCAAAGGTAATGTAATAGCAATAGAATGCGCAAGAAAGGAGTGTGTAGCTCCTGGATCAAACAATGTATGGATGTTCGTGCCATGGATGCAAATAATACCTTCAACTACCGCGGCGGGGTCAATCTCTGCATCCTGCTCCTCTCCAGCGAGTGCATAAGCCCGAGCTCTCACAAGTGGCCTCGGACCTGCAGGTGGCGGATCCCGACGATCCGGGCAACCATCAACCATGTGCTCGTCACTCCCGCAGATCAAACATAAACCCAACCGGCGTCCGCAATTATCGTAGGTGTGAGTAGGAAGTCCGCAGAATCTGCAGCCCGGTCTCTGAGGTGGCTATGGTGGCGCTGGAGCTCTCGGACCCTTCTGTAATGGCCCTACGGTCTTAAACTTCTTCCAGGAGTCCCTCTGTGCTGGAGGTGCAGAGTAAATCATCGGCCTCTTTCCTGAGATCGATCCCTAACCTGCTCTCGAGCCTGAAGCCTGTCCAGTACGCTGAGTGGACCTCTTGGCAGTATCAGAATCCTCAACCTTTAGAGCCTTTGCAGTAGCTTTAGCCCAGGTACTTGTATTAGCCGCTTTTAAGGCCTCCTGGATGTCTCGCCTGAGTCCCTGGACGATCTGCATCGCCTTGTGGAAATCATCATTCACTATGTTAGGTGCATAGCGAGAAAGTCTCTCAAACTCTACAATGTATTGCCCCACAGACCTTCCTCCCCGTTTCAGCTCGGTAAACTCCCTCAATCTGCGATTGCGGGAAGCTTGAGGAATATACTTGTTCTTAAACTCCCGCACGAAGACCTCCCAAGTAATAGCAGTACCGGCGGCCTCTAGAACAATCTGTGTGCTCTCCCACCACGAATAGGCCTCGCCCTGGATCAAAGTGAGTGTACAGCGAGCCTTCTCCTGAGTATTACAAGGTATAAGTGTTGGTGTTGCGGTGGGCCCGAATCAGAGTGACGGCGCAGCGGAAAATTCAAAAATTTTCGCCATAACCTCGTTATCAAAATATTTCAAAAATATTTAAATAAAGCAGCGGAATAAATCGGGCAGCATAACTCTAATATATACAGGCATCGATAACATAATTTTAAATCATCTAGCATATAACCACAATATGCAAATAATAATTTGGGCAGCACAACGGTATTACCGTACTGCAAAAAATGGCTATCAACGACACTTTTCCAGCACCTCGATATTTCCTCGTGAAACCGGCAGAGCTTCCCCGCAATATCCCCGATTAAGAAATTGGAGTGTGGGCTCCGGCAGTATTTCCCTAAATACTTGAGAAAATATTTTTCTAGAAAAACCCTTATTTCTAAAACCTGAAAATCCCTATTTTCTATTAATTAAGTGGATTATATATTAATTATATAACCACCTAATTAAGTAATTAATTAATCCTTAATTAGGATTAATTAATTTTTAGAGAGAGAGAATGCCGAATGGCTAGTTTAGTGTGAGAAAATGAATCCCAATTCTGATTCTTAAAATGAAATATGGCAGCCCCTATTTATAGCTATGAAACAAGGGACTTATTGCCAATTTCGGAATGTTAAAATTGCAGCCCAAGTTTTTTCCAAAAATGGAGTGCACTCCAAGGCTTGGAGGGGCAAAACCGTCTTTCCCGCGTTTCAGTCGTGCGCTCCAAGTTCAGACTACAAATCCGAGGACGCCACGTGGAAGAACAGGCCGAGACGAGTCGGCCGCCGCCGACCACGCGCCAAGCGGGCGCCACACTTGCCTCCACGCGCCGCCACATGGCGGCTGTGTGCTGGCGCGTGCTTCCCACGCGTCTCGCCACCAGATCGTGCCATGTGTCCGGATCCGGTCTGAACCGGATCCAACCCGCTGACCCTATCCAATTTCCGACCCGTTGACTCGCCCGTTGACCAGCGTAGCCCAAATCGAATCTGGGCCGCTGGATTACGCTGACGCGGCCCAATCCTGGCCGTCCATGTGTCGCGCCAGTTGGCGCCCAGTCAGTGCCACTTGGCACTGACTTGCTGACGTGGCGTGACACGTCACCTGCCACGTCAGCACTTCGCCACGTCATCAAAAAACTTTTTTTTTTTTTTTTGAAAAATTTTATTTTCTCCAAAATAAAATTTCGGGCATTTCCAACTCTTTGGAATTTAATTTATTTTCTCAAAATAAATTACTTGGCTATTTTCAAACACTTTGAATAATCATTTCTCTCTCTCGTTTTAATATTTTCTCTTTGCTCTTCGTTGGGGTTTGCGGGGGGACCTGCAGGACTAATTAATCTTAGCTCCAAACGGGTCAATCTATTATCATCCTATGACAATAATTGATTACCGTTTAACAATATTTAATTCCACTAAATAAATATTGTTGAACTCTAAAATTAATTAAATTATTCACGAATTTCTCGATCTAGAATAATTTCGCATTTTACTCCTCTGTACAGATATCCATGAAAAATAAATCAATACTACTATCATTTATTTTTCACTTTAAATCTGAAATTTCTTGATTCACCTTAAGTTCAAATTCCCTGTATGTGAAACACATTCAACATACAACTTCGGTGACGCACACACGAAGTACTTTGGCCAAAGTTTTAATTCGAACTTTTTGCAAATCTATTTCAGGGATATCTTTAACCTTCCAGCAAGGCTACAGATTCCTTGATCAATATTTCTCTTTAGCACATTTTATGCAATCACCGAACGTACAAAGTATTTTGGCCACCCGTTACCGAGACCTCACTTCTGAGTATATCACAGTGATTAACACTACATGCCTAAAGTAGAAACACTATCAGGATTAAGAGTCTAATGCTTCCGAGATTTTATTCATTTTAGATAGCAGTATAAAATGAACAATCTCAGTGGTCCAGTTCGATGTTTCCAATCTCATTGAAAATCATCAACGTGTTATAATTGGAAACTCCTTTTTCCCTATGACGAAAGGCTAATCATCTTATATAACACATTATAGTCTCGATAAGAACATCTTCTTATCATACTGACTAGAACTTTAATGACACGTGACTTCTGGTATTTAAAGTCTTTTCCTATGAAACACATTTCATATAAAAATACCATCACACGTCATTAATTATTAAATTTGTAAAATACTCATAACTTGCGATAATTTTAGTTTTATTAATCCAAAATATTTACAATATAATTGGATTTTCAGGGCATTTATCCCAACAATCTCCCACTTGCCCTAAATCCAATTGGCTACATATCTAAGACCCATCCCTTCTACATGAGTATCAAAACTCTTTTGCGCCAAAGTCTTAGTGAAGGGATCTGCTAGATTATTTACTGAGCCAATTTTCACCACTGCCACTTCTCCACGTTCCACATAATCACGTATAATGTGAAACTTCCTCTCGATGTGCTTGGCACGTTTATGACTTCGAGGTTCCTTGGAGTTGGCCACCGCTCCAGCATTGTCACAGTACAATGTGATTGGCGTAAGTCCGTCCTTGACGACTTCTAGATCCATTAGAAAATTTCGGAACCAATACGCTTCTTTGGCTGCTTCTGAAGCTGCCACGTATTCGGCTTCCATGGTGGAGTCAGCAATGCAAGATTGCTTAATACTCCTCCAACTCACGGCTGCTCCTCCTAGAGTAAACACATATCCAGACGTCGAACGCCTAGAATCCAAATCAGATTAAAAATCCGAATCTGTGTACCCTATAGGAATGAGCTCATCACTGCGATAGACAAGCACATAATCCCGAGTCCTTCTTAAGTACTTTAATATATGCTTTACAGCTATCCAGTGTTGGGGTCCAGGGTTTGACTGATATCTGCTGACTAGACCTACAGCATAACAGATATCTGGCCTAGTACATAACATGGCATACATGAGGCTTCCGACTGCCGAAGCATACGGAACATCTTTCATTTCTTCTGTCTCTTCTGGGTTCTTGGGACACTGATCCCGAGATAGATGAACTCCATGTCTGAAAGGTAACGATCCTTTCTTGGAGTTAGCCATATTATATCTTGCCAACATCTTATCTATATATGCTGCTTGTGATAAACCAATCATTTTATTCTTACGATCACGACAAAGTCTGATCCCTAGAATATAACTGGCTTCACCTAGGTCTTTCATGTCAAACTGGTTTGACAACCAAATCTTAACTGCTGACAATATTCCCGTGTCATTCCTAATGAGCAGAATGTCGTCAACATATAGAACTAAAAATGTTACAACACTATCATGATGTCTCTTGTACACACATGGTTCATCAGGCAATTGCATAAATCCAAAGGATTTAATTGCCTCATTAAATCTGATGTTCCATGATCTAGACGCTTGCTTAAGACCATAAATAGATCTATCAAGCTTGCATACCATATGCTCCTGATTGCTGGCTGTAAAGCCTTCAGGCTGAGCCATGTATATCTCTTCTTGAAGGTGCCCGTTCAAGAAGGCAGTCTTTACATCCATTTGCCAAATCTCATAATCAAAATGAGCAGCAATGGATAGGAGAATTCTTATGGACTTAAGCATTGCTACAGGCGAGAAGGTTTCGTCATAATCGATACCTTCTTTCTGGGTATAACCCTTTGCCACAAGCCTTGCTTTAAAGGTCTCAACCTTTCCATCTATTCCCCTTTTTCTCTTGTAGACCCATTTGCATCCAATAGGTTTAATGCCCTCAGGCGCCTCTACAAGTTCCCAGACTTTATTGGAATACATTGAATCTAATTCAGATTCCATGGCTCTGACCCAACGGTCAGCGTCTATATCGTTTATGGCTTCATCATATGTGACAGGATCAGATACATCAGATTCAACCACTTGGGTTAATCCTAGGTATCTGTCAGGTACCCTGACAATCCTCCCACTACGACGAGGCTGCTGTGTACTCGTCCCTACATCATATGTTGTATCTGGTACATCATATGTATCTAACACATTTTCAGTTACTACGGGTTCTTGGAATTCAGAATCTGATGTTGTCATTTCTTCTAACACAATTTTACTTCTACCCTTATGGTCATTTACGAAATCATCTTCAAGATATTTGGCATTAGTGCTCACAAACACTTTGTGATCACTCGGATCGTAAAATATACCACCTCTTGTTCCTTTAGGATAACCTATGAACAAGCAAACCTCTGTTCTTGATTCCAACTTGTCAGGATCCTTCCTTAACACATGAGCTGGGGTTCCCCATATCCGAAGATAGGAGACACTGGGCTTTCGCCCTCGCCACAGTTCCATTGGTGTTTTAGGAACCGACTTGGATGGAACAAGGTTTAATATGTGTGCCGCCGTTTCGAGTGCAAAGCCCCAAAACGAACTTGGTAGGGTAGCATGACTCATCATAGATCTTACCATTTCCATCAGAGTTCTATTTCTCCTTTCTGCAACACCGTTCTGCTGGGGTGTACCCGGTGCAGATAATTGAGATCTAATCCCATTTGCAGTGAGAAATTCTAGAAACTCTGTAGACAGATACTCACCACCACGATCTGATCGAAGTGACTTGATACGTTTTCCGGTTTGATTTTCAACTTCAGCTTTGAATTCTTTGAACTTTTCAAAAGATTCAGATTTATATCTCATCAAATAAACGTATCCGTATCTGGAGTAATCATCCGTAAAAGTGATGAAATACTCAAAACCTCCTCTTGCTTGAATACTCATAGGACCACACACATCCGTATGAATTAACACAAGCAATTCTGTGGCTCGATTACCTTTAGATTTAAAAGATCTCTTGGTAATTTTACCTTCCAAGCAGGATTCACAGACTGGTAGTTCTGTTAAGTGCAAGGGACTCAACAATTCGTCTGAAATTAGTCTTTGGATCCTTTTTGGATTAATATGACCAAGACGTAAATGCCACTTGTACGCCTCGTTAGGCATAGGAGTTTTTCTTTTGGATGGTAAGTCAAGCTTAGCAGTGTTAAGTTCGGAATTAGGGTTTTTATCGGGGTATAACAAGAAAAGACCATCTTTTACCGTGCCAGAGCAAATAAACCTTTTATTTTGCTTAATAGTAAAGTTTTGTTCAAAACAAACACTGAAACCATTATTTATTAAACAACTCACAGAAACCAGATTTCTGCGAACACACGGTATGTACAAAGTGTCTTTCAACATCAAAACCCTATCACCAAAATACAAATTTACAGTCCCTACTGCTAATACAGATATACTTGTATTATCCCCGAGCAGTAGCTGCATCTCGCCATCTTCAAGCTTTCTGGTTAGCTTGAACCCCTGCAACGAATTGCAAATATGATTAGTTGAACCCGAGTCCACACACCAGGAATCTGGTGGACTTCCAACTAAACATAATTCAATTAAACAAGATATCGATATACATTGTCCAGATGGCTTAGCAGGAAGACTTGCTAAGTATTTTGGACAATTCCTCTTCCAGTGCCCATTTTCTCCGCAGGGGAAACATTTTCCTTTGCTTGGTTTGCCGTTCTTCTTCTGAACCTTTTTCTTGGGATTGGGAATCTTTCCCTTTCCCTTTTTCCACTTGTTGGCTTTTGAGGCCGTGGAAGTCGATGCCTGAGCCAGGAGAACAGTTCCCTTAGCTTTCATCACTCCCTCTGCCACTTTAAGTTCGTTCATCAATTCAGGCAGAGAAAAATCCAATTTGTTCATAGAATAATTTTGCCTGAATGTGTCGAACGACTTTGGCAGAGAGCATAGGATCATATCCTGTTTGCTGAGATCATCAAATTTAGCACCAAGGCTTTCAATTTCATTCAGGCAAGCCATCATGTTCATAACATGATCCTGAACAGGTGATCCCTCAGACATCTTGGTAACTAACAGCCTCCGTATCAATTCGAGCCTCTTGGCTCGATTCTGTCCTCCAAACATTTGATGGAGATGATCCATCATGTTCCTAGAAGTTGGCATCGCATGTATTTGATGCTTGAGAACATTGGAGACAGATGCCAGGATATAAGACCTAGCCAAATCATTGGACTTGATCCAATTGGCATAAGCATTTCTCATATCCTGATTGGCTGTAGTTTCCGGTACCCCCGGACAAGGTTCAGTGAGCACTTGTTTCAGATTCTCGTGACCAAGCACGATGTCAAGATTCATTTTCCAGTCAGCATAGTTAGACCCTTCAAGCCTATTTTCCTTTAGGATCGATTGAAGCGGGCTAGCGGTCGTCATTGCTTTAAAACTGAAATATTTTAAAATAGTGCAAGTTATGATTCTGTATTTTACTTCTTTTGTGTCTAACCAATAAATGAAATCCACGTAAGCATTTTTGGTTTACACAATGGTGACTTATCTAACCGCAGTTGACTCCCCGGAAGCGAGGTCGAAAACCGCTTAGAAAAGCAAGAATTAATCTTAATTAACATGCCATCTAGGTAACTCTTACCAAACTATGTTAATCCACCACGTTCACCTTTGGCCTCTAAGTGAATGTAACATAGCTCCGAAGGGAGGTTAATACATTACTTAGTCAAGCGTATACCATTACCTAGAAATTCGTACGAGTAGATCAGACACTCCACGGAGGCGTGGTCGAGCTGACTTTCCTCGTATTTCATTCTATCCGTAGAAGCCTAATCTTGTATACCGCGAATACATACCCGCCGAAGGGAGTAGTATATATCCACTATACTATAGACGGGTAATGGAGACCGTGAGAATCCAACTCTTTTCATCTCGCTCCCACTTGAATTTTATAAAATTTGTGGATTATCTTTGATTATTAAATAATCACTTTTGGCGTCTTATTAATTTTGGAAGTAATTAATCTAATTAATAAGCTCCCACAAGGATTATTAAATAATCCTAATAATATTTTAAGGCTTTAATAACTCTTTATTAATTTAGGCCAAAAAATATTAATCCAATTATGCATCGTATTTAATCTCTATTAAACATTATTTATCTAATCACATTAAATAAATCATGCATAATTAAAGCAGCATAATATCACATATTATCATGCCATTTTAAAATTAAAAGCATGCTTGCAAATAATTATCATATAATTATCACGCTTTAAATTTTTTATGGCCCCTTAAATAAATATGTTTTAAATTATCACATAATTTAAATCATATTTACTGATTCGGCAATTGACCAGGAAGATTATTGAAATCAATTCCCAGAAAATTACCATTCCACGCAAACTCCCAGAAACACTGGAGGGGTCACAATGGTCCCACTTAAAACCCAGTCTTCTTTGACAGAATTTACGTGCACAGTATCAGATTTAAAATTATGCATCTTATGCTTTATCAATGCCAGTATATAATCAGAGCCCCGCTCTGATACCAGTTGTTGGTGTTGCGGTGGGCCCGAATCAGAGTGACGGCGCAGCGGAATATTCAAAAATTTTCGCCATAACCTCGTTATCAAAATATTTAAATAAAGCAGCGGAATAAATCGGGCAGCATAACTCTAATATATACAGGCATCGATAACATAATTTTAAATCATCTAGCATATAACCACAATATGCAAATAATAATTTGGGCAGCACAATGGTATTACCGTACTGCAAAAAATGGCTATCAACGGCACTTTTCCAGCACCTCGATATTTCCTCGTGAAACCGGCAGAGCTTCCCCGCAATATCCCCGATTAAGAAATTGGAGTGTGGGCTCCGGCAGTATTTCCCTAAATACTTGAGAAAATATTTTTCTAGAAAAACCCTTATTTCTAAAACCTGAAAATCCCTATTTTCTATTAATTAAGTGGATTATATATTAATTATATAACCACCTAATTAAGTAATTAATTAATCCTTAATTAGGATTAATTAATTTTTAGAGAGAGAGAATGCCGAATGGCTAGTTTAGTGTGAGAAAATGAATCCCAATTCTGATTCTTAAAATGAAATATGGCAGCCCCTATTTATAGCTATGAAACAAGGGACTTATTGCCAATTTCGGAATGTTAAAATTGCAGCCCAAGTTTTTTCCAAAAATGGAGTGCACTCCAAGGCTTGAGGGGCAAAACCGTCTTTCCCGCATTTCAGTCGTGCGCTCCAACTTCAGACGACAAATCCGAGGACGCCACGTGGAAGAACAGGCCGAGACGAGTCGGCCGCCGCCGACCACGCGCCAAGCGGGCGCCGCACGCGCCTCCACGCGCTGCCACATGGCGGCTGTGTGCTGGCGCGTGCTTCCCACGCGTCTCGCCACCAGATCGTTCCACGTGTCCGGATCCGGTCTGAACCGGATCCGACCTGCTGACCCTATCCAGTTTCCGACCCGTTGACTCGCCCGTTGACCAGCCTAGCCCAAATCGAATCTGGGCCGCTGGATTACGCTGACGCGGCCCAATCCTGGCCGTCCATGTGTCGCGCCAGTTGGCGCCCAGTCAGCGCCACTTGGCACTGACTTGCTGACGTGGCGTGACACGTCACCTGCCACGTCAGCACTTCGCCACGTCATCAAAAAACTTTTTTTTTTTTTTTTGAAAAATTTTATTTTCTCCAAAATAAAATTTCGGGCATTTCCAACTCTTTGGAATTTAATTTATTTTCTCAAAATAAATTACTTGGCTATTTTCAAACACTTTGAATAATCATTTCTCTCTCTCGTTTTAATATTTTCTCTTTGCTCTTCGTTGGGGTTTGCGGGGGGACCTGCAGGACTAATTAATCTTAGCTCCAAACGGGTCAATCTATTATCATCCTATGACAATAATTGATTACCGTTTAACAATATTTAATTCCACTAAATAAATATTGTTGAACTCTAAAATTAATTAAATTATTCACGAATTTCTCGATCTAGAATAATTTCGCATTTTACTCCTCTGTACAGATATCCATGAAAAATAAATCAATACTACTATCATTTATTTTTCACTTTAAATCTGAAATTTCTTGATTCACCTTAAGTTCAAATTCCCTGTATGTGAAACACATTCAACATACAACTTCGGTGACGCACACACGAAGTACTTTGGCCAAAGTTTTAATTCGAACTTTTTGCAAATCTATTTCAGGGATATCTTTAACCTTCCAGCAAGGCTACAGATTCCTTGATCAATATTTCTCTTTAGCACATTTTATGCAATCACCGAACGTACAAAGTATTTTGGCCACCCGTTACCGAGACCTCACTTCTGAGTATATCACAGTGATTAACACTACATGCCTAAAGTAGAAACACTATCAGGATTAAGAGTCTAATGCTTCCGAGATTTTATTCATTTTAGATAGCAGTATAAAATGAACAATCTCAGTGGTCCAGTTCGATGTTTCCAATCTCATTGAAAATCATCAACGTGTTATAATTGGAAACTCCTTTTTCCCTATGACGAAAGGCTAATCATCTTATATAACACATTATAGTCTCGATAAGAACATCTTCTTATCATACTGACTAGAACTTTAATGACACGTGACTTCTGGTATTTAAAGTCTTTTCCTATGAAACACATTTCATATAAAAATACCATCACACGTCATTAATTATTAAATTTGTAAAATACTCATAACTTGCGATAATTTCAGTTTTATTAATCCAAAATATTTACGATATAATTGGATTTTCAGGGCATTTATCCCAACAATCTCCCACTTGCCCTAAATCCAATTGGCTACATATCTAAGACCCATCCCTTCTACATGAGTATCAAAACTCTTTTGCGCCAAAGTCTTAGTGAAGGGATCTGCTAGATTATTTACTGAGCCAATTTTCACCACTGCCACTTCTCCACGTTCCACATAATCACGTATAATGTGAAACTTCCTCTCGATGTGCTTGGCACGTTTATGACTTCGAGGTTCCTTGGAGTTGGCCACCGCTCCAGCATTGTCACAGTACAATGTGATTGGCGTAAGTCCGTCCTTGATGACTTCTAGATCCATTAGAAAATTTCGGAACCAATACGCTTCTTTGGCTACTTCTGAAGCTGCCACGTATTCGGCTTCCATGGTGGAGTCAGCAATGCAAGATTGCTTAATACTCCTCCAACTCACGGCTGCTCCTCCTAGAGTAAACACATATCCAGACGTCGAACGCCTAGAATCCAAATCAGATTGAAAATCCGAATCTGTGTACCCTATAGGAATGAGCTCATCACTGCGATAGACAAGCACATAATCCCGAGTCCTTCTTAAGTACTTTAATATATGCTTTACAGCTATCCAGTGTTGGGGTCCAGGGTTTGACTGATATCTGCTGACTAGACCTACAGCATAACAGATATCTGGCCTAGTACATAACATGGCATACATGAGGCTTCCGACTGCCGAAGCATACGGAACATCTTTCATTTCTTCTGTCTCTTCTGGGTTCTTGGGACACTGATCCCGAGATAGATGAACTCCATGTCTGAAAGGTAACGATCCTTTCTTGGAGTTAGCCATATTATATCTTACCAACATCTTATCTATATATGCTGCTTGTGATAAACCAATCATTTTATTCTTACGATCACGACAAAGTCTGATCCCTAGAATATAACTGGCTTCACCTAGGTCTTTCATGTCAAACTGGTTTGACAACCAAATCTTAACTGCTGACAATATTCCCGTGTCATTCCTAATGAGCAGAATGTCGTCAACATATAGAACTAAAAATGTTACAACACTATCATGATGTCTCTTGTACACACATGGTTCATCAGGCAATTGCATAAATCCAAAGGATTTAATTGCCTCATTAAATCTGATGTTCCATGATCTAGACGCTTGCTTAAGACCATAAATAGATCTATCAAGCTTGCATACCATATGCTCCTGATTGCTGGCTGTAAAGCCTTCAGGCTGAGCCATGTATATCTCTTCTTGAAGGTGCCCGTTCAAGAAGGCAGTCTTTACATCCATTTGCCAAATCTCATAATCAAAATGAGCAGCAATGGATAGGAGAATTCTTATGGACTTAAGCATTGCTACAGGCGAGAAGGTTTCGTCATAATCGATACCTTCTTTCTGGGTATAACCCTTTGCCACAAGCCTTGCTTTAAAGGTCTCAACCTTTCCATCTATTCCCCTTTTTCTCTTGTAGACCCATTTGCATCCAATAGGTTTAATGCCCTCAGGCGCCTCTACAAGTTCCCAGACTTTATTGGAATACATTGAATCTAATTCAGATTCCATGGCTCTGACCCAACGGTCAGCGTCTATATCGTTTATGGCTTCATCATATGTGACAGGATCAGATACATCAGATTCAACCACTTGGGTTAATCCTAGGTATCTGTCAGGTACCCTGACAATCCTCCCACTACGACGAGGCTGCTGTGTACTCGTCCCTACATCATATGTTGTATCTGGTACATCATATGTATCTAACACATTTTCAGTTACTACGGGTTCTTGGAATTCAGAATCTGATGTTGTCATTTCTTCTAACACAATTTTACTTCTACCCTTATGGTCATTTACGAAATCATCTTCAAGATATTTGGCATTAGTGCTCACAAACACTTTGTGATCACTCGGATCGTAAAATATACCACCTCTTGTTCCTTTAGGATAACCTATGAACAAGCAAACCTCTGTTCTTGATTCCAACTTGTCAGGATCCTTCCTTAACACATGAGCTGGGGTTCCCCATATCCGAAGATAGGAGACACTGGGCTTTCGCCCTCGCCACAGTTCCATTGGTGTTTTAGGAACCGACTTGGATGGAACAAGGTTTAATATGTGTGCCGCCGTTTCGAGTGCAAAGCCCCAAAACGAACTTGGTAGGGTAGCATGACTCATCATAGATCTTACCATTTCCATCAGAGTTCTATTTCTCCTTTCTGCAACACCGTTCTGCTGGGGTGTACCCGGTGCAGATAATTGAGATCTAATCCCATTTGCAGTGAGAAATTCTAGAAACTCTGTAGACAGATACTCACCACCACGATCTGATCGAAGTGACTTGATACGTTTTCCGGTTTGATTTTCAACTTCAGCTTTGAATTCTTTGAACTTTTCAAAAGATTCAGATTTATATCTCATCAAATAAACGTATCCGTATCTGGAGTAATCATCCGTAAAAGTGATGAAATACTCAAAACCTCCTCTTGCTTGAATACTCATAGGACCACACACATCCGTATGAATTAACACAAGCAATTCTGTGGCTCGATTACCTTTAGATTTAAAAGATCTCTTGGTAATTTTACCTTCCAAGCAGGATTCACAGACTGGTAGTTCTGTTAAGTCCAAGGGACTCAACAATTCGTCTGAAATTAGTCTTTGGATCCTTTTTGGATTAATATGACCAAGACGTAAATGCCACTTGTACGCCTCGTTAGGCATAGGAGTTTTTCTTTTGGATGGTAAGTCAAGCTTAGCAGTGTTAAGTTCGGAATTAGGGTTTTTATCGGGGTATAACAAGAAAAGACCATCTTTTACCGTGCCAGAGCAAATAAACCTTTTATTTTGCTTAATAGTAAAGTTTTGTTCAAAACAAACACTGAAACCATTATTTATTAAACAACTCACAGAAACCAGATTTCTGCGAACACACGGTATGTACAAAGTGTCTTTCAACATCAAAACCCTATCACCAAAATACAAATTTACAGTCCCTACTGCTAATACAGATATACTTGTATTATCCCCGAGCAGTAGCTGCATCTCGCCATCTTCAAGCTTTCTGGTTAGCTTGAACCCCTGCAACGAATTGCAAATATGATTAGTTGAACCCGAGTCCACACACCAGGAATCTGGTGGACTTCCAACTAAACATAATTCAATTAAACAAGATATCGATATACATTGTCCAGATGGCTTAGCAGGAAGACTTGCTAAGTATTTTGGACAATTCCTCTTCCAGTGCCCATTTTCTCCGCAGGGGAAACATTTTCCTTTGCTTGGTTTGCCGTTCTTCTTCTGAACCTTTTTCTTGGGATTGGGAATCTTTCCCTTTCCCTTTTTCCACTTGTTGGCTTTTGAGGCCGTGGAAGTCGATGCCTGAGCCAGGAGAACAGTTCCCTTAGCTTTCATCACTCCCTCTGCCACTTTAAGTTCGTTCATCAATTCAGGCAGAGAAAAATCCAATTTGTTCATAGAATAATTTTGCCTGAATGTGTCGAACGACTTTGGCAGAGAGCATAGGATCATATCCTGTTTGCTGAGATCATCAAATTTAGCACCAAGGCTTTCAATTTCATTCAGGCAAGCCATCATGTTCATAACATGATCCTGAACAGGTGATCCCTCAGACATCTTGGTAACTAACAGCCTCCGCATCAATTCGAGCCTCTTGGCTCGATTCTGTCCTCCAAACATTTGATGGAGATGATCCATCATGTTCCTAGCAGTTGGCATCTCATGCATTTGATGCTTGAGAACATTGGAGACAGATGCCAGGATATAAGACCTAGCCAAATCATTGGACTTGATCCAATTGGCATAAGCATTTCTCATATCCTGATTGGCTGTAGTTTCCGGTACCCCCGGACAAGGTTCAGTGAGCACTTGTTTCAGATTCTCGTGACCAAGCACGATGTCAAGATTCATTTTCCAGTCAGCATAGTTAGACCCTTCAAGCCTATTTTCCTTTAGGATCGATTGAAGCGGGCTAGCGGTCGTCATTGCTTTAAAACTGAAATATTTTAAAATAGTGCAAGTTATGATTCTGTATTTTACTTCTTTTGTGTCTAACCAATAAATGAAATCCACGTAAGCATTTTTGGTTTACACAATGGTGACTTATCTAACCGCAGTTGACTCCCCGGAAGCAAGGTCGAAAACCGCTTAGAAAAGCAAGAATTAATCTTAATTAACATGCCATCTAGGTAACTCTTACCAAACTATGTTAATCCACCACGTTCACCTTTGGCCTCTAAGTGAATGTAACATAGCTCCGAAGGGAGGTTAATACATTACTTAGTCAAGCGTATACCATTACCTAGAAATTCGTACGAGTAGATCAGACACTCCACGGAGGCGTGGTCGAGCTGACTTTCCTCGTATTTCATTCTATCCGTAGAAGCCTAATCTTGTATACCGCGAATACATACCCGCCGAAGGGAGTAGTATATATCCACTATACTATAGACGGGTAATGGAGACCGTGAGAATCCAACTCTTTTCATCTCGCTCCCACTTGAATTTTATAAAATTTGTGGATTATCTTTGATTATTAAATAATCACTTTTGGCGTCTTATTAATTTTGGAAGTAATTAATCTAATTAATAAGCTCCCACAAGGATTATTAAATAATCCTAATAATATTTTAAGGCTTTAATAACTCTTTATTAATTTAGGCCAAAAAATATTAATCCAATTATGCATCGTATTTAATCTCTATTAAACATTATTTATCTAATCACATTAAATAAATCATGCATAATTAAAGCAGCATAATATCACATATTATCATGCCATTTTAAAATTAAAAGCATGCTTGCAAATAATTATCATATAATTATCACGCTTTAAATTTTTTATGGCCCCTTAAATAAATATGTTTTAAATTATCACATAATTTAAATCATATTTACTGATTCGGCAATTGACCAGGAAGATTATTGAAATCAATTCCCAGAAAATTACCATTCCACGCAAACTCCCAGAAACACTGGAGGGGTCACAATGGTCCCACTTAAAACCCAGTCTTCTTTGACAGAATTTACGTGCACAGTATCAGATTTAAAATTATGCATCTTATGCTTTATCAATGCCAGTATATAATCAGAGCCCCGCTCTGATACCAGTTGTTGGTGTTGCGGTGGGCCCGAATCAGAGTGACGGCGCAGCGGAATATTCAAAAATTTTCGCCATAACCTCGTTATCAAAATATTTAAATAAAGCAGCGGAATAAATCGGGCAGCATAACTCTAATATATACAGGCATCGATAACATAATTTTAAATCATCTAGCATATAACCACAATATGCAAATAATAATTTGGGCAGCACAATGGTATTACCGTACTGCAAAAAATGGCTATCAACGGCACTTTTCCAGCACCTCGATATTTCCTCGTGAAACCGGCAGAGCTTCCCCGCAATATCCCCGATTAAGAAATTGGAGTGTGGGCTCCGGCAGTATTTCCCTAAATACTTGAGAAAATATTTTTCTAGAAAAACCCTTATTTCTAAAACCTGAAAATCCCTATTTTCTATTAATTAAGTGGATTATATATTAATTATATAACCACCTAATTAAGTAATTAATTAATCCTTAATTAGGATTAATTAATTTTTAGAGAGAGAGAATGCCGAATGGCTAGTTTAGTGTGAGAAAATGAATCCCAATTCTGATTCTTAAAATGAAATATGGCAGCCCCTATTTATAGCTATGAAACAAGGGACTTATTGCCAATTTCGGAATGTTAAAATTGCAGCCCAAGTTTTTTCCAAAAATGGAGTGCACTCCAAGGCTTGAGGGGCAAAACCGTCTTTCCCGCGTTTCAGTCGTGCGCTCCAAGTTCAGACGACAAATCCGAGGACGCCACGTGGAAGAACAGGCCGAGACGAGTCGGCCGCCGCCGACCACGCGCCAAGCGGGCGCCGCACGCGCCTCCACGCGCCGCCACATGGCGGCTGTGTGCTGGCGCGTGCTTCCCACGCGTCTCGCCACCAGATCGTGCCACGTGTCCGGATCCGGTCTGAACCGGATCCGACCCGCTGACTCGCCCGTTGACCAGCCTAGCCCAAATCGAATCTGGGCCGCTGGATTATGCTGACGCGGCCCAATCCTGGCCGTCCATGTGTCGCGCCAGTTGGCGCCCAGTCAGCGCCACTTGGCACTGACTTGCTGATGTGGCGTGACACGTCACCTGCCACGTCAGCACTTCGCCACGTCATCAAAAAACTTTTTTTTTTTTTTGAAAAATTTTATTTTCTCCAAAATAAAATTTCGGGCATTTCCAACTCTTTGGAATTTAATTTATTTTCTCAAAATAAATTACTTGGCTATTTTCAAACACTTTGAATAATCATTTCTCTCTCTCGTTTTAATATTTTCTCTTTGCTCTTCGTTGGGGCTTGCGGGGGGACCTGTAGGACTAATTAATCTTAGCTCCAAACGGGTCAATCTATTATCATCCCATGAGAATAATTGATTACCGTTTAACAATATTTAATTCCACTAAATAAATATTGTTGAACTCTAAAATTAATTAAATTATTCACGAATTTCTCGATCTAGAATAATTTCGCATTTTACTCCTCTGTACAGATATCCATGAAAAATAAATCAATACTACTATCATTTATTTTTCACTTTAAATCTGAAATTTCTTGATTCACCTTAAGTTCAAATTCCCTGTATGTGAAACACATTCAACATACAACTTCGGTGACGCACACACGAAGTACTTTGGCCAAAGTTTTAATTCGAACTTTTTGCAAATCTATTTCAGGGATATCTTTAACCTTCCAGCAAGGCTACAGATTCCTTGATCAATATTTCTCTTTAGCACATTTTATGCAATCACCGAACGTACAAAGTATTTTGGCCACCCGTTACCGAGACCTCACTTCTGAGTATATCATAGTGATTAACACTACATGCCTAAAGTAGAAACACTATCAGGATTAAGAGTCTAATGCTTCCGAGATTTTATTCATTTTAGATAGCAGTATAAAATGAACAATCTCAGTGGTCCAGTTCGATGTTTCCAATCTCATTGAAAATCATCAACGTGTTATAATTGGAAACTCCTTTTTCCCTATGACGAAAGGCTAATCATCTTATATAACACATTATAGTCTCGATAAGAACATCTTCTTATCATACTGACTAGAACTTTAATGACACGTGACTTCTGGTATTTAAAGTCTTTCCTATGAAACACATTTCATATAAAAATACCATCACACGTCATTAATTATTAAATTTGTAAAATACTCATAACTTGCGATAATTTCAGTTTTATTAATCCAAAATATTTACAATATAATTGGATTTTCAGGGCATTTATCCCAACAATAAGCTGCCAGATCCTCTCAATTTCCTTTAGCCACATTTCTGCCTGAATATCATCACCCTTGTAAAACTTCGGGGGACGCAGATTTTGAATCTCACGCAAAATGGCAGAAATGGGGTTCTCCTGAGGTGCTACTGGTGCCGGAGGTGGTGGAGGAACCCTTTCATGTAACCTCTGATCAATCAGCCCCACTACTGCATTCATGAAATCCTGGGGCTGTGCCTGAGCGGGTGGACGAGGAGGTGATCTCTCCCGACGATGATGCCGGCGATGATGATGCCTGTGCCTCGAGGATCGGTCACTGGAGTGTCTATCGTGCTCCATCCTGAAATCAGATCACTACACATGCGTGGCTTGATTAATACATGCAAATGTGTGCATATAATTCAAGGATAGCAATAAACACACATTCAAAATGATCAAATATCTCAAGTAATGCGAGAAAACAAATAAATCAAGTAATTCAACGAAATGCAAACTCTCAAATAACAAGTAATCCTATGCCGTGCGACCTAGACTGACTTGACACGACTCGAGAACCTCGGTTTTACAACCGGGCTCTGATACCACCTGTAGATGTAGCACCCTAACCCCCAGGGCACTACATCCCCCGCACTATAGCCTCGATCCACGCATGAAATGGCCAGTTCATACATAAACCAAAACTATAGCGAACGGGTGACAATAAAAATAACAAGCTAGGCGGGACACGCTCCCCAACAAAACAAAGCAAACATGGTAAGAAAAAAGGAAGCAATAAAACAATCATACGTATAGGTACCATATTTACCGAATAGATACGTATAGGTACCAACTTAACTATCAATACGTTATCATCTCTTAATAATATACATATCAGGTATTCAAAATATACTAACAATGATCCTATCATGAGATGTCCAAAATGCTATACAAGAAAGGTACAATACTAGACCCGTGACAGTGCAAGACTTGACCGGACCCCCGCCTAGCACGACCAAGCGCTCAAGTACCTGAAAAGTGAAGTATCAGTCTACCGAAGACTGAGTGAGGGGCAATAATTATATATAACACATATCACATGCAAGTTGTAGCCTCGGGTGAAGATTTTGGAAATGAAATAGATATATAATTCAAGACCATTGTTCTTTGCCCGAGATTGCAACTGATCCAATTTAACAGTTTAACTTGATCATTTCATGAACATGTGACCCCGGCGAGCAGGGGTGATTCTCCAACCTTTACACCAAACGTGACAATACGTGCTTGCTTTATTAATTCAATACATGATCATACAATTCCATTTAGTGCTCACATAGACAATTTCATGCTTGAAATCATGCAATAACCCGAGGATAACCCGACATGCCGGATTAATCCCCAGTCTCCTTCTTCCTCCGGGTGATAGTGAGTTTGCAAGGCTCGACTATCCACGACATGGTGTGTGTAGAGGACATGACCCTCTAGACACGGAACTCCTTCCACCACTAATCTCCTAGTGGCTTCGGGGGTGATCCCAACAATGTGAGGATAATTCAGGAGTTACCCGTCAGCCCTTGCTTTCCCGGTTGGCTTAAGAATTACCCTCGGGCCCACGTGCAATCATGTACTCGCCAAACTTGCTTGAAAATCATGACAATCATTACTTGCTTGCTTGAAATATTTATAACTTTGAAAACGGTTATAATGATAATAAGTTTTGGCCGAAAAAGAGTACATAAGGGTTATAGGGTTTGATTTACTTAAAATAAAACCTCACCTTTCTTACAAAATAAACAAGGATATGCTCTACGGAGCCTGCTCCTCGTCCGCACCCTCGTGACCTGTGCAAACACGACACTTATACGTGAGACATGACCTAAAATGGACCAAATATGACGAACGGCGGAAATGTGTCGAGATGACGATGAAAATGCAATGTGGCATGATAACATGTTGTTTCACTACATATTAGCGCAAATAATAGCAATTCGGGGTCAAAGAAGTCGTCGGATCGAGGGGCTATTTTCGTAATTTTATGCTGAGAATTTTATTCTGCATTCCAGGTGGGAACGGCCGTTCCGGACCCCTTCGAAAAATGGGAACGGTCGTTCCCGTAATCCCCAAAAGCGCGCCAACGATTTCCATTTTAAATAGGGCGCCTTTAGCTGGGAACGACCCTTCCGACACCAAGGCCAAAATGGGAACGGCCGTTCCCATGCTCGGCCGCCTAGTTCATTTGAAAAGGTGGGAACGCCCGTTCCCACAATGCCTTGAGCCTGGGAACGGTCGTTCCCAGTTTCTGCAAATTTGAAGAACAGAGCATGACTACGGGAAGCAACAAAGCAAGCAACAAATATCCATTTTGATCAACACAAGCCTATATTTTCTGGAATTATGATGCATCAATAATCAGAAGGTGATAAAAACACACTTAAACACATAAGGCATGAGATATCATCAAGAATCCAAGTTTCAAGCTTATGCTCATATTGATCAACCAAACTCAAATTCTCAACAATATCATGAATAAATCATGTCATACTTCATGATTTGGTTATATAATCACACTCTGCTCAACACATAATCCACCAAGTCCATGATTCATAAACCCTAGCTAAACCAAAAACGCTCAAGATCATCCATTCATGCCCAACCAACCTTAAAATGGAAAGAAATGAAGAATATAGATGGTGATGATGATGAACTCCCCAATTCCTTGAAATCTTTCTTGGAAATTCTGGAAATTAATGATGAAACTCTCTTCCCTTTTCTTTCTTGTATAAACCGAGAATGAGGAGCAAATGTGTTTGGGTGAATTTAGGATGAAATGAGATCAAGGAAGAACATACAAGAATATTACGTGATTCATCCTCTTGATTTTCGTGAAATATTTAAATTGTAATTTAATCCCTCAAGTCTATGGCTTATGCAATGGAGTATACATGGTTTTAAAATATGATCAATTAAGTCCTTGAAGGATTAGGCAATTAAGTCCCTAGAATTTTAAAGAAGTATTCACTAGGGACAACTTGGTAATTTGAAACACTCCCGATTATGGTTTCATGCAATAAATATTTTCCGTGTCATGAAATAATATTGTCAGTGAGATGAAATCAAATAATTCACATAAATGACGTTTCATGAATTTTATAAAAATATGAATGCCACGTAAGAATATATTATGAAATTAAAGAAATAAAATAAATCCTACGCTCAAAACTCACACGTGGCATGCTTACCTGTTCATCCGGAAACCGGGGCGTTACACATATACCCGCTAAGGCCGAAGCAAGCGGTGACAAACAGACAACCTAGCTAGGCGGTGCTAGACTCACAAAGCGAGAATAAAACAAACACAACTACGCGGAAGCTTAAAACATACCACATGCATAAGAGTTCAAATTCAATATACCCACTTCAGACCTTCTCAAGTCAAATGAAAACAAATGCGAAAGATTAAATCATCAATTAAGTGACCATCACGGTCCAGCACAAAATGCCCAAAATACGGAATGTAAAATCAACCTAGTGACCAACCCGGTCCAAACTAGCATAATAATTCATCATACAAGCCGAATCCATAAATCCAAAAGCGGAACGTAAAACATAAAGTATATTACGACACAACAAGTAAAGCTAGACTCGACAACAACTCTCAAGCAAGACCCCGCCTAGCAAGACTCCAAAGCACGACCTGCGGACACGAAAGGTAAAGGAGATCAGTTCAAACGGAACCGGTGAGGAGAAGTATACATAATATAATTAACATAAAAAGGTTCAATGCATGCTCAAATCAGAGGTGTTCATGATCCGTTAACGTTTTTAGAAAACAATGCAGATTTTATAAAAATACGGATCATAAACCAAAGCACCGGCTCGGCAAGTACGAGCACTCCATCCTTACTTCCCAAACCAAGTGAAATCAAACCAATCCATCCTTAACACCGTTGATGTCGAGGGTGTGCACCCCCCGATCATCGCAAAAGAACCATGGAGAAGTGTGTCTATGAAACCGACCTTCCCCCAAGCCTACCTTAACCCCGAATCCTCCTCGGAGTCTTAGCAAACTTGTCCAAAAGTGGGTACTTCATAAGGGATCAACCGTCCGCCCTTGCGTTCCCGGCATCACCGCTTACTCCGCCCCGAGCGCTATCAAAAGAACCGACCAAGCAAGCGTCCTTGCAAGGTATAACAAAGGCTCGCTACACAACTCACACGTACATAATACTCAAATGAAAGTTCCGAAACCATTTTGGGTATCTATCCCATATACCAAAACTCAAGTTTTACTTGTAAACCGTTTTCCATAAGCAAATATCCATAATACGAGCAAAGCTCACAAAACTTGGCTTATAATGCCTACATATACATTTCGAAAATGGGAGTTTAAAACCAATAAATATAAGCGGCCATATGTGTCCACAGTTTTGAAAACATTTTGATATTATAACTCCTCACCTTTACCAAGAACCTCGAAGATCAAGCACGAACAAGGAAGGTTACACGTCCGGAGACTCACCACCTAACAAGACAACGTACCAACAAAGGTAAGACTCGACTCGAAACCCAACAAGACGACGCACGGCTTGGACATGAATGCAAATATGTTAATGGTGTGCAAGGAATGTTCAACGATGGTATAGATTGGCAATTATGATCATATTGCATCATATAAGTCATATATCAATTTCCCAAGTCATAAGTAATAAACGACATATGAATCATACTTAACACAATTTAATTAAACAAATAACTTAGTCAATTAAGATAACTTAAGCATGATTGAGGTATAAAGATCATAATATAAGGTATACATGAGATGTCACAACATATAACGAGGTCACAATACATTAGAGACATAATATAAATAAGTAAGGAACAAACGAGAAGCAAAACAAGTGAAACGAATCAAGAAAACAAGGGTGGGGAAAATCCACCCCCATGGATTTTCCTTCACAAAAAATCCACCCTCGCGGATTGTCCAGAAGCTACTGCCTCAAATCCACCCCCATGGATTTTTACACAATAAAAATCCACCCTAGTGGATTCTGCCCAGAACTTAAAAAAAAACGTGACAGCTACTTAGAACTCGACCGGAATGAGTTCAAAACACCCCAAAACATGAAATTAAGCTGCTAAAACCACAATTAAGCATGATTAATCATCAAGTTACATAATAAAGCACTTAGGAACATTTAAACATCAAGAATTCTAGCAATTCATGCAAGAACTTCATCTTCTACAAGTTTCAAGAAAGCTTCAAGCACAACAATGGTGAAATCATCAATCATGCAAGAAACTCAAGGGAAATAATCACATTCTTCATGAAAACACATAAGGAACAAGAATCCATCATCAAATCAAGCTAAAACATGCTAGAACATAGACATGCAAGAATCTTCATAAAAGCTTCAAGGGTCAACAGTGGAGGATTTCCCATAAGAGCATAGAAACATGAAATTCTTACACCAAATCATTCCTAGAAACATAAGAAACATATTTCCATCAACAAATTCGGATTTAATCCATCTAACATGAACCCTAGATTTCAAACACAAGCTTCAAGTTCAAAGAAGAAGACCCACATGAGCATTCAAGCATTTCTTACCTTAAGAGCTGAAAATGGAAGGGGGAATCTTGTTCTTTTAGTCTTGAATCTCCAGTTTTAACCTTCACTCTTGGCTCTTGAAGATGGCTTGAAGTTCTTGAGAGAATATGGATGGTCTCTTGAGAAAAGTGAGGGAGAGAGTGACTTGAATCTTATGAAATAACGTAAGAATGGGTTTTGGAGTGTTAAATCTGATTTTGTAAATTGGGTCAGCCATATAGGGTCATGGAGCGGGTCATACGGGTCGGATTTAGGTGAAAGTGGGGCTCAAATTGGGTCAGAATTGAAATTGGGTCGCAGGTCAACATTTAAAGGGTTAAAAGGTTGACTTTTCGTAAAATGGACGTAACTTCTTCGTCCGAACTCCAAATCGAGCGATTCAGGAACCCACGAACTCGTAATCGAATTATCTACTCAATTTCATTAAGTTCTAACCAGTTCCAGGCTTGGAAAATAAATTTACCATATAGTCCCTAAATTATGCTTTAATATCCAAATAAGCACATTATTTCGTTTAACCATAAAGCATGCTATCAAAACTCTTTAAGCACAATACGAGCACATACTTATCATATCAAATAGCCACATAAGTCATGTAAATCATGTTTTTCACATAAGCACCAAATGTCTATCAAATTAAGGCATAAATCCACATAAGTCATGCAAGGAAAGGTAAATCGTGCACTCTCGTACCAAACTTTACCTTGATCGAGAAGCGGGGCGTCACAGGTTACAATGAAAATAAATCAACAAGCTAGACGAGACTAACTCATAAATGCAATAGAACAAAGCGGAAGCATGCTATACTATCGATCATTTATCAAGTAATTTACACTTGGATTTTACATATCCATACATTATCATCTCCTAAATAAATAACAAGTAGCCTTAAAAAGAATTTCGTTGAAACGATAAATAAATAAATGCACCTTGCGGGACTCGAATGCAAGGACTCGACTCAGCTCGATTCCCGCCTACAATGTACCTGCAAGAACACGACACGTAACACCCCGGTTTTTCATTTATATTAATATGTCATAGTTGTTTCTAAACTTGCGCAATTAAATTATTTAATTATGTATATATATATATTTCTTTAATTATTATTAATTTAATGATTAATGTTAATTATGTTGTTAATTAAGCATTATGCTAATTAATTATGTTTAACCATATTAATTAATTTATTCAAATATATACGTTAACTTTAATTTATTTTATTTAATATTTAATTTAAGTTATTTGGTGTAATTTTATTTATGCATGAAATGTGCATGAATTGCATGAAATGTGCAACGTTGTTTATTTTGTGCGTCGTTCTTATATCAAATGATATCGAATTGCCGTGAAATTGTAGTATGTCGTAAATATATGTGTTATGAACATGCCTATATGCTCGGTTTATGTTTTCGAATTCATTTGATATGTTAACAAATTTAATTTGATTCGCGGAACCAAATCGGGGGGCTAACGAGCACTTAGCGTACCCTTGGTTCCGAATTTAATATCTTGAGCTCGGGAACTCGGATTCGAGTTCCGTCAACTCCGCTGAACTCGTAACGAAAATTCAAGTTTAGTAAACTTAGCATTATATTTTTCCAAATTCATTTGAACCTCCGAAATCCAACCGAAAAACGAAACGGCGACCAAACTGACCTGTTGCACAAAAAATAGCCATATCTCACCCAAACTTTAATCAAATTAACCATGGTTTGATTCTAATGATCCCTAACTCAACCATATATCCTAACATATCATGCCCTAACCAAACCAACCCTCACACAATCCCCAAATATCAACCAAAGTTACTGCTTTTCAGCTCAGTTCCGTAACCTAGCCTTCCTTAGAGATTTTGGAGCTCAAATCTCATCCAATCTTCATCCAATCAACAAGGTAAGCTTAGGGTTGTAATATATGTTCATTTCTGATCATTTTCATCCTTTTATTCCCAAGTCTGATCATGGTTTCGTAGGTTTCTTAGCTGATTTCGAATTTAGTATGTTTCGAGCAAATTTGTTGATCTTATTCGATTCTTAATGGTTTCGATTGATTCCAAGCTTGAGAATGATTATTTTGACATCCTCATATCATTTATGATCATTAATTTCTTGGTGGTTGAAATATTAATGAGATATCAATTATTGCACCTTGAGAGATTTTCATGAAATGTCACGTACGACTGCTGTTCACGGTTGAGCTCTTTTAGGAACTGAATTATATGTTGAATTTGTGTTTCTTGGCTGAGTATTTGTTGGCCTTAACTGATATGAATTTGTGGAGATGAAAAGAATCCATCATGCCCTGTTTTTCCGTGACCTTTGCTCTGTTTTTTCAAACTGATTTTTGTTGTCAAAAACTGTTGTGTTTCCTCCTTGCTTTTGCTGTTAGTTTCAGGGCTTTTTGGTATGTGTTGTGGCTGAATTCTTGCTGTAATTCATGCCTTATTTTGTTACTTATATTGCTTGCATTTCATGCTGGAGTTGCTGCTCTTTTTCTGCGTCTTTTGCTGTCATAAAATAGGGGCTGCTTCTGCGAGACACGGGTGTGTCATTCATGGCCTTTCCAGGGTGAAACGGGGGTGCGGGTTGGCCTGAAATTTCTGTACCGAGACACGGGGGTGTCTCGGTTTGTGCTAGGGAGGTGACACGGGGGTATTACCTTGTTTTATTCCCAACTGTTGCCTGCGTTTTTCCTCTGTTGTATGCATGCATGTATTGCTGCGGTTGCTGTTCTTCTTGTTGCAGGGGTGTGTGTGTAAGTTTGTGCTGAATGAAGAAAAGAAGATGCATGCATGGGTTTTGCTATATATATATATATATATATATTGTGTGCGTGTATGTATATTGTGTGCGTGTATGTATATATATATATATATATATATATATATATATATATATATTGATCTGGCTCAAATCTGGTCGATCTGACGTGTTGATCTGGCTGTCAGATATGGGTCAATCAGTCAAGAATTTGTTTGAGTGGGTTCTTTATCGACCTGAAAGCACTAGCGAACGTGAGCTCGAAACCAACTTGGGGGACTCGGGGTTTTACCCAAGGTTGGCACTCCGACGCTCAAGTCAGTAATGGAGCTCTTTAGAGAGAGAATAAATGCAATTGAATGCGTATTAAAGGCTTACCAACTACTGTTCCAAGGGCGAGTATTTATAGCCATGGCCAAATGACACAGTAGTGTGTGTACTGTAGGTGTGCATTAATGGCGTTGCCAGTCGTCGATCTGGATGTCGGACGATGGAACCGGCTTGAGGCGGGTCGTTTGTACCTTCTTTCCCCTTTGGGTAAAAGCAGGGACTGACGGTCATTAATGAGCCGTAGTACGCCTGTTCCAGGGAATGGGGAGGGTACACGTGTCCCGACAGGAGTGTTTTACAGTATTCGGGTGTCCGGTGACGTATGATATCGATCTGGAGATCGATATTGCCTTCCGGGATCCTTAATGCTGTGGGTTTCCTAATAGGAGAGGGCGTCCCGATCTGATGACCTGGGTATTAAAATCGATCACCTGACCTGACGATCAAGCGATGTGTAGATCGATCTAATGGCCTCACGTAGATCTGATGACCTGTGGACCATACAATGATCTGACGATCTGTCCGGAAAAGTTGCTCCTGGTTTGTCTAGGTTGGCGCAAGGGTCCACGTGGCACCAACCGGGGGCGGCCACGTGGCCTTGTACTATTATGCCATATCAGAGGCCCCCCAAATTACCAGTGTGAAATATCACGGTGGTAATTTTATCGATCTAGCATGGGGTAAGGGAACCGTTGCGACCCTTGGGACCGAATCGCTGCCGTAATCATTAAGCGTGACTTTTGGGCGAGATCGGTCTGACAGCATTTAATGCGACGCGACCTTCCATAGGATAGGCGCGTGCAGGGTAATTATGGCGTCGTTTCGTATTTCGAGACATTACTTTTCAACCCCTATATATAGGGGGGGTCCTCCCTCAGCCTCATTTCACTACTTACCATACTCTGAGAATCGAACTGCTCTGGTTGTGATCAGCTGGCCGGCAACTTTCGTCTTCGAACTCGGCCTTCACAGAGGTAAAAAGTTTTTCCTTTCTTCCACCTTTATGGCTCGAAATCAGGTAGCGTTCACGCCGTCGCCAGAACGAGAGGAAGACCTGCCAGCCCCACCTTTGCCGAATGAGAATTTCGAGCTCGGCTCCGGGCCGATTCCCAGAAGGGACGGAGCTCTGACGGCGAACAGGGGGGGGCAGGCTTCGACATCGAGGGTACGGCGACCCATTGGGCTTTTAGACGAGCCGGAAGGGGAAGTTGGAGAAGAGGTCGGAGTGGGACAAGTTGATGGAGGGGAACCCGTGGCACAGGTCGGGAACCCTCCCGCGCGACCTCCCCATGTGTATAGGACACTTTCACACGTCTCTGAGAGGTTCTCCAAGATAACCTCTCAGGAGCTCGCGGAGGTCACGCGGCTACTGGGGTTAGGTCCTCAATACGCGGTTCGAAGGCCGGAGGAGGGGGAGACCGTCGAGAGACCGAGGGGTCTGAGATCGGTTGGGATGTACTATTCCTCCGTCAAGTATGGGTTCAGGCTCCCCCTTCCCCGGGTCATCTCTGATTTTTTGGTTCGGTATAACTTATGCCCTTCCCAGTTGACCCCGAACTCATTCTCTATGATGCATTGTATGATCATCACCATGAAGTGCCTGGGATTCGAGCCGGAGATCTGGGACTTTGGGGAGTTTTTCACGCTTAACAGTGCCACCAAATCCGGGGTAGGGTATTTCAATCTTCAGTCAAAGCCGAACCGGAAGATCGTATCGATCCCGTCCACATCACATGGCATCAGCTGGAAGTCCAAGTTCTTCTTCATCGATCTTCCCATCGTTCCCCGCTTCCGGATCACTTGGGGGGATAACGGCCCAAGACGGCTCGTCACCAAGTCGTCGACCTGGCTCCACAGTCACTTCGAGCTGTTGACCAATATGGGGCTCTTAGATCATACCAACCTGACGAGGACGGGGAATCTGGTCGAAGCGGGCATTATAACCGGGCTTCATAAAAAGAACTTTCGCTTTGGTATGCTCTTACTTCGACCGGACCCCCACTCGATCAGGGTCTTTAAATTTCTTTTTACTTGCTTTTTCGATCTAATTCGTCGAACTGAATCTTTCGTTTTGCAGATCTACGACCGTTGATAATGTCTCGAGCTGCGAGAATGAGGGCGATGAACCAGAGGAATGCGACCCCTGACGAGCTGAGGCCCGTGGCGGAGGCCGCTCGGGCCATCATCAATGCCCTGCCTGAGGCCCAGCGAGCTCAGCAGGAAAGGTGCTCAAAGGAATTGCACGACCTGGATGCCGATCTGGCGGAGCAGACCGCTGGGGAGCCACTCCGTGGCCAAGAGCTCGAAGGTCAAGCTGGGTCGTCCGCGCGGCCGAGCGGTCAGGTCGAGGGGGACGTCGAACAAGTAATAAATCTCGACCATCTGCCTTTATATTTTGATGAAGATTTTGATTCTCAACCCGAGTTTGTTCAGGCGAGGCATGGGGTAGGCAAAAGACCATTTAGAGAACTGGTTCATGAACTGCAGGATTCTGACGAGTCCGATGAGGAGGCCCAGCTCTTAAACTTTCCCAAGACTCCCCTTCCCCAATGGCCTGCAGGTCTCGAGCTCGAAAAAGCCGATGGGACCAAACGAGCTCTGGCGTTTGGCAAAGCCGATCCTGAACTTCTTGCTGCCCTCTTCAACTCCGGGTGCATTATCGATGAGCAGAAGAAGCTCTCTCAGAGATCGGCAAGGCAGAAGAGGTACCAAGCTGCCAGGGGCCTGTTTGGTGTAAGTTGGTGTTTTTTTTTTTTTTTTTTTTTTTTTTTTTTTTTTTTTTGAACTCCCCGAGATCGGACTAATTCGATCTGATTGATCGATCTTAGGATGTCCTCCCCGTACTCATCAACTCGATCCACGAAGCTGAGGTCTTCAAGGCGGGCAAGGAAAAATACAAGGAGAAGTACCAGCTGATGAAGGGCCAGCTTGCCTCAGCGAACCCAGAGAAGGTGGAAGAGCTCGAGTGTGAGCTCCGGGAAGCTCGCGAGGAGAAGAGGAAGCGGATCGAGGAGAAAAATACCATGGAGGCGAAGTGGAAGAGCTCGCAGGAGGCCCTTGGGGAGGCGGAGAAGGCCCATGCAGACGAGCTGGCCAAACTTCAGGAGGACTTCGCCCATCAGCTCGAGACCGCTAGGGCTGCTTCGAAAGAGGAGGGACGGAACGAGATCTTCGGCTTGGTCCATGCGAAAATTGCCAAAGCCGCGGAGGAGATGAAGAGATGCAAGCTGGAGATCGAGCGGTACGCTGTTCGTGAGTTCATGGAGGGTCCAGGCTTCGAAGAGGCGAGCCTGATCGTGGGGATGAACGATGTAGCTGAGGGGTTCCAGATCGCCATTAATCAGCTCAAGGCCCAAGATGCTATCGTCCCCAACTTTAACTTTGAGACCATCGGCCCCCTGCTCCCCGATCCAGGTGCCACCGACGTGCAAGAGGAGGAGGAACCGGTCCAGATCGATTGGTCGACTCACAAATATGGACACGCCGTCGAGATCGCTCAAGCGAAGAGGGACAAACGTCCAGTTGCAGGCGAGCTTCCCATGCCGGTCCAGGTCGATAGCTTCTTTCCTACTGTCAGAGAACTTGAGAGGACCCTCCGTCGATCTGCTTCGGAATCCACATCGGCTCTTGTTGAGCTCGACTGAGCCGGTCTCATTAACTCCCACCTTCCAGCCGGGTTGTGGCTGTGTGAATACTTGTTTTTTTTTTAATTTTGTTTTCGAACATTTGCCCATCGAGCCACGTCGCGTGGTGAGCTCGATGCGCTAGGTAAGATCGATCTTTCCTAATTTTGAGATCGATTTTTGCATGAATGAATTATGTTTCTCATACTTGTCTTTTTTTTTTTTCCTTTGCTTTTACAAGTTGAACATTAATTCGATCTGGCATGCGCGTGGTTTATCGACCTGGGTTTCGCTTACCCCTTAGCTTAGATTCTTATCGCTTTCGGATCGATAGGCTCATGAAGCTATTCGATCTCTTTTGGATGTCGATCTAGCTTCATTGGGCGTTCGCATTTTTCCTTGGGCGTTTTTCCATTCGCTGCATCCTCGTCGGATCGATAGCGATCTCTGAGACGCGCTAATCTCTGGACCCCTTTGGATCTAAAACGATCTCCTTGGATCTCTGGATCTTTAGGTTCGTTAGGCCTTTTTTAGGATAAAAAACGACCTCGTCGGATCTCGATCTCTAACAAATTCAAAAAGCAATTAAAACACGTTAGGACTTAGGATCTCCTTGGGTCTAAAAACGACCTCGTCGGATCTCGATCTCTAACCGATTCAAAAAGCATTAAAACACGTTAGGACTTAGGATCTCCTTGGGTCTAAAAACGACCTCGTAGGATCTCGGTCTCTAACGATGATGCGGGGTGGCTCACTCCCTCCTCGACTCATGACCGTAGGTCGAATGAGAGCTTAATCGAGGGGATAGTGGCCTGGCATGGGATTGCGGATTGACTTTAACCAGATACCCCAAAACATGCGAATTAATTGACTGATCAGAGATCGATTCTCAGGCGAATTCGACCTCTTTAACTATTACAATTTTGAAATAAATTTGAAGGCTAAGTGTAAAACTTCTTCAAGTTGTGCGCGTTCCACGGCCTGGGTAACGGTTCCCCGGCCATGTCTTCAAGGCGGTAGGCCATGTTTTTCCCGATCTCGGTGACGCGGTAAGGTCCTTCCCAGTTAGGCTCAAGTTTTCCGACGTGTTGCAAGACCTCGACCTTTTTTAGCACTAGGTCACCGATCTGAAACGATCTGGGCCGTACGTGCTTATTGTATGATCGGGCTGCTGCTGCCTTGTACTGCCTGAGCTTCTGATAGGCATGCTCTCTACTTTCTTCAATCACATCTAGATCTTCGGCTCTGATCTCCGTATTCCGGTCGAGCTGGTATTGTGATACCCGAGCGGTTTCGTGTAGCAGCTCCGATGGGATGACGGCTTCGGATCCGTAAACCAGAGAGTATGGTGTTTGCCCAGTGGTTGTTCGCGGGGTAGTTTGGTAAGCCCATAGCACACCGTCGAGTTCGTCCGCCCACGCGCCCAGTTTGGCGTCAAGGCGGGTCTTGAGATTTTGGATAATGATTCGGTTGGTGACTTCAGCTTGGCCGTTTGCTTGCGGATGACCAACTGTAGTGAATCTGAGGTCGATCCCGAGGTCCCGACAATAGCTCTTGGTATTCTCAGATCGAAATTGTGGGCCATTGTCACAGATGAGTACCCTCGGAACCCCAAAACGGCAGATTATACTCTTCCAGAGGAAATTTCTTATCACTGCATCAGTAATTTTGGGGACTGCTTCGGCCTCAACCCACTTTGAGAAGTACTCGACGCATACTATGGCAAACTTTTTCTGTCTGGGTGCCAAGGGGAAGGGACCGATGATGTCGATCCCCCATTGGTCGAAGGGCCAGCACACATCGATCGGAACCATGGACGCAGGGTGAGTGTGGATTAGGTTGCCGTGTTTTTGGCACTTGGGGCATTTCCTAGAGTGGATCTTCGCATCCCACACCATAGTCGGCCAAAAATACCCACTCCTTAAGATTTTTCGAGCTAAGGCTCGACCTCCGGAATGGTTTCCGCAACATCCCTCATGGACTTCTTCTAGGACATCTTGGGCTTGGCTAGGTCGTAGGCACCTTAGCGGGGGACCGGTGAAGGATTTTTTGAACAACCTGCCTTCATGATCCATCATATAGAGCAGAGATCGATATTTTATTCTCCTGGCCACAGTTCGATTTTGGGGCAAAAGCCCGTCTTTGAGGTAAGCGATTAGATCGTCCATCCAGCAAGGTTCCGGCGGATCGATGGTGGCGATTTCGACCTTTCCTTCATCGATCGCACGGCCCCCCGAGACCATGAACGAGATGGTCGCATCCTTTGTTCCTTGGAATCCGTTAGCTAACTTTGAGAGGGCATCAGCTCGACCGTTCTCTTCGCGAGGGACCTGTTCGATTTTGAACTCTTTCAGCTTCGAGGCCAGCTCTTTCACCATTTTGAGATACGCTGCCATGGACTCTTCCCGAGCTTCGTACGTGCCGTTGACTTGGCCGGCGACGAGCTGGGAGTCAGTTACAACGGCTAACCTGTCGATCTGGTTCTCCGTGGCGTACCTTAGCCCCGCCACCAGTGCTTCGTACTCAGCTTCGTTGTTTGTCGCTTTAAAATCGAGCCTAATGGCGAAATCGAGCTGTAGTCCGTCTGAGTTTATAAGGGACATGCCCACTCCTCTTCCTTGAGAGGTCGACGAGCCATCCGTGTACATGGTCCAGCTAGGCGAGGTGCGGACGATCTCCATCGAGCTGGTGTTCTTTTCGACTAGAAAGTCAGCCAGAACTTGAGCTTGTTGGGCGGCCCTGGGTTGGTAGGTGATGTCATGCTGACTCAACTCGACCGCCCATTTCATCATTCGACCCGACACATCGGGCTTGGATAACACCTGCCTAAGCGGCTGATCTGTTAGGACAACTATGGGATGGGCCTGGAAGTACGGACGTAGCTTCCGGGCTGCGTGCGTGAGGGCGAACACGAATTTCTCGATCTCTAGGTAGTTCAGTTCCGCACCGTGTAGGATCTTGCTCAGGTAATAGATCGGTAGGTGTTTTCAATCTCGAATGGCGACCAAAACCGAGCTGAATGTCTCGTTAGACAGGGACAGGTAGAGGTACAAGGTCTCTCCCTCATTTGGCTTGGCCAGCAATGGCGGAGAGGCCAGGTACTCTTTCAATTGATCTAACGCTCGGTCGCATTCTTCGTTCCACTCGAATTTTTTGAGGTTCCTCAAAACTTTGAAGAAAGGGAGGTTTCGTTCGGACGATCGTGATATGAACCGGTTGAGTGAGATTATGCGACCCACTAGGGACTGTACCTGGTTGATGCATCGAGGTCGAGGGATGACCTGGATTGCTTTGATCTTCGTAGGATTTGCCTCGATGCCTCGTTGGCTTACCATGTACCCTAGAAACTTTCCTCCTTCGACCCCGAACGTGCACTTGTCGGGGTTGAGCTTCATACCGTACTGCCGTAAGATCTCAAATGATCTGCGTAGGTGGTCTAGATGATGGTACGCCCAGCGACTCTTCACGATCATGTCATCGACGTAGACCTCCGTGGTCTTTCCGATCTCGTCTTTGAACATCAGGTTGACCAATCTTTGGTACGTAGCTCCCGTATTTTTTAGCCCGAAGGGCATGACCTTGAAGCAGTATATTCCCTTTACTACAATAAAGGCCGTGTGCTTCCGATCTTCGAGGGCCATCGAGATCTGGTAATATCCTTGGAAGGCATCCATCATGCTGAGCATCTCGCATCCAGCTGTCGAGTCGACGAGCTGGTCGATGCGAGGCAACGGGTATGGGTCTTTCGGGCATGCCTTGTTGAGGTCGGTGAAATCGTTGCACATTCTCCATTTCCCGCCTGTTTTTTGCACGAGGACTACGTTGCACAACCAGTCAACGTATTGAGCTGGAGTAACGTATCCTGCATCGAGGAGTTTATTGACCTCGGCCTCGATTATATCATTCCTCGCCCGACTTTGAGGTCTTAGCTTTTGTTTTATGGGCTTGACCGACGGATCGATCCCGAGCCGGTGGCAGATCACCTTCGGATCGACACCAATCAGATCTTTGGCTGCCCAAGCGAAAATATCTGAGTTGTCCCTCAAGAATTCTACCATCATGACCTCATGTTGCGGATGCATATTCGCCCCGATCTTGGTGGTCTTATTGCCGTCTCCGGGGACTAGGGCAATTTCTTTTAGTTCTTTCGAGGGCTCGAGCCGCTCGCTGGCCTTTCTTTTCCGAGCGGCGGGGGACCTCTTGGCCTCGATCTCCTTCGTGGGTAGCTCGATCTCTCCGTCAGCATAGGTCTGCAGGTCGAGACCTTCCTCCACCTCTTTCCCGGATGGCTTTTTTAGGACGATGGCGTAACAAGCCCAACTGTCCATGACATCGCAAGTAACCTCTCCGACCTCGTTCGGAGTGGGCATTTTCAGCTTTTGATGATACGTTGAGATGATTGCTTTGAACTGAATGAGGCCAGGTCGACCGAAGATCATGTTATACGCTAGGGGCATATTGACGATGACGTACTCGACCTCCTGGGTCACCCTCTTGGGGGATGTTCCCATCGAGGTGAGGAGTCGGATGCGCCCCAATGGTATGACTTCTGATCCACCGAACCCGGAAAGCGGTGTTCGGATTGGATCGAGCTTTAGGTTATGCAACTTCATTTTTACAAGAGTCGAGTAAGGGATAATATTCGAGCTGCTTCCATTATCAACTAGGCATTTGGTTACATCATAATTAGCCACGCCCAAGGTCACCACCATCGGACAGCTAGGCGCGTCGCCTTCCCGATGGGGGCCAGGGCGGCTATCACTCTCACTAAAGCTAACCTCCTGCCTTTCCCACTCTCTACCATGATCGATCTGGAAAACTTCTTCGTGCGGACCGTTGTACTCTCGAGCTGCTCGCCTGATGTTCCTCTTTCGAGCTGCATTTGAGTCACCGCCCTCGTGCCCCCCGGCTATCATATAGATCTTGCCGTGAGTAGGGGGATTGTCTTCAGCTCTCTCCAGCGGCTGCTTCCCAGATCGTTTTGGGGGAGATCTAGATTTGGACCTGTTGCGGTCGCTCGACCTCCCCGCCTTTTCAGAGTATTGGTCGATGCGTCGAACAAAATCCTTCAGATGCCCCCCTTGGATGAGTCTTTCGATCTCATCACGGAGGGCGTTACATTCCGCGGTCGTGTGGCCCCATTGCTGATGGTAGCCACAGTACTTTCCCGATTTCTCAGCCTTCGGGCCCTCTCGGATGGGCTTTGGTTTCTTCAGAAGGCTTTGGTCCATGACCACGTAGATCTGGTCTAAGGACTTGGTCAAGGGGACGTAGTTTCGTCGGTCGACCTGGATCGGTTGGTCGACTTTCCCCTTGACTTTCTTTTGCTCGCTCCCTTTCCGGTGTTGGGGCGAGCTGGACCCAATGACCTGCCTCTCAGATCGGGGCGGAGGTCCATGTGCGAGGGCGATCTCCTCAACGCGCATGAAGCCGTGGGCGATATCTTGTATTTCCGTCAGGTTGCGGGGCCCAGCCCTGACGATCTCATCGGCCCAAAGGAGGTTACGAAGGGCTCGATGGACTACGGAAAGTAAAGTATCCATCGTCGGGTTCTCGACCCGCACCACTTCTCTCGAAAAGCGAGTCATGAAATCTCGCAAGGACTCGCCCTCCTTTTGGTAGATGCTGTTGAGATAGGAGGGTGGTAGCTTCTCCCCGGACATCGAGGAGAAGTGCGCCGTGAATCGATCTACAAATCGATTGTAGGTCGATATGCACCGAGGCGGCAGACGGATGAACCAATCTTGCGTAGGGCCCGTCAGCGTGGTAACGAAGAGTTTGGCCCAAATCTGCTGCAGGTGGGAGTGTAGCAGCATCCGGTTCTCGAAGGCCGTCACGTGTTTTTCGGGATCGGTGGTCCCGTTGTACATGGGTAGGCCGGTCGGAATTCGATCTCCATCACAGGTCGTGCGGAGAATATCTTCGCAGAAGGGGGAAGCTTCCTCCCTGTCGCTGCGGTAACGGAGGGGGCGTCGGTTCAGTCCCTCTCGGAGATCGACCTGCCTCTGGGTGACGTGGGAGTCACGGTCACCCAGGCGGTCTTGGACTCGTCTCCGTGGTGGGTCTTCACCGTGGACTTGTTCTCTCCCGGCGCGAGCGGCAGCGATCCTGGCAGCTTCCTCCCTAGAGGATCGAGCTGGGATCCGAGCTCGTAGATCGTCGAATTCTTCATTGTCCTCGTCGACCACGCGTTTGCCGCGGTGGTTATGGCTAGGATGGTCGGAGTCCCAGTGACCCTCGCGGGGGACTTCTTTGCTCGCAGCGGGGGGTGGCGGTGGCGGAGCAAATTCTTGGACCTGCCCAGCTCCGATCTGAGGACTGAGGCCCTAGATGATTTGAGCCGGTCGCCCATCTAGTGGCTGGAAGACGTAGGGAACTGGGTTCCCGTATGCTTGGACGGAGGGGGCCAGCGCGTTGCCTACCACGGGGCTAGGGATCGTGGTCGCTGGGCTGGCCCTCGGTAACTCTGGGCGTCTGGGTTCGCGGCCCTCTGTCTGGGCGCGCTCTATCTCGACCCGCCACTGATCGAGGAAACCATCAAGGTCCGCCTGGGTGACGGTGTATCTGGGAGTGGCCTCCAGCGGAGGCTGGGGAACGTTGGTGCTGGGACCGGCAGGTGGGACGGTGGAGGTGTTGTCAAGCGGCGCGTTGTAGTCATGCCTGCCTTTGGCAACCTCCTCCATGTCCTCGTCACGGTTGGTGTTCCTTGTGTTCACCATCGTGTTTGAGAAGAGGATGAAAGGGCTTTTATCTAGGTCGATGTGAAAAAGAGAGTTTCCCACAGACGGCGCCAAACTGATCTGGCTCAAATCTGGTCGATCTAACGTGTTGATCTGGCTGTCAGATATGGGTCAATCAGTCAAGAATTTGTTTGAGTGGGTTCTTTATCGACCTGAAAGCACTAGCGAACGTGAGCTCGAAACCAACTTGGGGGACTCGGGGTTTTACCCAAGGTTGGCACTCCGACGCTCAAGTCAGTAATGGAGCTCTTTAGAGAGAGAATAAATGCAATTGAATGCATATTAAAGGCTTACCAACTACTGTTCCAAGGGCGAGTATTTATAGCCATGGCCAAATAACACAGTAGTGTGTGTACTGTAGGTGTGCATTAATGGCGTTGCCAGTCGTCGATCTGGATGTCGGACGATGGAACCGGCTTGAGGCGGGTCGTTTGTACCTTCTTTCCCCTTTGGGTAAAAGCAGGGACTGACGGTCATTAATGAGCCGTAGTACGCCTGTTCCAGGGAATGGGGAGGGTACACGTGTCCCGACAGGAGTGCTTTACAGTATTCGGGTGTCCGGTGACTTATGATATCGATCTGGAGATCGATATTGCCTTCCGGGATCCTTAATGCTGTGGGTTTCCTAATAGGAGAGGGCGTCCCGATCTGATGACCTGGGTATTAAAATCGATCACCTGACCTGACGATCAAGCGATGTGTAGATCGATCTAATGGCCTCACGTAGATCTGATGACCTGTGGACCATACAATGATCTGACGATCTGTCCGGAAAAGTTGCTCCTGGTTTGTCTAGGTTGGCGCAAGGGTCCACGTGGCACCAACCGGGGACGGCCACGTGGCCTTGTACTATTATGCCATATCATATATATATATATATATATATATATATATATATATATAAGCTTGCGTGTGCATGGCTTTGTGTGTGTAATTGCATGCATGAGTATTTATTATATATATTTGTGTGTGTACGTGCATGCATGGGTAAGTATTTATATATGTAGTATATATGTATTAATTATGTAATTTATGCATGCATGCTAATTCGTGTATGTATATATATATATGCGTTATGAATGTTATGAAATTATGAAATATGAATTTATGAATTTATGTATTTGAATGATATGAATGAACGAATGGTTTGATTATATGTTTTAAATTCTTTAATAGTGCACATGAACATTTTATGATATAATATCATCTGTTACGCATTCATATCATGTTCATGGCATGCCGTGCGTCTTATATGGTTCATTGGAGTCTCGAGTCTCACGAACACGTCATGTTATCTTTTGTACAGTTTATCTCCAGGGTGAAGAGATCTTGATCGTTCAGGCACTTGGTACTCGTTCCTTGTATCGTCACGGTTCAGGTGAGGGTGTTTTCGTTCTAGTTATGTATAAAACCCTATAACCCTTATGTGACAAGCTTTGGCCAAAAACCTAATATAGTTATATATGGTTTTCAAATGAAATACACCAAGTATATATTGATCGAGTAAACCCTTTTCAAATGATTTATGAATTATGTTATGTTTATTATGAATCAAAGGTTTTGGCGAGATTATGCATGTATGATATGTTCACGGGCCCAGGGACTTAGTGCAAGTGGCTATCTGGGGAGGCATGGGCCGACGGTGATCCCATGTGCTAGTTCCACTATGTGACGGCGAAACGGACCTCTTCAAGGAGTTTTTGACGGGGAAACGCTAACCGGGCTTTGAGGCCTCATGAACCTCATAGCCACAATGATATGTTTAGGTGGTCGGGCCTTGCAAACCCATCCACCGCCGGAGGAAGAAGGTTGGAACTGTTTTATGATTATGATTATGATTATGGTATGATTGATAGGCACCGTGCGGGAAGGCCTGCTCACGAATTGCCCAAACGAATATGTTTTAGGATATGATATATGGTTGCGTGTATTATGATATATTGCATGATCACCTATTTAATGTACTAATGATATTTGTCGTACACGGTCGGAGTTTGGTTGGAGATAATGCACGCTCACTCGCCGAGCCTTATGTTTATGTATGATTTATGAACGTAATGAATTAATATGTTTAGTCATAAAATCCGAGTATTGCTTGGTCATTCTCTTGCCTTTTTGGGAACTAATTTTAAATAAAACCTTGCTCGGGATTTATGACTTGCATGTGCATGTTTTACATATATATGTATCGCTCCTGCTCACTCAGTCTTCTAGAGACTGACCCTCTCCCTCCCCAACACTTTAGCGTGCAGGTTTGGCTTTGAAGTTCGAGCTAGGCGGAGTTATGTTGAGTTTGAGTCGGTCATGTTAAGTTAGAAGCGTCTCTGCATTCACCTTATGTATTTAAATTGTGTATGATTCAACCTTGTAAGATCATGGAATTAATTCTTGTATAATTGCTATTGAATTGCTTTTGTTGGGCTTTGATTATGAGTTTAAAAGAGGCCTAAAGAGCCCAAGTCTACTTATGGTTTGTATGTTTGAGTTTTAGTTTCCGAGGCATTATATATTTTTGATTGGTTGTTAGTGCAGGGTCTAAGTTCCGCCTAGCTTAGGAGGGTTTTATGTTTGTCTCCCGTTCGCTATGGTTTGATACGGGTGCGGATTTACCATTTCGTTACTCGTGTTGAGCCACAGTGCGGGGGATGTGGTGCCTCACGTGCGGGGTGCTACATCCTTAAGTGGTATTAGAGGCCGGTTGCAAAACCGGTGTTCTCGAGTCGTGTTGGAGTCAGTCTAAGTCGAACGGCATAGGGACTACGTGATATTGTGTGCATTGCATCGATCTTGAATATGGAATTTAGTTTTCCTTAAGAATTTTGTTGAATTACTTGTTGCATTTTATATGGATTCTTACCTTTCGTACTGAATACCTGCCACGAGCATGCACTAATCGCATGCATATATTCTCGAAATGAGTTATGATTTCCAGGTTATAAGGATAATATCAAACCACGGCCAAGTTCTATGATCGCAACAATCTATTATAATTCTTTCGGAGGCACGGAGGATAGCAGTTAATCACGGGATGGTTGTAACTCAGAAGATCAATTTATGTGAATCCACGACTTAGGGTGCTTCACATGGATCCAGGAGATTGCTCAACCTAAGGAGTGGGGTATATTAGCCTTGAAAGTATTTTAGTTCAAGGTTCAGGCAAAATGGATCTGGAGGTTGAATTAGAAGATATGGAGTAACAAATGAGAATGATAAAGAAAGGCGAAGCCTGGTTAAAGGATGATTCTCGGGGAGAAATCCAGATACTAACTCAAGGGGTGTAGAAGAAATTAGGGATCGTGAAATTTCAACTCCGGATTGTGGAAGGTACAAGCTGATATACAAGAATTCTTGGAAGTCTTGAAGACCGTGGGAAAAGGCAAGGAATAATCAGCAAGTCAAAGTAACTCTGGGATTTGGAGGAACGATGAAAAGCTCCCGAGTTAACAACTTACCACATTGGTGACAGGTTCCAAAAGATTCATAGCACGTGCATCATACCTCGCACTAATTATTTATTTTCTAGCCTTATGTTTATTCGCGCATTTCTGTTTGATTTCATTGTTGTAATGTGGCGTCTTACTTCGTTGCAAATGTGTCGTGTGCCTCATCATCCTTACCCGACATGCATTTTAGTGTTTATTTGATAGGAAGCTCATTCACCTCACCTATCAAGTATTACTTAGCCAAGCCACTCTCGAATTCGATGAAGATGACTTTGGGGAAACAAAGAATTTCAAGTAAGGGATAGGTTAATGGAAACGGGGATTCATAAGGAAGAAGCAAGATTAGAGTAGATTGCGGGGTGTTTGGATCGGACGAGAATAGGAAAGGGGTTTCGGACATTAAGCGAATTAGAAGGGAAGTTGAAAAGCAAAACCTTGGGGTTGACCTTTGACCAAAATCCTCCCTAATGGAGTTCAACATGTGACAATAGAAATTTAAGGGGGAGAGTACGACCGAGGAACAAATTGGACGATTGAAGGGGTGCTCGAAGAAATATTTTAGTGGGAATAACGAAATTGCAAATTAAGGAAGACCTGGAAGTCCTATTAGTGATGATCAGAAATAATAAGGCGGCTTGAATTGTTAAGTTGTTAAGAGGAGAACTAAGTTATTAAACTCTGGTTGGAGTCCCTCACTAGGTATAACGGAAATGGCTTGGAGAATATTCCTATGTATAGAATGTGGATCTGGGGATAACAGAATTATAAGGGAGCTTCTGTGAACCCTAAGTCAGAATTGACAGGAGAGAGAGAGAGTCGAATCAAGCTAGCATATAATGGAAGGATGGCAATCAAGAGTAATCCAATAGAGTAAAAAGGGGGTTCAATAATGACAATATTATCAAGACTTCGGTTATTTCCACGATCATTCAGAAGGAGATTTAAGAAGAAACCAAACCGGAAAAGATGATCATTAGAGGATTTACATCAAACTTCAAGAATCATCAAGAACATTCTATCTTCGATTCAAGAAATGTGGGGCTAGATGCCGAATATAACCTTAAGGGGTTAAAGGGAATGAATGGATAACATGAACGGAAGATGGAGAAGGATTCGTGTTAAGGTAGATCCTAATGACAAATACCTCAAGGTAGGGATTAAATCGTCAAGGTTGTCAGGGGTAGTTATTCTCGAGGGTATTTTAAACTCCGATATGGGTAAGATAGTAGCTATGGACCTAACTTCGAGACGGATGGTCTAAGGGTATTCGGGAGGTCAAGCTCGGTAAATTAAAAAGAGTTGGTTGAATGAGGATTAAGAGAAATGATGAAGACTGGAAGCAGTACCAGGCAGAAGGGATCTAAGAAGTATAATCCCTGAAGGATTCATCAATTGTTTTATCGGGGTACCCTGAAGAGGTTAAAGACAAACTGAGCATTGAATCTATCTTCGGGACAGATCATACATTGAACAACGACAACTCACAATTTTAAAACTTCGCGACTACGGTGAACGGTACTTATAGCATCCATGATGCATACATTCATGCAAATTCAATTTAATAATTTCTTCGTTATGTGCTTTGTTTTCTTATCAAGTTAAACTACGTGAAGTAATTGATGATTAACGTGGATGATATCTGTTACTTGCCTTGGGGTGGCTTGTGTGATTTTGAATTTGGTTTTGTGTGTGTTGCTTGGGAGTATTGGAGACTTCCTTGATTTACTTATTTTTGTTTGAGAGACGGGGTGTTCTCGTTGTTTCTAAGAGACGGGGATTCTCTTATTTTTGTTTGAGAGACGGGGTGCTCTCGTTGTTTCTAAGAGACGGGGATTCTCTTATTTTTGCTTGAGGAGACGGGGAGCTCTCGTTGTTTCTAAGAGACGGGGATTCTCTTATTTTTGTTTGAGAGACGGGGTACTCTCTTTGCTTGCGAGAGACGGGGTTCTCTCATTGTTGCTCGAGAGACGGGGCTCTCTCCTTGTTGCTTGCGAGAGACGGGGAATCTCTCATTGGTGGTTTTAAGCATGCAGTGAATCCGAGGACGGATTCTTTTTAAGGGGGAGAGATTGTAACGCCCCAGTTTTTTCATTTATATTAATATGTCATAGTTGTTTCTAAACTTGCGCAATTAAATTATTTAATTATGTGATTAGTTGTTTTTACGTGTTTCATATTATATTTTATTATATTTTATTTTAATTCAATATTAATTTAAATATTTCGTATATTAAGTATGTATATATATATATATATTTCTTTAATTATTGTTAATTTAATGATTAATGTTAATTATGTTGTTAATTAAGCATTATGCTAATTAATTATGTTTAACCATATTAATTAATTTATTCAAATATATACGTTAACTTTAATTTATTTTATTTAATATTTAATTTTAAGTTATTTGGTGTAATTTTATTTATGCATGAAATGTGCATGAATTGCATGAAATGTGCAAGGTTGTTTATTTTGTGCGTCGTTCTTATATGAAATAATATCGAATTGCCGTGAAATTGTAGTATATCGTAAATATATGTGTTATGAACATGCCTATATTCTCGGTTTATGTTTTCGAATTCATTTGATATGTTAACGAATTTAATTTGATTCGTGGAACCAAATCGGGGGGCTAACGAGCACTTAGCGTACCCTTGGTTCCGAATTTAATATCCTGAGCTCGGGAACTCGGATTCGAGTTCCATCAACTCTGCTGAACTCGTAATGAAAATTCGAGTTTAGTGAACTTAGCCTTATATTTTTCCAAAGTCATTTGAACCTCCGAAATCCAACCGAAAAACGAAATGGTGACCAAACTGACCTTGTTGCACAAAAATAGCCATATCTCACCCAAACTTTAATCATTCATGGCTTTTCTCGGGTGTCTCATTCATGGCTTTTCCAGGGTGAAACGGGGGTGCGGGTTGGCCTGAAATTTCTGTACCGAGACACGGGGGTGTCTCGGTTTATGCTAGGGAGGTGACACGGGGGTGTTAACTTGTTTTGTTCCCAACTGTTGCCTGCGTTTTTCCTCTGTTGTATGCATGCATGTATTGCTGCGGTTGCTGTTCTTCTTGTTGCAAGGGTGTGTGTGTGAGTTTGTGCTGAAAGAAGAAAAGAAGATGCATGCATGGGTTTTGCTATATATATATATATATATATATATATTGTGTGCGTGTGTATATATATATATATATATATATAAGCTTGTGTGTGCATGGCTTTGTGTGTGTAATTGCATTGATGAGTATTTATTATATATATTTGTGTGTGTACGTGCATGCATGGGTAAGTATTTATATATGTAGTATATATGTATTAATTATGTAATTTATGCATGCATGCTAATTCGTGTATGTATATATATATATGTTTATTATATAATTATTATAGATTTATTATATTGTATATGTTTATTATATATATTTTAAATATTATTTGATTTAATTCAATTGTTGAATCTAATTGATTTCTATTCCGCATATTTAAATTACCGACTATTGCTTGAACGTTTTATTTATTCCATTTCTAATTGTGAATATGAATATTACTTGCTATGATTATTAAATGGAATTTTAGATTAATTAATATGCGTTATCAATGTTATGAAATTATGAAATATGAATTTATGAATTTATGTATTTGAATGATATGAATAAACGAATGGTTTGATTATATGTTTTAAATTCTTTAATAGTGCACATGAACATTTTATGATATAATATCATCTGTTACACATTCATATCATGTTCATGGCATGTCGTGCGTCTTATATGGTTCATTGGAGTCTCGAGTCTCACGAACACGTCATGTTGTCTTTTGTACAGTTTATCTCCAGGGTGGAGAGATCTTCATCGTTCAGGCACTTGGTACTCGTTCCTTGTATCGTCACGGTTCAGGTGAGGGTGTTTTCGTTCTAGTTATGTATAAAACCCTATAACCCTTATGTGACAAGCTTTGGCCAAACACCTAATATAGTTATATATGGTTTTCAAATGAAATGCACCAAGTATATATTGATCGAGTAAACCCTTTTCAAATGATTTATGAATTATGTTATGTTTATTATGAATCAAAGATTTTGGCGAGATTATGCATGTATGATATGTTCACGGGCCCAGGGACTTAGTGCAAGTGGCTATCTGGGGAGGCATGGGCCGACGGTGATCCCATGTGCTAGTTCCACTATGTGACGGCGAAACGGACCTCGTCAAGGAGTTTTTGACGGGGAAACGCTAACCGGGCTTTGAGGCCTCATGAACCTCATAGCCACAATGATATGTTTAGGTGGTCGGGCCTTGCAAACCCCGTCCACCGCCAGAGGAAGAAAGTTGGAACTTTTTTATGATTATGATTATGATTATGTTAATGTACTAATGATATTTGTCGTACACGGTCGGAGTTTGGTTGGAGATAATGCACGCTCACTCGCCGAGCCTTATGTTTATGTATGATTTATGAACGTAATGAATTAATATGTTTAGTTATAAAATTCGAGTATTGCTTGGTCATTCTCTTGCCTTTTTGGGAACTAATTTTAAATAAAACCTTGCTCGGGATTTATGACTTGCATGTGCATGTTTTACATATATATGTATCGCTCTTGCTCACTCAGTCTTCTAGAGACTGACCCTCTCCCTCCCCAACACTTTAGCGTGCAGGTTTTGCTTTGAAGTTCGAGCTAGGCGGAGTTATGTTGAGTTTGAGTCGGTCAAGTTAAGTTAGAAGCGTCTCTGCATTCACCTTATGTATTTAAATTGTGTATGATTCAACCTTGTAAGATCTGTTAGGAATAGTGCCCTAGAAAGCCGATTGTATATCCGCTTTGTGCTTTTCCTTATTGTAATCACAGACAATCTTTGAATAAATTAACGAATTGAGGCAACACTTCTTTATATGCTCTTGTTTGGTATGCGTTTACTTTAGCTGTGCATGTATGAGAACTCCCCTAATCCTGATGACTTTAGGACTCTACCATTTAGGTGAAATGGTTCATGAAACGAGCCCTATATCACATAAGTCATGATTAGTAAAATACTCCAAGCCGATGAGTCCTACAGACAGTGGGAGTGTCAACCTGACTCCTCTAAGGCTTGCTTGTGGGATCACGCCCTTAAGAAGGACCACCTTGTTTCATGGAGGTGCAGAGTGTATAGTTGATACGTGCGTGATACATGAGGGTGCTTACTTTAATAAGTAAGTTCACTGAGGTGCCCCGTGTGAGAACATTCCTAAATGGGAAAGGAAGTTTCTATTTCAGGAAATGGAAACTTCCAGATTAGGAAATATCTCACGAGTCATTGATGTGATTAATTGATCCTTAGACTTGAGGTTCCATGTTACTTTATGAGTTAACTCTGTAGTCTTTGGTATAAGCTTTAAAGGGTGTCGCCTTAGACAACTGATTCAAGGCTTATGCTGGGGCTGCACAAGTGATTCATGAAAGTGAATGAGAATCAAGAAAGGACCTGCACTTGCATTTGCAAGGTGATCTCTTATTGTGTAAGTCATTCATATGCCATATGGAGTCCTTGGCCAAGGCAGTAGATCAAGACATCAAGAAAAGGGTTTCTTGGATTGAGATCAAATGGATATGAAATGCACTTAGCTTTAAGACCAGATTATTAGGGTTCTGATTATTCCCTTGCCCTAGATCTTGGTTGAGAGATAGTAAGTAGGAGGATTGTATCTCACATGAATCAATGACTTAAAGGTTTTGTCGAATCCGAACATTCCAATTCAGCTAGGGGTTAAACACCTGTTGCTAGACTATGGTCGTTTAATCTGTGGACTGATTAATTAATAAGTGAATTAATTAATTAGGGTCACTGCTAATTGAATTGAGAACCTAGAGGGTCACACACAACAACTTGGTTACATGAGTTGAGGCTTGAAAATGATTAAACGAGTTAATCGGGCCAAGAGGGTTCCACACGTGTGAAGTCACACGTGTGGCTCACGTGAGTGACACGTGTCACACACGTGTGTATATATATATATTATATATATATTAAATAATTAATTGGTTAATTATTTAATAGACTTTGGTTTAATTTTGAATTAAAAAGAAAGTCTAATTTTGGAGAAAATAATCTAGTTAATTAATTATGAATTAATTAATTAGATAAAAATAAGTTATTTATTTTATAATAAATAAAGTATAAAATTATCCAAAAATAGTTTGGATATTTTTAGCTCTCTTAAAAGTTGACTAGAATTAGAATTCAAAGTCAAAGTTGGAAAATACTTGATGATCAAGTAATAGGAGAGAGGGACCAAAATCCTAGCCCATAAAGGACTAGGAATTTCGGCACCCCCTTTCCTATAAATAGGGGAGCTCGAGCTCCTTATGGAGCTAATTGACAATTCTTGGTTCATGTGTTGAACACCTTCCTTTCTCCAAGATTATATTAAACCCTAGGTTAAGCCTAAACACTAACTAGAGAACTAGCATCCTTACTAGTTAGATTGTGATCAAGTTGGTGGACTTTCTCTAGAGACTTCAAGTTAGAAGTTTGAAGATTCGAGCTTTACCAAAGGAGAGGGGATCAAGCCGCGAGAAGAGCGTTCTTGGGTGGCTTGAAACGCTTCAAGAAAGAATAAAAGAAAAGTAAGTTTTCTATCTTTACGAATTTGGTTACACGATTGCGAGTTCAAGGTCCTTTTGTTGGGAAAATTTTTTAAATTCCGCTGCTTTCTGATTCGTGTTTTCCAACAAGTGGTATCAGAGCCACCTCGTTAATCGTGTTTCTGATTCGTCTCAATTATACTGAATTTGGTAGAAATTCTTAGGCTTGATGCGATTGAGTATTTGTAATTGTTTTAGAAAGCCTGAATTACGAAACTGTATTTTTTCCTGAAAGTTCCTGAAAATTGGTTTTTATAAAATTTAATTTTTTGAAAAACAATTTTAGATTTGAAACTGTATAAACTGTTTTTGGATTTCTTGGATTGGTTTTGCTTTTGAACGAAAACACGAAACGAAAGCCCGGATCACGATGAACACGCGAAACCCCGCGCGCGAAGGAGTCGCGCGCGCGGGCTTCGCGCGCCACCCTCCCGCAACCGCACGGGAGGCCCTCCCGGGCGCGCCCCGTCACCGCCCAGGCCTGGCCGGGACAGACCGGCCAGCCGCCAGTTCCTCCCGCACGCCTGTGCGGGAGCCTCCCGGGCGCGCCTAGGCGCGCCCGCCCAGGGCGGCCGAGACTGGCCGCCCACCGCCCAGCAGGGCGCGCGCGCGCGAGGGGCGCTGGCCTTGGCCGGGCGTTGTGCGCGCCTGCCGTGCGTGTCCGCGCGCGCTTGCGACGCTGCGCCCCGTTTCGCGCACGGGCCCCGTTTTCGTGATCCGGCCCTTTTGTGTTTCGTGCAATCCAGTCCCAATTTTTTATTTTAATTTTAAAAATTTTATTTTTGAATATTTATTTTTAATTTTTGAATAAAACTTAAAATTGGGATTTTTGAGAAATTGAAGCGGTTTATATTTTGGGAAAATACATCTTTGATAAAATTATTAATTTTCAGAAATTAATTGGAATTTTATTTGTTTTGGTAATTTGGGATTTATTGAAAACTTTTATAAATAAGACTCGCATCAAGTCGTGTTTTAAGCTATTAGAGCTTAAAGCGAGAATTTTAATTTATTGGTTAAATTTAAATTCTTGCAAAAGCATGTTTGGTGATCATGGGTTTAGATCTATGTATGGTTTTAATTTATGCACGTGGATGGTTTAAATTGGGGTTGGAGCCCTATAGTTGCGTTTTTCAATTGAGGTTGGAGCCTCACTTATGTGCGTACTGTTATGTGATTTATTATGTGGCTTTCCATATTACTGTTTTTGAGGCCGGGGTATGCCCCGTGTAATTGTCTAAGGCCAATATGAAGATTGAGCCTTATTACTTTATGTCTTTTTCTTTTTATTGTAATTTGAGAGTAGAGATAGGTGGTGAGGTTTTATTTTCATTTTGGAGACAATGCACCCATGGAGTAAGATGGACCACATTCAAGTAACAAGGAGGCCATAAGTGAAGACCCCTCAAAATGTTAGGGAGGGGAATCTCAATTGTTAAATGTAATAGAGATAGGGCTCGTATTTTGTTACTGCTTTCCCTTATGTGATTTGAACTGTTTATGTGGCATGTATGTTAGAACTTGTGATTGTGGAGTGGCTCCCACATATCACGCATAAGATAGGTAGAACCCATGATCATTACATGTTAGTATCATGCTAGGACATGTTATCTGTTTATGTGCTTGTTTGAAATGCATTTAAGTGTACTTGCATTAATCAAGACTAATAAAATTGGATAACATATATGTTGGTGAGGTCGAACCGGACAACTCTCCGGTTGATTCGAAAATTCCCATTAAATATTAAGCTAATTTCGAACAAATAGGTGTTTAATTCGAGATGCAAATTTTGAATTAAATTCCTAGCATTCCATCAATAGGTTTTAAGTTTAGTAAGTAAAGCTAGTTATTGTCCGCGAGTCGTGGGATAGCTAGTGGAGCTTATTAGTTCTTAGTTACCTAATTAATCATTTTAAATGATCAATATTTCGTGGTCAATTTTAGCAAGGGCGATGTCCGCGAGTCGTGGGTCGTTCGAACTAAGTTTTGGTCATGATCTTATGATTGATGGGTCTAGCTTAACGCCTAAGTAAATATGGATGTCGCACGAGTCGTGGGTCCATATTGAAAGATAGGTGATGCAAAAACAATTACTAAGAGTTCTAAAGGTGTTAGAATTGGTAAGTTGTACCTACCTAGGGTTCTTGCTAAGAATGTCCGCGAGTCGTGGGTTCGAGGTAAAATGCCTAGGATCTTAGTACCCATTGGGAAACGTGTTCCTCTTAGATCTTTGGGAATTCTAGATCTTTGAAAAACAGTGGGAGCTACAATAGATTAAAGACCTTATCTTTTGTATATCGTTATAATTCAGCATGCTCACTAGTTCTCTGTTTTACCATTTAGGTCGTAGATTCTGTGATTCTCTACGTGTTTTGAAATGGCAACCAAAAACCCTCTTGTATCGATCCTCGAGTCAAACAAGTTGACTGGTCCCAACTATTCTGATTGACTGAGGAATCTAAAAATCATTTTAGATTCTGAGAAGAGAACTTATGTTCTCTTCGAAGGGGAGCCTAGTCCCGAAGGGGAGGCTCCCACTCGGGCTGAGCGGGACGCGATTCAGAAGTGGAAGGATGATAATCTCCAAGCCCGTTGCCTTATGTTGGCTAACATGTCTCCGGACTTGCAAAGGCAACATGAGGCCATGGAATTTGCTTGGGAGATTTACGACCACTTAGAGCAACTTTACCGCCCTCATGAACGTGTTACAAGGTATAACACTTCAAAGGAATTGTTCCACTTGAGAATGAGGGAAGGTTCAAGTGTCCATGAATATGGACTCAAGTTTCTTGCCCTTACTGAGAAACTTGCTTCCATGGACATGCCACTGAAAGATGAACTTTCAGTGGATTTGTTGCTAGCTTCGCTCCCACCATCATTCAACCCATTTGTCCTTAACTTCAACATGAATCATGCTGGTGCTATTGTAGCTGAGCTGATTAGTCAGCTTGTGACTGCTGAAAGCACGATCAAGAAGGACAATAAGGTTTTGATGGTGAATGCTCCATCTTCCTCTTCTGGGCCTTCTAAAGGTAAGGGCAAGAAAGCCCAAAAGAAGAAGAAGAAACCCCTTAGGCCCACTGGTGGCATTTCGAAGGGGAAGGCCCAAAAGAAGAAGCGTGATCAGAAAGAGGATGTTTGCTTCCATTGTGGCAAAGCGGGACATTGGAGGAGAAACTGCCCAGAGTACAAGGCTACTCTAAAGAAAGGTATCTTTCTCGTTGAAGTAAATCTTTCTATTAATTCTAGTTCTTGGGTACTTGATACCGGTTGTGGAACTCATATCTGTAATGATGTACAGATGCTAAATGAAGTCCAACAACTCAAAGAAGGAGAATGTGTCTTGAAGATCGGCGATGGCTCAAACGTTGAAGCTCGAGCTTTAGGCACAATTAGATTAGATTTAGGTAGTTTTGAGTTAGTATTAAACAAAGTCCTTTATGTACCGAGCATTATTCGTAATATAATTTCAGTTCCAATATTGGATTGTGAAGGTTATGAAACTTATATTAAGAATGGTAAATACTTTATCAAACGGAACAACTCTTCCGTTCATATCGGTACTCTAAGTAATGGACTTTACCTAACTCAAAATATCAATATTATGAATATACAACGAGAAACGAAGCGTAAGAGAGATGACAAAGTTTCAGCTTCCTTATGGCACGCTAGATTGGGACACATTTCCAAGAACAGAATTAGCAAGATAAACACTTTAGGATCATTCTCTGAAAATGATCTCAAAGAGTTGACTTCTTGCGAATCCTGTCTCAAAGGAAAGATGTCCAAAGTTCCTTTTAAAGGAACTGTGGAACGTGCCACTGAGGTTTTGGATTTGATCCATACTGATGTTTGTGGACCGCTTAGTGTAAGCACTAGAAACAATCATCAGTACTTCATAACCTTTACTGATGACTTTAGTCGGTATGGCTATCTATACTTAATGAAGTATAAATCTGAAGCTATTGAGAAATTCTTAGAATTTCAAAAGGAGGTTGAGAACCAAACCGGTCACAAGATCAAAGCACTTCGATCTGATCGAGGAGGCGAATATCTTAGTGAAGAATTCCTTAATCATCTCAAGGATAATGGGATTATCTCTCAGTGGACTCCTCCGGGAACTCCTCAGCTTAATGGAGTTTCTGAGAGAAGGAATCGAACCCTACTTGATATGGTTCGTTCCATGATGAGTTTCACTGACTTACCACCTTCTTTCTGGGGTTATGCCCTAGAAAGTGCAGCAAAGATTTTGAATCTTGTTCCCTCTAAGTCAGTCCCTAAAACGCCCTATGAAATGTGGCATGGTAAAATCCCTAGTTATTCTTACTTAAGAATTTGGGGTTGTCCTGCTTACGTGAAGAGGACAGTGGGAGATAAGTTAGAATCTCGTTCTAACTTATGCTACTTTGTAGGTTATCCTAAGGAATCCATAGGATACTACTTCTATGATCAATCTGAACAAAAGGTGTTTGTTTCTAGAAATGCCACTTTTCTTGAGGAACCGTTCCTTAAAGAAAAGAAGGGCAAGATCATAGAATTAGAAGAAGTACAAAATGACCCCACACCACCCACTGAAGAAACGTCCCACTCTGATCAACTACAACCAATCACGAATTTCGATACACACGAAAAACCTCCTCTAAGGCGTTCTGAACGCACTCCTAGACAGCCGGAGAGATGGTATGGATTCTTCCATGAAATCTCTCAAAAGGATAATGATCCTTTAACATATGAGGAAGCACTTTCAGATTCTGACTCTGAACAGTGGATAGAAGCCATGAAATCCGAAATAGATTCCATGAACTCCAACCAAGTTTGGACCTTGGTAGATTTGCCTGATGGGGTCAAACCCATAGGTTGCAAATGGATCTTTAAGAGAAAGCTTGGAGTTGATGGAAGCATTGCAGCCTACAAAGCAAGACTGGTTGCAAAAGGATTCACTCAAAGACCCGGCGTGGATTTTGACGAAACCTTTTCACCAGTTGTAATGCAAAAGTCTATTCGAATCATGCTTGCCATTGCTGCATATTATGACTATGAGATATGGCAAATGGATGTGAAAACTGCCTTTCTCAATGGTGACATTGACAAAGACATTTATATGGAGCAACCCATAGGTTTCACATTCAGTGGGAGTGAGCAAAAGGTTTGCAAACTCCAAAGATCAATCTATGGATTGAAACAGGCTTCTAGGAATTGGAACATTCGATTTGATGAATCGGTCAAAGCGTTTGGCTTCATCCAAATTTCGAATGAATCATGTGTGTATAGAAAGGAATTGGAGACCTCAGTACAATTCTTAGTACTTTATGTTGATGACATCCTTCTTATTGGGAATTCGAAGGATGACATGAAAGTGACTAAGTTATGGTTATCGAACCAATTCGAGATGAAAGATCTTGGTGATGCGTCCTATATCCTTGGAATTAAAATCTATAGAGATAGATCTAGAAGGTTAATAGGACTATCACAGTCGATCTACATTGACAAAGTATTGAAGAGATTCAATATGGAGTCGGCAAAGGTTAAGAACCTTCCTATGAGTGTAGGAACATGTCTTTCAAAGAAGATGTGTCCTAAGACTGACCTTGAGAAGGAAAGAATGACTCATACACCTTATGCATCAGCAATAGGTAGCATAATGTATGCAATGTTATGTACTCGACCGGATGTGGCTTATGCACTTAGTGTAACAAGTCGTTTCCAATCTGACCCTGGAGATGGTCACTGGGCTGCCGTGAAGAATATTCTTAAGTACTTGAAAAGTACTAAAGATTTATTCTTAGTTTACGGAGGTCAAAAAGATCTTACTGTCGAAGGATACTGCGATGCAAGCTTTGCATCTGACTTAGATGATTTTAAGTCAATGTCAGGATACATTTTCTGCCTAAACGGCGGAGCAGTGAGTTGGAAGAGTTCCAAGCAGACTACCACTGCAGATTCGACCACTGAGGCCGAATACTTAGCTGCAAATGATGCAGCTAAGGAAGGTGTTTGGATAAGAAACTTCATTCAAGAGTTGAATGTTGTTCCTAGCATGAAAGACCCCATTACTGTGTTTTGTGACAACACTGGGGCGGTTGCTCAAGCAAGAGAACCAAGATCTCACCAACGGACCAAGCACATTATGAGGAAGTATCACCTAATCCGTGATATTATCAAAAGAGGAGATGTGCAAATTGAGAGGGTCACATCAGCAGAGAACGTGGCAGATCCACTTACTAAACCCCTTAGTCGAGAAGCTTTCCAAGGTCATCTTCAGAAGATGGGACTTAGAGTAGCTTTAGAATGGCTTTGACGGGCAAGTGGGAGATTGTTAGGAATAGTGCCCTAGAAAGCCGATTGTATATCCGCTTTGTGCTTTTCCTTATTGTAATCACAGACAATCTTTGAATAAAATAACGAATTGAGGCAACACTTCTTTATATGCTCTTGTTTGGTATGCGTTTACTTTAGCTGTGCATGTATGAGAACTCCCCTAATCCTGATGACTTTAGGACTCTACCATTTAGGTGAAATGGTTCATGAAACGAGCCCTATATCACATAAGTCATGATTAGCAAAATACTCCAAGCCGATGAGTCCTACAGACAGTGGGAGTGTCAACCTGACTCCTCTAAGGCTTGCTTGTGGGATCACGCCCTTAAGAAGGACCACCTTGTTTCATGGAGGTGCAGAGTGTATAGTTGATACGTGCGTGATACATGAGGGTGCTTACTTTAATAAGTAAGTTCACTGAGGTGCCCCGTGTGAGAACATTCCTAAATGGGAAAGGAAGTTTCTATTTCAGGAAATGGAAACTTCCAGATTAGGAAATATCTCACGAGTCATTGATGTGATTAATTGATCCTTAGACTTGAGGTTCTATGTTACTTTATGAGTTAACTCTGTAGTCTTTGGTATAAGCTTTAAAGGGTGTCGCCTTAGACAACTGATTCAAGGCTTATGCTGGGGCTGCACAAGTGATTCATGAAAGTGAATGAGAATCAAGAAAGGACCTGCACTTGCATTTGCAAGGTGATCTCTTATTGTGTAAGTCATTCATATGCCATATGGAGTCCTTGGCCAAGGCAGTCGATCAAGACATCAAGAAAAGGGTTTCTTGGATTGAGATCAAATGGATATGAAATGCACTTAGCTTTAAGACCAGATTATTAGGGTTGTGATTATTCCCTTGCCCTAGATCTTGGTTGAGAGATAGTAAGTAGGAGGATTGTATCTCACATGAATCAATGACTTAAAGCTTCTGTCGAATCCGAACATTCCAATTCAGCTAGGGGTTAAACACCTGTTGCTAGACTATGGTCGTTTAATCTGTGGACTGATTAATTAATTAGTGAATTAATTAATTAGGGTCACTGCTAATTGAATTGAGAACCTAGAGGGTCACACACAACAACTTGGTTACATGAGTTGAGGCTTGAAAATGATTAAACGAGTTAATCGGGCCAAGAGGGTTCCACACGTGTGAAGTCACACGTGTGGCTCACGTGAGTGACACGTGTCACTGTGACACGTGTCACACACGTGTGTATATATATATATTATATATATATTAAATAATTAATTGGTTAATTATTTAATAGACTTTGGTTTAATTTTGAATTAAAAAGAAAGTCTAATTTTGGAGAAAATAATCTAGTTAATTAATTATGAATTAATTAATTAGATAAAAATAAGTTATTTATTTTATAATAAATAAAGTATAAAATTATCCAAAAATAGTTTGGATATTTTTAGCTCTCTTAAAAGTTGACTAGAATTAGAATTCAAAGTCAAAGTTGGAAAATACTTGATGATCAAGTAATAGGAGAGAGGGACCAAAATCCTAGCCCATAAAGGACTAGGAATTTCGGCACCCCCTTTCCTATAAATAGGGGAGCTCGAGCTCCTTATGGAGCTAATTGACAATTCTTGGTTCATGTGTTGAACACCTTCCTTTCTCCAAGATTATATTAAACCCTAGGTTAAGCCTAAACACTAACTAGAGAACTAGCATCCTTACTAGTTAGATTGTGATCAAGTTGGTGGACTTTCTCTAGAGACTTCAAGTTAGAAGTTTGAAGATTCGAGCTTTACCAAAGGAGAGGGGATCAAGCCGCGAGAAGAGCGTTCTTGGGTGGCTTGAAACGCTTCAAGAAAGAATAAAAGAAAAGTAAGTTTTCTATCTTTACGAATTTGGTTACACGATTGCGAGTTCAAGGTCCTTTTGTTGGGAAAATTTTTTAAATTCCGCTGCTTTCTGATTCGTGTTTTCCAACAAGATCATGGAATTAATTCTTGTAATTGCTATTGAATTGCTTTTGTTGGGCTTTGATTATGAGTTTAAAAGAGGCCTGAAGAGCCCAAGTCTGCTTATGGTTCGTATGTTTGAGTTTTAGTTTCCGAGGCATTATATTTTGTTGATTTGTTGTTAGTGCAGGGTCTAAGTTCCGCCTAGCTTAGGAGGGTTTTATGTTTGTCTCCCGTTCGCTATGGTTTGATACGGGTGCGGATTTACCATTTCGTTACTCGTGTTGAGCCATAGTGCGGGGGATGTGGTGCCTCACGTGCGGGGTGCTACACTGCATGTATATCGATTTCCCGAATAACTCCATCACTCCCACGAACCCTATTACCCCAATAAACACCATCACTCCAATCACTCCATCACTCCAATATACTATACATCACTCCAATGACTCCACGACTCCAATAACTCGATCACTCCAATCACGATAACACGATAGCGCGATAATCACGATGATCACGATGCCTGCATTGCTTTGCTTGATCATGACATTAACACGATAATCACGGTACGCACATTGCTTTGCATGGCCTGACTTGCTTCTTAACAGGTGACACGATGATTCATGGATGCGTGAACGTACTCATTGATTCCAATCTCTGCTCGGTAGAACAACTGGACAAGAAATAGATACATTTGTGCCATCATTAGACCATAACTTGATAATGTTAGCATAATGTAACACACGGCATATTAATGTAACGAGGTAACATGCATTAGCAAATGTGGTATGATATAATCATATTCTTGCATGTAATTGATCATATAATAGCATGTTGGGATCAATTAAGGGTAAAGGAATGGAATTGGAATTCCTATTTTTATGCAGAAACTTACTGCCTCTCCAGGGGCCTGGGAACGGCCGTTCCGGCCCTTAGTTCAAAATGCGAAGGGCCGTTCCCAGCTACCCGAAGTAGCTCCCCGAAGATGGGAACGGTCGTTCCGGCCTGTAAGCCAAAACGGGAAGGGTCGTTCCCGTCCTCGCCGCCATGCACATGATTCAAAATATGGGAACGGCCGTTCCCCAAATATAAAGGGAACGGGAAGGGTCGTTCCCATTACACGGAAAGAACAGAAGCAGGGCAGCAAAATAGGGGACGCACGAACCATCACCAAATCCCATTAAAACTCATATAACTCAACTCTATATGTTATAATTTATGCAAGGAAATATATATGCATGCTTAAAGTATAATAAAACCAATATAATTACTTCTATAACTCATGGATCATCAAGATTTCAAGATTAAACCCCATAAACATATATGCCATGAAACTCCCTAATTTCCAAGATTTATGCATGGAATTCAAGTCTAAAGCTTGTAGTCATGCTTCTAACATCATAAACACAAGTTATTGCAATCAAATCCTAACCCTAGCTTCAACGGTTATTATCATGAAATCCTACGTATTACCTTGGATGAAAAGAGTGAGATGAAGAAGAGGAAAACGGATGATCTAAGCTTCAAAGCTTGTAAATTTCCTGGAAATTAGCTTGATTTACATGAAATCTCCTCTTTCTCTTTGGTGGTGTGGATCGATGTGAGCAAGGAAGTAACAATGGTGTTTTTATGAGGTTATGGAATGGGATGGAAATGAAAAGATGCATATACCGTGATATATTTGGAAAAAATGTGGTATTTGCAACTAAATCCTCCAAGTTCTATAAGTTACGCAATTAAGGATATGAGGTTTGAAAAATGATCAATTTAGTCCAAGAATATATTTATGCAATTTAGTCCTTAAATTAAAGTGGATGCACATTTAAGGACAATTAAGAAATTAAGACACATTCGGTAATTAATTCGCGTACCTGAAAAGCCGAAAATTGGGGCGTTACAATTCTCCCCCCTTAAAAGAATCCGTCCTCGGATTCCCTTAGCGAGCGTGTAATGTCATAAATGGATACAATGTACAAGTTAGCAAATAATCCCTACGCCGCTTGACCTAAACTTGACACGACACTAGAACCTCGGTTTTGCAACCGGGCTCTGATACCACTTAAGATGTAGCACCCCAATACGTAAGGATGCCACACCCCCGCACTGTAGGTCGATCCACATATGAAATGGACAATTCGTGCATGAATCAACCTATAGCGAACGGGTTACAATGCAAATAAAACATCAAGCTAGACGAGACTAACTCATACATGCAATAGAACAAAGCGGAAGCATGCTATACTATCGATCATTTATCAAGTAATTTACACTTGGATTTTACATATCCATACATTATCATCTCCTAAATACATAACAAGTAGCCTTAACAAGAATTCCGTTGAAACGATAAATAAATAAATGCACCTTGCGGGACTCGAATGCAAGGACTCGACTCAGCTCGATTCCAGCTTAGAATGTACCTGCAAGAACAAGGCATGTATATCGATTTCCCGAATCACTCCATCACTCCCACAAACCCTATTACTCCAATAAACACCATCACTCCAATCACTCCATCACTCCAATCCCTCCATCACTCCAATCATGATAACACGTTAGCGCGATAATCACGATCATCACGATAAGCACGATGCCTGCATTGCTTTGCTTGATCATGACATTAACACGATAATCACGGTATGCACATTGCTTTGCATGGCCTGACTTGCTTGCTAATACGTGACACGATGATTCATGGATGCGTGAACGTACTCATTAATTCCAATCTCTGTTCGGTAGAACAACTGGAGATGAAATAGATACATTTGTACCCTCATTAGACCATAACTTGATAACGTTACCATAATGTAACACACGGCATAATCATGTAACGGGGTAACATGCATTACCAAACGTGGTATGATATAATCATATTCTTGCATGTAATTGATCATATAAGAGAATGTTGGGATCAATTAAGGGTAAAGGAATGGAATTGGAATTCCTATTTTTATGCAGAAACTTACTGCCACTCCAGGGGCCTGGGAACGGCCGTTCCGGCCCTTAGTTCAAAATGGGAAGGGTCGTTCCCAACTACCCGAAGTAGCTCCCCGAAGATGGGAATGGCCGTTCCGGCTTGTAAGCCAAAACGGGAAGGGTCGTTCCCGTCCTCGCCGCCATGCACACAATTCAATATATGGGAACGGCCATTCCCCAAATACAAAGGGAACGGGAAGGGCCGTTCCCGTTACGCAGAAAGAAAAGAAGCAGAGCAGCAAAACAGGGGACTCACGAACCATTACCAAATCCCATTAAAACTCATATAACTCAACTCTATACGTTATAATTTATGCAAGGAAATATATATGCATGCTTAAAGTATAATAAAACCAATATAATTACTTCTATAACTCATGGATCATCAAGATTTCAAGATTAAACCCCATAAACATATATGCCATGAAACTCCCTAATTTCCAAGATTTATGCATGGAATTCAAGTCTAAAGCTTGTAGTCATGCTTCTAACATCATAAACACAAGTTATTGCAATCAAATCCTAACCCTAGCTTCAAGGGTTATTATCATGAAATCCTACATATTACCTTAGATGAAAAGAGTGAGATGAAGAAGAGGAAAACGGATGATTTAAGCTTCAAGGCTTGTAAATTTCCCGGAAATTAGTTTGATTTTCATGAAATCTCCTCTTCCTCTTTGGTGGTGTGGATCGATGAGAGCAAGGAAGCAACAATGGTGTTTTTATGAGGTTATGGAATGGAATGGAAATGAGGAGATACATATACCTTGATATATTTGGAAAAAATGTGGTATTTGCAACTAAATCCTCCAAGTTCTATAAGTTATGCAATTAAGGATATGAGGTTTGGAAAATGATCAAGTTAGTCCAAGAATATATTTATGCAATTTAGTCCTTGAATTAAAGTGGATGCACATTTAAGGACAATTAAGAAATTAAGACACATTCGGTAATTAATTCGCGTACCTGAAAAGCCGAAAATTGGGGCGTTACAATTCTCCCCCCTTAAAAGAATCCGTCCTCGGATTCCCTTAGCGAGCGTGTAATGTCATAAATGGATACAATGTACAAGTTAGCAAATAATCCCTACGCCGCTTGACCTAAACTTGACACGACACTAGAACCTCGGTTTTGCAACCGGGCTATGATACCACTTAAGATGTAGCACCCCAATACGTAAGGATGCCACACCCCCGCACTATAGGTCGATCCACATATGAAATGGACAATTCGTGCATGAATCAACCTATAGCGAACAGGTTACAATGCAAATAAAACATCAAGCTAGACGAGACTAACTCATACATGCAATAGAACAAAGCGGAAGCATGCTATACTATCGATCATTTATCAAGTAATTTACACTTGGATTTTACATATCCATACATTATCATCTCCTAAATACATAACAAGTAGCCTTAACAAGAATTCCGTTGAAACGATAAATAAATAAATGCACCTTGCGGGACTCGAAGGCAAGGACTCGACTCAGCTCGATTCCAGCTTAGAATGTACCTGCAAGAACAAGGCATGTATATCGATTTCCCGAATCACTCCATCACTCCCACAAACCCTATTACTCCAATAAACACCATCACTCCAATCACTCCATCACTCCAATATACTATACATCACTCCAATGACTCCATCACTCCAATAACTCCATCACTCCAATCACTCCATCACTCCAATCCCTCCATCACTCCAATCACGATAACACGATAGCGCGATAATCACGATGCCTGCATTGCTTTGCTTGATCATGACATTAACACGATAATCACGGTATGCGCATTGCTTTGCATGGTCTTACTTTCTTGCTAGCAGGTGACACAATGATTCATGGATGCGTGAACGTACTCATTGATCCCAATCTCTGCTCGGTAGAACAACTGGACAAGAAATAGATACATTTGTACCCTCATTAGATCATAACTTGATAACGTTACCATAATGTAACACACGGCATAATCATGTAACGAGGTAACATGCATTGGCAAATGTGGTATGATACAATCATATTCTTGCATGTAATTGATCATATAATAGCATGTTGGGATCAATTAAGGGTAAAGGAATGGAATTGGAATTCCTATTTTTATGCAGAAACTTACTGCCTCTCCAGGGGCCTAGGAACGGCCGTTCCGGCCCTTAGTTCAAAATGGGAAGGGCCGTTCCCAGCTACCCGAAGTATAGCTCCCCGAAGATGGGAACGGTCGTTCCGACTTGTAAGCTAAAACGGGAACGGCCGTTCCTGTCCTCGCCGCCATGCACACGATTCAAAATATGGGAACGGTCGTTCCCCAAATACAAAGGGAACGGGAAGGGCCATTCCCGTTACGCAGAAAGAACAGAAGCAGAGTAGCAAAACAGGGGACTCACGAACCATCACCAAATCTTATTAAAACTCATATAACTCAACTCTATATGTTACAATTTATGCAAGGAAATATATATGAATGCTTAAAGTATAATAAAACCAATATAATTACTTCTATAACTCATGGATCATCAAGATTTCAAGATTAAATCCCATAAACATATATGCTAAGGAACTCCCTAATTTCAAAGATTTATGCATGGAATTCAAGTCTAAAGCTTGTAGTCATGCTTCTAAAATCATAAACACAAGTTATTGCAATCAAATCCTAACCCTAGCTTCAAGCGTTATTATCAAGAAATCCTACATATTACCTTGGATGAAAAGAGTGAGATCAAGAAGAGGAAAACGGATGATTTAAGCTTCAAAGCTTGTAAATTTCCCGGAAATTAGCTTGATTTTCATGAAATCTCCTCTTCCTCTTTGGTGGTATGGATCGATGAGAGCAAGGAAGAAACAATGGTGTTTTTATGAGGTTATGGAATGGAATGGAAATGAAGAGATGCATATACCGTGATATATTTGGAAAAAATATGGTATTTGCAACTAAATCCTCCAAGTTCTATAAGTTATGCAATTAAGGATATGAGGTTTGGAAAATGATCAATTTAGTCCAAGAATATATTTATGTAATTTAGTCATTGAATTAAAGTGGATGCACATTTAAGGACAATTAAGAAATGAAGACACATTCACCAATTAATTCGCGTACCTGAAAATCCAGAAATTGGGGCATTACATAAGTTATGGTTTAGAATTTTGAATTTTGATAATTGTATAAATATTTTGGCCCAGGGTGGGCATAATATTTATATCTTATTTAAATGATGAGCATGTATAAGTGTGTATGTTTGAATCCTGGTAGCTTCCGCATTTGATATTTTTTATTTGGCGCACTCTGATTCAGGGTCTAGACCGCCTAGCTTAGGAGAGATTTTATTTGTCACCCGTTTGTCGTGGCTTGATGCGTGTATGGAGTCTCTATTTTTGTTACACGTGTCGGGTTATGGTGCGGGGAATGTAGTGCTCTGCGCTCTGGGGTGCTACCTTACCTTTCCAATTTGGGACGAACAGGGGGTGTATGGAGCAGGAACTTTGCAAAGTGAATTGTATCTCTCTTCTTGTCTCCCTCAATCTCGGTTTGCTGCTTTTCTTTCTCTTTTTCCCCTACTGAACTGAAATGAGGAGCAAATGGGTGAAAAGGAGGTTTAATTAGGGTCAAATGGGTTCAAATATGGGGCGATTCGGTTAACAAACGGGTCGGTTATAAGCAAAACGGGTGAAGGTGGTGAATCTGTCACACGGGTCACGGTTCGGGTAAAATTCGGAGGTTCAAACAGGCTTCGAAAAATACAAGTCCAGGTTTCTTATCTTCCTTTCTTCGTTATGAGTTCAAAGCTTCTTCCAAATTTCGAATCCGAATTCCCGAGCTCAAGTTATGGCCTCTGGAACCCAAGGTGTGCTAAAACTAGTTAGGCCCTCGAGTTCCTAACAAACAAAATGGTTTAAGAACCATATCAAATGAACTCTAAAATGGTAAACGAGCATATAAAGAAGTGTATAAATGACATAATTCATGTATAGAAAGTTGTCACAAATATCGGAATTGAAAACGGGACTAAATGAATTAAAACGACTTGAAAAGGTTTGAAAACGTTTAAAACTTAAACATACGGCATATACTAATTATTCAAATATTCAAATAAATCACCTAATAGCATACTTAATTAATTAAAAGCACACTTAGCATACCTGTAACGTTCGTACCTGGAAGGCCGAAGAATCGGCATGTTACACATTTGACCAACTCCCTCAATTCTTGACCAAATGACGTCACACTTGGACCCACATACCCCTAACACAACCCCCTATCACCCCATTTCAGCCTCATCTCGTTCAAGTCCCCATAAAGAAGGAAAAGTTGCTACAAATAGAGATACAAGGGAGGAGAGAAGGAAAACTATTCATTCCTTGTGTTTTTAAGCTCATACCATCTCCATTTCTTTTCCAACTCAAGAGGTAAGTTAATATTTGTGTTCTCCTTCCCCTTGTGATCAATTTAAACTATGATTTGCCTATTTTCCTCAAGGTTTGAACATGGTTTGAGTTAGAGATTTAATAGTAAGGGTTTCATGCAATTTTTGAATTTATTGATCAACCTTATGTTATTTGAAGTTTTATGATATGTTACTTGATCACATGATTTTCTTGGTAGATGACCATTGTTACATCTTGAAAGTTGAAGCATGAAACTTGAATTTTGTTGTGATATTTGCTTCCTTTGATGATCTAATGTGTTATACATGCAATATACTATGTTTTGAGGTTTTCTTGAGGTGTTTTTGGGTTGGAATTGGACTTTGGGAGGTTTGGGGACCTTTCCCTTTCGAATTTTAGCTTTTCCGCCATTGTTGTAGCTCCAGGGGAAGCCTAACAGCCGTTATCCCCAAAGGCCTAACGACCATTACCCAAGGTAGGAGCCTAACGACCGTTACACTTTCGCAGGCCAATTTACCTTGCAGCCGCTACCTATCCAAAAGACCTCCGATTAACCTGAAATTTTAACTGTAGAAACCCCTTTGAGTCTAGAGTATTCTCTAACTGGAATCACATTAAAATTCCTTGTGGTTTGTGAGATATAATCGTTTGAAAATTCACTACTTCGCCAGAATTCTACATTTATCCAACTTGAAGCTTACGCCATTTTCACATCGCTTTGAACTAAAATTCAAGCCATATATAGTTAGAAAGATCTCCTTGTCTAATTTCATATCCAATAAACAGAAATCCATTTTAACTTCTAGAACTCAAGATATTCCCATGTTTCTACAGCTTGCGCGTTTCCAAAAACAGTCAACTTTTACCAAAATCCATTTCCTTGCGCTCCTTTCACTTCCTTGACTTCCTTATGTGTTTAAATTGATATCTTTTGATTCGAACTTGTATCTATGATAGTAAAGGCTTATTAAATGATATTTTATGATATTTTTTATGAATTTTATGGCTTGATATACGAGGTATAAACGTGACTTTCATGTATGAACGTTTAAGTGCTACAATGTGACCGTGTTTGCAATTATCGCATTCTTCATATGTTTTATGAATTCCTTCCACCTTAAATTGATCTGTATGCATGGTTAAAATGTATTATAACATGTTATGAATCGAATATTGAATGAACGAACAATATTGAATGAACGAATGTTAATTAATGGGCATGATCTATTCGTGTAATGATTAATTTAATGGTTTATGTGTCTAAGTGGCATTAATTGTGCACATGAACATCTTCATAGCTCATTGTTATTGCTCATGCATTTCATATCACGTTAATGTATTGTCGTACGTCATATACGGTCCACTTGGAGTCTCAAGTCTCACAAATACACCGTATTATCTTTTTGTACAGTTTTTCTCCAGGGTGGAGATGTGTCGGGTTCATAGACTATCTTCAAGTCTTCTTTTCTTCTAGGTCTTGTTCGGTAAGGTGTTGTAGCACCCCGAGCGAAGGGCACCACATCCCCCGCACCATAGCCTGATACGTGTAACGAAATGGGAACTCCGCATACGCACCAAGCCATAACGAACGTGTGATAAACAAAAACACACACCCTAGCTAGGCGTTCTAGACCCTAATACAGAGTGCGCATTAAACATAAATTTACGAAAGCGATTAATTTCAAATCATAACATGCTAGCAATGATCGTATCATATCCATCATATATAATTTATATACAAGATAAAAATACAAAGCTTAATCCCAGGCCAGAATATAAGTATCAAATTATACATATTTCAAAATTTGCAAAATACATGTGACTCGAGCTACCCTCAACCAACGACACAAGGACAACCACCTAGCTCAAACCTCCAAAAGCACCTACAACTCAAAAGAAGAAGGGAAAACATAAACTTCAACGAGGGTCAGTCCAAAAGACCAGTGAGGGAGCTGCTATCACACACTTATATAGGTATAGAGCAAAACACTTAGCAAATTAAAAAGAATCCATGAATCGGGGATGGTTTTTGCAAGCTAAAACATTTCCCGTGGTATTAAATATATATACATAAAAGAAGTTGAGGGTCAAAGGCCAAAATAACCGATTTTAAGTAATTAAAAGTCCATTCCCATTTCGTAGACTTATACATAATCACACTAACTCGGCGAGTACGAGTTCTCCTTCCCAACTTCTCATAATCAAAGACAAAATCATAATCAAAACATAAATCATAAACCATCCTTACTCCGGGTGATAGAAGGGTAGCAAGCCCTAGCTATCGGTTATAATTCACACGAGTCAAGGATTAATTTCTTCCTTGCACCTTCGGCGGGGATACCACCGGCTCAAGAGAACCACCCTTCCTCAACCTCCTAAGGTTAGGTGAAACTCTCAAAAGGAAAGCATTGAAAGGAGAGCTCGACGACCCCACAGTCGACCCGAGTTGCCATACCACTCTCCGGGGCCCAATTCATAATTTAAAACTCATAATTTTCACAAACTTATCTTTCAAAGTTCAAAGCTCGATACACGCTCACACATATCGCAGCCTTTTCAAACAAAAATCAAAATAGAGCTTACATATGTATACAAATCATTTTTCAAAGTCTTATAACAAAATGGGACGAGCACTCAAATTACATATCATATACGTATTTATCTTATATTATACGTAATTTGCATGCGGGCTTCAAAACATATAGGTTTGTAGGTCATATTATCTAAAAGGAAGAAAACCTTACCTTTCCAAGTTAGTGGAGCAAAACGATATAAAACGGACTCAAACGAATGCCTACGGGACCTTGTCGTTACCCACGGAACCAAACTCTGAACTAAGGAAACAACAAAAGATGCTCTTAGACTTAAAATGTACAAAATAGACGCTCGGAAAATGTATATGATGTATATAATGCAAACGAAATGCAACACTTAAAGCATATGAGTTCATATTTCACTTATTTCATAATAAACGGTCCCATAAATTCAATATTATGAAGATAACACATAAATTAACATGTTAATATATCACTCAAGTCATTCAAGAAGCAAGAGATTAGCATATTAAAAAAATAGACAAAGTTCTAACTTATTCATGCAGATTGAAAAACACTTCAGAGCACATGAGAGCATAGTTAAAAAACGAGCATCTAATTCAATCACAAATTCGTATCATACAAGGTAACACATATGACAACATGTAAACAAGACATTCAAGTCATAAGACAAGCGAGAGATTAGTATATTAAGTGAGTAAATGAGGTGTTAGATCATTCATACATATAAGGAGGCATTTAGGTCACATAATAACATATGAGAGCAAAACTCGTAAACGAGCATGTAAAACGAGCCATAAATTCACGACATACATCCTAACACATAATATTACATGTTAACGTCATATATGATGCATAAACGAACCAAAAAAAAAAGTAAAGCACAAACGAAACAAGTAAAAACCATATAGTCACGCAACAAAGGGGTCGCGGCCGCTGCCCAATCCCTTCATGGATTGGTCACAACCAAGACCAAAAATTCGAACAAAAATGCAGCCTATGTCGCAGCCATGACCCAAAATAGCCTGAGGAAGGTCATGGCCATGACCTTAAGTCGAGAAGAAGGCAAAAGATGGCCACGGTCGCCACCAATAATCACCTTGGCGCGATCGCGGCCGTGACGTCTCGCAGCAGCAGTGTGAAACAAGAAGGAACAGCCACAAAACCAACCAAATCTCTTCCTAATTCATGCCAACACTTAGAGGTAAGTTGAGGACACATAACACATGAGAAAAGAGCTCAAAATCTGGGCTACAATAGCTGTATATTAAGGCGTGAAAGCAAGAAACGAAATCAATTTTCATGTTCATACAAAAACCTTCATGTTCTTCAGATGAAACCTCAAAATTCCTAAACTATCATGCAATATAAGTTGATAGAAATGAGAAGGGATGCCTTAGGTTCTGATATGATGCATCAAATACAAAGGAAATGCAAGGAATCATGCAAATTCTTCAAGAAAGCCCAAACCCTTACTATCCATGACTCTAGCAACAACATGATCAAAACCCCATGAAATTCAGCGAATAAGGAGTCCAAAGAAAGAGGAGAAGCTTTAGAATGCATTCATAAACATACCTTTCAAATTCGGGGCGAATCAGAGGTGAAACGAGCTCAAAACTTGAAAAAGGAATAGTATTTGCTTCCTTCTCTTTTAGATTTCGGGTTGCTGGACCAAAAACCCCTTTTTCCTTCTCTTGGATGATTCAAAACGAAATTAGGGGATTATTTTCTGAAATGGGATTAAGTCAGGAGGATGTGGGGCCAAGAATCACTTAATTTGGTCAACAAATGACCAAGTTATGGCTAAAAGAGTACAGCAGGGTCCAAGTTGCATGTGAGGCTCAATTCGGTAAAATTTCAGAGGTTCAAACGGGTTTAAAAAAATACAAAGTTGGGTTCCTTGGTTTCCTTTCTTCGTTACGAGTCCAACACTTCTTCCGGAATTCAAATCCGAATTCTCGAGCTCAAGTTATGGCGCCCGGAACCCAAGCTGGGCTAAAACTAGTTAGGCCCTCAAGTCCCTCAGAAATCCCGTTTTTACAAAACGAGCCAAGAACCAAATAAAATGAATTCTAAAACACGTAACGAGTATGAAAACACATTCATAACTCATATATTTCACGCGTACCAAGATTTTACAAAAATCGGAGTTAAATCCAGACACATATTGTGCAAATTCCAAGGCACGTAGACATAAACATTTAAAACTCAAGTTATAAGTTAAACAAATAATTACAATTAATTTCAAATAATCACATAATCATTAAAATAACACATATTTGGATAATTAAATAATTTAAATGCGCATATAACACTCTCGTTGCGACGTACCTGTACGGCCGAAAAATCGGGATGTTACAACCTCTCCCCCTTCAAGAGGACCTGTCCTTAGATCCTGAAGGGTCTTGAACGGCTCCGAAGGCAACCCAACTCCACACTTCCACGGCGGTAATCTAATCTCGGAGAACGGCAGACTTCTCAAGATATTACCTCCTTAATTAGCAAACCGGACACAAAGTTCTAGTCGTTTGCCCCCACTTCCCAAATAATGATTCAGGAGTAGTTGGAGAATCCTCAACTGTTGGCATATAGACATTATTACACAAAGTCCATAACATCTTTCTTATGCCACTACAACCGGTCTCCCAAAACTTCGAACAACATCAAATAATGAGAGGGATAAACTCGTGGCCTTGCACTTCTGAAGGCGTAGGCTACAATCCTTCTGCAAGCAACACACAACAAAGGCCTTCCTTTATGCCTCGGTTGGAAATGAAGTAGCCTTCGTACCATCGGTTAGGCAAAAGTCGATACTAAGGGCATCTCTCTTCAACCACCTCTTCCCACTCAAAACCGTGCCTCTTATTCGTCATCCATGTCAATGGGTTGGCATTCTTAAAGAAGATTGCCTCTTATACCCCGCTTACACGAGAGACTTCTTACTTTGAGGCAATTTTCGGTTCTTCTACGAGGAATATCAACGGGTTAGCCTTCTATCTATCACCCATAGATACCATTGAACCCAAACGGACCTCTTGAAAACAACCACTATCCTAACCAAGAACAAAACACCTCCAAACAAGTCCACCGAAAGTAGCTTGACCCTCACAACTCACCCACGCTCTCGAGCACTCCACACCACCAAACTCTCTCCAAAAGAGAGTTAACACAAAAGGAAAAGAAAGCACACAACAAGCGAGAACTAAGAAGGAAAAGAAACACACAACAAGCAAAACCAAGAAGCACCAAAGAATAAAGAATAAAGCAACAACCACACAGGTTTCCCCAGAAATAATATATGCATGAGATGAGATGATATGAATGCTTCGTGTACCTTGCACCAATGCGATAGTGTCAAGCTTGGCATGTACATGGGTTTGAATCAGGATATCAGAGCTACGGTTCTTCATAAGCAATTGATTTGTAGGGGCAACCATTCATCATATGCCCAATCTCACCACACCTAAAATATGCACCTAGCTTCTTCTGACATTTCTCCTCCATGTGATTCGGACCTTCACATTAACCACAACGAATCAGTGCCGGTGAAGTGGGCACTGGGGCCGGTCTCGATGGTCGAGGTTTCTTGTTCTTAGATTGCTTAACACCTTGAGATCCTTGGGGTTTTTCTTGTGTCACGGTCCTCTTACCTAAACTTAAGATTGAAAAGTGTGGGACTTCAAATGTTGCTTATCTATCGCATGTTGAACCACCTTTCTCATAGCCTCGGACCATTGATTCACCGTTGAAGTACACAGAGCTCGTTGGATATCACTCTTAAGTTCTTGCATCAAGTTTTGGGCTTTAAGTCGATAGTTATCGACAACTTGGGTAGAATAAATGCTCGATCTTTCAAGTTCCTCCATATAATTTTCCGCCATCTTTAAATCCTGTTGGAGGTCTAAAAATTCTTGAAGTCTCTTTACTCTTGCACTAGAGGGGATGTACTTGTTGTGGAATTCCTGAACAAAGTTTTCCCACGTGATCACTTCTAACTCCGATCTCACTTCCTTGAGCCAAATTAAAGCTTGGTCTTGAATTAACCGGGAGGTGCAAATCACCTTATCTTGTGATGTCCCCGATAGTGTATCCCATATCCACAAAATTTTGGTAATCCATTGTTTGGCCTTCACATCATCACCTCCAAACCACATCGGAGGGTTGCAATTTTGGAACTCTCGGTATATCAATGGCATTCGTTCTTCTTCCACGGTTAGTTGTTGAGATGACATCCTGAATAAGAAACACAATTCAAGAAAATATCGATGCATGGAAGGGTTTAGTGCATGTTCACGTGAATAATTAATAAAAATAAGGCAAATAAATCACATAAAGTGAAAATGAATGGAAATAAACACATATTTCCTAAGCCGAACGACCTAGACGGACCCAACACGACACTGGAGCTCCGGTTTGCAACCAAGACCTCTGATACCACTTTAGATGTAGCACCCCGAGCGAAGGGCACCACATCCCCCGCACCATAGCCCGACACGTGTAATGAAATGGGAACTCGTGCACACATACCAATCCATGGCAAACGGGGTAGCAAACAAAAACACATACCCTAGCTAGGCGGTCCAGACCCTAATACAGAGTGCGCATTAAACATGCTAGCAATTAACATATCATATCTATCATATACAATTTATATACAAGATAAAAATACAAAGCTTAATCCCAGGCCAGAATATAAGTATCAAATTATACATATTTCATAATTTCCAAAATGCATGTGGCTCGAGCTATCCTCAACGAACGACACAAGGGCAACCGCCTAGCTCAAACCTCCAAAAGCACCTGCAACTCAAAAGAAGAGGGGAAAACAGAAACATCAACGAGGGTCATTCCTAAAGACTGGTGAGGGGGCTAACACACACACTCATATACTTATAGAGCAAAGCACTTAGCAAATTCGAAAAGAATCCATGAACCGGGGATGGTTTTTGCAAGCTAAAACATTTCCCGTGATATTAAATATATATATACATAAAGGAAGTTAAGGGCGAACGGCCAAAATAATCTATTTTAAGTAATTAAGAGTCCGTTCCCGTTTCATATATTTATATATAATCACACTAACTCGGGGAATACGAGTTCTCCTTCCCAACTTCTCATAATCAAAGATATTATCATAATCAAAACATAAATCGTAAACCATCCTTACTTCAGGTGATAGAAAGGTAGCAAGCCCTAGCTATCGGTCATAATTCACACGAGCTAAGGATTAATTTCTTCCTTGCACCTTCGGCAGGGATACCACCGGCTCAAGAGAACCACCCTTCCTTAACCTCCTAAGGTTAGGTGAAACTCTCATAAGGAAAGCATTGATGGGAGAGCTCGGTGACCCCATAGTCGACCAGAGTTTCCATACCACGCTCCAGGGCCCAATTCATAATTCAAAAATCATAATTTTCATAAACTTATCTTTCAAAGTTCAAAGCTCGCTACACACTCACACATATCAGAGCCTTTTCAAACGAAAATCAAAATAGAGCTTACATATGTATACAAATCGTTTTTCAAAGTCTTATAACAAAATGGGACGAGCCCTCAAATGACATATCATACACGTATTTATCTTATATTATACGTAATTCACATGCGGGCTCCAAAATTGTAGCAACCCGAGCATAAGGTGCCACATCCCCGTACTACAGCCCGACATGTGTAGCGAAATGGAGAATCCGTACATGCACGAAGCCCTAGCGATTAGGTGACAAACAAAATACCTTCCTCAGCTGGGCGGTCTAAACCCTCAAATAGAGCATGCATAAAAGCAACATACAAAAGCAAAAACATTTAAACAACAAACTAGTACTAAGCCAAGGTTATAAAAAACTGAAACAAATTATATACATACTTGCCATAACGGGCCAAAGCTTAACAAATACAAGCTTCGAACTCTTCAAAATATAAATACTCCAAACTTAAAAATGTAAACAAACTAGATATGAGAATGCAGACTTGAACTAAGCTACAGACTCCAAAGACAACCACAAACCGCCTAGCTCGAACCAACGGACCGGAACCTGCAAACTAAAAATATAAAAAGGAAGGGGTCAGTCACACTGACTGAATGAGGGGCTACACACGTACACATATATACGTATACGGAGCACAACACATATCAAAGAGAGGAGTTCATGAACCGGGGCATGGTTTTTATATTCTAAAACACTTTCACGCGTGATAATAGATATAGGGAGTAAAAGAGTTAGGCCAAAGGCCAAAAAAACCAAATTTTAGTAATTAAGAATCCACTCCCGTTTCACGAACTATTTCTTAACAAACTAACATAACGGAAATCAAACATAACCCACACACCATCCGTTGACCTAAAATGAGTCATCCCGGATTCAAAACACATGCACACATGCGTCGACCTAAAATGAGTCATCCTGGATTCAGAACACAACACACGCCCAGACATATTCAGAATCGGAATCAAAATCGTAGTCGTACCGCTTTCAAAGACACACCTTGTTCAAATTTAAACTCGTAATCACAACCGTTTCATATTCAGATTCAAAATCAAAACATAAACGAATAATATTTAACGTTTCATATACAAAGCAAAAACCATAACCTAGCATCATACACTTATCCTAACATGCATAACCTAAGGTACTTCTAATTCTAACATATTCACATTCTATTATAGTCTAACATATTCAAACATATTCAAAACCTAGCATAAACGTATCCCTAACATAATCCTAATCATAACATACCGGATTCTTAACATATTCATATCATATCAAACTTACAAATTCTAGTGCCTAACGTATCATATTCCATAGCATAAGACATAACCATTCATATACATAGCTCACACATACATACATATACTAAGGTCTTAAAATCACATGCAATCACAACGGTCGTATTTCATTAGGGTATATCTATAACCTAACCTCACCTTACACTGACGAAACCGGGCAAACAGGGAGAAAACTAACACCTACGGAGCAACCGCATCACCAACAGGACACTCCTCTGAACAAGACAAACATTAAAAATAACCTTAGACTCAAAATGAACCATACAAACGCTCGACGAATGTGTATGGATGCAAATGATGCGATGCAGGTCACAAACGTTCAAACTTAGTCACGTGAAATCAATTACCACGTTATCATATCAATAACACATAAATTAGACTCATAACATATCATTTAATAGCATATCAAGAGGATACACAAAGTTAAAACACATAAGAAAGCAAAAGATATGAAGGAAACAACAAGGGATAACATATGGAGCATATAACGTCATATCTTGCATATATGAACCAAAATTCCATAAACGACACGTAAAATAAACATATAACACGTTAAATAATCACATAATATATAACTTTATACCATAGCACATACATATATGAGTTTAAATGACATAAACAAGGCAAAACATGCGAAGAGATTTCACACGTACCATTTAAACGTTCATGCATGCTAGTCACATTTACACATAATAAACAAGCCATAAAATTCAAATAAAAAATCAAACATATCATATCCTAACATATTAACATGTTGAGATCATAATTGGGGTGAGAGAAAACAATTAAAATCATAAGTGAAACAAGAAACGAACAACGAAATGAAACCGGGCACGTAAAGAACACAACACACAAGACTATCAGAAAAGAGCCAAGGGGTGACGGGTGTCACCAAAATCTAGTACAAAAATGTTGACCCCCATCTCCATAGGCAGGGGTAAAAGATGAAGAGTGACGGGGTTCACTCTCCCAAAGAGTAATCAGGGTGACAGGTGTCACCACTTGCGGTCCCAAAATTCGCAACAGGGCAAAACTCGAAATTAACGCAAAAAATTCAACCAAAACTCCAACAAAATCATGCTATCCTAAGTTAACATATAATGTTAAGATAATATATCAATAATTCACTCATTTCATGCAAAAATCTGCGCTAAACTTAAAGGTTCATGCGAAACAAATGCAAGAGACATATACATGTTCAGCTTCATTTCAAAAACTTCAAGAACTCAAATAGTACCTGAAAACTTCCATGAAAAAACAGTTCATACAATTACTAAGCGATGTCTTAGGATCAACTAGGATGCATAAATTCCAAAGAAATCACAAGAGATCATGCAAATCCATCAAATTGGTCTTAACCCTTACTATTCACCAAGAATTCAATATCTCACTCAATTCTCCATGGATTTCGGAAAATAAGGTGTCAAATTAAAGAGGAGAAGATATAGAACAAAATTATAAGCTTACATTTCGAATTTGGAGAGATTTGGTGGAGTATTGAACTCAAAAAATGAAAAATGAATAGTGTTCTTCTTCCTTCTCTTGGGATTTCAGGGAGCAAATGCAAAACCCCCTTTTTCCTTCTCTTGTATGATTTTGGGACGAAATGGGAGGGTCAGGGCTGATAAAGGGGTTAACCAAGGTTGGTTAGGTTCAAACTTGGGTTAATTTGGTTAAAGGATGAATAAGTTATGGGCAAAATGGTGAAATATGGCAAATCTGTCACACGGGCTCGGTTCGGGCAAAATTCGGGGGTTCAAACGGGATTAGAAAAATAAATTGGATTTATTCCCTTCCATTCTTTGTTATGAGTCCGTAGCTTCTTCCAGAATTCAAATCCGAATTCCTGAGCTCAAGTTATGCCTTCGTGGCATGCTAGGCGGGAGTCGGGTCGAGTCTTTTATCCAGCTGAGTCTAGCATAGTGTTTCTTCCCATGTATTAGCATTTCAGAGTATCGTGTTAGTAGTTTTGAGCACTTATGTGTGAATATTATTTGGGAGATGATAATGTATTGATATGATGAAACGATACTATTTTGCTTCCGCTTTTGAGTTCATGTATTGGAGTTATTTTACATTTGAGGGTCTAGTCCCGCCTAGCTAGCGTGTTCTTTTATTTGCATTGTTACCCGTTCGCTATAGGTTAGTTTATGTACGGATTACCCGTTTCGTATATGGATTGACCTATAGTGCGGGGGTGTGGCATCTCCACGTGTAGGGGTGCTACATCTTAAGTGGTATCAGAGTCCGGTTTCAAAACCGAGGTTCTCGTGTCATGTCGAGTCTTATGGGTATAGGTCGAACGGCGTAGGATTAATTGATACTTTACGAGTCTTGCATCTTATATGGAATTATTTGTATTTATTTGAAGTTGATGAACGATGCGAATTATGTGTTACACTTGTCCTTAGTGACCTTGATCTCAATTATGTTCATTAGCATTCTCTAATCCAACATGCATATCTAGTGTTTCGGTTACAGGATGCCTCGAGATAGATCTCGCCGTGATCATTCTCCGGGACATAGCAGACTTCACCACGATCATTCTCCTCGTGCTCCTTCACCCCCTCTTGCTCAGCCACAAGATTTCATGAATGCAGTGGTCGGGTTAGTCGATCAGAGACTTCAAGAACGGGTTCCTCCAGCACCACCTGCGCCATTAGCACCACAGGAGAACCCTATCTCCGCTATACTACGGGAATTTCAGAATCAGCGACCTCCCAAGTTTTATAGGGGCGATGATATCCAGGCAGAGATGTGGATAAAGGAAGTAGAAAGAATTTGGCAGCTTATTCCGTGTGATTCTCAGGAAAAAGCTCGCTGCACTCTTACCCTGATCCAGGGCGAAGCTTATTAATGGTGGGAGAGTACTCAGATTGTATTAGAGGCTGCCGGGGAAGCTATTACCTGGGAAGTATTCATTCGGGAATTCAGAAATAAGTTCGTTCCACCAGCTTCCCGCACTCGTAGGTTAAGGGAATTCACTAATTGAGGCAAGAAGGGAGGTCCATTGGCGAGTACCTCGCAGAGTTCGAGAGATTGTCTCCCTATGCTCCCAATATAGAGAGCGATGACTTTCACAAGGCAACGCAATTCGTGCAGGGACTTAGGCTGGACATCCAGGATGCCTTGAAAGCTACTAATACCAGCACTTGGGCCAAAGCTACTACTAAAGCACTAAAGGTCGAGGATTCGGACAATGCAAGGAAGTCTATTTCTCGCTTTGAACCGGACCTAGTTTCAGGATCAGGACAGGATTCCAATACGAAGAAAAGTTCCAATGTTGCTTCGATTTTACTCTCCCAAGAAAGGTCTAAAAAGAAAAAGTCCCAAATGGAAAGGTCAACTTTAGAGAAGGTTTCTGTTACGGCATCGCCATCACAGTCAAGGAAGCTACTCTGCACTTATTGTGGATGGGACACACATACATATGATGGATGTAGGAAGCGCTTACGGTTATGTTTCCGTTGTGGAAGTTCTGAGCATCAAATAGATACGTGTCCGAAACAGAAAGAGCGGTCCACCGGGGGTCAGAGCTCACTTAACAGGCAAGAACAACGGTGAACGGTACTTTCAAACATGCATATCACGAGCATCATGGATTTATTATTAATTTAACTTTGGCTAGCAACAATGTGTTTTGATGTGAAGGATAAATTAATGTGCTTGGCGTGACTATACTTGCTTCTTACGTGGTAAATGTTTCTATCATTGTTTTGGACTGGTACTTGGTGTATGTCCGAGAGACGGGGTTCTCTCATTACGTGCTGAGAGACGGGGCTCTCTCATCCCTTGCCGAGAAACAGGGTTTTCTCATTTCTTGTTTAAGAGACGGGGTTCTCTTATGGCTTGTGCATTATTGAAACTCGACAGTGGACCTGGGGACCAGGTCCTTTTAAGGGGAGGAGAATTGTAACGCCCCGAATTTCATTAATCACATTTTTATGTTTATTATAATTTTATAAATTATATCTTATTATATTTTCATGAAATTTTACGTATTCATATTCAATTTAGAATTTATTTCATAGCTTGAAAATATTTTCTACGTAAAATTACTACCGGAAGTGATTTAATTACCAAATTATTCCTAAGTGTTCATTTCTTTAAGTTGAGGGACCAAATTGCATAATTTTCCATGGAATCAATTGAGTAATTATCAAACACTTCATCCTTGATTGCATGACTCCATAAGTTAAGGGACTAAATTGCAATTTATGCATTTCACATATTTCAAAATTGATGAATCACGTTATATTTCTTCCTTGAGCTTCCTTGTCCATTTTCATATCAAAAAACCATCGATCATTTTCTTCCTGCTCTCACCGAACCTCAGCTTCAACAAGAAAGGAAAGAGATTTCATCATTTCATCAATATTTTCAATAAATATTGCAAGATTTAGAGCTTGATCATCATCTCCATCTATCTTCTTCATTTCTTTTCATTTCAAGGTGGGTATGTGGTTGAATTCATGATTCTTGATCAATTATGTGTAAATTAGGGTTTGAGAATTATGGTATAAATGAGTTAATTGTTGATTAAAGAATAAATATGTGAGTAAAGCATGATTTGTTCCGTGAATTCTTGAGAAATTGAGCTTAAATGATCAAGTTGTGCATGAGCATGAAACTTGGAATTCTTGATGATATTTCATGTTTTATATGTTTAAAGGATATACTATCATCCCTTGAATATGTATACAAGTATATGCCCAGAAACCTTTGCATTTCTTGATCAAAACTTGAGTTTTTGTGGCCTTTTTGTGGTTGCCGTAGCCATGCCCTGCTTCTGCTCTGTTTTTCCAGTTGCAGAAGCTAGGAACGGCCCTTCTCGCTTAAGTGCATTATGGGAAAGGCCATTCCCACTCTTTAAATCAAAGCGGGCTGACGAACCTGGGAACGGCCGTTCCCACTTTGGCCTACGTTCCGGAAGGGCCGTTCCCAGAGAAAACGTGTTTTAAATATTGAAAGCGCTGGCGCGTTTCCGGATGGCCATGGGAACGGCCCTTCCCATTTTCAAAGGGAAGCCGGAACGGCCGTTCCCATACGTCTGGCATAGCAAAAGCTACTACATAAAATGTGATTTTTGGGATTTCAACCCAATACATTCTTTGATCCCAAATTGCTATTATATGATAGAATACATGCTAAAACAAGATATTTTCATGCTGCATTTATTATTTCTTGTCATCTCGTTGCATATTCGTCGTTCGTCATATTTGGTCCATTTAGAGTCAAGTCTCATGTATACATGTATCGTTTGCACAGATCAGCTTCCCGTGACGTGGAGCAAGGGCCGTAGGCCGTGTCCCGACTTGCATTCTGTCGGTAAAGGTGAGGTTTAGCTATTAGTTATCTAGAACCATATAACCTTTATGTGGATTTCGGCCAAATTATATATATATATATTCTTTCATAACCGTTTCCCAAGAACAAAAGATTTAACAACTACCCGTGTATCGTGTTACAAGTCGTGTTCTTTGAAAGTAAATCGTGTTTCTTGAAAACTAATCGTGTTCATGACAAGCAAGTCATGTATCGTGTTATCGTGATTGAACCGTGATCGTGTTTGGAGAATTATCGTGTATCGTGCATTATGGGCCCGAGAGTGAGTGTTTGAGCCAACCGGAAAAGCATAGGGCTGACGGGTAACTCACACACCTCTCTCACACCGTGGGGATGCCTCCTGAATCCACCAGGAGGTTTGATGGAGGAAGGAGTCCCCGTACGTAGGAGTCATGCTCCCGACGTACGTCATGTTATCGTGGGTGGTTCGGGCCTTGCAAACCCACCACCAATGGTGAAGGATGGATTTCGTGTAATTGATCGTGTGCACTATAATGACTTGTATGATAACTTAATTAATTGAAAGTGTAATCCTTGTTCACTGTCAAGGTTTGGTTGGAGATCGTACACGCCGCTCGCCAGGGCCACTGATGGTTATAATAAACATGATTATCGTTTGAAACTTGATAGTTGTAATCTCGGGCGAGCTTTATGTTATTCTTGCACCTATATTATTTTAGTTACAAAACCTTACCCGAGATTATAACTTGCATGCTACTTGTGTTTATATATACTTATGCCCCTCACTCGGTCTTCACAGACTGACGCCTCCACCTTTCAGGTTTTGTTCGTGGCGTGCTAGGCGGGAGTCGGGTCGCGTCTTTTATCCAGCTAAGTCTAGCATAGTGTTTCTTCCCACGTATTAGCATTTCAGAGTATCGTGTTAGTAGTTTTGAGCACTTATGTGTGAATATTATTTGGGAGATGATAATGTATTGATATGATGAAATGATATTATTATGCTTCCACTTTTGAGTTCATGTATTGGATTTATTTTACATTTGAGGGTCTAGTCCCGCCTAGCTAGCATGTTCTTTTATTTGCATTGTTACCAGTTCGCTATAAGTTAGTTTATGTAGGGCGTTTCGTATATGGATTGACCTATAGTGCGGGGGTGTGGCATCTCCATGTGTAGGGTGCTACACGGGATGTTACAAACTACCCCCCTCAAAAGGACCTGGTCCTCCAGGTCGAACCATGTGAGTAAGAACCGCGAGCAAATCTCTCGTATTCACCCAAGTTCAAGGTTCATGATGTCCTGACGAGGGTTAGCTCGAGAAAGGTCTTCAAGACATTGATATGTACATGTATATGTGGTTATTTTTAAGGGATTGATATCATGTTTTGAGCTATGTTTGATATACACATGAAGCTTAGATTGATTTTTGAGGGTTTGTTGATCTATTGCCATCCATAGAGCTATACTTTGTATTGATGATGTATATATGATCTCTCAAGCTTCATTCATGAATATATGATCTTATTTTTTCTTATGGTTGAGTGTATAGGATATCACCATTGATGAGCTTCAAGCTTTCTTGCATGAGATAGGTTGATATATATGACTTCCTTGCTCCCTTTGTCTTGTTTGATGATATGGATGGAGTTAGAGCAAGATATTACATGAATTTGATGCATAAATATTGGTTGTTGTTGTTGCTTGATGTTGCTGCTGCGTGCCCTGTTTTGCTTCCCCTTTTTCTCACATGAACATTGTTGCTGCTGCAATTTTTTTTTTCGAAGAAGAAAGGCTAACACGGCTTTGTCGGCTTTGAATGTGATTTGGACACGGCCACGTCGAAACTTCGACTTGGGCTAATAATTTTTGTAAAATCCGACACGGCCATGTCCAAAATGAACTGAAAACCAACACGACTGTGTCTAAAGTTCGAGTTTGGCTCCTGAATTTATTTTAATCGGACACGGCCATGTCCAATTTGAACTAAAACCTAACACGGTTATGTCCTGTATATGCAGCGGCGGCGGTTGTTCGTCTTGTAATTTCGATATCTTTCTTCGTGTTTTCTTGCCTCTTTTATGACTTGTGTGCAATAATAAATTGTTATACTACGTGTTATATGCATTGTGTCGGATTTATGACTTCGTTTGATATGTGTTTTTCGAGTATGAATTCATATGACCTAATTGGTACGGTTATGCATTCCATTTGCATTCATTACATTCATTAGCATTGTCGAGCGTCTATTTGGTTCATATCTGAGTCTAAGTCTTGGGTCTTACCCTTTTGTGATTCAGAGCGTCTATTAGGTGGTTGGTCATTGTCCTAATCTTACTTCTGTTTCCTTTTGTTAAGGTGAGGTTAGGAACTTTGTAGTAGTTATCGACCTACGGCCTATTATGTGATGTTTTACACCTTGTGTTTGATTATATATCTTATATACATTAAATATACATGTCTAATTTATGATTATGTCCTTATGGAAATGTTTGTATCTTCTGGAACGGTATAAGTATGAGCATATACACTACAAGAAAACAGCGGAATTCCGACGGCACTGTTCGTCGGAATTCCGTCGGAAATCCGTCGGAAACATCAAATACCGATGAATTTCCGACGGATTTCCGACGGATGATTGTTGTCGCATAACTAGTCCTCGGAAAAATTTACCGACGGATTACCGACGGAATTATCCGTCGGAAACATTTCCGACGGATTACCGACGGATTTCCGACGGAAATTTTAACGAAATGTTAAAAATAATAAACGACTTTCCGACGGAAAATCCGTCGGAAATCCGTCGGAAAATATATTTTCCGACGGACAATCCGTCGGAAAATAGAATAAAAGTAAATAATCTAAAAAAAATAAAAAAATCATTTGTGAGACCCGAACCACCCCCGAAACAAGCCACACCAACACCTCAGACGAGCCACGAGCCGAGCTTAAGCTCAGCGAGCCAACCCAATGCGAGAATTAATTCCCACGATTATTGCGCTCGCGGGGATTCGAACTCGGGTCTCCAAGAGAGAATGGTGACCCCCTTACCAACTTGGCTAACTTGCTTATTGTTAATATTTTGTCTTTAAATATATTTATATATTTATTTCAAATAATTATATAAATACGTTTTGTTATTAATTTAAAATATAAAATTTTAAATATATGATTATATGAATTAAATATAATCATATTTATTGGAATTTTTTAAAAGTACTTATTCAAATGAAAATAAAACTCATTAGAATTAAAAGTTCTCCGATCTATTGAAAATATATAGAGTATGATAATAAGAATTTTTTCTAAAATTAATATATTAATTATAAGTTACATTATAAGATATTTGTACATTTTAAAAAAAAATTTGTAATTAGAAAAAAATTTATTTAATTAAATTTAATAGTTTCCGACGGATTACCGACGGAATTTCCGTAGGAAATATTTATTTTTATTTTTATATTTTTATAGTTTCCGACGGATTACCGACGGAATTTCCGTCGGAAAATATTTATTTTTATTTTCATATTTTTATATTTTCCGACGGAATTTCCGTCGGAAAATATTTATTTATATTTTTATATCTTTATATTTTTATAGTTTCCGACGGATTACCGACGGAATTTCCGTCGGAAAATTTTTTTTTTTTTTTTATATTTTCCAACAAATTCCGTCGGAAAACCATCGGTATTCCGTCGGAAAATATTTATTTTTATTTTTATTTTTATATTTTTATATTTTCCGACGGAATTACCGACGGAATTGTCCGTTGGAAATGTTTCCGACGGATTACCGACGGAATTTTCGTCGGAAAATATTTATTTTTTTTTTTATATTTTTGAACAAATTCCGTCGGAAAACCGTCGGTATTCCGTCGGAAAATTATTATTTTCCGACGGACTTGATTCCGTCGGAAATTTCCGTCGGAAATTGACAGTTTTCTTGTAGTGATATAAGCTTAAGTTTTCGAACTCTTTTGCTTTACCTTTGAGTGAGTTGTGCCCTGAAATATGGGAATTTAGTTCGTTAAGGTATGTTGTGTTGGAAAACACGAATCAGAAAGCAGCGGAATTTAAAAAAAATTTTCCCAACAAAAGGACCTTGAACTCGCAATCGTGTAACCAAATTCGTAAAGATAGAAAACTTACTTTTCTTTTATTCTTTCTTGAAGCGTTTCAAGCCACCCAAGAACGCTCTTCTTGCGGCTTGATCCCCTCTCCTTTGGTAAAGCTCGAATCTTCAAACTTCTAACTTGAAGTCTCTAGAGAAAGTCCACCAACTTGATCACAATCTAACTAGTAAGGATGCTAGTTCTCTAGTTAGTGTTTAGGCTTAACCTAGGGTTTAATATAATCTTGGAGAAAGGAAGGTGTTCAACACATGAACCAAGAATTGTCAATTAGCTCCATAAGGAGCTCGAGCTCCCCTATTTATAGGAAAGGGGGTGCCGAAATTCCTAGTCCTTTATGGGCTAGGATTTTGGTCCCTCTCTCCTATTACTTGATCATCAAGTATTTTCCAACTTTGACTTTGAATTCTAATTCTAGTCAACTTTTAAGAGAGCTAAAAATATCCAAACTATTTTTGGATAATTTTATACTTTATTTATTATAAAATAAATAACTTATTTTTATCTAATTAATTAATTCATAATTAATTAACTAGATTATTTTCTCCAAAATTAGACTTTCTTTTTAATTCAAAATTAAACCAAAGTCTATTAAATAATTAACTAATTAATTATTTAATATATATATAATACATATATATACACACGTGTGTGACACGTGTCACAGTGACACGTGTCACTCACGTGAGCCACACGTGTGACTTCACACGTGTGGAACCCTCTTGGCCCGATTAACTCGTTTAATCATTTTCAAGCCTCAACTCATGTAACCAAGTTGTTGTGTGTGACCCTCTAGGTTCTCAATTCAATTAGCAGTGCCCCTAATTAATTAATTCACTAATTAATTAATCAGTCCACAGATTAAACGACCATAGTCTAGCAACAGGTGTTTAACCCCTAGCTGAATTGGAATGTTCGGATTCGACAGAACCTTTAAGTCATTGATTCATGTGAGATACAATCCTCCTACTTACTATCTCTCAACCAAGATCTAGGGCAAGGGAATAATCAGAACCCTAATAATCCGGTCTTAAAGCTAAGTGCATTTCATATCCATTTGATCTCAATCCAAGAAACCCTTTTCTTGATGTCTTGATCTACTGCCTTGGCCAAGGACTCCATATGGCATATGAATGACTTACACAATAAGAGATCACCTTGCAAATGCAAGTGCAGGTCCTTTCTTGATTCTCATTCACTTTCATGAATCACTTGTGCAGCCCCAGCATAAGCCTTGAATCAGTTGTCTAAGGCGACACCCTTTAAAGCTTATACCAAAGACTACAGAGTTAACTCATAAAGTAACATGGAACCTCAAGTCTAAGGATCAATTAATCACATCAATGACTCGTGAGATATTTCCTAATCTGGAAGTTTCCATTTCCTGAAATAGAAACTTCCTTTCCCATTTAGGAATGTTCTCACACGGGGCACCTCAGTGAACTTACTTATTAAAGTAAGCACCCTCATGTATCACGCACGTATCAACTATACACTCTGCACCTCCATGAAACAAGGTGGTCCTTCTTAAGGGCGTGATCCCACAAGCAAGCCTTAGAGGAGTCAGGTTGACACTCCCACTGTCTGTAGGACTCATCGGCTTGGAGTATTTTACTAATCATGACTTATGTGATATAGGGCTCGTTTCATGAACCATTTCACCTAAATGGTAGAGTCCTAAAGTCATCAGGATTAGGGGAGTTCTCATACATGCACAGCTAAAGTAAACGCATACCAAACAAGAGCATATAAAGAAGTGTTGCCTCAATTCGTTATTTTATTCAAAGATTGTCTGTGATTACAATAAGGAAAAGCACAAAGCGGATATACAATCGGCTTTCTAGGGCACTATTCCTAACAATCTCCCACTTGCCCGTCAAAGCCATTCTAAAGCTACTCTAAGTCCCATCTTCTGAAGATGACCTTGGAAAGCTTCTCGACTAAGGGGTTTAGTAAGTGGATCTGCCACGTTCTCTGCTGATGTGACCCTCTCAATTTGCACATCTCCTCTTTTGATAATATCACGGATTAGGTGATACTTCCTCATAATGTGCTTGGTCCGTTGGTGAGATCTTGGTTCTCTTGCTTGAGCAACCGCCCCAGTGTTGTCACAAAACACAGTAATGGGGTCTTTCATGCTAGGAACAACATTCAACTCTTGAATGAAGTTTCTTATCCAAACACCTTCCTTAGCTGCATCATTTGCAGCTAAGTATTCGGCCTCAGTGGTCGAATCTGCAGTGGTAGTCTGCTTGGAACTCTTCCAACTCACTGCTCCGCCGTTTAGGCAGAAAATGTATCCTGACATTGACTTAAAATCATCTAAGTCAGATGCAAAGCTTGCATCGCAGTATCCTTCGACAGTAAGATCTTTTTGACCTCCGTAAACTAAGAATAAATCTTTAGTACTTTTCAAGTACTTAAGAATATTCTTCACGGCAGCCCAGTGACCATCTCCAGGGTCAGATTGGAAACGACTTGTTACACTAAGTGCATAATCCACATCCGGTCGAGTACATAACATTGCATACATTATGCTACCTATTGCTGATGCATAAGGTGTATGAGTCATTCTTTCCTTCTCAAGGTCAGTCTTAGGACACATCTTCTTTGAAAGACATGTTCCTACACTCATAGGAAGGTTCTTAACCTTTGCCGACTCCATATTGAATCTCTTCAATACTTTGTCAATGTACATCGACTGTGATAGTCCTATTAACCTTCTAGATCTATCTCTATAGATTTTAATTCCAAGGATATAGGACGCATCACCAAGATCTTTCATCTCGAATTGGTTCGATAACCATAACTTAGTCACTTTCATGTCATCCTTCGAATTCCCAATAAGAAGGATGTCATCAACATAAAGTACTAAGAATTGTACTGAGGTCTCCAATTCCTTTCTATACACACATGATTCATTCGAAATTTGGATGAAGCCAAACGCTTTGACCGATTCATCAAATCGAATGTTCCAATTCCTAGAAGCCTGTTTCAATCCATAGATTGATCTTTGGAGTTTGCAAACCTTTTGCTCACTCCCACTGAATGTGAAACCTATGGGTTGCTCCATATAAATGTCTTTGTCAATGTCACCATTGAGAAAGGCAGTTTTCACATCCATTTGCCATATCTCATAGTCATAATATGCAGCAATGGCAAGCATGATTCGAATAGACTTTTGCATTGCAACTGGTGAAAAGGTTTCGTCAAAATCCACGCCGGGTCTTTGAGTGAATCCTTTTGCAACCAGTCTTGCTTTGTAGGCTGCAATGCTTCCATCAACTCCAAGCTTTCTCTTAAAGATCCATTTGCAACCTATGGGTTTGACCCCATCAGGCAAATCTACCAAGGTCCAAACTTGGTTGGAGTTCATGGAATCTATTTCGGATTTCATGGCTTCTATCCACTGTTCAGAGTCAGAATCTGAAAGTGCCTCCTCATATGTTAAAGGATCATTATCCTTTTGAGAGATTTCATGGAAGAATCCATACCATCTCTCCGGCTGTCTAGGAGTGCGTTCAGAACGCCTTAGAGGAGGTTTTTCGTGTGTATCGAAATTCGTGATTGGTTGTAGTTGATCAGAGTGGGACGTTTCTTCAGTGGGTGGTGTGGGGTCATTTTGTACTTCTTCTAATTCTATGATCTTGCCCTTCTTTTCTTTAAGGAACGGTTCCTCAAGAAAAGTGGCATTTCTAGAAACAAACACCTTTTGTTCAGATTGATCATAGAAGTAGTATCCTATGGATTCCTTAGGATAACCTACAAAGTAGCATAAGTTAGAACGAAATTCTAACTTATCTCCCACTGTCCTCTTCACGTAAGCAGGACAACCCCAAATTCTTAAGTAAGAATAACTAGGGATTTTACCATGCCACATTTCATAGGGCGTTTTAGGGACTGACTTAGAGGGAACAAGATTCAAAATCTTTGCTGCACTTTCTAGGGCATAACCCCAGAAAGAAGGCGGTAAGTCAGTGAAACTCATCATGGAATGAACCATATCAAGTAGGGTTCGATTCCTTCTCTCAGAAACTCCATTAAGCTGAGGAGTTCCCGGAGGAGTCCACTGAGAGATAATCCCATTATCCTTGAGATGATTAAGGAATTCTTCACTAAGATATTCGCCTCCTCGATCAGATCGAAGTGCTTTGATCTTGTGACCAGTTTGGTTCTCAACCTCCTTTTGAAATTCTAAGAATTTCTCAAAAGCTTCAGATTTATACTTCATTAAGTATAGATAACCATACCGACTAAAGTCATCAGTAAAGGTTATGAAGTACTGATGATTGTTTCTAGTGCTTACACTAAGCGGTCCACAAACATCAGTATGGATCAAATCCAAAACCTCAGTGGCACGTTCCACAGTTCCTTTAAAAGGAACTTTGGACATCTTTCCTTTGAGACAGGATTCGCAAGAAGTCAACTCTTTGAGATCATATTCAGAGAATGATCCTAAAGTGTTTATCTTGCTAATTCTGTTCTTGGAAATGTGTCCTAATCTAGCGTGCCATAAGGGAGCTGAAACTTTGTCATCTCTCTTACGCTTTGTTTCTCGTTGAATATTCATAATATTGATATTTTGAGTTAGGTAAAGTCCATTACTTAGAGTACCGATGTGAACGGAAGAGTTGTTCCGTTTGATAAAATATTTACCATTCTTAATATAAGTTTCATAACCTTCACAATCCAATATTGGAACTGAAATTATATTACGAATAATGCTCGGTACATAAAGGACTTTGTTTAATACTAACTCAAAACTACCTAAATCTAATCTAATTGTGCCTAAAGCTCGAGCTTCAACGTTTGAGCCATCGCCGATCTTCAAGACACATTCTCCTTCTTTGAGTTGTTGGACTTCATTTAGCATCTGTACATCATTACAGATATGAGTTCCACAACCGGTATCAAGTACCCAAGAACTAGAATTAATAGAAAGATTTACTTCAACGAGAAAGATACCTTTCTTTAGAGTCGCCTTGTACTCTGGGCAGTTTCTCCTCCAATGTCCCGCTTTGCCACAATGGAAGCAAACATCCTCTTTCTGATCACGCTTCTTCTTTTGGGCCTTCCCCTTCGAAATGCCACCAGTGGGCCTAAGGGGTTTCTTCTTCTTCTTTTGGGCTTTCTTGCCCTTACCTTTAGAAGGCCCAGAAGAGGAAGATGGAGCATTCACCATCAAAACCTTATTGTCCTTCTTGATCGTGCTTTCAGCAGTCACAAGCTGACTAATCAGCTCAGCTACAGTAGCACCAGCATGATTCATGTTGAAGTTAAGGACAAATGGGTTGAATGATGGTGGGAGCGAAGCTAGCAACAAATCCACTGAAAGCTCATCTTTCAGTGGCATGTCCATGGAAGCAAGTTTCTCAGTAAGGGCAAGAAACTTGAGTCCATATTCATGGACACTTGAACCTTCCCTCATTCTCAAGTGGAATAATTCCTTTGAAGTGTTATACCTTGTAACACGTTCATGAGGGCGGTAAAGTTGCTCTAAGTGGTCGTAAATCTCCCAAGCAAATTCCATGGCCTCATGTTGCCTTTGCAAGTCCGGAGACATGTTAGCCAACATAAGGCAACGGGCTTGGAGATTATCATCCTTCCACTTCTGAATCGCGTCCCGCTCAGCCCGAGTGGGAGCCTCCCCTTCGGGACTAGGCTCCCCTTCGAAGAGAACATAAGTTCTCTTCTCAGAATCTAAAATGATTTTTAGATTCCTCAGCCAATCAGAATAGTTGGGACCAGTCAACTTGTTTGACTCGAGGATCGATACAAGAGGGTTTTTGGTTGCCATTTCAAAACACGTAGAGAATCACAGAATCTACGACCTAAATGGTAAAACAGAGAACTAGTGAGCATGCTGAATTATAACGATATACAAAAGATAAGGTCTTTAATCTAATGTAGCTCCCACTGTTTTTCAAAGATCTATAATTCCCAAAGATCTAAGAGGAACACGTTTCCCAATGGGTACTAAGATCCTAGGCATTTTACCTCGAACCCACGACTCGCGGACATTCTAAGTAAGAACCCTAGGTAGGTACAACTTACCAATTCTAACACCTTTAGAACTCTTAGTAATTGTTTTTACATCACCTATCTTTCAATATGGACCCACGACTCGTGCGACATCCATATTTACTTAGGCGTTAAGCTAGACCCATCAATCATAAGATCATGACCAAAACTTAGTTCGAACGACCCACGACTCGCGGACATCGCCCTTGCTAAAATTGACCATGAAATATTGATCATTTAAAATGATTAATTAGGTAACTAAGAACTAATAAGCTCCACTAGCTATCCCACGACTCGCGGACAATAACTAACTTTACTTACTAAACTTAAAACCTATTGATGGAATGCTAGGAATTTAATTCAAAATTTGCATCTCGAATTAAACACCTATTTGTTCGAAATTAGCTTAATATTTAATGGGAATTTTCGAATCAACCGGAGAGTTGTCCGGTTCGACCTCACCAACATATATGTTATCCAATTTTATTAGTCTCGATTAATGCAAGTACACTTAAATGCATTTCAAACAAGCACATAAACAGATAACATGTCCTAGCATGATACTAACATGTAATGATCATGGGTTCTACCTATCTTATGCGTGATATGTGGGAGCCACTCCACAATCACAAGTTCTAACATACATGCCACATAAACAGTTCAAATCACATAAGGGAAAGCAGTAACAAAATACGAGCCCTATCTCTATTACATTTAACAATTGAGATTCCCCTCCCTAACATTTTGAGCGGTCTTCACTTATGGCCTCCTTGTTACTTGAATGTGGTCCATCTTACTCCATGGGTGTATTGTCTCCAAAATGAAAATAAAACCTCACCACCTATCTCTACTCTCAAATTACAATAAAAAGAAAAAGACATAAAGTAATAAGGCTCAATCTTCATATTGGCCTTAGACAATTACACGGGGCATACCCCGGCCTCAAAAACAGTAATATGGAAAGCCACATAATAAATCACATAACAGTACGCACATAAGTGAGGCTCCAACCTCAATTGAAAAACGCAACTATAGGGCTCCAACCCCAATTTAAACCATCCACGTGCATAAATTAAAACCATACATAGATCTAAACCCATGATCACCAAACATGCTTTTGCAAGAATTTAAATTTAACCAATAAATTAAAATTCTCGCTTTAAGCTCTAATAGCTTAAAACACGACTTGATGCGAGTCTTATTTATAAAAGTTTTCAATAAATCCCAAATTACCAAAACAAATAAAATTCCAATTAATTTCTGAAAATTAATAATTTTATCAAAGATCTATTTTCCCAAAATATAAACCGCTTCAATTTCTCAAAAATCCCAATTTTAAGTTTTATTCAAAAATTAAAAATAAATATTCAAAAATAAAATTTTTAAAATTAAAATAAAAAATTGGGACTGGATTGCACGAAACACAAAAAGGCCGGATCACGAAAACGGGGCCCGTGCGTGAAACGGGGCGCAGCGTCGCAAGCGCGCGCGGACGCGCACGGCAGGCGCGCACAGCGCCCGGCCAAGGCCAGGCGAGTGCGCGCACTGCGCGCGCATGCCGCGCGCCTCGCGCGCGCGCGCCCTGCTGGGCGGTGGGCGGCCAGTCTCGGCCGCCCTGGGCGGGCGCGCCTCCCGCACAGGCGTGCGGGAGGAACTGGCGGCTGGCCGGTCTGTCCCGGCCAGGCCTGGGCGGTGACGGACGGGCGCGCCTAGGCGCGCCCGGGAGGGCCTCCCGCGCGGTTGCGGGAGGGTGGCGCGCGAAGCCCGCGCGCGCGACTCCTTCCCGCGCGGGGTTTCGCGTGTTCATCGTGATCCGGGCTTTCGTTTCGTGTTTTCGTTCAAAAGCAAAACCAATCCAAGAAATCCAAAAACAGTTTATACAGTTTCAAATCTAAAATTGTTTTTCAAAAATTAAATTTTATAAAAACCAATTTTCAGGAACTTTCAGGAAAAAATACAGTTTCGTAATTCAGGCTTTCTAAAACAATTACAAATACTCAATCGCATCAAGCCTAAGAATTTCTACCAAATTCAGTATAATTGAGACGAATCAGAAACACGATTAACGAGGTGGCTCTGATACCACTTGTTGGAAAACACGAATCAGAAAGCAGCGGAATTTAAAAAAAAATTTCCCAACAAAAGGACCTTGAACTCGCAATCGTGTAACCAAATTCGTAAAGATAGAAAACTTACTTTTCTTTTATTCTTTCTTGAAGCGTTTCAAGCCACCCAAGAACGCTCTTCTCGCGGCTTGATCCCCTCTCCTTTGGTAAAGCTCGAATCTTCAAACTTCTAACTTGAAGTCTCTAGAGAAAGTCCACCAACTTGATCACAATCTAACTAGTAAGGATGCTAGTTCTCTAGTTAGTGTTTAGGCTTAACCTAGGGTTTAATATAATCTTGGAGAAAGGAAGGTGTTCAACACATGAACCAAGAATTGTCAATTAGCTCCATAAGGAGCTCGAGCTCCCCTATTTATAGGAAAGGGGGTGCCGAAATTCCTAGTCCTTTATGGGCTAGGATTTTGGTCCCTCTCTCCTATTACTTGATCATCAAGTATTTTCCAACTTTGACTTTGAATTCTAATTCTAGTCAACTTTTAAGAGAGCTAAAAATATCCAAACTATTTTTGGATAATTTTATACTTTATTTATTATAAAATAAATAACTTATTTTTATCTAATTAATTAATTCATAATTAATTAACTAGATTATTTTCTCCAAAATTAGACTTTCTTTTTAATTCAAAATTAAACCAAAGTCTATTAAATAATTAACTAATTAATTATTTAATATATATATAATACATATATATACACACGTGTGTGACACGTGTCACAGTGACACGTGTCACTCACGTGAGCCACACGTGTGACTTCATACGTGTGGAACCCTCTTGGCCCGATTAACTCGTTTAATAATTTTCAAGCCTCAACTCATGTAACCAAGTTGTTGTGTGTGACCCTCTAGGTTCTCAATTCAATTAGCAGTGACCCTAATTAATTAATTCACTAATTAATTAATCAGTCCACAGATTAAACGACCATAGTCTAGCAACAGGTGTTTAACCCCTAGCTGAATTGGAATGTTCGGATTCGACAGAACCTTTAAGTCATTGATTCATGTGAGATACAATCCTCCTACTTACTATCTCTCAACCAAGATCTAGGGCAAGGGAATAATCAGAACCCTAATAATCCGGTCTTAAAGCTAAGTGCATTTCATATCCATTTGATCTCAATCCAAGAAACCCTTTTCTTGATGTCTTGATCTACTGCCTTGGCCAAGGACTCCATATGGCATATGAATGACTTACACAATAAGAGATCACCTTGCAAATGCAAGTGCAGGTCCTTTCTTGATTCTCATTCACTTTCATGAATCACTTGTGCAGCCCCAGCATAAGCCTTGAATCAGTTGTCTAAGGCGACACCCTTTAAAGCTTATACCAAAGACTACAGAGTTAACTCATAAAGTAACATGGAACCTCAAGTCTAAGGATCAATTAATCACATCAATGACTCGTGAGATATTTCCTAATCTGGAAGTTTCCATTTCCTGAAATAGAAACTTCCTTTCCCATTTAGGAATGTTCTCACACGGGGTACCTCAGTGAACTTACTTATTAAAGTAAGCACCCTCATGTATCACGCACTTATCAAGTATACACTTTGCACCTCCATGAAACAAGGTGGTCCTTCTTAAGGGCGTGATCCCATAAGCAAGCCTTAGAGGAGTCAGGTTGACACTCCCACTGTCTGTAGGACTCATCGGCTTGGAGTATTTTACTAATCATGACTTATGTGATATAGGGCTCGTTTCATGAACCATTTCACCTAAATGGTAGAGTCCTAAAGTCATCAGGATTAGGGGAGTTCTCATACATGCACAGCTAAAGTAAACGCATACCAAACAAGAGCATATAAAGAAGTGTTGCCTCAATTCGTTATTTTATTCAAAGATTGTCTGTGATTACAATAAGGAAAAGCACAAAGCGGATATACAATCGGCTTTCTAGGGCACTATTCCTAACATGTTGGGCCCCAGGAGCTAGGCGTAAGGAATGCCCGGGATGGCAAGGGTCGTCGGGTTTGACATGTGCGTGGTTCCCTTTGAGATATTCACGTACGACTTATGGAGGTTGAGGAGGCGTGGTATCTTGAGCCCTTGGTTGATAACCGGGGAAGGCATATCGCGGGTTAGCGACCACGTATGTTTTTTGGTAATGTAGGTGGAGAGGGTTTGATTCCCAAAACACCATAGTTGTGAGGTGTGATTATGTTTATGAATTCGGTTTTTCTGTTGGTTTGAGATGTTAGTAGAAGTCCGTACACGTCTTACGTTTATATATGATTTGTTCTGATAGATTATGAGTCGAGACAGGTTCATTTTATGTATATTACGTATCTTTTGAAAATAATTTGGTATGCAAAATCCTGGCCTCGATTTATGACAATCACTTTGATATATGCTTTGTTACCTATACTTATACGTGTGTGGGTGTGCGTTTAGCCCCCTCACTCAGTCGAGTTGTAGACTGACCCCTCTCTTTTCCCACCTTCAGTACAGGTTGTTTCGACCTAGGCGGGGAAGTGTGAGTGTCGGTCTTGTACTTGTGTCTGTGGGTCGAGTTGCATTCATATTTCCTACTTGTAGATACTCTTCTTATGTATTTGATATTCTAGCTTGTATATTTTGGACAATTATGGTTATTTGATGTATATACTTGATCTCTTTTGGGCCGTCAGGCCATGTATATATGATAATATGCATATAGGTTCGAGCTCTTTAGATCCTATTCGATGCTTCCGCATATTTATATATTTGTCTTACGCACTCTATTCGAGTTTTAGCCCCGCTTAGCCTAGTGCGTGAGTGTAGGTTCCCGTTCGCTTACACTTGAGGTCCATTTCATATATGCGTTCCGGTTTAGGTGCGGGGGATGTGGTGGCCCACCGTTCCGGGCGCTACATCTTAAAGTGGTATCAAAGCTCTCGGTTGCAAAATCGAAGCTCTAGAGTCGTGTGGGTCTGTCTAGGTCGTACGGCGTAGGACAACGTGGTTATGTGGCTTTATGTGATATATTTGATTTTTCTTTTGTTACTTGTGCACACGAACATGTATTGACCTACACGCATATATATTGGAAACTTCTATTGTGTAGAATTATGCCTTCAAGAAGACACCACCGCCGGGATAGATCTCTTGAACATCGCCATCATCAGGATCGCTCTCCCCAACAAGAGAACGATAATCCACCAGTACCGCCACAGATGGACCTCGGGAACTTCATTGAATGATTAGGTGTATTCTTGGAACAGAGACCTCAAGAAAGGAACAATGCTCCTCAGGCTGGGAATCAGGGAGGGAATGATATTACTGCCATTCTTTGAGAGTTTAAAAATCAGAATCCACCGGTTTTCGTTTGTGAAAACGATGTTCAGACAGGGGAATGGTTGATCCAGACTAACCGAATTTGGGGTCTCATTCCTTGGGCCGATGGAAAAGTTACAGTGCACCCTCACGATGATCCAGGGACAAGCTTATAATGGCGGTCTAGCGTACAGGTGAGATTGGAGGCTTCTGGAGAGGAGATGACATGGGATGTCTTCTAACGGGAATTCAAGAATAAATATATTCTGAAAGCTACCCGAAGCAAACACTTGAGAGAGTTTATGGATCTCAAGCAAGAGGGAATGTCCGTGACAGATTATATCAACGGGTTTGAAAGACTTTTTCACTATGCTCCGAACATTGCCAACGATGATGAGGCTAAAGCCTCTCAATTCCTCCAGGATCTTCGGGAAGATATGAAAGATGCCTCGGAAGCAGCTAATACGAGCACGTGGGCGAAGGTGACTGATAAAGCTTTGAGAGTTGAGGATAGAGTGGTTCTAAGGAGAAAGAGTTCGCATGTGGGACAGGGTTCGAGTTCGGGGAGTTCCAACAAGTTCAAGAAGAGGCCGGCATTTCAAGCTTTTCCCCAAACTAAGCCTCAGTACAAACAGCCCCGACCCACGGGACCGAACCAACCAAAGCAACCTTTGGCTCTTCCGGCTCCCCCAAGGTTCAATGTACATATTGTAAAGGCCCTCATCACGTGGATAACTATTTTAGGCTTCATAAGAAATGCTTTGTTTGTGGGTCACCCGATCACATGGTGAGCACGTGCCCAAAGAAGAAGGATAATCAGGGGCCCGCAATCCAGGCTAGGGCTTATGCTATGGGCGGTAAGGAAGAGGAAGCTGTGGAGATCGACCCGAATGCCATGATTGAAGGTACTGTTAGAATTCATGGCACTACATTGCATGCATTGTTTGATCCCGGGGCTACCCATTCTTTTATTTCCCTGGATACTGCTGCTTCTATGTGCTTACCAGTCTCCCTATGTGCGCATGACTACGTGGTTAATTCTCCTCTTGGGGGTAGTTTGGTAACTTACAGGTTGTATCGTGGGTGTCCTGTGAGCTTCGAAGGCCGAGTTTTCCCTGCAGATTTGATTGAGATGCCAATGCAGAGATATGGGGTGATTCTTGGGATGGACTGGTTGTATGAGCATGGGGCTAAAATGGATTGTCGGGAGAAGAAAGTTTCTTTTCGGTCAGTTATGTTTCACGGCGAGAGGTTGAAGTCAAGCCCATTTATTTCCTATGTTGAGGCTAATAGACTGGTCCGGGATGGTGCGATAGGTTTCATGACCTACCTTCTGAATAAACCGAAGGATCAGGCCAAACTTGAGTAGACGGAGATCGTGTAAGAATATGCCAATGTATTTCCTAAGACGTTGGGTTCTTTGCCACCTGACAGGGAGATCGAGTTCGTAATTGACCTTTATCCGGGAGCAGAGCCTTTTTTGAAGACTCCCTACAGAGTGGCTCCTGCTGAGTTAAAGGAATTGAAGACGCAGCTTGATGAACTTCTAGCTTGCGGGTACATTTGTCCGAGCACTTCTCTATGGGGAGCTCCCGATTTATTTGTGAATAAGAAGGATGGAACGTTACGAATGTATATAGATTACCGAGAGTTGAATCGGATGACCGTGAAGAACAAGTACTCGTTGCCTCATATCGAGGAGTTGTTTGATATTCTGCAAGGTTCTAAGGTCTACTCCAAGTTAGATTTGAGGCAAGGTTACTATCAGCTGCGAATTCGGGAGGAGGATACTCCGAAGACCGGGTTTAATACTCGGTATGGCCATTTTGAATTCGTTGTGATGCCTTTTGGGTTAACTAATGCTCCCGCCGTATTCATGGATATGATGCACCGAGTGTTCAGGCAGTTTCTCGATAAGTTTGTGGTAATCTTTATAGACGACATTCTGGTGTACTCGAAGTCTGTTGAAGGGCATGCAGAGCATCTTCGGATTGTCTTGGAAACTTTAAGAGAACATAAGTTGTATACCAAGTTCAGCAAATGTGAGTTCTGGATCGACAGGGTTATATTTCTGGGCCATACAATCTCAGGTAACGAAATTGAAGTTGATCCATCTAAGGTTGAATCCGTTCTTTGTTGGGAGAAACCGAGAAACGCCTCAGAGATCAGAAGTTTTCTTGGGTTAGCAGGGTATTACCGTAGGTTCGTAAAAGATTTCTCTAAGATTGTGGCTCTGTTGACCCGTTTTACGAAGAATGAGGTAATGTTCGAGTGGGATGATAAGTGTGACGCAAGTTTTTAGACTTTGAAGGTGAAGTTAACTTTGGCACTGGTTCTTACCCTACCCGAGGGTACCGAGGGTTATGCCGTTTACACAGATGCTTCTAAAGAAGGTCTCGGTTGTGTTTTGATGCAAAATGGTAGAGTGGTAGCTTATGCTTCAACGAAATTGAAGAAGCATGTGAAGAATTACCATACCCACGATCTTGAATTGGCTGCGGTTGTGTTTGCTTTGATGAAGTGGCGATAGAATCTCTATGGTACAACTTTCGAGGTGTTTACTGATCACCAAAGCCTCAAGTATCTCTTTTCTCAGAAGGATTTAAATGTAAGACAGAGGCGTTGGATGGAGTTACTAGAGGATTATGTTGTAAAATCCAGTACCATCCAGGTAAAGCTAACGTGGTAGCCGATGCCTTGAGTAGGAAGGCAAGTGTGGCTAATTTGGAAACAAGTTCTTCAAGTTCGGGTTCAGAGATCTTGGTTTTGGGAACTTGGTTAGCTAACCTTACAGTAATTTCAGATTTGAAACAACAGTTATTGGAAGCTCAGAATTCAGATGCAGATATCCTGAAGTTGATAGCTCGTTTCCAAGTTGATCTGAATTCTAAGTTCACCTTGGATGATTCAGGTTTGTTAAGGTTCGAAGCGAGAGTTTGTGTCCCAGAAGAGCTCAAAAGAGGCACATCACTCGGGGTACTCGATTCATCCGGGAGGTACTAAGATGTATCGGGACCTGAAAGAGAAATTCTGGTGGAATGACATGAAGAGAGACGTCAAGAACTTTGTGAAGCGATGTTTAACGTGTCAAAGAGTGAAGGCTGAACTCCTGAAACCTGGAGGAACTCTCCAACCGCTTCGTATTTCCGAGTGGAAGTGGGAGCAAGTGACTATGGACTTTGTGTCCGGCTTGCCTAGAGTTAAAGGAGGGTTCGATGGAATATGGGTAATTGTCGACAGGTTTACTAAGTCAGCCCATTTCCTCAAGGTGCGGATGTCCGATAAAGTACCAAAGCTAGCCGAGTTATATGATCGGGAGATTGGAAGGTTGCATGGGGTTCCGGCTAGTATTGTTTCGGATCGGGATCCACGGTTCGCTTCGATCTTTTGGTAGAATCTTCAGAAGTGTTTGGGCACCAAGCTCAGGTTTAGCACCGCTTCGCATCCTCAAACGGACTGTTAGTCAGAAAGGTTAATTCAATATCTCAAGGATATGCTTAGAGCGTGTGCTCTAGATTTTTAGGATAAGTGAGACGAGCACCTGGCTTTGGTTGAATTTGCTTATAACAATAGTTACCAGGGTTCGATTAAGATGGCTCCATACGAAGCTTTATATGGGAGAAAATGCAGGTCTCATCTGCTTTGGGATATCGAGGATTGGAGATGGACCGAAGAGAATAAACTCGAAAGAGCAGAACCTAAGGAAAAGATTGCTTCCACTATCGAGAAAGTGAATAAGATTCGACAGAGAATGAAGACGGCTCAGGCTCGTCAGAAGAGTTACGCCGATAAGAGAAGAAGGCCCTTAGAGTTCGAAGTCGGAGATAGAGTGTTTCTAAAGGCATCTCCCAGAAAGGTCTTCACTCGTATAAGTAAAGGTGGAAAGCTTAGTCCACGCTACCTTGGGCCGTTTGAGATCTTGGAGAGAATTGGAGAAGCGGCGTATAGAATGGATCTACCGCCGAATTTGACCAGGATACACAACGTGTTTCACGTTTCTCAGCTTTGTAAGTATTATCCCGGTGAATCTACTATTCTTCCAGTTGAAGAGTTCAGTTAGAGCCGAATTTGACGATAGAGAAGCACCCTGTTGCTATTCAGGACCGAAAGATGCAAGAGTTGAGAAACCGGTAGATTCTTTTGGTCAAGCTACTTTGGAGAGATCTAAAATCCAAGGAATCAACGTGGGAAACTAAGAGAAGATGAAGAGGTTGTATCCTGAGTTGTTCGAGGCTTCGAATCGGACTTGAGGACAAGTCCTTTTTTGGGGGGGGGGGGGGTGGGAGATTGTGACACCCCGACTTTTTGATGGTACAGATATGATCTAATTACGCATTTAAATTCCTTAACTATGTGATTATATATTTAATTAACGTTAATTGTTATTCTTTTAAATTATTTGAATTCTCATTTGAACGTTTATACTTCTTTCGTTGTTATTGGCTCCATTTTTTGATCGTTTTTTAATTTGATTTTTGTGCTTATTTGTCATGCATGAAATTCACCTGTTATGAACTCGTGAATATGCTCGTTTTATGTTTTCGGGTTGTTTGTTGAGCTTTTAGAGTGTTTGTTTTGTTTGGAACCTAAAGGAAGTTAAAACAATTTAACGCACCTTGGGTTTTGGGTTGTGTAATTCGAGCTTGGGAATTCAGATTCGAATTTCGTCACCCCCATTGGGCTCGTTTCGACGATTCGGGTTCAATGGACCAAGCCTTCTATTTTTCTAAGCCCATTTGACACTCCGAAATTTGATCGATAACTCACCTCGCACCTATATGACTATATTTCACTTATTTGCACCTAAGTCCCTCAATTCTTGATATATTACCCTCAAACTTGGTCCCACCATCCATTAGCTCAATGCATTACCATACCTTTCTTCCTCCATCTCGGTTAACATAAGGAAAAGGGAGAAAGTTGCAGCAAACTTGAAGCATCCATTTCTATTTTTACCACTATTCATTGGAGGGGAATTTGAGCTCATTTCTCCATTTTCCTCTATCATCTTCAAGAGGTGAGCTTATATTTGAGATGTACATGTATATGTGGTTATTTTTAAGCCATTGATATCATGTTTTGAGCTATGTTTGATATACACATGAAGCTTGGATTGATTTTTGAGGGTTTGTTGATCTATTGCCATACATAGAGCTATACTTTGTATTGATGATGTATATATGATCTCTCAAGCTTCATTCATGAATATATGATCTTATTTTTGCTTATGGTTGAGTGTATGGCATATCACCATTGATGAGCTTCAAGCTTTCTTGTATGAGATAGGTTGATATATATGACTTCCTTGCTCCCTTTGTCTTGTTTGATGATTTGGATGGAGTTACAGCAAGATATTACATGAATTTGATGCATAAATACTGGTTGTTGTTGTTGCTTGATGTTACTGCTGCGTGCCCTGTTTTGCTTCCCCTGTTTCTCGCATAAACACTGTAGCTGCTGCTATTATTTTTTTCGAAGAAGAAAGGCCAACACGGTCGTGTCAGCTTTGAACGTGATTTGGACACGGCCGTGTCGGAACTTCGACTAGGGCTGATAATTTTTGTAAAATCGGACACGGCCATGTCCAAAATGAACTGAAAACCAACACGGTCGTGTCGAACGTTCGAGTTTGGCTCCTGAATTTATTTTAATCGGACACGGCCATGTCCAATTTGAACTAAAACCCAACACGGCCATGTCCTATATATGCAGCGGCGGCGGTTGTTCGTCTTGTAATTTCGATATCTTTCTTCATGTTTTCTAGGCTCTTTTATGACTCGTGTGGAATAATAAATTGTTATACTACGTGCTATATGCATTGTGTCGGATTTATGAATTCGTTTGATACGAGTTTTTCGAGTATGAATTCATATGACCTAATTGGTACGTTTATGCATTCCATTTGCATTCATTGCATTCATAAGCATTGTCGAGCGTCTATTTGGTTCATATCTGAGTCTAAGTCTCGGGTCTTACCCTATTGTGTTTCAGAGCCTCTTCCGGATATATAGGAGCTCGAGGTTTAGGTTGTTGGTCGCTGTTCTAATCCTAATTTTGTTTCTTTTTGTTAAAGTGAGGTTAGGAACTTTTTAACGCCCCAGTTTTTTTTTATATTAATACAGCTTGACATATGTGTTTACCAAATTGCGCGGAATAATTATTATATGTGTTTTATATATTTAATTTTCTTTTAATTATAATTCATGTTAATTATGTTAATTACTTTATTTTAATGCTATTAATATCAAATATATTTATATAAATATGTATATATGTTGATTATGTTAATCATTATACTCTAAGTTATTTAATAGTAATCATTTAATTAATGTCGTCCATTTACATTAATTGAGATTAATTAGTGCATGCAATTTTATTTATAAGTATATATGAATCTGAATTTGCATATTATTTGAAAATGTTATGAATTTTATTGTTATATTGTTCATGAGCCACAATTACGTGCTTCGTTTTTATATAAATCGATACCGAAAATTCGTGCAAATTTAATATGTTGGGCTTATATGTGTTATGAAAATGATTATATGTTCGTTTCATGATTTTGGTTACATTTGATTGAGTTTTGAATTTATTTTGTTTTTGGAATCCAAGTCGGGGGCTAACGAGCAATTAGCGCACCCTTGGTTCCGTAATTGATATCTTGAGCTCGGGAATTCGGATTCGAATTCCGTCACCTCCGTTGCCTTCGTATCGACGATTCGGAGACAATGGAACAAGCCTCTTACCTTTTTGAGATCATTAAGACCTCCGAAATCCAACCGTAACGAACAACTCGTGCAAGAAGAACTCCTTTTGTTGACTAGTCTTCATGGTGGGACCCCTTAACACCTCTCTAACCTAACCATACCTTAACCCATGCCTTGTGTACTAGAGTTAAGCCTTTCTCCTCCTTTTTGATCAGCAAAACCGAGCCAAAACACCCCCCATTTCTGCTGCACCAGATCGAGAGAGAGGGAGAGAAGAAAAGAGGAAGAACCTTGGCTACCTTTGTGATTTTGAGCTCATATCACTTTCCTTCTTCACCAAATCTTCAAGGTATGAATATTTATGTATTCTCTACTCTCTTATACATGATATCATCTATTTAATACATCCTTTGGATCAGTTTTGGTTAGGGTTTGAGTTATGAGTTTGATATGAACTTTTGGGGTAATTGCTCTTGTGACCTTGCTTGGTTGTGCAGCTGATTTTTTGGCTTTAAACTGAGTTTATGAGCTTGTTTCTTGGCCTATTTGTTTCCTAACTGATAGTATATGATGTTAGGATGATTTTCTCTTTAGACCCTTTGATGAAATTATGAGATATGGAACTCCAAACTTGATGATCAAAACTGCCTCCCCTGTTTTGGATTGTTGTGTGGAATCATGTCTTGTTGCTTGATCTAATGGCCTTCTTTTCATGTGAAATTGCATGGAGATGATGTACACTCATTGTTTTATATGTTAGAGTTCTTGTTGCAAGCTTTTGGATCTATTTTAAGCCCCAAAACCGAAATACATGACCTGTTCTTATGCATGACAGAACTGGACTGCTGTTGTTACATTTTTGTGGTTCGATGGTCATCCTAATGTGCTCCAATTCGTGTTAATTTGCATATACATGGAGTATATTAGTTTCTTATCATGTTAGTATTCATTCCCTATAGTTTCAGCTTCAAATTCAACCCCTAAGTACTTGATCATGGCATGATTGAACAATTGAGCTCATATGTGTTGTTTTGGCGCCACAGATTTGCTGCATGGTTTTGGTGCTCTTAACGTGTGATTTGGCCTTTTCTTTCTAAATGAAATATGCTCCTAACATGCTAAATATGTTGTATATCAAGTTTCATAAGATTTGGAGTTGATTTGGTTTGCTTTTGGGACTGATTTGGTATAGGGTTTGTTTTGCCGGTAAGCTTTGGTTGCGTTTTGGGTCTGTACCGTGACACCCCCCGTGTCTCATTTGCCTTGTAATATGAGACACCCCCGTGTCATGCCCTTTTGGCAGGTCTGTACTGAGACACCCCCGTGTCTCAGTCTATTCAAATTGAGGGACACGGGCGTGTCCCTCCCCCTGCGCATTTCTTGTCTTTTACTTTTCGGTTTTTTACTGTTTCACCTCTTTAACACCTTTATCTTCATTCGTGTTGAACTAAGAATTGTTTTACTATGTGTTGAGAGTATAGTGGTTTGATTTCATAATAATTGGATGAGATTTAGGCATGCTTTTGGTGAAAACCGTTTATGTGCGTTTTGTGGTGGTTGTGATTTCCGTAACCTATTTTCCTTATCATATGGTTTCTTCTTGTTTTCAAACTTTGGAAATATGTTATATTATGTGATGTGATGTATGTAATTATTTATTTTCTAATTAGAAATGTGATCTAACTTGTGTTATGATTATATTTGAATGACTTGATTATAGGATTTAAATTCCTTTGACGTAAAATGTGAAGGATATGAATTCGTTTGAATACGAACACTTCATTGAATGAACGAATTGAATGCTTATATGTCTTTAAGACTTTAATAGTGCACATGAACGTGTTCATTACATTATAGCATCTTTTCTTCATTCATATCATGATCATTACATTGTTGAGCGTCCTATTTGGTCATTTTGAGTCTCCTCTCACTGATACACATTGTTCATTTTCTTGTACAGTTCGTTTCCAGGGCGGAGACTTCCGGATTAAATAGGCACCCGTATTGCTCATGTTTTATGTCGCGTGGTCTTCCAGGTGAGGGTGTTTTTTTTTTAGTTACATATTAACCCTACAACCTTATGTGACCAGCTTTGGCCAAAACCTTATGTATATATATATACGTTACTTTTTAAGTAAAGTTATCGAGTAAATATTGATCGAGTAAACCCTTTTCAAATGAATTATGAAATATGATATGTTTCACGTGAACTGATATGTTTTGGCGAGATTATGCATGTTTGTTATGTTCACGGGCCCAGGAATTTAGTACATGTGGCTATCCGGGGAGGCAAGGGCCGACGGTGATCCCATGTGCTGATTCCATTATGTTAACGGCGAAACGGAACCGGGCTTTGAGGCCTCATGAACCTCATAGCCACGATGATATGTTTAGGTGGTCGGGCCTTGCAAACCCGTCCACCACCCGGAGGAAGAAGGTTGGAACTTATTTTATGATTATGATTTTGATTATGGTTATGTTATGATTGATAGGCACCGTGCGGGAAGGCCGGGACACGGATTGCCCAAACAAATATGTTTTAGGATATGATATATGATTTGTGTGTATTATGATATATTGCATGATCACCTATTTAATGTATTAATGATATTTGTCGTACACGGTCGGAGTTGGTTGGAGATAATGCACGCTCACTCGCCGAGCCTTTATGTTTATGTATGATTTATGAACTTAATAAAATTAATATGATTAGTCGTAAAGTCCGAGCATTGCTTAGTTATTCTCTTGCCCTCTTGGGAACTAATTTTTAAATAAAACCTTGCTCGGGATTTATGACTTGCATGCGCATGTTTCTATATATATGTATCGCTCCTGCTCACTCAGTCTTCTAGAGACTGACCCCTCTTTCCCCCTTTTTCCAGTTTCTTTTGCAGGTGTTGGTTACTAGGCGGAGTTAGAGTGTCGAGTCTTTGTTCTTGTCCCACTCATTTACACTCACTGCATATCATATGGTTCTAAGTATTGTATTGACATTTTATTGTTGGCCAATGTGCCCTTATAGTACTGATATTATTTCGGGACAGGTTAGGACAGGTGTATTTCTTAGTGGAACCCGTATTTATGATCTTGTTGGATTTCATTTATTTCTTTGGTATTACATGAATGACTTCCTTGCTTCCGCATTTTGGTTATTGTTGAATGTTCCAGGGTTAGCTTCCGCCTAGTCAGGACTGTTGTTTTTCTTGTCACCCGTTCACTGTGAGTCCGATTCATGTATGGACTACCTATTTCTTATGTGGATTAGAGTCATAGTGCGGGGGATGTGGTACCTATCGTCCCGGGTGCTACATCTTTAAGTGGTATCAGAGCCCGGTTGCAAAACCGGTGTTCTAGTGTCGTGTTTAAGTCGGTTTAGGTCGTGCGGCATAGGAACAACTTGTCAACGTATGCATTGCATTGGCTTTTATTGTTATTTGCTGCTAATTGTTGAGAGTTACATAACTTAATTTTAATCTCATTACTTTGGTATTGCATTTTGCATTTAGTGTGCTTTCATTGATTCAACTTTGTGTCATAAGCATATCCTAACCGACATACATATATATTTGAGTCGAATTTTGGGTATAGATTGTAATCATGTCAATCAAGCTACAACCTATTTCAACTACAAGTTCCTTCTACTAGATCGACGGAGGGTTTGTGGGAGCAAAAAGGGAATCGAAGGCTAGGTGTTCAATTTTCGCGGCTTGCCAAATGGAATTTCATATCATGGCTCGATATCATGAAAGGAAGCTAATAGGAATCTTGGATCATGGGAAAGTTGTAGCACCCCGCACGTGAGGCACCACATCCCCCGCACTATGGCTCAACACGAGTAACGAAATGGTGAATCCGCACCCGTATCAAACCATAGCGAACGGGAGACAAACAGAAATACCTCCTAAGCTAGGCGGAACTTAGACCCTGCAATAATAACCAAACAACAAAATGTAGTGCATCGGAAAACTAAAATTTCAAACACACAAACCATAAGCAGACTTGGGCTCTTCAGGCCTCTTTTAAACTCATAACAAAGCCCAACAAAAGCAATTCGATAGTAATTATACAAAATTCAACTCCATGAACTTACAAGGTCGGATCATTCACAAATTAAATACAAAAGTTGAATGCAGAGACTCCTCTACTTAACTTGACCGACTAAAACTCAACCTAACTCCGCCTAGCTCGAAACTCCAAACCCAAACCTGCACACTAAAGTGATGGGGAGGGAGAGGGTCAGTCTCTATAAGACTGAGTGAGCAGGAGCGATACATATATATATAAGAAACATGCACATGCAAGTCATAAATTTCGAGTAAAGGTTTTATTTAAAGTTAGTTCCCAAAAAGGGCAAGAGAATGACCAAGCAATACTCGGATTTTACGACTGGTCATATTAGTTCATTACATTCATAAATCATACATAAACATAAGGCTCGGCGAGTGAGCGTGCACAATCTCCAACCAAACTCTGACCGTGTACGACAAATATCATTAATATGCTGATTAGGCGATCATGCAATATATTATAATACATGCAGGTCATATATCATAAATCATATTCGTTTGGGCAATCCGTGTCCCGGCCTTCCCGAACGGTGCATAACAATCATAACATATCATAAAATAAGTTCCAACCTTCTTCCTCCTGGTAGTGGACGGGTTAGCAAGACCCGACCACCTCATACATAGGCCAATGGGGTTTCATGACTCCCCCAAAGGCACTTAGCTCCCATTCCCCGCTAAACCTCCTAGCGAGGGCCGGTATCGCCGTAGTTTGGTTGGGACTAGTATATGGGATCCCCGTCAGCCCTTGCTTCCTCGGTTAGCCACATATACTAAGTCCCGGGGCCCGTGTAATCATAAATCATAAATCATAAATGTGTCTCGCCAAACATATCAATTCATAAGAAACATAACATAATTCATAAATCATTTGAAAAGGGTTTACTCGATCAATATATATTTGGTACATTTTATTTGAAAACCATATATAATTATATTAGGTTTTTGGCCAAAGCTTGTCACATAAGGGTTATAGGGTTTTATACATAACTAGAACGAAAACACCCTCACCTGAACCGTGACGATACAAGGATAAGAGTACCAAGTGCCTGAAAGATCATGATCTCTCCACCCTGGAGATAAACTGTACAAAAGACAACGTAACGTGTTCGTGAGACTCAAGACTCTAAATGAACCAAATAAGACGCACGGCATGCAATGAACATGATATGAATGCGTAAAAGATGATATTATATCATAAAATGTTCATGTGCACTATTAAAGTCGTAAAGACATATAAACATTCAATTCGTTCATTCAATGAAGCATTTGTGTTCAACCGAATTCATATCCTTCACGTTCCACGTTAAAGGAATTTAGATCATATAATCAAGTCATTCGATTTATCGTTCACTTACAATCGAAGTCATAATTCCACATTTCCATCAATTTCAATTCAAGAATTCAAATAGGGCATAACACGTATTAAATCACATTCAATCGCATTTACAATTAGAAGTTAAACAATTAAATACATTCAATTAAATTTTGGAAATTAAATAGAACATGAAATAGGTAACATTTAAATTCTAATATTCAATTAAATCAAATAACATTTAAAATATATAATAAATATATATATAATAAACATATAATAATTATATAACAAACATATATGTATATATATAATATATATATATATACATATATATATATATATATATATATATGTGTGTGTGTACGTGAATCATTATCCA